>JAGSMU010000037.1:1421733-2843466 GCA_029286865.1 Teinopalpus imperialis | reverse complement strand
GTATGATGTGCTCAACTAAGTATGGTGGCGATCTTTGTAAGTTAGCTAACAGTAGATGAGAGTAGCTAAAGTTAATGATCAGTGGTGTGCAATTAGAGATGATGATGGTGTGTTACTTAGTTGCATTGGGGTTAAGTCGAAGATCGGGCTAAAAGTTTTATTATAAATCATTATTCTATCTATTAGCACAACAAAGTTTATAAGATCCATACACATTTGAATTGTAAGTATTATCATTAGCATGAAAAATTACTAGTAGTTTTATGAGTTTTGTGTAATGATGCAAACTTAGCATGAGTTTACATCATTATACCTTTTGAGATTCAAATTCAAAAGAGAGACAGTACAGTTGGTAAAAATATTATAACCATAAATTTATAGTTGCAGACCTATGTAAAGCCTATGTATATACGGACTTTTTCTGAAGAATTAATTTCAGAACAAAGTGATCCAGTGATCCACAGTGAACAAAAGCTATAGACATACGAGGGCACATTGAAAGTTTTGAGCCCGACCTTAAAAAAAACTATTTTTTCTATTTGCCATCTTGTCTCTAGCTTTAGTATTCCTTCTAAAAAAAAGAATCTTCAATTTCATCAAAATATTCAGTCACAGCTTCTTGTACCTCGATATTCATCAAAAATTTTCATCCTGCCATGTGTTCTTTTAGATTGGGGAAGAGATAGTAATCAGAAGGGGGCAAGTCCAGGGAATAGAGTGGATGTAGCAACAATTCAAAGCTACAATTGTGTATTTGTGCAATTGATTTTGCCGCAGTATGGACAAGCACATTATCTTGGTGGAACAAAACTTTCTTAGACAACATACAAGGCCTTTATATTTTTATTTCTTCACACAAACATTGTAAGAGTGTGCAATAATAGTCCGCATTTATGGTTTTACCTTTTTCAAGGTAGTCAACCATAAACCATCCACAGTCCCAAAAAACTGAAGCCATTACCTTCTTGGTTGACAAAACGGCCCTAGCTTTTTTAGGAGACAGTGACCCTGCTCTTTTCCATTGCTTGGATTGTACTTTGTACTCTGGTGTATTGTGGTGAACCCAAGTTTTGTCCATAGTTACGAAACGGCTAAGAAAATCTTGGGGATCACTTTGGAACAGATCCAAACAATCCTGTGATACTGTTTGACTTCGGCTCATGCATTTGTTTTCGGCTGGAAGCAGTCTAGGTACCCACCTGGCAAAGACCTTAGAAAATCCAAGATCGTTGGAAATTATGTTGTGCTTGTTAATAAGAAATGCCTATTGCTTCTGCTATTTCAGCAATCGTCAATCTCCTGTCATTCAAAATCAGGTCTAATATTTTATTGGTATATTCGTCCGTAGTAGCCGTTAGCAGCCTACCACTAATAGGTTCACACATCTTGCACTGCTGCCACGTTTGAAATCCGCTACCCATCTTATGACAGTGGCATATGATGGAGCAGATTCCCCCAAAGTCTCATACATATCTTCACAAATTTGTTTTGGCGTTAATCCTTTTTTTTGTAAATATTTTATGACGGAACGGTGCTCAATTTTATCCATTTCTACGCAAACCGCAAACTTCCTTTGTTAAATCGATCACAAATTTTGCAATTTTGATAGAAGAAAAACAAAAGACAGCAGATTATAAATTAAAAAAGAAATGGCTATTACGTGCCAGTATTATTTTTTCTTTTGAATTTAAATGTCAACCTTAGGCTCAAAACTTTTCAATGTGCCCTCGCAGCTTACCAGATGAGCAAGCCGATAAATGGACCGCATATTAGCCGCAGAACTAATAACCATTAAGGTAAACAATTATTTAGTGAAAAACGTGGACCTGTGAACGTAGTGTATGATGTGCTCAACTAAGTATGGTGGCGATCTTTGTAAGTTAGCTAACAGTAGATGAGAGTAGCTAAAGTTAATGATCAGTGGTGTGCAATTAGAGATGATGATGGTGTGTTACTTAGTTGCATTGGGGTTAAGTCGAAGATCGGGCTAAAAGTTTTATTATAAATCATTATTCTATCTATTAGCACAACAAAGTTTATAAGATCCATACACATTTGGAATTGTAAGTATTATCATTAGCATGAAAAATTATATTTATGAACGTCTAGGATATAAGTTTTGGTATTTATTATTCAATAAACATGGTTATGGTATAATATGGTAACAAATTGTTACTCGTCAGTCAACAGTATGTAATAAGTATTAAATTGCTAATGAGTAAATTACCAGCTTCCCACCGTAGAACAACCTTTGCAACTTCGGATCAACATCAAACTTCTCTCGTATGATTCGTCGTAACTGTTCTATCTTCGTCAGTTTTGATTTTACTACAACTATGCTATCCGGCTTACCAAAACTTCTTATTCTAACATGCATTTTAAAGCCTTATATTATAGTCAAAACATTTTACTAATAAATACAATGTGCCTAATATAGTCGTGTACAATACCCAATGGCGCGAAAAAAATATCATTTTTTATTGAGTTTATTGTTTCCATGAAAGGCTAAGGATACCAAGCCATACAGCCAATTCTTTTGTATTATTATTTCCTTTCATAAATAATATCAATATTTGAAATAATTCCTTTTTTCCTATCTGTTCTTGCTTCTTATATTTATTAATTATTTTTCTTCTTTATTTGGTTTTTAATTGCGATTGTTTCCTACTCTTCAATTGTCACGTTATATTAAAATAATATATATTATTTTAATATACAATATTATATAATATTAGTTCATATATTATTACATGAACTAATATTATTATTAATTAGTTCAATAATATAAGTTAATAAATAGTAATTTGTTTAAGTAACTAAAATTCATGTATAATATATATTTTATTTATATAATAAATTTAGTTGAATATGAAGTTAGGGGCCATAGGTAATGTTTGAAAGGTGAAAATCTTACCTAATTTAGCTAATGTATAAGTATAGTCTGGTTCTAATTTCAAGTTAGAATTAAAACTTATTTAAAACAATATTTGGTACATAGAAACACAAAAACATACCGTAAATTGGGGAAGGAAGTAATTTACCTCACAATCGCTACACTTTTGATATGAAAGTTCTACAAATATTTTGTTATTTTTTAAAAGTAATATTGAAATGGGATAATGAAATACCTGGTTTGCAGAGAAGGTAAGCAAACGTAAAAAAAATAGTTTTATTGTTTATTGGGAAGTTATTTTATAGAGGCAAAGAGAAACAAGAAAGGAGCGAATAGATATGTCAGTACTACATAATACACATACCCTGCCGGCCAAAAGTTTAAGATCGCACATAAACAACAACAACAAAATTGATGAAGATGAGCCAAAGCCGAGCACTTCCACCCATCAATCCACCCACGGACATAGGCAGTGGCGAACTCTTCTAAGAAAAAAATAGGGGAGAAGAAGAAAGAAGAAGGCCCCCCCATTCTCCACTCCACAACAAAATCCACAAATATCGCTAAACAGAAGATACAGCAAATGTTACACTTGCTTCCCGAATGGCTTGACAAGTGGCGCATAAAAGTGAACGTCGGCTAGTGCGCCTTTGTCACCAAATGAACCCGGGATCTATACGTCATACGGCCGCACACGTCTGACCAATGTAACTCCCGCCTGGTATGCGATGGCTTCTAAACACAACGCAAGCGCATAGAGGTGCAGCAGAATTTCTCTGCGAACGGCTACGTCAGAAATGACGTCATTGCGTCCGATCTCAAAGTCGAGCAATTTGCTGAATTCGTGGTCGGACTGACGCGACCATTTTCCGATAGCGCTGAGAAAGGACTCCACCCGCAAATAAATAATATAGCACCGTTGCATGCCCGTCCACCAGACGGAAAACTGCTCCCGCAAGAGCTTTTGTCATTCCTTCTGGCTGATTTATAGCCGAAATAGACAACAATGATTAGGCTTAAATGCGTAACATTGAAGCCGGCGACTTCAACATCTCACAAACGAGCTTAAGACTATCTCTAACATATCCCCGATGTTCGTATTGCACATAACGCATATAGCGGAGGAAGATTAGGATCATTGTCTTTCCTTTAGCAAGTATCTCTCTCCACACTGGAATGGACATAAGCTTTTAAGACATTTAAGCCGGCGTCAACACTTTGTGATGTGATTGTATGTACTTCCTTCGTGTATAGTGTTAAGTATGCACGCACCTTACTCGCACCGTCCTAGAGCAGTAGAGAAAGGACCGGGATGGTCGTTACCCCCTTGATTGAATGGTCGGGTAGAGGGGACAGCCCCGAGAACCGTCACCTGCTGATGATGTGATGAACACCATACACAGATGGATGACATTAAAAACGAAGTTCAAAATTCTGAGCTATATGAATTTCGTTTTAAACAACTTTAAGTATATATGTATATATCGGATAACGTAGACCAAACTGGACGTTCTAGTAGAAGCGTCCATTTGTACATAAATCAATAATTTGTATAAAAATTATAATTTTGAATAATGCTAGGGTTGCGTTTTTTTTCTTCCTGATAATTATATATATAATATGGTATATAATATTCTGTGTCGTTACCATCAACCCTATGTCCGGGATAAATAGAGAACTGTAATATTTTTACATTTTTAATTTAAATTATAGAGATAACATTGTTTAGATAACATACATTTCCTTTCACAGGGATTTTTATGATGACGTTATGATGAAGTAACACAGGGATGGACTTGGACCGCAGTCCTCGGGAAAGGAACAACCATTAGTCATGGATATACTACGTTCCACTTTTTACAACTCCTTAGGTTACAAATAATACTTTTTTATTATTATTTATAAACTGAAGAAATGTTATCTGCTTACCGTCCGAGTGATGCCATATACTCATTTCTTTACCCTGGCTATCAGAAAACACTACTCTTATGACACAATGGATCCCGGTTAGACTTTTATTTATTTGTTTCCTCATTAACGATTATAGTAAGTAAATCGATTACATTTTTAAAATAAGTAATCAATTATATATATATATATATATATATATATATATATATATATATATATATATTTATATAATTAGCTCGAGCTCATATACAAACTATATGAGCTCGGTGTGCCAGATCGACTCGTATTTATCATACGAGATTTTCTCCGAAATCGAATCTTTCATTACCGCGTCGAGGGAACGCGTTCTGAGGTTCACCCCATTTGTGCCAGAGTACTACAATTCTCCGTCCTCGGTCCTATTCTATACACACTCTACATCAACGACATACCACGCACTCGCGGTGTAGAGCTAGCCCTTTTCGCCGATAACACCGGCCTCTACGTGTCTGGATTCAAACCAGACGCTATTTGTAAACGCCTCCAATCCGCAGCCAACACCTTAAGGAAATGGTTTCGGAAATGGAGGATCGAGGTTAACCCCACCAAAAGTGCAGCCATGTACTTCTCTCGGTGCAACAAAACACATTTATTTGATCGTCCAATCACCTGGGAAAAGACAGTCAAATACTTAGGCGTCACATTAGATGAAAGACTCACCTTCGGTCCGCATATCAACCGCGTACGGAATCGAGCAGCATTCGGCCTAGATCGTTTGCACCGGTTACTCAATAAAAATAGCAAAATGTCCCTGCGTAATAAAATTACACTATACAAAGCGTGTATTCGACCCATAATGACATATGCAAGCCCCGTTTTGCGCATGCCTCCCCGCGTCATATTCACCGGCTTCAGATTATACAAAATCGTTTCATGCGCAAGGCCACCGGTGCGCCATGGTTCTTGCGTAATGAAAATCTACACATAGATCTTGAGCTGCAGACCATAGCTCAGTACCTGAAGCAGGCTTCTCGCCTATATTTTAACTCTGCCGTCACACACCCAAACCCGTTGATTTTAAGTGCCGCCACTTACAATCCCATCGCGCATCATAGATTCGCGATATCGCCATGTCACAGGCCGGTTCTCTCCAGTCAATACAATTAGAAGCGTCGCTGGAGTTTCTTGCGCCACTTCTCTCCAGCGCCAATAATAATAATAGAGATATTAATGTAGATAATTCTTAGTCAGAAGCAACTGACCGAGCTGAGGTTATATATATACAAGGCAGGGGGCTGAAATAGCAAAAATATACTTTAATAATGTAATTTTGTAATAATTAAGAAGAATATACTTTTTAATATTAGTAATATATACATTCGGCAGATCATGGCCATATCCAAATAAAATTAAATGTTATGAAATTTGTATTGCGTATAGTAAATGAAGAGCGCGGAAGATTATGTCCTAGCTAAAAATGAATACCGTGTTACTAGATTATTTATCTAACAATTAAGACTAAGCTTGATAAACAAAACAAGATATACTAAGAGCTAATAGTATAACATGAGATACCAGACCGGCCTTAATGTAAAACTACCTTAAACTCAACGGTCTGTCACATATGTTTCCCTCGATGACCCCGACGACGTGACCACCAGGGCCCAAGCCCTTCATAAAACACAACACACGTACATTGCACCCTCACATCGCCCCCGCCGACGGCGAGGGCGTCGCAAACAAGGATATTCGCGAAACCGCCATGTCACTGGCCGGTTCTCTCCGGTCCATACAGATAGAAGCGTTGCTGGAGTTTCTTGCGCCACTTCTTCTCCAACGCCCACGCATTCCAAAGTGGTGGCACAGATAGCTAATAATCATAGCGAATTTAAAGAATCCTCTGTCAGAAGCAACTGACCGAGCCGAGGTTCGGCCTTCTCGGGCACCCTCGAGTCAGACGCTCTCGCAAAACAAGGTAACGGTCCAAGCCGAGGCTCCCTCTCGGGAGCCCTTGTGCTGGTTACATATATATAGAGGTCTCGACTGAGTGCCATTAGCGCTCAGTCACCTCTCAACCCGGTGAAACTGTAAAAGCCCTCGGGCTAACAGTGGCCCTCCGCCCGAAAAAAAAAAAAAAAAAAAATCACATATGTTAGTCTTACTTATTTTAGAAAGTGTGGAAACACTACGGTCAATCAATAAGCTGAAATTACTTCTTTCCTTTTATCATTTTAGATGAGGAGTCCTTTCGTCCCTATAACTTTAGAGAGTTTTTATTAAACTGCAATATCTATCGCCCTCACTAAAAATCGATACTTAAATGGACAAGTCAAAAAGAACAACTCAACCCTTAACCAAGCATTTTTTTAAATAATATTAGGGGTGACAAACGAACAAACAGTTAACCTAACGGAAAGAAATGACGGCTGCATCCATCCTCAACCGAGATTCAAGATGCAAGCAAGGGAGGTGGGGGGTAGGGGGGTATTAAATAAAACAGCAACAGTAATCTTATTATTAGTGGCTGAAGTGAAAATGAGATGCAGTTTGAGGACATAAATACATTTGACAATGCAAACCGTCCTGCCATCCCCGCGACCCTAGCCCAGGATCTCACACTCAGACTAATACTATCGTACTCCTTATGACAGGAGAGTCGGGTCTCTCGATCGGTACGGACAATGTGCATCCTAAGTTGGTTAGGTATTCGTATACATAGGTCAAACATTGAATTCTTTTGACTGGGCCTACTACCTGAGATCCCTATTTTTTGCTGATCGCTTGTAAGTACGAAAGGCGAACAAAACCTAAGGATTATTATCAAATTCTTTAATATCGAACTAGATGTATTCATAGGGTACGTGTGGTATCGAGGGCGACGAACGAGCTCCACAGTTCACTTAATGGTAAATGATTTGGCCCATATCAATCACATTCATCCTCGATAAGTATACACATATCGTAATGATTCGCCAACAGTAGTAGGGCTCACTCACCAGTCGAAACACAGCAGCGTTATAATGGAGTCCTGTGAGGGAGTGGACCCCCCGGTCACGTCGACACGCAATCTGTCGCTGGTCACGCGTGTGGCTAATGAGAAACTCATGGCGTTGCATAACGGCGAGGCACTGGTCGTTAAGGCAATTAGAACCGACCAACATTGTTGCGCTCGCCAATAAATAATAACAAGGAGCAATCATTTTTGATTAAAGCAACAAGTTGCTCTATACGTCCTAGACGTGTGACCTGATATTTCGCAATGTTCTTTCCCATTTCGTTAGTTATTTTCTTTTTCTTTTTTAACTACGGAAATGCAAAACTTGCGTCCCTGGTAATGTTAAGGAATAAACAAAGTATTTTTTTTTAGGACTTATCTTGTAATAAGATTTTGGTTTCAGCATCCGATGTTAATAGCCCGTTCTTCTTTGGATTGGATGCCGAGTAGAATCAATTCTCTGTATTCGGACGTGGGAGCTTGGAGCGGGAAATTTGTAATATTGTTACCTGTATATATATATATGTTAAGACGGAATATTGTGTATGTAATTTGTTAACTTAACCGAAATTTTCCAGAGACCGGTTATGGATGAAATAGAATCGGACGAAGCTTTAAGGTTTTATCAATTTCTAAATTATTTAGACGGCGGGAGCTTCGGAACAGGTATCAATTAAGTTTAAAAATATCGCTGATATCCTATCGTAGGTTAAGTTAGGAGATATCGATTTGCGCAAGAATACAATACGTTTATATTTTTAATTCCATTGCATTTATCCAAAGACAAAGGCACACGTGTGAGGTACTAGCAATTTCATCATCATCATCATTTCAGCCCACACCAGTCCTCTGGTGAACACTGGAGCATCCCACATACCACCACAGTATGACCCTGAGCCTCCTGCATCCGTCGGCTTCCCGCAGACTTGCATAGATCCAATACGAGGTCGCCTCTTGAGAAACTTTCTTCTCCATCGGTTATCGATTTTAAGAACCATGGCCGGACCATTGCCACTTCCGCTTAATGATGTTTGAGCGTCGGTCACCTCAGTTCTAAATAGAAGGTGTGGGAGAAGGCATGTCAATGTGTGCGTCCGATGGGGACATGATGCTAATGATGCCGTCGTGGTCCATTTGTCTTCGGCGGTATCTGCAGGACATATTACAGCGCCGTGAGTTCGTTCGCGGCTACCATCCTCGGCCATTATTGATAACAAGTATAAAATAATGAAGCAAACGCCATATACGAGAGAATACGTTTTTTTTACTCTACAGCAAGTAATTCTCAACAAGTACAAAGTAAGGGTGAGGTTGGAGGGTTAGAATTATGAGCGGGCAACTAAACTAAGACTCCGTAGCTATCAAAGAGTTAATATCATATAAGTAAATTTGTTAAGTTAAGCCGAATGTGGTCACCAGCTGTCCTGCAAGTCTAGACGTACGCAAGTGCCTCACAATAGCTAGGAGCGCAACCGAATGTCTAAAATTTTCGTTCTTTCTCATTTTCTTTGTTCGTTGTGTGGTAGGCTAAGATTTCGCCAACATTTCAAAGCATGCCCTCCCGAAAACTAACACCTCACCGTGAAGACTCAACTGCATTATGAAACCATATTCAAAAAAGAAACTCCAGATGTCTGTGCGACAAGTACTTCTAACGTCTAACCTACGTCACTTGCTTTCATTGCCTCATTTGTTGATCGAATGTTTTCTCAAGGACCCATCGATGAATTCGTAGACGCGATGTACCGGTTAGCAAGTTATATGAAACAGCAAAACAGTAGAGAAACACAAGTGCGAGGCATGCGCGAACTTGAAGCAATTAATGGCGAAAAGGGTAATAAGACTTCATTTACTGTCTTATAAATTACATAACATAAGTAATATCATTAACTACATATATATTACATAACATAAGTAATATCATTAACTAGATATATATTAAATTTTTAGGCAACAGCATCAAAACAGTATTAGAAATCAGCACAGTCATAATGAGGAAAAAACGAAAGTTTTTCTGTACCGGTGAAGTCAAGGAACCCGTCGTAAATAACAAAATCATTTGTAAAGTATGCAATTCTCACATTGATGGTTTTGTTCTTGACTTGTTCAATGAGCAGTTTGATAGCGATGATTGATTACAGGATAGAATATTGCTGCCAATCGCTGGCACTTCGTGCAGAGACGCTATAATGTATTGGCATCCGGACTTAGCGGAGGAACATTACTGTGTGGGTGCGCTGGAATCCAAGAGTCCAGTACATATTATGGATATCGAGGGTAAGGTGGCGTACGCCGGCGTGGCCTAGGGAAAATACTACTAAATGTGATATATTCCCGCCGGATTACTTTTAAAAGTGATGCTAGCAGTGCCTTTCGGTTAACCACTCCAACTTAGTTTTAATGCTTGTGCTGGCAGATGGCTCACGACGACACTCGAATGGCGGATTGCAACCACTTTGAGTTTCGCTAATCGTACTGTAATTATGTTGGCTATTTATTTATTTTACAAATTAAAAGGTACAATAACTCATTCATAGTGCCAATACTATGAATGAGTTATTGTTCAAAACGTTCACGTTAGTGATCTTAAAGTGACTAATCACCAAGGCGTTACTTTCAAACTAAACTAACTAATTAAATAAATGCGTCACAAAGTGTGTGCAGCGAATTATATAGATTATTATATAGATACTCGTTACTCTTACTAACAAGGAGATAATATCACAGGTGAGATGTTTTGCAAAGGGGACGACTACTCGAAGAGAGAATATCTACTGGCTTGTGACTTCTACGAAGACCAGGAAGCACCGGTGGCCGATTTACTTCAGTATTACCCTGATCCCGATCCAGAAATAAGCCCTAAGTTATTTTAAACAGCTATAAACTTTAAACCATATTATAAATATTCTTAGTAAACAAAGAAACAATAAAACACCAATATATTAAAGATGTTAAATACAATAAATAAAGGTTTTATTAAAATACATATTAAAATATTTATTGCCATAAAAACTAACCATTTATAATGTCTTAAGATATCCAAGTGCAGCGCATAGCGGAAAAAACTCTTCTTCTCACCTATAGCCTTAATGCTGAGGCTATCGAACAAAAATACAAGAAAACAAGCTCAGTAATTTTATTATTTACAAATGTTAAACAAATAGATAATAATTATATATGTAGACATTTGCGGACACACTTAAATTAAATTTTAATTTTATTATTTACAAATGTTAAACAAATACATAATAATTATATATGTAGACATTTGCGGACACACTTAAATTAAATTTTAATTTTATTATTTACAAATGTTAAACAAATACATAATAATTATATATGTAGACATTTGCGGACACACTTAAATTAAATTTTAATTAGTTTATGTTTACTGCATAATTTTAAACATATTTAGTATTCATATGTTTACTAATAGTTTTTTTATCATATTATATATAGAGTGGTCACATAATGAAACACACTCGAGGAATGTCCTTAATTATGTTAACTGAAGTTTTTGATTATTTATTTTTATTCATCATTTATGTAGGCATTGTGCGGTAAATATTTTCAATAAAGTTAAGACGCTCTACATTTTTATTCGGTTTAACTATATTTTTTTTGTCTTGTTGGAAAGTCCAAACCACCGGTAAACTTTCTTCTGCATAGGGTCAAAAAGGTTGCCCCTAAAATATTCTTATACTGAAATTTATCCATATTTTCTCCTACAATTTGCAGGCCCACCATCATGTCCGAAGAAATAACCTCAAATTTAAATATTCCCTCCACCATGTTTAATTGTTTTCTTCGTACACTTTGGATTTGACCATTTCTTTATTCGGATGACGTCTCACTTATTGTTTTCCGTCAGAATTAATCATATTATTTTTTTCATCAGAAAATAGTACATTTTTCTCTTTCCAATGTTCATATTTTTTCCAAACTCTAATCTAGCTTTAGTATTTGCTTTCTTTAAAAATGGTACCTTACGTGACATTATTCCAAATAAGTTTGTCTCGCATAATCGCCTTCTAATTGTTCTTGCCGACACAGCTGTCGACCCTCCAGCGCTAAATACTTCCAAATGATTAAGCTCTGATCCTTTGAACGGTTCTTTTTTGGCTAACAATATTTTTCTTAATGATGTGATTTAATTAAAAAAGAATAAGTTCTCAACTATAGCTAAATACAGGTCCTTGCTGTTTTCGTTTTAATAATATGGCTTTAGTCAAATGATTGAACAATAATTAAAATATGATTAATTCTTATCTTCACAAATGATACTACTGTCAATAAAGTTGTATCTAGATAAATAGGTGTCTTTAAATATGTGACCACCACTGTATATATTAGACCTTTGCACTTAGTGTAGTTTTTAAAATGGTGTAATAAAGATTCCCGACAAATTTTAATGAACAGCTACTGTAGGATAATTTTACATGAAATTGAAAATCTTTCTGTTATTATAATGTATAAAAAATTAAATAAATATCCCTTTTTAAAAATTACTTTTTTATGATGCAATACAACACAGTAAACTAAATTTTAAAACAATTGATCAACTACTTGAATGTCAACAATGTCGCATCTGCAGCGACGACAGAGCTATTTGATTTCCTTATAATGTCGCCTGACCGGCGACATTCGAGTGCGGCGGTCTAATATCTGCGAGTATAGACATGTCATAATTAATATATATGTAGGTTAGTGCAACTCCTATATCATATTGCTGAAGTCATTTCTATCCTATTGATTTTAACCATCACAACAATATGTATAGCTAACTAGTAGAAGTTTCTTTTTACGCATACATGCACCAATTTTTGTTATGTTATGTTGATATCATATATTATTATTGGTATGTTTTGTTGTTGTACGTAATAACTAAACTTAGCTTATTAATTATTATCAAAATAAATAAAAAAATGAATTAAGAAATAATTTAAGTGTGATTTCTACAAAAAATTAGAGCATCACTACTACATGTGGCCGAATCTTAATCTGAATCAGTTTAAGGTGAATATTAAAAACAAAACGAGCTCAGGAAAAAGACGGAATCATTATGAAAAAGCGACGAGATAGACTTCTCCTGGAAATCAGCTTATGTCCTTGTTGATTTTTTGAATTTGTTTCTTTGCCTTCCAAAAAAGACTTTCGGATATATTTGGTCTCGGTTTAATAAGACTTTTTCATAGTTATCTATGGGGTAGGGAGTCCAATGCTACACGTTAAGATAATCAGTACCAAAGGACGGCCGGTTTTAATCCTCCGCTACTTGAAATATTACATTGCCATCAAGTCGACACATATCGGGTATCCTAATGAATTGGAATATAAAATTTTAAAAATCATAGTTTTTGGGTTAGGGTTGCAAACTTATTATTTAATCACGAACGGTGAAATTTTTTAATTGACATCTAGCAATGTTTTTACTCATCTCTTTATAGATCGATAATTTCTTCTCATATGGATTGCTACTGAAGACTGAGTAGCAGTTTAATTACAATTAAAACTCAAGGCTCATCTATCTTGATACTTAAAATGTGAAAGGTCAATTACTCGTTTGCATGCAACAAGTTCTGTATAGGTTAACTTGGTCTATAAACTCGAGCATCTAAAATTGTCATAACATTTCGTTGGTGCTATCGCGATAGCGAGAGTGCAACGAAAATGAGTGGGGAACGAGTAAGAATGCGTAAGCAATTGGGGCTCTTAGAAGGGGTCGCAATTATATTAGGTATCATTTTCGGAAGTGGTATTTTCATTTCACCTAAGGAGGTTTTAGAGAAAACAGGGTCAGTATGGGGTGCGTTAACCGTATGGGGCGTATGTGGGGTGTTGGCGACTTTAGGAGCCCTGTCTTATGCTGAATTAGGTGAGTATGTCGGCTTCTTTTCTATTTAATAAATCATAATAATTTAAATAGATCTGAAATACTTCTTTTAAAAACTTATGTGTGTGAAAATGCGAAATTTTAAATGAATAAAATAACATAATGATTAATCAGATGTGATTGGAAAGTAATATGATATGCAGAATAGTAAATTATGCTAATCAACTTTCTAATTTTAGAAAAGTATATCTTCTCATCTTGGCCTTTATCTTATTGACTATCATGTTTCTTCTAATACAGTGGCACTCAGTCATTGTCTTCCGTCCATCTTTCCCTATTCCCATGTAATACATGTGCAAAAAGATTATGGGAAGGTTCAGATGCAGTGTTAAAAACATGGGACTTAAACAAAACATATCCAAACCTGAAAATCAACAATTTGTGATTCACAAATGTTCCTCATGCTCCTAATAGGAAATAGAAATTAGGACCCACAACACATTACCCGATACTGTGAACCAGCCATATGGCCATCAGTCAATAGATGTTACTATCAAACTATTATGTATATACAGCGGTGGGCTTTAGATTGATTCCTAAATATTGGGCAGATAAACATTTCTTCTTATTATGTGTATGTATACCACTCATGATTACGGGTAGGATTTCCAACATCTGATCTGTCTTGATGTCACAGTTTACATTAACTACCATCAGCTTTTAATTATTTATTTAGAGTATGATCAATGCAGAAGGATCTTACAGTATGTTATGGCATCCAGCCATAATTCCTATTCAAATTAGGATGTTTTTTAATTTCTATAGCCTGACTTCCCCACAATTTGTAGATTATCAAAATCTGATTTAATTGGTGGGGTAAGTTGAAGATATGGTAGTATAGTATGTACATAGACTGCAGACTTCCTAGACTGTAAATGTTTCAAGTCTGTTACACTCTATTTCTCAATTCTTTATTGACTTCTTTGTTTGGTTTATGTAAGAGATGGTCAAGTGTTTCTTTGTGCTCTTGAAACAAAGATGTGTAGCTAACTGCAAAGGATGGTGGTGAGATTCACTATTTACAAATCTATAATTAATAAGGGACTTTTTTTCTATACATACTAATACACCTAGGAAAGCTAAAGAGTTGTTAGCCTCTAACTCCATTGTGAACTGTATGTCTCATTGTATGACTCAAAGTCTGTCATTGTTAATGGGTTCTCCCGTTGCAAAACAATTTACTTGCTTGTCAAACTCTTCCTTCACAATAGATAGTTCAATGTTAGGCTATATATTATATTACATATTCAACATGTTGTTCTCCATCAGCTTCCTAGGTACAATTGAGATGTTGAATTGATATATACACACATGGACCTGTTGAGGATTGAACAGGTCCATATGTGTAGAACAACTTACCATAGTTTTATTGTCAAATTTATACCATTAATAAGTAGTGATGTAACTATTATCAGTGTTGGGACAATCTGTATGTAACAGAGCATCTGTCTTATCTTAGGTAACCCATACAATTTCAGTGGTAGGGAGCAAATTCATCTCTAGATTAAATTCTTCTGAATGCTTATAAGGTTGCTAGTTGTTTTTAGAGCATTAGTGGTCACTCTAGTTTTGAACTTTTTTAAACAATATTTGACAAATAAAATTATTTTTATGTTTATGCTCCTCCACATTTTTGGTTAACCAGTGTTTGCTGTGACAGATTATAGACAGCACTCAAACTAAGAATAAATTATCATTTTGACAGTGCTAGAGCCACCATGCTGCAGCTAGTTACTACTTGCATCATGAATGGGTTGGTTTAGGTTGGTAGGTAATGAAAGGGATAGCAAGCTTTAGAACAGCTGCATAATGCTGTTGTGTTTCTAATGAAGCATTACATCTCACAAGCCATGTTTATTTTGAATCTTTGTTGAAGATAGATGACAATCATGTAACATTGGCATTCTTTATCACCTTTTCCATTAGCATTAGAAAACTTTGTATACTTTCATTATTACAATTCAAAAAGGAATATCTTATTAAGTTACTTCTTATATCACTCTTTCCACCACTTACCAAAAAGGTGAGATTACATTCTTCACTGTTCAAAAACAAGGACAAGTTGAATGAATTTTTGTTACAAATTACAAGCAGTATATTTCACTAGTCCTTCCTTCCTGTAATAGATTAAACAAAACTACTGACACTTTTGACAGAAGATATATATGCTAACTGTTAATCATGCTGTGGTGGAAACCACAGGATATATAGAAAATTATTACATGTATAAAGTATATAAAAATATCCATTATAAATTCTTATAATAATAAATATAAACCAAGTAATTTATGCTTCTTAACTTGTTACAAAGTCTACTATGATCTTAATCCAGTATCTAATGCTATTTGTTTTCTACCACTGTCACATTTCTCACTGACAACATCAAATAAACATTTAGACTGAGACAATTGGTTATTTTAACTATTGTTTATTTAAAAAATAGTTAAATTTCACTGAAGACAACAATCTAGGTCTGGGTTTTAGTACAATGTAATTTTTTCTATGTTAGTTATTCCCTAATATAATACAATAAATTATACTTAAAACTATAAACAGTAATAGTCTATATACCTAAATCCCAGCTGCATAGATCTCCTCTCTAGAGAGAGTGTTAGAGTGTAGAGCACCAGGTGGCTCCACTGCGGTGCAGCAGACTGCACATGTCTTACAAATATTTACTTTACTCAGCGTGTTTTCCCATGTCTGCTGAACTCGATAAATCAGCCCTTAACATTGTTGTAACCCTGCAAAGTTCATTGGTGCCGACATCAATCGATCTTGGTTTTGCTCCCGTTCCATGAATTAAAAGCGAGCTATTAGACACTGACCTATCACAACTACTTAAAACAATGGCAATACTTAATAACGAACAGTGTCTGGTGGCCACAGTAACAGCCAGCCGGACCTTGCAGTGTTGGCACTGTTGCTGGGCTATTACAATTATAATTTATTTATTAAAATATTAATAAATAAATTATAATTGTAATAGCCCAGCAACAGAGTGACTCAATAGAGTGTATGGTATTCATTAATTGCTTTGTTTTAGTTTAGCTTTTTGATATTAGACCAATGATAATAGATTGATTTTCAAATTCTAACCACAAACTATTGCAAAGGAACACCGATTCGTACCAAGGATGATTTATGAGTCTGGTCTGATAATAGTTTGGGTTAATTATTACATCAGGATATAAAGTCAGTCTTACTGATGACCATGAGACCTGTAAAACACTCTTAACATCGGAATATAAATATAATTTGTACAATATAGTTTTATTCAACATTCATTTGATTTTATCAAATTCTATATTATTATATTTGATCATTGCATGCAAACTGTATAGTGTTAATATAATTTCCGAGCTCTGATTTAGGAACCAATCCTGTTTTTATTCATGGATTCAAGAAATTAACAGCTGTAGGTCTTAATAAGCACAAATTCACAGAACAAGCGTGAATACCAAGTCGAGTAGTGGTCAAGTTAATTGATTATTTGTGAAAACTGCTATTAAAGCATTTCATCCTTGTCCATAAACTTAGCTAGCAAGATGAACTGCTTGTGTTAGTCTACCTTATTATCATTATCCTCATTGAAAAGCCCTCATCATCGGGATGTGAAAGTGTGTTCACCTAATTTAAAACCCTGGTTATTATCCTAGATTATATACATTTTTATGCAATTTATTATCTATTTATTGCTTAGTCTCTAAATTTACAGATTAGATTTCGCCTTTGCCTTTTTCAAACTCGGTTGTCATAATTATATGAACAAAAATGAAGTATATTTATTTGTATATGAACATAATTATAACAAAGAAGCAACCCCATCCTCCCTCAACAATAGATAGTGCAGTACTTTCCATGGGGACTATGATGGAAATCTTTGGATTATCTTACCATGCAACATGATTTTTTTTAATATATTGTATTTTCCTTAAATGATATATTGCTTGTTATTGAAGGTACAACCTTGGCACGGAGTGGTGGAGACTACCATTATATCAATGAGGCTTTCGGACCACTACCAGCATTTCTTTACTTGTGGGATGCAATCCTTATATTTGTGTAAGTATCTTTTTAATTTTGTCATACCAGTGAAATATTACCAGCAAAAAATATATTTTTAAATGAAATTCATACAGAGTAATATGATAATTATATTTGATAATATATTAGACCTGGCTTCCTTTAATTAACTCAGATCACACTAAAGTTTCATTATATATAATATTATGTAGTATGTATTGGTCCATAGTGTTGAGTACAAAGTAAAAATTAGTTTATATAGTTAGTTATATGAAGTGTGATGTAATGTTCTATAAGATGTCTATATGCAAGGCACTTTGTATTCATCGTGATTACGTTGGTTGCAGTCCAAGCACGAATGCTATAATGGCATTAACATTTGCAAATAATCTATTGGGTCCAGTCTTCCCGAATTGTCCAATAGATCCGTTGTGTCAAAAACTTATAGCTGCAATTACCATCTGTAAGTATATCGACTTCAAATTAACCCAACTAACAAATGATAGCAGTGGTTCCTTCATATGTAAACCCAAACTCAACTTATTGTCTTCTTAGAGCTTTTAACTGTGACAGGCACAGCCATTCGCATGTACTCTATAAATATTGGTTCTCTTGTATCCTAAGAAAAATGTTTCCAGTTGAAATATCCAAGTTGCAAAAACAAATACAGCACCATCCTTACTCATTGGCTTTAAGCTGACCAGAGCCGGGGAATTGGAGGAAACTGTTAATATAATATTGATTTAATATTTGTTTAAACCTTAGTGGAACTTACGTGAACAAGTTTTTTCAATTTAACTTTGAATTGAACCCTGATTATGTCAGAGCATCGTTTTCCATTTGTTCTGAATGGGGTCGCTAATCAATAAATTAGACCTGTATATAAAGGATTCGGTCATTAAAGCAATGAATTTAAAAACAGCTTTATTAAATAGTACCATGTAATATCATAAAATAATAAAGTTTGCTTTATTTAAAATTATTAATCATTAACTGTACTTAACCAATGCCATGGTTGGCTTTGTTTTTCACTCCGAAGTATTTGTATACTTTGATCATCTACAAACAAATATAAGTAAATTATTTTCCATTGATAACATTATAAAAGTGGTTGAGAAACAATGTAGAGGTAGGAGGAGAGGTACAAATAAAGATTCTTTTCATTATGGCAGAAATAAAAAAAAGTTACTACTATAAATACATTTTATTTACTCAACCTCATTTAAAATTTTTGTGTGATTGACAAAAACCCAAAACAAACGATGTATCTTGTAAGAATTATAAGAATGGCTAGGTTGAAGGGAATACTGGTTATTCGTGGCAACATTTGTTTGTAAGGAGAAGTGCGAGAGGCGTGGAGTTTTAAGTTAAAATGATGACATTACACTTGATAGACCAATGTAATCCGCATAGGAAGTGATGAGTTCATAACGATCCTTGTAAACAGGTAGTGATAAAACACGTTTGACAAAAGAAGGTAACGAGTAAGAATGGGGGCTGTCACTGTCAAACGAGGCGCCACCGTCTGGTCTGACGGTGGTGAACCGGAAGCCCTGATAAAATCAACGGGAAATGGAAGTGTCCGCTTGATCGTACCACTGAGTTTATAATTAATATGAGCGTGGCGTTACGGCCAAGAGCTTTACTAGCATATTGCATGCTTGTTGTTCGAACACCTAATGATCGTTGTTGTTTGCATTGCATGGACATACAATACTGCTCGCGACTCGATGTGCGGTCACTGTACTACCGTATGTTTGTTTATGTCCACTTATTATTTGCACTTTGTTACAGGTTTCCTAACATTCCTAAATGCCTACGACGTGAAGTTCACTACTCGGATCCAAAATATTTTCATGTTTACAAAGATCACTGCGCTCGTTATCATCATCATTGGGGGGCTGGTGTGGGTGGCTCAAGGTGCTGCCACTTTTGTTTTTCTTTTTTACAATAATTTTAAACCCAATGTTTATGTTGACGCGGCAACCCTGAAGTCTACCAGTCAACCGGTGGACTGTCTCTATTCTGACCGATATCCCCTGTATATTTCAGATGTCTAAGAAATTTTTACATTTCTATTCATGGTTTATAACTTATTTTGTATTAATATCCTTCTGCTCTGATGTGGGGAATGAAGGGAATTCGTAGTTATTATTGGTAAAATAACGTTCACATACCACGTGATAGATTACGTTCGCGTGAGCACCGGTATCACTAGGTATGTCTTAAAGTAATATGAATAATATGTCCATTTAATTCGCAAACAAATTATAAAAAAGGAAATATGAAGATCATATAATTAAAAAATGATAACTAGTCGTTAAACTTGATAACCTGAGATGACTCCATGAGGAGCCAGCTCCGCGTCGGCGGGCCGGTGCTCGGACAGTTGAGGCAGTTAAAAAAATTCATTTAGATGTATTGACTGGATGAAAACTTATAGTTAGAAACTAGATTTGCAAGTTACTTATGTGCTTTTCTCGCTCATTGTATTGTCAAGCGCTTCTGATTCCCAGAAACGTGCAGCACACAGGCACATATAGTTGAGAGCCGAATATCGTATTTATATTTGACAAAACTAGAAATTCTACGAGTTGTCAACGAATCTCTACGCTCTTGAAGACGAATGCACTCTGTCGGAGATGTAAGTTATACATAATATCGGCACCTTGAGCAGTGAGACGGTGGTGAGACGAGCTGGTGGGTGGGTAGCACGTACGTAACTAAATAACCTCTTCATACTTTACCACCGTAATGATACACCATGGTGATGCAGGTCAAGTCGACAAGTTGCGTGATGGGTGGGCCGGCACGCGGACCTCCGTCGGGGACTGGTCGGTGGCTTTTTACTCCGGAATATTCTCCTACTCCGGATGGTGAGGCTAATCCCAGTGTTGACTTATTGATTCTTATGCGATCATTATCTTCTCAATATTATTTCATTTTGCAAGGAACTACCTTAATTTTATGACGGAGGAGCTGCGAAACCCATTCGTGAATCTGCCGCGTGCCATTTACATCTCGCTGCCGCTGGTCACTGGAGTATATCTGCTGGCCAACTTGTCCTACCTGGCGGTCCTGGGCCCGACGGGAGTCAAGGCCACGGAGGCCATTGCGGTGGTATGTACAGCTTTCGATTGTACAAAACGTGTAAAGCTACCTTTCAAATGTTTATGAAGCTGTTAAACGTTCCTTTACGTCGAACCTCACCGGCCTTCGCCCTTGTCGCTCTTGGTTTACAGGAGAGACGTGAGGGTTCTTACACGTAAGTATGTTCGTCCTCGGATGAGGAGAATGGGCAGTTACCACAGGGTACATTCCTATATTCTGGCTTTAAGTTAAGCCGTGCTATTTTGATCGCCAATCCAGATTTTGATGTTTCCCTTGACGCTAGAGATACGTGCGGAACTGAATGTAGGTCCACTATCCGTCAACCGTCTTTTGTTGGATGATCATCTCGTGAAGAAGCATCTCGACTAACAAACTTCCGAGTCGAGATCGTTTCGCATATTGGACAATTTTAGCAGGTCTATCACGCCTATCACGTGTACGTGCAATATTTTAAATTAAAAACCTAAATGTAATGCACGTTAATTGAAATATCGTATAATTACTGAAGACTTTTTCATAACATTATCACACTGGTATCATTTATTTATGCACAAAGTTTGCAATCCTCACGGTTAAAGCTGCAACCGTAGGCGGGAGGCCGACATAACCTGGCTGTCCAGTACAGTACAACATATGTTATTACAATTTGAATATCGAAACCATACGATATTAGGATGGGCGCTCGGCAGTGGCAGTATAGCAGAGTTGCACGCACTGCCGACCCATCTCGCACCGAACAGCTTTATATAGTAGTAGAGCCTCGTGGCGCGCACCAGGAGACGCCCCATCTGTCCGAGTATGTGTGAACAGAGCGATCGTCTCCGGTGTCTAGCTGCGCAAGTCTGCCTTTTAGTAATGTCCAAGTGTCATTACGATACGTTTCGATGTATATGTTAGAGCGTCGTGGCGTAGGTACCGCGGCGGCTGAATGGGTTCTTTGTGCCGGCAGGACTTCGCGGGCGCCGCGCTGGGCTATGTGCGCTGGTGCATGCCGACGCTGGTGGCGCTGGCGGTGCTGGGCGGGCTGTCGGTGCACGTGATGGCGTCTTCGCGCATGTGCTTCGCGGGCGCGCGCAACGGACATATGCCCGAGCTGCTCGCGCACATCAACCTCTCCTGCATGTCACCGTTACCCTCGCTGTTCTTCCTGGTGAGCTCGCCCGATTGCGCCATGTGGACTATTGATGTAGAGCTGATCAAGGAATCGAGATGACGCAGATGAGCAGATGTACTCACACGGACGTCAGGTGAACTGTGTTCTCGTGGATTCAGCGGCGCGCAGTAACTAGCAGCAACATACAATTCTTAACTTACATTCAAGATGCACCTGCCCTGTGTTCAGATAAGTACCCTCGCCGCCAGTAATAAGGGCTCCTGGATCCCTAACCTCAACAGAGGAATTACAGTAGAATTATTATATCTGTTATTTTATATGAGGGCGTGGTCCTTACCCGATTGAGGCGACCCACACTTGATCCTTGCAGCCGTAGGGAGCCAAGAGAGAGCAGAAGCTGTTATTGTACTCTCATATGCTATGAGACCGTCGAGAGATGGTCGGGCTGCAGCACTTGGTTCCATCCTCGACGGTAAAGTAAACGACGAGGTAACTTATTTGACTTATGGCCGATTTGATAAACCTTTCTTTTATTTCATGTGATGTGAAAGGTTTTGAATAACGTCGTTGCTCTGAGCCGCTCTGTGCTTTTGTCGTCGTTGAGTGGCACCTCTTTGACAGATGCTGATATCCCTGGTGATGCTGATCCCCAATAGCCTGACGTCGCTGATCACGTACTGCACCGTGGTGGAGTCGTTCTTCACCACGCTCAGCTGCAGCGCCGTGCTCTGGCTGCGGCACAAGCAGCCGCACTTGGCGCGACCCATCAAGGTGAGGAGGACGTAGCCCACTAGCCCACGTGGTACTCGTTACACGTGCACATTTTTACTTTTAAAACAGAACGACAACCATTTAATGTGAAATGTTGTTACATTAAAGTTTAGTTGTTTGTTGTATTTTAAAGATGAATGTGTCAGTATGCTGTGTTGGCCGCATTGGATTTTTTATCGTGGTCGGCAAGATGTAGTGTAGTGCCGTTGTGCTAGACAGTAATGTGCGAGTGGCGGTGGTGCAGGTGAGCCTGTGGATGCCGTGCGTGTTCGTGGTGGCCAGCGCAGTGCTGCTGCTAGCCCCGGCGGCCAGCGAGCCGGTGGCCGTGCTAGCGGGCGCGCTGCTCACGCTGTCGGGCGTGCCGGCCTACCTGCTGCTGGTGCGCGCGCCGCCCGCCTCTCTGCGCCGAGCCTCCAGTCAGTCACACTTCACTTTATTATCTCTTTCTTCCATCTCTATCCCCCTTCCCTCTCATTCTATCAACGCTGATCGTGTCGCGTGATGCTGTCAACGAACCGCTCTGTATTGCTTGTGAACTGTTGGGCACCGACATCACTTCTCGTAAAAAAAAAACATTAAATTGAAATTTTAAAATGCCGCATTCAACTGCAAGGCTAAAATGAAACATAAGGCTAGGTACCGGCGGACGAATATAAACAATAACTAAGGTATAATAATGCTCTGATTGTGTGAACACGAGCAGAGAGCACGTGCGACAGTGACACAGCTCAGGGAGCAACAGTACTGGGTTTAGTTTTTATACCTAATTGAAGTATGGACAGCAATCGTAGTGCTTTTACATTGTGATGTAAATTTGTTGTGTGATGTTTTTTATTTGGACCGTGTTTTACTACTGCATCTTCCCTTGCAGGGATATCGTACGCACGACTACCTCCGACCCGATACCAAAGGTTCTACAAAAGCATAGATGTCAGCGTAGCGGTGTGTTCCGTATGGTCGATGTAGAGATCAGGCCACGAGCTAGTTGGGCGTGCGATCCGTGTTGAGGTCGCGAGCCCGTAATATTATTAAAAACCAACGGGACCAAGGACTAACAGTATTTAGTCAGCAAATCTGTCTTTCGAAGTGTCGTTCGTATAATCAATTGTCCTCGCCGGTGACGGTGAGATCTGTGGGAACATTCAACTTACGTATTTCTGTGTCTTATATTAAACTATTTTAAATTGTATCTTTTGTTGCATAGTAACGTATTATTTGTTGTTTTAGCCACGTTCACACACTTCTGCCAGAAAGTGTTCCTGTCCGCTGGTGAAGATAAGGAGGAGGAGTAGAGAGGGCTCTGCCTCCGCGTTGCTGTTTGTACTAGTACTTGTACTAGCCAAAGCATTCGTATCACTTATCGTTGCTCAAATAACAGTTACAACGTGAGAATTTGCTATTCCACAATCCACTTGCAGAATGTGGTTTCTTTGTAGAAGTTTGTATGTTTACGTTTTTCGTAGAGTAACACTAAAAACAAATAACACAACTGCTTTTCAATAACAATAATACTTTATAGCCAAACATGTAACCCATACACTAAATCTCTCAACTAGGATCTCAGGAATCACTGCCCTCTCGCTAATGTAGAACCGTCGCACCGAATTATTTGTTCTCTTGTTGTGTATCCAATATTTTTCCATAACGCTCACGTAACTTTAAGTTGTCTATAGGTCAGGTAGGATCACTGATCACGGGAACAGAATTCTCTGAACAGAATCTCTCTCTTGTTGATGTGAATGTGATATGTCTATCATGTATGCGCTCGGATCGTAAGATAAATTGAATATGTAGGGTAATTTGTGGATTCCAGATCCAAGGGTCCACGGAGGTGCTAGCGACGTGGCGAAGCTGCTCACCACGTCTCCGCCAAAATAATTGTGACCTAACGCAACTATCGTAGATAGTGTGTCTGTCATTGGAAACTTTTCTAGACTCGTAGTTGTAAATTCAATATATACTATACTAATATTTTTGCAAATTTTCACCGACGTTTACATTGTCACTGCCTCGTGCCGCCGATCTCCAGGAGTATTGGTGCGTTGAAACTTTTTCTTTTTAGTCACCGAGTTCTCTCACAATGCTATCGAATATCTCGGGCTGGTCTTCGACCAAATTAGTGTTTGGCTTCCACAAGTTACGAAGGTTAGAAGGTTAGTTTAATTATGAGTAATTTTTAACTAATATTCTCTTCGTGCTGGATCGCGCAGGTCCTGTTCCCGATGATGTGAAGAATGTACCTGCACTCAGTATGTATGTATTTAATCCAATTGTATTCGCTAATGACTATACATATATGAGAAGATAGTTTCGTTTTATATGTCTAGCTAATACGCATAGACCACGCCCTGACGGACCTTGAGTAAGGTTCTGGAGAACGTAACACTCTCTTCTCAGTCCAGTCTTCGTGGAGGAGGTGCGCCGAGGTCACGGCTTCACACACTGCTCGCTTCTCACGCCTAGTCGTACAATGCTTTGTTCTATGTATGCTTCCATTCTACACATTCCTGTGACCGCGCAAGCCGATAGTTCTGGAACTGACCAGGAACTGGTCACCCCTTGCCGTAGGTGCAGGTATTCGCTTCGGATTGTTACTTAATTTTTATTATGTTCACACATAGACGAGATACTGTCTGTATATTTGTGTGAATAAAGATATTTATTCGTGTGTATTTTGAATAGTCGACTTAAAGTTTAAGTCTGATTTTTCGTTTACAAGTAGAGATAAGATAATTATATTTAGTAACCAGAAATCAATCGATCACAATAATTGTCTATACATAAGTCTGTCGTGACGCATTCAACTGTGCTAGCCGTCTCGCTCTATTGCGGATATATATATATAATATAATAATAATAATTTCTTTATATCTTTCCACAATACATGTTAATTAAATTAAGTTAAACCAATAATATTTACATATGTTTACACGTATATTGCGGGAGACTGATGCGCCGAACTAAGCTCTGGGCTTGTATTGTCGGGCCATCAGGCCATCCACCCTATCATGTGCTAGACAATCATAATACATAAATAATATAAAACAAATATTGTTCAGTTAAACAATAGAGATGTCTCAATAAATCTCAATGTAATAATAATATATATAATAGTACAATTTGTTTTGTTTTAGTGTACTTTGTTATAGAAGTTGTTAAGTTTAGTTGGGCGGTCGCAATGTTAGACATTCAGTTTACACTGGGCGTTGAAGACTGTTCGCTCCACACGACTCCACGCGCGTCACTCGGCCACTCTCCGGTGCATGGAGCTGTCGCCTTGCTTTCGATTGTCGATCTCTGCTTTGAGTGTTTAATGAATTTCTAGTATTGGTTTTATTTCGAACATTCATAACGTTTATGTACAATGATTAGTATAAACATATTTGACAAGTCTTCTACAGTATTATCTTTCAGTGAACTGTGCCTTAAGTAGACATCTAGTGTCACCGGATGGATGCACACATTCTATCCAAGTCTGTCGATGTTTGCACTATGTAGGAGTCCGTACCGTCTATACTTGCGCATCGCGGGAACGGCTCAATGTTTGCCGAGACGAT
Organism: Teinopalpus imperialis; assembly: GCA_029286865.1. Classification (NCBI taxonomy): domain Eukaryota; kingdom Metazoa; phylum Arthropoda; class Insecta; order Lepidoptera; family Papilionidae; genus Teinopalpus; species Teinopalpus imperialis. Next base: position 2,817,216 of record JAGSMU010000037.1, on the reverse strand, counting down.
TGGGTATCGTCCATCGCCGCCGTAGAGTTTTGTATCCCGTGAGCCCGGACCGAGACGTGTCCTCGTGCCAATGATTGTAATCAATGTGCTTATTCACAAATATATGCGTGTAAAATATTTATTTCGTTTTATTTATTCAGCCCTCTACCCTACAGTCTTGTTATGTATTAGACATTCCACGTGGACTAGTACCGTGCAGAACAGGGCTATGAATGAAATGGGATTTAAATCAGTGCTGACACTCAGCCAGCTTTGCCAAGCCAACATTGCCCTTGCAAAATACAAAAGCTTCAACATAGTTGTATAAGTTCCGAATACTTTACAAATATAGACTATTTACAAAACAAAATCTACCAAAACCGACACAAAATATTTAAAACCTAAAAGATTCACGTGGATTCTCATTAACGTGAGGATAACAATGCTGTTCAGGAACAAATATTTTGGAAGGTAAGTATCCGGTTTCCTCTCGGGAACCGACTAGAAATCGAAACCTTGATCACTATATTTTTCTAATTTAATTTAAAGCCATCTTTTACCGAAATAAAAAGTATTCTATGAGTTAATCCAAGTTATAAACTATCTGTGTTCTAAATTTCATCCAAATTCGTTGAGCGGTTTTTGTGTGAGTAACAATATCATGCAGTAGAACACAATGGTAAGCAGACGTCGGATGTTAGCTTTTGTTACGAAAATAAGTGTCAGCTCTTCGAACATCTCTATCCAAGATTTGAGAACTGATTGAGCTCGACCGCATAATTTGGATGGAGATAGACAAGACTACACGAACGTAAGCTATGAATTGAACTCAACGAGGCGTCTGCCTGGCGCAGTGCCGCGGGAGCGAACTCTAATGATCAATTAGGTGCTTCGGGCTAACGAGCTAGCACCGCTAGCTTTATGATCCAATTATTTCTCGTTAGATTACCTATCGTTGCGACGAGACTTGCTCGGGACGTCGACTTCAGCGTACGCACGCTGCTATGCGCCCTCTGATTGCTTTGTTTTTCGCCATGCACGTATCAAAGGTAAGGTAAACTCCACATAATTAATATATTCAAAGCAAAGGTCTTTCGTAGACCGCATCAATCGGCACTAGAGAAACTTACTAACAGCGCAACAACGACAAAACATAGGCTTCGAAGTATGTTTAAATGGTGCAAGTTCTCACAAAGACCATACAAGCGTAAAAGATAGTTTTAACAATGTCAAATCGAATCTACCCCTTATACCCATTTATTCGTAGTGAACAACATGGCTTTATGCGTCAAAGATCTACGGAGACAAATCTATGCACCTTAACGGATTTCATCTCCCGCAAAATGGATACTCGCGTTCAAATAGATGTGGTATATACAGATTTTTCCAAATGTTTCGACAGAATTGATCACAGCTTACTAGTTTCAAAGTTAGAAAATTTAGGGATACATGGAGATTTGCTGAGGTGGCTTAACTCTTACTTAAGAAATAGGTCACAGTGGGTCAAAATCGGTGGTTACTGTTCGGACAAAGCTTCAATTCCATCGGGGGTTCCTCATGGCTCTTTATTAGGTCCCCTGCTCTTTAACATTTATTTATATGACATTTCAAATTGCTTTCATCACTCTCGTTTTCTCATGTACGCTGATGACACTAAAATTTTTTATCCGATCCGTGATGTTGAGGACTGTCGTAATTGCAGGATGATCTTGACAGATTTTCAAGCTATTGCACAAAAATTTTACTCAATCTTAATGTCAAAAAATGTCAAATAATTACATTCAGTCGTCAAGTACATCCATTACAATATAAGTACATATTAAATAATTGTGTGGTAAGTCGTGTTATGAAAGTAAGGGATCTAGGTGTTTCGTTAGATTCAAAGTTAATATTTTCAGAACACTACAATTACATCTGTCATAAGGCTCTTAGAATGCTTGGTTTTATCAAGAGACTTTCAAAAGTATTCCGGAGTTCAAGTCCCCTACTACCTCTATATTTTGCTTATGTCCGAAGTACACTTGAGTACGCTTCACCCGTTTGGTCCCCATCCTACATAACCCACACTCGTAACATTGAAAACATCCAAGTAAAATTTCTAAAGTTTTTAAATCATTTTACCAAAAAATCCACGCGTGACTATAATATCTCGCTGACGGAATATAAACTTCTGTCTTTATCTAATAGACGAATTATTTTCGATATGCGGTTATTATATAATGTATTAAATGGCCACGTAGACTGTCCTACCTTGATAGAAAAATTGCGTCTTCGTATCCCAACACGCCGCCTACGAAGTACAAATTTATTTTATGTCCCTCTTACAAAAACGAAATATGCCCAGAGCTCAGTCTTATATAGATGTATGCAGGTCTATAATGATATGTTTGGAAATATTGACATATTCCATCTTAAACGAAATCAGTTTCTAAACGATGTTTCTGAAGCATTCCTGAATTCGCCTTAACAAGATGCATACGCACACACACGCACATACACACACACACACTACACTACAGATTAAAATGTATGTTACTCCTGTTGCACATACTTTTAAAAAAAAAATGTATATAGTTGTAACTTCTTTGATGGCTAAATATCCTTGTTAATTGTATTTATGTTTAATGTTTCTTGTATGCTGTGAAGTTTCCTAATAAAGTAAATAAATAAATACTGCAGGTCACTGTCAAAGCCAGGAGCAGAGTAAACTGGTTGCCGGTGAAACCACAAAGTCTCCCAGTTGAGTAGGCCAGCGATGTTCACAGACTCCTGGCTATTGTACAAGTTGGAGACTAACGAGCCTTGTCTACATGTATACTTGATGTGTTCAATGTAACGAACGCAAAGGGAATGTCTCTGCTGCGAGAAGCATGCGGTGTGCCTTCACTCTTCATCTTAAATGAGTGAGCTAAAAACGATGTAATGGAGTACGCAGAAGTCAGGGCAAGTAACAGTACTAAAGCGCTCAAACCGCCGATGGCATGTAGTACCGAAGATGCAGATGGTATTAAATTGCCAATTGCGCGTGTATTTATACCCTGGAAGTCATCTAGTTGTTTGAGAAAAACGATTTACCCACTGTGGATAAGAGAATTATGGTGCACTCTGTCTGTATGTGTTCAGGGCGGGGCGGGTCACGGGCACTACGGCAACCAATCGGGGCACGAGCTCACCACGCCCTTGGATGAGATAGGGCCCATGCAGCCAGACGAGGGGTTCCAGGCATCCACCGTGATCGCCGGCCTCATGCCAGACTCCTTCGGCGAGATGTTCAATTTCCTTGACGGCGATAGCTTCGGTATAGGTTCGTACTCTACACGTGTACGCGTCGCTTTGTATTAGCTTGTATGTGCCAATCTAGATTTGTCAAAAAGGAAATCATACTCGTTATCTGAATATATATTGCAGAGTAAATAGAATTGCTGTAGGACGAAGTACTCTCTATACGAGAGTTTGTGCTTCGTGGGCGAGGCAAGTTAGCTATCGTAGTGGTAAGGATCGCTAGCGCCGTATTTTGCCTCAACGTTGGATGACAGTTGCGGGCAGCAGCGGTGATTTAAGACGAGGTGGTGTGGGCAGGTCCCATGCACGAGTTCGTGAACGGGTGGCAAGCGGCAGTGTTTTAAGACGAGGTGGTGTGGGCAGGTCCCATGCACGAGTTCGTGAGCGGGTGGCAAGCGGCAGTGTTTTAAGACGAGGTGGTGTGGGCAGGTCCCATGCACGAGTTCGTGTACGGGTGGCAGGCGGCAGTGATTTAAGACGAGGTGGTGTGGGCAGGACCCATGCACGAGTTCGTGTACGGGTGGCAGGCGGCAGTGATTTAAGACGCAGGTGGTGTGGACAGGTCCCATGCACGAGTTCGTGTACGGGTGGCAGGCCATCGTGAACACCATGAGCTTGAAGAACAACGTGGAGGTGCGCAAGCGCGCCGGCTTGCAGCGGTTCGCGCTCGCTGGCATCAACGGCGTCACCCTTGTGTCGCACATTGGCGTCACTGAGATCATGATCAACGGCACGCGCTCCTACTGCTTCGGCGGTGCGTCGCGCCCGCCCGCACGTCGCAGTGTCATCTGCAAGGTCTGCTGCACTTGTCCTTCTTCCCTCTCGAATATCTTTTTATGTAATATTAATAACGACATACTGTAGCCGATGCTCCCCAGGGGACCATCGACCCATTATCCCGTGACGATTCACACTCGTATAATAAATTTGTATGTACACGTATGTGAATCAGACCATCTATCTTAGTATAGAAGTGACGACACATCGTCATCTTGGATCCTCGTCTTCCACTATTGGTAGAGATCCTCATCTAGGAACCTTGTATCGAGATCAAAACTTACCAGATGATCAGAGTTCCAGAGAATTCTAATATTTGTCTCCAGTCTATCTAAGTCAGTTCCACCGCCAGCTTCATCTGATGGCAAGTGATGAATGCAGCCCATGACAACGATGACCGGTGACATGTTCCATTGCTGGGAGCGCTGCCTGCATCGTCGAGGAAGTATATACGTGAGTACTTTTAATTAATGTCAGTTGAGCAGGGTGCCATGTACCAGGAGGGCCGCTTCTCGTGTCGGCTGCCCTTCCTGCGCTACGCCACGACGCTCGGTTACCGCTACTGCATCGACAAGTTCGCCGCAGTCAACACTCTGGACGGGACCTACAAAAGTTAGTGGTGTTTTTATTCTTTTAGCTGAAATAAGATTATATACCACATTCATGGTAGACTAGTGAGCAGGACGGCAGCCGTACGGTGTAGCAGCTCAAGTAGCGGCTGCTGCGGGGCCTCATGATCACTCGAGTGTCTCTCGGACCTCGGCTGCCATGCAACACTACGGAATAGGGAAGGGGACGACGAGTGAGTGCCTCGGATTCGGCCAGGATGACATAGATATCACAATCAGCACGGTAGGCGCGCAAGCCGACTGTGTTAGTTCGAAACGCGTCATAAACGAAAGTGTACTCACGCCCAGGCCCCTAAAGAGATGTGGTGATGAATGGCCGACAAGTGAGTAATACACCGTGGCAGTCTGTGCCAGCAGAGCAGCTGCGAAGGGCTGACATGATGAAGGCGAGGATGAGGATTGTTAAAGGAGAATACTTTTAATTTATAATTGCGTAGATGCGATGGCGTCGTGCTATGTTGCAGCGACGTACTGCGCGCGCGGTGAGTCCGTGCCCAAGGCGCACTACGACTACGTGTGCGAGCGACGCGACCTGAAGGTGAAGCGCGTCAACCTCAGCGACCCCAGCGAGCGCTACAACGTGCGCAACCCCGCCGTGCGCCGCGCCGAGTACTACCGCGCGCCCTACGATATCCTCAAGGCCTGCCCCGACTGGTGCGTCCCGCCGTCCGTTACTGAGCACTTTACACCGATTTTCCTGCCACGCACACCTACCTTGTGAAACTTCGAAACGATACCACACCCTTCAAGAGCAGAGGCTTCTCCCTTTTAAAGGCTGTTCATCTCATTTACGAGCATTCATCATCCTACCGAGCCGACCCACTCACGCTGCATACATATACTTACACACTCATAGTAAAAACACAAAAGGGGGAAGGAAGGGAAAAGTAAACTCGAAGTCGGCAAGTGTTTTAGTATTCCTATCATTTTCGTCAGCTAGACGCTGTACTCTCGGGTCGAGCCCAAGGCTGGCGGTACTCATGAATCCGTCGCCCGTCATACATTCTCCTTTAAACTTTTGGCTTTGTAAGCAAACATTTTTTGATCATTAAGACGAGACGATGCTTTGCGCGAAAAGAACATGCTTTACAAATACAAGATTGAGAAAGATGAATAAAAAATTAAATTAGAATAAGATTAGCTCACAGTTCACGTGGTAAATAGGGAAGGAGCAGGGAGTTTCATCAGGCCTGCCCGTGTGATTTACCAGGTACGGGTGCAACCTGCGCGTCTCCACGGAGCGCCTGCACCAGGAGATGCCGGCGGCGCTGCTGGACGCCAACGAGACTGCTTTCGTGGGCCACGGTGGCAAGTACTGGCTCGCGCTCTACTACACGCAGGTACTGCACACGCTCTCGCCCTTGTTTCCTCTTGGTGACTTGCTTGCATCCAATGAAACCATGAGGCATTTATGTAAGTATTGAATGCTACATTACGTCGATACGACGTGACAAGGGACGAAGTCTGCCTCTACCTGAACCTGGGACCGTTGATTTGACGATGAATAACAATAAACTGGTGACAATTAAGAATAAAAAAATGCTCACGAGGGCTGTTACCTCCGACAGGGGGCCCGGGCGACCGTCAGCTTGTCAATATTAACTTCGGCTCCTGCGCAGGATCAGAGTCAATATCATTATGGTAAAAAGATGTTCGATCTTTCTTTTGCGAAACGTGAAATTTCTTTACAATTTATTTCTTAATAATGGAATAATGTTGTGCAGATCGATTTGTTATCACTTACGTCAGCCACTGAGCTGTCGGAACGGATCGTTAGGAACATCTCAAACATGGAACTAATGACACATAGAGCTCCCACACAATAAAGTATGTGCAGATCGGTGTGTTATCACTTACGTCAGCCACTGAGCTGTCGGAACGGACCGTTAGGAACATCTCAAACATGGAACTAATGACACATAGAGCTCCCACACAATAAAGTATGTGCAGATCGGTGTGTTATCACTTACGTCAGCCACTGAGCAGTCGGAACGGACCGTTAGGAACATCTCAAATATGGAACTAATGACACATAAAGCTCCATACAATTTTGTGCCCCGCGATTTGTTATGTTTCCAAAAATAAAGGATAAGCTTAGAGGTATACAGATGACGGGCCTGTAAGTAATTGTAATTAAAGCATAGTGTAGAGGGTAATGTTCTAATAACAATAAGCGCTTGTGCGATATAATATGCGCTTTCGCGAATATTATATCGTTCTTAGTGAACGAAAGAAATTCTTTACTTGACCCAGCGCCACTGACGTACACAACGTACCATACAAACAAATAGATAAATTATATATATGTATATAATCTCTCACAGCTGACATTTATATATATATCGCTTATACAGGGTTATTGGTAATTCGACGTATTCCCTTTGGGAGCTGATAGGGGCTATTTGCGATAATTTTGACCCCCATATGCATTATGCAAAAGTGAACCATTTTTAAGTTATCATGTTTTTTAGCTTTTGCCAAAATAAGTCAAAAATGCAACATCAATAATTTATTTAAAAAATATATCAATTTACATCTCATTTTTCTTTCTGATTTATAAAAACAATTAAACACTGGTTATTTATCAATATTAAAACAACAATTATCTGTCCAAATTTAAAAATGCGAGACGAAAATCGATATTATTTTAATGCGTACCTAAGCCTTGAGACCTTAATTCCAATGCGAACGAAAGGCATGAGTTTTAGAAAAGGAATAAGATCTATACTTGTGTTAGTTTTGATACAGAGGACACGACCGCGGCCAGAGACTGCGTCGGGGTTCGCACATAAGTAAAACTACACGTTACGAGGTCTCTCAATGTAAACACGTCCAGCAAGACTCAACTGTTTTTTGTAATGATTTCAAAAATGTTAAAGTGCACACACAATGTGTGCTAGGAGATTATATGAAAACCAGTATTAGCGAAATAAAAAATGTTTCACTGTATCGGAATCTTGAAACACGAAAGCGTGTACTTGTGCCAGGATTGAACCGTTCAATACTTCGCAACAAATGTCACAATGTAATACCACCACCTGATGACATTTAATGCCAGCTGTATTTACAATTTTAATGATTGTTGCAAGATAACGTCTACACCTGTCATTTGTGCTGCGACTAGCAGAAATACTTTTGAAACGACGAGTGAGGAGGCATCCATCTCAGTGGTCCGCGGCGACTGATTCCTCGTCGAGGATGTAAGTGGATGAAGGAGTCACCTGCCACCACGCCACCATGTGCTCGTTTGTCACCCTCAGTACAACAACAAATTAATTAAATTTACGTATATTTCTATATATAAATTGATGATTATTAGATATTATATATTAAATTAAAATCTTGAAGTGCTAAAATCGGCACGAGCTCGTCGGTGAAGGTAAGCTCGAGCAGCAGTGGGTCACTTTAGTCACTTGAGTTAGTTTGGTGAACTGTTGCAGCTGTCCACTTACGCGATCTACTTCCAAGCACACGGCGAGTACCCGTGGCAATCGGGCCGACCCGTCGTCTCCACCGACAAAGGTAAAGACTCGACGACGCCTGATGATTGCAGTTTTTTGGAGGCGGAGACGTGGATTGTTTCTTTACTATCTCGTGTTCGATGTACAACTCAGGCGAGGAAAACGAAGTTACTTTTCTATTCTCTTTCTTTCTATCTCCTCACAAAATTGTCAATGTGTTAACATTGAAATTTTGTTTTCAATTAATAATATGTAATGGGTCGGGAATCATTTTTTCGTATTTTGTAAGTAAAAAGTTACAGTAAAATATCTTTGGTTATATTGTTTGTATATGGCTGGTTTAGACGAAAAAAATATTTTGAACATTTTGAAGTGTTATCACAAACAAAAGGTAAAATGCCACAGAAGCCGTAAAAATATTTTGTGACGTTTACGGACTTAACGCAGTGTGAGTAAGAGTTGCAGAAAATTGGCTCAAGCGTTTTCAGTCCGAGGTTTTGATGTCTAAGGTGAAGCTCGCTGTGGTCGACAGATAAAGTCGATACCATTGTTGAGTGTGGTGCTCCACCATGACGATGCCAGATCATATATATCTGTAGCCACTCAGCAAATATTGAGAGAGCTTGTTCGGGAAGTGTTAATGCATCCAACATATAGCCCTGACCTAGCACCCTCAAATTTTTACCTGTATCGGTCTCTTCAGAATTCTTTAGGTAGTGTGAGGTTAACAGCAAGAGAGAAGTGCCTAAAACTACTTGTCGCAGTTGTTTTATCAGAACTCTCAAAATTTCTGCTGCAATGAGATTATGCCATTACTAAAAAATGGCAGCAACTTATCGAACAAAATGGCACATATGCAATGGTTAAACAGGCGGCATCTGGGAGCAGCTGCTGAAGGCGAACATCGGACCGGACATGAATCTGCACTACAACCTGAACGGCATCTACAACCGCTACCCCGGGGGCAACATGGCGCCCGACCTCATGCGCCACGACGGACAGGTCGCCACACTGCTGCACTCTTTCGTGTCTCCTAAACTGTGGCCGCACACCAATGCATTCACCCGTCACACCTGCACTGCGGCCCAAGATAACTGTACTCACTCGTCACTCCCGCTTTATGGCCCCACAGACGTGCACACACCTGTCATTCCTTCACTGTGGCCCCACACTCATGCATTCACCTGTCACTCTCGCTTTATGGCCCCACAGACATGCACATGCCCATTACTCCTGCACTGTGGCTCCACAACCGAGCTCCGCATTTTTTTGCACAAAGGAGCGCCTGATTGCAAGTTCTCTGTTTCCCTACATATCTGTCTGTTATCAGTGCAACACTTAAAAGTGCCTTTGTCAGCCTTTGTCTCGTTCTGAACAATTAATGTAAGTTGTGTTGTGTTCATTTCTCTCAAAGAATACAATAGTAAGTCGTCTTCGTCTTGCGTGTGAACGTGGAAGTGATGTGACGCCCCGTCGGGCCAACATTAGATCGGCTCTGGCCAGTCCCGCCGAGCAGCTTGGACAATCCTTATGCCACAATGACTATATTAAGTAATTGTTTTACGTAACATAGCCTAACGATGCGCACAAGCCCACCGCTGTTCAGTAGTGATATGTCTTGTTGTCTTGTTAGTGGAAGTCACCGGCAGTGGAAGTCAGTGTAAGCCAGTGAATATCTGTTTATTTTGCTCTTGAAGTAGCCGACAACATATGGAAACGAAGTTTGAACATTGATGTAACCAATGAAAGAAGTATGAAATGAAATATGTATAATAATTTGGTGCACGAAATTTTAAACCTTGCTTCGATTTGGCCACTGTGATATCTTCCACTTCTCAGCAGGTGACACCAACTGCGCAGGAAATACTATAGTGCCATAAGCTCTCACTAATCCGATGAATTCATTAAGATCGGATACAGTATCAAGAATTCACGGATTTGGGCTGTATAACACACCCAGACCAGACTGAATTTGTTAAGCATTAATATTGTTCCCTGGAGTTCGGGCCCATGCTCGGGGGCAAGCAGCGGTGACCACGCCGCCCACGCACTACTTACACTATTGGGCACACGACAGGTGCAGCCCGCAAATCTCCGCACTGACAGCCGCGACCCCGCGCCCGAGGACCTCGTCGTCGGCAACGCGCACCTCGTCAATGGCGCCGGTATCCTTTACAACTTGTTTAACTTACGCAATACATAGGCCAGGACAAGAGCCACTTGCAGTTTGTTTCTCCTTGTTTAGGAAGGACCACGCTCTCACAGAATAGTATAACGCTGTTGTGTTTGGTCTGGTGCGTGTATGGATTCGGAGAACCTTTTTTTGCTTAATGGTTCCTTATCGAGGATGAAAGTTCTGTGTGGTCGTCCGTCATGTGCAATACTATAAAACAAGGTTATGTGAGACTAGATTCTGTTGATGTTGATGCTGTTAGCCTATGCGGCTCTTACAGCTTCATCGGACACAGGGCTCACGGAACTGAGGGGTCCGTGAGCTGGTTGTTACGTGTTCCCTATTTGTGGTTCTCTTACTTACTCAAAGCGCTCATAAACTGAGCGTTTCGCTCTACTCTGGCCTCATATCTATCTGATAATGCCACCTAAGTTGCCAGTACCCTAGCTATCGAGAGATTCTTCCGAGTGGAGAATGGACGGTGATGACTAATGACCGTCCGAGGTTATGGTGTGCGGATCTAGCCTCTGACGGACGCCACCTGTCGTCTGTCAATCGGAAGCTGTGGTCGGTGAGAACCGCCCTGACACGCGGGTGTAATGAGTGTACGCGGTGTCGCGAAGATTGCGTCGCCCTCGGAGGCGAGGGCAACGCGACGAGGTGTTTGAGGATGGATATAAAATATAATAATAAGTAGGTAATCATGTGGAGCTGTGTTCGTCCTGAGCTGACAACATAAGATACTAGCGGTTGCGTTTTGTAAGCATTAAACAGTTACTGTGTGTTACAAACGAATTATGATGCATAATCAATGAACCACCCGCAAACTTACAGAGGTTATCGCTCTATATATCCAGTTGGACAGTGCGACTTCCAATTCGAGCTCGCCAGTCAAAAACCTTTCTTCCCCGATGGGGATTATCGATTCTATGAACTATTTAACTGGTGTGTTGCAACTTCTGATGTTATGTCGCTCTACTGCGGATTCTATCGTGTAATATCATGTAACACCTAGCATATTCGTCTCCATAGCTCACTAACATATCAATGAGGCGATTGAAATGATTGGCCTTGAGGTTCTTGCCCGACCCTTCTCCTGAGCTCTATAGCCCTGCTGTATGAACTTGCGACTAGAATTTTAAATTCAGAAGAATTTATACAGGTCTCAGTTTGTCCTTTGGCATAATCTTGATATAATGTTTTAGTTTGTGACAAAAACAGTGTAAATATTTGTTTAATATTAGTTCCCGTTACAGGAAGTACAAACAGGTCGTCTCCTCGGTGGGTCACGCTGTGGGCTTTCACGTGTGGTGAGGGAATTAAACCGAAGAACTCACTACTGGCGACGCCTGGTCACATTTAGTTCCCATTTTAGTTGTCACAGGACGGTACATTGTTGCAATCCGTGGGTATATCCCTACACTGTAAAGTAAGTAAGGGTATAAGACGATGGTGGGAGAGCCTCCATGGCGACCGTTACCTGAGAATGTTCTCCTGGCCGGTTCGACAACTGAGAACTGCGGCGAAACGTTTTGTACATTAACAGGTGCCATAAGTCACCATGCGCCGTAAGTATTTGCAAAAACACATAGGCTTCTTTTTGGTTCTCCTCTTGCCTATTCCGTTAGGTAGGGAAGATTCGGATGCAGTGTGAAGGACTCGGGGTGTTTACAAAGATATCCCGATATGAAAATCAATATTTGTGTCCAAATAACCGCAAACAAAAGGAACGAGCCGGCCGCGCGTAGGCGGCAGCAGGAATATACGCGCGAGGTCGTGCGATGTCGTCCGTTGTTATTGGCAGTAGGAGAGGCGACTGCCGTGGGCGTCCACCGACAATGAGCAACGCTGTTGGCTTGTGCAGGATCCGAGACGGGCGGCGCCGGGTACAACAAGTTCATACACGACACCCAGATACAAGGCACGTTCGACCAGGGGAAAAACATTTAGATCTATAACACTTATTTCAATAAATTATTTGCATGAAATCTGAATTACATTATTTTTTATGTTATAAAAATCAATGAAGTAGTCCTGTGAATGTTATGCTTAAGGAGGTACCGACGACTGGCGATCATCAGAATCTATCAGAAAGCTAATGATGAGGTAGTGCAGTACGTGTATACGTGGTCACACTGAAAGTCATTAAAAAAACTGAGAAACTGCTCAATGTAGAAAGTTGCCGATACTTCTAGTGTTTTTCAAAGTAATCTTCGATCCGATCGATCCGATTCGAACCACTGAGAAAAGCAGTGAGCCCGTTCTTCCTTAAGGATCTATGGCATTTTTGAACGCACCCACTGATCTTCAGGGCTCGTAAAGCGAATACCTCGAAGTTCTTATAAATAAATGAAATTCAATTGTTCGCTTTGCGGAGTGCGCTGAAGCGTCGTGGTGAAAGCGGATCCTGCTTCGAAGGCGCTGCTTTCTAACATTTCCCAAGCCAACAGGCAAACAACAATTAATATACCAGTCTGCAGGAACTGTCCTCCCATCTTCCAGCACCACTATCGCAAAATGACCTTTTCGACCAAAGAACGAGGCAAACGCCTTTTTTCCTTGACTTCTTCCTTTCTTTACCTTAGTTGGCTGATCCTCAAAAGAAAATACCCACTGAGCAGATTGTGTTTTGGTTTAGGGTTCGTAGCAATATATCCAGCTTTCATCACCTGTGACGATGTCAAATACAGCATTCGAGTCACCTACCTAGAACTTTTCTAACATTTCGCGACACCAGTCCATGCGAAGGCGTTTCTGCTCTTTAGTCAGAATATGGGAATTCATCTGGTGCAAAGCTTCCTTACGCCTAAATGTTCGTGTAATATTTTTTGTACTTGACTCATACCAATTCCTAAGCTTGCTCGCATCTGCTGGTAGGTCACTCTCTTATCTTCCTCTATCATGTGTCTACTGTCTGTGTGTATCATGTGTCACTGAGATTGCTACGCCCACGCTTAAACTCATTAAACAAATTGTAAACATTGGCGCCAGATAGGGCTTCATAATTAAATGCCAATCGAAGTCTGTCATAGCTTTGTTCTAGATTAAGACCACAACGAAAGTCGTAATAAATATTGGACCGCAAATTTCCTGGCGTTATATTTATTTTGAGATTTATTTATTTAACTTTTATGTACACAAAGTATTTATACGGAAGTAATATAGAAAAGGTATGTACAAAGGTACAGCTTATTTTATAATTAAAATCTCTTCCAGCAGGCCTGGTGTTGGACATATTATAGGGAAAAAAAACATAGTCGTCTCACAAAATAAAATAAAAAAATAAATAAAGAAAATTAGTAAAAATAAAGAATAATAATCAAATAAAAATAAATACAGAACTATATTTATTTACAAACATGAATAAATTTATTAATTAATACATAAAATATATAATAAATATATATATATGTGTATATATATATATATAGTATTATATATATATATATATATATATATTTCATTATATATTGAACTGGATAAAACTAAGTTGTGTTCCTTCACTAGTTTTTTTGATTCGCACAACAGTTCTCGTGGTACAAATTTTTTCAGGAAGAGGATTCCAAAAACGAATTCCCTGCACAGTGAAGGAGTTGGTATAGAAACCAGTTTTATGAGCAGGTAATTAAAATTCCCTTTGTCGCATCTCCTTATTTTGAAAACACTCCCCTTGCTACCTCAGCTGGCATCGGAATTCTTGGCGTTGACATATCGAGCGACGTTCAGTTCCGCAGTAACTTGGAGGGTGAGGCCAAATTGGTCTCTAAAAACTGGGCGTGCTTTATAGAGACGTTTTTCATTTCGGTTCACTGTGTGCAACTTTACAAAGCGCAGGTTCGCCCTCATACGGCATACTGTTCTCATCCCTGGGCCGAACCATGAAGATATTTAACGAAGGGTGGTTCGAATCGTTGATGAGCAGGTTCTTTCCGATCGGCTTGATTCACTGGTATTGGGAAGAGCACCATAATAATTAATCTGTGCCGTCTATTTTATAATCTATCAAGTATATTTTGTCTGTGTCTTTGTCTGACATCTTCCTTTGTGCAATTTCTTCGAGTAGTTCTCGCTCGTAATAAATCCCGTTATTTCACTTTCATAATTCATTTGACAAAGGCATTTACTATTTGCTACGGTAGTCCGCGGTCGGCTTAAGAAATTAGCTTATATGTTGGTCAGAATTAAACTAGTGACCGAATTTTAATTTCTACATTATTGTGACGATTTATATCGATTTTAACCTTTTTTGTGAAACATATTGTTTTTATGCTGTTTATTTATTAATGTGTTAAGAGACTGGAGTAAAAGTGACAAGAGTATTGTGAAGCAGTCATATTTAAGGTGCGTATTCGGTAGCGGTCAGCTTAATTGAAAAAAATTGCTACGCGTTCGTTGTATATTGATGACCAATCTGCGGGTCTATAAATATACTGCTGTGATTACCCTTCAAATACGAGTGCCCGGTGCCTTCACCTTGGGTCAAACGGTGACAAAGATAATGGTTCTGAGAAGTTTCATATTGGGCATATAGTACTACAATAGTATTTAAGTATGTTGCTGTTGTATTGAACTGTTTAGTTCCAAAAAACTCATTATGAAATTGAGTATAGAGTTACCACACCTGTTTCAAAAGGCAGTACAGATATTAGGTTGATTACAATTAAGGTCAGTTGTCGCACTGACACTTGCAACTCTTAAAGCTTGAATTTCTTGATTAATTTAAGTATTTATATTTATACTAGCAATAGTATAATTATATGACATTATAAGTATAATTTATATGAGTACTAAAACAATTTTTTTTGATATTATCATAGAGTAATTTGTTAAATTTTGTTGACTATATTCTGCGAAAAACCAACAATTACTGGAACATTTGGAAGACATTGGTTTAGACGGAAAAGACATGTGCATTATACATAACTTGTACTTGAACCAAGTAGCCAGTGTAAGGGTAGATAACAAGCACACCAAAGATATCGCTATCTGTCATGGTGTGTGTCAAGGCTGCATACTCTCACCATTGCTTTTTAACATTTACTCCAAGGCCATAATGTCAGAGGCCCTCTAAAACCTTGAAGCTGGAGTAAAAGTAAATGGAAAAATTGTTAATAACCTACGGTATGCAGATGACACGGTTCTCATCGCAGCTAAAACTTGAGCATGTACAACAATACAAATATCTAGGAGCTTGGGTTAATGAAGAATGGGAGTCTGATCAGGAAATTAAAACCCGGATAGAAATTGCCTGAGCATCCCTCAACAAAATGAAGAACGTCTTGTGTTGTCGTCATCTTAAAATTAAGCTCCGAACAAGGATTTTACTTTGTTACATCTGGCCAATCGTCACCTATGGCAGCGAGGCATGGACCATGAACAAGCAGACCAAAAGACACCTTGAGGCATTTGAGATGTGGTGCTATCATTGCATGCTTCGGATTAGTTAGATGCAGAAGGTACGAAATGAAATGGTGCTCCAGTGCGATGTACGATGCGATGAGTATGATTCGTAAACTCATGCAGACCGTCAAAATGTGCAAAGTAGAATACGTCATCCACGGCACGGCACAATAGGTACAAATTGCTGCAACTGATAATGATGGGCAAGATCGAAAAAACGCGCTGGACGCAGGACAAAGTCATGGCTACGAAACATCAGAATGGACTGGGATTAAGTCAGCCGAAGAATTGTTTCGTCTTGCTCTGGACAAAGTTGGCGGTCAACCTTCAGCATTGAAGAGGCACCATAAGAAGAAGAAGAAGGATAAATAAAGAAAGAACAATAACAGGGGTGGCTAACAACATTTATTTACCAACATTACCAATATTTTGTACATTACAGTACATTTAGAAGCATACATTTTGTTACATGCCAATTTTATAGTTTTTAACAGGGCAATGAAATGTTTTCCTGTGATTATGATGTCATAAGAGATCGCTGACAATGCATTTCTAAAAAGTGGCTGAGCTATGAACATGTAAACAATGACTCTGTATGATCTAATCAAAATAATGACTCTCCTAATGAAGTAACATTATGAGGCAATGGGAAAAATAGATAGGCTATGAGATGTAAAATTATTTTTTTGGGACAAACCAGCACATTTTTAGTCAAGACCACTAGTCGGTCAGAAAGCTATGGAAGTTCGGAGTTTATGTGAATATTACCTTGAATAGTAATAAAGCTGTTTATATGGCTTTGGTTATATGTAAGTTTTTAAACTTGTACTCTTCTTATGCTAAGTGATTACCGAGACAAACAGACATCCTGTATGAATCAAATTGAAAGTGCAAATATCTCTTTAATGGATAATGGAAATCCAGTGGTAGAAACAGTGCATATTTTTTGCTGGTAAACAATTGTAATAAAATTTATCTATTTGACAGAGAGAGCCGTGTCTTGGGGGAAAAGCACCCCGGGCACTACGGTGGCCCCTGACACACCAGCACCAGCGCCCCAGACCCCGGGTAAGTTTTTCTTCCTATTGTGTGTTGAGTTTTAACATACGCACGAAGATACGGTTTCTAGTCTTGATTGCCAATTGACTTACAACTTAAACAAGCTATTGATATCAGGATGTACCTGTTAAAGTATGGCCAACTAACTTGGCCAATTCATTGTTAGTGGTAAGTAATAATGTTAAATGTTTGATTAGTGCCATCAATTGCCTACATATGGGAAAATTAAAGATAGATTTTTCTTCAAATGAATGCAATTCAAAATTCTAACTATTGATGGAATTATTTTTTTCTTATATTAACCAACTATGAGGAATATTTTGTATACTTTGTACATTACACTAATTAACTATTGCTGATATCATTACTGTTAATCGAAGAAATATTCTTTATTATAGTAAATATATGCATGTAGTGTACATTTGTGTTAAAAAGAAAGTGTTAAGAATTAACTGATTTGTAATTAAAAATAATTGCAGGTTGGTATATTTATTGAAAAGTCTTTACATTTCTAGATTTAAGCCACTGTGGCAAAGTTATACAAAGTTCTTGCTTAGGATGGCACTGATTTGTAATTGCAATGTTGCAATTCAATCAATGCTACCTCGCTGTTTGTTGTCTTGTGATGTAATCGTTTTCAACATCAGCTTTACTTAACTTAAGCTTTAAGCAAACATAATTTGTAATGTCCATTATGCTATATTTATGTAATGTTTGGTTTGACAAAATAAACAGATGTGATGCCGTGGGTTGTCTGACCAACTTGAGGTATCCTAGTGCTAGAGGCTGTTTGTTATATTATAATAGCTAAGTATAGATGCAAACACAACACTGACAAAATGCAGCAGTACATGAACTTATTTTTACTCGGCAGTGACCATTTATTGAGTCTACTGGCAATCTTAGAAGTTAATGTTTGTGGCTGTGGGGTCTGAGCCCGGTTGGTATGTGCAGACGTGTTCTAGTGTTTATTTTATTTTATCAATAACATTGACTGGTAGCAATATTGTTAACAATTCCTTTTCATTGCTGATTTCGAGTCTTCGGGATCTTCTAGTTATTGGCAGGTGACATAACTATGCAGACTATTTTATATATTGTAAGTGTGCAGTCTTGTAAACTGCCTGAATTTATATCACCCTCCTTTTCTTAAAAGAAAAACAATATGAGAAATAATTAAGTAATCATTTACCTTTGGAGCAGCATCATATCATCCATCCGTTATCTAAGACTGCATACACAGTTCTGTTAGTATATTATATTACTTATAATACTTTGTTGTATTGAATAGGATTTTTAAGAGAATTATTCATCTTCATCTCGATGGTTGGCTATCCACCACTTCGCGTCACACGAAACTTCTGCCACGCACAACTATTTTGTGGAATCCGCTGTCGTTGGCGGTATTTCCGAACCGTAACGACTTAGGTACCTTCAAAAGAGCCTACATTTTTCTTAATAGCAGGCTGCGCATTCGCGAGTCCCTCTGGTGTTGCGGATGTTCATGGGCAGCGGTGAACCGACAAGTGAGCGGTGAACTCGATTGCCATCTATTCAATAGGAAGTTGCTAGTCTGGACGGACATTGTTATATATATACATATCACTGTTAATAGTTAATTGTTTAAAAATGGAGCGAGAGTGAAGCGAAGTACGGCGGTACTCCTGCGGCCCACAACGCCCACACTCCTCCTTGATAGCGATCATAATGCCGGCGCGGTGTGTCTCGTCCCTGTGGACGCAGATGCCTCGTCATCAGTAATAATAGCTTGGGTCACCTGCCGTCAGCAGACGAAAAGTAGCAGCGCTATGTGCTATTGGGTGAGATGGTCCTCCCGCTTCAAAAAACCGTTTTTTTCTTACTTTCATTCATGCCACCAGAAACATATTTCTAGTTTGTTCTTTCATATTTTTTTTCGTTCATTCTACTACCTGTGCCCGATTAAGTTATGTTTGTTCCGTCATCAGGTTATAGGTACGCATCTAACAGTGGTCGAGCCACGCTACAGCGTGGCGTTCGTAGGGCGTGTAGGGATCCGTAGACAGGAAACGAAGCCATCCATCTCACTCCGTCAGGGGTCATGTTGTAGCTTTGGTGAGGATGGATCAGATGAAATGTGTGCTCTTTTGTCACCTCTAATATTATTACACAAAAAAACATCACTAAAGTCATATTGAGAGAACCAATACTATTCCCGTCGTCCCTTCGATTATTGTCTGTCGTTTGTTATTGTTATAGCGGTCGTCATTTCGACATTTTGGATGGCTGTCGATAGCGGCTACCGCAGCTCGCATGACGCAAGTCGTAGCAAAGTCTTTGTGATGCTTTTTTTTTACAACCAAGTCAAGCCACAGCGCAACAACAAAATTACCCTTTATAAATAACATTAGCCATAATAGACAAGCGAGCACAGTTGAGAAGCCTTTTTTTATAGAACAGGTTTAAGGAATAAACGAGCAAGAAGCCCGAGGACATTCGCAACACCAAAGGAGACGCAGATGCGCTGCCGACCTTTAAGAAAGTGTAGGCTCTTTCCTCAAAGGTCCCTAGGTCATCGGTTCAAAACTGTTCCAGTTGATTCCACCGAGCAGTTTTAGTAGATGTGAGTGGCAGGAAACTTGGTGAAATGCCGCGTCGGGGCGGGATAGTGTTTGTTTATAAGTATATAATAGTTTAGAAGTTATTCTCCGACTGCCATTGCAAAGCGCGAGGCAAGTAAATTGAAAAGATTTTCTCTCAGCTTAGTGAGGGATTCCTCAAAACACCTCCCGTGGTAAAGATACTGAACAATGTAGCAAAACTTCTGAAACAGGGCCCGCAGGCACTTGTAAATGTATAAACTATTCAGTGATGGGCTCGTGTGCTATAATTAGATTATTGATTTGCAGTCCTGTGCGTCGGCGGAGCGACCGTCGGCCCTCTAATATATAATGACGTGTAGTATAACTCCTTCAGTTTAACTAAAGCGAATTGTTTTCATTTGAATCTTAAATGAAGATTTTAGAAGTTCGTTAAATGCAAAGCGTGCTTGTGTGTGTAATAGTTCGGCGAGACACAACTTGCAGCACGTACCATCAAGGTGCAGAAGTGGTGCACTAGCTCTTCTTGTCGTTGCCATCCTCACCCGCACGGCGCTGCGTCGCCATGCTGGCGAGGATGGCAATCATTGGAATGGAATGGCATCCATTGTTCAGTTCTAGTCGTGGCGGCGGTTGCTTATAAGCAATTGTCCAAAGACAAATCTACTGAGGCTTCGCTAGATTGCCGCGTCTTGTTGTTATTCTAAATTCGAAATATTTACGAGGAAATTATGGTATCGATGACATCGTGTGACCGGTTCAAGGCCTGGGCGTCGCCGCTGCTTGTGAGCGTGCTTTGTGTTGCGACTGTAAAGCGAGTGCTGTTTCATTTTAATATCTAACAATCGTGAGCCCCCGCCCCCAGCCACGGGCCGTGTGAAATTGGCGAGTGGTGGGGCCGGCCGGGCCGCCCGTGGGGAAATACCAGCTGTATATCTGTATCGATTATGTTTCAACGTTGCAATAAGCTAAGCTAGGTGAACCTCCCGCGGTAGAAGCCGTCGGTGGCGGCGTGTCGCAGCACGCCTATTGTTACCGAGCGCTGTTGCAGGGGCGCTGGACATGACGGGCGCCGACAGCATCCGCTTCAGCGGGCACACGCTCGACAAGGCTACCAAGGCGAAGGTGACGCTCGAAAACTTCTACACAAATCTCATCGCTCAGCATTACGAAAGGAAACAGAGGTAAGCCATTCATTCCTCTCGTCTTGCCGAACACTATTTTAATCCTTTCCGTGACATACGGCTAGTGCCGTGTACTGAAGTATTTTTAATGGTAAGGCAACGTTGCAGTTTGTTTATAGCTTTGGTAAAAATGGGTTGAATTGATCCGGAAAGGACGACACCAGAATCCCACAGAGGTCTGAACATTTGCGGTTATTTCTGTTGACGATATACGATCTCAGTCCTTAGGGGTGATGACACATGTACATTATTATTTCTTATGGATAATTAATTATGAAAGGAAATTGATTTTAAACACTAAAATATCGGATCCTTCTAATATGACTGTAATTTTATCCAGACTTGAGAAACTAGAAGAGTCCCTCAAAGACGAGAGCCTCACGGAAAGCCAGAAACAAGAGAAACGGCAGCAACACGCTCAGAAAGAAACCGAGTTCCTCAGGCTCAAGCGCTCCCGTCTCGGCGTCGAGGACTTCGAACCACTCAAGGTACTATAACTATAGTGGAACTGGGCTGCCACGTGCCGATCGTGTTTGTACTTGACTATCACCAGAACCAGTGTCAGGAACGAGAGCTTCACAGAGTTCACCTAAACGTGGTCTTATCGTATGTTGGCTGACTTACTTTTAATTATATACATATTAGTAGAGATTTGTTGTCTTCATGAGGCGAAGCCTCGATTTAATGAAAACAATATTTGAAAAATCTATTTATGAGAAACGTGCGCCACTTGTAGGTAATAGGGCGGGGAGCCTTCGGGGAGGTGCGTCTCGTGCAGAAGAAGGACACAGGACACGTGTACGCCATGAAGATCCTCAGGAAAGCAGACATGCTGGAAAAGGAACAGGTGATTCATATGTTTTTATTTAGTTACCGAGGTAAACGATTTAGTGGCGCGGTGTAGAGGATTCACAATTCATCCGTCGTCTCGTGCCGTTTCGAGCTCGCTTAAAGAGTCTGTTGCACGCCGTGGTTGCTAATAAATTATCGAGACGATATAATTCGCTAGACTTGAGTACACACAGCTTTAGGATGAAAACGAAGCGCCTCATTAAACTTATTAGGAGGTATATATCTATATGTTGAGTACGTACCAGTAATATTGGTATTATGTCTCCTAAGTATTGGTATGGTGTACCATTGTATGGCGTATGTTTCTTTTTTAATTTAATTTGATTTATTAATACTTTTTCTTGTACATTGGTTAATTTATCAAGATATTTGATCCTTAAATTGGTGTTTTATCGAACTGGCCACTTTGATCTCAAATAAACTGGCGTTTGGTTAGGAATTCCAAATTCAAATATATTTAAAATTTAGGCTTGTGTATTTGTGTTGCGAATTTAGTGATTCAATTGTTTTTGCGTTTACATTTTTTGGTTTTTTCTTTGACTATTAACATAATAAAAACTCAAAATATCGCGTTATTTACGAATATGAGTTCCACCGCGACACCAGCGATGCTGAAACAGTCCGAAGGAATAATTATGTTTATGGGGTTATTATATAAGTTACTATAAAAGAAAGCTTGGTACCTTTTTGGTTCCAATATTTTCGTTCTGAAAATTTTGACCTCCAAAACAAACCCCGCGGACGGCTGGAGACCCAAGTTGACCATAAAGAATGAAAGGTGATCGTGAAAGCGGATCCATTGCGTACCACGTCAGAGTTCCAATAAATTCAATTCCGATAGGGAGTCCAAACCACTTTCAAAGATTTTATTGATTCTCGCTCCCAACATTTTGTCAGCAATAGAATCAATGAGCTACCTATAAAATTGGCGAAAGTGTATAGATAGTAATGGTACATACTTTTGATTGATATACTCTCGATTGATTAAATATATAATTTTATGAAAAAAAAGGTTTTTTGCTTTTTCCATATAATGCGCAAATTTCATATGTATAGACCTAAAATTTGAAATAAATAAAAGATCACTTCGTGTTGTTTTACCGTGGTTCCGTGGCCTTGTCTCTTTCTCTAGTAAATGAGGCTGTTTAAATGCAGAAAGAGTTTGCAATTGTTGATGTTCTTAGTGTGGCCGCTTTGTTCCAAGAGTGCGATTGGCAGGTGTTTGTGTAAAATTTATGAAGGTAATGCGGGTTGTGTCCGCGGCAGGTCGCGCACGTGCGTGCCGAACGGGACGTGCTGGTGGAGGCGGACCATCAGTGGGTGGTGAAGATGTACTACAGCTTCCAGGATCCCATGAACCTGTACCTCATCATGGAGTTCCTGCCCGGCGGTGATATGATGACGTTGTTAATGAAGAAGGATACTCTCAGCGAGGACTGCGCTCAATTCTACGTGGCGGAGACGGCGCTCGCCATCGACAGCATTCACAAGCTAGGCTTTATACACAGGTGAGGGGACGCAACCGCGTGTAGTTGGCGCTGGGTAACCGACACAGTCCAGACGACCAGCACCTCAAGTGGCAAGTGATCACGGCTTGGGCGACGATCTGGTAGTAGTAGGTTGAGAAAAGATTTTTTAACTGACATTAACTAATGTGACGAGGCCACATAGGTTTTTGTAACTACCCCAATCATGAATTGTATTCAGCACACAGCGTCATAGCAAGCAGAGTCGAACCCGTTAGCGTTACATAGTCGTGGTGGAGTCCTTCACGTGTGGCTCAGTGTGGGTGTCCGTGCAGGGACATCAAGCCGGACAATCTGCTGTTGGACGCGCGCGGCCACGTCAAGCTGAGCGACTTCGGCCTGTGCACGGGCCTCAAGAAGAGCCACCGCACCGACTTCTACCGCGACCTCTCCCGCGCCACGCCCTCCGACTTCAGTGAGTATCGCTTCTGTCTTACTGCCATTAGAGTAACTACGGTCAATGCCAACTGCCATGCGACACTGCTGGATGACGCGCGTGGAACCTGCCATACTAGCTTATTCGCTAGAGACGTTCACTCTATACTCCAACATACGCAACTTTCTTAAAAGCTATGCAGGAGTTAGACAACATGTCAACTTGCATGAACGATGTAGAAAGGTATTTTTAACATAATTCGTCCGGAATTTCGGACCATTAAAAGTATCCTAGTAAAGAGAAGAGCGCAGTGGATAACTTGTGTACAAAATGGTAGGGAGTAATTTAGTCTTTGCCATCACCTCAGCCATGTTAAGGCGCGTGTTTGTGTCGGCAGTCTCGACGTCGTCGTCGGCAATGGACTCCAAGCGGCGCGCGGAGTCGTGGAAGCGGAACCGGCGCGCCCTGGCCTACTCCACCGTGGGCACGCCCGACTACATTGCCCCGGAGGTGTTCCTGCAGACGGGCTACGGCCCGCAGGCTGACTGGTGGAGCCTCGGCGTCATCATGTGGGTACCGCCTCCGTCTCGCGCACTTTTTTACTTTCTTACTTAATGTTACATCAGCAAAACGACATTATGTGTTCCAGTGCTGGGCCAAAGCCTTGTCTCTATTGTGGGCGTTAAGATGTGATGGAGTCCTTGTACGCGGGCGCACTGTGCTTTGTTAAACATCGTCTCTATTTAGAATGTTTTTCTCAACCACGCATTTCTAGATTTCCTTTGAAACGAATGAACGTCGCTAGCTGTTGATGCCCAGATATCGGCGGCGGCGGTGCTGCCGCGCGACGGCAGCGTCATTTTCACTGTGAGCGCGAGCGCGAGCGCACTGGCTGCTGGCTGGACCAGCTGCGGGATATAGATGTAACCGTGCGGAGGTCAAGATAGCCGGTCATATCGTCAATATGTTTATTTAGTCAGGCGGCGCGTGCAGCACTCTAGCGAATCCTCTTTTTAATCTTGCGAATACAATATCTCGTCGAGATATTTTTTTGTGTTCTCTCATTGTGTCTTGCGAATTCGATCGGCCGTGTGAGCGAACGGGGCGCCGGCCTCGTGTACTTGGCTCTCGGCATCGACACGTGCTGTGCGACAGAGACAGCGACAGTGCAGGCGCGTCGTGCGGTGAGTGTTGGAATCCGAGGACCCGATCCCAGGTGACGAGGCATTCCGTCTCACTCACCGAAACTTCGCAATTTCCTGCGTGCGGCCGCCTCCTGCCCGCCTCCGCCGACGTAGCTGCAACAGCGCAGCTCGTGGGCTGGCAGGCTGAACACCGCATGGCTCAGCTACGTTACAGCTTCGCGTTTGGACTTTTTAAGAACTAATACTAAGAAAAGAAACTCCGACTTCATCTTCTGTTATGCCGACAATAATTGCGAGTCTTGACGACCTTTAAATATTTGGTATGGTTTTCCGCTTATATTTCGGCGAATGTTCTTTAATGTGTTACTTTAGGTCGTGAATCCTGACCGTGGGAATCATCCAGGTCCTGCTGCGCGAGCTCGATATTTCCTACAGCTGGCACAGGCTTCCTGTCACCAGGGAACTACGGACCATAGTCCACGGTGCTCCACGCGGCTCCACATGTCGTCTAAATATGTTTTATTTGTTTACATATCTTAAACATGCTTTACATTACGACGTTTCCACTTCACCGCCGAGCTTATGGTAAATCAGCATTTAAGATTGAGATACAGCGGCTGCAGCTGGTTACTGGCAGCACCACTAGAGGGTCGGTAGGATCCGGTCCGGAGACAGGCCACCAATGCAATGAATGAGATGGAAAGCCTGGTTAGCTTGAATAAGGGTTAGGAGCCAGATTGCAGGGTATATAAAGATTTATTCATGCCGCAGTTTTAAAAAGCGTGCCTGTGTCACGTAAGGATCATTCGTGCCGCAGTTTTAAAAAGCGTGCCTCTGTCACGTAAAGACTCATTCATGCCGCAGTTTTAAAAAGCGTGCCACTGTCACGTAAAGATTCATTCGTACCGCAGTTTTAAAAAGCGTGCCTCTGTCACGTAAAGATTCATTCGTGCAGCAGTTTTAAAATCGTGCCTCTGTCAAGTAAAGATTCATTCGTGCCGCAGTTTTAAAAAGCGTGCCTGTGTCACATAAAGATTTATTCGTGCCGCAGTTTTAAAAAGCGTGCCTCTGTCACGTAAAGATTCATTCGTACCGCAGTTTTAAAAAGCGTGCCTCTGTCACGTAAAGATTCATTCGTACCGCAGTTTTAAAAAGCGTGCCTCTGTCACGTAAAGATTCATTCGTGCCGCAGTTTTAAAAAGCTTGCCTCTGTCACGTAAAGATTCATTCGTACCACACTTTTAAAAAGAGTGTCTCTGTCACGTAAAGGTTCATTCGTGCCGCAGTTTTAAAAAGCGTGCCTGTGTCACGTAAAGATTCATTCGTGCCGCAGTTTTAAAAAGCGTGCCTTTGTCACGTAAAGATTCATTCATGTTTTGTTAGATATTATTTAATGATATTGGTCGATGAATATACCGACTGTTGTGATCGTTATGGTATAAGGTGTTGGCGCATGCGCACAGAGTTGCAGTGACACTCGATAAACTGTCAAACATTTGTATAAATATTATTTATAAATGTATTCAAGTGATACGACGGTTTTTTTATGGTTATTGGAACATCTTCCACATTAGGCATTTCGTCTGCGAGCCGCTATCTCCATTTTTTCCTCTGGCGTAGCATTCTATAATTCTAAATGAAGTGGTCTGAATGTTTTGGAAAACTTATTATTTCTTGGCACCAAACCAATTAACATAAAATGATTCAAAATCAGTGATGAAATGAGTATTGGGTTGAACAGAAAGTTCGTTCTATTTTTTGTGCAAACTAAAAACATAAAAAGTTGCGACCGTTCATTTATCTAGTTGGAGACAGTCATTGTCGGCATTAACTACATATTTGCAATGCCCCTACAACGGAACCTAGGAAGGATGGAAATAAAAACGATTTTATCTTTATTATACTAGCCAAATATAGGCTATGGTCCTGGCTATTATTTAAGATGTCATGCGTCTATAAGTCATTTTTATTTCCTGTTATAAGCCGATTTCAACATAAGTTTTATTCAGTTTTAAAGTGAATTACAGACATGCTAAATTCCTTACACTCAGCGACGGCTGGCAGCTCGCGCCGGTGTCGCGCAATGCCGCAAGAGGCCATTATCCGGAAACTTATTAAATTAAAATTATAACGAGAAAACAGATTGTCAAATACTTCCAGACTCCACTTAGTGCATGGGAGGGTCTCTTCCTAGGAACGAAGATGAAACGTCTCCCTGCCGATAATTGCCGGTCTCCGGGTCGCACTCGCGGTATTCTAGTTTCTCAATGACAATATGTCAATCATTTTAACAGGGGCTATTGTCACATCAACATCCTACAATCAATTAAATAATTCTAAACACGACAAGATCATTATCTAAATAAGATAATTATAACGTTTGTCAAATCACATATAAATTGATACCAAGTCGACGTTCGCCAGGACTGAACGCGCACCGTGGTTTTATATCGGATCGATTATTACATTCGACACAGTTATGTCCATGCTCCATTCTTTGATGTATTACCTAAATCTGTAATAAAGTAAGAAACTAACGGGAAATAACTCTGTTCACGACATCACAAAATTGCTTACTTCGCCTGCATTTTAATATAACCTATATGTGATGTTTAAACAAGATTTCTTATATTTACACGTTGAACAGAAGCAATGTTAATTGTTGGGTTTTATCGTGTTGTTTGAAACTATTTTATCCCGGGGTGTATGACAATTCCGGCCACCTTCAGCTTTCAAACATCGACTGGGTGCCATGTTCGCAGTAAAGCATTCGAAACAAGCGATTCGTTAATCCTTGAGACTTGTCGAGAAATAAGACAGATGTTGCGCTTGCAGGTACGAGATGCTGATCGGGTACCCGCCCTTCTGCTCGGAGTCCCCGCAGGAGACGTACCGCAAGGTGATGTCTTGGCGTGAGTCGCTCACCTTCCCGCCCGAGATCCCCATCAGCGAGGAGGCGCGCGAGACCATCCTGCGCTTCTGCTCCGAGCCGGATCGCAGGTCACTCGCCGTCCTACACTTAGCCTTCGGAATCTTGTCATCAGAACACTTAATGCACAGTCCACTCGATCTGCGACAGTGGTCCGACGTCGTCGCCGCCGGTTCCGCAGCGCGGCCTCCGCGGGCGTCAGCACGGGTGCGCCCGTGCCGTATGTTCGCCCTGGTCGACTACTTGATATGTTCTCATGGTTTCAAGCCGAAGCAAATGTTGGAGATGTCTCATGCGCGGTGTGCTTGCAGGCTGGGCTCGCAGCGTGGCATCGACGACGTCAAGTCGGTGGGCTTCTTCCGCGGCGTGGACTGGAGCCACGTGCGCGAGCGTCCCGCCGCCATCTCCGTGGACGTGCGCTCCATCGACGATACCTCCAACTTCGACGACTTCCCCGACGTCAAGCTCGAGATCCGTGAGTTTCTCTCATCTTACGAATCTCGTCAGTGTCGTGTTTTACGACAATATTCGGCTAAAGCGCTTCCTGCCTCTACCCGTTCCTGTCTACCAAAAAGGGAAAATTAAGTAATAGGTTGTCAACGAGAGATTATTCGCACCGAATCTGTCACCTTTACCAATAACTTTTTCTTTTTATATTTAGTTTCATATGAAATTATACCGAGAGTACTAACTAAAGAAGCAAGGAGCCAGGCTGATGGCTCAGTTCCGGCCGCTTTTAGATCACGGTACGCGAGCAAACCGAGTACATTTTACTACTGAGGAACAAAATCTAAAGAACTCTACTCTAACTCTAACTCTAAAGAAGCCTCGTAGCATCTCGTGCATAAACCTACGTTTGGTGGGCGGTGTGCGACCAAAGAAGCCATGTACTTCTCTCGTTGCAACAAAACGCCGCATCTCCCAATCATAGAGCTATTTGTTCGTCCAATCCCCTGGGAAAAGACAGTCAAATACTTAGGCGTCACATTAGATGAAAGACTCACCTTCGTCCGCATATCAACCGCGTACGGAATCGGGTAGCGTTCCCCTAGTTCGTTTGCATCCGTTACGGGCACTATCGAGTCAGACGCTCTCGCGGAACAGGGTAATAGTCCAAGCTGAGGCTCCCTCCCACTCTGGAGCCCTGGTGCTGGTTACCCACTAGCAGAGGTCTCGGTCTCGGTCGCCTATCAACCCGTGGAACTGTAAAGCCCGCGGGCTAACAGCGGCCGTCAGACCGAAAACAAAAATTGATGGCCGTTTGGCAACTCAAAGTTATCTAATTTAATTGCTATCGACCGCAAGAAAACGAAAAAGAATATAACACCCTCCTCACACGAGACAGTTCTTCCTAAAGGTTCCAAACATTTTGTAAATAATTTCCTAGACCTGTCCACTTTCCTCAACACGTTTTCCGTCGCCATCCGGAGCGTTGCAGTCGCACCGGGTAAAAATATCTTATGCCAACATCGCTGTACAGTATGCCAATATAATTTTTTCTATCCACCTATGCAATATAAGTAACGTTTGTAAAGAAACGAAACGTGTTGCAGCTGCGGCGCCCACGTCGCAGGAGGGCGAGGTGGCCTACAAGGACTGGGTGTTCATCAACTACACGTTCAAGCGCTTCGAGGGACTCACGCAGCGCGGCACACCCGCCAACAAATGAGCGCCGCCCCCGAGCCCCGCCGACAGCGCGCGCGGACCCCGCCCGCCGCCGAGCCCCGCCGGCCGTGCGCGCGGCCCCCGTCCGCCGCACGCCCCGCGCCGGCGCCGCGCTGCCGTGCGAGCCTGCGCGCCCTGTGCTCTATTGTGATTCTTCTCGGCGTCACACCCAAGTGCTATGTGGACGTGCTGGACAGGACTCGACCCAGTCCCGGCCTGGCTACGCTGCCGATGCAACTCATAACTAACACTAACGGCTCACGATAGATTTAAATCTGACGTCACGAAGCTCGATGCACTGGACGTGTCGTCCGTTCACGCTGCTTCCTCGGGCGCCCGGGCCCTACTTCACCTGCAACGAGCTCCTTTTATTCGTATATATACAGAAAGTTCACCTAAATTTTAAAAATGTATTTTTCGAATCGTGGTTACCTATGTCTATTGCAAAGAAATTATTTACATTTGACAGCAGCCGAGATTGTATTGTTTATTTACACACACCTTACTGTCATTATTATAGTTTTAAGATAATAATAATAATAATGCTAAAGGTGACGTGAGCGCGGCCGAGTCGGTGTTGTCGACCTAGCGATAGTTGATAGTTGTATTAAATTATTTAACCTATTGTAATATTTAAGCATAACACGCCGCACTGAGCCGGGGGCCAGGGCCGCCTCCCGCTCCAACCTACTCATAAGTAAATAGGAATTACACAAACAATGATCTCGTCGAGGGCAATTTAAATACAACAGTAAGTGGAGGATATCACGTGACGACAATGTTGTAGAGTCTCAGCGCAACGTAACGTAACGTACGCTCAAAATAGAGGTCTATCGCCCCTCGTCCGTCTTGGACAGCACTGTCTTTCGCTTAATTCTTTTTAAACGATACTAAAGTTTACAAAAGATAGCAATAGTGGTGCACGCTGCACCGGTAGTCCTGGCGTCAGAAGTGCTCGCCGACGATGCAGCCCGGCCGCCGCCGCGCTCGGGATTCCGTCCTCAGGCAAAGTTGCTGGCACAACGAAAGGTTTTGTTTTGTTCACGTGCAACGTAACGGAACATATCGATAAGTGAAACAAAACAAAAATGTTGCAAATATGCACTTCTGACACAAATATTTAAAAAGAATTTCACTCCGCGGTCATCTGCTGCCACCGCACTAGCTCGCTCCAGATGTGTCTTTATGATCGAGACCATTTCATTCCATGTTTAAATACATTG
Organism: Teinopalpus imperialis; assembly: GCA_029286865.1. Classification (NCBI taxonomy): domain Eukaryota; kingdom Metazoa; phylum Arthropoda; class Insecta; order Lepidoptera; family Papilionidae; genus Teinopalpus; species Teinopalpus imperialis. The sequence continues at coordinate 2,786,977 of JAGSMU010000037.1, read as the reverse complement.
AAATAATTTTTAAAATTACTTTCGAATTTATTGTGTTTAAAGTATTAGGGGTTCTTATGAAAATGTAGAACAAAAGTCTTTAAGATTTCAATGAGAGTTGATCGAGAACACAGCTACGCCGCAAGGATGTCTGATGTCCGATCGGGTAGACTCAAATATGTTTTAAGCTGTTTAAAAAAACCATAAAGTTTATATGCTTAGACGCAGTGCGAGCACGGAGCACAAGACTGTCCAGCATGAGCTGGATGATATTACTAATAACTACTTTCTGCGTGTTTGCGCCACGTACCAAAGTTTAATTGTGTATTTTGTACAACTAATTGCAAACCACTCATGGACTCACTGTACTAGTGCAGGCCCCATTGCTTGGTATGGTCAAATATGATCGTTTCCTTGAACCAGAAATTCAATGAACTTGCTGTTTACATGTTCATTTACGCAATAATATATATGCTTCTATAAAATAAGTTAACTTATAGAAATAATATGTTCTTTATTGTATGAACCATCCATAAGTAGCAATGCACATCAAAGTATACTTTATGTAACAAGTAACACGGTCCATTAGTACAGACGCAGCGAAGATGCGGGTCAGCGTGAAGAGGACGCCGACGCTGCCCCGCGAGCCACACCTTCCACCGTCGTTGCATCACATATCGACTATCTTCGCCATTTTCCTTTGAGTACATTTGAATGGTACAATGGAAAAGGCCTAGTATTCGTATTTTAAATATTTTCGATGTTGCATGTTAATTAATTATTTATATATATTAAAGTTATTGATACGTTTTCTCGTCTACCTTGTATCATTTGATATATTTCACTTTGTGTTTAATTTAGGTAAATTATTTAGTTGTAAATCGGAAGGACAGTTGCTCGTAAGGCATCCTGAACATTAGGAAGCTTTCGGTGCCTGTTAAGTTAAAGTGTATAGAGTGCAGACCGGGCAGGCGGCCTCCTGTTGGCGATGCCTTCGCTCTTTACAAGTAACAAATGTATAAATTATTGTCTTGGCATCTTTAAATATTTAGAATTATCATAGTGCGCGCGGGGTGGGTATAGTTGAGTACGAGATTCGGCGAGTCGATGGTCAGCGAAAGAATGCAATCTAATCTTTCCAATTGGCTCCTCTCGTGTTCTCTGAGACGCCCGCGGGCCTTCGCCCACTGTCTGTTGTGAAAGCAGATCCTTGGAGACAGGGGAACACTGGTTCCAGCAGCGCATGTCGTACCCGCCAGCGATCGCCACGGATTACGGCTTACATCATAACGACCATGTTATAACACACTCGGAGACGTACCTGTTTAGCGACTTCCGATTGTTAGATAAGAGATATAATTAAATAAATAGTTTTTCGATGTGTCCGCACATAGCATGCGCCTGCCTTCCGTCGCGTCTCGTTATGTACATTTTGTCGTGACCGCTTATATTTTTGAATTTCTTAGCTATTTGTTATTGTTATTAGATTTAAAAAAATAATTATTTAATTTCTTAAATTGTGAGTTTTTGAAATATTTTGTTTTAAACATTGTTTCTTCCATGTGATTTAAGAAAGTGGCAACACGAGTAAGCATTAAAGCGATATAAATAAGTTGTGATGGTATTATTTCAATTTTCCCTTGCGTGACACATTCCCTGTGAGGAAATTAATAAAAATCCTGGTCGTTAGACATAATACGTTTATTATTTAAAGTTTGGCAAATCATACAACAGCTCGTCGCCGTCTACACATGGAAGCAACACAATGACAATGGCACGCCCTGGCGCGCAAGATCCCATCTCTCAATCTTATATTTTATTATTCTTAGTATCATTCATTAGCATTAGGAGAGAATTGCAGTCACAAGTTGTACCACTTGACAGTTCGCAGCGAAGGATTGCTCGCCCACCGCCCTTATTATTCTTTCAAAACAAATAAATTTCTTAAATGATACATTTATAAAAGACGACAGTCGCAGCTCTCATGCTTGTCTCAATTTTACATTAAATGTTTGTTACTGAGCAAAATAAACGAGGACCGCATGACACCGGTCTAGCGGGGGAGTCGGTCTACTGTACGAGGCGAGAGCCAGTTGCTTGTGATCTCCACGAGAGAGCCTCTCCTGGAAAAGTCACGGAGTTATTGAAATACGTAAGCTGTAGGGAGCGAGCTGCGACTTCGTCCCTCATAATGATAACAACTATACGGTACAAATATTAAAAAAAACAATATTACATGGGAAATAGTCTAAAAATAAATTCTCTTAATTCCAATTTCCGACCGTCTCTCTCGCCCGATGATCTCGTGTTTATAATTACTGTATGTTACTTTTTCGGATTTTTAGACTTTATATTGTGTAAATAACCTAAAATATATGGAAATACTTAAAATTTAATGAAATGTTATAAATGAAAGCAAAATACAGTCAGTTTGTGTGGTAAACAGATGCCCATGTGGACGTATTACGCACTGTGTATTAAATACACTAAATTATTTTATAAGGTTATATTTTAATATAAACAACAGGTTTTAGAGAAAGGAAGTGATAAACATTTGCAGTAGAACCGGCAGCGGGACTCGTTGCGCCCGCGCCACTTTTATATCGAGATGCTGACCGAGCTGGCAACACTCACTGTCAACTACAAACACCAATAATTCCCCAAAACTTTATAGTTTCAACAAAAATAAACTAAAACAAGATGGAAACAATAACACATGGTATAGTTGTATTTTGATTGCCGGCCGCGTGACCTGTACAAATATATATTTTTTAAATAGATAAAGTAATACTAATTCTCGACTGGTGTCGTCCCGCTTAGCCGGGAGACCGCCCTACACCTCTTACAGTTGAAAGTCGACATTTTATAAATAAATCCAATCGATTGTTTTGCTTTGGCGTTAAAGGTTGCTCACAAAGTTTGTTTTTTTGTTATTACACTAACTTAAATACTAGTAATGCTAAACAATAAACAAATTACTAACAAATAAACACAATTATCACGTATAGAAAATAATATTATTAAAACAAAAAATGTCTACTCACACTAGCACAGTGTCCACCCTGCTCATTCCTCGCGACGTTTTATTTAAATTGGGTAATTACCACCAGCCCGTGGCCATCAGCTGCCGGGGAGCTGCTGTCACGAGTTAGCTTCACTTGACAGTGCGGGAAAGGAACAGACGACGGCCCGCTAGGAAGCAACGCTCTGTGTTACAGGATATCGAATGCTCTTCGTAGTCGAGCTCGCCGATGGGACGGGCGGCGGGAGCGGGAGCGGTTCGAACGCGGCACCAGTGATGGCTCGGTACATTACAATCATTTACTTTTTTTGCTTTAATTTTTTTTACCTAACTAATTTACTACACATACAGGTGTGTTTCAAGCGATGCTAGAGAGATATTTTTACTGCTCAGTGTGTTGTTCTAATCACACTAACTCTGCTAATCTGCTTATAAAGATTTTTTTGCAGAATGGAAACTACGTTTGTAATATTTTGTGTACCTATACAATTTGTAAATATGAGGTTGCCGATCGATACCACTGTCGTGAGGGGTGTTCGCGGGGGGTGGGGAAATCGGGAGACGCACCACAACAGTTTCCGAAGAGGTCGGTCGTCTGCAAGGAACGGCAGCGTCGATTGCGTGCGATATGCGGTGAGTTGGCGTGATCTCTAGTCGTGGGCTTCGGGCCCCGGGCCCCCGTCCTCGTTCTTGGGAATGTCGAAGATCTCGGCAAAGAGTGGCGGCAGCTCCAGCTGCTGCCAGTTCTTGCGCGGCCAGCCCAGCAGTTCGTAGTGGCGGGCACCCAGCAAGCGCGCGGTCCGCGCCACGTTGTCGAAGGCATCCGCGCGCGTGTTTTCGACGCTGCTGTGCGACGTCTGCTCCGTAACATTTAATAAAATAAAAAATCTATTCCGTTTAATTTTCCGCAAATTATGCGGAGTGTGCGGCTCGCCGTGCTAGCTGGCGAGTTGTGATTCATTTCCAAAGCAACAATAAACGGTGTTTTATGTTATATAATATATGAACAGAAAGTTATAAAGACGTTATGTATGTCTGACAACATGGAGGGCTTATCGACAGAATGTCTGGTTTTGTATTTATTACAGTGTTCTGCTGTATGAGTATGTGTATATTTATTTTTAATTTACGATTCGATATATTTTCTCTTTAACAATAATTTAACTCTGTCGCTTCAAATTTATTGTATTTGAATCCTCTTGGTCAACCATTGTAAAACTACGCAGTTAATAAGTTGTGAAAAGTTCGAAGAAGAATACTTTGTACCAATCAGAAATGTCCCCACGCCACACCACTCGCGACCACAACTTCCTGGTCCAAACTACACACACAGACACACTTTGTTCTCCGGCTCCCAATGAACCCGCGACCAGCAGCTGAATAGCTGCCGCTGTCCCCAACGCAACTGCCTCTCGCCACGCGGCCGTGTGATGTGAATGATATTAAAAGATTACTAGACCTCAGAGCGGGCGCCTCGTGTGCCCCATGCGCCTCGTGTGCCCCATGCGCCTCGTGCGCCCCATGCGCCTCGTGTGCCTCTTGCGCCCCACGCGCCTCGTGTTCCCCACGCCCCTCGTGCGTCTCGTGTGCCTCGTGTGCCTCGTGTGCCTCGTGTGCCTCGCCCACCATGTGCGTCGCGCTCACTGCGTATCTCGCACTAGAAAGGAACATTTACGCGAATATGATAATTATTATATGAAACTGCATGGAATAACGTCCCACTCACAGCCCCAGACGTGTGCGTTGTCCAGGGTGGAACTCGGTTCGAACGGAAGAACATATATACAACACACCAACTATTTGTGGCACTCTACACTCCGCGGCACATGTATTGCATTGCATAAATTTGAACAATTTCTCCTAATAACTGTAAAACGTGTAAAACAAATCCTTAATATAAATTAAAATATAATTATTAATTTATATCATATAGTTCAGCTCATTAATAATTATATTTGTAGGGAAGGGTTGTTTTTGAGAAGCCGAGTTGGCCTAGTAGAAACACCAGGTAGGCGACAGATAGGTATTGATACCTAAGTAGAGTACATAAAAACACCAGGTAGGCGACTGATAGGTATTGATACCTAAGTAGAGTACATAAAAACACCAGGTAGGCGACAGATAGGTATTGATACCTAAGTAGAGTACATAAAAACACCAGGTAGGCGACAGATAGGTATTGATACCTAAGTAGAGTACATAAAAAATATGTATACGAATATGCGTCACAAGCCAGCAAGCGGTTATCTACCAAAATTAGGCGGTCACTAGCGCAAGCAGCCTAATTCAGCGTCACTACGAGGTGCTATCTGAATTATATATTAGTCACAAGGCGGCAAGCTAATATAAACCAGAATCGCTCGTAGGAACTTTACTGTGGAATGTACGTCACGACCACTACTTAGCCACAGCCGTGCGTCTCAGGATACGTGTGGCGCCATCCATATTTTTTCGTCCAAAACTAACGGGCTGCAGTACTATAGCGGACAGCGCCGTTCTTTTTATGTTGCAGTGTTTGTTATATAATTAATATGATATGATATGTAACAAGTAAAATATTATTATTCCTAACATATACCTTGCGCCGCCCGAGGTCTGCGACGGACGATATGCGTGTGCGCTTATTATTGTCTTCCTTTATATTTGTATTATTTGACTTCTAAATTACAAGATGAAATAATTTCAATAAACATCGGGGAATGAAATATTAAATTATAATGTGTTGAAAAATAATGTGTAATGGAATTGAACTGTGTGGTCTGGTGGATGAAGTTCTGGGATAAGATCCGCGCGGCCCTTTGTTGCGGGTTTATACAACTATAATTTTCTGATAGTTCAATAAATCTAACAAATTTTAGTAATTAAAATGATACGTTTTTTGAATAATCACTTTACATTTGAACATTTGCCGCCCCGCCTTGTTTACGGATAACAACCTTATCGACGGAGGCGCAGACGTGCCCCGCAGCGCTCGCAGTCGAGCAGGGCCCGTGGGCGGAGCCACTCACCACGTGCTCCAGCTCGCCGGACAGGGCGCGGTGCTGCTCGGCGACGAGGCAGCGCGCCTCAAGCGCCGCGCGACTCGGCTGCAGCAGCAGGCGCGCCGTGTACAGCGCCAGCTCCTCCTCGCTGGGGCGCAGCCGCGTCACCGCAGTCACGTACCCCAGCACGGCCGACGCGAACGTTCGCTGCACACACCCACCGCCGTGTCTTAAACTCACCTCGCTTCTTACAATACGTGGAATTGTTTCCTTTCCGCCTGCTTACATCGCACGACAAACACTGACCTACTTAAATGTCAAAATTGCTGTCATTATGATGTATAATGAAATTAAAAAGGATTATTATTTTATTATATTAGGGGGGAAAATCAGACTACGTGCCACCTGAGGAGAGCGGTTCACCTGGTGCCTGGGGCAAGGGTTCGAGGGTAAGAAACGTTATCACCCCCGGGGACGGAGGTGATACAACACGTAACCTGCACTTGGGCTCCTCGGCCGACACTCACCACGCCAAACTGTGAGCTCTCGTCGAGCCACGTTCATGCTGCAGCGTGGCTCCTAGCATCGTTAACAAAATAGAAAGCGTCAAGACTTAAATGTATCTTCCTTTACTTGCGCAACTAGAAGACGTATCTAGGGAGGCGGTTAGTGGACTGACAATAGGCAGTACGTGTGTATTTGATGTCTGTTGATATGAATGAAAAATAAGAATAAAATAGCGTAACTCACGTCATAAAGCAACGCGAGCTGGCTGTGGGTGAAGAAGGTGCCGTCCGCGAAGGCAATGCTGGACGACGTACAGAGCCTCGAGATCCTCGTCAGCCAAACCTCGAAAAATCCTTGCTGCAAATATGGTGAGAGCTGCAACGTTATGTAACGTGCCGCCGGGGGGCAGCGGCTGCGCGAGCGCATCTTACACTAACACAGAACAACGACCGCATCGCAGGCCGAGCCGCACGGCGCCGGCCACACTCGCCCGGCAGATGGCGTTGCACTGCAATCACCTCATTGTCGCGACCAGCAACAAACTAACCACATACAACTTCTTATACTATGGACATACGCTTGCAATGTTTACGAAACGATCACGCGTGATCAGCACGTGAAGATAATTAAAGTATATGGTATAGGTGAGATGTCGGGAGATAGCGGGTGTACCTTGATGAGGATAAGCTGGTCGTCCTGCGGCAGGTTTACGAAGCCGGGCAGTGCTTTGGCGAAGCTGACCACCTCCTGCACGGAAGGCGTGATATGCAAGGCCAGGTTGTGCCAGAGCGCCGATATTGAGTTCGAGACCGACCCCACACGCGCGGGCGCGCCTTTCTCACTGCCACTATCTGGTTACAACAAGTGAAACACCTATAAGGCTTATTTTGTAGAGAGCATTTCAATGAAATGCGATCAATGATCAGTTGAAGCGACTCCTCCTACTGTGCTTCTCGGGTCCGAGGCTCTCCCAGTCCGCGCACTGGGCGCCAAGTCCAACACCTGTCCCATGTACGACTGCGCTACATGTTTTACACAAGCCTGGTTAATATAAGATTTTTAGTTGATTGATCCAGCAGGAAGCGAAACAATCGCACCTTCCTAAGCTTAGCTGTCAGAGCTTTAGTTGTACAAGTTTTATGTGCAGCATCATCCTTCGTGAGTTCTAGGAGCCGCGCCTTTCATATAGACGGGGGACAGCGCCCATCCCTGCATATTATATATATTCAATACGCTAATTTCATATATATATAAAATTAGCGTATTGAATGGAAAAAGTAAAAAAGTCGAAGTATGTACCATCATGATCTATCTTTCCCCTTTTTTAGGTAGTTCAATGATTCCATTTCTGAATACAATAATATAGATGCCAGATGATGTAAATACCATGTCGTCTCGAAGGACTAAGATTGAATGCATCTTCTCCAGCAACACCTACCATCACTAGAGTCTGGTCTCCGGACTCCAAAACCCAATTTTTTAGAGAGTAGTGATGCGTCGACATCGTGAAGTCGCTATTTAATTTTGTTCAAAACAGTTTTACATCAAGTTAATGGTGCAGGACTTGAAGAGACTAAAATGTATATAAAAGTAGCAAGTGACCTTCATTGTCGGAGTCGGACAGCATGATGACGTCTTGGTTTTGCAGCGAAGACAGCAAGTCCTCAGTGTACGAGTTATAGGTGCGGTGGGCGGCGAGCACCACCGGCAGCAAATCCAGCCCCTCTTCATCGCCCATCTCCCAATCGGCACTGGCGGCATCAGTGGCACCGCGGAAACCGACGACACCGGCAGTATTAGTGGCACCGCTGTAACCGGCGACACCGGCAGTATCAGTGGCACTGCTTGAACCGGCGATACCGTCAGCATCAGTGGCACCGCGGTAACCGGAGACACCGGCAGTATCAGTGACACCGCTTGAACCGGCGATACCGTCAGCATCAGTAGCACCGCGGTAACCGACGACACCGGCAGTATTAGTGGCACCGCTGTAACCGGCGACACCGGCAGTATCAGTGGCACTGCTTGAACCGGCGATACCGTCAGCATCAGTGGCACCGCGGTAACCGGAGACACCGGCAGTATCAGTGACACCGCTTGAACCGGCGATACCGTCAGCATCAGTAGCACCGCGGTAACCGGCGACACCGGCAGTATCAGTAGCACCGCGGTAACCGGCGACACCGGCAGTATCAGTGGCACCGCTGTAACCGGCGATACCGTCAGCATCAGTGGCACCGCGGTAACCGGCGACACCGGCAGTATCAGTTGCACCGCTGTAACCGGCGATACCGTCAGTATCCGTGGCACTGCTGTAACCGGCGATACTGTCAGCATCAGTGGCACCGCGGTAACCGGCGATATCAGCAGCATCAGTGGCACCGCTGTGACTGGCGGTACGGGAGGTGGGCTGCACTTCGCCGGAGCTCGAGCTCACTGCGCTGCCGGGCCCCGCTCCAGCCGACCCCGCGGCCCCGCCTCCGAACGCCAGGCCGTGCTGCTGCTGCGGAACCATTTCGCCGTCGTGGGTCCGTTTCGGTGCGCGCCCGTACCGCACCGCTGCGGACATGATTTATTACCACCAATCAACGTCGAGCGTTCTTTTATATAAGTTTTGGCAACATTCTTAAATATCAAATGAAGTCATTATTGCATAAAAAGGGGCAAAGAATGCTCTCGTAGTCAGACTTTTCTTCACTTCCATGCCCTAATGTGAACTACTGTCGAGAGCTTCTCAAGTGTAATTCATGTAAGAACGTATTACACTGCGGAATATTTAGAAAGCGCACAAGAGATTTATAAAGGCTCTAATGTAACATGTCGTAATAGAGACAGTGACACTAGCACATACTCATTTGTACATAACGCGCTACGAGATGTCCCTGGACAATGTCCAAATTCATATCTTTCTGTCACATCCAAGCTGTCTCTGAAACCAAAAGAAATCGGCCCTCCCAGCGCCTGCCAAAAGCACTGAAGTCTCTTAGGGCAAAGGCGAGCCAAGGATTTGTGTCCATTGTGAGTTGAAATACCGATAGATGAATTGCGTCCCGATGATGATATTGCCAACTATTCAGAGGGCATCACGTCTACGGGTTAATTGAGGCGAAATCTTTGATACTGGTGTTTGGCCCGTCTGCAACTGGTGCCTATATTTACGCACTCACTTTAGTTAGGTTAACAAAACTGGTAGCAATGGAACTAGATCCCCTCTTCGTCTTTCTAGTATATCGCACGCCATGTTTCTTAGTCACTCAAGTGTCGGTCGAGGCACTGTGAACAACTTTTAATAACTGGACGGGAAATCTGTTTACGGAAGCAATCACTTACCGCTTAATGACATTTATGAACAACGGCAGAGCTTTTAGAGGTACGGGGTACCGCTTAGCGAACTTAACGCCGCTGTCAGGGAATATCCTGATGTTAAAATCAGATACATTCTCAGAGAAAAAGAGTTTTTGACCTTGTATAATCTAACACCTATAAGCTTAGTCTGAAAGATGTGGAATAGGATAAAACAAGCCCAACAATAGCAAGCAAACCTAAGGTTAATGTACCGGACGAGTTAAACGATCCCAATCATATATAAAAAAAAACAATTTCCAGATGTTCCGAGTGGTACGCATGATAACAAGGTCTTGGAATTTTTAAATCTATTTAAGCTCAAAAGCAACCATTAATGAGTATACAAAGAGAATAAAAAAAATGATGTAAAAAGAAAACTTGTCTGTTGAAACAAATGCGTCTGCATATGGCATGCACTGCACGGTTACACTTAGCTGCAACACCAGCTACTTGACCGTCCGCCGACCTGTCCATCTGGACTTGCGGGGTTCCTGAGCCCAGGAAAACTTATAACAAATCAAGGACTTATTTAATTCTGTTTATTCTTCTGTTATATATACTTCCAGTTTTGTCCAAAATAGTGGAAAGAATTGTTTTAAAATAAACGTTTAGTGTTAAAATAAAGTTTATATAATCAAATCAAAGGAATAAAGGGTTACCGTTCTTGTATTTACGCAAATACAACACACTTGACCAACTTATTAAATTAAACGCAGAATCAAAGATGGTAGATCAGATCAAAAGAGTAAATAATTAAAAGCTGACGTTTCGAAATTCGAGTAACACGCCGTGAGGACGCATGTGCGCGAAGAACTTCCAAGCAGGAACATTATAAAGTTTGTTTTATTAGACTTAACATGTGAAATTGTACGGTTTTGCCAAGTTTTTAATATTTTTTTTTTGTTTTCGTTTCAGCAAAAAGAATGACAACGGGTTTCGTAAGCTAGGAGTACACCCACCGCGCACCAACCCTGTTTTTGTTGTATATGTCAATACGTAGACAAAAAGCTTTGACGCCCTTTTGCAGCAGATCTGGCATATGGAGGAGTGCAGGACCATAAATGTATACATTAAATTAAAAATTATCTTTGTTTACTTTCATAATGAAAGTCTAACACTTAGAAGTCACAAACAGAGGCATTGAGTAGAAATAATTTTTATATAATATGTATCACGAATAGTTTAAAGTATAATTTATTATAATAAAATATGTAGGTAAAATAGGTAATTTAATTTTTTAGGTATAAAAATAGAACAAAATACAAAAGAATTGTATGCGATGATTATAAAGGCCTATTCAACGTTCCAATTAAAAATTTTTATGAATTTCTATAAACTTTGAAATAGAACATATGAAAATCTGTTTAAAATAATAATATATTAAATATAAAATATTAAAATAAAATATTACTCTCCTATAATTACACACATAAGTAAGGCTAAATACTAAAATATGTAAAAATAGCTTTCGGAAGTCAGGAACATGGGATAAAATATATGAAAAGATCTTTTAATAAATCAAATTAATTATTAAATCCCGTATCTATTGACGGATATTCGCGTATCCATTGGCGGTTGTTCGCGTATCGAGAGAACCATTGTGGATATGCATGCTTACATACAGTTACATTCGCGCACCTGCGTGTGTCCACGTGTGAAGCTCTTACTTCATGCGCTCGTACTTCGTACTAAGTACACAGATGCGTGGATCGGTGCGCGCGTCGTGAGTCCGTACCATGCACACATTAAATAATCGATGAGCGTTTTCTGGCGTTTGTTGTCACTAGTAGCTGCGTCCGCGCCGGTGACACCTATCAGCGATCTTGACGATTGAAAAGTGTTTTGTTGAACCTATTTCAATAAAGCTTCTTACGATTGCCGTCCGTGTGGTCGTGAAGCACTGAGGCGATCTGCCGTGATCCGAACGGAGTTTATAGTATAGTATCTCTTTCATAACTCGAATTTTAATTTGTTTCCTGAAATCGAATATTTCTTTATCCGTAATCCCAAGACAGTTGCTCGTAATCACTCAATTTAAAACCATAACAATTTTCTTAATAGGAAGCCATAACTACTGCAAAGTTTATAATTTGTTTGTAACTGAGGAAGTTATTTTGGGAGGATGACCTGTCGCCCAGCGCTGTTGCCTCAAAAAATGTTCAAGTAAGCGGAGCTGTATTCCTCCTGAACTGGTGTCAGCACTAATCCGAATGGCACGTGTTGCTCGGTGCCCTGAAGTGACGCCAGCTTGCTGCCAACTCGGAACACGTGGGCACTTCTCATTTAATTCAAACTACGTGACATCCCTAAGTGGTACTTGACCGCAGTCTGTCCTCGCCAAAGACATACACGTGCAAGTACAGCAATGCCTCCACGGCTGCAGTTCCTGGTTCGGAACCCTATTTCCACCGAACGAAGCACAGTTTGCTGTTCTGATATCAGTATTATCTTATAGATAAATAAAATTATAAGCGAGTGAGCTTTATTGGGCGGTGATAGCCTGTAGGCTGCGAGGTCGGATTTGAGTTCTTACGTACAAAAGAACACGTTAATGTTTTCGTCCCGGGAGCGCCGCTGGCACGTGCGGCTATTCTCTGCGGATGAGAGGGAAAAGTATCTGCCATCCTTGTCTACCGCATGAGCTCACGCGCAGACACGTTTCTACGCCAGCTCCAAGTAACCACGTGTACTGGAGACTAAGCGGAAACGAGTGTACAACACTTTAGGCGTGTGACGTGCACGTGCAATTAAATGAATAATGAAAAAATACAAATATATGTTACGCGTGACGCGTGCGGCGGGGACTCACAGTCGCGGCTCATGCCGACGGAGACGCACTTCCTGAAGCGGCAAAACTGGCAGCGGTTGCGGTTGAGTCGGATCACGTGGCACTCGCCGTCGCGCAGGCAGCGGTACTCGTACTGTTTGTGGATGCTGCGCCGAAAGAAGCCCTGCAAGGAGACCGCACGGTGACGTAACGCTGCCCTACACACACCACGTAACAATCACTCTCAAATATAATCACTATTGTTTTATAAAAAAAATCGCAGGCTCAGGACGGGACTCCCTGTCGCTGCTCAGGTCGTTCCTGTCAATGCAATTAAGTAAGAACTAGTCTGTTACGAGCTGCGAGACAGGCCCGCACGGCGGTGAGACGCGACTCGCGGAGACGGGTTAGCAAACATCAGGGCACTCCGCCCCGTCGAGTCTCCCGAGCGCAGTGGGACCTTAGTTTATTTATTCCGTTTGGCGAAAATCTCTCAATTTTTAATTACAAGTAAGTCTTCGCTATTACGGTTTGACAACAAGTTATATATTAAGGACTCGCCAGCACTTGGTAATTTTAGCAAACATTAAAATTGCGTCCATCCGCGAAAAGATTATAGAAAAGTTCGATAGGAAGATACAATGTAGGCACACCTTGCAACCCTCGCAGGAGCTGACGCCGTAATGGTAACCGGAGGCCTTGTCGCCGCACACCTTGCAGGGCACTGCCGCCCCGACCGCCCCGCCGCCCGTTCCGCCGCCCGCTCGCCCGCCCGCCCTAGCGCTTCTCTCCGCCTGCTCTGCATTCACACACACAACCACGTTATAACATGACACGCACACCACCACGTTATGACATGACACACACAGCGCCACCACCAGCCCGTCCGTCCAATTGTATGCACCACACAGTTGGCTCTTCCGGTGAACCATAATAGGGGGTAAAAAGTATACAAAGCAGACTGTGGTAACAATTATAACCTGATGACCCGAGAGGTCCCGGCCAGTATAAGATCCAAGGTACCTGCATCTGAGTAATTCATGGGTATAGCAGCTGTGTTAGCTGTCGGTTGTCCGGTTCGGGGGTCGTTTGAGGGCTTTCTGAGTCGTAGAGAGTCGCCTGTGTCGACGTTCAAGGAACAAGAGGGTGCGGCGAAGCGACCCGTACTTCTTACAAGACGGCTGATGACTCAAGACTCGAGACTTGATTGTTTCTATAAATAGCTATCGTAGCGATCATAGTATTGTTTATTAGTTCCAATATATTTACATTTACAAAACAATCTGCACAGCACAACGAACCCGACAACTTTATACGTATAAATAAACGTATACGTAGTACGAGCACCGCGGTACGAGCGAGCCTTGGATGAACTGCCCCGCACGCACGTAACCTAGCATCCGATTTCGAAATATCAACCCCCTTCCAAACCTTTAAGAAAAACTTTATACAATTTACTGGGGCTCCATAGCCAACAGGTTTTCTTTGATTGGCTCTTTAGGAATTTACGAAGTAGAAGTTACGAAGTCGTGCCAGTAGTGGGCGGCACTGCTCTACAACTTTAAATTCGTAAATCTTACTCTTTCCTAAAGTTCATCAGCCCCGGCACTATGATATCGAACAAAGTATATCGAAGGGATATAATATCCTCAGTTGAAAATAAAGAATTGTGAGATAACATCCTAATCTAAATTTAACTCTCGCAATTGGCCCTAGGGCTATTTAAGTTGTTTATAATTTGTCATTTACCTGAACAAGAATAAGGAAAACGTAACGTTATGTAAACGTGTACATTGTTAGTATTATAACGAAATATCCTTTAGTCCAGTAGAGTTACAGAACGGTCGCCTTGTGGAATCGACAGTATTGTTCCACCTGCAAGCGTAAAGTCTCTAGCTGGTGCTCCAATGCTCGAATATCTAGCCGTTAATGTCGAAATATCGATATGATTTGTTTTTAAATGGTCTATCGTACCTCGCTGTGAAGCGACTTATAAAAATAATTTCCGTTGTGTCTTTGTCATCTTTTATATGTTGCATTGACGTGGAGAGTAGGTGGACGGATGAACAAATGAGTTGTTTTTAATTAAAGTAAAGTAATAAGTAAGTAATAAAATCGCTAACTAAAATAAACATTTATAAAAATTAAGTAATGGTGCCGCATCCACGGCTCATCCGTGCGCACATCGGCGCCCGCGTCCTGACGTGTCGTCTAGCGCGAACTACCCCGTTATACAATTAAAGCTTCTCGCTCCCGCCGACAATCACGTCACTCCTCTTTGTTTGTCTTTATAAACGTATCATCTATTCTTTGTAGGAAGAAGAAGTTACACACATAGATTAGAGTACATTTGAACTCCTTCATTTTCTTCCGTTGTTTATTGCGTTTAAAATAGCTTGCTTTTAGTTTTTAGACAATACTCGTTAACAATGGCGAACACTAAATATAAAACAAAATGCTCTAAAATTGTACACTTTATTCGTAAAACTAATACCGCTTCTTTCCAATTATTGAAACCCACACGGAGTTGTTTACATTCAAGTGTTCCTTTTTAGTTCTCCCGGTCGTTAAGATATATAGGTCCAGGGATTGAAAAACTCCTACATATATTTTGAAACGTATGTTGAAAAATATGGGTAGGCAGGATAAATGTATTATGTAAATGTTATTGTTATTTAATAAATGTTATTGATACGACACTTAGTGCGCGGCACAATTGCTACAATCGAATACTGCTGTTAATCATTAATCAGCTTGCACCGGCGCGCAGTACTGCTTCCGTGCCGATAGAGTAGGACACAGGCAGGCCTCCCCGCACCATACAACCACTACGAATGACTTTTAATTTACAGGAAATAATACATTGTGCATAGTATTACTATTTAAATAAGCATTTCTAGATTATCTTATGCGCTCAGCTGGCGACGGGCTCCACCCAGAGGCACATCATAATAATAACAATAGTTTAATTGCCACCAAAAAAAACAATACAAATAAATCCATTAAAAAAGAAAGAAAGAACTTATATCTAACGCATTTATTAATCGCACAAGGAGATTCTACAAAAGAACGCAGCAAAAGGTAGCCGACTCAGCGGAGGCTGTACGAAGGCGCTGATGTTCAGTGTAGCCCATTCTCAGTCGCACGCCGCGTCAGGAGCCTCAATATAAAATGTAAAATGGAAAAATTATATAAAAAAATGTGTCGGTATAAAACTAAAACTGTGGTGTCTCTACTGAATTTTTGATAATCAACAATAAAAATAAAGATGCATCTATGTTAGCGACCGGGTTCACAATTTGCATTTACGAGATGCAATGGCGGCGGAGTGTTTATTGATGCTGCGTGCGCGTCCGGGGCATTGTAGCGCAATATCGCACGAGCGCTCTGTCGTATGTCGCATGAGTCCTTCCTGTGCTCCAAGTCCATTAACAATGTCACATTCATTAAAATGAGACAACACCAATGTGATTCCACAATTATTAGTCGCTGAGAACGGTCGCCCGGCGGCCCACCACGATCGTCCCGAGCTACCTTCCCTGAGCGAGCCACCTGCGCTTCCATTGTTCCGAGAACATTACACCGAGCAATTTTTATTGCTGTTGCTATTGTGATCGGAATTTAGTTTCCAAGAAAGCTATTGTAAAGCCACCTGGGTGGTTACACTAGTGGATACCTTGCGGTGTTAACTAAGCTAGTGTGGGGCAAGCCCCGTACGCCCGCGGTTCCCCTTCTGAACCTGAAAACGTGCTGCCACCTTTCTGGGCTCACCATAGAGCGCCCTCATAAAAACGGCCCTCCGGGCCAGTACCACAACTGCCAGTTATATGGCCACTCTGCTCGCAACTGCTTCGGCAAACCCAGATGCGTAAAGTGCCTGGGCGACCATGGCACCACCGACTGTCCGAGACCCAAGGACAAGGCCGTTTTGGCTGCTTTCGGGCCCCCCGCTTATGTCCTGTGCAACTCAGAGGGACACACAGCCAATTACCTTAGCTGCCCAAAGGCTCCCAAGCCGTAACGCCCGGCACTTAAAGTCGCACCTAAGGTAGCTACACCGACCGCCGCTCCCGCGCCTATTCTCGCTCCTGTTCGACCTCTACGTCCCGCATGGAAAACTCCTATCGGCGTAGTGACCGTCGCTCAACCGTTGAGCAGCCCTCCATCAGCCGGACGGCCGGTTAACGAAAGCGACCTAGACCTTGGGTGTCGCCGTTTTCAACGGCGCCGACGTCTCAGCCCTTGCAAAAGCCCTAAGGGATTCCAATGGCAAGTCCGAAATCAGGATTGCTGCCACAATGCGCTACCAACATGTAGTGTCAGCCATCGTCAACTTTCAAGCATAGAGGGCCTTTACAACGGCAGAGTAAAACCGCGTTCCCTTAACGTCGCATTATTCAAAGCGAACGGTTTAAAAAACTAACGCGAAGAAATCTTCAATTTCGTTCGTGATCACCAAGTCGACGCGCTCCGTGCTAGTGCAAGAGACATTCCTCAAACCGCACACTCGCAATCCCAACATTGCGAACTATAACATCATTAGGAATGATAGGACTTCCGGTGCTAACGGCGGAACTCTTATCTACTATAAAAAGTCCTTGCACTGCGTGCCCGTCGACACGCCAATACTTACTTTACTAGAAGCCTCGGTTTGTCAGCTAGCCATGACCGGCCACGCCCCTATCACAATCGCGTCCGTCTATCTCACTTGCAGACAGTACGCTCAAATTTTACGAAGCGACTTCGTGGCGCTCCTGTCCCTTGACAACTCAGTCATTTTAGCAGGAGATTTCAATAGCAAGCACACTCGGTGGAATGCCTCTAAAATCAACCCCCGGGGGTCGGCTTTAGACTCGCTTAGTGACGCACTCGACTTCGATGTCGTAGCGCCCTCTACGCCTACCCACTTTCCATACATATTGGGTCACGCACCGGATGTGCTTGATATTGCCATCTGCAAGAACATCAACCTCGCCTTCCAAGGCATAGAGGTAATCCATGAGCTCGTTTCCGATCATCGCCCCGTTCTTCTTCGGTTAGGGCCCTCCGCCCCAATCTCACCCTCCACCAAAACCATTGTAGACTGGCACCGACTCAGGAACGACCTGAGGGAAGCCACATCACCGCACCTAGATGCTATTCCTAAGAACATATCTTCTGTCAACGACACGAACGTTTTTTCAGTTCATGCCCTCACAAGGCACATCCAGACCGTAGTCGAGGATTGTTCGAGGCAGGTTCCCTCGGTGGAAGACCACCGATGGACCCTGTCAAACGATATAAAGGACCTAATGAGGCGCAAGAATGCGGCGACTCGTGCTCACGACTTATATCCCACTGAAAGTAACCGGCTGGTGGTACGTACCCTTCAGCGTGAAGTCCGATCACGCATAGCCCAGTATAGGAACGATTGGTGGGATAATCACCTCTTCAACATCGAACCTTCCCATCTCGCCTACTGGCGACTTCCCAAATCCCTAAAAGGTGGTAACGCCCAAACAATGCCTCCCTTAGCGCGTCCCAATAAACCACCCGCCTTGAGAAAGCTGAATGTCTGGCTTATATCTCGAGCTCCAATGCTCACCGAGCACCCTACCGATCGATGCCGCTCACCTTGCAATGGTTAACACTGAGGTCGATTGTAAGGAACCACCTCGCGATTCCATCACTCAAGTTACATGCACCGAAGTTGAGTCCATAATTAAAAACCTGCGACCACGCAAGGTTCCCGGCCCCAACGGCATCACCAACAAGGTGATGAAACTCCTACCCATGTCCATTTTACACCTACTGGTGATAATCTACAACGCGGCCATATCCAAAGGCACCTTCCCGAACACCTGGAAGGAAACCGATGTCATAGGGATTGTCAAGCCCTCAAAACATCCAACTGATCCATCAGCCTATCGACCCATTAGCCTACTCAAAGTCTTGGCTAAGGTATATGAAAGGCTCATCTTTGCTCGCCTCAAGGACTTCATGCTATCCCGAGGGCTGCCAATCAATGAGCAGTTCGGGTTTCGCACCCAACACTCATGCACACATCAAGTGCACCGCATCACGGAGCACATTCTCAATAAATTTCTTCAGGGCTACCAAACTGGGGCACTTTTCCTCGACGTGGCGAAAGCTTTCGACAAGGTCTAGCACAACGGGCTCATATACAAACTATTTGAGCTCGGTGTGCCAGATCGACTTGTACATATCATACGAGATTTTCTCCGAAATCGAACCTTTCGTTACCGCGTCAAGGGAACGCGTTCCGAGGTTAACCCCATTTGTGCCGGAGTACCACAAGGCTCCGTCCTAGGTCCTACTTTATACACACTCTACACCAACGACATACCGCGCACTCACGGTGTAAAGCTAGCCCTTTTCGCCGATGACACCGGCCTCTACGTGTCTGGATTTAAATCAGACGCTATTTGTAAACGCCTCCAATCTGCAGCCAACTCCTTAGGGAAATGGTTTTGGAAATGGAGGATCGAGGTTAACCACACCAAAAGTGCAGCCATGTACTTCTTTCGGCGCAACAAAACGCCGCATTTCCAAACTATAGAGTTATTTGATCGTCCAACCCCCTGGGAAAAGATACTAGGTAAGGTACTTAGGCGTCACATTAGATGAAAGACTCACCTTCGGTCCGCATATCAACCGCGTACGGAATCGAGCAGCGTTCGTCCTAGGTCATTTGCACTTACTCTATAAAAATAGCAAAATGTCCCTGCGTAATAAAATTACACTATACAAAGCGTGCATCCGACCTATAATGACATACGCAAGCCCCGTCTTTGCGCATGCCTTCCCGCGTCACATTCACCAACTTCAGGTAATACAAAATCGTTTCATGCACAAGGCCACCAGTTCGCCGTGGTTCCTGCGAAACGAAAATCCACACATAGATTTTGAGCTGCCGACCATAGCTCAGTACCTGAAGCAGGCTTCTCGTCGATATTTCGACTCTGCCGTCACACACCGAAATCCGTTGATTGTTAGTGCCGCCACTTACAATCCCATCGCGAATCACAGATTTACCCGCGTCCACACATACATTGCACCCTCATATCGCCCCCGCCGACGGCGTCGCATACAAAGTTATTCGCGATACCGCCATGTCACTGGCCGGTTCTCTCCAGTCCATACAGATAGAAGCGTTGCTGGAGTTTCTTGTGCCACTTCTTCTCCAGCGCCCACGCATACTGAAGTGGTGGTACAGGTAGTTAAAAATAATAGTGATATTAATTAAGATAATCCTCTGTCAGAAGCAACTGACCGAGCCAAGGTTCGGCCCTCTCGGGCACCCTTGAGTCACACGCTCTCGCGAAACAGGGTAACCGTCCAAGCCGAGGCTCCCTCTCGGGAGCCCTTGCGCTGATTACCCATATATAGAGGTTTCGACTGAGAGCTATAAGCGCTCGTTCACCTCTCAACCCGGTGAAACTGTAAAAGCCCTGGGGCTAACAGCGGCCATCACCCCAAAAAAAAACCACAATTATTTTCCTAACTTCCTCCGAAAGATATTTAATTTAGTACAAATGTCTCGGCCTATAAGATTCTTCTGTTTATATGTTCTCGAGAGCATGTGTCACCGTCATACTAGTGGTCAGTTTGCATATTCCATCCTATCTCTGCTGACATGATATTATATATACTTTCTGCACGTTGTCATTGTTTATGTAAGTTTCCGCCTGCCGTAAGTCTTCGGGTCGGAATGAATGAAACGTGAAACGGTACGTGTCACGACATCCCCCGAGCCACGGGTACAGAGGGGCCGTGCGACGCGTTCGGCACATCTCTACTACTGTATTGCTATCTTTTTTTATTACATTGAGAGTTAAAAACTCACACACAGTTCACCTAATGACAAGGGATTCCTGCGACAAACATTCATCCTTGGCAAAGAATCATAATGCAGATGCGTTGTGACCCTTGAGGACTGAGATGGAATGCCTCGTCACCAGTAATAAAGGTCTCCGAAACCCTATACTCCATAGATGAAATAAAGCCGCATTACGCTACTTTTTGCTTTGTTATTCTGTGAGGGCGTGGTTCTACCCCGTTCGAGCTGACCCATTCATTCTGCAGCTAGAAACAAACTGCAGTGTAGCTCCACCACTGTTAAATGTTACCTCTGAGTACAAACTCGGCGTTCAGTTCAAAGCTCTGGCTAACATTGCCCATAACCGCGTCCTCGTGCAGTCGGACGATGTGTTCAGCTCTCGCTGACGTTGCGTTCCCCTGCGTGTAGTTCTGAAGCCGCGCATTTTCCTGGCACGCCAGGGTTACCGACACCCCGATCAACTCTCTCAATTCAAATTATCAAAAATTTAACAATTGATAGTATGTAAGGTGTTTATGGTCTACAATTGTGAAATTCCAAAACTCTCATAACTTTTAAAATAACTGGAAATTTCCTCTGAACTAATATATCACAAGTCCTAGCCCGACAACCGGTTCACGCAACGAGGTGGCTCTCCTGGCTCCTTTAGACCAGTCGCGGTACTGGACTGCGATATATCCAGAACAAAGAGCGGACGCGCAAATTTTGCTTGGACTTATTCCAAACAAAGTAGTTTTTTTAAAGCGAAACCTATAGATATAATTCCGTGAAGTAATTGTACCTCGAAGTTTTCGCGCAGGTTCGACTTGAGCATCATGTTATTCGGGAAATTATAAGCTGGCGCGACCACCGGACGCGATGAGTGCGCTGGACGCACCTGCTGCCCGCCGCCAGTTGCCACGCCCGCCGCGTAGTTACCAACGTCTACTCTACATCCACGGGGCTAATCGAACCCGCTGCACAAATAACCGGCACTCGACTGATTGCTATTGAAGTTGTGTTTCTTGCGCCGTCTCTTCAAATTGATATTCTTGATATATATATGATATAATATTATATTGGGGGTGAGTCACGGGCACACCTGGTGACAGTTGATGTCATGGATAGATGTACCATCCTCAACAGTGTCCCTCGGTACCTTTAATTGGCTCTTCTGACACCGACTTCCCCTACCAAAACACAAGGGTTCACCACGGTGGGCCGCGCCCCCGGAGCGCAGACTCCGCTGCGGTTGGCACGGGGGGCAGGGGAAGCGCGCGGTGCGTTCGTACGGTGGGCAGGGGAGGCGCGCGGTGCGTTCGTACGGTGGGCATGGGGAGGCGCGCGGTGCGTTCGTTTGTCGCTGCTAACATTATAAAAAGTGAGTGCGAGAGCGCCCCTTGCGCGTTTAGCACGCCCGACTCGCCAGAGGCTTCAGCTGTCCACGTCCGCGGATTTGAATGTAATGTAGCATAGATACCTGGCTTAGTTACAGTGGTAGCAAGAGTACCGGCTGCCCAAGCCTGCCACCACCTAACACGTGGAATAAAAGTCGTCTTACACATTTTTCTTTTCTCTCTGGCCTCAATGTTTACGTCCACGCAGAAGAAGTCGCGGGCGGATACTAGTATATATGTATATTTATGTTTTAATGCCTATGTTTCAGCTCGTCGTAAACTGGTACATCAGTAGAGGTAGCGCATGTCCAGCTCGGAGGAGTGTGGCCCCCGCCAGCGTGGCTCTGCTGGTCGCCTTACAGACCATGCTTCCAGGTCTGCACGGGTTGCGGAGGTGTGACCTCCAGGAGCGATGAAGATAGGATGCGGAGGTCTGCACAGGTACAGCACAAATAGGTCGCCCACAGGGTCACATTATTCGAACCAAGTTTAACTGTCATCTTGTCTGGTGGATCATGATTGTTTGTTAAGAATGTAAACATCACATACATATACATATATATGATATATATACGTATATATATGATATGTATGCATGTAGAGTAGCTTGCCGCCGCCGCCACTGCGCGCGGTGTGCACTGCGGCCGAGGTGGACGATAACCTCACAAGTTACATTCGCAAGCGCGGACGCGGGCCGCGCGCTGCGCAGGGCTGCCGCCTACGCAACACTGCTCCACGGCACTAGTCGAACGAAAATATTGTAAATTAATGTTTAATATTTTCATAAATGTGCTGATTGGCTGGTATGTAAGGCGACGTCGCTCCTATGTAAGGCAACCCGGGCTGCCTCGCTAGCTGCGCGTGGAGCTCGGCCCGACGCGCACACCTGCCGCCGGAGCGCCTCTTCCCGCGTTACAGAGTCGCAACAAGACGACAGATTAAATATTTACAAAATGATTTTGTTTGCACACGTCGGCCACTGCCAGCCCTAAAAATCGTCCAAAGCAACGACTGCAGTTCAACAAACTGCGCGCGAGTCGATCGTTGAACCTGCTCTGGCTATCAGTGCGTCTCGCTCGCTCGCCTGCGGCGGGCCGGCGTACGGCTGGTAATACATCTGACGTTTATCGTAAAAACTTGTGCCGCGAGTCACTGGACACCTTATGTAATGTGTTTATTTACTATAGATCTTTCCTACCAATAAGCTAATAAAAGCACAGAGTCTCTAAACCTTGCGCATTATGCCAAACAGCCTCAACAACTAAGATCTTAATTCTGCACGCGGCAAATGCATACAGGATTGTGAGAGAGATCGAACCCACGGGTGTACTAACACAGGTATTAACGGGGCATGGCGGGTTCTCGGCATATCTAAACAAATTTGGTTGTAAAGAGACCTGTCGTGCATCTGTGAGTCAAGTGCTACAGAGACAATCGTTCACCTCCTATTCGATTGTTCTATAACCTCTGTCTTGAGACACGAAGCCGAACAAAGGCTACACGATGAACTTTGTGTAGAGAATGCAAGCGAACTGATCGAAGATAAAACTAAAGCAGATATTTTTATAGAATAACGTTTACATATAGCAACTACGGCAATATAAAGAAATAATTAATTAATACAAATATAATAGTTATAATAATGTGTAAATATAATTTTGGTCGATTTATATTGACCTAAGAATAGAATAAGATAGTGATATAAAATGTTTACAAAACTTAAACAGTATTGTAATAAATAAATTGCAGCAAAAACACCAATCTCTGAGTAATTTTGTCAGAGGAAATAAAGCATCATTTAAATTTAAAAAAAAAACCTTGCGCATTGGCTCGACATGACACAGTACAACTTATCAAACGCTAGTCAACTAGTGGAAGTAGCGCGGAGTACGGTCTCGCGGGGCCGGACCGCGACGCTGTCGTGTTTGCGTCTTAGCTAAGTTATTGTGTAAGCTTAAAGCTCTTGTTATTTTTAAAAAGCTCGAAAATGTTATTCATAAAGATAATTAGGTGTCACCGTTTTTTAAAATATTGTGTCTCTGCTAAGAATGTAACGACGGTAACGTCTGACGCGATCCCAACTACAAGCCGCACGCCTCGCGAAGGCTCCGGTCCGCCTCGTTCTCGGGTCCAACCACCTCCATAGTATTGACCTTAGCCTTAAGCTTTAAGGTACGGTCTGCGGAACTTAAGGTCGTAGCTTCGGATCCACCATACGAATATTGTGATGAATCATCGTGGTTATATAATGTTAATACTATTTTTACCAAAAAAGTAGTATTCGGGAGGGCAGTCCGTGTGTCTCCTGTAATGTGTACACAAGTTGAAGTGTTCTGGCCACAGCCATCGCGATGGTTGAAATCCACCATTTCCGTCTGTGGTCGAGCCGCCATGCGGAGGCAGTGACGAAGACAGGCCGCTGTCATTCCCTCCATTGCCTATGCGACTCGTGGCCAACCTGCGTACCTGCTCCGCTACGCTACGTACACGAGTCTACAACCTGCGTACCTGCTCCACTACGCTGCTTACACGTGTCTACACGTATCGCTTATCAACATTATTGCAGTACTATCTGTTTCTACATAATACCTACTATTAAATATATATTCTAATAAATATATATTTTAGTTACTTTTGAAATTTCTACGAAGGCGTAATGATGTTGTTCATAAGATAATGGATCCCACATTTTATATGCGATCGCTTCTTTTAATATCCTTCAGTACTACTTGACCGACCAATGATTCACAGTAAATGTGGCCATTCATTAAATGAAATAATAAAATAACATTTAATTACAGGCGGCGACGAGAACAAGTCCGCGGTGGTGCAGTACTTGTGCTCTGCTGCTTAAGTAGCAACTGTGTGGCGAAGAAAGGTGCTCGAGTGGCAAATGGTACTCCGTGGCTCGGGGGAGGGGGCCCGGGTTCAGCCTAGGATCCATGCCGAGCACTGGCACCCTGCGCCGAAGCACCGACATCATGGCGGACTCTCGTACATGGACAACATGACAATATTGCACTAAATGAATAATGAGGGTGTAGCCCACACCCTCACTATTCATCTAGGAGGGGACGCGCTGTCCCGTCGGCGCGCCCAGCGGCAAGCAAACTAACAACAACCACGATCAGGACGAGTACAACAAGCGCTCACTCTTTCTGTCAGCTTCTTTTGTACGCGCTTCATTTCCTTTATATTTTCCGGCGCGCAGACAGCAGATTTTGCCGATGTAAGTTGTTAAGTACAAAACTCTACGTTTCTGTGAAATACGACCACTCCGCACTACGGTGTACGCGAGATGAATTCATTTATTTATTCAAAATATCACCTCATCAAGTATATATAACATTTTCGAACAAATATAACAATATTCTTGTATAAGAATATATACAATAACAGTGTATGCAACATTTAAATAAAATAGTAAGGAATGCGAGGGAAAAGTTTTAAAATTATAAAAAATAGGCATCTAGCAATCAGATCAAATCACAGAAAAGCATTTGTGCTCATTTGTAATTTGCAAAATTATCGTGATTCGTATGAACGTTAGCCATCACTCCGCGCGCTGGTTGTAACGTACTGTCGCGAACTGCAATAGATCGAATGCCCCGTAATGTTACTTATTTGTCATATCATAAGCACACCTAGGACGGCGCTTCGAGATCAGCCCTGACCTCAGGGGGTGTGGGCACGGTGGGAGCCTTAACATTAGAGCCTCAGATGAAAACAGGTAATTTTATAAAATATTTCAAATGGTATTAATATAATAAAAGGTATTTTGAACGTCAATACTCTCTCGCAGTTTATTGTACGTTCCTTCAAAGTTAAGTCAGTTAATTGGAATCCATTAAGTGGGCCATCTCCTAGCACAAGCATTTCAGCTCAGCTGAAGTGGTTAACCGGACCGTTCGCCATGTTATTAACTCTGATAGCTTTATTCTGTTAACAAGGCGTCAACCTGAAATAATTTAAATAAATAGATGCAATATGCACAGAAATAACGAACGGATCCAAAGGTACAGAATACCTGCCGCATTAGTCTGATTATCTTTAATATAAAATATATTCTCGCAGGTGCTTATAAAATGTAATCTCCTGGAGCCGCAGCAGAACGTTGCCGATACATCGGCGGCGGGCGCAGACTCGTTGCCGCGCGCGACTAACAACAGGTCACAGTGCGTTTCCTTCTCTGCCCACTCAACGACGTTCAATATGCCATCAAGCTATATCTACAATAAAGGCTACAAAACCAAGGCTGGCGTGAAGCAATGGACTCACGTTCTTCACCGCACGAAACACAGTAAGTGGTCCGGTGGTAAAAACGCTAAGCTATTATTTTAGAAAAGCTAAACTAATATTTATCGTCAACGTCATCGTACTACAGCTAGTTTATACCTGCGGCGTGGCTCTATTACATAAGAATAAAAGCTACATATTTAGTTACTTCAAATACGACAGCATGCTGTCTTCGTGTGCAAACAAAGGACAAACAATTCGCCAGCGTCACTAACATGTTCATATCGCTTCAGTAAAGTATTTATGCGCTCGCCGCTCGGCCGGCGCGGACAGACACACGTACTGCTTACCGCGGGTCGAACGACGAGCTTCGCAGGAGGAGCTGCAGTGTGCCAAAAGTCACCGCCTCGCGCGTTGAACTCCTTTGTGAACGGAAACGACGCTACGCAGCTCGCGCCCCCGTGGCTGTAGCCGTCAATCGTCATAATAAATGTCACCACCACTTGATCAATACGGCGGCTGAATCGAGAGGCAGCGGGGACGTTCGCCGTGGATTAAAAATGAATACACAATTCCTCCTTCCGTGGGGAGTCGGGGTAAGTGTAGAAGAGAGACGTGGAACGCACCTTGTGTGTGGCGCGGTGCGGTGTCGCCGCCGGGGAAGAAGGCGAGTGCAAATTCTGCGGACGGCTGCGCGCTCAGCGGACGCGGCTCCCGAGCGCACGCAGCGGGCGGCCCGCTGCATACGTCCATGGCGCGCGCATCGCTCGCGACCGACCTCCGCCGCGCCTGGGCGCGCACTGAGCGCCAGCCGCCCACGCCCACGTCGATGCGCGCGCCCGCGCCCGCGTCACTCTCGCGCCGCTCCCGCTCCGTCGCCACGAACGACATCATCCGCGAGCTTGTATCACTTTCCGCGCTCCGAAGGTCCTCTTTCGCTTACACAGGCGCGCGAGGGTTTCTCCCTACTCCTTGCTTGATCTCGAACACTGAACGCCTTGTGAAATATGTCGGAAAACGTTCAACGGCTCCGACAGACTTTTTTATTATTTATTATATATAGTCCAGGAATGTAAAGGATATGGGAGACGTCTACCGGACCACGACCTGCGTCAGTTCCAGCCAGCGGCCCAGGTTCAACAGCTTAACAGAAACAGAACCTAAGCAATTTATACGCACGTGAAATATTACGGTGCACAGTATGAAGTGACATTATCCACTGACTTCTTATACCTGAATACTACGCCTTGGATAAAACTAATTATACAAATTTAATCTTGTTATCCCGAAGTTTCGAATGTTTTACAGCACTCATGGCCACGGGGGTCATGGAAATGTCTGGACAAACAAGTTTAAATAAACGACAATAAATCCGTATATTTGTTTTTATTCAATGAGCCATTTGTTCACGATGAACTGCGATAGAACGAGGATATGCTATCCGTTGCCCCACTCAGCGCGGGGGGGTGTAAGCCTCGCTTAAAACAAGCGCATGTGTTAGGAGCTACATGGACTTCGCGAGGTATTGCATCTGTCCTCAGGGGTGACAGCGCTTCTGCATCATGATCCTTTATCGAGGATGAATGTGGGTCGCATGTCGTGTGGCCACAGGCGTCAAGTTCCAGGCGTCAAGGAACCAGTCTGCTCGCTGGGCATGCTGAATACAAAACAGAAAGCAACTAACCCATGTACTTGTATTGGGGCAAGTGTTTTAGGCCACGTAGGTCAATCGTGTAGTGGCGGCCTACGAGGAAATTAAGAAGCGACCAGTGAAGGCGGCGCGCCGGACGCGATCACGACTTCACAATCATTTTGAATTTTAAGAAAGAACATTTGTAATTCTTATGAGCGGGCTACGGGCACGCGCGGCCACAGTCACTCCCTTTGCCGCACGCCCTTTCGTTCAAATAATGAAAAATGAAATAATGAAATGATGAACAATTCAAGAAGTAAACTAAGTAAGCTCCCTCTTCCTGCACTGAACTGATGTTACCATGGCAACGGGCCGGCGGGGGGGGGGATAGGGGCTGTGCGCCTGCGCACCTCTAAATATTCGGGCGGCAGTTTTTTGTTGGAGCACTTAATGTTATTCGCGACGCGGACGCCGGAAACAGGAATAAAGATTCGTAATTCGAAGTCGAATTTCTGATGAAAATAAATAAAATCGATGAATTTCCAATCACATACAATAAAAAAAATCTATTAAAATAAAGAGAAAGAGAGCGTATTGTCGTTCCCTTTCTTTGGCGTCGCGCAGCAGTCTGCCCATTCCCAGCTTATCTTCCGGACAGTACATGGTGAAGATGCATTTATGCACAGCCAACAGAAACTTCTCTCGCAAGTTCAAGAGGTATATTTTGTAGAATTTGTGTCTTTTGTGTTTTTGAAACAATCCGCACACGACTAGAAACGAAATATATGTCACCACTAACGAGGAGTGCCATCCGCGCCACGGCCGTGCTGCTACGTAGCTCGGCGGCGCAGGCCTCTGGGCTGTTCCAGCAAAGCCCCAAATTCTGCGGACTGCTCCCTTCACCTCCCTATTGTTTGCAATAGTTTCTAACAAACGTCTGCCCTTACGTTAATAATATCCCTCACATACTGACGAAGCGATATGCCTCGTCGTTTATTTAGAGTGAAGGAGCGGAATAATTTGCCAGCAGCAGTCTCTCGCTCCGAACTAACTATGGTATACTGAAGGTGTCTTCGAGAGAAAAATGAACGAGCATTTGGGTGGCGAATCATTTTGGCAGAGGACCATATATTTATTCAAATTTATTTCTTGGACGAGTCTTTTTCCTTTCCTTTCCTCGCGGTGTTTTCCGTCGCCGTCGCACTAGTGGCACGTCAGCACTTCATTGCTATTAACAATTCTCTTGGTGGCCGTATCGGGGATCGAACTCGGTTCGCTCGCGTACCGCGAATTAAAAGCGTATGTTGAGACACTGAGCTACCACGCCACTCGGCTGGTTAAAAACCTTTTAAAATCTCTACACTGATCACAAAAAAATATGTGTAAATTATGTAACGGAATAATGTGGATGGTCGGCGGGCCCACCGCTCGCAGCTGCCGGGGTCACGGAGCAATATATTAACGATATCACATCAAAACTATTTACTTATATATAAATTTAATTTAGTCAATTTTACAATTGCAAATTAAAAAAAAAAGTGTAATTGTATGATATAACATGAATATTATCTGCACGAGGACGAGGCTCCCGGCATCTAGCGGCGGGCCGCGGAACCACAGCGAGGCGGCGACTCCGCTGTGGTCGGCGGGTCTCGGCGTCGTCTGCACGGACGAATTGTTTCCTTTAAAACACTTTGTACACCGGAAAAAACAAATGGAAACGCAAACTAGAAAATAAATATTCAAGATTAATTGATACGCCTGCCTATCTCACCGTGAAGAGCGGGGTTCCCTCCGCGGGGGTCACTACGCGAGATTCGCTAGGGTACTATCAAAACTGATCTAATCTAATTAAATCAAATCAAAAGAAGCTTTACTCAAGTAAGTTTAAACAAAACACTTTGAATAGTGAAGATACCTAATATAATCGCCGCTAGGGAAGAATGCTGAAGAAAAGGCAAGAAACTCGATTAGCTGCTTTTTATAAAAGTTTAAAAAAGTGTTAACAAAAAGTCCAGGAGTTGTCCAGTTTTGAACCTGGAGGGCGTGGGTCTCCTGCCACCAGTACGTGTGTTCGCCACAGGATGTCGCCGCCGCGACACAGGAGTCGCGTGGTGGGGATGGATCGAGTTGTCCTGGGCTTTTGTTACGTGCGGTGTGAACGTTAAGCTATGTGGCCCGTGCCCTGCTCACGGCTCTCGGTCACGTTCATAAATGGTTGCGAAACAATGCGTAAAGCAAATTGTTTCGCAACATTTTTAATATCGTGACCTACGAAAAAGCTAAAAAGATAAGTAAAATGCTCTGTCCCCTTCACTACATAATTATAATAATAATTTAATTAGAAATATTTAATTACGTATACCGGTCTTGTTAAGTGAGAAGATTGGGACCTCCAGGGTGAGATACGATACCGTGAACATCGACAACAACAACCAAGACGCCGTCATTATAGACAAAAAACAGGTATATTATAGCTCTATTTTTGATTCCGTAATGACATTTTACACACACAATTTGTATTTTTCACACACAATTTGTTTTTTTCAAAATATTGTCGAGAAATTGCATTACTTTAAATAAAATTAAAAATGTAAACATTATGCCCCTCCATCGTTTCACTAAATGACATGATATACATTATTATTATATAGTATCAACGATAATTAAACTAACAAATACCATATAATAGTAATATCTAATTAACTTTACGCAATTCTCAACGAGTGAACGAGTCTCTACCCCGCACCGGCCGTCCAGTCATGTCATGTGTCCGTCCGCTTTGGGTCTTTTTCTGCTCCATTTATTAAGAGGCGCTTCCCAATCGGTCACTATCCTGCGAGCAGTGCCCCATTTCCATTAAAGTTCTCTACAATGTTTTATTTAGAGTATCCTTTTGTGCTTTTCTCTTTACGTTTTAAACGCTACGTTCTATTGATCACTTGATTGATATGTTCGAAAGGCATTCGAAAACAGCTATGTAGTTTATTAAAATATTTAAAAATAAATGCACAAGCGAAACCAAAAAGTAATGAACTTTTACAGGAAGAAGCAGAACCCGCGCCATGCTGCAGCCGGTGCTTGTGAATGTCGTGACACCAAATCAAATCATTATTCACTTCATGTTATTGTGTTTTCATTGTCAAAATTCTACTACGTGCTCAGAAAGAAATCCTCGCTCTAATTAGAACCAACGGAACAGTGTGTTTATCCTTTTGTTCCTCAATCTGTGTTAGTTTAGTTCGACATCTGATATTATTCAATTCATTCTTATTTGTATGAGCATATATTATATTTTCATGTATGTATATAGTAAGAAGCAATTCTCAATATTTTCTTGTCGAACAAATTTGTAAGTGAATCCTGACCTGCTCGAATGGCTGTAGTTGAAGTGCGAGTATCATATTTATTTATTTATAATGCACCAAACTGTGGAAATGACCGAAATGCGCTTCACCGCATTTGCTGGTCAGGAATGTCCAATGCGTCCATTAGTTACTAATTCAAAATAAAAATCTGATCCAATAGACGGAGGCACAGCGTCTAATGATAATTTAATTTATTTGATAACTAATAATAGTTTGACATTAAATAAGGCAACGTGTAGACTAAACATTAGAATAGTGTAAATACGCGATGTCTCTGAAAACGTAACAAGTACGGTAAGAGCGTTAACTAATAAGTACGGTAAGAGCATTAACTAACAAGTACGGTAAGATCGTTAACTAACAAGTACGGTAAGAGCGTTAACTAACAAGTACAGTAAGACCATTAACTAACAAGTACGGTAAGAGCGTTAACTAACAAGTACGGTAAGAGCATTAACTAACAAGTACGGTAAGAGCATTAACTAACAAGTACGGTAACAGCATTAACTAACAAGTACGGTAAGAGCGTTAGCTAACAAGTACGGTAAGAGCGTTAACTAACAAGTATGGTAAGAGCGTTAGCTAACAAGGACGCTAAGAGCATTAGCTAACAAGTACGGTAAGAGCGTTAACTAACAAGTACGGTAAGAGCATTAACTAACAAGTACCGTAAGAGCGTTAACTAACAAGTACAGTAAGACCATTAACTAACAAGTACGGTAAGAGCGTTAACTAACAAGTACGGTAAGAGCATTAACTAACAAGTACGGTAAGAGCATTAACTAACAAGTACGGTAACAGCATTAACTAACAAGTACGGTAAGAGCGTTAGCTAACAAGTACGGTAAGAGCGTTAACTAACAAGTATGGTAAGAGCGTTAGCTAACAAGGACGCTAAGAGCATTAGCTAACAAGTACGGTAAGAGCGTTAACTAACAAGTACGGTAAGAGCATTAACTAACAAGTACCGTAAGAGCGTTAACTAACAAGTACGGTAAGACCATTAACTAACAAGTACGGTAAGAGCGTTATCTAACAAGTACGGTAAGAGCGTTAACTAACAAGTATGGTAAGAGCGTTAGCTAACAAGGACGCTAAGAGCATTAGCTAACAAGTACGGTAAGAGCGTTAGCTAACAAGGACGCTAAGGCATTAGCTAACAAATTACGGTAAGGCGTTAACTAACAAGTACGGTAAGAGCGTTAACTAACAAGTACGGTAAGACCATTAACTAACAAGTACGGTAAGAGCGTTAACTAACAAGTACGGTAAGAGCATTAACTAACAAGTACGGTAAGAGCGTTATCTAACAAGTACGGTAAGAGCGTTAACTAACAAGTACGGTAAGAGCATTAGCTGACAAGTACGGTAAGAGCGTTAACTAACAAGTACGGTAAGAGCGTTAGCTAACAAGTACGATAAGAGCATTAGCTAACAAGTACGGTAAGAGCATTAACTAACAAGTACGGTAAGAGCGTTAAATAACAAGTACGGTAAGAGCATTAACTAACGAGTACGGTAGGCATTAACTAACAAATTACGGTAAGGCGTTAACTAACAAGTACGGTAGGCATTAACTAACAAGTACGGTAAGAGCGTTAGCTAACAAGGACGCTAAGGCATTAGCTAACAAGTACGGTAAGGCATTAGCTAACAAGTACGGTAAGAGCATTAACTAACAAGTACGGTAAGAGCGTTAAATAACAAGTACGGTAAGAGCATTAACTAACGAGTACCGTAAGAGCGTTAACTAACAAGTACGGTAAGAGCATTAACTAACACCAGCTCCGGCGGCAGAGTCCCCAACTTCCGAGGGTGCACCGTTTTCAACTACTTCCCTGCGGACATGTCGTTTTCTGCGGAACTTCTGCTGAGATATTAAACGATCTCTAACGACGCCGCTACACAACAAGGTAATAAGGTCGATATATGTTACAGTATTTTAACAGCGGTGACAAACGAGCACAGGTTCTTTCATCCTTGATTCCTTGTCGAGAGTTGAGTGAGTGCGATGGACCTCAAGGATCACTTACCACCAGGAGGTCTGTGGGCTCGATTGTCACCTTGAATACAATAAAAGAAACTCACTGCCATAAGTGTCTAATATATTTGATTGGAGGCCTTGTCATGCCACATGTCCCTACCGGCGGGGGACGGAGCAGCGTGGGATGCCCGAACACGTGTGCTAACAATTATTTAAAGGAGTTGCAAATGAACTCAGAACAGTTCCAAAGAGGTAAAATTGTTTTACACATGTCTGCCCGGAACACGGAACTTAATAAAAACTATATTTTTTATCCGGCTTTTGAATAAAACAGAAAGAAAGTCCATTTACAATTTTATTATACGTATGTAAATACTATTTGGTTAAATGTACGTACAGACCTACACACTTTACGACCACGTTGTACAGGCACTCTCAGTCCATGTACACACTTAGTACATCGAAATAAACTACTAAAATTTGAGTGCAATTGTCGCTTGGTATAGGAATGGTGTTATGCAACGACGCTTACCGGTAATGAAAAATAATGTTTAGGGACTCGGATACTAAGAGATATCGGGTGATCGTTTAGAAGGCCAGGAATATGGCTAGTCTCCAAATACGAGTACGTTCTTTGCATGTTAAGATTCATCACATTGGTGGCCAACACGGACATAGCTGCTGCGCGGTTGTGTGATGAGACGGCTGGATCTCATTGTTCAGCGAACCACTTCCTCATGCTGGGCTCTTTGTTACAGAGAAGTGTTTGTAAAACATTTCACTACGTATCTGACATGACAAATCATAACTAATTTGAATGAAACACCACGCCGTTCTCTATAGTGGAACTATACTCTATAGAAATATTGTACGTCAGATTGCATTGCATTGCCAAAAATTATTCTTTCCTTCATACCTTGAATGAAATTTCTGTTTACAGATCTATGTAACTGGAGTATTTGTTAATAATTGTTAAGTGCTTGTAAAATAAGTTAACATATAGAAATAATGTGTTTTTTCACTTATTTTTCTTTATTGTATGAACCGTCTATGAACGCGAGCAGCACGACCCTCGATGGCAGGGACGAACTGCAAGATACAGTACTCGTGAACGCAGTTTTGGTTTAATAACGCGCTCCTGGCCTCATATCCGTGTCGTTCAGACAGACACCAGCAGCTCTACGCCTATTGTGTTCCTGCAGACGTTTTTCTCCGAGCTCCGGTTTTCCTTATGCGGCCACTTACACAACTTACTTCGATAATTTGTCAATACGAATGGTTCTAACCATGTTGCTGCTGTGAACTAGTCCAGCACGAATGTGACGGCCAAACAACATGGCACGCTTAGCTAGCAAAAGTGACTGTACATGGGAACCTTACTGTACGAAGCGGTTCTTTCTCCAAGCTGTTGGAACGGCCTACACTCTAGGCCCTAGAGATTTAATCAATAATGAGTTGATGATGTAGAGAAACGTCGCCAATTTCGATCTAAATAATATAGAGAGGTACTTTCCTGTAGGTATGTATGCTGGTCAGGTTTTTTTTAATGACCTGAATGTAACCGCTGCCATCTCCCGCGTAAAGTTTTTAGTGAAACAGCGACGTGTTTGCCCGGCCTCCTAAAGCACCAACGCCGATTCACGAGTTGTAGTTGTTGTTGTAGTTCATCTGAACGTATGTGAGTACAATTTGTTTCCCCAAAATATTAAATGGCTTATGTCTAAATAGCAATTCACCCTGTTTCCCGCAATTATCTGGACGCGGGAAAGGTGGAGGGCGCGGCGCCCAGGATATCCTCACCAAGCAAGAACCGGCAGCATTTGCTGAAAAGCTCTTCATTTTAATTTGTGTGTTGCTGTTGGTTCACTGAACTCTATAGTTTGTGACCTGGTGTCCAGTCTCGTGCCGTGGCGGTAGCGTGACAGCTTGGATACAAAGATCACGATGCATGGATATGCACGTCTAGATTTTGCAAAGCCGTACCAGCAATAGCAGACTATTGCACAGGTCACATTCATGCACGCTAAGGAATCATAAGGCGGTTACATTGCCTCCCCTGAGGACTAAGGTGGAATGCCTCGTCTCCAGTTATACCAGTCTTCGGATCGCTTTAGGAACGTACTGCAGTATCGTTCTGCCACTATAGATATTAAAATATCAAGAATGATTGGATTCATTGATCCCTGAATTATAATGTCCATTGTAAAAATATAATAAAAAAGTTAGGGACTTGAATTTCGAAATCAATGCAAAGTGCTGTATTTAAAAGATGATGCTGAATGGACCCATTATATTATGTTTACTATATGAGAGTGATTTGAATAAAATGTTAAGATTGAATTCCCATGTATCGTGGCACCGTACAGTTGCATGAAGGCCGCGAGTCCGGCGTATACCAAGTTGAAATGCTTCGACACCAGTAATGAGGTAGGGTTGCCTCCTTCCATCAGACGCAACTAAAGGTAGCTACTTAACTATGCTGCTAGGCGCGCTCCTGCCTCGCTCGCGCCGAGCTGTCCCGCATTAGACTGCATCGCCAGCGACAGCGGATTGTGTTCATTGTCAAAAGCAACGCATTAGACGGCACTCTGAGCATATTCATGCTTTTAATATATATTTTAAAAATACAAGTTGCAGAAGGATGTGAATTACCTGTAGAGCTTTCGGATGCCGAAGACGACTCCTCGTTCTTTAAGCTGTGGACAAAGATTTAACAATGTATAGATGCACCTTGCTACGAGAACTAAGGCGGCCCACGCTCGCGGCCTGCAGTGCGGGCCTGCCGCCGGACTGTGTATATATCAGTCGCGGACGGGGCTCCCAGCCGACCGCTTTATTTAATCTTTATTCGACCGCTGCAGCTCGTGGAGCGCCGGGGAATACGGGGCGACGTCGTCCCACTAACTTCGTGGAAATGTGATCAGGCAGGCTGCAACGCGGGGGACGGCGGCGCGGGGAGCGCGAGGGGGGGTGTCCTGTGCCTGTTATTGGGTATTGAGCGACGGCCGCGGTGGCCCGAGCATGCTGCTATATCTAAACGAAAGGCACGGCGAGTGCGACAGAGAAGCGAGAACGAACAAATATCGAGATTCGTAAAATAGTGTTAGCTCTCACAAAGACGACTGCGATGGGTTCTCACTAATTACATTTTGCAACGTGTGTCCGTCTGTTTGTACGGAGGTCGGTCGACAACTTCTGACTGCTGAGGTCACCAATGGCTCGCCGCCAGCCGCCGCCCCGGGGTAGGTTTTTGACTGTGGTAGAGCTACACTGCAGTTTGTTTCTGGCTGCAGAATGTATGGAGTAGGACCACGCCCTCACAGAATACCAGCTTAAAATTGCAGCATAATGCTGCTGTGTTTCGTCTGGTGAGTGTAGGGGTCCGGCGACCATTATTACTGGTGACGAGGCATTCCATCTCAGTCCTCAAGGGTGACAACGCATCCGCATTATGATTCCTTATCAATATAGAAGTCATGGGTGGCAAGAATCACTTGCCATCGGATGAAATGTGTGCTCGTTTGTTACTCTCAAATTTATTTTAAAAAATTAAACAAGGGATGGGGCGTCGTGTGGAGTGAGGCCGCACCCGCTGTATATTCGTGTGTAGCTCCAACAGCAGTTCGGCGAACTTCACGCCTGGAGTATTTCCTTTTACTCATTAAACCTCGCAATGTTTTCTTCCACCACAGCACTTACACTTACAATGTTCATCGGTGCCGGCACCGGGGATCCATCTCCGCTGGACGACCATCTAGCGCATCCCACTTGTTCACAGTGTGGGGCACTACCAGCATGTGCCGTGTAGTGCGGCGGACCGGTGGCGCATGAGCCCGGACCTTGTTCTTAAATATCAACTCGTCAACTTTATTTCTTTAGTCATCGATTTCGATGTTTTTTCGATTCGTTTTGTCGATTTAAATGTTGTTTCAACACCATTTCTTCTGTCTCGTGTCTTGCGTCCCGTGTCACGTGTCTTGCGTCTTGAGGATTGTGTCTCGTGTTTCGTGTCTTAAGTCTCGTGTCTGGTTCTCATGTCTTGTAACTCGTGTCTCGTGTCTTTTGTCTTGTATCTCGTGTATCGTGTCTTGCATCTCGTGTCTCGTGTCTCATGTCATGTGTCTGGTTTCTCGTGTTTCGTAACTCTTGTCTCGTGTTTTGTGTCTTTTGTCTTGTATCTAGTGATTCATGTCTTGTGTCTCGTGTTTCGTGTCTTAAGTCTCGTGTCTCGTGTCTGGTTTCTCATGTCTTGTAACTCGTGTCTCGTGTCTTTTGTCTTGTATCTCGTGTATCGTGTCTTCCATCTCGTGTCTCGTGTCATGTGTCTGGTTTCTCGTGTTTTGTGTCTTTTGTCTTGTATCTCGTAATTCTTGTCTTGTGTATCGTGTCTCGTGTACTGTAGAGTAGCCGTTGCGAGCCTCTGTTTAGATTCTAGGGTAAATAATTATGCGGTAAGCGAGATTATGGTACTTACGGCTTTAGAATACATTTCGTTACTAAAACAAAGTTGAAATAAGTGTTAATCTGAGTACCACGACCGCCTCTGTACGACCGCTGTGACGCTTGAGTTAGTATACGGGAAGGGGAAAGACGGACAGACTTATCGGATGAACTGTACGGTACACCGTGCGACCTCGAAGAAAAGAGCAATAGGCAAACGCGAACTCAATATTCCCCTAAATGTACGCGTAGCTTTCCCGACACGAATGAATATATTGTTTAATAATCGGACCACTGGGTTATTGGGGACGCCGTGCTCTCAAGGTCAGCGTGCAGTTTCTCTCAGTTTCGGAGGCGACGGCGCGGGCGGCCGTCGACCGCGCCATCTGAATTGTAAACCCGACTGACAGAAATCTCTTATGCATCAGCTGCGAGGTACGCGCTCAGCCACCGGCACATTATACTACCAAATCTCGCTACGACTAAATATTCTACCAACGAATGTAGTTTCGGATATATTTTGCAGTAAGTGAACAGGTTTTTATTCCTAAAATGTAATCTTTCATGCACAGCTTGACGCTGACGTTTTGCGATTCGTAACTGCTCGTGTGGCGACGCCCCTAGGCCCACACCATCGCACATCAACACAACAGCAACATTGTGACACCTCGTAACACACCGGAATTTCAATTGAAACCCCGGTCCGGTCCAGCCTCGGAGCGCACTCAACCAACATGTGAAGTATCCCGCAGCAGACGAGGGTGCGTGTCCGGGCCAGCCAGCCGCTGGCGGGGCGACCGCGGCCCAGTAAGTGTTCATGCACGCACAGAGGTAAGCTCGTCTCCCTCGGCACTACTCCACACGAAGGTCGTCATTTATTTTCATATGTTGACTAAAATGTACTTGTGGGAACTGCTCTAATTAATAAATGACCGGAGCACTCATCGGCCGGTAGCAGGACTGCCCGCGTCCAACCGCGCCTGGCCCTCGCCCTGAGGCCGGCTGTGCTGGCGCACCGTAGCGCCGCAGCTACGCCCGCGTACCCGCCTCCGCGCGAACACACGGGCGGTCACTCGTCGTTCTCGTCCGACGTTCATTCGGATCGCGACGAAAAGCGAAAATTTGTTATCCAACCATGTTATCGTCAAGTGGGTTACACAACACAAAAACGTAGTAAAAAATTCTGCTGAAGTTTCCTTACAATTGTGTATTTCATAGGTGGACCGTAAAGAGGGCAGCAGAGTGGCCGTTGGGCAGCGGTCGGGGGTAAGCGGCCGGATGGCAGCGGCCGGGGGGTCGGCTGTACGGCGAACGACCGATCGTATTGCTACCTGTCTTGATCACGCGGCAGTAAACATAATAAGCAGGAAATAAAATCCATGATTGCATTATCGAGCGAGCATTGACCTTGGCAGTGCAGTCTTACAATATTTATTCGAGTGCAGCAAGCGAGAGAGTTTTGTCAGACGTCGCTAGGGGCTCCGGACACGCGCCAAGGACAATACCAAGGCCGCGGGAAAGGCCAGATGACACAAATATCGAAATGACGTCGAAGCCTTTAGGCGGTGCTTCGACAATAACCTACGACCGGCCGTCCAGCACCGAGCTCCGATACTTACGTGTGTAGCTCGTCCGCTGCGCTGCAACTGGTTGCGTCCAAGAGCACCGAACAACGCATCACTAAACCCGTAGGATTACCGTCGAAGCGCAAGTTGATCACCGGAACGTCATGCCTACGCGAGGCCCGCGGACCACTGACCCATCGGGAGAGCATGCAAGAACATTCCGTGCCGACGGGGTCCGCCTCGCGCCGCTGTGCTGTATATAATCGTGTAAGGATGGACAACACGACGCGGACGAGCGACGGAACCTTACAGCGACGTCTGTACTAAACACTTGAGCGCACGCCGGCCTCACCTGCGTGCATAAATGTTTGTTAATACAATATAAAAACAAATTACGACGAACCAAGTGTGAAGTAAACAATTCAGTATTTCAATTTATTCTCTTAATCGTTAAAACGTAACGTACTACTAAGAAGTATTGTGTCTATACTGGTCTAAAAATAATCAGGTATGATAAGTGGATTCCATTGTGAGCAGAGCTTCAACTGAGATGCGAGTATAGAGATTGTTTTACATTAACTGCCGTCATATCCACAAGGTGAGAAGCCTGATGTGTAACAATATGGTACTCGTAATTGGTGTACAGAGTTAACAAAATAAAGGAAGCAGCCGGCGTTCCAACGTGACGTCCCGCGCACGGCCGCAGGGCGCAAGCGCCGCCCGGACGTTGGGCGCCCGCCCCGCACACTCCGTCTCACAAATGATTCCATTGTGCACTTGCACATCATAAATATTAGCGGCTTAGCACGCGGCTTGTAGCAGTTTTAAAATATAAAAGTATATCTCCTCATCGCTGCTACGCGCACACCACCGCTGTCCTGACGGCTTCAGCTGGTGACTGCGCCGGGCTGGATCCATGTGGGTAATATGGCAGATCGTGTCTTCGGGCAAAAATCTAAACGAAAGTCAACCACAAGATAGAATAAAATAAAAATTAAAACTTTAAACATTGAGTTTAACAAGAATTTAAACTTGAAGTCAAATTAATAAACAGCGCCGCTAAGCGGGCGCTTGGAACACTTTCAGCACTTTACGCTTAAAATTACCGAATGAAACGTGAAATATACCGATTTCAGGGTTTTTATTGTTACAGCATAATATAATACAACATTTAGGGATAAAAAATCCTGTATTGGCTTCCGGGGTATATTAAACAGTAACAGTGATACGCGATAGTAAGTAAAGTAGTCCGTTCATGACTTTGTACAGAAATACGATATCGCTCATGAGACGTCTTTCATACAAGGACATTCGGATGTGGCTTGATCTTAGGTAATCCCGGTAGACCGAACGCAATAAACTAAGTAGATATCAGTTCGTTGAGAGTGTACAGCGTGCTGTGGATCCCAGATCGCGCCAGCATACCCGAGCTGATTGCGGACTAGAGCATTGTATAACAACATTTTAGTTTTAAATAATTTAATTATTTTTATAATAAAGTAATAGTTTTATTTTATTGACCAAGCAGGCGGAAATAAAAATAAATATTTATATTATTTTAATGATATGGGTCGGCCACAGCTGGTAGTGTAAAGACGTCGGCTTCGTCACCGAAATATGAGGGGACGGTCACCATCAAGTCGGCAGGGCGACAAGGCGGTGATCAGTTGCTGGAGCTTCGAAGCTACTTGCAAGTAAACATAATATTGACGAATTTTTATTTTGGTGTCGTAAGATGTTTTGAACATCATACGGAAGTCGCGGTGCGAGAGGGCGATTTCCTACAATGTCACAATTACAATGAAATTCAGTCCGAAATAATAAAATAATAATTTTGGTGTTTTGCAACTTTGAGATTGTACGTCGCCTCTGCCTCGGAACGTTCGAGGATTCAAACCTACACATTTCAGTTTTGCAGACCCTCAACAATTAGGCTTTACGCTTCAAAACATTATATATTTAAAAGAAGCGTATCACAGAAAGTAGGCCAAGGTTCTGCAGCGCGTCTCTATTACGCGCGCGGTGCGGCTGTCTGTCCGTCAGTCGTCGGCTCTGCAAGCCTTTCCATTTACATTCATGTTGATGTTGGTGATCTCCTCGCATCCGATCCCGGCCATATCTTCTGATTATTTCCAGATAACATCAGTTTCGGCTTTCTTGTCTCATCGCGAACAATCCCTAAGTGTTCGGCGTTCGTTTTTGTGAAACGTAACGTTCTGTATGAACGCTTGTACTATAACAGCTCCGGCGAGCCGCGACAACAAATGTCGCCACACAGCCTGCTCTTACACACCAGATATTCACAACTGACACCATTACAAATGTTCACAAATGACACCGATACAAATGTACACAAAATATAACATTACAAATGTTCACAACTGACACTATTACAAATGTTCATAACTAAGACCATTACGAATGTTCACAAATGATACTATTACAAATGTCTACAAATGATACTATTACAAATGTTCACAAATGACACCGATACAAATGTTCACAAAATATAACATTACAAATGTTCGCAACTGACACTATTACAAATGTTCATAACTAAGACCATTACAAATGTTCATAACTAAGACCATTACAAATGTTCACAAATGACACCATCACAAATGTTCACAAATGACACCATTACAAATGTTCACAACTTAGACCATTACAAATGTTCACAAATGATACTATTACAAATGTCCACAAATGATACTATTACAAATGTCC
Source organism: Teinopalpus imperialis (assembly GCA_029286865.1). NCBI lineage: Eukaryota > Metazoa > Arthropoda > Insecta > Lepidoptera > Papilionidae > Teinopalpus > Teinopalpus imperialis. Next base: position 2,745,207 of record JAGSMU010000037.1, on the reverse strand, counting down.
ACAAATGATACTATTACAAATGTTCACAAATGACACCGATACAAATGTTCGCAAATGATACTTTTACAAATGTCCACAAATGATACTATTACAAATGTTCACCACTGACACCATTACAAATGTTCACAAATGATACTATTACAAATGTTCATAAATGACACCGATACAAATGTTCACAAATTATACCATTACAAATATTCACAACTGACACCATTAGAAATGTTCGCAACTGATACCATTACAAATGTTCACAACTGACACCATTACAAAAGTTCACAACTGACACCGATACAAATGTTCGCAACTGATACCATTACAAATGTTCGCAACTGACACTATTACAAATGTTCACAAATGATGCTATTACAAATGTTCATAACTAATACCATTACAAATGTTCACAACTGACACCATTACAAAAGTTCACAACTGACATCATTATAAAATGGCCAACAAGCATTTGCTCTTCCACCACGAGCGCCACATGACTGTGGCATTAGTCGGACAGTCCTACAAGAATACTTTGATAGAAGTAGACAGTATCCAAAGTATTAGAGAAAATTGTCAACAAACAACTACATAAAAACTTAATTTCGAAATGTCAAAATGGATTTAGAAAAGGCTTATTTACAAGTGAAGCTATCCATGTAACCGTGCCGAAACAATCGAAGCTTTGAATACACGTATGCACCCTAACATCGAGAGTTAGAAAACTAATATTTATTTTTAAAACAAGTGACGGTGTAACGATGTGGGACGGGGCCACCCGGGCGCACGTGAGGCGATCGGAACAAGCTGTTATAAAAGTACATAACTATGTTCCTTCCCACTGCTGACTTCAGACAGCCAGGCCATCATTTATTTTACAAACGTACTTAAGAAACATTCTCTCCTATAGTACACCTCTTCCGGCACACACAAAAGAAACAAAGACACTTGGCCAATCACAGCGATTTAGAACTAGCTTTTTCCATACATTTTCTTTTGCAATAAAATTAATAAAATTCTATCTCTTCCTACAAGCGAGTACAATTGTTGGCTACAAAAACTGGATTACGATGCTACTGAATTCTGCTCAAATACTATTCTAAATCAAGGCGGACCTATAACATGTTATAGACATAGATACATACGTATATGTAACACACTAACTATTCAACTACTGAAAAAACCTTCATACCCCGCAGTTCAAAGACAAAAACATCTACAACAAACACTTATAAACATTAATCAAGCATAACACACAATATATAGATTCACAAAACACACAATAAGACGCTCACTCGTAGACATTTGTGTTTTTCCCGTTTTTATTATTTTTACTTTTCTTAATATTTTCCTGTTATTTCTTTGTTTCTTGCAAAATGAAAGGCACGACAATATCCGTGCATCAAGTCGAGGGCCTGCTAATGACAGTCGGGCAGTCTTGTGCAGACGCCAGTCTCTCACACACGAATATTACATTATGTTACATTATATTATATTATACTGCTTTATTCATTTTGTGTAGCTTTGTGAAAAAGAATAGTAATAAATAAATAAAAATGATTATCGACATGGAGGGCAACAACGGTGCCAGCCATGGTCGCGCACTCCGCACTGGGACGGCCAGCGTAGCGGTTCGCAGGGGCGACCGCACGCACACACTTTCGGCTTTGTAACATTACTGTAAGCATTAATAATAATAATAATATCCTCTAAATAATAATAAATTTATTTCATAAGTACATTTGTAGGTTATTTAAGGTCCTTATAACTAAGTAGGTATAATACAAGATGTACTCAACATTACTAATAAATAATTTAAAGGACAAAGTGCTGCCATCTACACTAGGAATACCTGTATTGTAGGCGACGGCGCTCGGCGGATACTGCGGGGTATATACTAGAATAACAAGTTAAGATTTTAATTTATACACATTATTATGAAAAGTCTAAGATCTTTATGTTGGATACTGTATGGAAGAATGGTGTAAAATATGGTTAGCAGCATTGTTAGGTTGTTGGGGGATGTATGTGGGACAATGGGGACACAACGTTTACTACAAGGCAATGTTTAATATTAAGGAATAACAACAAATTGTATCTCTTGACGTTAGTAGTCATTCCGAGTTTTTGAATACATCAATTTGTTCCTCCGTAGTGATGTGTATAGATGGCGAAGTTTCATTTTGCGGATAAACGCTGTCCGGTTGGCCGTCCAGCATAACTCGACTTTATTAAATTTAACGACTTAACGGCCCATGTAGTGTAGTTTTCTCGCCGTAGGAGTCTGATGGTCTGCAATATGATGGTGAGATGAGTTTAGTTTGACAGCTCTGTTAGCAATTTTATAAGTTTGTTTTTATATGTGGGTTAGATAACTCTGCTAATATCCGCCGTCAACAGACGGCAAAAGTAACAACTTTTTCTAGGATCTGATAATCGATAAATATTGCGTATATCCATGAACCGCATCTAAGTTGTCTAATTTAAGTGTTTATGCAGATTAACTAAATAGGTGGTAAGGTTTGTTTTACTTTCTGCAAGTGGTCGCGGGACGGTTCTTAGCACGATGTAAGTGATTTTTGATGCTCGCGTAAGTTCCTGGATTTTATTTTCTAATGTTCTTATGTAATTTTTATTGTCCTGGCATTGGTGTTCCAGTAATTCGAGTTTTTAAGCCATTTCATCGTAGTGGATTGATATGACATCCATTGCCCTGACTATCTCATCAATAGATTTTCGTATCCCCTTAATAGAATTTTCTAATTTATCTAGTTTGGCGTCTTGATCACTTCTCCATGCTGTAAGCAATTGTATAATTTCGTTTTTGAAGTCGTGCCGTGAGTCAACAGAATGTTGTCGGTGTCGTGAGGCGTCGGCGTTTAAAGCTAGATGTAACAAAGGTACTCGACGATGTCCGATTACGCGTAGCAGCAAGTGCAGAGTCTGACCCACTTTTGTCTTGTTCTCTCTGACACACTGTTGTTTGATAATGATAATGTCCCAGTCCACTAAATACTAATAATACAGACAGTGAAATCTTGTGGTGATGTGTAGTGAAGTTATGTCACGTATCTCAATAATTGCCTGTGGTGGTGTGTAGGGAAAGTAGTCGGGTATCTCAATAATTGCCTGTGGTGATGTGTAGGGATGTTAGTCGCGTATCTCAATAATTGCCCTTGGTCATGTGTAGGGAAGTTGGTTGCGTATCTCAATAATTGCAATGAACATACTACTAGGCGCTAAAATTTACTCGGCCTTTAATTTTCCGTCGGTTTTTAAAGGCGCACGAAAAGATAATGATGTTATAAGTAGGTCCCACATTCAGCACCAACTTTTGTTCACAACACTATATATTGTTATATTGTTTAGATTTTATATTGTTAGAAAGTGTAAACACAGTGTTTTGTACACTTTTTTAGTTCACACAACTATCCAGATTTGTCACAATGCACTAATGATTGGAATGATTACCTAAGAGTATTTTGTAACTAATTTTATTGCGGAGCAATACGTGAATGCTACACAATTTGACGTCGCGCGAGTTGGGTTGTGGGTGTGGGCGAAAGGCTTCTTGAAAAAACAAACAAATTGCTTGAAGAACAGAATTTAATTCTAAAGGATACACATTTGTATTATAAAAAAAGAAAGTCTAAGTGGAGATGCAGTCGTTTAATTTTATTGAGCGATAACACCTACAATGGGATCTCCTAATACATGTAATGATATCTTAATTAAGTGCTTATCGTGCTAGTGACAGGGAAAGCGGTCGTTAAAAAGGACACTAATGTTCTTGTTTGTTGTTAGTGACGTGACTACGCCGACATAACTTCGCCCCCCTTAAGAATGAAGGGCTGCTGATTATCTGCGTCTGGCTGATGTTGTTGCTGTATACAGTATGATGTATAGCATCACTGATGACCGGCTAGGTGCTGTCGATATTATTGGTGTGATATGCTTATAAGTTTGTAGATCCGTAGATATCTGAAGTATGTCATTTATCTTATGTTATTCTGTGTTTTATAACTTAATCTTTATTGCTGTTACATTTGGTGTTTCGTGAATACGCGGAATGGTATGGTTTCAATTATATTACTATACTTCTTGCGAGTTTATAATATTCTTTCACTTATTTGAAGTTTACAGTTACTGCGAGTATTTAGCTTCGCTACGTAGACTCCTTTGATCCGTAGGTAGTGGACATCCTGGCCAAAGGTTGTTTTAACAACTTCCTCTTCTTTCATAATTATGACCCAGCTATTCTCTTCGACTTGTTGAATAATTGACTTGTCGAAGTCTGTCTTAGCATAGGCGCAATTATGTGGTTCCTTATGTTGAACCAGCTGGGCTATGAAATCCTTGGAGTTCTGTAATGTTTACCAATCGAGGTGTTTACAGATTACGTTGTCGTCTGTGATCTTCATGCAAGCTTCATGGGGATAGGCAAATTCTTTGTTACTCAAAATAAGGAAGGGATTTTTTGAAATAAGTGTGATAGTGTTGTTATTATTAGGAATTGAATAAAGGTGTAGCAAGTAACAAGTTATTACTGTAGGCTTTTACCGATATTGCTTTTTCCCTAAGATGTATATTTTTTTATTTTTGGAGTGAAGGCTAAGTAAGTAAGGTAAGATAAAGTAACTGTAGTTTCTTCCTGTAGTATAATATTCTAATTCATTCATTAGCTGATTTGGGTCGATAATACTGGGGTGCATTTTACCTATGTAGGTCTGAGAATGTGATAGCATTTTCAAGTGAAGGATTAAAATCAAAATTATTTAGAGGATATTTAGAAGAGAAAGAGGCACAAGCGCTGTTAAAAAACATGGTTTGGCCTCCTCAAAGCCCGGATCTCAATACCATTGAACTTTTGATGATGGGAAGAGCTTGATTACGGACGTTCCTCCGTAATCGTGGCCCATCCTCGTGGGAATAAATATGTTATGCTTTATGCGAAATTTGGAACAATATATCAAAAGACACCATTAACAAATTGATTGCCCGTATGCCGAGACTTGTGAAAAAAAGTCATGAAATGTAAAGGAGGATTTTTTGATTACAGTTTAGCTAACTATAGCCTTTTTTGCATGGACTGTTAATATTTATTTACCCTTTTAAAGTATATTGTTTGTCAATCAATGTTCTATTAGATGATTAAATAGGTTAATTAAACATTTAATATTTTATTGGACTTTAACTTTATTTTCATACTTTAATTAACGTGGTCTCAAACTATTGGCCTGTAGTGTAGGACCGTTCTTTGTTTTTTTTTTAGGTAATATTCTCCCTCGCTGTAGTTAAATATAATAATGTCTTTAAATTGAAACACATAAGATATACTATTTGCTCACTGTTTTTGGATTAATTTTTATATATGCTTTAATGTCATCTATAATTTTTTTGATGAAACTATGTTTTTGATGTCAATTTAACAATTTAAGGGTGCTAATAAGTCTAGGCCTAGTAAATCTACGAAGTCTGAGTCGAAATTAAACATGAGAAATTTATGTGTAATTTTCTGTTTATTTTCTGCTTTTAAAAATTTATTTTCTTTTTGACAATTCCGGGTTAAACGGTTTTTAAACTTCCCGTCATTGTTATTTGATTGTTTACTACCAAGCAACGGTTTTTTTAATTCATTTACTTTATTGGAGCCTTCTTGCTTTTATATGTTCTATTTTCCTCTTGTTTTGCTATCGAAACAGCTTGATCTAACTTTTTATTTGTTTCAATTTGATCATTATGTTTGTAATTGGACTTAATTTATCCAGGAAGCTGTCAAGAGCCAGCTTCAATTAGTGAGCTACGTAAACTCCTAATTTTATCGGCAAAGGAGTCTAATGAGGTATCTTTATTTGTACGTATTAGCCCCTGTACTAATTGAATTTCGGTTCTAGATTCACCAAAAGATTTTGTAAAATTTCTTTGATATCGGACCATGTTCTGGCTCCATTACTCTCGGAAAGCGCTTTATTACGTATAAAGCACACGACAAGGGTATCGTCCCCATTTTCTATTAAGCTAAGGAAATTCTCATCACCTTCGATGTAGAACGTCAATAGTGCTAAGGTCATGTGGTCTATAACTATCGACCTTGCTACTGGTTTCTCATCAACACTTTTATTGCATGTAGCCATTTTAATCTACTGACTCTAAAGAATGTACAATAAAGAACGCACAGAATTCAATTTCAGAAACACCGTGAATCATAAGAAATGCAATATAGACAATGTTAAGGAGGGTTGAAAAATGAAACTCGGGAGTAACAAAGAATATGCTTACCCCACGAGCATTGCCAGTTTGAAGGCGTTCGATGTTAGATGAGCCTGATGCCGGAACCCACTGATTCTTTAACACATGTAATGATATCTTAATTAAGTGCTTCCAGGCTAATGACAGGGAAAGCGGTCGTTAAACACGACACTAATGTTCTTGTTTGAAGTGAAGTGACTTCGCCGACATAACTCGCGCGGGGCATTATAATTGTCATGCGATTTACTTTTCATAGAATGAAACGTGTACGGTTCGGATTCACCAGATAGTGTTTGCACATGTTCGGAGGTAAGTTAGAAATAAAACTATTGTGGTAGTGTAGAGAGTAATCTTTTAATCATTTCACTGTTTGTATTTCTATTAACGTTATCATATATTATACATATATATATATATATTACAGAACGCAAGCAGTGCTGCTAACTACGAGACCACTAACATTTCCAGTAACAACTCCAACTAAGCTCAAATGCGCGAGCTAGGCAGCTAAGCCGCTGTAGGTCGGCAATGGACGATGCCGCATCGGACCCGCGACGTTGTGTTTCGCAGAGGTTTTATTTGATTTCTTATCAAAATTAGTCTGGTCATTGCCGCTATACCGGCTTCGTGAATCCTCTCCAGTCTGAAGCTGTGATGCATCTGACAGTAAGACAGTTCGTGTTAAGCTCTTCTTGGTCTTTGTTCACCGAGGCGGCCGCACTGCCGGCACCTGCTGCAATGTAGTCATGACATTATTCACAAGGAGCATGTGAAAAATCATATTAAAAACTTTTTCATATGTTACACCTGCTACCGGCCTTGACGAAGTCTGTTAAAAATCATACATTGCTACTTCACAATCGCAACATCGACGACTCTTTTTTTTTTTCGGGCTGATGGCCGCTTTTAGCCTGAGGGCTTTTACAGTTTCGCCGGGTTGAGAGGTGACCGAGCGCTTAAGCTGCTCAGTCGAGACCTCTATTAGTCCCCCCCCCGAAGGGTTCTCGCTTTGTCGTAGCGGGGGGGCTTAGTAACCGTGGTTCGGAGTTAGCCACGGTGAAGCTAAGAGGAACCCAATCGGCCGGCCTAAGGCGCTCTAAGGCCGGCCCGAGGAGGCCGCTCTGGGCGAGTTAGAGCTGAGCTCACCCGGATGCGTGTCGGTGGGCTGCGGGGAGCGGATGGACGGAGCGAGGCCGTCCTCCGCATCCGAGACGGAGTCGCGGAGGGAGGGTAGTGTATCTCCCTATCCTCCGCGACTCACGCGGGGGTCGCACCGCTGATGCGGCCGTGGTGGGGCCGCGGGTTCAGTGGAGTGTTGGTTGTTCCCGCCACCCTGTCCTCCGCGGCCGGACATTGGTCGGTGGCGGAGCCTATCACCAGATCCGCCGCAGTGGGCTGGGGCTTTTCTGGCCACCATGGCCTCTGGGGGGCGGACTCGGGGGAGTCCCCTTCACGCCTACAGAGGAGGCCGAGTTGGAAGGCGCGTCCGTGTTCCGGCGCGCCTTGCCTGAGAGGGGTGGAGAGGGAGATGTTCACCCCCGGAGAAGGGGTCGGCCGGCGCAGGCGGGGCCGCGGATGTGTGCGAAAGCGTTCCAGTGACCCCTCCATACGCGACGATGGAGGAACACCATGGGGTTTTAGTCGGTGCGAGTCCGACATAACCCACACTTGCCCCCCCCACAGGGGTGGGTATGCGTAGGCATTTCCCATGTAAAAAAAGAAAAATTGTCTACATTAATATGACTATTATTATTATTGGCTATATGTACCACCACTTCGGAATGTGTGGGCGCTGGAGAAGAAGTGGCGAAAGAAACTCCAGCAACGCTTCTTACTGTATTGAATGGAGAGAACCGGCCTGTGACATGGCGGTATCGCGAATAACCTTGTGTGCGACGCCCTCGCCGTCGGCGGGGGCGGTATGAGGGTGCAATGTACGTGTGTAGTGTTTTATGAAGAGCTAGGGCCCTGGTGGTCGCGTCGTCTGGGCCCTGGTGGTCGCGTCGTCGGGGTCGTCGAGGCGTGCCTCGGTCTCCTTCAGACGCGGGTGAATCTATAATGCGCGATGAGATTGTAAGTGGCGGCACTTACAATCAACGGGCTTGGGTATGTGACGGCAGAATGCACGCTTTGTATAGTGTAATTTTATTACGCAGGGACATTTTGCTATTTTTATTGAGTACCGGGTGCAAACGACCTAGGTCGAACGATGCTCGATTCCGTACGCGGTTGATATGCGGACCGATGGTGAGTCTTTCATCTGATGTGACTGAACAGTCAGACTGTCTTTGCCCAGGGGATTGGACGATCAAATAACTCTATAGTTGGGAGATGAGGCGTTTTGTTGCGCTGAGAGAAGTACATGGCTACACTTTTAGTGGGGTTTACCTCGATATTCTCCATTTCCAAAACCATTTCCCTAAGGTGTGGGCTGCAGATTGGAGGCGTTTACAAATAGCGTCTGGTTTGAATCCAGACACGTAGAGGCGGGTGTCATCGGCGAAAAGGCCAAGCTCTACACCGCGAGTGCGTGGTATGTCGTTGGTGTAGTGTGTATAAAATAGGACCTAGGACGGAGCCTTGTGGCACAAATGGGGTGAACCTCAGAACGCGTTCCCTCGACGCGGTAACGAAAGGTTCGATTTCGGAGAAAATCTCATATGATAAGTACGAGTCGATCTGGCACACCGAGCTCATATAGTTTGTATATGAGCCCGTTGTGCTAGACCTTGTCGAAAGCTTTCGCCACGTCGAGGAAAGAAATTAATTGAGAATGTGATCCGTGAAGTGCACCGCCACTTGATGTGTGCATGAGTGAGTGGTGAATAGAGTGTATCCACAAATGGTGTAACATTCACAACTATGGTGGAATGGCCCTCAATTTTTACAGCAACCAAAAGAGATTGTTCTTATTACAACTGTAATTCCTGAGATAGCACAAAGTCAGTGTCAAAATCTAAAACAAATATTTTAACCAATGTACATGTCACTGAAAACAATGATACAATTGCTCACTTTAAACAATTTTCTTCGCTTTTAAAACTCATACGTGACACAGCTTGCGCTTTGTTAAATTGTGTAAAGCTAAGATCAACAAAACAATAGTAACTGAACCAATTAATCTTAATGCAAACGAGCTTAACACAGAAAAAAAATGTTTGTATAAAAATGACTCAATCACTTTATTTTAAAGAAGAAATATCACGTTTTGAACAAGATAAACGAGTCCAAAAAACTGGCAAATTGATTTCACTTAACCCTTACCTTGATGCTGAAGGCATCATTCGTGTTGGCGGTAGACTCTCAAATGCAGCGATTTCAAATGACATGAAAAATCTTATCATACTGAGTAACGAATGTGTATTTTCCCACCTTATTGTTCTAACTGCTCATTCGAAGACCCTGCATGGCGGAAATCAACTAACTTTAAACTATGTTCGACAAACTTTTTGGATCATTCGAGTAAAAAACATTGTAAAATCTCTTCTCAGAAAGTGTATTTCGTGTTTCAAGCAAAAGGCTAATCCACATATTCCGTTCATGGCAGATTTACCTAAATTTCGTGCTAACCCAAGTCGCCCTTTTCTGACAAGTGGAGTAGACTTTGCTGGTCCTTTTACTTTGAAATTACACTCTGGAAGATGTAAAAAGATTTGTAAAGCTTATATTTGTCTCTTTGTGTGTACCGTAACAAAAGCCATACACCTAGAAGTGGTTTAAGACCTCACATCTGCTGCCTTTATTGCTGCTTTTCGACGCTTTACAGCTCGACGCGGTTATTGCAAGGAAATTTGGAGTGATTGTGGAACCAACCTTGTAGGCGCCTTATGTGAATTAGATCTGGCATTCTAGATTTCAAAATCTCAACTTGTAATTGAGATTTCTGAACTTCTAGCAAGCGATCAAACCTTTAATTATAAGAATGTGATGAGGCCAGTGGATGACATTAGAAAAGTTAGTAGAAATGCAGATGTCATTGCTGTACAGGAGACATGGTTGCTGCCACATGATGTGTCTTTCGTAGGAAGTATTTGTGACGATTTCGACTATACGAGCAAATCAGCTGTTGACACACATCAGCTGGCATCTTGAGAGGAAGACCACATCGAGGCGTGGCTATTATGTGGAGGAAGGGGATTTTCTCATCTGTTGTAGTTATTCCGTGCGAGAGTGTGACAGCGATCAAGATTACGAACAAGGATCGTTCCTTGCTCTCTGTATACATGCCGACGGACAAGCGAGAAAATGATGAGTTTATGGACACATTAAGTGTGATAAGTGCAGTGATAGAGAGTAGTGAGGTTGATTCTTCTGTCATTCTCGGAGATTTTAACGCTCATCCAACGGATAAGTTTTATGTGGATTTATGTGGAATGTGTTGATGTGTCGTCTCTTGGTATAGACTCTGGCTAGATCATATGTTAGTGACGGAGGCCGCTATGCAATCTGTAACGAGTGTCAGTATAATATATGATAGCTATTGGTCTGATAATTTTCTTATGTAATTAAATTGTAATTTTGATAAATTAAATTATATATTATAAAATATATAGTTCTCAAAACATAAATTGATCAGGTAATCTGGGGAGAGAGAAGCCTCAGACAAACAGAATTGTACCGCTCTAAATGCAATGAACACCTAAGAAACTTGGACTTACCAGAACAATTTAGATTATGTTGTGATGGTTTTTGTGATGATATGTTACATCGAAGGATGATTGATGAAATGTATTCCAGTATAGTAGTTATATTAAGAAATGCGGCACGACTAAGCTTTGATAAAAAGAAAGAAGACAGAAAGGTTACTTGACGGGATGGAATAAGTATGTAAGAGAGGTACACAGGGTTCCTTAATTGGGTAGAATGGGGTAAACCTAGGAATGGAGATATCTATCGTGAAATGGCTCAATCAAGAAAGGTATTTAAAGATAAAATGAGATGGTGCCAAAATAATCAAAAGCAAATAAAAATGGATTTATTGGCATCCCATTATGCTAGTAAAGATTTCAAATCTATTTGGAAAAACACACCAACAGATTGAACCCACACCCGGGTGTGCCAGGTTGTGTTGGAGGTGAGTGTGAGCCGCTTGTAGTGGGGTAACGCCGTTAAAACCAAACAGGTACTAAAAAACATGACACGATCGAATCACCTGGACACGATAATCTCAGCATTGAGCATCTTCAGTTCGCGGGAGTGCATCTGCCTCGTGTGCTCGCGATGTTTTTCAATTTATGTATTGGCCATTCTTACATTCCTGCTGATCTGATGCGTACGATGGTGGTGTCGATCATGAAAAACAGGACGATGGATGCCTCTGACAGGTCCAACTATCGGCCAATCTCACTGGCCACTACCGTAGCCAAAGTGCTGGACGGTTTGCTGAACAATACGATGACTAAATATATAAACCTACAAGACGCTCAGTTTGGGTTCAGATCTGGTCTATCAACGGAATCTGCAATCCTATGTTTAAAGCACACCGTCCAGTACTACACGGATAGGAGAATGCCAGTTTTCACGTGCTTTTTGGATCTGTCAAAGGCTTTCGACCTTGTTTCCTACGAGAGGCTTTGGGAAATGTTGGGCAAGGAAACAGACATGCCCGGTGAATTGATTTGTATCCTGAAATACTGGTATGGTAATCAGGTAAGATGGTATGGGAAGCTATCGTCTGAATATATTATGGATTGTGGAGTCAGACAGGGCGGCCTGACATCCCCTGGCCTGTTCAATTGCTATCTGAACGGCCTGATCGAGGAACTCAGCAGCACCGGAATTAGATGCTCGGTCGATGGAGTATCGTTATCGTGGGACATTGGGTTACAGATGACCTAAAGGATGATGAGGACATTGACAGGGCGAGGAGGGCGTTGGCTGTCAGGTGTAATATGATTGCTCGCAGATTCGCTCGCTGCCCTTATAATGTTAAAGTCACTTTGTTCAAAGCATATTGTCAATCTTTTTACTCGTGCGGTCTGTGGGTCAGCTATACGAAGCGGGCAGCCGTCACACTCCGCATCCAATACCACAACGGTCTCAGGGTACTGTTTGGGTTGCCGAGGTACTGTAGCGCATCGGTTATGCTTCCCGAACATGGTGTGGCTTCTTATAAAGCAATAACGCGACAAAGAAATGCCTCCATGATGAGCCGGGTCCGAGGCAGTTCTAATAACATAATACGCGTAATAGCCAACAAATTGGAGTCTCCAGTCTGGAGATACTGAATAGGGTTAGAAATGGGTTGAATAATGCTGCCCTTAAAATATGGAGCTTTAATCAATCATATTTCAAAAATTAATTATGTGTTAGTATATAGTTTTGATTATTTTATTTTGAAGGAATTTAATTAAAATTATATTTAGTGTTGACTTATCTGATTATAAAGATCTCAATTTTTAATGTAGTCTAATTTATTGTTGACATAATAACTAATATATTTTTAATGTGTTTTGCGAATCAATTTTACGCATATTTTATTTTTATTTTCATCTGTGACTTTTTGATATAGTGTTTTCTTTATTTTTAACTTTAATCTACTTTAGAGATGACTAATTTGCATATGGATTTTATTATACTTAAATTGTATCTTTGGAATTTAATATGAAATAAATTATTTATTATTATTAGATTGGAATTTTATTCCTCCTAGTGCCGGCCATTTTGGCGGTCTCTGGGAATCTAGGGTCAAAAGCGTGGAAGAACATTTGAAACGTGGGCAGACTTTCTTAACATTTGAAGAGTCAACTACTCTTATCACTCAAGTTGAAGCCTGTGTGAATTCCCGACCTCTTACTATTATTGATTAGTCATCAGATGAACCTCCACTAACTCCTGGTCACTTTATAGTAAGAGAACCTTTAATTGGTGGTCCCGAACCAGATTTGATTGACGTTAAACTCAGCCCCTTAGATCGGTGGCATCTTCTCCAACGTATGTTGCAATGTTTATGGCAACGATGGCAGATTAAGTATTTACCCACATTGCAACATCGTTACAAATGGAACACGGATCGAGCCGAGCTTCCCTTAGGCACTGTCGTATTGGTAAGAGACGATAGACTGCCACCTGGTGAATGGCTTTTGGGACGCATTGTTCAGAAACACCCAGGTGCAGATGGCTATGATAACCAGAGTTGTGACTCTGCAACATAAAGATAATGTTTTTAAACGACCTATTGCTAAACTGACTCCATTGCCTCTGGCTGATTCTGATGGTCATAATTAGATATAATGTTTTTAACGTACAGCTTAGAACAAACTATTGGTTCATATATAGTTCAAGTTGACAGTTGCTTTCAGGGAATGCATGATGGCGTTATTTTGATCTTGTATTTGCCCGACACGGTAGTTTATGGTTTATATATTACTTCGGCGCATTTGTTTGCCGGTTGTTGTTCGATTTTAAACGTTTTTACTCTTTCTCTATATTTTCTGATTTTACTGGCTTGTTAGCACTTTGACGATTCCTTATATTACTCATATTTGTTGACCGGGCTACGTTTGGATTTTAATTCTACCGCATAATTTGATTGATCCTTGCACGATTGTTGGATTTTGTTTTGAGTTTTCATTGTGAAACATTTTAAACATGCACGAAAAGAAATTTTGTGTGCCAAGCTGTTAGGTAGCTCGTAAGTATATTTCTACTATTTTTAGTAATTAAAAACTATATTAGATACATAGCTAACTGCCGTTATTTAATGTTATATGAAATCGATAGAAAAATACTACGCCAGACATAATTCTCTATTACAAATGCACAATACAAGCTATTTCTAATATATTTACATGATTTCTTCATAAAACTTATACCTTATGACAGCAGATCAACCTAATCTGGCCATAAGTTCTGTTACAAATGAAAATGCTTTTTAACGAACTAATGTAATATTATTAAAATTTATACCTTTGTATTCAAGGACCTAGTAGTTAGTAGTGTCAACGATCAACCGCTTGCAAATTCATGATTGCAGCAAGGCAAATGGTACTATTAATATGAAGCAATGGCAGAAGATTTTTCTCTTTAAAGCCATTCCTGAGACACCGGAGGCTGACTTAAAACTTTAGGTATTAGAGTTAATTCATGAGAAAATGGGTCTTTCTCGTGTCAGTGAATCCTCTAATAAGTGGTGTACCCAAAATAATAATCAGAATAGGCCAGTACTTGTTCACTTCTATGCACATACAGGCTTGCCTATCAAGAAGGTTTGTTTACAAAGCATATGTTGCTGACGTTAGATTTGACATTGCTCTTCTAACTTTTCTGACCTTATTACAACTATAGTCCTACAGACATACAGCCAAGCAAATTGTTAATTATAGTGGGATAGCAACGTTGTATTTCTGTTTATTTTTTCTTATTGTTTCTTATCGCTTATAATTAATTGTTGCTATTTTTCATCGATTTGATTTACACATTTTGGCAGTTAACTGTAGGGATGGTGATAATGAAATTTATATTCTTTTGATTAATTTATTGTTGACTAGCTTATTATATACTTATAACAAGTTTAACTTGTTTTAAGCGACTTTTGGCACATATGGTACAAATTGTATTATATGTACTTATTTATTCCTGAGAAAACAATAATGAAATATTCTTTTGTTTCGAGCGCATGTGTTTTTTTATGATAGTGTCAGATAGTGGCAGTGATATTAATATAATACTTACTAAATATTACAGAGGGATCCCATACGTGATGCAAAAATACTTACTTTCTATCTCAACCGCATTAAACACGACAGACGTCTAAATATCGCAAATAAAGATTATAAGTTTTAAGTCACGGAGTTTTCTGTGTGAACTTGCTATACGTAAGTACGGAATTATAGGTTATGTGTAAATATGTAATAATAAGGTAATTTTAGCTGATAAGAGTGAACTGAAGTAACTATCTGCATAAATATATAGATTATATTATATAATACAATTTGAAACAAGCTCTTAATTTAAAATGTCTTAATTTGTCACAGATTTAGATATTTTTATGATACTAAAAGTGTTGTATTCTTAAACGGGACACCAGGAACTATGTATCAAATTTAACAAAAGATGATGGGAAGCAAATAGATACGAAAATACTTTTAAGAAGAGAAAAGTAACATGGAGTCACTAGAATCTTTTGGTCAAACCATGAATTAATAAATATTGTGTCCATATTCACTCAAGAACAGTTGGATATTTCTTTGTATATAGTGAAAGAAGGAACTTCTATATGAAGTTGCTACAAATACTGGAAAACAAAGATATTAATTTGTAGGATTAATTGAATAATCAGAATAAAAGGTGCTTTAGATCACTAAGTGTAGATCATTCTCAAGAAATGATGCTTGTATTAAATTATTAATTGAAACATGATAACAATACATTTTTAGCTGATCAAAGAATATAGATAAAACTAAGAGAGTTGAAAATTAATTTTAAAAGACATCCACAAAGTTGTTTGCTAGAAGTTGAATCATTACTACTGCCTCAGCACTAAATCTTCTAAACATTTGAAAATTAGGGAAACCTTTTTAGGAAGAATAACTACAGTATTGCCACCATATTACAAACAACTAAAAGTCATGTTATACTGCTGATATAACATTAAATAAAACAGGAGTTGTGTCAAGGAGCTTAATCTCTTTTAGATTTAATTATATATTTAAGGTTTTTTTTTGTCATAAGAATTTCAATTCCAGTGGATTAGATAATCGGGTTGTAAGAGATGACTGTGCAAGAATTTATTACACCAAACTGGATTGATGATCACTATTGTTAAGCAGGGTTTTGGTATAACCAGTAATGGCAATGTAGCTTGATGGTTTCTCAGAAATTATCATACAGAAGTCGTGTATAGATTATGACATTATAGTTATATGATAGTTCTTAAGTATTTTAGTTGTCATTTAGATTTTATATCCAAGTGCAGGTTTTGTGTTATATTCTTCAAAATATTACTAAACATATTTTATTTGATTTTTAAGAAAAATGTTTGTATATTTATTCTGTTGTTATAAATATATGCAATGCTTAGATGAAATTATCATTGACATGGCCTTACAATAATTGACTATGTCTGATTACAAGGTTACATATATTTGAGACATTTATACACCCCCCCATTTTTACTGCAGCTGTGTCTACTACACTGTTTATGCCTTGTGGATATGAGTGAGATCTGAGTGCATTTTAAAACAATAACAAGATTTACAATTATAAAAAATTTAATTTTATTGTGTTAAGTTAGTCTTTTATTTAAAAACATACAAAAATTGAGATATTAAAATTGACTTTCTTAAATGTATACTATCGGTATTCTTAGGTATGATTACATATGAATGTAAGTTAAAATAACTTAAGACAAAGAAATAAATAAATACAAAGCAAAACTTTTACAAATATTCATTACACCAGTCGTTTAAACATTGATAGCATTCATAAGACTGCTTGGAGTCAACACCGCAAATGTAAACCAACCATTCTTGAAATAATTCCATATTTTTCTTCAATACCAAAAATTGACCTAGCACAACATAAGCCTGAAACAATCATAAATCAATCAATTAATATATTTATTGTAACACCAATACAGAACTAGAAAAAAGAACAGAAATAAAGTTCGTACAATCGGTACAATTAATCAAGAATTTCTTCTAGACCACTGGATGTACAGAATGATAATGGTATACCCAAGTCCCATTACCTGCAATGTAAATGCTTAAAAGTAGTATAAGAGAACTGAAAACTTTATAATGAAGAAGAGATGAAACATAAAACAAAATAGATAGGAAAAAAATATTGGGATTATTTTATAACATATTTAATTTATAATATTATTTTGAAGTAAAGTTTTAAATAAACTTGATTTATGTAATTCACATAGGTGTTGCCATCATAACATTTAAATGCTTAGCTTATTATTGAACTAATGGCGGGATGCTTATCAAATATCTTTGTTCAATGCTTTAAATGAGTTAAATTTCATGAAAGAAAGTAGGTGATTTTAATGAACTTTGCTCATTTCCTTATAAATGATAAGCACAAGTTGTCTTAGGAGTATAAACAAATATAATTAAAATGTAAATATTCAAATTTCAAAGTTAGAACATGATAGTGCTAGTTATGGCAGATGATTAGTGATTTATATGAAGATAGTTCAGGTTTAGAATCTTGCCACCTGAGTCATCTCTCTGTTTCTCTCAGGAAAGGAATGAAGATATATCTCCTTTGTGGAGTACCTCGTTGTACCTAAGGTGACTATAACCATTAAATTAAAGATAATTAAAAAATATCCTATGGTATTATACTTATAAACAAGTCTGACAATAAGCATTTTGAATAATGAGGGTCAGTGGTAAGATGAGTATTTATTGATCCCTTTGCGGTAATAGATAGTAGTTACTAAGTAATTATATTTTTGAGGTTTCATCACCACAGTTTATAGACATGATGTGCTTCACCTTGAGTCTTCTATAGTAGTTCTATTTCTTTGCATACAAGCAATAGTAATCTTTATGATTCTCAAAACATGATACCCGTGAGAAAAAATATTTAGATGGAACCATTATACCCCTCAAAATCCTCATGATCTATATCTTTCTAAAGGTGTTTGTCATACAGATTAATCAAGATTTTTAATATATACTAGATAGTACTAACCTTATTAAAACCAGCAGATTCAAGCATCTTTCCCAAATCTTCATCTATACCGGGTAATTCGGTAACGTGCTTCTCGCCTATAGGTTCGGAGAGGAAGTTCATATATTTCTCCGATGACTTCGACATACTAAAAGCTGTGAATAAAAAATGAACAAGTTGTTATTATTTTTCAATCAGAACCCTAAGTACAGTACCCGGAATCTTATTTTTTTTAATTATGGCAACTATCGTTGTTATAATTCCAGTCATTGCCAGTCACCAGTGTCTAGTCAGAAAAAAGAACGTGTATAAAATTGTGGATCTAGCTCGTAAATTCCAGATCCGCATGCACCGAGTTCGTTGAAGCTGTAAGAGCCGCGTTACAACAGAATCCAGCCGGTATGACATTGTTAGATAACAAACGCAATCAGTGGAACGCATGAGAACACTAAGGTGAGACCTAAAAATAAGTAAGGACTACTGTACTTCATAAAAAGTTAAGTTTGGAAGAAAATATTAGCTTATGTATTAATGTTTAAAAATCCGGATATATGGGCTGTTTCATAATAACTAAATTTTTAATGTTAAAAGAATAGAGGATTTTGAAGAAAAGGCAGTCTGTGAATGAAACGGATAAAAAGTTACCGGTACGGGGTATGTTCTGCCGTAAGCAAAAAATCCAATCTCGCCGTACCTTTATGGTCAAAATATTCAAGTAAAAAATATGTTGCTCAGATTTATTTTTTAGCCATAGTAGATTAAAAGTAAATATTTTTAACTTTAAAATAAGAAGACAATCAAATTAATAAGTTCATCCAAAAATATTTATAAAAAATTCGACTTAAACTCTAAAACAAGGAAACATTCGTTCTAAAGAAAATATAAACAATCATAAATTCAATATTTAGTGGTCTCCTGTCTCTAATTACAGTATCTCATCAATCTATTCCTAATGGGTTTTTCATATACCGGCTTTAAAGTTAAAAATATTTACTTTTAATCTACTATGGCCAAAAAATTAATCTGATTTATTTTTCGGGCTGAAGGCTACTATTATACCCGAGGGCTTTTACATTATCATGTTCTAACTTTAAAATTTGAATATTTACATTTTAATTATATTTGTTTATACTCCTAAGACTCTTGTGCTCATCATTTATAAGGAAATGAGCAAAGTTCATTAAAATCATCTACTTTATTTTATGAAATTTAATTCATTTAAAGCATTGAACAAAGATATTTGATGAAGCATCCCACCATTAGTTCAATAATAAGCTAAGCATTTAAATGTTATGATGGCAACACCTATGTGAATTACATAAATCAAGTTTATTTAAAACTTTTCTTCACAATAATATTATAAATTAAATATGTTATGAAATAATCCCAAAAATTTTTTCCTTTCTATTTTGTTTTATGTTTCATCTCTTCTTCATTATAAAGTTTTCAGTTCTCTTATACTACTTTTAAGCATTTACATTGCAGGTAATGGGACTTGGGTATACCATTATCATTCTGTACATCGTTGTACAGTGGTCTAAAAAGAAATTCTTGATTAATTGTACCGATTGTACGAACTTTATTTCTGTTCTTTTTTCTAGTTCTGTATTGGTGTTACAATAAATATATTAATTGATTGATTTATGATTGTTTCAGGCTTATGTTGTGCTAGGTCAATTTTTGGTATTGAAGAAAAATATGGAATTATTTCAAGAATGGTTGGTTTACATTTGCGGTGTTGACTCCAAGCAGTCTTATGAATGCTATCAATGTTTAAACGACTGGTGTAATGAATATTTGTAAAAGTTTTGCTTTGTATTTATTTATTTCTTTGTCTTAAGTTATTTTAACTTACATTCATATGTAATCATACCTAAGAATACCGATAGTATACATTTAAGAAAGTCAATTTTAATATCTCAATTTTTGTATGTTTTTAAATAAAAGACTAACTTAACACAATAAAATAATTTTTTTTATAATTGTAAATCTTGTTATTGTTTTAAAATGCACTCAGATCTCACTCATATCCACAAGGCATAAACAGTGTAGTAGACACAGCTGCAGTAAAAATGGGGGGGTGTATAAATGTCTCAAATATATGTAACCTAGTAATCAGACATTGTCAATTATTGTAAGGCTATGTCAATGATAATTTCATCTAAGCACTGCATATATTTATAACAACAGAATAAATATACAAACATTTTTCTTAAAAATCAAATAAAATATGTTTAGTAATATTTAGAAGAATATAACACAAAACCTGCACTTGGATATAAAATCTAAATGACAACTAAAATACTTAAGAACTATCATATAACTATAATGTCATAATCTATACACGACTTCTCTATGATAATTTCTGAGAAACCATCAAGCTATGTTGCCATTGCTGGTTATACCAAAACCTTGCTTAACAATAGTGATCATCAATCCAGTTTGGTGTAATAAATTCTTGCACAGCCATCTCTTGCAACCCGATTATCTAATCCACTGGAATTGAAATTCTTATGACAAAACAAAACCTTAAAAATATATAGTTAAATCTAAAAGAGATTAAGCTTCTTGACACAACTCCTGTTTTATTCAATGTTATAGCAGCAGTATAACATGACTTTTAGTTGTTTGTAATATGGTGGCAATACTGTAGTTATTCTTCCTAAAAAGGTTTCCCTAATTTTCAAATGTTTAGAAGATTTAGTGCTGAGGCAGTAGTAATGATTCAACTTCTAGCAAACAACTTTGTGGATGTCTTTTAAAATTAATTTTCAACTCTCTTAGTTTTATCTATATTCTTTGATCAGCTAAATATGTATTGTTATCATGTTTCAATGAATAATTTAATACACGCATCATTTCTTGAGAATGATCTACACTTAGTGATCTAAAGCACCTTTTATTCTGATTATTCAATTAATCCTACCAATTAATATCTTTGTTTTCGAGTATTTGTAGCAACTTCATATAGAAGTTCCTTCTTTCACTATATCCAAAGAAATATCCAACTGTTCTTGAGTGAATATGGACACAATATTTATTAATTCATGGTTTTACCAAAAGATTCTAGTGACTCCTTGTTACTTTTCATAAAAGTATTTTCGTATCTATTTGCTTCCCACCATCTTTTGTTAAATTTGATACATAGTTCCTGGTGTCCCATTTAAGAATACAACACTTTTAGTATCATAAAAATATCTAAATTTGTGACAAATTAAAACATTTTAAATTAAGTGCTTGTTTCAAATTGTATTATATAATATAATCTATATATTTATGCAGATAGTTAATTCAGTTCACTCTTATCAGCTAAAATTACCTTATATTACTTTACATATTTACACATATAATACCTATAATTCCGTACTTACGTACAGCAGGTTTACACAGAAAACTCCGTGACTTAAAACTTAGTCTTACAAATAAACGTGGTATAAAGATAAACTTAGGAATAAACTAAGAATAAGCAAAATTTGTAAGCAAACGGATGTCGATGTCAATGGTCGGGGAGAGGGGAACCCTTAAGATTTAGGAACTTACAAAGACGTAGACGTGGTCTTGCATGAAGATCACGAACGACAATGTTACCTGTAGACACCTCGAATGGCAAACATTACAGAACTCCAAGGATTTCATAGCCCACCTGGTTCAACATAAGGCATAAAACCACATAATTGCGCCCATGCTAAGGCAGACTGCGACAAGTCAATTATTCAACAAGTCGAAGAGAATAGCTGGATCATAATTATGAAAGAAGAGGAAGTTGTTAATAAAACCTGTGGCGAGGATGTCCAATACCAACGGATCAAAGGAGTCTACGTAGCGACGCTAAATAGTAGTGTTTACTTCCAAATAAGTGAAAGAATATTTCGAACTCACTAGTAGTATATCAATTTAATTGAAACCATCATTAGCGCGTGTTCACGAAACACCAAATGTAACAGCAATAAAGATTAAGTTCGAAAACACAGAATTAGATAACTTAGATGACATACTGCAGAAATCTACGGATCTACAAAGTTATAAGGATATTACACCAATAATATCGACAACATCTAGCTGGTCATTAGTGATGCTATACATCATACTTATCATGTACAAGTTTTGGTAGAAGACAAAATCAGCGCCTTCCTCAGGACAGCACCAAGACTAGCTAGACTAACACCATCAGCAGCTCTGGCAGCCTTCGACGCGCTTCATTCTTAAATTGGGGGGAGCTATGTCGGCGCAGTAACATCACTCCAAACAAACAAGAACATTAGTGTCTTGTTTAACGACCGCTTAGTAGCCGACCCTATAATTAGCCGATAAGCACTTAATTAAGATATCATTACATGTATTAGGAGATCCCATTGTATGTGTTGTCGCTCAATAAAATTAAACGACTGCATCCTAACCTAGACGTAAGATAATATAAATATGTATCATTTAGAATTAAAGTCAGTCTTAATCTGCTCTTCAAGCAACTTGTTTGTTTTTTAAAGAAGCCTTTCACCCACACCCACAACCTAACTCCCGGCATGAATTATTTTTCAGCTGCTACATGGAATTACAACTACTCTACGTACATAAATTTCGATATACGTTACTTATATCCATATACATATGTACATTTATTTTTATCTAAGCATATTATCTACCGACTTCCTTTATATCGTCAACCGGATAAATAAATGACTTAGTTGTGAACCGGATATATATAGAAATGTAAATACGGCATATAGATGAAACAAACTAATATTAACGAGCTACAAATCTCACTTTGCAGCACGTGGTGCACTGAATTGCAAATGTTACGTCACGTTACAGTGATAAGGCGGCTAAAAATTTGTTGGAATAACTAGACATTGTTGTAATTCTTCTAAATCTATTACCGAACGCAATTCAGTTTCAATTACTTTCGGAATTTATAACTTTATTTCTTTAATTTCATGCATGATTTGGGAAACTAAGTTGTTTTGCTATAAAAAAAATAATAACCTGCCGCTCATCCACAATTTCTCAACATGATGTTTCCGGTAACAGTATTTTTTCTATTGTTGCGCGTAATACATTGCATATACTGTAGATTCCTATTATATAATTAGTAATGTACTTTTTTCAGCACATCGTCACAGGAGCCTTTGTTTTTGAGTATGCGTATTCTATTAATGTTCTTTCAAATATAATGTATACATACGATAGGAATGACATGAGCGATGCTTTTAATGAAATCGTAAAACAACTGCATCTTTTGACCAATGTCAGGCGCGTAGGCGACATGACGAATTTAATGAACAAGAAATATCTTCTTAACAGTTTGAAGAAGGATGAAAAGGTTAAATTGCGTCAGTGGCTGCGACAGCAAGAGGAAACCCATCCACGCCAAGATAAGCCAAGAATAGACTTCCTAGAGAAGGTGGCAGAGAGCGAACTCAAATATGCACTTGCCAAGAAAACGTCCGCGCTCTATGATCGGCCGTACGTGCAGAAGAAAGGCAGGCAAGACTACCTTGTTATTAGCCCCGGTGAACTCGACCCATTTGTTACGGTGATACCGAATGATATTTATTACAATCATGAGAAAACCTGTGTGAATTGGTTAGAGGACTGTAACTCGCAAGGCATTCGGTCGAGGCTTCTGCAGAAGATGAAGTCGCCTTATATGTAATTGAAAAAAAACCAAGATGTATTATTACACTCCTAATGAATTTTTATTTGACATCGGTAATTTTATCTAATATCCTATTATAATCTTATTTTTTGTATTGTATATTTATGTAATATTTATATGCTGTATTAATGAAACTGCATTTATTACACATGCAGACATTCTTTAACTCGTTATTTTCATATAGCTGGTCCTGGTAGCCTTTCCCAATAATTGAAAGCATTTACCATTAAATGCACGATTAACAGACAATAGAGAAGTGACGTCGAGCGTGATTTAAGACGCTTCTACTATTGACTGGATTATGAGATTTGTGACACTCACGCACCAGTACATTTGGGAATAGTTGAGAGTGCATTACATCCAGGATTACTACATGTTCGTTCAACTATATCCACACGTGACGAAACTATAAGCAGTAAAGATGAGAGAGTAAGTCAGCTATTAAAGCTGTTAGAAATCGCTGCGTCATATCACGTGAACTAACTGTGAAAGAACTGCAAAATGGTGTAATATCCATACTAGCGTGTTCCACCTTTCTCTGTATGTCATGTATAAATTTCTTAGAACAGATTAATTAAATGCCTTATTCACCTCTACACCTTCTTTGTATAATTCAGTTCTATGTTCCACAAATCAACTTATTAATTCTAAGCCAACCGTGGACACCGTACTTTTAAGTTATTCTCCAGTGACTCTTGCGGAGGTTCAAAATATACTATATAACATAGATATTTCAAGAGTACAACTTAAAATCTAAGGCCACTATAGCTGAAAATATAAGCACGACCTCCTCCCTTTCATCTTCTTACCGTTATCGACTTTCTGTCTTATTACATGGTATTAAATTTGAATTTTTCATATTTAAAGCCCATTTACATCTGTTCCTATGTGTATGACCATATTTCTTTAATAGAATATGTCAATTTACGTGGTAAACACGTTGCAACGAGTACCGTAACATGAATGGGTCGTCTTACCCAGAAAATGACCACGCCTTTCAAATGTTTAGTGAGGATGGATGTACATCTACATTCATTCTCACTAAACATAGTACACATACAACCAGGAGAAAAGTTTGAAATTCATACGATCTTACAGTATTATAATACAAACTGTGCAGTTGATTATCTCCGTGGCTAAATAGACCAGGACGACACTGCTCTGTAGATTATCATTGATGAATTTAGCAAAAGTATGAAGGATCTAAAATTGGATTAAATTGATTTCACAAACGCTATTTATACCGCTAATCAAGCAGTTTTTCCGGCAGACCCTAACCATTTCAGCTTCTATTTATCAACCCAAGAAGAATAAACTGATTTGATCGTTACAAGACATTTCATCTAAGTTTTCAGGGGTGAGAATTCACTTGCATTACGATTCCTTATGACAGATAAAAAGGATTTCAACTAAATTGTAGTTCTAATCTAATTCAATCCTGTATCGTTAAAGGGTGTTTGTGTGTGATAAAGTGTTTATCATTTTCATTATAAGCCGCCCACGGGAATTTTAAGCGATTATTGCTGTATTGTATTCGTTATATAGATAATAACGGGTTAATTTAAAATAATACACATGGTTTTTATGATAATTTTCATTTATTTATTGTTCATTATTCACTTAGCTGTCACTACATACGAATAAAATTCCTTACTATATAGGCAGGTTCGATACAATATCAACTTTAATCATAATCGTACATTATATAGTTATAACTTTAATAATAAAATGTCATAGTCCTTAGCTAAGCTAATTTTAACGGATATATTTAATGCATAGAATGAATAACCATATTATTTGACATACGCCCAACACTGACGCGACCAATCTCAGGGAGATTTAAAAAAATTGAATGCCACCGCTATAAAAAATTAAAATAAACGACATTATATATTATTTCACTGAGAAGTATTTCTTAATAGCATGTATTTGTTGTGTAAAAAGTGAAAGATATATCATATCAACTACATAATAACAACTAAAAATTATAGAAAAGCAATTATAAATGGCAGTGGACAAAAATATATATCAGTAAAGCTTTAACTGCTTTTGGCACATGATAATAAAAAAATGCAAAAAATAAAATAAAAAGTTTTTAGAGAGAATGTTCAGAAAGTGTACACAAACGTGCAAAATTAACATAACATGTGTATATTAATATATAGTGTTTCTTATATAAAAAAGTAAAAAACGATGACTGGTAATCGAACGGGTGTAAAATTTATGCAAGATATAAAAGAAATGTTGCATAGTCTCCCTAAGTCTAATAATAACGATTCTCATTATATGGCACCAGAACATCACCTAAGACCACGTTCAAAGTATACGGAAGTATTGGACATTCTTATATTATTATATAATAGTTCAAAATCCATTAATATGTTCATTATCTAAATACTAAGCTAGCAGTATTGTCCAGAATGGTGAAGTAGACTTAATACTAATAACGGCACATATAGATAAAACATGAACTAAACTTGTAACAAATATCAAATCTGTAAAATCCTCTGGAAACTATAAGATAAAATGATAAAGAGTTCAGTGTAGGGCCGCTTATGTATTATGTAAATATTTTATAACAATTGATATAGCATTGCTGTCGAACGTTTTAAGTAAGAGAAATTACAGGGGATATATTAGATAGACCTTATGATTGATAAACATTTTTTTATGTTAGGTTGATCTCCGTCAAGCGTTCGTCCTGGAAGAGAAAACGATGAATTAGAAAAGACGTTGTTTTAAAATGATTTAAGTTTTAATACTTTCAAAAGTCGATCTTTAGGCTTAGAAATAAGTGCAATTTCTGTTAATTAAAAATAATATTTTATTATTACATCAACAGTTTTATTGATTATTGAGGCTTCGTTTGTTAAGGTTTTGTTTGTCATAGCGTGTTGTTTTAATTATTGTTTAATTTGTTAAATATTTAACTCTGAATTTATATTTATACTAAGTTATAGGTAATAGCTATAAAAAAAACTCAATTATTATATATTTAAATAAACCGTGACTTAATATTTACTTTAACATTACTTGTTTGTATTTATTTACCCACCTTATGTAAGTCCATTATAAGGAATGGCTAAAAGTTTTAAAAATGTAAAGGCCAGAATTAAAGTAATGTGAAGGTCGAGGATAGAGGATCGGGATTTCGTATTAATTCGTCTTGTAGGATACTGATACACTTCATAGTCATCAAAAATAAACTTATGGCGTATCTTTGCACTGTGGAATCCGAGGCAGCATGCGTGAAAAATGTTTGTTAGTAAAATATTGAGGAACAATATATATATATATATATATATATACCATATAAGACAAGTAAATAGATTGGTACATACTTTTATATTGAATGTTTTATATAATAAATAATCATGCTTACTTCTTGCAACGCTGCGAGTTCCTCGCATCAACGGCAACCCTGCCAAGCTCGGTGATTCCTCTGCCGGTATTCATCAGCTCCACTTGTTCAATACAACCATTAAGACCTGGATAGTTCTGGTAATTGATGCGGTCCGGTATGCCACCTGATAATTAATAATAATTATTATCTCAATCCATCATTAATTTAACAGTGCCCATAAGGCTCTCATGTATTGCAACGAAACAAGATATCGACACCTGAATATATCGACTATCCATAAACCTTAATAGGACATCAGCGGATGGTGGTAATTCTATAATACCAAGACTAATGGCTGAAGAATTATAATACTGAAATGAAAAATGAAAATGAATATGATGTAGAATAGTATTAAAATAGATTACCGATATAGATGTTAGAGTCGGCGTTCATAATTTTAGTGAATCCGGTTGAGGATCCAGTCTTAGAGGAGTCATCCACTGACAGTTCCAGTCGATTGTCGGATAATAGTTTTGCAATGATCTGGAAAATAATTAGGTTTTGTTAATTAAATACGTGTCTAATTTACTCATAGATATTTAAAAAAAAAAACAAAATTCCTTCAATGGTATTAGTGCTACTGATATTAAATTTGTCTTAGAATAAGTTCAAAACAATCTAGTTTGTCTATTTTTTTCTATCTGATTTAAATTAACCCTCGTGAAAAACATCTAAGCTATCAGTATGTCGCGCCTAAAAAACTTTTACTTCCATAAATATTACCTGATGCCGCTTTTTGTCGGTAACAAGCACGTTTTCAATGCGAAGAGAGGACAGGCCGCTTCCCATGTCTATATCCAACACGACAACGCCGTTCTCAACTGCAATGGAAATTCAAAATGTGTAAAACAATACCGACTATGTTAAGTAGAGTATTTCTTTTATGATTACGGTATAAATGACCAAACTACCGCTACTGATAATGGAAAATGCAGTACCGCGGGCCAGGCCCCATCCAATTTTAATCTCGACAGAAAAAAATATGCAAATGCGTAGAAGTGCTACGGGCTGAGATGGAATCCTTCATCACCTGATGAGGTCTCTGGTTTCTTTCAATCACCACTATTTCAATTACTTAAATAATAAATTGAATTACTCACTATTTTACACTTGTATTCTGTATAATCATTTTTGACTAGACCATCGGGTTATATTGATTTTACAGCTGATTTGTAAAAAAATGATTAAAAGTTATAAACGAAATAAAAAAAGGGTATTTATCTCTTTTATTGTTTATGCGATAGTGACAAAAACCCTTGAATTAATAAATTTAAAACGTACTATAATATTACCTGCACTGATAATGTCATCTGGTCAACCAGAAAGATATTGAGTACACGACTTTGTTGAGGATATTATCGATTTTCTTATTATTATTATTTATTAAAAAAAATCGTCAAGATGTAGAATGTAAAATGTGATTGCTTACTCCTTAGCAGGATGTAGTCCCCAGTGCCGAGTGATGCCTGCATCTCATACTGGTAGAGCAGCACGCCGTCACCGGTGGTGTGCATAGCGACAGCGATTACAGCCGGCTCCGTTTCCAACTCCTCGTAGTTCAGCAAGTTGCCCGGCAGCTCCAGGTACCCGTTGCCATTGAACCCAACGCTCTCTAGTAGATCCAACGCTGAAAAAATATTTTTGTTTATTTATTGTGTTTTTTTGTATGTATACATATATATATGTATGTATATATATATATATGAAAAATGTGATTTCTGTTCTATATGTGTATGTACAAATATTGTGTATTTGTGCTCTCTTGTTTCCAAATGAAAAAAAAGAAAGAAATTCTTTATGTTAAACAGCGCCGCTGACGAGTATAATAAATTAAAATATATGTAAACAACTTATTACAGCTTACGTATACAGCTTATATGCTATTTAACATTTGGCTATTGTATGTCGTGGGCTATGGTCATAATGCCATCATGATGCTGAGGCAACACCACAACGCTGATTTTCAGTGATGGTCAAAGTTTGAAGAATACAGTTCCAATACTAAATAAACGGTGGGAGCTTGTTCACACAAAAGAAACTGAAACCGAACAGTATCCTCCATGGGTTGGAGTGGTAGTTATTATTAATATTATCTATTTCTATACTTACTCATCTGGCAGTTGACTCCGGCGAAGCCTAAGAGGCAGTCACATGTGTAGTTCATTCTAGAGGATGTATTGATCTTGCAGATTCCTGCGTTGCGACAGGGTTGTATTGCGCAGGGGTTCCCGGTGGGACGATTCAGATAGGGAGCTCGGGTTTCACAGTAGACGCCCGAGAACCCGGTCGGGCAAGAGCAAGCTGTTGCGTCGGGGGATGCACACCTGCCGCCGTTACGGCACAGACTGCACAAGCTCTCGATCTGTACAAAATAATATGACGTATTATATATAAGGGCAAGTACACACGTGTCAGTAGAGAAGAACCACGTAGTAGTTTGCGCTGCTTTGTTTTCGTGCTATTTATTACTCCTAAGGCTGGTTCCTACGTAGGCGATTCAAAGCGAACACAACGCGGACACGCGAATTGAAAACCCTGCGGTTTTGTCCTACGTGCGTGCGCCGCAGGACTACCACCGCCGACTTCGGCCAGTGGTCTTCGTGTGTTTCACATGGCAGCACACAAAGTAATATGGCAGCGTACAGAGTAATACTTTTAGAGAATTCATTGCTCACATTTTTACCAATTTGTACCGAGAGTTACGGACTGAACCCTTGTTATTTAAGGGATAATGTCGAATGATGCCAACAACATTGGACTATATTGTGTAAGCCATAAAACCTGTTTTACAATTCATTGTCACTAAATAAAAACATGTAAGAAAAAACGAAATAATAAATCATGTTTAATGTTTATTGTTAAATATAATTAGTACTTTAGTGTATTGTTGGATGTATTATTGATTAATTGTTACAAATAAGTGTAATATACAAGTTGACCGGACTGCGGTGGATTCAACTTAGACAGGTCATTTAGCAGATGCTGCTTTGAGTCCAAGAGTCACTTTGTATCGTAGTAGGTGAAATGTTGTTTATTAATTCTGTATGTCATAAAATGCGGCAATAAGAAATCAATTAATAATACGTTAGTTAAAGTGAATATCAAAACGTTAACACTATTGGTATGATAGTAAAATGTATTGAATTATGTTATAAGAATATCTTTTTTCTGACAACCAGCTCGCTACTTCTGTATCGTTCCTATGGACCACTGCTGTCTCAGGACTGTACGTTGATAATGTAAATGGCGAAACGCTTTGTTCTGAAGTGATATATCAGGCTGATATAATTTGAAAATAAACATTCCCATTGGTTGAATTTGATAACAACCAAAATAAAATACAATATTAAATATTCATCGATTTTATATACATTTTACAACACATTATATGTAATCTTTTTGTGGAACTTCTTAAGGAATTTATTGGAAATAAACAATTACCGAACATTTACCAAAAAAAAGATAATAAAAATTAAATAAATGTTTTTATAACGTTCATATATTTACGCCAATACGCATCTATATGGATATCTCTATGGATGAACAATCCATTTAGAAAAACATATGAAATAAAAAATATACACAATGTAAATACTAGTTTCACAAGTGACTTACCTCCGGAATGTCTCCACGTACATAATTGGGGCATTCTTGAACGTTAGCAGATTGAATCGAAGAATTAACTATATCCACTTGATCTCCATGAAGCCGTACCTAAAAGAAAATTAAGTGATTATTTTTTTTATTAATACCATACAAAAAAACAAAAGACATTCTTTAAAAATAAGAGTCATGTCGTTCAACTTTTTAGATTTTGATATTGATTTGAATTTAGGATTATAATGCTAGTTAGTTAGTAGTTGGTATAGAAATTAACCATCATGTCAGTCTGCGTGATCAACATATTAACTAGAAGTTTGCAAATTTGCTTTATAACTATAGCATACATATGGGCGCAAACACTGATACACGCAGTCCTTAGCATCTGCAATAGAGTTAATTTTTTCCTTATTTTTTTATTTATTAGATTTTACTACCTTCATTGTGACATCAATCTGATAGTGATTACAAATTATACGGGAAAACTACATTATGTCACCCTTACGTATATAACATTAATTAAACGTAGGGGCGTTTAATTATTGTTATTAAGTGCTACGAGTCTATGTAGCATCCTTGCTGTCGCCGAAATGGGACTTGCGAAAATGCTCTTACATCCTCCCCGATAGAGTTGGAATAGAGATTTATCTCTTTGATAAAAAAAAGACATCTCATGTATTGTCTTGTTTTCTTATTGTAAGTGTATCAACAATGGTGGGTTGTAAAACTATCTTCTTCACTTCTGCTGGCAATGGAAGCGTCGTTGATCGTGATCACATATCATCATCAATAATTTCCACAATATAGATTGTCGCAATGTGTAGGGTACTTACGTCTTTAATACAGCCGCTGAAGCCTCCAGTCACTCCGGTACTATTGTCGAGGATCACCGATTCGTCCACGCCGCCCACAAACATTGGCGCGTCGAGGTTCCACTCCTACGTAAGAAACAAGTTAAATGTTTAACTACATTGCACAGTACAAACAGAATAATTCCGATTATTATTTCAACTATATCTATATAAATGTGAGAAGTTAGTACTAAATGGTTTATTTCTATATAACTGATAATTACTTGGCGATGTCAGCAGATAGAACTGCCCTCGTACTCGTTACTGCAATGTTAGACGTGTGGTGCCTTTCAGAGGGGTTTAGGACGGTTAAGTTTAAATTATTATTTACATTACAATATAGTTAAGTGTATTAAATTGTTTAGTTTATAATTATTATAATTTACTTTAGTTAACAACAATTATATAAACATTTCATAAATTTAAATGTATGCGTCATCGTTACCCGAAGTAAATGTATAAATAAATTAAAACAAATAGACAATACAACCATAAAAAAATATCTAAAATCATAAATAACATAATTCATAACGTACAACATCATCATACACTCAAAGATATATAATATATATTTTTGTTATTTTCACGCCATAAATTATATCACAAAGTGATGGCAATTGTTTCTCTCTGTCATCGACAAGTAAAATAAAAATTTAAAATTATCTGTATAAATACCGTGTCGTAAGAGGTGAGCTTCTGCTCGTAGGTTTCATTCGTGTTTATCTTCATTGAGACTTGGGTTCCGATTCGTGCGACGTGCACTTCGGTCCATTCGTTGCCGTCGAGCGTCCTGTTGCTGGTCAAGATCACTGGATTTCCTAAAATGTTATATGGTATTAAAGTTTCTTAAAAATTTTGAACCTTAAGTGTTGTTGTCTTTTTATGTATAATTTAAGAAGACTTTACAGATTTTTGCAATTAAATCAGAAAGTCTGTTTGACGTGGAGTCATTTTTAAGGATTTTAGGGTGAAAAACGAATATACATTTCACCTCAAGAATTTTAAAATCCGATACCTTAATCGTACTCTTAAATAACGAATCGAGAAATATTAAGAAGAGATCACTGTTCTTTCATATCTCTTTATGGTTTTCGGGTACGTCGGACGTCGTCCACTCATTTATTCATTCACTATTCTTCACTCACTTTATTATTCACACGTTTTCTGGCCGTAGCTAGCGTGGCTGTACCAAATTGGAAATATTTTTAATACATCCTAGCAATCAGTAATTAATACTTACCATCGCCAAGGTCGAAGCGGAACTCGAGTTTTCCGTTATGAACGGTAAGACCTGTGAAACCGCCGCCTCTTGCCTTGCAGTACATGATAATGCCGTCGATGACAGGAGGGGTGGCCTTAATCTTCATGGATATGCGGAAGTAGCGGCGCGACGTCTGCGGCAGCTTGATCGCTAAGTAGGCGCTCCCAGTAAACGCCGGGTACTCAATCGTTTGGTTTTGTTCACAGCTGTGTACAAAATACATTTTTAATTGAAGACATTAATGGTTAAACAATTCGTCTTCCGCTAAGAAAACACGTCTATAAAGTAATACGATACTGAATTAGTTTTCAATATTAACTATTGATTTTTACTTTTCAAATATGCCGTTATATTCCAAATAAACATTTATTTGATTACTAGACGAAACAAGGTTGTTTGTATGAACAAACCATATGATATATTATTAACCATGTACTGTAACGGGTCTCGGGGCTGTCCCCTTTACCCAGGCATCCTCTTTAGGGGGTCAGACCCCCTCGGTCCTTGACACCGTTCAAAAACACAGAGGGCATTCCTTACATGTTCGTTTCCCTAATCCAATGTACAATAAGACCAGAAGGTTTAGATGAACTGTCAGAGACAAGGGACATACGCACAACCATGATACGAAAACTAACAATTTGCGATGTACTAATATTGTTCTTAGAATGAAGATCGAACCCAGACACCGCGTAGCAGAAGTCATATTATCTACTATATCAAGTACTTTTACAATAATAGGGTAAATAACACACAAATCACCTGATGGTAAGTGATGACATAGTCATAAAAGATTGAAGGTTCATTTACTTAGTTCCTCTGAGGCCTGAAATGGAAAATTGTGTGAAGAATACTTACTTCTTGCCGGTATAGGCGACTGGGCATGCACACTTGTATCCGTCGGCAGTGTCGGTGCACCGGCCCGGGCCGCAGAGCCCCGGCTGGCACGCCTGGCCGGTACTGTCGCAGTTCAAGCCCGCGTGGCCCTCGGCGCAAAGGCACATGTAGCCGCGTTCGTTGCGCGCCTCCTGGACAAACAATAAAGTTTTAAGTGCCATAAGAATTCATTTTAACATTAGTAGTATCACGGCGTATCTAGAAACATCTTCTTAAAGTGAATTTTAACCACTGGCTTTCTGTCCGGTACGGCCCACTTTTGGACATTTTGGCAGCCAAGACTTTATTCTATTTACCTTTGTATTTTAACCGCCCAAGTTGACCCATACAACAAAAAATTAACAGGATAAAATTCACAAAGAAATGTTTTATTCAAGGTATAAGATAAATTGATTCATATAATTGAATCTCTTGTAGTATTGTGTTGCATAGTGCTAAGATATATTTATCTTTTCTTTTCTTTTTACCTGGCAAATTCCATCGTGATGACAGAGGTTAGCGGCGCAGGTGTCACAATCCCTTACATTTCTTCGTTCTAAGCTGTCCACCATCAAATTCTTCTCCTCTCTGCCGAGGATCAGCATACTCACGCAACCGATGAATCTGACATTATTTGAATAAAAGTTAAAAAGTTAATAATAAACAGTGCAAAAGACAAAAAAAATGTTAATTTTTTTTTAATTGTACAAGAAAAGTTTATTATATATTATTAACTTACCCGGAAGCACCGGCCAGTTCATTGGGCAACTCGTTGAAGTCATAAACCCCACCAATATACAGTGGTTGGTTCAACTCGAGCACATCCCATTGTTCCGATGACTCCGTAATGTACGGACCCTTGTTGTCAACATCCATTGTCACTGCAATACCAAAATTATTTCAGCTAATATTGCCAAATATATATTCAAGCAAAAAAAAAAATACAAATTTCTTTGTTTTCCTGTGAATCGCTAATGCGATACGTTGTTGTATATTTACGACGGCAGGCTGAAATTCTATCAGTAATGATGTCATGCAATGTAAAGCTATTGTTTCTCCCACAATTGGAGTGTACGAATTAGTATAAGTTAATTTTAGGTTTGACACGT
This sequence comes from Teinopalpus imperialis, assembly GCA_029286865.1. Taxonomy (NCBI): domain Eukaryota; kingdom Metazoa; phylum Arthropoda; class Insecta; order Lepidoptera; family Papilionidae; genus Teinopalpus; species Teinopalpus imperialis. The sequence continues at coordinate 2,710,592 of JAGSMU010000037.1, read as the reverse complement.
TATAGATTTTATTACATTGTCGTTAGATGTGACAAGACTCCACTTGAGATTTGGTCAGGTTAAATGCATTTTTGCGAATATAACAAATAATATATCTCATTTACATACAATAGAAAGTAAATTTACCTTTAGAATCGGTCCGGCTGATACGGATAGTATGCCAAGTGTTGAGTTGTAGAGGCCCGCTTCCGGACACGGAGGCCGCGCCAGTTCCGGTGTCCAAAATGAACGTTGGTACGCCGTCTTTCAGCTGCAACACCAAGTAATCGCCCGTGCGGTCGTTGTTTTCACCGTTGTAAAGAATTATGCCGTTATCGTCTGGAAATAAAATGAGTTCAACATATTGAGTGTAAAATTTGGTCTTGTAATCATTGTTTTATGTGTAAAATTCATGAAAATTGTTTAAAACAAATAGTTTGTAATTTTTACTTCTGTAAAGAATCGCTTGTCACGAATAATGAATCAAGTGTTAAATCCAAAGGGTGTGTGATTTATATACACCTGGTAACGGATAAGTGAAAGGAATCTTTTCTGATATCTAATATTCTGGTATTAGCAGTTAGAATGAAGTTATGAAATGCAAATGGGAGACAGATGTTTTAAATTAGTCTTACCACTGGGTTTGAAAGAGACCTCGATATCAAATTGCATGTAGGCGTCTTTTATTTGGGGCAGGGAAAGCCAGCCATCTCCATTAAACCGTGGCAAGATGCCAGTTACCCTCACTATGGCACGTGTCTCTATGCTCGCCCTGCTGTTGCTAACGTGACATATGTACATCCCTACGTCAGCTTCTGTCAGATTGTTTATGTTCAAAATCATCTGGAAGCCAAAAAATATTGTTTATCCTTAGAATATAATATCTCGATCATTCATACTTATATTTTATGTTACAGATACAAAAAAAAAAAACAAGTGAATCTATTAGATATCAATAGTTGCTTGACTATTTGGAGATCACTTATTCCAATTCCACAATTTTTATCCTGTCAATATTTTAGCCTATTTGTTTGTTAATTGTACGATGAAACTAATAAAAAAAGTTGGATAGCTTACGTTTTAATTTAAAAAAAATATATAGCAAGGTTTACGTAGGCAATGCCGCATGTAAAAGGTGGTTAACTTATAAGTATTTTTGTTGCATAGTTTCGAGTATGTTTCTCAACAATATATAACAATAATATAAATAAAAATATCTCACATTGTTAGATTTAACGTTGGGAGGCAGTCGTGTGTATTCCTTGGTCCATTCGATGGTAGCGGGTTGGTCTAAGTTGTGGTTGCAAGGCAAACTGATAGAATCTCGTAACTGAGCTGTATAGACTTGCGGCTGGTTATCGGTGGGATACAGTGAGTTGGAGGCTGCAATTAAAAATAGTTTTTATCGTTTTATTATATGACAGAGCTGTGGCATGAAAGAGATTCCGGGGCACGCGCACTCTCTGATAGAATAGATTTAGTCTTAGATTGCATGCTTTTGACTTTTTGTTTTTAAGTGCGCGCATGAAATTTTCACTTGCGATTTAAAGAACTTATGTACCACATTATTAGTGCTATGTTATGAGATTTCCATAAAAATAATATTTTGTAGAAATCTCCAGCAAAAGTCAGTGGAGCTACATCGCAGCCTAAACTCCAAGGTTCTATCATCTGAATATCTATTTTATAGAAAATCCGGTGAATTCGAATTAAAGTAAGAAAATTATTGTTACCTGGTGCGACAATGAGTTCGAAGTCTTCATAGAATGTTCTTCCGTAGGGATCCTGTCCATTGCATCTGTACACGCCGGCGTCTGACTGTTCCACCCCTTGTAACACCAGTAGAACACCATCACCATACGTCTGTATAGATTTAAATTATAAAATATACTTTGTTCCCTTTTCACACACAAATATTTACAATGTATAAATATGAGGATCAAGTAACGGGTAGCACGTCAATCCCTGTCAACGGCCTTCGAGAGTTTAAGTGTTGTCCTCGAGTGCTTCTTTCTACCCATAAGTAAGTGTCATACACTAGAAGAAGTCCAGTCGATAATTTTTGGTGAACAGGGTTTGCCAGGATCTGGTCGGTCACTGAGGGAATCTTAGTAAGTTACGCGAACGTTATATGAACACCTCATGACAAACAATATCTAGGTCTTCTTTCAATTTACTCTTCATAGTCTTGCAGACTATAGATGTAATAGATTGATTTGAAGGGTCTGCATAGCTAGCTGTACCTGGACAATAACCGCACGTTACCAAACTTCCAGATTTTCGGTTAAACGTTTACTAGCTATAAAATTATGGCGATTTATTATAATAAATATATATATTTTTTTCAATTAAAAATATTTTTGTATTATTATTATTTCAATTTAACAATCTTACCCTAAATTCCACATATTGCTTCGTGCCATATCGTTCCCAAGACGCCCTGGTGTCTCTCGACGCAGTCTTGCACATTATCTCAACGTTCTCTCCAACCGTGTACTGTCTTCGTGGCTGCTGTATTGCTACTATAGTCGGGGTATCGTAGCGCGGTCCTGTAATAAATTAAACAGTTAAGCTTTGTGACAAAAGTCAAACACAATGCATAATTAAAACCGTACCAAACTGTACCTTAATAACATATAGTTCAACAAAAGCACCACCATATTATACCATAATACAAGAAAAAATACCGCCAACATGCTAAGCATATCTACACACATATTTTTTACAGTTTGAGACATTAACAACATTAAACTACGTATACAATGGTAACCCAACCAAGTCAGATTCATACGTATTTGGATATTTGCATGGACCAACGTATGAGTAAATATAGTCATTTGTATTTAAGCAAACAATGGTAAATTTTCGAACATTTCATTATTTATGTTAAACGTACAAATCTGACTTTATACAAATGAGGTAAAGTTATAAATAATGTAACACCTTTAGTAAAAATATAGCATTATATAACTTCTTGTACATTATTAATAACGTATTACAAAATTTCGTAAATACTATTAATACACAATATATTTCACAATACACACACAAAACCCACAATAAATTTATTTTAAAAATATTAGAATTTTGAAAACTTTGGTTAGAACTGATATAATAGCACTTCACATATATAATATTTATTACCCGTTTATATCTTCCATTACATAACGTTACATCCAAACAACGTACGCTTGTTAACGGCCCAACCGACCGAACAGTATACCCCACTCGAAAGTACCCAAATCCCCTATCCTCCACCAAAATTACCAGCGGAGTTCGTGTTAACGTCCGGATGCATCTCTGGATATTGAGCGTCTTTCGAGTAGCAGTTCTCTTCATCGCTAGCATCCTTACAATCGCTGTATCCGTCACAAAGAAGATTCTCGTCTATGCAACCAGTATCGTCATAACATCGGAATTGTGACCTCAAGCATTCATTACCTTTTACAATAATACAAATATGAGCATAGATTTGAAAAAAAAAAAAAATATATAATAATTAAGAAAAAATCATAATAATTATTGTAAAATTAAGCCAACATAATTATAGATAGATATAATAACAGATAGGAAATGAGAGATAAAAAAGCAAAAAGCAAGTCCGAGATTTCCGAGGGTAAGAAGGCGAAAACTCGGACTACTAATTCTTTTGTGTCTTTAACTGACCCTCGATGTGTAAGTCGATGTAATTGCTGGTCTGCCTGCCGTATTGATCGTAAATGATGCAGATATAGCGTCCACTGTCAGACTTCTGTGCGAGTCGTATGAAGAGCGATCCGTCTTGTTTCTGTTGAACTGAGCGTGGCAGGGTCATTCCGTTCTTGGTCCATTCGATGCGGAGATTTGGTTGCGTCACGTTGCAGCTGAGATGAACAGCGGTGCCCACGTGTACCGTCTGCTCGTTATCGTGCGACTCCGGTGTCATCCCACTCTCTTCTAAGAATTTCATTATCACATGCATAACAAAAGCCTTTAAAGTATTTTCGAAGCGTATTCATTTAGAGGTTTAACACTTAGGCCTGAGCAGCATAGTATGGAATAAAAGTTGAGTAAGTTGTAAAGAAATAAAATGAATGTAAAATAATACTATGTAATAATAATACAAGAATTGGATAATCTTATTTTAGCATCATAGTGTCATTACGTGCCATCTGGCTCTTGCCCAAGCGATTGACAATTGACTCTAAGAACAGGTGCCATGGTGGTTCCTGAACACAGTGATAGTTTTTTCGTCGTTTTGTGCTGTTTATACTACAGTTGCGTGTACATACTATTGTTGGTGGTTGAACATCAAGCATAAATCAGACAATAAGGAGAATAAACTCACCACTGACGATAACCTCGGCAACGGCTGACACGTTTGCGATAGAGTTTCGGGCGAAGCATTGGTATTGACCGGCATCCTCTACTTCGATTTGATGGAAGATCAGGGTCGAGCCACGGATCTCAACGCGGCTGTAAACATGCCGTAAATCATCACATAAGAGTTCTGGGTCAGGGAATTTGTGTTAGTCAAGTAAAAAAAATTGTATCCAACCGAACAATATAGGAAATAAATATATTGCTGGTTTTCTGTATTGAAATGAATGTTCTTTCTACAATACCAGAACAAAATGTATGACTTACGGTGAGGGTCGTCTATTGACAGGTTTCCAAATAATGTCCTGTATATCATCTCCTTTGACAACGCATTCGACGACGGGAGACTGTCCGGGTTGTACGGTTTGCCGGGGTGGTCTGAGGGTTATAGTGGGTTGCGACATCACAACGACATTTATCGCCGAAGAGCGCTGAACCTCGCCTGTATTCCGGTTCATTAAAAGGCATTCGTATAGGCCCGCGTTTGCTTTTGAAGCCTGTGGATTAATTTTATATTGCTGATCTTTTATTCGGAAATAAATTAATCGTTAATTTGTAGCTTTATAAAACTAAGATGGAGACAAATTTAAAGCAATGAAAAAAAACCCAAGTCTAAGGTATTTTAGAGTTTTTGTGTGAACATATATATAACTTTTATTTGATTTAAAATTACAATTTCAACCATTTATTTCTTCTCCTTAGCAACCGTGCTAGGTCCTAGACCTGTGTTACAGCTGTTAAGCCCTTCCTCCGGATGAAGTATTATTTTAAAGAAAGAAGAAGATATATGTATATGTTTTGCATCACCATCGTAGAATTGACAATATCGTGATGCATCCAACCACTTTAGAATATGATTTCACGAATTATCGCACGTCTGTTGGTCACATTCTAATGGAAATTGGTACAATCGATGAATATCATATCGTTTGTCGATATTTTGACAAATGGTGTCAATTCAAGATGTAGCCAAAACTATTGGCTACTTCGTAGAATAGTTAAAACATGCGCCGCTAGACCTGCCGATAGTATCTTTTGACATACGTTAACCATAGCGGCTGCCAGCACTGACGATATGTTTGCTTTAGACATTAATAATACTGTGTTAAATGAAGTAGAAAATTGTGATGGTTTCTTAATCAAAGATTACAATACAAAAAAAACATTTTTATTTGTGGTGGCTAGCCAATATAGTTTTCGGAATATTATAGTGCTATATGTAATAATATGAAATAAAATGTAAAGATATCGTATATCTCATCTTTTAAGTGCTTCATTCTTATGTAATAAGTATGTAAAAAGCGCAGCATGAGAAACTGAAAGGAAGCCCTTAAAGACGCGAGACGCGCCTACGATTGAAACGACGGCAAATGCAGCAGGATTCGCTGCCTCCAGCGAAGCGCAGTTTAAGAGTAGGTTAAGAGAAATGAACTGAGCGAGACTTCTGATGGAGCAGGCGCAGCCTCTTTTAATATTATACATACCACTCCCAGAAACAATTAAAATAAAGTAGATGTATCACATCATGAAATAGTTCCGTTTCAAGAAAGGGTTGGACGTTCACGATATGGGACATTCGGAATGACTGAAGAAAAGATTTCTTAGGTTAACAGTCTACGTTTTAACTTAAAATTTTCTTTCTTCATCCATTCTGCATTTAACACGAATAATTCTCTATTTTGCGCAATTCATTTCCGTGACAGTACTATTTCTTGCTCAATTAATATAATTTTGATATAAATGTAGCCATGGTCAAAATCCATTAGTGCAGGATATAATTAAATGTAGTATTTGCGAATTTTTAACTGATAGAGCCACGCCACGAGCGTCTTTCTAGTGAAATAGGAGGATAATGCTACTGTGCCGTTTGGAGAGCGTAAATATCCGGACACAGTTACTAGTAAGCTAAAGCAGCTTTTCATCTCAGTTCCCAAGGGTGACAGATACTTTATGTGTATTTTGTATCTTTGTTGAGGATGGATGAACGTGTTTACGAGCACTTCTCTTGTATATAATTTACCATCAGATGAACTGTGTACCCGTTAGTGACCTTTTGTTATATAAAAAAAATATAAAGCGTTTTCTCGTTGCTACTTTTCTAGTTCGATTTAAAATTATTTTAAACATACGAAATAAACATTATTTAAAGTAATTATATGAACTTACGTTTCTAATAATAAGCTCATAGCCCCTATTGTTGATATTGTAGTCCATTGTTCTTCTGTTAGCCCTGCGCCACGTCACATCGTATCCGGGCGTTGCATTGCATCTGTAGAGAACGACAATATTAATAAAATAACTAATTGACACTTATTAGCAATAATAATATTTATTGGTCTTAATACTTGGCCGCTTTACTCTGCAGGTGAAAATGGCTTTAGCGAAATTGAGTCTGTTACCTGTGGAACCCCTTTTTTAAATTGAACTACAGTATACTTAGCACGTAAAATGTATTCAAAGCAAATGTTTAAAGCTGTATACAACTTTTTATAAGAAAGTTAAAAATTATTTATATTTATTAGATTAAATGATTAATTTACATTTAAAGTGTGGACAAAGTAATGCTATCTACTTCTTCTACGTAAGAATTATAAAATTAATGGAAGTGGTTAAAACAACATGGTAGAGGTCTAAAAACCTTGTCGTGCTTAATAGAACAAAACAGTAACAACTTAATAAGGCGCAAGTTGAGCCTCACATGAAAAATTGTTTACGTCTCTAGGCAGGGGCACTATAGTTCACGTTCACCTCTTTTCCCTTTACCCCATTCAACGAAGAACGGCTCTTTCAGATGCTGATTTTAAATATACAAAAACAATTCTGCCGTACATAACGACAGAATTCAAAATTTGATGGTCATCATGTCGATTTCCACTGGACCAATCCACCATTGTGCGCTTTACGGGAAATTTTCTGTCACGCACAACCGCGCTGTGGGATCAGCTGTTTATTTCTGAACCGATACGACTTAGGGTCCTCCAAGAAAAGAGCCTACACCTTTCTTTAAGGAAGCCACAGCTTCTACGACTCTCCTCTGGTTTTGTGGATGTTCATGGGCAGCGGTGATCTCTTACCAAAAAGAGGAAATTGATATTAGCCAGAAGAGTCAAGCCCACGACGGCTAAATCTTGTGTTACTACCAAAGTTACCAAAATTATCACTGCTACATTAAACAAGGATTATTAAATGAAATATATAATATATATATATATACCTGATCCTCGCATCCCTGCCTTCGATAGCAATATTTTGGGATGGTCTGTTGTTGTAGTCATCATCAACGTCCAATTCAGCTTCGCCACTTCCTTCTGGAACTTTATAAGATTATGGTGACAAACTATATACCCATCAGGGAATTTAAAAATAAATTAAGTAATATATAAATCCTATATATATAAATATCAATATTGAGAATCTAGGAGAAGCATCTTTGTTATTTTTTACACACGCAGGTTTCCTCATAACGTTTTCCTTCCACAGCGATCAGTGGTAAAAATAGATTTTACCGCTGCTACTTTCACCACCACTGCTAATGCTACTTAACCACGTGCTCTGTGGCGAAGGGAAAATCTCTATGAATCTTCATATCTAAAAAGTATAGTATCGAACACATGTGGATTCTGAAAATTGCCACTTTAAATGTCAATGAAGTTCCAAAGACTTTCCATAGACAAGAAGCTTGAGTTTGTGTATTCTTTGTATGAATGTATGTCAAATGTCAAAATATTTGCAATAACTAATTTAATACAATACCCCTATTGCCGTAAAATTTTGAATATTATTTGGTTGTGATAAATTAGTATCAAACCGCAGCCTTAAATTCTAGATTGAATGTTGTGAGGCTGGCTCGATTGGACAAAGATATGTTCACTAACTAGTATAGACTTACTATTATCTTCTATATCCCCTCTCTCCATGGATACACGAATGACGAACTGTTCTTCTATGGTTCCTGCGGCCGACGATGCGATACAAACGTAGTCTTGCTCGTCTTGTTCCGTCACTGACGTAATGTTGAACTCGACCTTCTCAGGTGTCGGCGGTACCAACACACGACGATCTGCGTTTGCTGTATGTATAAAATAAGATATTTTAGTAAAGGTTCGTGTACTATATACTTTTTGAGATATTATAATTACTCCACTACTGCTAAACGGAACTGCCATCCAACCGAGGATGGACCAGGCTTCACGAACAAACGACGAATTTCACGTCGTAAGAGCTTTCTTATATTTTAAAAAACTGTGTTTTGCAAGTATAATAACTGGTCAATAAGAATATTCAGATGTTACCTAATTGACAAATTTTATTATAAATTGCAAATTGTATTTATCGAGAGATTAAATTCGAGATCAGGGAATCGTGTTCAATGCATAGTTACTTCTCGCAGATAATGTTCTATGGCAAAAACTTTTCAATGTTAATATACTCTTTCTTGTTATTATTTGTGTAGACTAATAATTGGCCTTCTATGTTACTCTATGTTACTGGTTGTGTTTGTTTTTATAAGTGAGGTGAAAAGTATTTTTTTTTCTAATATAACATAATGACAAAATTAGGAATTTTTGTGACTTACTCTTGATGGAAACCATTGGTAGGGGTATTCCTCGCCCGCGGCATATGACGTTTACAGAGTTTCCGCGTACAACCTCTATGTAGTTGCTCGGCATAAGGATGATCTCAGGCGATTCTCGAACTTTGATAACCACACTGGATTCGTCATTGCCGACGTCGTTTGATCCCACGCAGGTGTACTGGCCGCCATTGTTTACTACAATGTCTTCAAATCTAAAAAAAAAAATTAAACTTGGCATATGTCGCATGTAACTAGATCTCTTCAGTGGGTGAGCGGAGTAACATCTACGACTATGTTGCGTACTTAATACGTGATATCTGTATCCCTTCTAACCTTCATATCATAAATCTGTATCAATTCAAGCCAATAAATAATGGTTGTAACCGTGAATGTAATAAAGTAAATTATAACCTGAGGACCAGTCGTGAGTTTAATATCGAATAAAGTAATTTCAGTGGAACTGAAGAGCAGACAGGTAAAGGCATGGGGAAAGCTACACCCAAGATATTTTCCTCTTTTGTTCTATACCTAACGACAACTACCTTATCCATTGTCGTTAGGTTATAGATTACGAACAATAGCTGGCGGTATACGGCTGTCTCATAATGCCTTGTCATCCGACCAATTGGTGTCGGTATTGGACACCGTAGCCACGGAAGGCAAACAAATAAACGACGTCCCATTCTACTACTTTCTACTAGCACTATCCTGTGGCATGGCAGATTCTCAATTGATCAGTGGTATATGGCTTTTCCATAATGCCTTGTCATCCCACCAATTGGTGTCGGTATTGGATACCGAGCCACGGAAGGCAAACGAATAAACGACATCCAACTGAACTACTTTCTAGTAGCACCATAACATATCCCGTGGCATATACGATTCTTAAAATACAGAGTGTATTGTGTGAGCTAGAAGGTAACTAAAGCACGTCTGGCTCAGGAATGCGTTGCACTATGAGTTAGCGAGTGGACGGCTCCCGAGTAGCTTGATCTATGAGAGAGAGAGAGTTGAGCGTGGGAGCGAGAGACGATACCTCAGTATGTTGTGGGAATCTAAGTGCGTGTTGGGCTCGAAGTTGCGGCCTTTGCCTCTCTCCCAGGACACAGTGGGTTCAGGTATGCCGCCCAGCACGCGGCAGATCAGCTCGAAGCGCCCGCCTAAAGCAACCACTTGTTCGCCCTGTGGCCAGATTTCCACGCGAGGCTTCTCGCGCTCTGTAACAACGAACCATACGGTTAAATACGTTAAACATCAGTAGCTAACATATATTTAAATTGGTACGGCATTATCATCTACACATTTCAACAATCCAAAACTCAATAGATATGATTATTCGTTTTCTCTGTTTATTCTCATCATTTTAAATGGTTGACAAATGGAAATATTCAAACTATAACTAATGTTTGATCATATTGATTATGTACCACTGTAACTATTTACCGTTGATTTAAAATTAAGCGCAGAATGTTAGTTAAAACATTAATGTCATAAATCATACAACACTGTTAAAAAAAACATAATAGAGCTACGTGTGAAATTATATAGAATAAATTCAATAACTTACTGTCAATGGAGAGGTGAACGTAAAGGTGTGCAATAGTAATTCCGTCGACGGATCCTTCGCAGCGATAATAGCCCTGGTCGGTCGCTTGCGCATTAGTTATGAGGAGCGTACTGTCGCGTTGACTTATCCTGGTGTTTAATTCCCCGTTGTGCTGCGGATTGAAAACATCACTTAAACATATTCTCTAGATTCTAAAATGATTTATAGAGACGCATATATTAAACAAATGTAGTGTACGCTTTGGAAACTCTTAAAAAGCGTTATTTTAAATAAAATTATAAGAAGAAAAATCTATAATATGTGGCTACACTGGGTTCATTATGGCATCAACTTACTGAATTATCTTATTGTTATTTCTAAATTTAATCGAACAATAACGAAATAAAAATACGTATGTAATAGTTGTTATGCACTTCCGGCTGTTTGGTTTATTGTATTATTATTATATATTTTGTAATTCTATTAATATCAATTACAACTTTTTCATTTATTCAATGTTTTCACCCGAATATTAGAATTTATATAATTGTAGGTTGTCCTGATATGTAAAAAAAAATATTTTTGTTTAAGTTTTTCAATTTTAAACTTAAATAGTTGCGATATAATAGCCGTCATACTTATCAAAGAATAGAAAGAAAGAAAGAGAAAAGATATTTTTGATGTGGATTGACTGTAAAAGTTACTCCGCTATCTTTTCTTAGATAACATGTAGCATAACAATGACTCACTTTACTCCATCTTATCATAGGCAGAGGGTTTCCAGATGGGTTACATTCAACCGTTCCATTGCCGCCAACCGGTAGTTCCAATTCTTCGGTGGAAAGTGAGATGTCCGACGGTTGTCCAGGAGCCGGTGTGTCTCTTGGAATGACTGTGATTACTACAGGTACTGGTGTAATTTGTATGGATGTGGCATTGCAGACGTAGACACCCTGGTTGGTAGGGATCGCGTAGTCAATGTACAACACTCCATTTTCCGATCTCACGTTTGATAAGAACTGGGCGCTATCTTGTCTATAAAAATGGAATAATGTAAATCTTAAATAAAATCATTCTAGTGTCTTCACAAAAACTTCGTAAACAAGTATAGAAAAAGAAATGGCAAGAAATTATTTATTAAAAAACTCAATCAAGATCAAGACATCGATCGATCTGTTCCACTATTACCCCGGTTACATATTATTAGGTGTACAGTGAGTAAAAAAAAGTAAAACTTTTTATTTTTGTAGTTAACAAAGGCTAATGTTTAAGTATCTGGCCAATATTCGTACAATAAAGTTATATATTAATAGTTGCTTCCAATTTTCTTACACCTTATATACTACTATATTGAGTGAGATGGGATTTTCTTTGTTATATTATCGGCACTATAACAATGCGCAGTGGATATTTTTCAATAAAAAAGAAAATATATAGTTGATCTAGAAATTCAAAAAAATGACATAAAACTACCTTATCCATTGGATAGTGCCAGCTGGAACATTGGCCGATCCTGTACAAGTGATACGTTTGCTTTGTCCCTCAGTAAGATTTGCAGCATAGGTGGACACAATCAACTTATCCCGTGGAAATCTCAATGGACGAGGTCGGACCATCAAATTGATAGATTTATCGCTTGAGCCTTGGGCATTGGACGCAATACATCTGAAAGGAATTAGTTACACTTAGCTCAATACAATAATTGAGTAATTATATCAGTAAGGTAAAAATCAAACTATGAATAATCAAAATATAAATAATCTAGCATTTGTTTGTAAATTATTCTCATATATAAAATTAGAGGCTTATATTATACGATACGAATTACTAAATTCGTATTCCATATATGTATAGAGATAGGCTAATGATCCAACACATTTGGAACTTAATGTGTTCTGTTTAGGTGAAATATGGATATCGCTGTCAATCAATAATATCTTTTAGTTGGACCGGTCTATAAAGCTGATAGTTAATCTGTTTCTTCGAAATGTTATAATAATATGTGATCGAAATCGGTCAGGAGCATATTATATTAATACCTGTATACTCCAGAATCTTCTTGGAGAGCGCTGGGAATGACGAGCAAGTGATCAGATTGTGCAAGATTAGGTAGAGGCCTGTATGATGATCTCTGCCAAGTGATACTTGGCGCAGGGATGCCAGTGGCCACGCATTCAAGCTCGATTTTATCCTCTTCATAGTAGTCAGTAGATTTTGTTTTTATGGACACCGTTGGCAGAGTCATCTGGTTGCCTGAAAATGATTATATTGAAAGCAAAGGGGAAGTTATGTTGTCGTGTAAATATACTGAAATTAGATTTATTTATTAACTCTTAAATTAATAGAAATAAATTATGAGAAGATGAATTAATACCTTTTACGTAAAAAACCCAGTCCGGTACAACTATTCCTTTAATGATTGCATTGAAATTAAACATTTTTATTTAGATCAACAATCAAAAATCAAAACTGCACATGTATCAGTGCAAATAAATAGAGAAGTTTTCTTTCATTTTTGAGTATGATAATTTAAAAATCTATATAAATATATATTATAATATATAAATATATTGCTAAAATTAGATTTTATGAAAGAAGAATTCTAAGAATAGATTGAATTTAGGGTTCTTTCTTACCAGGCACTTTTAGAGTGGCAATAGCTTGTCCCGTAGAAATTCCGTCGCTTGATTGACAAATGTACTCTCCACTGTCAGAAACCTTCAGATTTGTAATTAAGAGTTCTCCAGTTATGTAGTTAACGTATGATCTCTCCATAGGCAGAATTCCGTCAACTTTGGTCCAGTTAATTGGCAAGGCGTTATGAGTGTACTGGCTTTGAGCAACGCAAGTGAAGTTTACTGTATTTCCAACTTCTTGTATTCTAAGCGTGGGGCTCACAATCCTAATGGAGACAGTTGATTGTGGCGGAGGTGGAAGAGATGTAGAATTCACAATTGGTTCTCCGCCTGGAAGTTACGCACGATTTATGTTTTTTGGAAAAGCCGAAATAAATAGCGATAAGCACTTAATTAAAATAAGATAATCTAAACAAGTTTAATATTATAATTGATGATAACACATGTTAAATCATTGCATGCATTTTTTTTGGCTTTGAATTAAGGACAAAATTGAAAGTTGCTAATTTTATATATAAGAAGTTTTTCAATAATTATGTTATTTAAATGAGAAATAGATGTATACATATAAAACATTTTACAGCTATATAACAATAAAGACGTACAGTTGTGAAGCACAAATTTACATATAACGAATAGATACATAACAAACGCAACCCGACGCATGACTAATTCCACCGAAACAATGCTCACAATACAGTTATGGACACTTTTGCAATAATAAGTTTACAATCTTAACAATTTTATTAACTGACGATTCATCGAAAGAGTTGTAGTTTGAGAATAATTATTACTTTCAAGCTAAAGCAGAACAATAACTTTGCGAACAAACACAACGTTAAAATTATCCGAAGCCCCATCATTTATCTCTACCTTTCTCTGGTAACGTTGTAGTCAATACCCCAAGTGTGAAACCCCTTTCAGTTATAGTACGGCACTCGTAAATTTCGCCCTGATGTCTCGTATCCCAAACCGTTTGCCAACTTTGTTCACCGCGCCAGCCGTCTTTAAAGAGCCTGGACTCGTTATAATACTTTGGGTGTAGCATTTCTCTACCCTCAAAGTAAAACTTAATAGTCAAAGGCTCCGGTGCCCTGTATTTGCACGTGAAGGTCACCCTCCGCATAAATGAATTAATGCCATCACTGTCGTGGATTTTCGGATGTAGTTCCATGATCAAGCCTAAGTGTTTTTAGAAATTTATATTAATATAAAGTATCTGATTTTTATAAGGATAATAATGACCACCGAGTTATCACTGCGGTCTAGGCCTTCACCTAAAACGAATTTAATTCAATTGATACGTCCATCACATAAATTTGGTGTAAGCTAATTTCTAGCAATAACTTGACTCTACCATCTGTAAAGTCATACGACTTTAGACTTTTAGACATAGTCTGTCAATGTTTGAGTATCAAAGGTAAGGAATTGAAAAGACCAATCCAGGCTCTTTGGAAAATAAAAATACATACTTCTAGAAAATATATTAAAAAAATTAGTGCCGCGGATTTATTTCCACCAGCTCTTCTTAGGGCTGTAGGTTTCTTTTCCGAATTGCTAGTATTATTATGTTGTACACTGAATTTAGACATTTGATTTTTGATTTGAAAAACATAGCTGCTTACGGCATTAACCAATATATTAAGTTAACGAATATAGAATTTATTGCTGTGGTTATAAAAGTTTTAGTTAAGTTAAAGTGATTAGTGTTGTACGTACCGACAGTGGAACAATCAGGACCAGTGTGGGGAGGACGGCAGTTGCAAACGACTTTGTTGTAGACTCCCAGTTGGCAGTCATAGCCATTACAGTTGCATTCCTTGCATAAGCCGTCATTATCTTTGTAATATCCTGGGAGACAAATCTCACAACTCGTTCCGGAGTGGCCTTTGGGGCATATACAAATCTGAAATTTACATATGCGGAAATGTAAAAACGTCTAAAGTGAATGTGGTATTTTGCAGTGATTCAGGTATAAATTTTACATGCAACTGTATTTATAAAAGTGACCGAGTTACGAAAAAAGTAATGAAAAATAGACAATCGATTGTCGAATGTTAGTATGCTTATACTTCTGGACCTCTATTACGTAGATTCCCTGACTAGTGCGTAAGTGGTAAATGAGTGATGCGTGAGAACCTATATAATTTTTTTGTCATACGATTCACCCAAACCCGAAAATCCACAGTTTGGATACACAAGTTTTATTCCTCGGCTGGGAATAGACCCTAATATTTACGACTTAGCGTAACACAGACGTCAGTACTAGTCGAGGTTCGGTCCTCTCGGGCATCGTCGAGTCAGTCGCTCTCGCGTAACAGGGTAACGGTCGAAGCCAAGGCTCCCTCTCGGTAGCTCATATGCTGGTTACCCACTAATAAAGGTCTCGGCTGAGCGCCATAAGCATTTGGCCACCTTTCAACCCGATGAAACTGTAACAGCCCTCGGGCTAACAGCGGCCAACAACCATAAAAAAGGGGCAGTATTGGAATATTTTTTTCTAATGGCCTGATCAACACGCAACATGTCACGGTATGTAACTAAGATAGGCAAATTTTCCAAGTGTTAATTTTTGTTCGCACTTGTAACTAATTATATTCTATTAAACATAACCATGATTGTGATTTTACACAGTAAAACTCCTGAAGGATTTTATGATCAATTAAATGTAACAAAACCTTATAAACACAGTTTAATCACCTCAACTCCTTTAGCTGCTTGAGCTCCGGAACTAAAAATCTCAGTAGCGGTGTCCATAGATACATCAGCAATGGCAGAAGATGTGATTTTAGGTGAAAGCGTTGCCTTGACTAGAACCCTCTTGAGATCTCTAAGAATGTGCATAAAGTCCTCACGAGTGGCTGGTACTCGTGTATTCAGTAAATACCAATTACGTTCCGAAAGTGGCACTTGGAAACTCTGAAAATAGTAATTATATTATTATAACTAATAAATGGGATGTATGTTTGAATTCTACAGGCTTGATTTTTTTTTGTTCTTTGATCAGTTGTGTATTGTGATGATATGTATAAATTATTTGAGAATTATTGATTGTGATTGATTTTAAAACTTCAGAGTTAAACCCACAGCTCAGTAGTAAACTGAATGGTTTTAATTATTATAAATCTCTATTTCACCCTCTGGTTAAGTTTAGATGGAGTGTCCGGGACAAAGGACACTTAATCCATATCCGACAATTTGGGATGCTCTAAAATTTCTCTTTGAGTTGGTAAGTGATGAATGTGGCCCATGACATATACACCTATCCTCAACAAAGGTTCAAGATATTGTCACCCTAAGAATTGAGATGGAATGCATCGATACCTGTAATTGGGTCACCGTACACCGATACACTCATCCTTACGATTTACGTGACACATTACACTTATTTTATGTTTTATGTTTAGGTGTTCTGTTAAGGCGTGGTCCTACTTCTGTTGTGCCGGCCTATTTCTGCTGCTGCTAGAAACTAGCTGCAGTGGGGCACTATCTCACTCATCATCGTCAAGTAACACATTTTAAATGATTAGTGAACGTATACATGATTCTAACGTATCGAAGAAATTTCAAAGAAATATCCGAATATAGTAAGAATTGGTAAAAATTATTACATTCCAAAAAAAAGTAGTCAATCGCTGAATGTCTGAATACATTTTTCATCATTGGATTTACTAAGGTATGAGGATTCATAGTTCACGCTTTAATTACATACCTTAGCTTCGCCAGCAGACATCGGAGTGGGACTTGTCCAGGAGATATGTCTTCCATGACCAGCCAAAATTACAAATGCATAAGCTTGATCAGGTATGCCTCCAGTCTCATACTTCTGAGTCAGTGACAAAGTGCCACCATATGAAAGTACTCGGTTGCCTGCAAAATTAAAAATCATGTTACGGTAAAAGCAAATCACATAAGATGAACAATTCAATTTATTATTCTATGACCGATGGACTTAGAAGAAGAGAATATAGAAATAATAAAGAGTATACCAGATGCTTCTCTTAATGCGCATACTGAATTCTAGGATCAATCTTTAAGTTATATTCTATAGCTTGGACAAGCCAATATGGAACACAACTCTCGACTGTGTGAACATTGTTGCCACCAGTGCACACCAAGTGGTATTATCCTATACACTGTCTAAGGAAATTTTATCTATACAAAATTTATAGGATCACAATTTTTATTAGTTCAAAAAAATAATGATTTATCCATTTAATTTACCTGGGAAGACGGGCAGCGACCAGTAGAGGTTTTTGTCAGGTCTAGATGAGAAGACATACATGAGCTCACTCTCATAGGGCACAGGTACAAACTGATCATTGATCACCTCTGACGCATATGAGTCCATCAGACTGTACCCACCGTTGTTCTCGCCAAATATGGGGGCCGCAATCGCAATTCTCGAATAATGAGTTGCCTGGATACGAAATATTTTTTTTTGTTAAATGCACCCAATTTTGTGTATCAATTACACAAATAAATATTATTGAGCTTATTGATAATATGTACATATAATTATAATATCCCTCAAAGCCGAGGCTTTTTGTTTTATCACAATGCGAAGTGCTTCCTCGGTACGGTGGTCATTGTGGAGATTTACAACTAACTAATAAACAAAATTAAAAAACTTAAGTTAGTAAGTAATGTTTTGCAACCAAGTTACCTCATGACATTCAGTTGTAACACCTGAGCAGTAGCAGGACAGGCATCCGATAGGATTATCCGCATCTAAACTGTAAGTACCGGGTCGGCAGTGATCGCAGGATTTTCCGTCTACATTCTGTTTGCAATGGCAGTAACCTGAGTTATCACATGGCCCATCTATCCCCCGAGGATCGCAACTGAAATTAGATTATAATTTACACATATGACAACATACAAACGGATTGAAGGGATTATAGATTTTTACTCTGTTTGCCTTTTCAATTTCCATACATCTACTAACAAATATTTAAAAAAGACGAAAATGGTTAATTTAATGAAACTTTGAAGTTTCGATATGAATTGCGACAATAAGTCTAATTCGCACATAGGATCTGAACAAACTACAAATTACTTCAATAGATCTTAAAAATTATAGCCTTTTATTTTCATAATCCTGGACATTACTGTTAACATTACTAATTTATTTCTAGTAGTTAGTTTTTACTGCATGTCTAATAAGGTAACTATCGAAAAATATACTTACTTGCAGGAAGCAGGTGTGGTTGTCTCATATACACAGTTACCCAATGCGTCCTTTACATAACCGTCCTTGCAGTTTTCGCAATTGTAACCAGCTGTATTGTCGATACAGTCCTACAAAGATATCGTTTTTCATTATTACATTTCAAAACTAGCTGTGCCCGCGACTTCGTTTGCGTAGACTATAGGGTGCTTGGCATGTCTCATGTAAAGCCACGCTTTGTTTTTAGAACTTTTAATGTGGAACGATTCCGTCGTATATCTTCGACGTTTTTGCGTAACTGTTTCACAAAAGAAATAATTTTTCCCGTACTAGCAAAATTTTTCATTGATGCTCCACACCTATTGATTGTAGCGTCATGTTATATAGCCTATAGCCTGCCTCGAAAAATGGACTAACAACACAAAAAAAAAAACAATGAACTCGAACTAGCAGTTCCTGAGATTAGCGCTTTCTAACAAACAAACTCTTCAGCTTTATAAGATTATTGTAGACTGAGCATCTCTTATGCCAAAAAAAGCCAACAAGCAATAGTTTAGTTTTACTTCATCCTCGGCACAATATAGTGTTTTAATTAATTTTTCTACTTACGTAGCACTCTCCGGTCTCAGGGTGGCACATGTTCGAATGTCCATTGCAGTCGCATAAGTCACAGTGCTTTAAGTACAATCCCCTCAATGAACTCCTGATGACAAATTGTTATAATAGGTTAATAAACAAAAATATGCAGTATATTCCAATTAAAATATAACAATTTATAAACACTTACAGAAGAGCAAAAATGTCTTATAAATATTACAGATATTCATACATGTAAAATATTTTAATTAAGACTCACCACATTTCATATATGTCTTTATATCCAATAAACAATTCATAATGTTGTGCAATCATTAATTTCTCTATCGCTAAACTCTAATTTCATTGGTGACAATACAAGGAATTTACGAAAAAAAAAGCAGATTTTTGATGATTGAATATTTTATACAAAACAATGCCTCTGATAATGCCATCAATGCTATTTTTACAGCAAGTGGTTCCTCATATCACTATGTCTGTTTAATTTTCATTGTAATTTACATTGTATCGCAGTTATTTTCAGAACTGTATATTTTATATAAAAAAGAAATATAAACTGACATTTACAAGACTAACTTGATATTGTCGTCGTGCCAGTAGAAACCCTGACATTATACTATTAAATAAATTATCTGCGTACATTCTCCGTTGTACGTTTCCTAGTTAATACAATGAACGCTGGCGCTGCAGCCAGGTTATTCGATTACAGTTCGAACGTACACACGCTCTCGGCTACGTTTGTTATTAAACCTATTAGTCTTCAGTATCACGTCTGGATGCATATTGTTGTATGAAATTGCAATGAAGTATAAATGGCTAGGTCATCAAACTTACGCTAAGTTTTACTACAAAATAACCATTGAATTATTTGTAAACTTACCTTGTATAACCAGCTGCACAATTCTCACAGGATGTACCGATATAGCCAGCAGGACAAACACACTGCTCCACATGAAGAGCCAGTGGCCCGTTACCATTGCCCTCTGCAGTTTCAATGCTTGCAGTAATTATTGAGGCTATATCATTTGACATGCTATATGTTGCTTTTATGAGAATTGTCTTCAAGTGTGATAATGCCAACAGGAAGTGTTCACGTGACACCTCTTTGCCGTCAGGTCTGAAACAAGAATATATATTTTAGTTTTAAATATTCAATTGCCTAAACTAATGTATAGTTTTTTTTTTACAGTAATGCAGAAATTGTTATGTTGGCAAAATTAGCAATGTGTAAGATTTAAATAATTTATGATAAATTTTCGTCACCTCTGCCATCCCTTTTCCAACAACTGCACCTTTGCCGACATTTGGCCCATATAATTTGCTTGAAAGTTGCCAAAGTAATGGAAGGTAACATCCTGCAAATAATCAATCAGTTAGTATATCAGAAATAATTTTACCCAAAACTGAGAAACAACATTGTAATCATTAATTTAATTTATAAAATAAATTTTATTACGAACATTTGTAAGGAATATTATAATAGTCTCAGGAAAATTATTAAAAATATATTAAGAAAAGTATTAACTCTGTCTGTGCCAATAATAGCTGACATAAATGAACAGAATGAAAAGCCACACTAACACTAATAAGTTGTACATCTGCAGCAAAATTCTTGGTGCCGTAATTATGCAAGTTCTCCATGTCCCAGCTTAAGTAACCGCCATAAGATGTCACTTTGTCTCCGGCGAAACTGGAGAAGAAAAACTAATATTATTATTTATGTGGTGAAAAAAAAATTTAAATGATTAGATACAGAATTGATTATAGTTTGATTAATAATATAAGTTAATTATATCTTTATTACATGTGATGACATATACAACTGGTTCTACAGGCATATACTATATCTCGGAAGGCGGAAAAAGGTCATTACCTTTGAGCGTATCACCCAAAGTATCCCCCACCCGGTTGGGGTACCTAACCTTTTTTTTATTTTATCGTTAATTAAATGGGTCGGGGATACTAAGATGTCAGCCACAGAAGGTGATTAAGAGATATAAGTACCAATATTTAGTTTTGTCTATTACCATTTCATAAGTTCTACTTCACCATTTGTCTATATGGAAGAAATGAGACTACATCTTGTTTATTAATTTAAATTACTTTTGTTAATAATAATTATATTGCAATTTTCATTTTTCTTCTTCAATGATTAAAATGTGATATGTGTGTATGTTAATAAAAAAATTGGTTTAAATATTCATTGAAACTTATTTTCATTATTGATAGACTTCTTCATCTCAAAATTTACACATCTCTCATCCTACTCTCTAATGATAAAATCAGTAAGCGCTAAAAACGCGTAAGCAAAGATTTGTATGAAAAGCGAAAGTACGAGAGAGAGTGCAAACGTCTAGAGTGGTCAAAATTTCATGTTAATATTTTTTCTGATAAATACTAAATTTGTTGCAAATAAATAGCACCTTATCTATTATACTGTTTTACTTATTTACAGCGAATATAACTGATAGTACAACTTCCTCTTACATCAAGAATGTCTTTTTGTTGCATTAAATATGCATCAAAGAAGATTATTTTCAGTATTTATTATTTGCGGTTGTGTGGTTCGTAATAAAAATAAACATACGTGGGGGGCAAACTCCAGTAGTAGATCGATGGTATTACACTCTCGACATTTGTTAAGGTTATTTCTCCTCTTCGTAACTGTGGCTGTAGATCTGTCTCCACTGGCGTATTGTATTTAATAGCACCACTATTTCTAGATGGGGCACTTTTGTATATTTTGACTTGGTTCACAACATTAGGGACATTAAAACTTGTTGTCATAGTCTTTCTACGGAGATTGGTGCTACTGGTACATTCCTGTGAAACTCCGGAACAGAAGCACAAGGCGCAACCATGTCTGCAATTTGATTGAAATATTAAAAGTATTAAAATAAAGTTATATTATTTTATTAACATAATAATTATAAATGAATTATAATAATTTAGATATTATTTATTAAATCATGAATTACATCAGCACTTGCATATTAATTTTAAATATTATTTCTTAAATTTCTTAAATTATATATTTAAATGAATGCTCGCCCCCATACAATCATTTGTGAAATTTTATTTTTTATAATTTGTATTGATCTTATATAACTGACACAGTACGAGTGAATCAAGTGAGTGCCTTTAAGTTTGTTTATATACTCATACTCACTACACTGTTATGTATTGTGCAAAGTTGACAATCATAAGGAACAAAAATTGATTTTTTTTGATGTAGGTATTTATGGTCGTGAACAATTTACAATAAACCAAACCCACCTAAAGTCTTGAGATAGATAGAAGGAGCCATTCTTGCATTCTTCACAGAGTCGGCCTTGAACATTGTCCTTGCAGATGCATTCACGTGAAGCACTTATAGCATTGGTGCCGTCGCGGTTACAATAGTCTAAAGGTTTTGGTTTACAAGAGTCTCCTGGTAATAATGGGTTTCCAATGTAATCTGCTGCACAATAACTACAGTCTGGACCCTCATATCTAGAAAATAATTATATATATATATTTAAATATAAAATGTTTATTTAATATTTCAACCAATAAAGAGCCTCTGAGATTTATAGATATTTCTTTACTATTTTTTGAAAATAACTCAGAAGAAGTTTAGTTCTTTAAATGAGTTAACACAGAACAAAAGACTACTACTCTTACTATATATATATATATACATCAAAGTTTTAAATATAAAGAGCTGTGCAATTTATGAGATGTTGTTATTAAAGCAACACTAACCCTTGGAAGCAATCGCAGATGACATCGCCTGTTGCTCCGATGGCGCACGTCCTGGCAAACTGATTGCCACGGTTGGTTAGGGGACATGGGCACGGCTTGCACTCAAAATCACTGTGTATATCCCCGTAAGTTCCCTCGGGGCAGATCCGTTTAGGCACACAGTTTCCTAACCAAGGGCCACTGCTTACTCGAACGTAGTTCGCTGCACATTTCTGAGGCAAGTGATCAATATATCAAATCTAATAAAAAGTATTAGTAATTTAAATAATATAGAATAATAAAGGGTTGTTTTTATTTTTTCTCTCCCCTTGATGGAAAAGGAAATGGTCTCAAGGTTTATACAATCAGATTTTTGCGTTTACCAACTCTTCGACGTTGAATAAGACGGGGAAATATTTACTTCTAACTAATTTCGATTATTTCAGTATTTCTTTATATATTTTGTAAATACTTTGTAAAGAGATATTCGACATCTAGACTTAATAATTAAATCTTTGATCATTATTAAATAATAAATAGAGTGTAAATATATTTTAAATATGCTTCATCCTCTGTTAAATCACAACAAAATATATACTATAATTATTTATAACTATCACTTAATATATCGATAAAGAGAAATTAACAACATCGGGAAAATTTTATCAACTTACTTGGCAAGAGAGCCCTTCATATCCTGGTGGGCAATTACACTCTTCGACAAGGCTAGCAGCTCCAAGCCCAACGTTGATATGTTGTGCCGACTCCATAGCGAAGTCGGTGATATTCACGCCAGCGTTATTTATACTTGCACGTATCATAATCATATCAATGTTGTCCAAACTAAGAATTAAAATAGTTAAAGCATAAGATAGTACCCTGCCTGCCGGGTTATCGTAATAAAATATAGGCATTATGTACGTTTTAATTACAGGACTAATAACATGTTTTAAAATTTATCCTTAATTAATTGATTACACACAGACTGAATTCTATTAAAATTATTAAATGATTCGTATTTAGTATAATATTCTAACACTGTATTTCATTCTATTTGGTTCATTAAATAATCGGTTATACTTACGCCATCATAATATCTTCTCTGGTAGCAGGTACAGGGCCACTGGAGGTAGATTTCACCCAATTACCTGGTGTAAGGCGTGCTTCAATGTAGGTATCTCGGGAGATTTCACTGGGATACTTGTAAATGAGGCTCTGATACTTGCCCTGTGTACATATATTTTCATTTAATTCTTTGATTAAGGATAAAGTCTTCAACCTTAATCTACGGCTAATGTTTAGTGCTAAATCTCGTCAATATCTGTAATCAATTAAATTGTATTTATTACCTTTATAATAATGTCAGGAGAATCATCCAATGTGAATCTAGTTGAGTGTGGTGAGAGACTGTATCTTATATGTCCACCATAAGAAGTTAATTGGTTGCCATTGTAAGATTCCGGTAGAGTCAGGTATGGTTGCGCGTTATTGCCTTTGTACCAGGAGGGCAGATCTAGTTTTGTGACCTATGAAAAGTGAGTTGCGTTAGTATTATTATTAGTATTTTAAGAAGATTAAGATTCTCCCTAAAGAATGTCAAAAACAAATCTTACACTATATATATATATTATATATAATATTAAAGATTTACAACAACGATTGTAATTAGGTAAACATTAACTCCAAAACAAAAAGTGGACAAGATCCTCATCATTAATAATTAAGGTATAAAATAATGTATGAATTATATTATTTTCACAAGTCAAGCTACGTACCGTGGCACCATTCCTCATAGCCTGGTAATAATACTGGTCAGTGAAGGGTTGCGTATCAATCTCCACGTCTCCCGAGGATGACTGCTTTATGGCTATCAGCCTGGTGCCGCCTTCTCCCAAGGGAGTGGGCATGTTGTAGGTAAACAGGTCGGCGCTGCGGCATTTGTTTGATTCCCCAAAGCAGAAGCAACGGATGCATTCGCTTTGTGAACGAGCCTCACTGTTAGGTCGAAATTGTAGTAAATCATATTAATAACATAATAGAGTTTATATGTCGGTACAATGGTTTGATTAGGGAAGTATTTATATTACGTAATGCGATTGAGAAAAATCGCTTAAGATGCATTCCAGGTAAGAAGTCGATCCATTGTGAGAACTGCGCAGGTAAAAAGAAATTTTATAGTTTTAGAGATAGGAATAATAATAAGTTACCTATTGAAATATCCATTTGGACAGACATCAGTTTTGTTGATGTGAACAATGGAGTCGGGCGTTGCGAAAGTGGTTCCACGTCTGTTGATTCCCTCGCACGAGTAAGCTCCGCTGTCCTCCGACTGCAAGTTGGTCAGACTTATATTTTCTCTTTAAACTTACACAGAAATGTTAATAAACTTTAAACGGTAAGGAGCAGCCAGCTTAACAATGAAGAAATTCTTTGCTATATATGATTGCTTATCAACAAGATAAGCTGTAAAAACTAAACCAATTGCTTCACTTTTGGGTGTTGTTTGCTGGCGGTGGAAGTTAATGACTATGCTTCTGCAGAAAGAGAAAAGAAACAAACCACCATTATTCTCAATAAAAACATTTTTGTTGATTATTTGATGGTCGGTGATGTCAAGCTTAGGGATGGGTAATGAAGAGGAAGTTAGAAAGTGACCCCATTAACTGATAAATTACAAAAGTTTTCATCCGTATTGCAAGCGAAAGAGCCACAACGGAGTCGGAGTATCTTTTGAGAAGAACATACAGACAAGCCGGAGTTAGTCATTTTAGCAACTATTGAGTTCAATGACAACAATACTGTTATTATAGACATATAACATATAATTTTTAATACCTAATTTAGTCGAATTCGTTATAAGTTTTCTGTCAATACTTTTAATTACAACCGTAAAAAAACGTAAGCTTAATAGCTAACATGTTATTACGCTTTTAATTAACTTCTCTATTCCTATTAGGGTTAAAAAACATTTTGATCCTAATAGGAATAGAGATAGAGGCAAGCCCTAGTCAAATTGAGAGACTAAGAGAAGAAATAATGGGTCGGCGAAAAAGTTTTTTCGTATTTTATAAGTAATAAGTTGCAGTAGAATCTCGCTGGTAATACCAGCCTAATGCAAACAGTAGTTTGTTAGCAGGCTGGTTTTGATACCGTTAAATAGATGACACTTTGAATACAGAAAAATTAAGAGAAAACGGTTTCCCGCAATTTTTATATTTTTTTTGGCGTACAGAAGCAAAAATGATGAGTGAATCTAATAAATTCGGTACAATTTGAAGTTATATGACAAAAAAGGGAAAAATGCAACAAATACTGTATGTAAAATGGACTTAGCACAGTGTCAGTACAAAATTGATTCAAGCGTTTTCAGTCCAGGAATTTTGAAGTCAAAGATGAAGCTCCGGTCGATCTGTTACAGATAGAGTCGATGGCATTTTGGATAAAGTAAGCAAGATGGGCATATTAGTAGTTAAGACATAGCTGAAGAGAGGGTTGACCACAAAATAGTTTTGACCCATTTAAAAAAGGCTGGATAAACAAAAAAACTCGACATATAGGTGCATAAGAGCTAAATTTAAAAATTGATTTCCCCAAGTCCATTATTTATAATATAACATTTATATTTTTTATTATCATAACTTATTTATTATCGTGCAAAACTTACTTGCATATCGTTGCAGGTGAGTGTGCCGACGCCGTTGATGCTGGTGGAGGTGCATTTGGCAGGCACATGTCCCCAGTTGAGACGCCACGAGATGAGAGGTACGGGCACGCCGACGGCTTCGCAAACCAAGACTAGGCTATCGCCAGGGTTCAGGTGCACGTTCGCCGGCGATGGTGGACGAGACACGTGCACTGGTGCTGAACGAATTACAAATTGTTAATCGGCATTTATTTTTTATAATTTTAGGAGTGACAAACGAGCACACGTGTTGACAGATGGCAAGTGATATCTGCGGCCCATATTGCTTCAATCTTCTTTAGATACAAGATGCGTTGTCACCCCTTTGGGCAGAGATGGAATGCCTCTAATTTGAATCTAGTGATTGATTAAATAATTGAAGCATCATCATTGGATTAAGTACTACTAACAGCATATGAACGATTGTAAAAAAGAAACCACAGTTGTAGAAGATGAAAATTCGAATTCAAAGACAGTTTTACACAAATTTACTTGATGTAATGATGAATTTAGGCTCCTGTGGTTTCTTTTGTTAAGATCCTTTTAAACATGTGCCTGTACTGGCACCTATAAATCGTTAATGTAGGATGAGTAATAAAGTTCCTTTTGCCGACATTAGGCCGGCTTGAGAGCCGGAGCTGAGTACCAGAATCCATTAGCTCTAATCCAGTCAGCTGTCAGATTGCAAGGCTAAGTGGTTGTCATCAAACTTTATGATCATTATCACACTCTTATGTATTATTTTCGTTATAAGATAAAAAAACAAAAACAAAAAAAAATACCACAGCCAATTTCGTCAGTTTTGTCCTGGCAATCGTAGTGATTATCACAATGGAAGGACTTAGGTATGCATTGCGGATCTTTGGTGCAAGAGAATTCAATTGCAGAGCATTGTTTTCCAGGCTCATTAATGCAGTTTTGTTCATCCGAACCGTCACCGCAGTCGTCTTCTGAATCGCATACCCAAGTTTTCAATACGCATTTCTTGTTCGCGCATAGATACTCGTTCGGTTCGCAAAGACCATTTTGATCTGCAATATGAAATAATATTGCATATTATATAACAAATAAGTTATGAGTAGAATTATTTCTAATTCATTATTATAATATATATATATATATATATATATATTTATATATATTTTAAGTTTTAAGATATTTTTTTTCTTCTTTTTTACAATATATGCACTTCACCTACCATTATGTCTATCCACGCCACGGGTTGACTGGTAGAGAATGCCTTAAGGCATTAAGTCCGCCCTTTGTAAGGTGTGACCAATAAAGTTTAAATAAATAAAAAATAAAAAATTGCATCTAAAATTAAGATTAGATAGGAGTATAGTAAATTGACCTTTTAACCCGTTACCTGCCTTCCGGTTCATACTCAATAATAGATTGTAGACAATTGAAAAAAATAATAACTTACAGCACGAATCCTCGTCGGAATGGTCGTCGCAGTCAGCATTACCGTCGCACACCGCAGATTTGGGAATGCATTGTCCGTTTCCGCACGTCGCTTCCGTGGGTAGGCAGGAGTTGATTGGTGGCATGGGTTTTAGAGCTGAGAAATAATGACTCTATTTATTTTCGCCCTAATAAGTCAGGAACTTTTAAGAAAGCAATGATTTTCTTTAATTTTTTTTTTTGCTTTGTGGCATGTGAATCCCACTAACCCGCACCGACTGTGCTCCCATATCATCATAAGGGGTTTATTAGGCTGCTTCTTAACTACAATAACTAATGCCAATAAATACTTACGAGCATTTTCAACTACTAACGTCACCCTTACTTCG
The DNA here is from genome assembly GCA_029286865.1 of Teinopalpus imperialis. NCBI lineage: Eukaryota > Metazoa > Arthropoda > Insecta > Lepidoptera > Papilionidae > Teinopalpus > Teinopalpus imperialis. Next base: position 2,682,531 of record JAGSMU010000037.1, on the reverse strand, counting down.
GAGTTGGGTGAGCCTAGATATAAAGGTGCTTGACAAATGTAGACACCACTGTCCAATACCTGTAAAAGATTTATTATGAGGTACACACTAAACCAAACATAATTCGATCAAACCAGCTGTGCTGTCTGTAACATAAACGATTCTATTCCTGCAGATATACTCTAAACTTTTAACGCTTTGTATAAGCGGTGTCGAGGTATTTAAAGTTATTATATACACTTAAATAAGTAATTTAATTTAAATGGGATTATAGTTATGCCACTAAAATTATTTACTTTTAGAATAACCATTGTATAAACTTTATAAAAAGAGTAATTTTTATTTTAAGGTACTTTGAACTTAAATAATAAAACTAAATGTAAATAAAAAAAATGTAAAGTTAGGTTTTATAATAATTATTAAATGATAAGTGATGGTGATAAGTGTCCTTATATTTTAAGAGACCTTTTTTATTGAAAATATCATACTCATTTTTATTTCATGACATCGATGAAAATAGATTTCATCACATATATATATTATAAAAGTTTCAATAGCCGAGTGAGTTAGAATACGATCTAAGCAACATACATTTGAATAGGTCTGAGTCGAATATTGAGGTTAAATTAGAAAAATTGTTTACTTCATGATCTTTCTAACACTTACCGATACTTTGTTCATCTCCAAACGACCGTTGCGATCTGTTGACCCTGGCTTAAGAGGTCTTCCACCCTCCTTTACCCAGCGGACCGAGGTACGTAAACTACCTTCATCTCGACATTGGAAGACCACGTCTCCACCTAGCAAAAATAATGTTAATAATGCCAACATCTGACACGTTTCAAGAAGGGGATCCCTGGATGCAACATTCCATTTCAGGTGCATGAATGATAATCCTAATTCACCTTGAGGCTTTCAGTTCTAATGACATGCTTCCCAAATGAAGTTATGATCGATGTAAAGTATTTTATCAAATAAATGATGTAAGAATGCATGTTAGTACAATCTTATATGCAGCTATTTTTTTTAAGTAAAGATATAACTAAAATGTGATGTGTAACTTATAATATCATGTAAGAGTTAATAATTCGAATATATGTCTAATAATACATAATTAACATTTCATATACCAGAATGCAGGTCGTATTATTTTACTTTACGGTTCAAAATAGCGGTAAATAATAATTATGGGGGCAAATTTGCGTTTACGAAATGTGATAAAGGTGGACGAATGACTATCCTAATGTTTTAACCATAAAGTTGTTAATATTTAATATGATGAAACTGTAATAGTATATTTCAGTCAAATATCCATGCAATGTAAGTAACGGGTTTAACGTAGCAGGCGTCTTTGTACCGCAATCTGTAATTTTTATACTATACTGAAAAAAACTTGTACGTTGTTTTTTGTATACACTATATTATTAAACTGCATTATTTTAACTAAGCTACATGTTATATGTACCTATGTATATAAGCTAAACTTACGTTATGATTACTTCACATTTATTTTTAACATGGTAAGAAAGTACCTATAACGTTTTAAATTCTAAATAATAAATATAATTATATTAGTAGTAGTTTAAACAATATTGTTTGGAACGGGTAAAACAGGAAGAGAATCTCGATAATTAACGATGAAACAGGAATGGAGAAAAGATGGCAATCTAGTTTATTATTATTACCAATTAAAACAATTACAGATTAAACGTTAAGTCGTTTACATATCAGTATTTTAATTAAAGATTTTAGGTTAAATAAAATATACCCATATATATATATACCATTTACATAAATCCGTAAATAAATACACCATTATGTATATCTATTATTTTTCACCCAATATTTATATACACTGACTCACCATAGTTGACTGGCCCACCGCCGTGAAAGAAATAATATAAATTATTAAGCGGAAACTTTTATATGGTATTATATTATACTTTTTATGTTTACATATCAAAGTTTAGCCATCCACCACTAATCCACCACCGGATACAAGGTTTAGAAAGAATTAATTTAATGTAGTAATTATATTCTTAAAACTATTCATGTGAACTTAAATGCTAGTAGCGTTCTTTAGGAGTAATGTCAATTTATTGTAAAGTGTAAGCATTATTTGTGACGTGTGTAACTTAGAAATTTGTAAGTGGTAATATGCGAGCTAGCTATTTTAAATCGAAGTGACAGTCGACGGTATGATGCTTTAAAGATGAGCTGACTTCAAGGAATAGTCACCGCGCTTGAAGAAAACCGTAACAAATTATTGGCTAGTTTTTTTATAAGACATATTGCTACCGTGATGCTATAGCATCAAACGAAAGTTAGCTTCGTATGGCATAAGGGAAATTCATCTCTATTCCATGTTGCCTACAAAGTTCCCCTAATAAAGGTTTAGAAAGAAACGCTTGTACAACTTAAATACGGCAGACCTTAAACTGTTGACCGTAATGGTATAACATATAATTTTTGATAAGTAAACATGTTAAGAATACGTGCACGACACAAGCCGAATAAGTATAGTCTCGAAATACTCGTACTTAAGTAGAGTAGTAGTATCTTTGCACTCATCAGCTGCAAAGAAACGGGACTATTAGGATCTTCGCAGCGCTGAGAATCAGCATAATGAAGTAACACTTCTCGTACCATTGAAACAAGCTTTGACGGCCAGCGTAAGAGGAATCGGTCTTAATGATATTTGTGTTGATTAGAACAGATTTCGGTTGAACGGTTAACCGGCTCTTTCGTTATCTTGACAGTAGTTATTGAAATATCGTCTATCGATCTAGAATCTACTTTGTTTTTTCAATAAAATGGAATATGTGATAAACGATTTGTAAAGGAATTTTTAGATAATAACTTTAGTAAGTTGTAAATTTTTAAAAAGAAATAGCACAAGTTCACAGAAAACTTTTAATAATTAATCTAGTACGTCCAATTACCGTTTCGGATAGTCTGCGTCGCAGGGTAGGTTTTCAATCTCAATGCGGCATAGTTTCCTCCTGTAAATATACGCACTGTTAGTAAATTTAATGAGGAGACCAGCTGAGGACGGAAACATATATTCGTCATAACAATGCCTTAAATGCAGCAAAATTCTTACCTAAAAATTTCCGGACAATGATTAAAGACAAAAACAAATGGTTCTTAATCTAAGTTAGTCTAAGTTAATATATATTTAAGTTAAAAACAATCTTTGATGTTATGAAATTATTTTATTGATTACTTTATATCAGGAATATACAGTAACAATAATCTCATTAGTCTAATAACTTAATTTCGTTTTTAGCTATAACTATATTTTTGACAAATGTTTTATCAATCCTAAATAAGTTGTTTTAATAAGTTAGTCAAGCTGAAGGTACTTAATACGTAGATTATTCGTGAATTTACTTAATACTTAGATATTTACAAACAGTTATTTTTTTGATAGAAATTTTAGAAAACGCATGCGGTTATTTTACATTTTATTAATGACAATACATTTTTATCTGCTGCTCTCAACAAGCTTAACATACAAATTTAAAATACTATTTTAAATTTGTATTTGGAGATACGTTTATTAGAATTTAATGTTTTGTAATAATATCATTTTGGTTGAGGTCTTACTGTCAGATGGACAGTCAAGCTCGTCACTGCTGTCGCGCGGACAGTCCACACGACCGTCGCATCGTCGTTGTGATTCAATGCAAGGCCCATTTTCGCAACGCCATTGATTCGGGGCGCACCCATCTAGTTAAAAATTTTGTATACCCATAAGCCAATCATTTATTACAAATACTTGCCTTGCAAAAAAAAAGCTTAAAAGTTTTTTTTAAAAGTTTGAGATTTTATATTAGATTAGAATTTTGCAAATGAAATGTGTGCGCATTTCAAAACACAGTATTAGACAGTAGTCTGATCCAATATAGTAGAAGTCACGCGGCGAAAGTTACGTGTAACAAATATTAATATTAAATACCATACTCTATAAATATATTCGTTATCATACGATGAATACTTGCATCTATAAATTTTGTATGGAAACCTAGAATTTGTGTATGGATAATGAAAATATACTTAATTTTACCTGATCCTGGTCTTCCTTGGCCTATTGAACCCTGAGGTTGACTGGTAGTGGAACCACTTTCGTATGGGTTAAAGGGATATTGAGTGGGAGGGATATAAAGAGACGGTGGTAAGGGACTACGGGTGGATAGTGTTGGAGGTGCCCATGTAGTGATGATGCAATCTGCCTCGTCCGATAGATCAGTACAATCTTCAGTGCCATCACAACGTGCTGAAATTGGGACACACTGTCCTGTTGTGCATTGCCATTGGTAGTCTTTACAGGCTGAAATATAATATATGCGTTATAAGTTGAAGTTAAGAGAAACCACGTATGCATGAGGTAATATATACATATATATATATATATATATATATATATATATATATATATATATATATATATATATACATATATATATATATATATATATATATATATATATATATATATATATATATATATATATATATATATATACATATATATATATACATAATATGGTAATCTTTTACGACAGTGTTATTTGGCTGTATTTTAATGTTACCTACGCTGAATTTATGTAGAAACAGAGGACAACAATAGATCAATTTGTGCACTTAAAGTTTCCGCTTCCGTTTCTTCATATGTTATCTTTAGGGATGTGCTAATGATAAAGATTATATAAAGTTTAATTTTCTATTTATTTTAAATCTCGTGGTTGGCTATCGTAAAAGTTCACCAAATATAATAATATAAATAACAAGAAATACTACCATAGCCAAAACGTAACAAAATGTTATTTGTATACGGATTAATATTTTAGTAAAATGTATGTAGTATTTTGAATCAATACTTTATATACACTGCCCAAAATAAGTGTCTAAAAAATTTTCATGCTTAAACTACAAAATAAAATATAATCTAAAAAATAGGGAATATTGTAAATGTGGATTTAGTGCACTCTAATAATTAAAAACTAAACGAAACTATACACTATACAGTACTTGTACACTACTGATTGCTTAAAACAGAAACCGAATTGTATACAAAATGGCCATGAGCATCACGCAGAGCAAAATAACCAGAAGTAGGAATATTTAATATTATACAATGATGTAAAAACACGTATATTACATTCCATTATCAAGGGTTAAAACATGTAATTTGTACCAGAGTGGTAACATTTTTGTTCGTCGGAGAAGTCCGAGCAATCGTAAATATTGTCACATCGTCGTATGTGCGGAATACATCGGCCGTTGTAGCACGTGAATTCGGAATCGTGGCACGGTGGTGTTGGCAGCGTCACAATCCAGGCTGTACAGTGGCGACACTTAGTTTTTCTATCATTAAATATATATAATAACAAATAAATGCCGTTTTGTATAACAAAGGCATTTGATAATTTTCAGAACGAAACAGCAATATTGGTATTACAAAACAATTAGATATTTCTGATTTTAAAATTACATGTACTATATTTTAAATCATTTTCTTATAGTATTTTTCTACCCTTCCACCTTTAATCCTTTCTGCACTTACAACTCTGTTATGTTTCATAAGACATGAATATGTTCCTTAAATCGGTTTATCGTTCTTAGCAATGTTGCGAGAGTGAATCTAAAGCTGTGATTAGAAAAGAAATACTCTTTGTGTGTGTTCAAAGGCAAATCATAACGTGTGTAATCCAAAGTGATTTAGAACTATTAACAATACTGTTTATTATTAATATAAAACTGATGTGAAGTAAAATTAGTGATTTTTATATTATGTGCAGCATTTAAGAAGTGCAATTCATAAATTGACTATATTCTTTCATTGTTTCTTATTTACTTCTATCTACAAGCGTATCTATGCATTGTGTTTGGCGCATACGCGATAGTAAATTGGCATAAATAGTGCTGTTTCTATATTACTGCTGCATCTGCTAGGTAGCTGAATAGATTGCAAGCCACGTGGATTCTTTTTAATAATACAAATATATATCAGGTTTATTGTTAGAATTTCTTATTATGCCGTATTTGTAAAGCAGTTTAAATTCTCCAAAATTACAGATGATAATATTTCGAACGTTATTATTAAACATGTTCCTGATCATAACAACTATTAAAGTGAAGATTATTAATAATTACTGTAATTATTAACGTGTCATGTATTAACTTTGTCTCTGTGCCTTAGTATTATATTTACGTAAGTCTATATGCAATACTACATCGCCGCCGTTTCGTCACGACAATACAACAATAATAGAAAGTAGACAACTTACGACAGTTATCTTCATCCGAGTTGTCGAAACAATCATAGTTTCCATCACATGAAAACTGAATGTCAATACAGGATCCATCCTGGCATTGGAATTGGTTATCACTGCATTCCGCTACAAATGTACGAAAAAGTTTACATTGGCAATTGAAATGTTTCGAATTGACTTGTCTTATATGACTATGTCTGTGTCATAGTCCACCTCTTGCCACACACATATAAACATTGCTTTTCCCACTGACTGCTATAGAGCATGATCCAGAGGCACCTGCTCAGTCGTACTCACTGCATCGGTCCACAGACTATACTGCGACTTCTTAATAGTGAGTACGGAAGGTCAAAGGAAGGATGGGAATATCTAGGCTGTAAATAATTTATTACTCGTGCCTCGTCATTGCCTCTTAGTCCACAGGGTTAACAGAATTTTTGCATTATGATTCCTTATCGAGGATTAAAATGGGTATCAAGAGATGCAGGAACTACTTATCAAAAGGTGAAAGTACCTATATGCTTCTTAGTCAGTTAGTTAGTTCTGACATTGGTAGAGCTGCACTGCAGTTTGTTTCTAGCTGCAGAATGAATGGGTCAGCTGGACCGGGGTGAGACCACGCCCTCAAAGAATACCAGCGTAAAATAGCAGCATAATGCTACTGTGTTTCATCTGGTGAGTGTAGGGATCCAGAGACCTCTATTACTGGTAACGAGGCATTCCATCTCAGTCCACAAGGGTAACAACACGTCAGCATTAGGATTCCTTGTCAATATTGAATGTAGATGTCATGGACCGCAGGAATCACTTGCCATCAGTTGAACTGTGTGCTCGTTTGTTACTTTCAATTTAATAAATAAAAAAAAATATCGTAAAAATATGTAACAAATTACCTTTAGACGGCATAGTGTCGTTGCAATGCTTCTCGTCGTCGGAGTCGGCGCAGTCGATCAGTCCGTTGCAGCGAAGTGCGATGTTTATACATTCTCCGTTTGAACATCTACGGAAAATCAAGCTTCTTATAATAACATATTCATAATATAACACATTTTTTGGATCGCGAGCGAATAACAACGCACAGCATTAATAAACAATACGCAATATTAAGTAAAAATTTGGATAATGGTTAGGACAAGTCGCATACACACGATCGGCCATAATAAATGTAACATAATGAGGACACATTATTTAAGCGTTACCTGAAATCGTTAAGGCCATCGCAAGGGGGGCACGATAGTTCGTCGGATCCGTCAGGACAATCAGCGACGCCGTTACAAATGTCTTGGTTCTCTAGACATCTGCCATCGCACTCGTGACTGCATTCTTAAATGAAATATGACTTAGTTGTACTAATGTAGCTTTAAAATGATTAAGTTAAACTAAATTACTAAGTAGTAGCTGGCGTTGAAATATTTTGTACATTTAATTCTTCTTTTACATTAAAGTGTTTACAATAGAAATATTTTGATAAAATAAAAAAATTATAAGGAAAATCAGTTGAAATTTTTAGGCACCTCAATGGAATTTAATTTTGTTGAGAATATTTTGATATCGCAAAGCCATTAAATCATACAAGCAATCATTCAAAACATCGAGCTAAATTCGCGACGATTATTTAAATAACTAAAAAATTTATTAGTATATTTTACTATTGTGTCTTTCAGTCGCAGAGCATTGGTTAGATATCGCAAAAAGCATTAATCATAAAGTTAAAATTAAAACAGTATTAAACATAAATAACAACAAATTTTATATATACCATATATATCATTAAAATTATTAAATGGTAACACTAATACATTTATAAATAATTCTCAATTTACAATGACTAAATAGACCCAATTTATTATAATTTAAAATAATCACATTTTTCGGTGCAGTAGATAGCGGGAGGACTTGCCGCAATTATTGCGATTGGTATGCGGTATGGGATGTCACTGGAAACCGCGGCTGAACATATTTTTGCGTTATCTGATTGTTTCCCATTTGTCAGTATAGGAAGATTGGTATTTCCGTAAGTAAATATTTACAAATAGTGTTAAGAATTTGTTATCTATACGTGGGGTGGCATATTTTACATTGATGTAACAATTAACACCAAACTCTCACTGACCGGTATCGAAAGTTATTACGATTAAAAAAAACTTAGGTTACTATTAATTATTATTATTATTTGTTATTAGGTTAGGTTATTTACTTATTTGATTTGATTTAGATATTAATATTTCGAAGTCTGTCAACCAGGGAATTATTGTGATCGAAGAAGTAGTGTGATTTAAAATTATAACACAATGATAGTTACCGCATTTTTCCTCATCTTCGCCCTCATCACATTCCTCTATTCCATCGCAGCGAGTAGCGCAACTGATGGTAGAGCTGATGTGGCAGGAGAATTTATCGGCCGGGCAACGGGTACCATCTGAAGTTTTCATGTAAATGTTTATATCTTCATAAATAGCAATATTTCACAAATTATAATCTTTGTTTGCTTGTCACATGAATTTAAAAGAAGTACATACATCCCAGTGAGTCATACACAATATTAGTTGATAAAGTTTTGATATCATTTAATAATATGATAACAAATTGGCAATTATATCCTTTTAACTTCAGAGCTCTCTGCTCTTGAGTCTATTCCGGTAAAGTTGAAGAGGCTAGTAGGGGTATAATTACTACACATACATCTAAAATATTAGCTTCGAAGTCTAATTATACATTTGGTTAAATCTCTCTACAGTAGCATTACAAGATACTACAATTTAACTAAAAACCGTACTGATTATTACGTTTATTTAAAAGGTAATTGCTAAAAGTTACTTAATTCTACTTACATGCAGTTAGTCATGCAAATCAAGCATAATAAAAATAGTCTGTTATCATACTTTAGGTTACTTACATCGACCAAGTTGTTAAATAATGCAATATCGAAGAATTTTTCTGAACATCCCCTCTCCAAAAGAAGAAATAGAGACGAAAATATCGAAGACTATGCCCCATACGAGCTTTCACTCGGAGGCAGTTTACTCACCGCAGTTAATTTCATCTTCACCGCGCGGATGGCAATCTTTGCGACCGTTACAACGCAAAGCGATATTAATACAAGAACCATCCCCACATTCCATCTCGTCCCTTTTGCAAGGGCAGTTACTCTCGTCAGAACCGTCATTGCACTCCTTTGTTCCGTTGCACCAGGAATCAGCTCGCACGCATTGTCCACTCGAGCATTTATATTCATAAGCCATGCATATTGTGCCTGCCATAATATTATACATTGCACTAACCATAACCAAAAGTATTTACAAGGTTTTTATAAAATGCAAATAATAAACTTAAAATTTTACTTGAACTTATTAATTTTAAAAAGGGGTGCCTTATATTTTCCATTTATTCTTTGTGGCAGTTTATTTAAATTCGCCAGAATGTATAATACTGGAAGATTCCTGATAAAAATTATAAATAGCAAAACTTTTATTTTTAATTTGTTTGTTTGTTAATGTGTATTAAATAAGCATTAAATATTTACTACATTCCTGAGAGCGCCGCAGAATTATTTACGCTGCTCGTGGTTGTATGATAACCATTATAGATTTTTAACTTTGGGGTGGAAGATGAAGGCAATTTAAAAAAAAAATGGAGGATTGAAATAATCAAACCATAAGTGCAACCGCGTTCATCAGAACTGTCCTGACAATCATGCGTTCTGTCACAGTGTTTGGATGCAGGAATACAGAATCCACTGTCACATTTGAAGTCCTCGACACCACATGCTGACGGTAAAAGAAAATACTAAGTTCATAACTTCTTCTTACAGTAACAAAAAACTAACATCAATATAGCTAGGTCGTATTACACTATCGACATTTAGGATACGGTATGCTGGAAGACAAAATAACACATCGATCGATATCTGATAGATTCAAGTTCAACTAACATTAAATAGAATTCAACTAATAGAAATAAGAGAAAGAACAAGATAAAGCAAGATGTTTCAAATTCAGCGAGAACATCTTCTCTAAGAGAAAAAGAAATTCCGAAAAAAGGAAAAGAAAGAAGTTAGACACCGATCAAGAGACTTCTGATGATATATAAACTTACGACAATTCTGTTCGTCTGAATAGTCGCCTTCCTCGCAATCATATTGGCGATTGCATCTCTTATATTTTTCTATAATTTTCCCTTCTCTGCATCTAAAGTACCCCATTTCAGGAAATCCATGCAAAACTATGTATAAAATAAAAAAAAATGTTGTTTAGTTTCAACATGCTATATATATACATTTTTTGATAATATATTCATCATAAACGTATGATGAAAGTAATAAGTTTAATAGATTATATAAAAAATAGAGTTCTGTGAATTTTTACGAGTGCAAAGATAATATTCAATCGGTGTGCGTGGATCTTACCGAAACAATTTTTTTCATCAGATCTATCAGTGGGACAATCCACTCGACCGTCACAGCGCCTCCTGCGGTCGATGCATGACCCAAAGTCACATTGCCAGTAATCCGGACCGCATGCTTGTTATACGTATGATTATTATATAAAATTTACTTACAACTTGCACTATTAATGGGTTTGTTTAATGTTCAGTAAGATAGTTCAAAGTCAATGGTATTGAATCGTATACGCAATGATATACTTATCTAAAGGTTAGGTTTTCAAATCTAACAATTTAAGTTTATGTAATGTTGATAAATTACTATTAATGATGCCAAACTCATAAGCTCTGTACAATGACTATATCTAAGGTATAAATTATAACATAGAAAATGTAATGTTGGTTACTATCCAATACCATCGACTTCAAGCTGTTTTAAGTGCATTTGATACGTACGACATCCAATTTCATCGCTTCCATCATTATCACAGTCTTTAACTCCATCGCATCGTAGCGATATCGATATACAGCTTCCATCGTTGCAGAGAAACTGGCCGCTGTCTCGACACACGTACTCACCTGTCCCGCCGAACGAGCGAGAGACTTACCAGTCCATAGAGTAAAGCATGCGCAATTGTTTTTATGTTAGTTGGAGGTAATAAAGCATAATTGAGATAATTTTGATATTGTAAATGTTTGCAGAATAACACTCACCACAATCTATTTCGTCAGAGTTGTCATTGCAGTTATTGAAGCCATCGCAACGCTTTCTGTTTTCTATGCAGAAACCATCGGACACGCAGCGGAACTCGTCGGATCGGCATACTATACAATGAACGAAACATTAAAATCTTTAAAGTTACTTGGTATGTGTGAATAAGTATATCCGAAACGTTGAGGACGAGACACGCAAATAAGAATATCTAACTTTATAAACGGGGGTTGTGGCAATAAATGACGGAAATGGTAAAATATACGAATACGTTTTGTGCGCAGAGTACATTAGGCAAAACCACGTCTAATAAAAGAATTGGATTTTGCGAAGTCAGGGTAACCCAAGTAGAAGTAGAAGGAACTTACCACAGTTTTGTTCATCTTCTTCAGAGGGGCAATCCACAACGTGATTGCATCGACGTGAGCTTTCTATACAACGACCATTGTAACAATGGAAGTCGTCAGCGCCGCAGGATTCTGCAACAAAAAATAAGATTTTAAAGCACCTCGTAAGGCCTAGTCATTTGCTAGATAAGGAGATATATCTAATGTACTTATTTATAAGAAATAATTTAATAATTGTTGCATTGTAGTCTATAAAAAATTAACTGGTAGTAAAATCTACTTGTTTTTATCAGTGGGCCTTGATAATAAATCTTTAATATAACACAGCGGGATTTGTGCAACTTCACTGAGATAAAATGACCATTAGGTAACGTTGAAAATACAAATGTCATAGCTAGCTTACTTAAATGTAAAATAAATCATAAGATTAATTTCCGAAGTTTATATTATATTATTAATAAGTTTATGTATATATATATATATATATATATATATATATATATATATATATATACATTAAGTCATTTTTCAGTGCCATCGAAAATTAGAAGATTACAGCTATTACACAAAAAATCTGCAGAGATCAAAGTGTTACTCGATGCAAACTGAGAGACCCACCTACATATTAAATATAGGATAATATACTAACGGTAACTGGGTAACGGTAACAAGTAATCTAGGAAAATAAGAAGTAAATCATGAATTAAATGGAATGCATGTTATATATCCTTATTGTAATCAATTTATAAGGACACATTTTTATTATATTAAAGCGATCACACAAAGTGTTGAGAACAAAGGACGGTTTATAAAACACATAAGCAACAAGCAATTGGGAGATAACATACTAAAGTCGTAATTACGGTACTTACGACAAGTTTATGGTTTTTTGTATATGCTATTGGATAAAGGAAAAGATTATATTTACTTATATGTAAAGACATTTAAATCGCTACAAAATTTGAATTGATAGCCATACGCGTATCATGATCACGTAGAAGACATACAAACATGTGCTCATAATCCAACAATAAAAGCGAGGAAAAACCTGTCTGCTCACGCAGATTTTCTTAACATTTTTTTCTGAACATAAACATTTTCTGAAACACCTTCGCAATATTTAAAATTCTTGCGTCGTCGAGTCTACGTGATATACTTATCATGGTATACTAAGTAGGTAAACGTTAAGTTTAGGAATACGCGCTTTTGATAGTTAAACGCAAATTTTAACGTTCAAATTTTATTTAAATAAAATATATACTACACAATTAAGAACGCATATTGAGGTCCTTGTTTAGTCAAAAATATTAGGTCACAAAAAAAGGTGAATAAATAATAATCATAGGACGAGAAAATTATTTTATAGTGGCGTGTAGTGCCAGGTATAAATTAACATGTGTACATAATCTTGTTTTTGAAAATCTTTTGTTCCTCCTAATTTATTTGTACAAAATTTAAAAAACTTACACAAACTTTATTTTACAAAAAAGTTGTTTTTTTGTAAAATTGTGAAATTTGACCTCGTCTAGGCTAATAATTTAATACGACTACGTGAATATGTCCAGGATAGAATATAGTAAAGGATAGAAGATAGATTCATAGAATAAGTTTTACAAAAACTGGTAGCAATTATTAACACATAGCCAAACCCAGAGCGTGTCTAAATGCAAATTAACATATTATTTAATTGAAAAAAGTACGAGTCGTATTTAAGTGGTAACCATGTGTTCGGGTCATCATTTCATTATTGAAAAAGCAGTTGAATGTTATTTGTAACATCTATATATACGCTTTAAATATAAAATAAACTTGATATCGTAGGCACAAATGGATCTTAATATGCATGAATAATGTAACGTAAATATAATTAAGGACATGCTATCAGAGTCTGTTTATAACCGCTTGGAACGTGGGTTCATACATGGTCAAACAGAAATCATGACTATATTGAATCATAGTTTATTAGATAGAATAGATGCTTCATATTCAAATACATACCAGCAGCTAGCTATAAAATACATCTCAACAATTCCACAAACATTTTTATTAATAGAAATCTCGGAAGGAATCATAAGGATTTTCTACATCATACAGATATAATTATTATAACGTGTAAGTTTTTTTTTATAACATTGTTATAATATTGTATATGCGTTATTTACGCAACCTTGAGACTTAGAATATTACGGAAACAGAGTTGGAAGGGGAAAAGGATTCGCTGAGCCTCCGAAAGCTTTTAATAAATATTGTTATGTCACGAGAAAGCCGACGAAACCTAATTGGTACACGCAGAGACTATGTTGATATTTGTGGAGCTCAGCAATCGTGAAGCTTACTTCAAACGAAACTACGTACTTGATATGTATTCATAATCGTCTTCAATCACTTATCGTAAAGTTGCTAAAGAGAAACTATTAAACATCGGTCATGGGAATGCTAAAAAGGATATCTTCTTTTAGACGTTGACGTAGAAATCATATAAATGAAGTGATTCACTAGTTTCATCTCATGAATGAATCTCATAACCGTTGTCAATTTGGAAATATGTTAATATGATTAAAGGCCTACAATGTTCATCCATCATTTGCGACCGCAAATCCACTTCCTATCAGTTAAAACTGTCGTCCAATATTGTTTAAATACTTTAATCAAATGTTATATTTACATTATTCAGCTATCTTTACGTATGATAATCATACCATAAATGCTCTAAGTTTGGACTATAGTTATTCGGCGCTCTAAAGAGCATTAAAGATTTTTTTGAAACATAGATAATTTGTTACTTGAGTTATTATTAATTACGTGATTTTTGTTCGGAGTTGTGTTGCGTAAACCTTTATTTTTGGCAAAGATCAATTAGATGAATTGATGAGAAGCCCCGAATTTATGCTTGCCATTTCAGTTCGGTTGTTTAATGACGTCAATAGCATTTGTTGTTATGCAGATTTTACATTAATTAACACACTTTTCATGTACCGTAGCAACTCCGATTAACGTAAAAGCTCTCCGTAAATTATAGCGTCATGTCAAATTAAGTTATGGAAATATGCGTTTAAGTTTATTTATAAATTGTACATGTACAAGTTGAATCTTGAAAAACTAATTGAACAGTGTTTAAATGTCAATGCTTAAAAACAAATTTCAATTCTTAAAATCACCCGTAACCGACAATTAAAAATCTAAAATCATATTTAATAAACCATGTCTTATAAAAAAAAACTATTGATCTGTATAACTCTGCACCAGGCACAGAGTTCCCCTTAGTACCAAATTGTCCTCGCTGCTCCTTCGTGACCTGACCACTTCTTTAGTCGGAAAGCACTTCGAGCTAACTGGGACAGTTATAATATAAATATCACCTCCACAATTAATGGTTGATAAATGAAAGGTAGCCTGGCATATTTCGTATTTGAATTATGTCTCTTACAATATATAAAATAGAGAAACGGTTTTAGGAATACTGTCCAAAAGATTTTTTCACGGTACAATTTGAATAACAGACACGCGATCCTTTTTTCATAACTATGATAAGTTTTATAGTTGAACTTTCCGACTGTGTTGGAAGACTAGGGTTAAACTCTTTCTAAATTTATGTAAAATTAAATATATTAACTTCGTTTCGTGAGTTTTACCTTGGTTATTGTATTACTTTGCTTGAGGTACAGATAAAGTCTGATATGGTAAATATACAACAATTTTATTATATAATTATCAATAAAAAATATTATTACTTTAATTTTTTTAAATCATTTCGATTAATGGTATGACTCTTGTAGATTGTGATTTTATTGTAATTTAATTCTTAGATTACAACTTTCTGTAATCTGTGGGGAAATTGCGAAACTGAATCTTTGGTTTCCAATATACACCGATTTTGTGTAAGTTTAAATTTGTGTCATTATCCATTAATCTACGTTTACAAAGTAGCTGAATGATTAGGTTGATAAGTCAATATTTTTAAAATTACCTCATGTTATTTTAGGACCATTTTCTCTTTAATATCTCTATTTTTTATATAGAATTGTTGGCACATTTGCAAGCAATTCACCTCAGTGGTTATCGCCGCCCATGGTATTTTATACAACTTCAATTCTAAAATTACCAAAAATTACCCTTATTAGGCGTTTTTATCTCTACAAACTATTTAACCGTGTTTAAGCATAGAGTATGAATTAACGCATCATTACAATTTTGTTTATAAAGATCGACGCAGGATCACAAGTAAAGCGATAGATCAGGTTGTCGTGTGGCTTTACGGGGAACATTTGTGGCTCCGGCCCGAAGGGGCTTGTGTATTTTATTCATTTTTGTATTCTGTCCGCGACAGAACGCTTGAAGTATCTATGAGCAATACGCGGTTTGATCTCTTCAAATTTTCGTAAATTTATGTCACGTTTTGCATGTTAGCAAGCCGGATGTGGTCGGTTTATTGCTCGTCGTGAAATTCTTTTGCTATAAGTTTCTTACTTTAACTTCGTATTCCTTTTTTGATGAAATTATAATTTTTTAAATATTTTACTGACTAAAGAGTTTTGAAGATCACTTTCAGATTTTTTTAGATTTTCAAGCTAGTTCATGCTTATTTTTTTCGAACACGAGAAACAGAACAATTTTTGAAGGTATGGTAATAATCTAAATCGATTTCTAAACGTATTGATCAGTTTTAAAATTATGTTTAAGCTGCTAGACTATCTAATTAAATCATATCACTCTATGTGCATATTTACTACACTGTATTTCCATGATAAGTAAGATGTATAATAATTATACCTACTGTATGGTCGCCTAAGAATAGACATCTTATAAAATACAGCCCAATACACAAGAAAGATAATTAATACCGAGAAGAATCATTTTCGAGTAAAGTCATCTTCTGACAAAAGACGTTCATCAAACTACAAGATACCTCGAGTAGTTATATTGAACTAATACACCGAAGAGGGTGATTGTTAAGTCGTTGTTAATGTGGTGTAATTATGTACTTTTATATTACCAATACCTTTGTTAGTCAAAACCTAGTTGTGCCTTGAGATATCCCCCAGCATTGCGAGGCTAAAGGCTGTTATTGTTTGTTCGATGACAAAAAATCTTAACTCGAAAATTCTAAGCAGTAATTCTAAGGGTAACGACCGGAGTCGTAACAACTAGTTAACAAATAATACGCTGAGCTCAATTTAAATTTATAAAAGCACAAGACGTTAGAGCGAGACGGGGACTTAATAAATACGTTAGGTTATTTGTATATCGTTTGTGGGAGCAGGCAACAATAGTGATTGATAAAATATGCAAAACAACGCCTTATTATTAGATCCCTATTCGGAAGAGTGACATATGAAAGAGATATTGTTATCCGAATTTTGTATAACATCGAGATTAATGGCACCCGCAGCTCGTTTAATATAGAGACTATTATTGTATTATTGCATTTCGCTAATTGCTGAATACGGACCTTATAAAATGTAGTTTCTTCTTAATAAAGAGACTTGGTACTAAATAATACTATGAATTAAAAGTTGTCCAATCTATGGTAGATTACTTCAGTTAATTATATTTGCGTAAATTCTTATATTTTATTATGTACTGAGTTATTAATTAGAAGTACACACTCCAAATTATCACCGACAATAAAGCCTTTTTATGAAACTCAAGTTATTAGTTGTTCCTTCAAATTTAATTTATTTTTCGGTTCAAGCATCTCGTTGTAGCTGAAGCCCTCTGTAATGTTAATCACATCTGCTATGACGGTGGTTAATCTTTCGTGAACCGGAGGGTCGTTTGGTAAAAATTAGGAACCCCTAAAATGCATACATTTCCATCATAATATCAGCATTAGCTTTATCGCTTGTGACGCCATCTCACTCTGATCTTCTTTCCACGACTGGGATGCCTTTATTTGCTATTATATATATTATATAACAATTTATTGACATAAAAAAGACAGATTTTCGAAAGCTTTGGTTAGATGTTGACTCCGGCGTTCTTTATGTTACATGTTTGTGGTTCATCTGATGAGGTTGATGGTGAGTGTAATAAATCTGCACATCACAAATGTCGCGGCATTCCATTGCAGTGAACGTATCTGCATTATGATTCGTAACTACCGATGAATGGGGCGCAGATAACACTTACTATGAAATTAATTGTGTAATAGTTTTGGTCCCATATCATAAATATAACCAAGTCATCATTTTGTAAGGTGAACTGTCGGCTTTCACCATCTTTATTTCGACCTATCAGTAGTCCATTGCTTAATACAAATTTCCTTACAATGTTTAGTGACGAAATATAAATTCAGAATGCAATGCTATGAGAGAATTTTAGATATAGCTATAGATTTTGTTGCGTCCTTCATAATGATCCAACGATATAATCACGAATAATTAAAAACATAACATACAAAAATGAATATAGCTACTAGTATTTGAAAAACTTCCTTAGTTTTGAAATTTCTCATAAATGTCGATTATGTCTTTGCATTATTGGTTATACGCCAATACTTCAGATTGAAGGACTGTCGTCTCGTCAACGGATTTATTGAAAAATCAGCCACTTTGTAGTAAACATTGAGTGTCTCACAAAAGGTCTATGAATATTTAAAAGCATCGTCTTATCAGATCAAATACCTCGTGACCGAGTAAAGTGCTAAATGAGAAACACTTCTAAAGTATAGTGTTAAACTGATGTGTTTATTAATAGTGCTATTTTTTTTTGAAAATATATTAATTATACATTACGATACGTAGAGCTTAAGTAATAAGATTTAGTTTTATAACAAAAGTGATTTACCCTAAGCTGGGCTCACAATATAGCAGCACTATACGTGTTGAAGATAATTGGACTAAAGTGATACAGTCACGATTAAATTCAACATACGTGTTGAAACTGGTGAAAGACAATGAGTTTCAATAAGGTTTTTAATTTGACCATTATTTTAAGAATGTAAAAGAATCAAAACTCTGGTCAAAGACATTAGTCGTACACAAGTGAATGTTATATTACTTCAATTATTTTAGATTATTGTAATCGTATAAAATTCTTTTTCGAAATATATTTGTTAACGTAAATGATTGACGGTGTATAAGTTAGAGTAGCTGGCTGCTGTGTCACGAGTCTCGGGTTCGATTCTCAGTCGAGGAACATTATTTGTGTGTCCGGGTGTTTAAATTTCTCGTGCCCCTTACACTGCACCTGGATATTTATCCGATGGTATTGCTTATGTATTACATTGAAATAGGGAAGGAGACGACGAGTGAGAAATGAGAAAATAATTACAGCACTATAAAATTATCCAGCGCAGTTGATGTTATCTGGCAATAAACGGAAAATAGTATAGTAATATAATAATAGTCGATATATTAGATAGATAGAAAATATAATAATAGTATACTAATAATAGTCGATATCAACCAACGTTACCCGAAATAGGTAATGCCTCCCGCTTCCACTCTGGCCCGGAGTGAGTTGTTAATTTCCCCATATATGGAGTATAAGGCATGGACGTCATCATAATCAACTTAAAGGTCCAACGCTTGCTCATATATTGCTTTCGTGATTCGGTTACATTCGGTTCGGATGCTGTATATATATATTCAAATCAAATAGAAAATCACACACACCATGCATTATATGCCGCATGCCGCACATATGCGGTATTATGCATAACGAAGAGAAATCCTATACTATATACATATAGAAAAAACACAGAACAAGAAAAACTCGAGGACAATAAACTGTACTAAAACATGATTGCTTAAAAAAACAATAGCGGTTTTATAGATAAATTTATGAGATATGGTCGGCGTTAACAAGGATCGGGAGGAGTTCGGGGCAGAAGAAACAAATATCATGTTTTGCGAAGAGATTGGTCCGGCTGCTTGATTATGCCCGCCTCCAAAGGTCGCAGAGTTTGTTATGAATAGACTTGTCTGGATAAGAAATTTAGGCAATGAGGAAATTTTGAATTTTAGTTTTATAATTTTAAGATTGTGCAAATTTATATTAAGACGTATACATTA
Organism: Teinopalpus imperialis; assembly: GCA_029286865.1. Classification (NCBI taxonomy): domain Eukaryota; kingdom Metazoa; phylum Arthropoda; class Insecta; order Lepidoptera; family Papilionidae; genus Teinopalpus; species Teinopalpus imperialis. The sequence continues at coordinate 2,662,820 of JAGSMU010000037.1, read as the reverse complement.
AAGTTAAGAGAAACTGCCGTCACAAATATTTTTATAGCATGTAAAGATCCGATACTTTAGGTATTCTTAGATGTATGCTGATAAACTTACTTAAGTTATTATTGAATACATTGAATAAATAATTATAGAGAGAAAGAACAACGCAGCCTTTTCAAAGAAACAATGACGGAGATTTTTATCTCTTCCATCTTTAATTGTTTGTTATCAAACAAAAAACCAGACGAGATTGAATAGTGTAACTTGTATAGTAGTCGTAGTTAATGTTTTTGTGCTATTGGTAGTTGTAGTATCATATTCGCGGGCAAGGCAGTCCTTGTTCTATCTGGGAACAGCACTGGTCTACAAAAATTTTAATAAACTGAGGGACAATGTGATTAAACACGCCCCTGAGGACGAAGCTGTGGACAGTATATACAGTCACAAATGCACTTCTTTTAGAAGTATTTATTGTAATGTTGTAAAATTATTAGAAAACTGATTGAAATTAGAGAAACCCGACGCGAACTAACTAATTTAAAATGTTAAACATGCAATATTATAACGTTATTCTACTATCTGAGATTAGTATGTACTTTTGTACCTATAAAAAAATTATAATTAACATGTCCTATGAATATAAATGCTATTGGTTAAGTAAAGTAAAAATAATAGACAAAATCAATTAAGAGAAACCACATTTGATATAGATAAAATGGATTATAAAATGGAAGCAGTTCACATAATAATACTAAAAAGGAGTGAACGGAAACAGATGATTTCGATTCTCACGATATAAAGTATGGTTATGCTTAACTTGATGCAAAAAACGACAACAAAATTCCACGCTCATATAAACATTGAAGGAGCAAATGGGATGAAGTCTGCTTTAATTTTTATAATATTATAAGTACTAGAATCTACTGGACGAATTGAGTTTGTGGGAAAAGAAAAAATGGAATATATTTGTATGAGAATTCTTAACTCTTATCTTACGAGTGGCAAGTTAGCAAAGAGAAATCTTGGTAAATACGTTTAGTAAACATACCTTTTTTGTAATATTCTCCCGTGCAGGTAAAGATATCTAAGCTCGTACATACAAACCAAACGTAAACAAAATAATGTGATCGAAATAGTTTAATTTAATTGGTTAAAACGTTTTGTGTGGCGAAATCATCTTAGCATTTAGCGTCACTTTATTCGACTTTACGACAACAAATAGACATGATTTAAGATAGATTTAATTTTGTGCAGTTTTATGGCATCTAGTATGCCTTTCGAATAAACTGAGTTAAAGTAACGTAAACGTTGAAGTGACTCTTGATCACAAAAATTATATTTGAGCAAGTAGTCTAAGTCTAAGGTTATCTCTATTGTAAACACGACACTCAGACGCTTATAGCTTGATCTTAATGATAATTATAGGATTACTATTGAAAACAAAACTGAATGTGTCACGTAGTCTTTTAAAACTTCCCGAAAGAGAAAGTATTTTCAATTCAGCGTATTAGCTCTAATATCTTCACAGTCTTGAGAGTAAATTGATGTGGTAAAGTAATCGCGAATGTATTTAAGTCAGTAATATACCATTTAAACTTTAGTAAAGCGTAGACGGTGTGGCTGAGAACAATTTTCTCCTGTACGGTTTGTTTTGCATTACCTATCAACATTCCATATAGCGAGTGTGCTGGTAGGTGCATGATTGCAGGTGTGCAGGTGTATTTGGAAATTTAACCAGAAGCGAAGAAGTGTACCCCTACGAAGTGAAATAGTATCATAACGCTGCTGTGTTTCGTTTAATGAGTGTAGGAAACCAGGCATCCCCTATCGGTCCTCAGAGGACATCGAATGTGCATCTTAAATATTGTGTGATTAAATCATTTTTGTCAGTTGACTGATGGTGATAGACAGTGGAGAAATAATAGTTTAATTTTACCAATTTAAAAGCGAGCACCAAGTCAACGATATCACCCTCTTTAGTAATATTAATATAAAATCTTACCTGCTTGAAGGCCGCTTTATTTTCTTATCTGTTTATAAATTAATTAATAAAGTAAATATATTTAATACTTACGTCGTAAGTACTGCGAGTTAATTTCAACAGCACAGTGTGCTGCAAATAGTAGAAGCAGGAACAACTTCCTTCTCCCCATTTTTAATCACTTCTTATCACTATATAGTCGCATCTATGGCGTTCAATCTATAACCCCAGGTACTGGTCGAAGTCTGTCACGAATTGAAATGCAAGTCTCGATATTGATTATTTTATTTAATTGATGACTAATCAAATATCTCCACACAGCCGTAAGCCTAGGCATAGAATATTTCATAATTTATGCGAATTAGGATTTTAAAATATTACACGTAATGTCTAACTTTTATTTATATTAATTCACGAGAATCGTGAAGTTACAGTTCTGGTTAGACTATCCGATATGTAATATTTTCAAGTTAATGTCCTTAATTGTTGGAATACGAATCGACACGTTACGAATATAACACTAAATACATTTCGGTTCAGTTCGGTGGTATAGTCCAAGAGCTGACAGACACTAGCGCTGTGGGCAGGGCGGACGGTTATTTTTATAATTAAACGTTTGTAGCGGTTACGCCTGCGGCTATTTATTTAACTTATCTATTAAACTATCTTATATACTTTTTTCACTACTTATAATATCGTCTGGTATACCTTTTTATGTAATTGTTTGTCGATTTCCTATAACTTTCCTATACTACATTATAAAGCCTTAGAATTTATTCATTGCATACATAGATTTTCCACATTTATATTACTTTTAATTTCTAAAACATGTAATAAATCAAAATATCTGACAGAAGTTAAATATTTATGTCTAATCAAGTGAATAAAATATTTATTTCCGTATGTCTTTACTTTATCCCATTTTTGACGAAATTCTGTAAAATCTTTATTACTATTTTAATATTATAGATTTAAAATGATTTTTGTTTTTGGAAACATACGATATAAGAGGAGTTTTGAAGAGAATCTCTCTTAAGGAAATGTCTCAGAATCTACCCCGTAATTTATGATGAATGTAAAAGTGGATTATACTTGGGTTAAATAACATCGTGTTTTACATTCGAATACTTTAGATTTAGAATATTTTAGATTTTATTTTGTTATGTATTTAGAAAAAGTAAAAAGTGTAAATATCGAAAATATATGTACCCCATGAACCAAACCGTAAGGCTGTAACATTTGTACATACATAAATATAAGTATTTTTATAAGATAATTTCAAATGGTAGGTTAATAAATAGTTTAGCAGGCATATTCGCTTCCAATATGTTAATAGACTTGGAGATATAAATACATAATATATTTGTCAAATACATTTACAGTGTTAGCTGTATTGTTTTTATTACTATACTTCAGCCTTGTACATAAAACCTACATAGTTCGTTTATAAAAACCCTAATAAATTAAATAATTGTAACAAAGAGAACATATGGTGTTTTATGTACCGTTAGCTAAATTAAAATATGATATAATTACAGTGGGTGTTTGGGACTAAAAGTATTTATATTTGATCGAAAGCCCTTGAAATCGCTAGCATCTGGTTTTTATTTCGCCCGCGTGGTAATACCGCATCAACTCAACATGTTCTCGGCAACCAAAAGAAACTAAACTACAACGCAGTTAATAAACAATATAACAGTATGTAATAATTATATTGTTTATAACAATTTTAGATAGTATCGTTTAGTTTATTTACACCAAAAAATAAAATGACCTTACTATTAATACTATTGAATACAAAGGCCCAACATGGTTTCAATGTATAACCGATCACGAGAGGACAAATGATAGTCTAATATGAAGATGATGCTTGAGGATATGGCATGAGAATGGTGATAAGATTCTGCCGTACTACATTAGTTAAATGGTAAAGTTGATTTTTTTTAATGGAATATTTTGACCAATGGTAAGTGATCACCGCCACCCATTAACATCCGCAAGAACAGACGAATCTTAAATGCGTAGCCAGACTTTAAGTAAGGTATAATATATAAGGTAACTTCACATTGCACATTGTATTATATTATTAAGTGTATTTCACACGTGCAAGGACCGAAGCTTCATATGTTCACCTTTTATTTTTGCAACGAAGAAATGAAAAGTAGGAGTGCGTTGCAAATGGAAGTGTGTCAGCTCTTTTCACAGTCTTTAGACGACAAAAAAGCTTGCTGTAATCAGTGCCACTGTCTCCGCTTACTTAACCTTTCTTTGTCAAAACATTATTTCAGGGTCGTATTTTTCTGGTAGTTTTCAGTAATCATACATGTTTATGAACTTGTAAATCAGAAAGCTGTTATAAGAAGTTAGCCCGAGGGCTTTTACAGCTCCACCGGGTTCAAAGATGGTCGAGCGCTTTATTAATGGTAACCAGCACAAAATAGTAATCAACTCTTTTAATATAGGACGGCTTGATATTGTACTGATAAAATATTGTTCTATTTTTATTGCACATAGATTAAAAGAGAAAAGTGTATATAAGATACATGTTTCATAGCATATTTTTATTATGAAAATAATTGTTCGTAAAATGCGTTATTCTTTACTAAAAGTAAAGAAGAAAGAGTACAAGTGACAAAAAATGTAAATCGAAATTTTAAGAACTTAAAGCTTTCGCGAAGGCAGATAAATATGTAGTGTAGTCCGATTATTAAAGAACGCAGGCGAAGCAAATTGCTTATAACATTGTGGACGTAATGCCCTATAAATTGATCGCGGAGGAACTACAGCGACGTACAGTGTACGTAAAATATAATCAAATAAATTGCCTTAGCCTATCTTCGCATGTTACATTAGGTTACTTAAATTAAGCCAGTGTATCGACTTTCTGCACTGCGTACCTTTGTTCAAGTTCTATGTCGAAAAATTTCCTGTCATTGCTACGGTGTATGAATGGCCTTGTGGGTGGATATTCTACTTGCTACATTCAACATTTTTATATAACTGTTAAACTGATAAAGACTACAAGCAATGGTGTTATTAATAATTCGTAACATTTTTAAACGTGATGCTACGGTATAAAATTTTGATAGTGTAATGATTTTAAGTCGCAATTTAATGGAATCTAACAACATTTAAATATTAAATAAAGCTTTTGTTAGGATTTCTTATAGTTTAAAGTCAATAAAAAAAATTATTTGAATATCTATAATTATTATTATAATATTAATTTATCTAGATTCTGTTGATGTTGATGCTGTTAGCCTATGCGGCTCTTACAGCTTCATCGGACACAGGGCTCACGAAGATATCGATTTAGAAATAGCTCAGCCCATTCAAGTTTACCTATTATTTTTGGATAAATGTTGCCATATTTTGCTAGTATATTTAATATATGTGTTTACGCAGTATTGTTCTGTTAAGTTTAATAAAGTAGAGGAAATAGAGAATAAATACTGTTTTACTTCAAAAATATTCGTTATCAACTAGTGTGCTTTTTTGATATCGTAGTTTTGTCTCTTTCCAGGTGTGTGTGCATGTGTCCATGTGGCCGGTTTATACACAAGATGCTTGCTAGGATTGACTATGAAAGCCTTCCTCATATTTATTACAATGAAACATTCATTGTATTCCTTTCAGTAATTCTATATTCAACCTTGAACCTTGCGTATGGACCATAAACACAAACACAAAACAACACAGCAAAATCTTACACACACAAAAACTTTAAAATAATTCCTTAAGATTTATTTTCAACTTTCGTAAGTACGATCACATTTCCTACTATCGTTCACCACTCAAGTACGATCACATTTCCTACTATCGTTCACAACTCTCTACTCGCCAAAGGCGTAGCTCTAGAATTTTGATTGTTCTCTATTACATATTAAATAATCCAAATTATCCATCTTTTACGGTACAGGCTATACTCCTATAAACATAGTCATATTTACTCTTACATATATAAAGTTTCTGGAACGGCAACTTACAATAAATAAAATAAAGAAGCAATACGGAAAAATTGAACTCTTTGGGAACATGTAACTTTTTAATTTGGGAGACTGTCATTTGTTTTTTCATTTTGGCGTACATTAGAAAAGAATTGTGTGCCACAACAACAATTAAAATAACTCGTGAAAAATTTCACCCAATGAATTTTTACGAATTTCATGTCGGTTGAGCATCAAGAGATTTGCCAGAGACTTCAATTGGCATTTGGTTTGTGGTTCATGACGATGTATGTGAAGGTCGGCCGACTGCGGTTAAAGAATTTAAATTACTTGTGAACAAATTCGTACTGTATTAGGCATTGGAATGAGCTAAGTGCAAAACACTTTACATCTATCTGAAGGTTCAGAAGACCAGAAACGAGTCGATATCAATCAAACGAAAGGTGGTACCGTAAAATAAGTGTAAGTAGTATCTGTAGAACTGCTGTTTGAACCGTAAAAGAAAAAGCCAGTCAGCAGAATGAGTTTTTCACTTTGAAGATGTGTTCGATTTGACGACGTAAAGTCGGAGTACTGGGAAGAAAATGGTTGGTTGGTTCTTTTTTGGCAAATCCGCATATTACATTACAGTATCGCTTGAATAGTTCAGTGTTTACAGATTGGTATGTGAACAATTGTGATTATTTTCAGTGCTAGAAAAAGTTCGCGGAAAGCGTCAGCATGTAATGTCGTTGATCACCACGATAACACGTCCACACATTACGCGAAGACAACGAATGAAATGCGTATTTTATAGCTTCAAATGTAAATGACGAATCCGCGACATAACCGGACCTTGCACGTTGTAACTTCTTTTTATTTCCGAAAATAAAAGATTACACTAAGCTTAGTGGCATACGATTTGCAAACCTGGATGTGAATGTTTTCCACGAACCCACTGATGAGGCTGGATGGTTACAAAATGGTTGCAAAAATAAAATATGTGGATTTATTTATTAAAATCCAGAAACTTTCAATGTGACCTAATCAAACATTATCAGGAAGAAACGATTTTTTTTTGCCTAGACATGATTATCAAAAGGGATTATAGTATTTGAAGAATACTTTTTAGGGAAACTTTAAACTTGGTGAAATTTTTAACGCTTAAAAGAAACAGCAGAGATCTGTTTCAATGAAAACTTGAGTTTGTGTTTGATATTTTTGTTTAAATTGCTAGCGGTAACTTGTATGCAATATGGCTCGAAAGTGGGTAATTTTTTTAAAACTCATTCAAACTGTTTAATTTTGTGATTATTTTCATTTATATACGAAAACTTGAGACAATCATTTGTAGGTTAAAGTTGAAGTAATTAAAAATAATTACAGTTATTTCTAATTCGAATTAAAAGCATATGTTGAGTATTATTAATTGTAAATATTAAGTAAAGAAATTAAAAGTAAAAATATTATATCAGGCTAACCACTAGTTTGTTATGGGATAATAAGACCTTGGCTTAAATTATTATAAAACATTATAGATTTTCTCAATTTTTAGATTTATTTTTTTAAAGCGAAATCATATTTTAAAAGGTAATGCAATATTGGTATAGCATATCTCGAAATTCGAAAAGTTTATGTACGTGAACGTGAAAAAGGTAAAAATAATTTGATCACTTTATTAAACGAAATACGAGACATCCGACTCCATGAACTGTCCATTTTTTATTGAAAATATTAGTTTCAACGCTTTATAATACGTTTTTTACTGCTATGTGTCTTCCAACATATTAAACATAATATTTATTTTCTTCTACTTAATATATAATAGGCAATTTCATATGCAAAACACAGCTTTTTAATTTAAATCAATAACTTGCGCGGGACCAAGCGGAATACTACAATGTTCTTTTACTTAAATATATCAACAATTAAAAATTTAAATTTTACAATATACGAATATGTAGCAGTATTATATATATTTCGATGTGCAACTGTTATTATTATTATAAAAATAATAATTACTTTGTAGAAAAGACAAAAAGTTAGTAAAATTAACAAATCCCTTTTTGTAGGAACATTTTTGTCCGTAAAGTACACATACCTTCTTAAGGTATGTGCAAAGAGAATCTTGTACAGTTTTTTGGGAGGATACTAAGAGATCCATAGGGTATCTAAATCTTTGTTTGCCTGGGAAAGCTCTTGTGGGGAATCTCTGTCAGAGGAATTTACGAACCGCCATTCATTTGCATCTCCAAATACGATAGTCAGTAAATATTTGTTCGTTATGCAATCTAAAGGAGCGTCACGACATCTCCCTTGTTCAACCATTTAGCGTGCCGCGTGCGGCCTCAGTTCTGTTAAGAGTAATAAATAAGCGACTTCGGAAACTCGACAAATAACAATTCTAAATTAATTAAGTGCCTAATACACACGTAAGGGTGATTTACACAGGTAGTAGGTATATACATTTTGTTTTTTCAGGCATTTAATTACTTGCACATAATTTAGTTTTTAAATAAATAAGAGAGGCCATCTGTTCAATTCTGATCTTTTATGTTTTTACTGTTTTTTTTTATATATAATAGGTGAAGGCCGGCAATGTGCCGAGAAATTTTAATTTTGAATTATATTTAATTATAATTAACTTTGATTGAAGTTTTTAATCAAATTCAGTCAAAGGATATATTTAACAATATTAAAAATATCGTTTTGATATTGATTAACGAATTATTTTTTCCTCAATTATTATCAATTAGTTTCTTTGTTTCAGTTCATCTACTGAAGTGTTGGTGAAATCTTTTCAACCCCCAAAATACTCGCTGATTTTAACTTGTCGTTGTGGCATCACGGGTACAAAACAATGTGATTTTTTTTTAATTAAGCCCATAAAATAACTAAGAGAAATTAAAAAAATGCAAGAATTTTGGCATTGAACAAATGTATTATTTTATGATTTAATTTTAGTTAATTTGAACTGGTTGTGCAAGATTATGAAGCTAAGTAAACATGGACTCGTATTTACTTAAGAGCGTTCTAATTGAGCTTAAACATTTCCACGTTAACTCTCGTAATTTAGAATTGAGTTTTGCGTTAATATGCTGTTCTAAGTTAGTCCCGGACGTTTGTGGATAGTATTAAAATACATGTTACAACGTTATTGCAGTTGATCGGTTATGGACTTCATTTTAATTAGCTTGCTGGATTAAGGGGCGGGAATTTGAACTGTTAGAAGTTTGAAGCTGTTTGCTGTTTCCTATAACTTAGAGCTCTTTTGTTGAAATACTTAACACGACAGTTTTAAATAAGACACATAGTACAGTACATAGAAAAAGTGTTATTCATGCTAGCTTTATAAATATAATTTAACTAAATATAAAATTTATTAAGCATGTATAATTACAAGGTACAATAAAAACAAGGAAAATTAAACTATTAAGGTAAATTGGCAGTATTTCTTAAATGAAAACTAAAGATTTAAAACTAAAAGAGTGGGAGATGCTATATTCCCAACGCAGATTAAAGATTTCTTCTCTTCCGTTTGATAGAATATTTTAAGAATTCGCTTTTCCGTTCAGTCATTGAAATAGTAGATTCAAAGGGATGCTCTTTAAGATCCTTTAACAACACTATTACCACTTGTATTGTAATCCGAGGTTTATTTCCTTTTACTGAATGTTTTAACCGTATCTGCCATAGAAATAACTTTGGGTGCTTATCAAAAGTTCCAATCTACGTTTTAAGTACAGCAAACAAGTAATACTATAATGAAGTACGAAGAAAGGTATTTTGTTACACCTTAAAGCTAAATATACAAAGTTGGCAACTAATGGAATGAAGAATATCCCGTTACTTTTATATTGTTTATTGAATGCGAATTACAAATTAGTTACCAAGTGGTCGATAAAATTTATATTAAAGTATAAACATTACTCTTCATTGAACACCGTCATGGATAGTTTTAATGATAATATAGATTTTATTACACAGAGATAAAAATATTATTTATTTTTTCTCTACTTCCCTTTCTAAACATAAGAGAATTATTGCAATTATTATAGTTTGTCCATTTTATAGTTCTTACAAGCTATCTTTTTTGTTGTGGGGAAATATCATGCATACTGGCTGTCGAAGGGGCAATGACGGGTTATGACAGACACAACGTTCCACCTTTGCCGGATAACGGCAAACCTACGGGAACGCGGCCCTACCAACGCCTACTGCTCATATGCGGGGGAGGAATCACTTACATTCTCCTCTCAAGGCTCGTTGAAACTAAGTTAACCTAAGTTATCTATGCTAAGCTTACCTAAAGGCAGTCTTTACTATGGCTGCTCTAAACAAAGTCCATGGACTTTGTTTGTACTGATCCAAATAAAATATTATTGTCATGATTAAATAATTAAAATTTGTAAAGAACAAAAACGGACAGTATATATCAGAATGCTGTTACAATATTCGGCTTGATGTGTCGTCTATCTGAGAATTGTGATTAAATAAACAGATGTTGCATGCAACTCATCACTTGGCATGTATGGTATCCACTCAAGGAACAAATACATAGTAATTATAAAGTAGAGGCAACGCGTCAATCACACTCAACGAATGCTATCATCGTTATAGTTCAATTTGTATGTTGATTGATGGTTCCTCCGTGCAAATGACCAAGGATAGAAATATAAACGAGAAATTTAAATGATAAATCTCGGTATGTTTCTACCGACATCTATCGCTATACTTTTCAAATCTTAACAATTTCGTTATGAGTAGTTGGAATAATAATTTAAAAATATAATATACAATTCTATTACCAAAAACTATAATCAAAATGTAACACGGAAGGGCATAATTCGTTTTATATTACATAAAAAAAACTGTTAATTTAGTGCATTACACGCTGAAGAGCAAACGACGATTAGTACACACGTTGTGATGATTCATGGATTTGGAAACTAAGAATTTGTTTATCAATTAACGAAGTCACGTCATGTCACAAGCCCATAAACTTAACTAGGGTTTGAAAGGCCTTGCTGACTACACTACAATCTTGGCCTTGGCTTGCTAAATTTGGTTATCTTAACAATGTTAGTTGCTAAGATATTTCTTTTAATATGTAAACGGTAATAAAGTATGGACGTCTTTCAAAAATACGTCGAGCAAGACATGGGAATGTCATTGAAGGGTACAGTGTTTATTTATTTATTATATAACCCCGCGAGTTATTCATACCTTTAATAAGTCAAAACGGATAAAAGTGTATCGTAATATTAAATATATTTATATGGACTCTGCTGCCTGTTTCGTGGCAAGTGGATGGTTTATATTGATTCTACACCATGCATGAGTAGATATATTATTAAAAATATGACATGATGAATCTGGCAAACTATCTGATATGTAATTGTTGATAAACAAACTATATCACGGGTACATGTAGTTTCTATATTAGTGTGAGTAGAGGTGAGAATACCTGACAGATGTACCGTGAGTCCTGGATTAGATTCCATTCATAGGAACATTTTCATTTGCATAATAATTAATAATTAAATAAATTATCAATTTTTGGGATCTGGGTGTCTCTGATACTGTCTCAAACCCTTTTCCGATCGTATTGCATGTGAACAACATGGGTATAGAGAAGCTGGCGGCGAGGCATTTGCGTTTGCACGAATTCTTACGGCACTATAATACTTCCTGCATAGTTGATGTCATAAGGTAATAACTAAAAAAATATCACTGCAGACGAATTAGTCTACGAGAACACCAAAAGTTTTAACTTTTATAAAATTGAGGTAATTTATTCACGAATCATTTTCGATAATAAGCCTGTCTATTCCAAAATAGATAATATTCGTGAGCGGGTAAGTAAACCTACGCCTATCCATTGTTGTTAATTATTACTGCCATGGTTTATTATATTACACCCACAACGTACACGATCGGCGATTCGTTTGGTCTAGAGTGTTGATTTATTGTTACCTAGAATAAAATTGACCGAACCCATTAATGTGAAACGCTCCATAAATGTGCTTTTAAAACGATAGACCACTGCTGTTCAAGCATACCTAATTAACCGATGCATTAAGTAATTTAAGTGAAAACAGATTTGGGACTAAGTGGTATTTTAATTTTGAAATAAAGATAAATATATAGCTGTTATTTAATATGTCAGATACTCATCGTCTTTAAAATACAGGTACTATTTAGTTTTGAAGTGATACTATGCTAATACTTAATAACATTGTTATTGGTATAAAAGAATAAGTAATAATAATAATGTTCCGTTATTACTAAATCAAAGTACAATTTTACCTGTGTTCCAATCGTTTAATTCGTGGCCTTTGAGCGTCAAAAATGTTTGGAATTTTGTTGAATTGAATGTTCGGATAAATTCCAGCCGCTGAATTTAAACATAGTACATCGCGACCACAATACGCCACCATAATATGCCACCACTGTGCGCTTTATGTGAAATTTCTCTGCCACGCATAACTACTCTATGGAATCAGTTGTTTTCAGCGGTATTTCCGAACCGATGCGACTTAGGGACCTACACCTTTCTTAAAGTCTGACAACGCATTTGCGTCTGGTGTTGCGGAAGTTCATGGGCGGCGGTAATCACTTACAATCAGGTGATCTGCTTGCTTGTTTAACCTATTCTATAATTAAAAAAAAATATATAATGTATATTCAGTGCATATCATAATATAAATTTTTAATAATAAAATTCAACCGATCCACGAGTCCATTTAGAGGCATAGTTTACGGTGTCAATGGATCGATAAGAGTATTTACACAATGCGTAGCGACCTGCAGTTTATCTCCGTCGAGGGTACTTAGGGCGGCATATACGTCGTTAACTATATGTGTCAAAGGGCCGGGAAACTTTAACAACATAAGGACTTTAAACATTATTAGTGGAGTTTTAATTTTTGCCATGATTAAATACATCAAGACGGATCAAACACCGTTCATGCGTATTTGTCAGTTTTTATAAAATTAAGTAACAAGGAACCTCAAAACTATATCATGATCTACGTTAAATCTACTAAATCTTGTCCAATTTTACCCTAAGACAACAGAAATTTGAGCGTTTACCGCTTTAAAAGAATGACTTCGTTTAGGTCATCTATTTATTTTGAGACGTTCCCCTTATTGTCTCCTAGGAATTCAAGGCGGTGACATATCGAGTGATATTCAGTTGCACGATCACTTGGAAGGAATCTTAATGTGCCCTGTAGACACAGTATTTAATGCCGGTCTATTACAAGGGATATGATCGCCTTCACATGGAATACTGTTCTCAACTCTACCTACCTAGAGCCTAAAACAAAGAATGTATTTACGTACATTCGATATCATCTGTTTAAGTTAATGTCACCTTAAGTAGTATCACTTCAGAACTATTTATAACGAAATTAACTGGGTTGTGAACAACTTAAGATCGTATCTTTATTTACAGTTTAAGGCAAATATCAAGAAGATAAGACGAACCTATTAAAACAGAAAGCTGCTAACACGCGTGAATTTCAGCTAAGTATGTGTCGCATTTTCTCCGCGACGTTCTGACATCAAAGTGTATTTAAATGTTGACAATAACAAAATTACATTTTGAGACGCCCCATAGATATTGTTACACGCAAAATAAACCCTTAATCCTTCTGTCAGCCTGCTTGTAATAGAAACCGGAACTCTCTAGCTATCGATGTACTAAAATTAAAACGTGAGCTTATGGCAGTAAAAACTAATTTCCAACGTATATCTAGTATTATTTGAATTTAAGTTTTTAAAGACCAAGCGTTCTTTATCTATTAAATATTCGGTGTATATGATACCCAGCTAAAATACGACGAAAAATATAATGATTATACAGTCATACATATCACCTATATGTATGACTGTGCCGTAAGAAATAATTATTATTATTACAAGCAGAGACATTAAAGTACTGTTTGCTGGTTCCAAAATATTTGTTTAAGATCATGTTTGTAATTCTTTGATGTTTCACGTGTGCCCGCGTCAAAGTCTCGCCATCAAAGAGAATACGTCCCGACCAGTTTTGTTATGGAAAAGTAGAACCTAGGAAGGTAACGTAAAAATGACACATGTTTATTTTGTGTCGATCGTTGTTGTATTTCACTCAAAGTAAATAAAAATGTAATCGCTTATTCGACTCTTAATTCTTTCCCTGTTTTTTTTTACTATCGAAAATAGGACTCGTTTTATACCAAATTTTTGCTAGTTTTTAAATTTCAGGCATGAGGAAAACTGTTGATTATATTTTCGATTTTAACAATGAGAACATTAAGACTAGAGCAAAAAAAAAATTAAATAAGAGTTACGTCCAGTAGTCATATTTTATGTATTAAAATGAACAATATATTGCTGGCGGTGTGAACTTATAAAGCAATAAAAACGCAATCAATAAATTTTTTATAAAACTCTAAATGTTGCAATACACAACTAGTAAACAACAATGACGAGTAAATATAACATAGATTAACAAACTGAGATAACATAGAGTATATAACAGTATAGAGATATTTTTTTAACTACCTATTAAAATCAGGTAACATTTCATTTGACGAAAACCTAATATCTAAATCCACTTCATACTAAATGCGAATATCATTACATTTATAAACAAAACAAAAGCTGGACGACTCGCAATAATAAATACTAGTATTAAGGACTAGGCTTTTATATTATGGTATATATAAATAATGCTGCTGTGTTTCGTATGATGAGTGTAGGGGGGATTTCGTATGAGATGTAGAGATCCGGGCACCCAAATGCACGTAACGATGAATTTTATTTCAATTCTCAAGAGTATTAGATATCTCGTACATACATACATGAATACAAGACCTTGAATATTTGTTGAATGGATGTATATACCGAGTGAAGCAATATGTTTTGATTTAATTTAATTTTGGAGAAAACTAGGACACGTTAAATGACAATAGGAAAGCGTTCCCGGTGAGAGACGAATAGGGTTGATAACCCGGACTAAGTTCATTCCATCGGTTACCGTTAGGATCGGGCGCAGCATGCCCGTGCGAATCTGGTCTTTGTAATGAGACTAAACACCGGAATTTAAGTATATAATAAAAAATATTTATATAAGAGAAACTTTTTTATAACCTTTTATTTTCTCTATATCTCAAGCTTCGCTTTGTAGATGTTGATTAAAAAATATTTTACTACAATATTATATTTGTCATTTTAAATTATGTCGAAGAAAGATCTTGTCTTGACATTGTTTAAATTTTATTTGAAAGTTTGTCAATTTGTAATTGCTTCTCCATCTCCAATATTTGTTACTTAACTCCTAAGACTGGTCACTATAAAAATCGCTCAATAATTATAAAGGGCAGGTATATTTATGTAGCACGGGGTAAACATTTGGAATATATTGTAGACATGTATTGTCTACAATTTGAAAGAGTCCCAATTTAGCTTTGTAATTTACATCTTCACGGTTAACCTGACAGCTGATTTTACTCTATTAATACGTGCTAGCATCAAAATTTAAAGTGTCGCAAAATGGAAATGTATCTCTACAACTTGATAGGTCTTAATTTAGATTTGTTATTTACATAACCACGGCTCGGTCAGTTGTTTTAAAGACTTTAATTAGACGTTATCATCGTCATAACGTGCCCCTACATTACCAAAAGTTTTTACAAATATCATGTCCCTAATATACTTAAGATTAAATAATTTATATTGTGCAAGAAGCGGGATTAATGACACATGCGATGTTTTAACATTAAAATGTAAGTCAGCGAATATAATAGGCTATTAGAGCGTCGGACACACGATCTGAATATTTGTTGGGGTTGAATATGACTTGTAGCTGTTCTGTTCTTCGGTTTTTGTACACATAAATTAACTTGGTGTCTGATGTGGACTCATTCTTTCATTCATTTTTGGATAAATTGGGGATCCGGAGAACTTTATTACTAGTAACGAGGCATTCTATCTCAGTCCTGTCCTCAAGGGTGACAACGCATCTGCATTATGATTCCTTGTCAAGGATGAAATTGTAACGGGTGCAAACTACACAGGGTGAACGCTGCTCGATTCCGTACGGGTACGAAAACGAGTCTTTTATCAATATGACACCTAAGTATTTGCCAGCCTGTCTTTTCCCAGGACATGGACAGGACATTTCTTTTGGACATGGCCGCATCGTAGATTATCAGTAGGTGTAGAATGGACATGGGTAGGCATACATATATGTATATAATAGAATATTGGGATTTCAATCATGACGGTGTATATCATTTTAAATTCAGCTACTTTTAAAATTACACATCCGAGCCCTACTCCTTCTGTATAAGATTCTGATATAAGGGATAAAACTTGCACATAGATTAAATGATGTTATTATTTTACAAAAAACCACATTTTATTATAATAAATCCCATCTCGGTATACTAGACACACAATGAAACGGTTAAAACGGAATTCAAAACATAGTTGTGATGTCCCATTAACACCAAACGGGATTGTGAGAAAGCACTGACTTGTGTATTTAAAAAAAAAGGAGTCTTAGCAGTCCCTGAAATGAAGCGACAAAAATAAGCATTTTACGTGAATATTGAGCCATGGAATTTTATTTCTTAACACAAATTACACTGTAATATTTTGTTGAAAAACTCCCGTCAATGAACAAGAATTAGACTATGTGACGGAATGTATGTATACTAGTCATAACGCTTTGGCTGGTTACCAATATGTATTGCCGTACAAATCCGTACAAATACCTTTATTGTATTAACAGGTTTACGAAGTTGGGCTCAAAGCTACGGCGCATTCGAAAGGGTCTATAAATGTTATGATTTTATTCGTAACCAACAAGAAAGTGCATCTAAATGGTAAAAACAAAATATAGTAATGTAAATGGCAACTATTGCAGGTTATCGTCAAAAGATCTGATGTAATGCATATGCGTAACCAGCTCACAGACCCCTCAGTTCCGTGAGCCCTGTGTCCGATGAAGCTGTAAGAGCCGCATAGGCTAACAGCATCAACATCAACAGAATCTAGAATGCATGTGCAATAAGATCTGATGAAAGCTCAGATGCAATGACACTAACGCGGAATGCCTAACACTCTTAGTCCCGAAGAATATGTGATACAGAAATATTGGTCTACTACCAAGTTAGGTGCACTGACCAAATAGTATCATGTTAAATAATTTGGACAAAGTGAGACATGGAAATTATTCTGATATTTCATAGTTTCAAGTCTTATTATTTCATAAGTCTGAATAATATTTAAACTGTTTACTGTTAATACACGGGATATTTCGTTTCGAAACACAGTTTTATAACATATGGCAAACTTTTAGCAGACAAATAGCATTTCATCAAGAAATATAGTTTTATTTAATTATGTGATCTTTCATACACTATCAAATTTTCGATTCTTTATATGTACAGTAATTTTTGTGAGATAAGTTCTAAATACATATGAATTTTGCATTTAAGTTAACATGGGCATTAGAAAACCTTTTCCAAGATAAAATTTAAACAATATTTGTAAAAAAAACAGATATCTAGAAAAATAGGGTGTAATATTCATTAAATGTTAAAATTTTGCATATTGTAAAACTATGAACTCATATTCAAATTTTACGACATCAGATAATGTACTTGGAAGGTCTTGTAAGAAATATTTGTCGCGTGACGTTGCTATCAATTTGATTTAACTTTTGTTTGCACTGATAACGAGATTACAAGAAGCCTTCAAAAAACCTATAATACTTGATAAAAAATAACTAATCTAGAGAACGACTAAAGCAAATTATAGAGCCCCGTTTCTCGCAGATAAATTCTGATTTTTAAATTCTGCACGCAGGTTCGAACTTGTTAACTACCAATATAACTCGGTACTACCAATATAACCACTATAACGGTAACGTATAAAAAGATTTTTTAGTTCACCGGTGTAATTACCCTGCGGATGGACTCTGCTGCGCGCGGAGCTGTGTGGAGATCGAGACTTGCACAAAACTTACGGAACGGACCGCGCGAACAATTGGAGACGAACGATCAGTCGCACGTATGAGCGACGACTGGCGGTACTTATGGCGCGGGTTTAATGGAAGCAACTGACGCGCAGCAGCCGCTTATGTACCCCAACTTTAGCCCCGCGAGCAGGAAAAGCGATTAGTGGTATAGCATGTTCCTGGGTGAGTCCGGGATATCTAACGTCGGTTCATTTGTTAATATTTTTATGGAATTAGAGATTTAGTAGATTATTGAGACCCAATAATTTGTAGGTCTATACAAAAAGTTTTTATTTAGTATATCTCGTAATATTAAATCTTAATAAAACGGAATCTTTTTATAAATATATAATATAGATATTATACAGACATGGTTATGAGCGTATTCTCCTTAGGTGTTCTTAAAATAAAATGATTTTTTACTTGTAAAACAGTACTGTCATAATTACTATGTTGGTATAAAAAAAATCTTCGTTAAAAACACTATTTTTGTTAAAATCAAAACGCAATTAGATATTAGCGCTGTAATTTTCAAGTGACCAATGACAACTCTGTTAATGCCATTAATTGTACTGTTATAATATTTCACTTTATTTTTAATATTTGTGACGTTTGCAAATAAAAAAATTGTGAAATAATATGTATAATACGGAATAGCATGCTGACACCTGTGTATTTAAATAGTTGGCACGCGCGTCAATACACACCGCTAGGTTAGAATTGAAAATATGTGGCCAATTTGAAAGCTAAGTGCTATGTAAAATGTGAATATTTTTTACTTTTTGACGTAAAGTTTTTTTTTAATTATATTTATGATGACCAACGACCACACAGTTATCCTGACTATAAGTATAGTAACAACCAATAATTTATTTTAAAATCATCTTTAATCATTACAAATCAATATTATATAATATATACTTTTTGAAGTAAGAAATATCCGCCTATATTAACAAAAGGGGGCTTTGGAATGTACAAGTGCAATTTTTTAATCTGTGAATGTATCACACACAGAGGGGCTATTACCCATTGCGATTCAAGGAGCAAAGTTACTTATTCAATTGAATTTCATCTAGATCACAAATCATTCACTTAGCCCGTGGGACCATGCGAACCTTTGTGTGATGATAACCGTCTATATAATGTAAGGTCTGTATACGAAATTTAACGTCGTAGTTTACATTCCGTCATTGGACTGTCATATTTAACATTATACTTTAGGTTAGTAAATTTTGCATTATTAGGATTCTTATTAAAACTCTCGACGATCATGATAATATTTTCTGGTTAATCCCGGGTGACCGTGAAAGGGCTATATTTAGACAGAATATCGATATAAAAAAATAGCTTAGCACTAATGTTTAATTTGTACAGTAAAGAAATCGAATCGAAATATTATTACTACATAGATAAAGGGTTGTCTTCAGGGGTGACAGCATTATGGTTCCTCATGAAGAATGATTGTAGGTGTGATGGGCTCCAGGAATCTCTTACCATCAGGTGAAGTTATAGTTCGTTTGTATAGTAACACATAATAATATAACATGAAAAATTTTAATGTTTTCTAGTACAAAGTAAGACACACGTACTACAACGATGGTATTACAAAATCTCCACAAAAGCCCGGGTGTTTTCAAACTTCTCAACGCATTAAAGAAAAGACGGCCCGGCTCCAGTTTCATTACCGTCAACCGGCGAGAAGGTGACCGTTCTAGTTATGCGATAGAGTGTAGTTGGGAAGTTGAAACGCGAGCGCTATTCCGTGGGTGGGACTAAGAAAACTTGCTGATACGTGTGACGAGCCGATTTAAAACTTTTAAACCCTCCTTAACTTGATACGACATTTTAAAGATTATACCTAAGTTAGCCAAGTGGATAAATCAAAAGTAGTTATATTTTTTATGATATGAAGGTGATAATCGAGCACAGACTTAATTTGATGCTAAGGACTCACGAGACAAAAGGCTAATTCCTTCGTTAAGGGACTTTACAATGGTATTCTGAGAAGCCGTTGAGACGATCTACAGAAGTGTCACACATAGTCTATAGTGGTTACTGCTACGAAATCATTGTTTTATTAACAGATGCACCAAGGTTTTACAACAAACGTGTATGTCTGGCTTGTGTATGTTCTTGGGAGAAGCCCATGAGTATATCCAACAGTGGACTTTCGAAGACTGCTGATGGTAATGTTGAGATTAAACTATATTTCTGGTGAAGATCTGGTAAATAAAATAATGGTGGCTGAACTTTGTCTCTCATTTTAACATTATCTAATTATGTTTCAATATCAATAAATACCTTTTATATGTTAATGGCCTGACATAAATTTATAAAATAGTGAACGTTCCAAATAATAATTCTATAAAAAATGTTTCCTAAACAAACATCAATAGGAAATTCCGCTATATCGTTGGCAAAAATGTCAGTAACACAAAACACTCAGCTAGTTAAATTATAATGAGTCAATAAAACTATGTGATTATTTTTATTCTTTTGCTTACAGCTTTAAGAGAATACCACCTAAAATTGTAGCTTGAATATATTAATTGCATTTCTTCTGTTAATCAAAGGAATCTGGAGATCTCGTTATTGATGATGAGGCTTTTCTTTAAAGTCCTCAAGGGTAACAACGCATTTGCATTATGATGGCTTTGTCACTTATTGAAGTGGCCGCGGGTATCGCTTAGCTAATTTGTATGCTCCTCTACCGTCCCCATTACTATCATGGTTTTTTTTTCATATATATGTTATAAACCTGAAAACTACGATTGCGAAACATTAAAAAGACTAAAGGTTAGCTATTACTATTTCTTGCCATTCGTCTTGCACATAAATTTTAAAAGGATTAGCTGTAGAAAAAAAAACTCTTGGTCAATTAAGACGTGAGTGAATTCTGTATGTTTCTATGGCTTCCAGTGGCTGAACATTGAAGTTGATACTCCAATATCGATCTTATAATTTCTTGTATTATTTCTCGTCTCTCCTCATGGGTAGTCTTTTAGCGGTTTGTAGTTTTTTTTTAATACAACATGCCACAAGTATTTTATTTTAAGTTACTGTTTATAAAATGAAATTCGGTTGTTTCGTGATTTCTACTTTATTTAGTCAAAGGAGAATTTTAGTATGTTATAAAGCGTGAAACTTGAGTATTAGATTTATTACCAACGTCGTAGGATGTTGGTTGGTATTGTAGTAACGCACAATACTTTTAAACTGTTTTTTTAAGATATAAAAAGTGTGACAAGAAAAGAGTCCACACCTTTCTTAAAGGCCGACAGCGCAGCTACGACTCCTCGGGTGATGCAAATGTTTATGGGTGGCGGTGATCGCTTACCATCGGGTGAGCTGCGTGCTCGTTTGCCACCTATTCTATATAAAAAAGAGACAATCGAGCACACAGTTTACCGTATAGTAAGTGATGACTACAGCCCTCGACATCCAAATCCACCCCCAACTAAGATATAAGATACACACATGATGTTCATCCCATAATGAGGACTTATATTGCTCCTTTATTTGTAATTGGAATCCTGGATCTCTACACTTACTATACAAAACGCAGTTACACTAAGTTTAGATTAGGTTAGGTCCCGGCCATTCCCTGATTTCATACAAGTTAGAAAGCTTACGGCTTGATTATACGTATAGGCATTATAATATGACGATTATGGACGTGACTGATCGTTCTTATCTTCGTGGATTACAGATCTTCGGCAATACAGACTTTGTTGCTCTTGAGTCATTGTGATACAATGTCAGCTTAATCTCTAGGACTAAAACCTTACATACAGAACATCCTTGGTTCTTTCGATTAATTTATCGCAACTATTTATAGTCTTAAAAATGTAAGAGATACAGATAAATACGAGTACATTGCCTAGCATGAAAATAAATTTCGTTACCACGTTACCCTTAACAGACATATCCACGTCTAAGTAACAAAAAGTGTAACCTATTTGAGCAAAGCAACCTCAAGGATGACTCTTTAAGTAACATTAATCGGATTTCATCGCGTTCGCGCGTCCTCACTTTCTTATTTTCTGAACGCCGTAACTCATTAGTTAATGTTGTCGGAATATAAACTCTGCATGTCTTGTGCAAAGAGTTGTAATTAAGACAATGGTATAATGCATCGGAACAATTAAGGCTGCACGAACGAGAAGCGTCTCGGATGTCACACTGTTAAACATCTTCGAAAGATTAAATCGAGACTAGGGACAAAAAAATGTACCTAAGTATATACCATGACTAGTTATGTTTGCACTTTAGTACATCTTTGAGGTTAGTTGAGCATAAGAGAGTAGTTAGTTAGTTTATAAAACTATGCAAGAATTCTATGTTATCGCTAGTAGACAGTATTATTACAAACGTATTAACTCTTACTTTAATTTCAATAATTTACCACGTGCGCGGCGGAGGAAAACGTCGTGTGAGAACTAAAAAATAATTCATAATAATTGAGAATAATAAAAAAAAAATCAAACACATGTAAGTTTAGTATATATATTTAAAAAGCATAATTTGTTGTTGTTCATTGAAGAATTTAGATTTGGTGGCGTGATGATTGAACATAAATCAATAAAGCTGCTGTGTTTGGTGAGTTTAGGGATCTGAAGGTCCAACTACAGGTGACGAGGCATTCCATTTCAGCCCTCAGGGATGTCAACGTATGTGCGTCTCGAATCGAATCGAGGATAGATGTACTAGTCACGGGCCGCAGTCGTCACTTGCTACCAGGAAGGAAGCAATTGTATGCGTATGCTAGTTTGCTCCCCAAGCGAGCAGGATATCAGCTAAACGCACTCCTCATTTTATGTTAATAGTTGAGACACATGAATAGAACGCATGATAACGAAACAAAACATACGTATCCTAAGAGATAACTGAAAGAACAACACATTATAGAATTTCGCCTACGTTAACAGAAATCATTAAACTAAGGCAATGCAAGACGTTCTTGAATCTGTCGAGTTGACATGGAGTTTCTGTAGTTATTTTATATATAATAAAAGACCTATTGACTCACATTACGAGGAAAAACAAAGACAAAATGTAGTATGTAAAGACAAGTCGAATTCGGAACATCCATATTTTGGTTTAGAATATATATATGTTTAAATAAGTCCTAAATATATCAGTCATAACATACCTAATAGTATAAATGATTGGTAAAATATTTTATGGGAAATGATGTCGTGTTAATACACTTAGCAATGCCTGATTTGTTGACCATCGAACGTAGGTACATAGTTTTGATTGAAAGCAAGTGAGTGACATGACTAAATAGGAACAAAGAAGGCACAAAAATATTTCATGATTAAATAAAATGGTGCTTTGAACAGTATATATTTTCTGTCACCTTTGTCGTATAGGGCTTTTGTTCGCGTATAAAATAAATTACAGTAATACTCAGGCATCGATAAAATTAAAAAAAAACATAGTGCATGGAGTAAAGCAGCAAAGATGTGACAAGGGCAGTCAATGTCTGTTGTTGTTAATTAGTTGTTATTCAATAATTGTTATTGGGAGATATAACACTAGAATTATTTTATATAATAAGAATAATAATAAATTCTTTAATATAATAATTTAAAGTAATTTCCTTTTTCTTTTTTTTTATTACTTTGAGAGTGAAATGGAATGTCTCGTCACCAGTAATAAAGGTATCCGGATCCCTACACTCACCAGACGAAACACAGGATTTTAATGCTATTTTACACTGGTATGCTGTGAGGGCGTGGTCAACCCCGAGCGAGCTGACCCACGCATTCTATAACATATAGATGGGTTCTGGATTTATGATAGTGCAACGACAGTTGTATGATAAGTCAACATGATTATAGTAGTAGTCATGTTCATCACCGTAGCAATTGGGCCCGCCATATATCTCGTAGAGCCGATGACAGACAACCTTGTATTATATTGGCAAATACAGGGTAACCCTGATAAGGAGATATAATCATTGCTACGTTAGCATTCAATCTCGTAGTTAAGAGTGTCATCTATGTATGTATATATGTTCATTCGTATAGTTTACTGCATTTAAAGATAACTGGCTAATTTAATATTCTTCTTCTGTTATTTCCACAATGTCAACAGCTTTATTCTCGAGCCCATTTTAATTTTTGTGGAAACTTCCGTAATGATTGCTGTACATTAAGGTACCCTGGAATCACTTCTGTTGATAAATAATAAATTATAGCTGTTGTTTGTAAGACGGTATTTTCGCACGTAATTCCGCATTAAATACAAGTAAACTTATTTATTCATATTGCCATGGACCGCGGGAATCATTTACCATTACGTGAACTGTGTTTTATGTCACCCCCAATATAATAAAGAGAATGAAAAACTACCTAACGTGCGTAGAAATGAACTGGTATCCACTTTTATTTAGAGTAAAAATAAATTAAGGGTGAATTGGTGAGAGATGACTCAGTTTCACAAATCTCAAGACCATCGTGACTCGGGTTGTCAAAAAAGATTCAAGTTGAGTTGTCACTCCTGAGGGGTCGTTGGGGTGGCAACGTTTTTAACAACGGTGCAAGAGGAACACCTTATTATCACCACTATCATCTTCGATCTGCGAAACGGATATATGTACGATACATCCAGCAGTAGCGTTCCAAAAGCCTTCTTACGCCTAAGCCTAAAGAGACGAATTATATTAACTTATTTTATCCAGACCATATTAATATATGTTGCAGAAATTTGAAAATATTCATCTATTAAGTACCATATAATCAAGAAAAGGGAAACGTTAATTTGTTAATCAACGCATTTAACGTTTGCCTTCAGCCAGTGTAAAAATAGCCGTTCATTAACCATTGAAATGTATTCTAATTAACACCTTTGTACTCTATAGTGTCCTTATACGATAAGTCGATTAGTGACCAGTTCAATAGTGAGTGATTTGGGCATATTGTTACAATGCTCGTTTGTTGCGTTATGAGGTTAGGTAGGCTCGTTTATGAATTTATACACTAGTTTTGAACAATTGCGTTGTTACACGTAGGTATATGAGTGGATTTATTTTATTATAGTTTTCATTGATGCTCTGAATCACAGTGGACCCAATTTCATAAAAGGTTCTTGGTCAACAGCACAAGAATCTGGATAATATGCCCACAACATTATAACTATCATGAGAAAGTATTTTATTATAACCTTGAGAGTAACTAACGCGCACACAGTTCACCTGATGGTAAGTGATTCCTGCAGCCCACGATATCTACATTCATCCATGTGAAGGAATCATAATGCAGACGCGTTGTTACCCTTGAGGACGGAGATGGAATGCCTCGTCTCCAGTAATAAAGGCTCCGGATCCCTACGCTCTCCACACGAAACAGCAACATTATGCTGCTATTTTACGCTGATATTTTGTCAGAGCGTGGTCCTACCCTGGACGAGCTGACCCATTCATTCTGCAGCTGGAAACAAACTGCAGTGTAGCTCTACCACTGTAAAAATCAAAAATACTCTAATTTCAATGGAAACTAATTTACAAACATTTAACTTGCGTTTAACAGCGTACTAATGTTATTTATATTTGAAAAAAATCGTAATTACTTAAAATTTCGGAATACCATGTACTTTCTTTTCTAAAATGAAACAACAAGGAAACTTTTTGTTGAACAAAGGAGAAATGTAAACAAAAATTCAATTTAAACCGTAATCTCAAACCAATTATATTTACAAATTTTGTTTTACAAGTTTACCGAGCCTTAAGAACTAACCGTTAATAGGATACACATGTTAAAACGATAATTAAACTCACATCAAAGCATTAAGTCCACTATAGTCTACAATGCGGCTCTAAATCGCAATTAATTCGGCAAAGGAGTTCCTGTATCTCATTGACGAAGCTTAGTAAATTGTAACACAAGTTTCTTGCAACCATTTAATGTGTATTCTATAAATACCGCTATTGTTTGAAGATATAATTCCATTTAATGTTTTATAAGATATACTACATAAGTCGATAAGTTCTTTAATTTAGGTCTTAACTTTAACAAAATGAAATAATGGAACTTTATAACATTATACAATTGACACCGAAGAGAACGGCGTAGCTTCGACAAGAAGGCGGAGGAGAAAAGTTAGTGTAAAATCTATTTCTCTTGACTTCATTTGAATAGACAACTTGCTTGGATACGCCAGGCACAAAGTAACCGTCCAGAAAGTCTATTCGCACAAACAATACCTTCGTGCACCGAACGAGTTACACATATATAAAATAACGACACTTTTCTGTTCAATGAAACCTTATATAGCTATTATAACCTTTTGTTGCTCCATTATTTGGTTTTATTTTTTTATTTTTTTTTTGTGTGTGAGTATTTTACTTTTCCTATTACTTTACTTAACTTTATCTAATTAGACTCGCGAGCGGGAGGCCCGCTGATTAGTGGTTGTATTGAATTGGTGTAACAATCCAACGTCAAAGACGTTCTACAGATATATCTGTAGAACATCTTTGACTTTGGAATTCCCATTCCCGACATCGCTCAATTTCTTAACTGACATATGAAAATACTAGGAGATGGCTAGTAAAATTTACTGGTGCAATTATTTACCATATATAAAGTGTTGTACTGTAAAGTGTGTAAATGTTTAAATCTATGTAAGCCTATGAATTTTATGCGGCATGAAGTGAAAAAAATCGAGTATCATTAAAATGTGTTTATTAGTATCAATTATGTGTGTGTTATATATATAAGAAAAAGAAAATACGTTTGATATCTGCCTAGCCTGGTCATAGAAAAATACGTGAGATCCTCAATGTTTTAGTATGTATATAAAAATCGTAATAAAGTTGCAAGCTATACATAAAAAACTATGTCATAGGTTATTTGAGACCATGCGATGTCGCTTGCTCATCGCTTCTCTTAGCAAATGACGTCACTGAGATATTCACCGCATACAATGCAAATACCTGAATTCTAGGCTATACAAACATCTGGCAAACTCCATCAATTTTAGGGAGTCCTTAGCTTATACAAACAATGGCCTATCTGCTGGAAAGTAAAAATTTTTCATGGACTTTTATCCAGATATTAATGTTTTTCTTTCTCATTTAACCCCATCACCATATTCATCATATCATCACCATCATCACCGTAGTCCAGTGCTGAACATAGGTCTCTCCCACAGACTGCCACAGAGTGTTTGCCACAGTTTTATTTAAAGTATTACAAATAACAGACAGGTGTCGGTAATCCAGTGAACAATCGATTTTGTAGCATTTGATACAATATATAAAAATGTGATACGTTCTCACTGCAACTAATGACTAACTGCGAAAATAAAAATAACATTCAGTCTGCAACGGAAACCCACTTTGGATTAAAGCAAATTTTGTAAATTGAACCCAATCGAAGAGGAGTACAAATATTGAAGCAACGTGTAAGTTTTTGTCCAGCGGCGAGGACGGAATCACCGCACGCCCTGACAGACACTGTTCAAACAAAAAGTTAAATAGTACTGCGGAACTATATCATAAAATTCACTGAACGGTGGCGGCGCACGCAAAGACGGCCGACCTTAGCTGAAATGAAGTCAGCACGATCTAAAATTACTGAGAGTTGATGTGCATGTTGCTCGATCGTCAATTTTTATCGGTTATAGTAATTGGGGTTACTTGGTCAGAACAAGATGAGTCAATGGTTGAGAGTAAATATTTAGTAACAGGTCGCGATAACATATCAACCGTTGGCGATATAAGATCAAAAACGATCACATTGTCAACTCGAAACAAGTACTGGGAAAGTAGCATGCAACATACTACGCAGCGGTTAGTAAAGGATTAGGCTGATTGCCCCAAGCGTTCGGTCACCATTTAATCCAGTGAAGCTGTAAAAGCTTTCAGACTACTAATACCCATCAGCCATATAGTAAAAAAAATCTCCTCGATAACCACCTACCTTTTAAACCGTACTATTATCCTATGTAAATACTTATATTTGTATTTATTTTTTCCATTACTCTCTTAATCTAAAACCAGATTCCATAGCTCAACAATTTTTTTCATAATTACATACCCGTTCGTATTATATATATTTCTTCAAAAAGACAATAAATTAAAATATTTGAACGACGTTTTTGTGACTTTTTTGACAGCATTTCTTTGAATAATGAGTCTTACGTTCAAAATCTATTATTATAATAATAAGAGATTTCTTCAAAATATATATATTATAATTTAAATTGAACCGATACGAAGATATTACTTTCAGTTAATAAAAAACACGCAAATTGACCATGGAGCTATCGTACACTCCGAAATAAAAGCAGTTAAAAGCTAAAAATGTCAATTTACTTTGAACCTGTTAGTGATTTGTGATAGTGGAAATAAATTGAAAACTTTGAAAAAAAATATATATAAAAAGGCAGCAAAGTGATTAGAGCCAATGTAACAATAGATGGATAGGTATCAAGAATTATTACTCTGGTCAACAATCAAGATATTATGACCCAACGCCCATACAATGTGTTCGCACGATATTAAGACGCGTTACAATACAATTGTCTGCTCATGGAAGTGATAAGAAAGGAGTCACTGCTCTTCTTGTAACTGATTTATAGCATGGGACTCATTGTAGAATAATTCCTTCGTGTGGTATATGGATTGCGTCAGCGTTATGATGTCAGCTACATGGACTCGAATAAAGTTTGCTAGAATTAAAATTATGAATGAATTGCTTTTGAGCATCATGGTATACATAATATTCGGGTTGACGCAGGTCACCTGATAGTACATTTTGAAATTATGAAT
This sequence comes from Teinopalpus imperialis, assembly GCA_029286865.1. Classification (NCBI taxonomy): domain Eukaryota; kingdom Metazoa; phylum Arthropoda; class Insecta; order Lepidoptera; family Papilionidae; genus Teinopalpus; species Teinopalpus imperialis. The sequence goes on along the minus strand of JAGSMU010000037.1, from coordinate 2,634,141 downwards.
GAATTACTTTTGAGCATCATGATATATATAATATTTGGGATGACGCAGGTCACCTGATAGTACATTTTGAAATTATGAATGAATTACTTTTGAGCATCATGATATATATAATATTTGGAATGACGCAGGTCACCTGATAGTACATTTTGAAATTATGAATGAATTACTTTTGAGCATCATGATATATATAATATTTGGGATGACGCAGGTCACCAGATAGTACATTTTGAAATTATGAATGAATTACTTTTGAGCATCATGATATATATAATATTTGGGATGACGCAGGTCACCTGATAGTACATTTTGAAATTATGAATGAATTACTTTTGAGCATCATGATATATATAATATTTGGAATGACGCAGGTCACCTGATAGTACATTTTGAAATTATGAATGAATTACTTTTGAGCATCATGATATATATAATATTTGGGATGACGCAGGTCACCAGATAGTACATTTTGAAATTATGAATGAATTACTTTTGAGCATCATGATATATATAATATTTGGGATGACGCAGGTCACCTGATAGTACATTTTTTAATTTACTATGTAATATCAGTACCATTATTTATAAGTAATATTGGCAGCAACAGAACAATGTCAAAAGTTCAAAGATGCATGTTCCCCTGTTCATTATCTCCCCTGTCGACTCAAGGATACCATACACACACAGATTAAGTAGATAATGGATGATCTCATTCAGTTACACGAGAAGAATTATATCACTGTTATAGTTCTTATTAGCTAGCGTTTTAATTTATTACTGAGAATACCAATAGCGTAAAGCAAAGTAAGCCAAATAAGCTCAAATAGTTTAAATACAAAAGTCCATATACTATAGAATTAAACTGACAATGAATTAAACTGATGGTTGTAGTTATGCTATTTGGATGGTACAAATTATCTGCTTCAATATGTTTATATCGCTTGCAAATTTCTTGGTATGCTGTTACTGCACACATTATGTAAGTACGTAAACTTGTCGTCGAGTTGTAAGTTCAGGTACAGTCGTCGACATAAATCTGCTACACGCGACAAGCGACTGATAATGTCGCGATCGGAATGTCGCGAGGTTTCGGTGCGCGACGGAAGCAACGTCGAGTGCGTCCGACTGCCACCGTCTGTCGACTACAAGTGCAAATGTAAACTATTAAGTGACGACAACAACTTAACGTTATTAACGGTTCTGGTGTTAAACTGTCCCTGTGTTATGTTAAGCAGCTTGCTTCTTCAGCACAATATATTAGCTTAATCGTAACGTAGAGCAACCTGTCTACTAAATAGAATACATATTTTGTTATTAGCTTTTGCAATAATTTAACATTTTGTGTATGCTGCATCGATGTAATAAAACGTCACTATTATTAGCTGCGATCTCTTTTAAATGTTTCTTCGAAGTGCTTAAGAAAACTACAAATCATGTTTATAAAAGTGGCGTTTGAATAATACACAAAGTTCAAGGCTTATGTCATGTAATAGTTCACTAACAACAAAGATAAGGAAAGAGGCATACATTATGCTTATCACATACGAGGAACTACGAGGAGAATTTTGTAACCACGTACTGCCTGTCTTACAGTATAAGTTCTTTAAAAGTGTCCACCTAAATGACAAACTAGAATCATGCAGTAAATACATGCCCTGTATCGATATTTAATAACAATAACCGCTAAATAAAGGTTATCAGAGTTCGGCCAAACATTGACCGACGTTATCGGTCCTAGCCGGGACGACTCCGCCAATTTAATTCATAACCCATTAGGGTTTGAGAGAGACATCGGTTGCGGGTAACTCGTAAAATGAAGGTGAGCACGCGATCAAGCCAGTATTCAATTTCATAGAGAAACTTATTTTATGCCGGTGGGGTAACTCGCTCACGGAAAGCATGGCATTGATCAGTACCGTCAAAGATTATGGAACGTATGCTATTTATAATGATTTCCCAAGTGAAAACTTATTTAATTTTAATGGTTTAATAATTTTATGTTTAGTTATGGGGCCGTACATACTAACAGCTGCCCATTCTAATATAATAACGCTATTGGGTCACATTACTATGACATAAGGTGAATTAGCTTTACACAGAGAATTATTTGATGTTAAAGCAAGCGTTCTAACCTTTATAAACTTTTAGTTTTTTGTGTATTATTAATTACCACATAACATAGGACGCTGTAAATCATTTCGTTGAATAGTAAAACCAAGACAATTTTTGTCAATCTTGCACTTTTATTTCCAAACGCCGCCTGATAGCGCCCCTAATAATAAAGATTTACAAAAATCCAACTAACATATTGAATTTATAATAGCTTATTAATCTACGACCTAAATGTTTTATTTAATGTGTATTTTATACTTTATATAATTGCAAAATTATTTTAAATGAAAATAAATATCATTCTGTAAAAAATATTCAATGATAAATAAGCAAAAATGACAATATACATTTATTTTATAGTTAGTAGACAGTGACTAGAGTTTTGATTTGCGTGAACGTTTATAATTTACAAAAAGAATGGTTTACTAAGTCGATGGGAACCGCTTCATGGAATATCAGAAACTATTTGAGTTCTAAAGTTTTAATTTGTTACCATAAGTTTCAAAGTTTGTCGCAAATTACCAACATTTATCAAAAGATTACGTGGAATAAAGATTAAATTTTCTGTTGTGAATCTGTGATATGTACTGCTTTGTGCTGCCCCATAATAAATCTGAATTGATTATTTCTCTTTGGTACAATGCTAAGTTCGTGTTAATCGATTTTATTTAATCAATATACGAGAATATACGGGCAACAAATATCAGGAAGGGCAATTAAACACCAGTATAAATAGAAAAATATTTGCACCAAACATATACTTTACACGCAAAAATATAACATTGTACAATACACTGGTTGTATGTGAAACGGGGACCGTATTTGTTTGACTAAATATTAATTGATTTGTCTCAATCAAGTAAAGTTGTTCCGATACAAATTCATTAAAATATTGTTGACTATCGACGTTGATTAGTGATGCAATATAAAATGTATTTTTAACTATTTAACGTGTGAGGTAGGCTGTATTAAAACTTTTGAAAATACTTTTAATTGTAGGACAATTGTATTGTATAAAACTTTATTATATTCTCTTTTCTTTTTATTATTTGTTATTCTTATTATTTGTTACGTAAATTCTGTATGCATGGTCTTACTATTTTTTTTATAAAGTAATTATCCACTTGAGAAGTAGTGGTGGCAATAAAACTCTTGAACGACACGACGTCATAATTAAGGTAATGCAGATTCAAAACAAACCAGTGCCAATCTATTTTAATTGGTGTTTTATAAGAAGGCCCATCCTAAGTGGATCCGATTTATTGTTATGGCTTATGTCCATTGTTAGCCCGAGGAATTTTACAGCTTCTACTACAGGTCAGTTGCTTATAACGGATTAACTAAATTAATATTAATATCATTATTATTAACGACATTATAGTATATAACAAGTATACTCCCTAGTCGTTAATCACGGTATAATGTTGAATAAAATGGAACTGTACAATTAAATCGTACGTATCGATTGACAGCGTCACGTCAACGAGGTAACTAGAGCGAGAACACGGTAGATATTAACGTTTGTAGTACAAAAAAATATATATATATATATATATATATATATATATATATATTTCTGTATGTTATGTTCATTATATTATTTAAAACTCTTATGTTGTTTGTTGGAAAATGTTTGTGTGTTTTTTTGGTAAAATTGCTAACGGTAAATCTATATTTTTCTTGTAACATGAGTCTTCTTACGGAATCATTTGCAACAATGGTAGAGTTACACTGTAGTTTTTATCTGGCTGTGAAATGAATGCATCCGCTCGACCGGGGAAGGACTTGTCACAGAATACCAGCATAACGCTGCTGTATTTCGTCTGCTGAGTGCTGGGATCCAGAGACGCGATCGTGAGTAAACGCGCACAGTTCACCATCGGGTAAGCGACTCCTGCGGCCCCTGACATCTACATTCATAATGCAGATGGGTTACCCTTTAGGCCTCAGATAGAATGCCTCATCACTAATAATAAAGGTGTCCGGATCCTTACATTCAAAACAACAGCATTATGCTGCTATTTTAAGCTTATATTCTGAGAGTGCGTGATCCCACCCCGGTCGAACTGCCCTTTTCATTCTGCAGCTAGAAACACATTGCAGTGTAGCTCCACCACCGTTCTTATAAAAACTTACTATAATAATAAATAGGTTAATGAAGAGCGGAGTAAGGTTATGCAAGTGTTATAGACACGTAACATACGCGTACATATAACACTTGTACGCATTATCCAAATACCAATAGTGTTTATTCATATATATTGTCGCCTGGCTGGGAATGTAATAATTTACTCGCATTGCAACAACGTTGCTCTTTAATAAACGAATCTTTTGTATATATAGGTCTCATTTATTGAACAGAATGCGGACCCTGTTTTATAACAAACCTAACACCCATATTGAGGTTCACACAATACATTCTTAATATAGTTTAAATTGATCTAAGGACCAACATTATGATTTCTTTTAATAATTGAACTCATGAAGTATTGAATATATTAAACATATGTACTTAATATATTTCCACAGAGATTAGATTTAAGTCAGATGTATTAGCCGAAATAAGAAGCGCGCGTACCTCTCGACCCCATTCTATCTCTATTCTGATTCCGAAATGCAAAAAAGGGATATTACTTTACAGATTAAAAATCGGAATGTCGCGTATAACGTAGAAAACATTTCCTCATTTTTTGTTGTTCAAAAGATCATTATGTCTGTAAAATGATTAAACTTCCGTTTTATAATCAAACAGATTAAAATTATATTCAATAAATTAATCTATTCTTTCATTTAGATATTTCGATCAAAATATTGAATAAAAAGAAGTGGTACATTAACCCCAGTTATTATAGACTAACTGTAGCAATAATTGAACATCTTGACCGTTTAAGGACTAGGCTTTAATAGAGTAATAGCTTTGCGTTGCTTTGTTTCATCTGGTAAGTGGAAAAAATCTAAGATCTTGAGAAGGTGATGTAGAAAGACATTAGTCTCACTTTCTAGAATCTACTCATTTGTGTGACACAGGCAAGTTATAAAGTTAACTTTTTTCTCATAAGTTTGAAAATTGAACTTTAAATCGATCGATTTTTTGTTGAGTAAATCTGGTGGGAATTTGCTTGCAACGGAGCTTACTTAACGTGATTTTCGAATTATGATTTGTTTTGACTTATAAAATAGGTAAAACATTTTTTTAAAAATGATAACAAAACTGGTTAAAACCATAACTTTTAGTCACAGCTTTTGCCGAGTCCTCTTGTTTACGAGCAATTTTTTAATTAGTTTGTTGATACTAAAAGAGACAGAGGAACCTTTGTAGACGAGGCAAAAACAGATCGGCCACCAACTGCGGATACTAAAAAAAAAAACAAAATTTGATTTATATTTTTCAGCGTAGATATTGCATACGCGTCATTGAAAACTATCTGTACAAAACTGTCTGTATGCATTGTTTGATATGGGTATCACAGAAACTTAACGATGGGCAGAAAAAGCATCGTTTAGATTGAATTTTATCATAAACAAGTGAGACACCGTCGTAAAAAAAACTTTATATATATACTGATGGGTGCTAGTGGTTCTATTGATATTACTTTTAATCCCGTTAACCACTTCAACTAAGCCTAAATGCTAATGCTGGCTGTGCTAGAGGACGGTTCACGAGAATAGTAGGATAGTGTATTCGAGCCTACGACTTTAAGTGTCGCAGATTGTACCCAACCATTGACGCTTATAAGTGGCCGTGGCCGGTTTTAAATGGTCATGGGCCTTAGAGATCACTTACCATCACTGTAAACTGTATAATGTCAGTTTAAAATCATCAAATAAAAAGTCTCATGGTCAGTTTGCACCACGGCGGTCTTCTGGTTGTTACCAGATAAATATATTATACTGTGCGGAATGCACCACATATAGTAATGTGCCGAAGGCAAGAGCATAGAGGACGCTGTCTTGACGTATCCTTTTGTAATATGATTTAGTGTATGTGCAATCAATCGAAGGAAAATTGAGATGTTACTTAGTTAGAGAACTCAGGATCTATCACGCAACTCTCTCGGACTCTCACTACTCCACGCGGGACTTTGTGGTAAAACTTATGTCACATAATGAAAATGGAAACAAAAATAAATTAATAAATTAAATTACCGTGACACTATCTCGAGTAACGTATAACTCCCACAGGCATTCATTGGCTTTCTGCAGACTTGCATATAGTATATAGCAGGTTAATTTTAAGTATCATAATAAATTTGCGCCATGTTTGTTCTTTAGATTTCTCAGTAAGACGGTAGTAACATTGCTGACGCGTTCTATTTAGGCTACGGAGTTAACAATGCATACACGTCTTGATAGTTTTATTGTCGATGTATAATTTGAATCTCTATAGAAAATTATCATTAGGCGAAGTATGTTATTTTATGAGTTTAATTTTCGACTATTACGAACACGTACTTTTGTATGTATACTTCTCTGAATATTTAATAACTAATTAAACATATATAATAATCACATAGCAATTGTTTTATTAATAGTTCTCTATCTAATAATTTCATGACTACGATGTACGGTTAATCTATTTCAATTCAACTATTAAAGAGCCTGCGGAGTAACGGCCGACATATTTTATTATTTAACTACTAACAACTGTATATTTTCATTATGAAACCTTGGATTTGTTTATTCTCTTAAACAGCTACAAGGTCCTTTAAGATAATAAAATCCTATATAGTTCCAGTGACACTTCTAATGAAGTCTATGTCTAATACTAAACTATTAAAAACTATTTCACTAAATCTCAATAATGTAGGTTTAATCTTTTTTCATTAGCGTCCCCTATTAATATTCGATCATAATTCCATAGTGTATTATTAGCAGCATATTGCAAATATTACTCGGTATGTTTAATTTATACCTATATTTTACGATGGATATTTATCATTGAAACCTGCAAGTCATCAAAATAGTATTTATTTCGATGACTTTTGATGGGTTTTGCATGGTGTATAGCATAAAGCCGTTACTGTTAAAACGATTAATGGCCGAATAGCTTAAACGAATGCTCTTCAAACCAACAGAAATGAAGTAAGACGAGATAACGCTCCAATTTATTATCTGCGACTCATTGACGTTGATTCTTCATACGTTATTCCACTATGTATGAACTAAATAAATCTTTTGAAACATTATTATATTTGACAAGAATATCTTAATTATTTTCTAAAGATAATCACGGTGATAGCACAGTTGTTAGGCCGTGGACGGTATCGTTTTCATTTGTATGAACCAAACGTTCTTTCTCACATTTATGTCCTGAGTACGTAGGTAAGTTGCCCTCGTCGTCATCTTGGAGTCTTAATAAGTTGAACTTCATCTAGAAATAAGATACATGTTGATAACATTTGTGGTTGTGCAGTGCTAGTATAACTGCAAGCCAGCTTTTGCGAGTTCTGGGTTCGATTCCATATAAAGGAATAACATTTGTGTATCCCTTCAACACTGGTCTGTGTGTAGTATGTACGTGATCGATCAACACAGCGATAGTCGGTCCGATATGCAACTCGGCAACCTTTCTTCAACATCGACACCACTGATCCCTTAAGCTATGTTTATATCTTTGTTCAGATTTATTGGCAGAGGACTTCGAGGAGGAGGAATCGATTGCAATTGGAGAGCGCGAATGATTACGACTTTATAACATATCCTGCAAAGTTAATGTTATCTTGTAATGAGTTGTAAATATTGCCATAGTTGTGACTATCGAATTATATATATAAATATATATATATATATATATATATATTTATATATATATATGCCCTAAGCTTTGGTAAATGCACCATAGGTAATTATAAATAGGTCCACTTTCCAAATAGGTTGCAGATTAGTTTAAGCTCACGAAAACACTTGATATTATGATTGCTACAGAACTACTCGACATTCCAATAATGAATGCGCTATTACCGCACGTGATTACTAATGTCACCACAAAAATTGAAACGTAATTATTTTCTAAACAAGTATATTAACAATACAAATACAATAGTACAGATACTACGACAAAAAATTGTGTATCGAGATATTTTTTTTTTTCGAGATATACACACAGCTAACTAGGATAATAATAATAATATGAGGTCAAAACGTCTATACTTTCATGAACGAGCGTACGTACACTTTTAACAAATTAAAATGAATAAAAATCTATAGGAACATCCTCCGCTGCATTAGTTAATACTACCTATACCTTTCGCATGTTAGGCATTTAACTGATTACAACCCCTTGCATATCTAGACTTGTATGTCGGTACTTTTACGTGAGCAATTCCCATAGTGATACAGTCGGTTGTTCTTCATGCTCAATACGGGTCGGAAGTTTATATACAATTACCATATTCTATATCCTAATTTAAAAGTTCTATTTTATATGTTACATATGTTGTTATTGCTCTATTATATGTTGTAAATCAATTTTAATTATAATTACTTATAAAATAAGGTTTTTTTTACTTTATATTAAATAAAAACGTATCTTATAAGTCTACTGACCTAACGTCACGAACCCGTATAATAAGTTTTTGTTCTCTGTACTACTTGCGATATGAAATATGATCCAAAGAGAATTTGAAACCAATTGTCTCATCCAATAAAATTGAGAAAGCAAACTCTAATGACAATACGTTTCGATAAATTAAAAATAACTAACGGAATAAGACCAATCACGTAACGTATGGCTACCCTACACAAGATAAGATGCTTGTAAACTTCCCAGTTCGTGAAACCAAATCCGATCAGCGCTAAAATTAGTAATCCCTCGGTCCTCAGCGACCGTACGATGGATGGTCATTTTAATTGCTTGCCCGCGTCTCATCGAGTACTTCACTGCAATAGCAATTATGGATGTAATCTAAGCAATTAACAATCTATTTAACGTTAGAGGCAGATTAATATCAAAAGACGCGTGATCTCATCGGTTAAGAATAGATTGTGAGAAACTTACCTTACTTAACCAGATATTACATCCTATCATGATCATCACAACCTATCATCAATTGTCTACTGCTGAATAAAGGTTTTCCCCATAGATTGCCACAAAGCTCATTCGTTAATCATCTCCTGCAACCGCTCGTTCCACCTATTGGGAGGTTATTGCACACTTCAACTTGCTTCTTTACCAGTTATCGGTTCTACAAGCGTTATATCTAGACCACTGCCACTTTAGCTTGCTGATGTATTTATGTTTATATACTTTATTTGATTTCCCAACAATGAGTGCAATAAAAACTTTATAAAGTACAATACCATTATTGTCTCATTACGTACAGGAAAACGTAGCATACGCACATAAATATATTGCCCTTACCACCTACTTACGTAACAGCTACATTAGAAAAATGATGTTTATAAAACTTAAACGAAGAGAAATAATATTATTTTTGGCTTCCTGCAAACATCTTTTTATCACATTGTTAGAAGTTAATTCAAAATCAATTTCTTTGCTAAAATTGTTTCACTTAGAATAAATACGTGAGAATGCAGTGTTCCCTTAGGTTGGTTTTTTTTTAATACATTAAGAGTAACAGACGAGTATACAATTCACCTGATGGCAAGTGATTCCTGCGGCCCATTACATCTACATATACATCCTTGACAAGGAATCATAATGCAGATGCGTTGTCACCCTTGAGGACTGAGATGGAATGCCTCGTCTCCAGTAATAAAGGCCTCCGGACCCCTGCACTCACCAGACGAAACATGGCAGCATGAAGCTGCTATTTTACGCTGGTATTCTGTGAGGACGTAATCCTACCCCGGTCGAGCTGACCCATTCATTCTGCAGCTGGAAAGAAACTGCAATGCAGCTCTATCACTTTTAAAAAGATATGAATTTAGTATGAAATTTAGGTGACACAGAGCTTTCTCATACGACAAGGAGTGTAGTACCAGGTCTCAGTACTATGAGCCATCACTGGCAACATGCACTGGTTAAAGACTTTTGTTTTAGAATAATATTTCTTATTATAAAAATAAATTTAGAAAACGTTAGAGATTTGCCTAATCACATAATAATCCTTCAACATTTCCATTTTTGATTCTTGCAATAAAGGATTCTCAAAACAAAAATAATCTTCAACATTGAATCATGTTAGTTAGACTTAGTGTCGAGTTAAAATCGTCATTAAACATCAGAGAGCTTACAGACTAGTCCCACCCTAAAATACGTAATAAAAACCTGACTCGACTTATTCCTAACTATATGGAGACACGAATTGGGAAACAAAAAACTTAAACGCCAAGTGTGTATAAAATACGCATTTGATTTTTAAGGTGTGAATTATACCCACGGTTACAATGTAACACGGTACAACTCATAAATCGTCGGATGGATCAATTGATTAACAACGTGACAATTCAGCCCTCTTAAACCATCAATTGGATAAACGGTTATCTCGTGAGATCAAAGGGGCAGATTTATTACAGTTAGTTAACCGAGCTATTGGAGAAAAAAGCCCATTACAGACCGAGTGTTACGACTAATATGTCGTATCTGATGATTGAAAATTGAAATCTAGCATCTATCAAATAAAAATTGTCTCTCTGTGTCATTGTCTAATCACAATGTCTAATCTGGTACCTCAACCTTAAACAGATTTCTCTGTTTAATACCAACAACAGATTGATCAGTTTATTCAGCTTTAAAAAGCTCAATGAATTATATAATCTGTATTAGAAAATGTCCTTACATTTAATTATTACTTTTGTAAATTTTATATTAAAAACTGTAATTAAGCTCAAAACTTAAGTTATTTCCTAATCGTAACTGATATCGCATATGTTTAGCCATACCCAATACTAACCGTGCTTCCATGTGTACTGTTGCGAAATTTTATTATCGTACTCATTATCATTAAACTTACCTGATGGGCAGCCGTATTCGTCAGCGCCGTCATCGCAATCTCGCGTATAGTCACAGCGCTTCTCTAGAGGCACACACCTCGTGAAGTCACAACGGAACTCGTTCCGTGGACAAACTGCCGACAAAAGCAAATTGTTATTGAACGTAGGGGTAAACGCACCAGCTTACCAAAAGCCTCATCTTGAAGACTACATTCGGATGGTTGGTGTCCGCAGGCATTATTGCCATGCATTGCTATACTTAATAAAACAACGTATCATCAAGTACGTATGCTAGGAATGTTCACAATGAAAGGATGGAAACAGGCTGTAGATGCAAAGGGGTCGGGAGAATTTACTAGTATTACTCCACCAGACAGCCACCAAAATGTATCCTATACATTTTCGTGAGTGTCGAGTGTGTGCCTAAGGCTAAGCAGATTGGTTCTAACCATGGCCGGTGTATCTACTTATCTATATCCTTTAATAAAAAATGGGTACATATATGACACTCTTAACTACGAGGTTGAATGCTACCGTAGCAATGATTATATCTCCTAATGAGGGTTACCCTGTATTTGCCAATTGAATACACGGTCATTGGGTACGAGATATATGGCGGGAGCAATTGCATTGACATAACGGTGATGAACATGAAGATTGTACTATAATCATGTCGGCTTATCATACAACTGTCGTTGCACTATCATAAATCCAGAACCCATCTATATGGTATAGAACGAGTGAGTCAGCTCGCTCTGGGTCGACCGTGCCCTCACAGAATACCAGCGTAAAATAGCATTAAAATCCTGTGTTTCGTCTGGTGAGTGTAGGCATCCGGAGACCTTTATTACTGGTGACGAGACATTCCATCTGTCCTCAAGGGTGACAACGCATCTGTAATATGATTCCTAGCCAAAGATGAATGTAGATGTCATGGGCAGACGAAATCACTTGTCATCAGGTGAACTGTGTGCTCGTTAGTTACCCTCAAAGTAATAAAAATAAATATGTTATAAGGCATTTTATTGCTGAGCGCTGACAAAGCTTCTCCAGTCTGCTTTACATCGGGGTTCTAAGTATAAAAACGCGTAACTATAAGGACAAATTGTCGTAGAAGTTATGCACCTCACGTCATATTTCCTAGAGGGTCCCTCGTAAGTAATCCATCATTTATAAAGATTCGAGATTCAAGAACATGTATTTGTACGATGAAGGTTTGCATTTTTGTAATGCTTCCTTGACCCAGTCCTCGTAAGTTACTAACAGTTACCAACAAAACATAACAGCATTATGATATTTATATACTTGAAAATAACGTAAGCATTCGGGCAATTAGATATGAACCAGTACCTGCTTTAGTCAGGTAATGAAATGCCTCTGGGATGGCAGTCTGTGGGGGACGCATGGATTCTGTGTATGCGATAGGCCGTAAGGACGATGAAACTTAATAAACCTTTAAATTGTGATTTTTTGTGATATTATATCGTACATAGCTTAAAATGAATCGATATATCCATGGCAGACTTGTTGCCTGCTAAATACGGTCACAATGTAATTATTATATTAAAATTGTTTGGGGGCAGTTCATCTGAAGATAATTCCCCACTTTCATATTATATAAGATATCATAAGGCATATATATTGTTTCCCCTTTCTTTAAAAGATCACTACTAATATATATTTAAAAAAAAATATTGTGCAATCTAAAAGCTATTAAGATATGTGTGGTTTTCTTTTTATTATATAGCCCAGATTATTCTTCATTTAGGAAAAGTTGTCAATAAATATACCTATATAACTAAATTAATGAAAAACAATTACTCGTAGCTGCTGTTGTTAAATCAGGTATAACCTCGTTATCCGTATCTGGTCTTCTGGTGTTAATGTCGTAAGGCAAATCGCGGTCCTCGTCCCTTTCTTTAAAAACAAAAAAAAAAGAAATAAAAATAGCATGAACAAAAGGAGAAAAATCATAGAGTACACAAATATGAAAGAAAAAATAATGAAACTATAAATAATGGGAATAATTCACCACTTTCACAACAATTTATTTTAATATTATTGGTACAAAAGCATACCCAATTATTTAAATACATAAGTATCATATAAATTAAATAGTTACATAGGCGAAATAAAATCATTTGTAAAACTGAAGACCAAAACTAAATAAAATTACCATAATCCGTGCAGCCTTTCTCATCCTCCCCTTCAGGACAATCAGTGTAATTATCACACCTCTGATTTGGGCATATGGTTTTGTTCGAGTTAATACAGGGCAGAGGATCGTCACATATACCCTGATTTTCGTCCTCGTCTGGGTTCGCAGCGTCGCCTTTCGAATCGGCATTAGTTGGATAAGGTTCATCGTCATCTCTATTTCTCTGTTCTTGGTCGTCATTGCCTTCGTCTGATAAAAATAAATGACTCAAACCAAAAAAATAAAGTAAAAAATTAAATAAGGATATTATTTTATTTTTATAGCCATTAATATTTTAAGGAATTTCATCGATTGAATATTTTTAGAAATTATAATATCTGCCTATGCAATATATGACTCAAAAATTACTCAGTTGAGACTGCATATTTGTCCAAATTTTAATTTATAACCGTAAAACCAATTCAATCAAAGTTAATGATATTATTGTAAAGTCAATGTTATAGTTAAACAATTGTACAATCTAGACAAACAAACTCAAAACATTTTAAAAATTTAATATAATTTATTTGCAAGAAACAAATTTCCTTGAAATTTTATAAAACAAAATCATACAGAAATAAAACCTAAGTAAAAAAAATAATAATAAAAATAAATAATTTAATAAAATAATAAAAAATCAGTGAAATCAAAAGAAGAAAATTATAAACAAAAAACCTGGAAGTGGACAAGAAGCCTCGTCCGTGCCATCAGCGCAATCCCGAACACCGTTACACAAGGCCGAATAAGGTATGCAACGACCTTCATCACACCTCACCTCGTCCGTAGCGCACTCAAGGTTAGCGTTTCCTATATAACACAGCCTTATAGGTAATCTTTTCTTTATTTCATCGATTTTATCATCAGTATATATATATAGTTGATAAGTTATTTTCTCTGATAGGTTAGATAACATAAGTTTTCTTATTCCAAGCATCCATAAGGCTAATGGATCAGCTTAGTTTGGTATAACTATCCACCTTATACTGATGAGTGTTTTAAATACGATTAATTTGTTAATGCTTACAGGATCATTTTTAATGTAATTTGATTTTTGGTTCATACAACTTTTGATGAAACATACAAATAACCTGTTACCTTCCTAAAATATCTGAACATAGATTGTGATGTTTATTGGTGTTATTCGCGGAGAAATACGATCTAGAATGACTTTAACTAAGGGTGACAAAAGAGCATACTTCACCGGATGATTAGTTATATTTGAAGCGTATAAACACAAACATCCATCCTCAATAAATATACGAGATGTACATGCGTTATTTTCATAGTCATTCAGTTTGGAATTACAGCTTCGTATGCGTCGATGTATTTTAAAATATGGCTCATTGTTTGGGTAGTTAAAAAAGCTAAAAGCTGCGTAACGAAACTGTAGCGCTATTCAGAAACAATGCACATCTATCGCACTTAGATATAAACTTATTTATAATATTTTTTTACAAACTTCATTTAAGAAGCTTCAAAGTGACAAACTTCCCATATAAACTTTCTGCCCCGAATTAGGGATAAAATTTTGAAAAGCGCCGATATATGTTTATATTTAGTTGTATACAGAAACAGATATACGAAATTTCCTGTTTCTTGCTTCTAAAATGACGGATTTTCATACAAGCGTTCAACGCCTAATTTAGCAAAAATTTCTTATTAAATTAGTAATATTAATAAGAAATTAGATTTTTACAACATAAAAGGCATCAACTGCCAAAATTTCAAGTTTGTAACCTCAGCAATTTAGGCTTTGCGTTGATGAATCAGTTAGTCTTTCAGGACAAGTAATTATATTTAGTTATGGCATGATGTCTTTAAAGTCCGGTAAGGGTGACTAACATGAACGTAGTTCTCCCGATGATAAATGTATGACGGCTCATACACCTATATGTTTAATGGCCGCAGTCATCGTTTAACAATCGTCATTGTCATATATACGGAATCATACTGTTGATCCTTTATCACTTCGGAGAACTAATAAATAAATACCTTGTAATTATAGTAGACTTGTAATTAAGTGCTAAATATATGTATATCTATAAAAAAATCTTTTTATTTAAGATTTTTATTTGAGAGGATTCAGACCTGGATCTGTGATATCCGTGGTGTTAAAGTCGGTCGCGTCCACTGTGTAATCACCAAGTTTCCTTCTTTGCCTGATGTGGTCTTGAAGTATTCTTGATATTTCCTTGGTGTTTTCGTAACCGGAGGTTACAATGTCCATAGTCACTATGCAAGAGAAGGTGTCCGATAACCTGGATCTGGAATGATATGTTTATATTATATTATGATTACTATTTATATTAGATTATGAATCTTTCTTATCCATTTACTAGTCATATCACACTGATTTTATGAAATTAGGAAGACAAAGCTTGATCTATAGGTGAGCGATCCATGTAGCCTTTGATATTACATTTATCCTCACCTGTATTGATTGGATGTCAATACCCACCAACCAAGCAACCAAACCAACCAAGTCATGCTGCGCAATACACACCTAACAATTCGTTTTATTGAATAAGATGAAGAAATACCGTTTGACAGTGGGTATTTGAATCATATAGTATTTTCGGCCACGTGAATACGGGGCCTACATGCTTGGACGCAATAATTAAGCTCAATATCTGGCAGAATCTAAAATCTTTGTACTTTTGTGTAATTTGTACTATAAATTGTCATTCAGAGACGAAAGTCTCTGAATGTGTCTTAAAAATATTTTCTTGCCTTGATACTTACTATCATCACATCAATCTCATCAGATTAGGAAAGGACAGGATACTTGACTGACTTGAGTACTTACTGAATTCTAACGAGACTAGCCCTTTGCGTGCCGGGGAATTCATCGAACAAGTTGTTGACGGCATCAGCAAGTCCTCGAGAGATCTTCTTGAACTCGTTCGAGTCTCTGCTGTCGTACTTGTTTAGATAGGGCTCCATCACCACGAAAGTTACGCGGACAGTGTCTGCAAAACAATGTTAAATTTATATACTGACCTTGTAATTTCATTCGCACAAGCATATTAACTAAAAGTATTTTAAAATTACATGTCTTTTTTATTTCCCAACCGATTTAAAATGCTAAGTGTTAGCCTAAGTTTTATTAAAAATGTAATTTTTCAGAAATCCTGTATAAAATAATGAATATCATCCGTATTGCGAACATAAAATGACCAATGATTTAAATGTAATTTACGTGAATGCCATTAGCTTTTAATTTTTTAGGCTCGATCTACGTGAAAGGAGTGTTCTCAAAGTACTATTGAAGTTTTGCAGTGGTTGGTCTGGTTTGGGTTTTAATTTTATTAATCACAGGATCCTTAGCTTCTTACCATCTTCTAGGTTGAAATTGGGATTATTTTTAATTTTAATTGCTTCGCGTATCATTCACAAAAACACCCCTACTTGTTTCTGGATTTGTGCTTAATAAAATCATTGATTTCTTAGATTTTTGAGTCGGGTATGTGTTCTTGGTGTATATCGGCGAGTACCCTAAGAGCAACGCTTGTCTCACACTATTCCGGCGATATCCCGTTGCTTTAAGTTCTCCAAAAGCTAATTCCGCCTCCATGCTGTTGCTACGCCGGAGGCGTGGACCAGAAGTATTTGTATAGTAAAGCTACCATGTCTGTCCGAGTACAATCCAGCAGTACTGTACAAATGCATCCAACTACAGGAAGTTTTAGACAGGGTAATATTCCCGAAATTCTTCTGCACTCGAAGATAAACTTCCAGTGCAGAATAATAATGATGATATGCCGGCAAAATAGTAATCATGGCAGATATGCTGAGCCTTTAGCTTTCGCTAGACTTTAGCATTTTGCTCAATGACCTCAATAATGTCTAGGTCTTAAGGTGAACATGGACACGATCAAGACCATGTCTAACGTGCACGTCACACCTATACCGGTTGATGTCAGGAGTACTACGCTCGCAGTTGTTGACGTGTTTTCTTTTTTTTTAATGTGGGTAAATATTCATGGATACCCCTTCAACGGCAGGCGATGGAAGGGTTATACCAGACTCCAGCTAAAACCCTACAATGTTACTCCTGGGTCGGGACTATGGGAACCCTTTCACACATTAACGCAGTCCCGACAGCTTTGACCCACTGCGGCCCAGCGCCAGCTGTCTATCAACAAGGTAGTTGATAGACAGCTGGCGCTTTCTACCCCTTCTTCGTGTATGGACGCATGTGGGCACAGTGCATGCCGTCTACAGGCTTTAATTAAGTGCCGACGGACGACCGCCATCTCCACTACCTATGCCTCAGTTAAGGAGGTTGCCTCTCTGGCTGTGCTTTGGGAGATCAGTCGATCTCTCTCTATCTTTCTGCAGCCACCTTCTACGACATAACTCGTTCACATAAGGTGACACCGTCGATCCCTGACCTCTTTTTGTTTTTGACTATAACCTTAACGAAGAGTGGTAGAAGAAATAACGTCAAATGGTTTTATTAAATGTCATTAGAATTATTACATTTATGTATATTAGCATACCATACAAACGATAGAATAGAATGCCTGATCTAAATTCCTAAAACTATGATACTCATTCTGGCAAATGAGAGACGAATGGGTTTGAGAAATCGTTTTCTCTGCCATAATTTTCCGGGAAATTTAAATTTAGTTTTTATGCTATTTAATCTAAATTTCCTGGAACAATTACAATGAGCAGGTGTAGGGTACTTACTTTCTTTAGTGTCCAGTCCCGGTATCATAGAGGAACCCGAACCTTCACCTTCGTCCAAATCGTTTCTGAAACATAAAGTCACTTAACGTTACTGGAGGCTCAGTTTCTTTTACAATTATATGTATCTTTGTTAATATTATAATAGATAACAGTTTCTTTTACACTTTCCGATTATCAGTTTATATAAGAGTCAATAGTCTATGTATAGTGAACCGTCTGTTTTTGGTTCATTATTATAGCCATGCACCTATAGCCATAAAGTTTACGATAAACAGTACGAGACACAGCACACAATATTTATTAATTCGTTGCCCTGAGGACAAAGATAAATTAATTATGTTCGTTATTTTTAGGTAGATGATGCATTGGCTTATGCATGCAAATGATTTAACTTATTGCTGACGAGTGAGAGGACCTGGTCAAATAATTATTGATAGGCGTTTCGTCTGATTTATTGGAGATGACTATATTAATTCGTTCTTAGATATAATTAATGATAAAGGATATAGGTAACTATAGGCGGTAAGTGTCAAGCAGCATCAGTAAACAATGAGCGCGTTTTAGACTCTCGTTTTATACTATACTTTACAATTGAAGTGTATTCAACAACAGCTTAACATTGCTATGACTCAGGGATTACGAGCGGGGACTTTTTCTCTTTTTCGGGTTCTTTCGTTTTAGAACATTATGCAAAGCTGTATTCAATGATCGCGAAGATCAGTGTCTCGTATTAAGATTATGTTGGACTGCACAAAAATGAAATGTGAAGGTAATAAAATAAATAAAAATAGGTATAGTAAATATGGTATTTGTTGTTTATTTACAGCGGTACAGGGAAAGGCATAATTCTCCTGTGATTCGTAGGAACCTCATAGAATACCAGCGTAAAATAGCAGTATAATGCTGCTGCGTTTCGTCTGGTGAGTGAAAAGATCGGGAGACCTTTATTTACTGGTGACGAAGCATTCCATCTCAGTCCTCAGGGGTAACAACGCATCGTATTATGATTCCTTGTCAAGGATGAATGTAGATGTCATGGGCCGCAGGAATCACTTACCGTCAGGTGAACTATGTGCTCGTTTGTTACTACTCTTATAGGAACAAAAAAAAATTATCCCAACGGGTCCCATTTACGAGCAACGCGGTGTTACAACTCAGTCCTCAGAGTTGTAATGCCACACAATGAATATAATACCGACTGACGAATGTTTGCCGTACTCACTTATCATCAAATGGGCTGTGGAATTATTTGTTATCTATAATCTTATATAAAAAATGTTAAGAATAAATGTGCTCACCCATTATCATCATCAAACTGATCATCGGTGACGGAGTCAACATCTGCCTCAGTCACTGACGCTGAAAAATAAAGATTAACCAAATGAGACAAGTTACAAAACGCAAATGTATAATGTGTATATATATACATATATATATATATATATATATATATACATACATATATATATATATATATATATATATATATATATATATATATATATATACAGTGGCGGTCGTATAATTAGAAACACTACCAACGGTTCTTGACATTATGTAAGATACTTCACCGCGTTTTTATTTTGAAATTAAACAATAAATAGGACAACAATATGTTCAACGATTTATCATTTATTAGAAAAACATAAATCCCATCACACAAATGCAGTTTCAATATTCCATTACGGACAAACATTTAAATCAGTTTTAAGGTATGAACAATAATGGTCAACTAAATAGAAACGGCAACAAAAAAGTATAAAAAACAATATCTTTTTAAGTATTAGTAATTAGTATTGTTATTTACGAAATAGCTACTATCCACAGCCTCTACCAACGACGTGGCATTGATTCAATCAATTTCCTACATTTTTCTAAGGGGATTGATATCCATGCTTCAACAAATGCTTAATATAGTTCGTTTAGACTGGTGTTACGTTTGTTTGAGACTTTCTTTAACAATATACCAGAGATTTTCTATCGGGTTTAAATCATGGCTATTTGCTGGCCAGTCTAAAACGAATATACGCTGTTCGCCAAGGAAACATTTGACGCTATTGGCCGTGAGTTTTGGGTCATTGTCATGCTGAAAGATCCAGGTAACAAGCAAATGATCATCCGAGTATGAGTATAATGAGACCATCAGTCAGTAGAATCATTGTGTGCTCTAAGATATTTTTGTATTGCCATTAATCCATTGTCCCTTCAATCTACCGAACGGGTCCAACTCCACTTCCGGAAAAACACCCCCAAACTTTAATGTTACTGCCACCGTGCTTGACTATACTCCTTCTGTATTTATAATTAAAAGCATTGTTTACAGGACGTCTAACATAGCGCTTTCCATCGGAATTTACCATATTTAATTTTGTTTCTCGGGTCATCAGGCGAAAAAACTTCATTTTTAATCTGGTTGGAGCCTTTACTTGGGTCTTTTTTTAGCAACACGAGCGATTAGCGTATCTTCTCTGGGAGAGGTTTTTCTTGGCCGAGCCTTTCTAAGAACATTTTCAATAGTTCCATATGTTTTATAATGATCAATTGCATTAAAAACTTTCTTAACAGAACAATTTAAATGCTCAGCTATTCTTGTGTACGCCCTCTTTGTAAATTAACAATTATTTGCCTAGTTGACGCGTCACAAGTTTTATTTTGGCCCATTTGAATTGAACAAAATAAAATTCAGATTAAATTTTGAATTGCCATCAAAATAATAGAAAAAGCCAAGAAAGAAATGATATTCTCTAATTTAAAAAGAACGAGCTATGAATGTTTCTAATTAGGCGTCCAACCGGGCAGTAACAGAAAATAAATTACTACATGTATATAATGTAATGACTCATTTTGTAATTAAAAGTAAGATATGTCTTATATTTCATGCATTTAATGACTTTTTTATTTGAGTGGCTATATTATTGCATGATTACTAAATATTGAATGTGTATATTTTTTACGAACATTTATACGTTGAAGTTATACTTTCTTTATTCATAAGAAGTGTTTCTAATTATATGACCACCACTGTGTATGTATATATATATGATATAGTAGTATAGTAAATATTAAATAGGCGCAAGGGAAGTTCATCAAAAAGTTATTAGTTATTAATGTAAAGAGTTGAACGACATACTCCAGCAACAACGTCGCTGGAGTTTCTTACGCCACTTCTTCTCCAGCGCCCACGCATTCGTAAGTGGTAGTACATATAGCCAATAATAATAATAGAGATATTAATGTAGATAATTCTTAGTCAGAAGCAACTGACCGAACCGAGGTTCGGCCCTCTCGGGCACCCTCGAGTCAGACGCTCTCGCGGAACAGGGTAACGGTCCAAGCCGAGCCAATTTAAAATCACAAACATGCATTTGTGATTTTAAACTTTTATAAAATGAGCAGGTATGTAATATTCCGAATTTATTTCTATTATATATATATATTTTTTTTCAATTTTCATAGAAAAGTAGAACGGCAATTACTCCATAGGTCCGTAACAACAACAATACATTTCTTTTACTTACAGCCGTAGATTTGCCTCTTCAATCGTTGCAGACGTGGGACCAGTCCAGACTGCGGCTCTTTGACCTCGAGGAACTCGTGGTTAGGATCGTCGTCACCCTCCCAATAGATGTCCTCCGCAATGGTCGTCTAGAAGGAATATTATTAACATATAACTCAATTTTTTTTTCGAAAGCACAAGTTATCTTCTATGTACGAGTACAAGAGATATTAAATAAAAACTAATGACCAATTACATATTTATACTTTGTTTTATATTTTAATTAAATATGTATCACTCCACTAATACGTACAATGAGGAAATTCCCAATATAGATCTCTTTAATATTTAATATCATTGTTTAAAAATTATGTAAGTTTAGTTACTATAAAAGATTTTTTCTCTAATTCTCATCCCTCGACAACTATATTAAGTATCCTAATATTATATTTTATTTATTATATAATCTTATTGGTTCTATACGTCTGCTTTTATATAATGTTACTTCTTTTTAGGAAAAAAAAGTTCTTCTTCATAAGATGAATTTTTTTTTTTCATTTATTACCCTTACGTTGCTGATCTTTTGATTTATGTCGGCTACCCTCGTTCTACTGCGCATGTAATCTATTTTTGGATTGGTGTGAAATATATAAATCTATTAAAAGAAGAGTATTGTTCCAAATGATTCAGGTATAAACAATTTATTTCCTTGAAATGTACTTATTTAATTTATTTAAATTTAAATATGTAACTAGAACTATATAGAAATATAAGTTTAACGTTATAATACTGATTTTCCATTTTCAAGTACTACACACTACACTACATGCTTTTATTGAACTTCACCTGTTAGTATGTGGGTCAAGATTTGCGATTGTATTTTAAGCCATTACTACCCAACCAGTTGAACTGAAATTTTGCACGCTTTTTTAGTGCTGGTGACAATATGATATACTATGTTATGTATTTTTTTAATCACACAGCTCCAATGTCACGGATAGTGTTTTTCCCCATAACAGTATTGCCATGGGTATCAATTGAAAAGGTGTGCCAAGCATCAATCAAATTTTAAAGACAACTCAAGATGATAGGCTAAAATTATTTACCACCGTCGTGACATGGGTATCAAATGGTTGGACGAGCAGAATAACGTTAACAATATATCTAAAAAGCTTGCTTTTAATCAATATATTTTTATGTAATCATTTATCATACGTTTATGTATTGATACAAAGAACGTATAATTTAAGAAACAAGCGTATTTTTTTTGAAGTTTTGCTCGGTTTAAATTTTTTGTTTTTAGGTTTTAATAAGATCTTCGAAAGATTTTGCGAAGCAGTTTCCAGAAATAGGTACCTATTCATGTTTGTGGATTGGTCGGTACGAGTCCCGCCCCGCCGTAATAATGATCCCGATTTGCCGGCCCCTTTGTCTTCTTACAGAAATTCAGCTTATTTTGACCTAATTCCATTTAAAAATGCAAACAGAATATACGTAAAATAATAAAAGTTATAATCTAAGTTCAATATTATATGACTTACATGTATTAAGTTAATATAAGATGTAAAGAAATCTTTAAATTTAGTAATTTTATTTTCTTTTATTATAAAATCCAGGACCATTCGCTGTTCAAAAGCGGTAAATACTTTTTTCCTACCAATTTGAATATAGCCCATCATCTTTCTTATAGCTTAATTCAGTGGTTCTCTTGGTCTACTACAAATTTACGATGGTGTACCGTACGTTTTTATTATTATTATTAGATTGAGAGTAACAAACGAGCACACAGTTCATCTGATGGTGAATGATTCCTGCGGCCATGACATCTACATTCATCCCTGACCAGGAATCATAATGCAGATGCGTTTTCACCCTTACAGACTGAGATGGAATACCTCGTTACCAGTAAAAAAAGGTCTCCCGATCCCTTCACTCACTCACGACGACACTCAGACGAAACGCAGTAGCGATATACTGATATTTTACGCTGGTATTCTATGAACGCATGGTCCTACTCCGGTTGACCTGACCTAATCTTTAAGAAACAAACTTATGTCTTATTATTTTTTTGTATATAACACCTACTTTAATATTGTGACTTAATAGACGAGTAAATAGCCTGCTTTCATTATGGTTTAGCCTAGTGTAATTATTTTTGTACGCATGGCAATATCCTCTCTAAGATCAAAGATGAACTTGTTCTATAAATAACAAAAAGTTAAGTGTAATATAGACATTATTAAACGAAGTATAATTTTATATCCACGTTATTCATGTAAACGAGAATACGATCAAGCGAGAAAGTCCGTTGCTAGTGTCACAGATCACGATTCATAAATAAATCGGAAGGACAAGGCACAATTAAAGTGCGGGGAGACGAGTGCTCGAAGGATTTCTTTGCAATTTCGTTTAGTCCGACATGATCCTCAGACGGGTGGCAGAGACGCGCCGTGCAAGTTAAATGACAAGAGAATGATGAGGGTTGCCACACACTCATTTTAATTTGCTAAAAAACTAAGAGAACAACCAATATGTAACCTTTTTTGTATTTTAAACACGTTTGATAAATTGTTAATACTTTCATAAAACTTTTGATCTATTCGTTTATAACATTTGATATCATCCAATTTTATGATGAGTAAATTATAGTGCGACCATCGTCAAGTAATCGGTATATACAGGATATTAGGAGACCGCTTCTGAAAACGAAGACAGACAATAGTACTAATGACACCTTTGATGATGGGACGGGAAAAAATTCGATCCTAATTAAAAAAAATCATATTTTTAAAACGTTTTATTAGCATTATCTGAAATGGCAATGGGCAGGATACCTGGCTAGGAGATAACACGGTCGGTGGACCAGGGTAGTAACCGAATGGTGGCCAAGGCAGGGACGCCGATCAGTTGGCAGACCATCGGCCCGCTGGTTGGACGACGTCGTCAGGGCAGCGGGGCCGCACAAGATCGAACTGAATGGCGCGAAAAAAGGGAGGCCTATACCCAGCAGTGGGGAGATACGGGTTGATTTGATTGACGCTCTATCATGTTAGTACAGATGAATGAAACGATAGTTTCATAAAAAATACATTACTTTACTAAAAAAAAACCAGCAATGAAACACAAAATCAAAAACAGTTGATGCTTGGATCAACGAACGCAGGGGCGAAACTGTCTCAAAAACTAAAAATACTAAACATAATCAATCCCCCCAATACAAACCGCACCTTTTGCGGTGGGCCGCGGCCGCCGTTGTCGGCACTTTCATCATGTCCGCGGTATCAGCGCCGCGCCGCCACCGCGCCCGGTCCAAGCATCAGATGCTTTTGACTTTGTGTTTCATTGCTAGTTTTTTTTTTAGTATAATAATGTTTTCTAGGAAACTATCGTTTCATTTAGCTGTACTAATACGATGGAGCGTAAATAATGCTAATAAAACGTTTTAAAAATATGTTTTTTTTTAATCAGGATCGATTTTTTTTCCGTCCCATCATCAAAGTTGTCATTTGTACTATCCTCTGTCTTCGTTTTCGGAAGAGATCTCCTAATACCCAGTAGAGGTAGTATAATAATAAATAATAAATTATACAGGTACAAATGTTTTGGCTTTAATTGACAATTTATTTTAGCTATTACTGTGTCACTTCGAGACAATTGTTACTGATTGTTGTTAAGCAACTGAGTTTTAATTTACGACATCTATAAATTAATATCCAAAAGACACATTTATTGCAATGCGAACAGTTCTTAAGTGATATAATTTAAAGAAGATTGCGTTACCCGACCTAACACACGTCTGACCTACTAAATACAGTTTAAGCCGGCGGATTCATACGTCCAAATACAAATTACAATTCGTAGTAGTAATAATCATAAACCTAGTAACAAGTTGGAACACTCGAGCGAAACGCTTGAAAACATTGTGCAATAAGCTTTAGTCAACTAAGGAATAATATGCATCCCACAGAATATAGTTTTAACGATTTATGTATAAAGAAATAAATAATAATAGAAAGTGCATAATAGATAAATAATAATAAATAACTAAATAATATGTAATAGAAAGTATGAATAAATATGTTTTTTTTATAAAATGGTTAGTGATTCACGGACATTCATCCTCGATGAGGTATGTATAATGAGGATAAGTTGTCACCCCTGAGATTAGATCACATCGATAATAATACGGGTCTCCGTATCCCAACTATCACCAGTCGAAACAAAGGGTTAGATTACTACTTTTCGCTGCTTTTAAAAAATCGACTCACGCCGTATGCTTGCAATCAAAATATTCTTGTTAAATAACCGTAGCCCAGATTTATTTTTTGACTATAGTATATTATATAGTATTTTGAGAGTGGTAGAGCCAAGCATCTGCTTTTGTTGTTGCACGAATACCGGCGTAAAGTAGATGTATCATACACTTTTGCGTTTCGTCTGGTGAGTGTAGTAGACGGAGGCCTATACCCTCTGCCCTCCCTATAAACCATATAAATGGTTTTTTAGAAAACTCTTTTCCAGGATGGTACCAGGACCTTACGTTTTGGAGAACCACTCACTATGCAAACTGCGCGACTTGTCGAACCGTAGCTTTCGCTGCTAAATCGAGGGCACCTTCTCGTCCTCTAGGGCCATTGTAGCTGGAGTCCCCCAGGGCTCGGTTCTTTCCCCTACTCTCTTCGCACTTTACGTAAGTGACATCCCCCGTACGATAGCGGTCGAATTTGCACAATATGCCGATGACACCGCTCTTTATACATCCCATAGAAACGATAGGATCTGCTCACGTCTCCAGTCCTCAGTCAACGCACTAGGCGTTTGGTTCAGGAAATGGAGAATCGAAGTGAACCCAGAGAAGAGTAAGGCGATGATCTTCACTTGTCAATGGACTCGAGTTCATAGGAAATTGATGGAGAGCAAATTTTCTAAGATCACGTTGTTTAAAACAGCTATCCCGTGGCCTAACCACATAAAATATTTAGGAGTTACGCTAGACCGTAACTTATCTTTTACACAACATCTTAAAAATGTAAGACCAAGAACGGCCTTTATTACAGGTCGTCTTTATAGCATCTTGCAAAAACGCAACAAAATGCCCTTAAGGCACAAGTTGCAAATATATAAAACTTGCATACGACCTGTAATGTCGTAGGCAAGCATCGTATTCGCACATATCCCGGAGGCTAGACTTAAGCGCCTTCAAACGTTACAAAATAAGATTCTTCGGAGGATGACAGGCGCTCCTTGGTTTGTAAGAAACTCGGAACTACACCGAGATTTCAAGATTCCCTCCATTATGAAGTATTTTAAAGAAATATCACTACGATATTTTGCTTCGATAGAAAATCACCCGAACCCGTTGGTGGTGGCAGCAGGTGACTACATCCCAGAGAGGGATACCCCTCCAAATAGAAGACGTCCTAAATTCGCCATAATAACGCCTGAAGATAACCTGACGGCAAATATTAACTTTAACGTTATCACAGCCCCTTCCGCAACGAGCGGCAGGGGCTTAACCGTGGACCGACTAACGTCACAGACGCGCACACAAACTTCTCATATACACACACTCGTAAATTCAGACACGCCACACCGCGCCCGCCGGCGACAGCGACGTCGTCTTCCTCGTACAGCGGCTTACACGCCATTTAATCGTGTTTTAGGCCGCTTTTAAAGTTATCCTGTCCTCCCTTTAGATAGCGATCCGAGTCGAGATTTCGTACCTCACTATGAGGGGCCCTCGGATTGTATTACCGCCCCCCTCTGTTGCCGTCGACGTTCTTCGTCCACAGGGGTCGGAGCGCAACGGTGGTGCGGCAGCGGTCTTCGTGCTTCACTTCGCAGCATCGTCGTTGTCTCCTTACTCGGCGGGCCTCCCGCTCGCGGGTCTATTTAGATAAAGCTGTAGAGGTCACTGGACCAACAGCAATACTCATACACAAAAAAAAAAATAGCAAACTGCGCGTATATGCTCAGGCGGCTCCGCGTGCCCAGCCGCATGTTGGTCTGGTGGGGAGGCAAAATTCCGGTCATCCTGCCAGCTATATCAGGGGACTACATTCTAACTTTAGCGCCGTCCACTACTATCTCGAGACGGCGAAGGCGGAGCCGAAGGTATCTGCTTTTCTGACCGAAAAGCAGATATCTTCTACGGCTGACACCTCATACTTCTCCTACCCAGGGTACAAATAGGAACACTCATTTGTACCGCGGGCCAGACTACCAGACGTGATGATATCTGTTCTTGACGTCTCGGCAGTCTTGAAGATACGAGCCTGTCCATAATTTGGCTGCGTGTAGACAGTGGAGACCATCCCCGCGTCTATGCATGTATTTATAGCCAGGGTGGTAATACCGACACTGACCGACTCATCGACTCATCCAAATGGCTACAGACTCCGTGCAACAACAGATCTCTGCGAATGAGAGCTCGTGATATTCGGCGACTTTAACGCTCACTAGGCCGAATGGCTTGGATCGCGTACAACCGATCATACGGGGAGATCTGGTCACGACTTTGCATACGCATATGATCTGACACAATTGATCACTTCGCCTACGCGGGTTCCAGACGTGAAGGTTTGCTCCTGTAAAATAGCTAGCTAGCAGGAAAAGCAGGAGTGCTACCGGGTCT
Organism: Teinopalpus imperialis; assembly: GCA_029286865.1. Classification (NCBI taxonomy): domain Eukaryota; kingdom Metazoa; phylum Arthropoda; class Insecta; order Lepidoptera; family Papilionidae; genus Teinopalpus; species Teinopalpus imperialis. The sequence goes on along the minus strand of JAGSMU010000037.1, from coordinate 2,606,115 downwards.
GGGCAGATACATCGGCGTCACGGTATGCAAAATCCATTATGTTTAAATAAAGTACAACTCCGCCTCCAGGACCTACAAGAGAGTTATTTCAGAGGCAAAGTCTATGCACACTGGCACAATTGGCGTGAGACTTGTTCTTCCTTCGGAAACCTCTGCATTTTAGTCTCTCGACAAAGCTGTTTAGGGGAATTTCTTTTAGCCACCTCTTCCATCTCTGCATAAAGGAGACGACACGGTGGCTAATGACGCAAAGGAGAAAGCCGATTTATTAGTCGTTTTTGCGTCCTACTCAACTCTTAACAACAGGAGAACTCTTGGGAGCCATCTTGTAATGTCAGAGCTCCATGTCAGATATCCGATTTCAGCTGGCGTCAGTACGCAAGGCACCGGTTCTTAAGTGTATTTTTCGATCCTCCTACTCTTTTAGGCGTCGACCCGAAACGCTGGAAGCTGAAATAAGTGCTTACGAAATACATGAATGTTTTACGTAAGCACGTTCCGGTAGGCAATTAAAACTACATCAACACCGTAAACTAGTTTTTCAGGAAATAACGGTGGCGCGGGTTGTCAAATCGGGATTGGAGACGATAAACAACGTCTCCTGGATTTAATGTTCATACGTGCCGGAAATAGACGCTAGAACAATACGATAAAGCAATAGGACCAAGTAAACGTATACTGTGCTACGTTGCGTAATTGAAAGAACTCGGGGATCTTATTACTAGTTATGAAACATTTCCTCGTAGTCCTGAGGAGCGACAAATCATTACGATTTCTTAATAAGAAAAAAAATTATAATCATGGGCCACATAATTCAATCGCTGTGAGGTGAACAGCATGCTTGTTTAACTAACCATATCATAATAAATAAATTTAATTTAATAAATCCCATTGCTTGAATGTAGTAAACTCGTTAATTACTTCCAGAGAATTCATGTGCATAAAAATGTTTGAGTTTTAGTTTTAAATTACAATAAGGGTGCTGTACACGAGATATGTTCTAAATAAGGACTAACTTTTTCTGATTCTCCTTTTCGTAATGTTCATCCTAGCGCAATTTGTGGCTGAAAGTTTATCCATTATTTAAGAGACATTTGTATGTGTAATGTTTGCCCCGTACTTATTTCATAAAGGAAATAGAGGTATTTTTAAATTTTTTGTTCACATTTTATACGACATTTTGTACGACATTTTAAATTTAAATGAAAAACATTCGAAGAATTTTTGAAATTTTCTGCCATGCACAACTACTCTGTGGAATCAGCTGTTGCCAGTGGTACTTCCGCACCGATACGACTTAGAGACCTTGAAGAAAAGAGCCTGCACCTTTCTTTAAGGCCGACAGCGCATCTACGTCTTCTCAAGTGTTGCCATGAGCGGTAATCACTTGTAATCACATGAGCTGCTTGCTCGTTTGCCATCTAATCTACGAATCTTCCATAACACAACAGATCAAGTCAACGTGTCTATTTGATCACATAATGTTACGTAATATTTAAATCACGTCTAGAGAACGCTAAAAATTTTAAGGCGTTCATATTACACAACGAAAACTATTATGGTTGGCTTCCATAATAATTGTATTTGTTTATGTTGCTTGTAATATCGCCTAATAGGAATACATAACAAAATCAGGCCATGAAACACGCTGTTGCTAATAATATAAACAAACGCTACACGTGCTGTTCAACTAGTGTCGAAATAGTAAACTGGAATAAGAAGCAATTAAATAAAACATTCTTCATTTCCTTAATTATCGTTATTGTTTAATATAATTATTATTTTATTTATATTTTATTACATAATTGTATTCAATTAATTTATTTATTATTGTCTAAATTAATAATAATCTTTATTAGTAATATGATATTAGTAGAAGTTTGTAGTAACTTTTATTTTATATTATATATTTCTCTTTAGCAGCCGTGCTAGGTCCTAAACCTGTGTTACAGCTGCTAAGCCCCTCCTCCGGATGAAGTATAATTTATAATAAACTTAAAATTACTGTTACATTAAAAAAAACTATAATTTAAATAATGAAAAAAGAAGAAAAATTGCAAATTAAGTATACATACATATTATGTATATATTTAGAATACATACATATATTGTTAATATTTAAAATTCTTTTGTTATTGGCAATAATTCTCGATTTTAAGGGTTGACTGGTAGAGAATGCCAAAAGGCATTAAGTGCCCCCATTGTACCAAAAACCATAGAACCAAAGAGCCACGTTGGAGATTGTTTCTAGTTTCAGGATGTTGGTTTGACTGTGCCTTATAGTGAGTGTAGGAGTCCGGAGGATAATTACTGGTGAGGAAGCATTTCATCTCAGCACTCAATATATTTAGCATGTGCATATAGTATATTAAATCTTTGTTGAGGAAGGATGTACACATCGCGATGGCATCTCATGGGCACTTACCATAAGTTATCATCAGGTAAATTGTGGTCGTTTGTCAACCTTCATATTATTTAAAAAATAACCCGTAAATATATAATGTTACTTTTTGATATATTATTTATTGTTTCGCTGGTAATTTCAAAGATTAAAGTTCACTGGATAGAAACGAGACTCAAGAAGATTCAGAGTTGTTTTTTTTTAAATACTGATGGTAAATATAGATTTTAAATATATTGAGCAATACTGTATTATAATATAAAACATTTATATAAAAAACTATAATTTGTGGACCCAATACTCTTGTACCTTCATATTGACTTAAAATAAAAAAAAAAAACATCTCTTTATTAATCATGTGCGTGACCTTATAACAGGAAATAATAAAGAAATAATAAAAATAATAAAGCATCCAACAGTATTTTTGTGTAAATATGGCGACTACTACGATCATCTTTAAAACACAAATCAATAAATAATTTAATTGTCCCATAGGGGATCCAGATTGGACAATTAACATCAGTACCTATGCGAGACTGACCGTGACTGTGTTTATTTATGGTGGCTAGTGGTGATAAAGGGCACACAGTTCACTTGATAATAAGTGATTCCTGTCCTTATTTACATAGATGCGTTGTACTCCCTTCAAAACTTATCTGTTCACCGATTTATATCTTTACCCGGAAGACGCTCGGTAACGGGAAACTTCGAATTCACGCTGGCATTTCGGAAAGCGTGGCCTTACCTCGGTCGTGCCGACTTATTCATGCTACAGTTGTTTTATAACTGCGTACCACTATTACGTACAAGTAAAACGTTCATTTAGTTACTCTCACACGGATATCATCCTTCCTAAAGAGCGGGGTGGCGTTTCTCAAGAAACAGTAAAAAAACTTATCCTTTCTATGAAGAACCGATTAGGAGCTGTAATTACAGCCGTGGAGGGGGACAACACTAAACATTGAAGTGTTTTTTATTATTTAATTTAATATTTTTTATTGATAAAAGAGAAAATAATAATATGAATGTTATCTTATTTTAAAGTTAAAACCTTAACCTTTAATCTAATGTAGTCAAAAAATAAATCTGAGCAACAGATTTTTTACTGGTAGTTTGACCGCAAGCGTACGGCGTGAGCCGATTTTTTGCTCACGACTGTTTTTTTTAATGTCTGTTATCAAGTATTTATTTTTGGAATACTCACGGTAAGTTTCACACACAAAAAAATAATATTTCTTTGCAGTTATGCATAAAAAGATAAAAAAATTATTCTTAAAAAATACTAATCGTTACGAGTAATGTAATATGCTCGTAGTAAGGATTCTCCACGTAAAGGTGACTGAAAACTTGTGCAAGCTGACACAAAGGAAAATGTAGGGAACTGGGGCTAAGCGAGGCTTGTTTTTATTAGTGTGAGAAGTCTCGAAGGTAAGTTCTTCGTTTAAGTGGTATTAAAATTATAGCGGAGAAAATATAATAATTGAGTAAATGTGACAATCTCATCTTTTATTTTATGATTATTTTTAAATTTAATTTAGATATCTAAATATTAATTTTATAGAGATATTTAAAAAATATGTTTATACATAGGAATTTTATTAAAACATTATAAATTTAACTGGCAAGGCATAGGTTATTTCTTTTTATATTTTCAAATATTTTAAACATTCTTAAAGTGTATGTATTTTTTTTATATAGAACGGTTAAAGTTGGAAAGAGTAACCCTGCAACTGCTCAGGATGGTTTTACCTCATTAACATCAGCTGTAACTGAGGCGTGGTTTTACTAATTGTTTTCTCAATTAGTAAAATAAACGTTACTTGTGTGTACATAGTCCGATTTTCTTTTTGTTTTATTTCAGGTCAAAACAATATAATCTTAATATTATATAAAATATAATTTTTCTATAACATTAAGGATTTCTACTTATTAATAACGGAATAAGTTAAAAGGAAACCTAGAGAATTGAAAACTATTTCAAATACTCTTCATATCTTCAACACATATCAACTCATTTTTACTACGCTGGAATTTAAATTGAAAGCACTATGGAAAAAACGAACGTCCAAACCCGAACACCTGTCATTTGGAATAAATGTGCGTTCTGTACTGTTAACTGAATACCCTTTAATTCTGAACGAGTAGGTGCTAACAAAATAAATAACAGACGCTATTGAACTTTGTGCGAATCACAAATAAAACATGTAATAAAAATCTTTTGTTACATAAAAAATATTTAGTAACTTATTCAAGACTGATTGATTCCCCGGTGACCTAGATGAGCTAGAATCAATTCTATGGGACTGAACACATTTTTCCAATTATGACTTTTTGTTGATGGATATACCATGTTACATTTGCTTTATTATACAATACTCATTTTGTTATTAAAATAATACGTAATGGTAACTAAGTAATTATACTACTAACTGAGTTTATGCCATATTAGAAGCATGGTTTTACGTTGACGTTTGTTTATAGTCTATTTTATATGTGATAGGTGGTAAACGAGTAAGAAGTTTACCAGATGGTTAGTGATCACCGCTATGACCATCCGCAATTCTATAGAATATGTGTTGACAGCGTTTAAGAAAGGAGTAGGGTCTTTTATTAACCCTAAATGAAATTAAAATCAAGTAGTCTTATGTGTAGAAAACTTCGAGGATGAACTTTTGAAATTTGTCGTGATCTAAGATGTTTAAACTTCGCGGCTGGAATTAATCATAACAATTTCTCAGGACACTACCCGTGGCCGGCCCATACCCGCTGCCTTATTTGTCCAGAAAGTAGCTAATCATTGATTATTCAGGCCAATCTTCGATAAATGCAGTCGAATGGTAAAAATAAAAGTAAAAATATTACATTGAAGTAGCCAATTTGGGTTTGCAGCTAACCGCGAAAATGTACATCTTTCGAAATGCCAACGCCAAGGAATCCAATACTCGCTGAAGTAGTTAGGGGAGCTCTCAAAACAGTTACAACTAAAGGGTTATTTTGAGCGGTAAACTTCCAAAAACAAAGTTTTAAATTGACTAGATTTAACCGACCCCAATCTGTGACTTTACTCCGAATCCCGTTGACGTGTTCCCGAGAAATATTAGTATTGCCAGTGTACACAATAGGTATAGCAATGAATGTTACTTGCATATATGATTGATATACAGAATAAACAAGGTACTACACAGGTAGCCACACATCCTTGGTGTTCCCCAAGCAGCATTCATGCGTTTGGAATCAGAGCATACATCGTGTTTGTGCACGATGTATGCTACCTAGTAAGACCTTGATGATAAAGTTGAGTGAGAAAACTTTTCCGTTACGAAAGAGCAAACCCGATAGAAGGCCTTCGCTAGGTTCAGAGTCTGACTGCACCCATAGATGAGTCAAGAAGACTAGATAATCACCAGACGAGTGAACCCGGCGGAAGTCCTACTGCCGGTGAATAACCAGCTGGTGCTCCTCTAGACACCTCATGAGCTGGCCAGATCGTAATGGCCTCCATTGTATGCGAAAACAAGGGGATTATTATTAGGGGTGCATTAGTCCTGAAGTTGGACGGATCTCACACATCAGTCTTCTAGAAAATCGGGACGAAGCCTTTCTGATGTTAAATAAACGCTATGACATTACTACAATAAGCATATTAAAAAAAATAGTAGACTTTGTATAGCATTGACGTCATACGGTAATAGTTACAAAAACAAACGCAAACACGGTACGTTTACGGTTATCTACAAACGCAATCGCACGCATGTTGTAAGACATTACGAAGTGTAATCGAGACAATAGCATCGATTACCAGTTGATTTCGAATTGGAAAACGAATTATTGATAAGCTATACCCGTTTCTGTTACGATCAAATATTCGAAGAAACTATTTCGAGGTCATTAACTTATTTACGTACAAAATGTAGTGACATTATTTATATAGTATACAGGTGATTGGTATTGCGATACATTAATTTCGAGAGCGGCTCATTTTCAGTATATTTAGTGTGATTTAGTACCCTATCAAATCATTACATCATCCCCAGCTGGCATTGCAATGTCCACGGTGAAAGGTGTAGGCATAGTGACTTCAATTATTCCATCTTAATCATAAGGCATGACATGACATGTGCATCTCGATTCGTTGTTGAGGTTACATGAAATGAACACTTTGAGCAGCAGTCAGCAGGGTGACAGTAGACACACATAACATAAGGTGTCTCTACTGTCACCCTTTATTTTATAAAAATATTCCAAAATATTATTTTTATGTTATATATTAAGTTATACACTTATAATAATAATATCTATTAGTATTGCTTAATCTATTTATTATTTGTGTAAAAAATATTGTATAATGACAAAGTTAAGATGGAACATCGAAAAATATTTAAGATAAAGAATTGATACACTTCATGTCAATTAGTTAAGTATTAAATACAAACATACAATTCGAAGGATATTTCATAAGCAATGAAATGGTATTTATCATTAACTTTTAATCGGTTTCCGCAACTTAAATTAACGTACTCTCACTAAATATATCCTATCTTTAAGATAACACGTTGAAAACCTTATTAAAACTTTTTTGCAAATTATTACCGTCTCACAAAAATATTATAAAACAAACATTTAAAAAAAAAGCATTAAAGTATTATAAATAGAAGTGATAAACTTTATTTACTTGACGTTCACGTTGTTATACGTCAGAGGTACAAACAGGTACGGCGGCCTCAGAAAACAATTAACTAGGGGTAGGGGGTGAAGTGAGTGTCTTGTTCAGAGACAAAGCGTCTGACAATCGTATACCCTACCAAGCCTTGACCAACCCGTAATGGACCCCCCGATTAGATTATTCACTCTTCCTTTACATAGGGCTGTATCTTCATAGAAACCAATCTAATGGTTACCATAGAAAGTGCTAATACTACAACATGTGTTATTAATACTAATGCCGTATATTTTTAAGAATTCTATGCATTCCAAATTACTGATATTATAACCTTAATTTTTATATCAAAGCGTCGATAGACTAATGATTTAGGGTCTGCAGAACTTAAGGACGTAGGTTCGTATCTCCTAGCACAAGCATTTTTAGCTTAGTTGGAGTGGTTAACCGGAATATCTGTAATGTTAATAGCATTGCTAACATTATAAAAAAAAGATGTGTCGATCCTCCATACAATTTACGTCATCCTTGTTTTGGACGCAGAAAAGGCAGAATAAGCTCATAGATTGCCTTACACTTGCGCGTAATTTAATTATAAATGTATTAGTTTTATTTTATTTCAATGATGGTTTAGGCGTTACAGTCCAAAACGAGGTAAAAATAATAAGTAGTTATAGCATATTTTACAATAATTTTAGTCTACAATTGCTCGTATCAGACATTTCTGTGACGGGCCGATGGAAATAACTGGAGCACCAGTGTCGAAAATTAATATGATAATCCAATTAGGATTTATACCGACGTATTACATGAAAACCCGAATTTTCAAATATTAAGCCCATATCAAGCCCATGATTTAATGAACTGAATCGGTTCTATTTACACGTTTTAAAATTACTTCATAAATTTTCATCATTTGATAATTTATATATTGAGTATAGAATTATGTAGATACTTATCTAATCAAGCATATGCTGTATACAGATTTAATTTACATAAATAGCATACATTATTAACTACAGACTCGAAACATTTTGTTGCCGACCTTATGTTTACAGAAATTAAGATACATGTAAATATGTTTCGACAGGAAATTATTATCACTTCATGTAAATAAGTTCTGCAAATAAAACCATCTGTTTCCTGTCCCTATCCCAGACACATTACACACTGTCCAAAATTTATATATCTCCGTTATTTATCTTGTTCTGTACACATAGTATTGATAACGGTAATAATCCAATTTGTAGCTTACTGATATAATAACCGGGGGTTCATCATTCCTGTAATAACTCTAAGTCTTTATGAGATTGTAAAGTTTAGATATATACATAATGATTCTTAGTACAGTAGAACAGATTTTAAATAAATAGACCAAGCGATAACTAGGAAGGAAATAGGACTGTTATGTCACTTCCCATATACCGATGGGGGAAATGTTCTTTGTTCCGTAGATGGTAAAATAGATAAAGTACATTTTTTTAATTTCTGATATTACTGTGATTAAAGCCAACAATTTATTTATGACAAAATCGGTGAAACATTTTTGACAATACAATTTAACAAGATATAAAATTATAACGAAATATTGTTTGTTTTAGAATGTTAATAAAATTATTAATTAAAGATTATTTACTTTAAAACACAAACTGATTCATACTAGTCATAAATAGCTAAAATATATTAGGTCATTACATATGAAATTGGCGTTTTGTCGAATTGGCTACTCCGTTTAGTTAGGAATTCAAAATTCAAATGTATTTCAAATTTAAGCTTATGTATATTTGTTTCGAATTCAGTGATCCATTTGTTTTTTTCTTTGACATCCTTCTAATAACAAATGGAACACTTGAAATATCACATTATTTACGAATATGAGTTCCACCGTGGTACAGTTATGGAGACTTTGACCTCCAAAACAAACCCCGAGGACGGCCGGAGACGCAAGTTGGCAATGAAGAATTAAAGGTGATAGGGGTAGAAGATCCATCGCAAACCACGTCAGAGTTAGCGATAGGCTTCGGTGTGAGAGAGAAAAAGTTGAGTGAAGCACACGAACAAACTGGCAAGTGCTGCGTTACATTTCTTGTCACGTTACTTGTGATGAAAATTGGATACTGTACTGCAATTGGAAATGCTCATCACAGTTGTAGAACCCAGGAGAACCGGTTAGAAAATTTTTCTCAAGCAAATTTGACTCAGAAAAAGGTACTGGTGAGTGTATGGTGGAAAATCGAGCCGTTAAACAACCGAGACTGGTCAATTTACATAGCCCACAGCTGCTTCTTGACAACGCTAGACTCACAACAGATTGTCGCTAAATTAGAGGATCTGCGATGGAATGTCTCCGACACCCACCGTACTGCCCGGACATTGCTCCAACAGATTACAACTTTCTTCGGAACTTGGACAGTTTCATGCTAGGAAAAAAAAATAATTCCAGTGAAGCAGTCTAAACCACTTTCAAAGATTTTATTAATTCTCGCTCCCAATTTCAAAAATGGAATCAATTAACTAACTATAAAATGCCGAAAGTGCATAGATAATAATGATACATATTTTGATTGATTAAATATATAATTTCCGTTTCGAAAAAAGTAACGTTTTTCACTATAATACGCTAATTTCATATGTAACTAATAATAATCTTATACTTGCTAGTCTTAATCAACTTTAAGATCTCAATATAGTTGGGCTTAGAACTCAAGCTTGTTTGAACCTAACCAACAACAAAGGTAAAAGTTCAACTACAAATAGAATCTAGAAATAATAAAAGATGTATACACAACGATGTTATGTAAATATGATTTTTCTGCATCAGAAAGAAATCTATGTACTTTGTGATTCCCGCGCTCACTCATAAGTTAAATTTATTCAAATGAGCGCATCCTGCACATAACAGATATAAAAGCAAATATTAAAATACTCGGAGAACGAAGGAAGTAAGCAATGTAGCTTTAATTAATTAGCGAGAATGTAGCAAAGGAAAGTTGCAAGCAAAATGTGCAGAATCTGTAGTCTTTTCAGAAAGAAACTGGATAAATTCACATGACTCTGATATTTACATTTATGTCTGTAGAAGGTATATATATATATATATATATATATACATATATAAAATCATAAAATAAAAGTGATTATTTGTCGTTACAAAGTACGTATTTCTGTTACTACCAGAATATTATAATATATTTTAGATATCACTAATATGAGTAATTTTGTTACTACGATATACCCACTGAATATATCTATAAACTGAGACAATTATGAAATAAGTAGGTGATGATGTGCTTATCCCCCTGACCAGGAGGTTATAGACTAGGTAGTAATAAAAGGTTAAAGCTTTTAATATGGTGTCCATGAGCTCCCTTTATATGGTTCTAGCATAGGTTGCCTTTAGATAATTGAGGTGGAAACTAGTACATTTAGAGAACGTTGCACTGTATATTTTTATGTTTATTTTTAATATACATCTTGAAACAATGCAAAATTACACGATTCATACAATATTTCTATACGCGGTAGTGACAGATGCGACTCCAATAGACCAGCTCGATCATAGAAGGACCGTACATGTTTGTGAGTCCATCCCGTGCTGCAGAAATCACCATCTGATGAATTGTGCGCTCGCATGCATGTCTGCCACCCAATTCCTAAATAAATATTTTAACTTTGCATCATTGCTCTTTATTTATATTGTAACATGTAATACTTAATGTAACTGGTAATTTTTCCTTATCACATAATAAGAAAAAACATTACATTTTTACTTGCGTAATGAAACAATTCACAATTGAATATGTAACAAATATATGTAATTTATTTATATATATATATATTTATACTTAAAAAAATTCAGTTTTCATATAACTCGAGCTCGAGTTGCGATCGAGAAGTCATAGTAGTGCTCAGGGGCATTGTTTGATCAGCAATCAGATTAGGACAACACCGCCCATCGTTCCAGGAACTCGACGACGATGACGCTATAGCTGCTCACATCACTGCCTTATCAACTTTTTTATGCTTTATATCCAAGCCTTGTATCTTGTATGGATTATAAATTCGGAGAAATATAAAGCAATACATTAATATAAGAGCTGAGTTGAAACCTATAAAATTTTTAACATAAGAAAAATAGAACGTAATATTATTTCTAAGAGTTATAGAAACTCTCTTTATATGACTGATGTTCTCCTGATCGATTTGTGACATCTTTCAAAAGTGGCACTCACTCGTTCAATTCGATGGTCCAATGTTAGGTGAGATCCGAGGCAGGTTCACATATAGAAGATTTAGGGAACGGGAAATACATAACAATGCATCCAGACACAACGTTATCGTTAATTATGCGCGACAGGATTGACGGTATAAGCTGATATGCCCCTTATGCTACGAAGCTTTCAAAAGGTTGATATAATACATTGTTTTCCCTACTTGGAGTTAAATAAGAATTTAAATTGTTAAAAGTATTTAAATAATGAAAAAATAAAGGTTAATATTTTTAAAAGTATTTTAATAAATAATTAATACTATTAAAATAAAGAGTAAGCAGCGAGTATTCGAAATTACAACAATAAACCCACTGTTAGCAAAATGATATTATTCTAGATAGTTACTTAATACACCTTATTTGCTTAATTCAATGCAACGAGTTGGACAAACTGGGAAAAGTTACCAGTTTTCGCATCATAAGGAAATAAGTAGTTGAAAACAAACAATTATGCAGTCGACGAGGCGAGGTAAAGATGCTGAACGTTTGTTTCATTACATTAAAATCTTAAACTTATAAATATATTTACTTTAAAAATATTTAAGTTTAAAATATTAAGAATAATACTATTATAATAAACAGTAGACTCCTGTAAGTTAGAATTTCAAGGTTTATTTTTGTACAAGTTATAATTTACAGATAATTCACTTTAACAACACAAAACAAGTTTTTACGTAGGTACACATAAACACTAGCAGTTATTCATAATCAGTTATACAAAGTTGAATGCACACTTTACGTGACCCGTGAAGCGTTCGCAAAAAGTATTTTTTTCCCATTTTTCGAATGCGTCGCGATGTTAAATAGCACGTTATTTGTTTACAATTTTAATATGTATATATTTATTTAGAGTTATTTAGTATTAGTACTTTAAAGCATTTAATAAAATTTATTTTAAATCTTATATATGTATAATATTATACATTGGCGTGGGCATAATCTTATAATTAATTATTTAGGTGGTACGCCATACAATAGAGAACAACCAAAAATCATTCGTGAAAGGATAAAATAATTGATTAAAAAATATATAATTTTCCTAAATTTATTTAATGTATATTTTTTAAATATACATATTACGAAATTAAGGCATAAATTAAATATATATTATAATAAAGACGAAATTAAATTAATAAGTGGATTTAATTCTGAACTTGTTTAATAAAAGTAAAGTGACTCTTAAAAGGGCCAACATATAATTAGCATAAAACTCTTATTCATAAATAACATATTACAGCGGCAAATATTACAGTAGAATAAAATATTTATGAATTAAAAAGTAATTATACAATCTTAAACTTTTTTAAATAATAAAATCCTTCAAAGCCTCTTTTAGAAAAAAGTTAGTAAAAATATTTTTATGCTCATTTGATATACGAAGTGTCGCCTCTGTAATTCAATAGCCTTATGATTGGTGTATCATCCGGGTATGACTATAATGTTGTCAATGTTCTCTATGTTCTCGTACGGCACACTGCTTCAGTGCCGACTGACACGGAGGAAATGAGCTTATGGAAATTCTATACACATTGTTACGTTCGCTGTGTTAGAAAATCTTGATCTGCGGTTGATGCATATTTACGTGAGGGATGGGTTTTTTAATTATAAATATGAATTCTAACGTCTCTTTTATTTCAATCGGTTTGCAGAGGGATAGTAGCTTGTCACTTTTTTGAAGTTTTGTAAAATTTCGAAAATGTGATTATGGAATATGACGTGAGAATACGGAGTAAGTCATTTATTTCGAACCGTATATTAAACAAAGCGTTAAATAAAATATATTTTAGTTTCAGTATTTTCCAACGGGTTCCTACGTAAAGAACCCGCTTAGACTGGCTTGTTCTAATGTCCTTGAGATGCAACATTTGAAAATCAATTTGAAACGAATTCTATTTAAGAATAAACTTCTATATTCTTCGCACCGTGCCTGCTGTTTATTTGGCAACAATTGCTTCTAAATTGCAGTCGCAAACTGCAAGAGAGCGAATAAATTAGCTTAAAAGCGTTTATACGTTTTAAAAGCTTTCAAATTATAAATTCTAATCTGGAAACAATGGAGTCTCGCAATATATTGTTATTTAGAATCATGGGATAGATTTAAAGACAATGAATTAACTTATTCTATGTTAAGAAAAACCAGTAGCCAACTTTTCCGAATTTCTTCTAATATTAGTTATTGAAATATAAAATGTAAGCTGAATCATATGACCATCGCGCACTCACAAATGACTCACTATTTCTCTAGGAATGTTTCTTTGTTGACGATGTAGAATTAATAGAATTCTTTATTAGAGGAGATAGAACGGTGATTCTCAACCTATTTCTTGTCGCGGCACACTTTCAAGATTTGACGGCACACAAAGAAAACGATAAGTTTAAGTTTTTTACTTACATATAACTCAATATATGTAAGTAATACTGACCTTCTCATTGCAAATTATATTATTTAATATTTTATCATTTATATATATATAGGTGTACTTATCATTACTTAAAACTTCACTTGTAATAATAAAAGCAATAAAAGTTTTACTATATACATTTCAAAAATTTGGCACACAGAAGTACCACGGCACAGTGTTATAGCACACCTTTCAACTTATTTAAAGGATTTTTTTTAAAAAGATTTCACCTTTTTAGTAACAACTTACTTTTATCATACGGGTCAACAAGTCCCAAGGTAAGCGGGGTCAAGACTGTATTTCTATTCTTCCATTCATATCTTTTTTCGTTAATTGCATATTCTCTACAATTCCTTTCATATCATCACACAATCTACCCTTCTTTTCCTTGGTCTTCCTCGTTCATTTCATTGTCCTTATCATTCGATATAATAGATCAACAACTTATTTAAATTTATTGTAAAATATTGTTTCAATGTGTTATATTAAATAGCTTGCTATAATATACTGACACAATAACCTACAAATTAAAATTATCATCTAGCTCTGTTCCTCCCGATAAAGTATCAAGAACGCTGGATGCATTTCCTCGATGAATTATTATACGTATCCTTTATATTCAAGTTATGAAAATTAATTATAACTTCAAATACATCCTATTATTTTTATATGTCATCATTATTTGAGATAAGAACACAGGGTAAAGTTGCTAAAGTACTGCTGAACTGCTTCCCTCAAATACTACCATGATTGAGACATAATTAAAATTTTGTGTGTATTTTCTTTTCGCCAGAATTATTTAAACATATTCGTGAATACACCATTTCGTAATTACAGTTTATAATTAGATACAGTACAGTTTTCATTAACATATCGTTTAAATCTCGAACTTGAAATTCAAAGGATATTTTAACATTGCGATGTATGTATGAAAAATGAATATTTAAATAAAATAAATTATTTAGACCAATAATATTTATCCAGGCCGTTTATAGCATTTAGCTGTTAGTATTTATATATATTATAATTAGTGTTTACAGAACAATCACAATATATATTTATTATACAAACAAAAGACATTATTTTTTTATACTCTCGTATAAAGTGTGTTTGTAAGTGAATATCATTAAAGTAACTTATCTAAATGCATAGCAGATAAAGATGGAACCCGCAATATAGTTACTTGAGCGAGAATAATTAAATCACCACTTGATATGATTCCATTAATTTCGGCTCTCCCACAAACAGCTTACTTCTCGGCTCGACTGTTGCATATACATTTTGAAAGCCTTTAATACATTGGCTTTAATATATTTGATCGAAATATGTTATATTATATATGTTAAACAAATATTATTTAATATTTTTTTGCATGCATACATTATGTAGGATTTTTCATGTATGTTTTTTTTATTCAGAGATAATTTTGAAGAAAACCGATGACTATAATTTCAGTTCTGATCCTAATATATGCATATTTATTTACTTTATTTGTATTGAAAATATAGAGTTTACGAGACTTACATTCCCGTATGATACAAATAACAAATAAGAAATAAAAGATTAAAATTAAAAGTTAAATATTACTAATTACTTATTATGCGTTTTTGAATGATGCCTATTTTAAACCAATATGTCCGGTCTGTCCTATTATTTCATTACTACAACGAAATAGGCATACACCGTTAAGAGAAATCAGAATACAAGTTTTCCAACTGAAATTAGAAGTTTGTACAGTGGTATTGCTACGCTTGCATTTCGTAGATTTCCGTGCTTTTCGTAGATGATTTACACTAATGATAAAATTATGATGTCTTAATATAAATGTTTCTTCTCTTTACTTCATGTTAAAGGGACACTTCCATAGTCCTTTTGTTGTCGTGGTATTGAAATTGGTTGACAATTTTTAATTGTGCAAGTGTTGCTCAAAATGCTGTCTGTGTGTCTGTGTGTCCCTCACGTTTGAAATACTATCTAACAAAACAGTAGTTCTAACCATTATGATCATCTAATAAATAAGAAATAATGAGGTCCGCTTCGTGCTTATTTTCACAGTAATGTTATCGAATTATGAAACACGGTATGTTTTTATCAAATTATTATTAATACGTATTTGAACAAAATCTTGCCAATTTTTTTTATAAAGTACTTTTTTAATACCAAAATTTTTTTTGTAATTAAAGTCAATTGACACACATACACACAACAAACTAAACTATTTTCAATGGATGATAAACTTTGCTTAGAAGTGTGAGAGATATCTAAAATTTTACGCAAAAATTAAAATAATGTAGAAAAAACTTTAATAATAAATCCCCCATTTATGAGAAGACGAAGAATGTCGTAGACGATCGAACATTTTTACACGTTACTTATTACGCTTATCCACATTATCCAGATAACAAAATTTAGTTCTATTATCAGTTTATCAGAGACCTCATTGACGCGAACGAATTTCTTGGCATTAATATAAATGCTAAGCTGCAATCAGGTCCCCATATTAAGTCTGTCGAATAGACTCAGCATGTGCGGTTAAAATAATTAGAAACTTCACTGATACGGCTCGTTTGGAATATTTTAGTTATTTCAGCAATATAATGTGTTATGGATCTTGTATTTTGGGGAAACGCAGCCTATATAAATAAGATATTTGTCCCCACAGAAGAAGTAAGAAATTTGTTCAAGGAGATAAAAATATTAACCGTTGTTCCAAAGGAAAATGTAATATATGTATGTGTATAGAAAAACAAAAGATTTTTTCAACAATTGTGACACATCATGCATATGATGTATTTAGAGGGAACAAAAAAAATGAATTCTACCCGTAACTTAATTGCGTAGAATAAATAAAACCTTTGTCATTCAGTGTATACGTTCACAAAGTATGATAAATAACTGGGAAATTTTCAAAATGTCAGTTAATAAATTTAATAAAATATATTACAGGAACGTTTAAAGGTTACTTTAATATTATGCACTTAATATTCAAAGCGTGTTGGATATGACAACTCCAGGATGTTTAAAGGAAACTGAAAACATCCTGGAGTTGTACATAGTATTATAAACATAAACACAGTAGAATAATCGTAAAAAGTTAAGTAAGATTGTGAATTACACAAATATTTCAGAAATGTACCAACGACTTGTGAGCAGCCCTGAGGTTATCCTTTATACAATAATTGTAATTGTTATTATGAAAGTACTCTGATAATTGGCCAAGGAACTCGTGAACTTTTAAACTTAATCTTTTCTTAGCAAATCTCTAGATTTATACTTAGGCTTCTAAATAGCTGAAACTACTATTAACACAGCAATAAGATTGAGCTGAAAAGCTTAAAAACTGAAAATGAAACGCTCCTGCAACAGTAATAAGCGTTGTAAAGATAAGTGAGAATTTGATGTTTACGATTATTGGTATCATTATTTATCATTTATATTTTGTCTTCGAGATCAATTGAAGATTCAAAGAGGCGTAAGTCAAGGGAAAATCAATCAATTGCCGTCGCCGGACATTAATTTAAGTGAATTGTAAGAGCCAATAGCCTAATTCGTTTGTATTGTGCTTGCCAAGGCTCAAAATACCATAGTATACAACATACAACGATTCATCAAGCGGCTAATACTGTACAGTTTTAATTTTTGTAGTAAATAATAACTTTATGGCGGTTTCGTTATATGATAGCAAAAGGCGAGGTGCAGTAAGGAGACTAATTCTAAGTAATAAGACGCTATTGTGCGGTTATAAGACATCATATTAAGGGATGATTATCAAGCACACTTTTTATTTGATGGTAAGTGATTTCTGCTGCCAATGGCACCATTTTAATCCTTGATGCGAAATAAAATTCAGATGCAATTTCAACTGTGCGAACTACAAAGGTGGCCTGTCAGTTAACAGTAGGAAGGTCTTTAGTTTCTTTTACTGACCAGACGGTACACAGTAGAATCAAATGCATTATTTTATTATGGTGTTCTGTGAAAGCGGTGACAGTTCTCACTCCGGCTGACCTATTTCTATTATAGCTAGAAAAAAACAGATTTTTAATAAGTATGAATATTTAAAGTTATATTCCTAATATTCAACGACAGTCTAGTTAAAGTGGAAGTTATTCATTCTAGCATGTTTAGAAATAACATTGAAATTTTATAAAAGTAACTTCTCTTGATACCGAATATTAAGAGGGAGACGTTAAGATATAAAAATATTTCTTCCACCTTCGCTGAAGCGATGGAAATAGCAAAAAACACTTCAAGACTCCATTTTTAAATGTGTATCGTGTTGAAGCGAGTCTGACGTCCGCGCCGTCACCCGAGTGTCCTTTGTCACTGCGCTTCCTCCCCTCTACCAAACAATTGTTAAAGACTCCCTCCGCCGCATTTGTCGCACAAGCCATGCACGATTCTAATGAAAAGCCATGTAACAACGACAAACTGTATCATAAAGGTACAGTTTGTCGAATAAAGTACTTCCGCAGCCGTCTCTTCGATTCTTTTATGTTTCTTATATTTTTCTAAATCAAAATGTACATAATCTTATAAACTTTAATTTCATATTAAGGATTGATATAGGTGAATTGATTTACTACACGTATTTCAATGTCGATATTAAAACAATATTAAGCAAAATATAATTAGAATTTCATACTAAAGATTTATTTAAGAATCCTTTTACTGTTTAATTTTAAGGATTATAATGGGAGATTTACAAGAAACGTCTAATTAATAATAATAATAATAATAATCTGTATTTGTAACATGACATAACAGCACAAGTTTGTAATAACTCTGAAGCTTGTGCTAGTATAAACTGTATTACAAGCTTCAGTGTCTGTCTAATAAATGTTACTAGTTGCAAAGTATATATTAGTAAGTTAAATTATTAAAAAAAAGAGGAAAAGAATTATAGATAAAAGATTAACTAACTAAACCTTTAATCTATAAATAGATTTTTTATTATATTGGTAATTTTATGTCACACATTGGTTGATAACACATTCATCCATGGAGGATTAATATAATAATAAAAATGCGTTATTAACCATAAAGACGACGACAGAATGTTTAGTAACCAGTAATAACGTATCAGGTTTCCAGATGTACCACCGCTGTTCCTTAAAGTTTGAGGAATCGGTCGATTCCACCTAATCGTGCTAAGGTATGTTCAGAATTGCCATGTGACTCTATAACATGTGTGTCTATATAAATAAATAAAATATATAAACTTAATCATATTTTAAACATGAGTGTGGGTGGTGAGTTTCACGACGTACTCAATACCAGACATCTGATATTCTAATGTACACATGCTAAAAAATATTATTAAATGTCATTGAAATTGTACGTACTAATGCATACGGCAATGATATATCTAGAATGATTTCTACGCTAAATAAAATCATTTTTTTTCTATCAAAGCCTTAGAACGCATAACTAAATTGATAAGGATTTTAATTTTACTTTTGAAACTGTGTTCACATTTTATGAAATGCTCTTAAGGCTGCTTCCATCATAAAACCACATGAATGTTGTTATATATCTGTTCCCATAGGAAAATGCAATTAGGCAACGTCTTCATCGTTGCGACACAATCCCAACAGGTCAGTTTTGCTGAACCTGCGTAAAGCAAATGCACAAACAAACCGCGCGCCGATGTCAGCCAACACCACTGTTTACATTTTGTTTTGTCCTTCAATAACTTGGCATTCTATATCTAGCATCCATCAGGATTAGACATTAGTTAACTATGGTTCAAATTATAACTTTTTCTAATAAGTATATTAAAGTAAATTGTTTTTTTTGAGTCCTCCGACAGCGACTTCCATAATTGGCGCAGTCGGTGGGTTACTCAAGACGTCTCGAGGTAGCTAAATAGGAATTTCTTGCATCGAAAACAAATCTTTACACTCGCCGCGAGCGATAGCGCGTCACTGGTACCTGAAGTCGGCATCGGAGGGTAAATCCAGACATTGATCTCAGAAGAACCAGTATGCAGCTCATCTACTTACATGAACTGCATACTGGTTCTTCTGTGTACTTGCACTCAAAAAAGAGGGCCTGCCAATGTTCACGTAGCTCTAGGGTCGAATTAGATAGTCATAGGAATATTAGCATCCACTTAGATAGTACAAATAATTCCACGGTAAAACCGATAATTAGTAAAACATTTTGCCTATATTTATTTATTTATGACATCAGGTTGTAGAGGAATATGCAACCATAGATTGTAACAGTGAGTTAGCAAAACACGGTCACATGTCATAAACGGAATTTTAAATAAAATTACTGGGCCGGCCGCACAAATAATTAATTCGAATGGCGAACCTGAGAATTGGCATAGCATTAGAAAAGCACAATTTATTTTTCGGACCAGACGCATAAGAGCGCCTTATATAATGGCCTCATGTTGGCCACACAGGAAAACAATTCGCCTCAAGAGATTTATGACCAACGTGTTAACTTGTTCAGCACTATTCTGACTTACATAATCTTACACGAGAGCATCGAATCGACTATCAAAACTAAACGTACTCTTTATAGAAAATTAATAACGTAGACATTTGTGCGAAGTTTAACAGAGCCCTTAGGCTTTCGCATAAGATGCATGCGTCCTGATAGTGTTGAAAAGGCAGACGTACTGTAACCCCACGTCAATGGCCCGCAATAATCCGTCCAGATTTAAAACGTTCAATTTTGCTGCACAGATCCCACCGATTCAAAATTCGAAGCAACTTCTTCAAATGTGGAACCCTAATTTTCAACTTATGCAACCCCGCTGTGCAGAAAAGTAAACGTACCAACGTGCAAGAAGTAAATGTTCCGACACCGTCCGCAAATTACAACCCATATCAAAATAAATTTCAAGTAGCTTCTAGAATCATGCCCCGAGATCAGGATCATAAACCTATGAGTGGTGTGAGCCACCATGTATCCAAGGAAAGGCCTGCAGCCAACCAGCTAATTGGTCATGATAAGCGCAAGTATGGAATTGCAGCTTCTAATTATTTTAAAACTAGATAGATGAATCTCAAAGAATGCGGTAGCTATGAAACTTATTATCCTGACTTTTAACCTAGCGAATATTATTATGCTGAACCGGAATATAACAATACCGTAATACATGCCCTACTACGCAATTGACTCGCGAAATATGAATTAACAAACGAGGGCTCCTCTTCGCGATACTCTGATGAACCCCAGCCTTCTACCAACTCTTCAGAGGAACAGCATTTTCAGAAGCACGTGAAATTCGACAAGTTAAAATAGAATTAAATTTGCATATTCAACGAAAACTTCCTTCATACATTCAAATATTAAACCAACCTTTAAAATTATTAATTGATGCCGATGCAAATCAGTCATCTGTTCGCCCTGAAGTCGTTAAAAAAAATCATTAAAATATTCCACTAAGTTTCAATCAATTTGAAGTAACAAACGTACACGCTACAAGGAAAAATTATTCCATTTATATTTCCTTGTTTCCCAGAATTACAAGAGTCGAAGAATATTAAATTATGCATTTACATGTTCCATGATTAATTTGATGGATTTATCGGACTTGATCTATTAGAAAATTGGGAAGCGCGAATTGACTGAAAGGTCAAACTGCTCATAACTCGAACGAGTAACTCAACGAATCACATTAACATGAACAAGTTAACAGGTACGAAGGTATTATTCCGGAAAACTCTTCAAAAGTAATTAAAACTCCTATTAATTTGCAAGACGGCGATGCTATTATTAACGAACAGCTTATTTCTAACTGCATAATTAGTGTCAATGTCTTGCTATTTCATACTTACGGATGCATATAATCGCAAGGGACTATAGGCGTGGACAAGCCAGTTTACTACGCTTTTCGGACACTTAACGACGGCGAAATAAACTACGGTACCAATGAGAACTCCTTGCAATTGTTTGGGCAACAAAATATTATGGGCCCCATTTATCCGAGAGAAAAATCAAAATCGTAACGGACCATAAGCGACTGCAGTGGTCAGTGATGAACCTGATGGAGTCCAATTCACGGTTAGCCCGTTGAAAGCTCAAACTATCGGAATACAATTCCTCTGTAATCAAACAAAAAAGGCACTAGTAATTCCAACGCCGACGCCCTATCCCACGTAGAGATCCATAACAGGACACCGTACTCGCAGATTTACTGATACACATTAATACATCCAAAAAACGACCACGTTCTTGGGATGCATGAAGTCGTTGCTGAAAGCTTTAACTTTCGTTCATCAAAAATGCACACAATTCGAGAATAAGTATAGAGGTTTTAAAACAAATGATTAACGGTTTAGTTTCAATATATAGCAGAGAACGGATCTTAGACTTAGAGGTCAGAATATTACGGTTTGGTTAAACCGTGGTACTATTATTCGGATACTAAAATTGTAATTATTACCCTAGATACATACAGGAGGGATAAGGATTCATCCTTATAAGTTAAACAGATTTATGATAGCAGATGAATCTGCTGTCCTGAAAATCCTGTAAAGTCAGGATCATAGAAGACAGCGACATTTTATCATCTCAAGACTCATATATAATCGCTGTTCTCAGGAGGGAGGTGTTATATATCCGTTCCCTAAGGAAAATGTAACTAAGCAACGTCTTCATCGTAAAATTGCATCACAATCCCACGAGGCAAGTTGTACTGAGCCTGCGTAAAGCAATTGCACAACCAAGCTGCGTTGACGTTGATGGAATCGTTGTCATTTCAATTAGTCAATCGCTGACATTCTGTATCCATCAGCTTTAGATAATAGTTAGCCATAGTTTCAAATGTAAATATTTCTAATATATATAATATTATTGTAAATTGTTTTTTTTGTGTCCTACGACAGCGACTTCGATAAGTATGTATAAAGTAGGATATAATAATTAATAATATAATTTTAAATACAATATAAATAATATTATATATAAAACAAAATTACCTACATATACAATACATAGTTTTTACTATTTATTAATTATGTAACCTGTGCTTAAATATTTTTTATAATTATTACTATTTACTAATAACAGCTTTCTTATGTTAATATAATAATTAATATATTCATGTCATATACCCTATATGTACTACGTACAACGTAAAAAGTCACAAAGCTCTTTATGAAAAAGTTAAAGTAAAAATAGCAAAAGATAATATTATTCCCCCAAATAGCACACGTCGCACGTGGCGCTCTATTGAGCAGCTACTCTGTGCGTACAAATGGCACGGTGTACTTTTATGATGACAACTCAAATCAAGCAAACTCAAATTTCGATGAGTCCGCGTGGTATTTCTAGTGACTGTGAAATATACATTACACAATTGATTAATGATGCAGAAATTGGTTCAACATTTTTCAATCCATGAATGGGATTCAATTCGGTGTGAATTACGGGAAAAATTCACCATTAATATATTAAGACCATTAATATATCTGAGACAAGTTCTAATATGCAATAATATGATTTAATATCATGAGTTATTTTAGGACGTCCAGTAAGGATTGTAAAGACATGAATATTGAATACACGGCTTGTTAATTGATAATTCAAAAAATATTTTATTTTATTGATGTATGTTTTGGGTAGTGGGTTAGGTAAAAAATAAGGGCACTCTAAACTGTTTCAAAGAATACAAATGTGTGATACACATTGATTGACCATCGGTGATGATGTGCGCATATCTCTTGCCCACGGACGAGTATTTCGTCGATTGAATATTCCACTTCTTTGAAAAGTACTTTCGTCGCTCCACAGGAAAGTGCTGATAAAACTGGGATCATCATTAACTTTTTCCAAAAGCCATTGGCAGTAATTAATGCGACTTTCATAGTCACTCAGTTGTTACGCTTGTACAGTTGAGAGCTTAAATGGGTGGCGTAGATCCTCCTACAGATCTTCCTTGTGAATCGTGCTTTGAATTAACTCCAGAAGCCTTCCCGCAGTCTTGGTACTATCTACCGGATTCTCATCGAAATGAGTGAGATGTAAATCTCATAGTTTATGGTGTAGTACGCCACCAGAGTCTGTATTACGTGTTTTTTTTCATTGAGAGTACAAACAAGCACACAGTCCACCTGATGGAAAGTGATTCCTGCAGCCCATAACATCTATATTCATCCATGACAAGGTATCATAATGCAGATGCGTTGACCCTTGAGGACTGAGATGGAATGTCTCGTCACCAGTCATAAAGGTCACCGGATCCCTACACTCACCAGACGAAAAATACTGCTATTTTACGCTGGTATTCTGTGAGGGCGTGGTCCTAAGCCGGTCGAGCTGACTCATTCATTCTGCAGGTAGAAACAGACTGCAGCGTAGCTCAAGCAATTCAGCTGCCATAATCTCGCAATCCTTGCACCACACACATTTACCGAATTCTACCATTAAAAGGCACCTGTTCCGATACAAGTGCAACGATGCACCATGAGTACCATTAGCCATAATATGCTAACACCATATCAGTATACTGTACATTATTGTAGCCGTAGGTTCGAATCCGCCATTCGATTTTTACCGTAAACAGTCACCTAATACAAGCATACGCTTAGAGTGGTTAACCGGAATGTTAGTAATGTCATTTGCACTGATAACATATTATCAAAAAATAATAAATAATGTTTTTGGCTTTTTGTAATAACACATAGGAAAGCTTTTACGAGGACTGTTGCAAAACTTGCCCGTCCATAGAAGGTTGGAAGTTGTAAATTAGAGAATATTTCTTATTATCGAGTACGCACTACTACTGGTGTCCTCCTAATCGATATAGACCACGGCGATTATATATATATATATATATATATGTATATATATATATATAATATATGTATATATATATATATATATATATATATATATTTATATATATATATATATAAATATATATATATTTATATATATATATATACATATTTATATATATATATTTATATATATATATATTATAATATTTAACTAATAATAAAAAATCATAATGGTATATTCTATAAAATCCGCGACCACGATAGTATCTTGTAGCGCGACAAATCCTTTGTGAGTATGTCCCTAATGGCCCCGGAGATGCTCCAACAGCTTAACATTTGCCGCGGAATGAAACAAAAGTGCATGGAAAGATTACCGATTAATGCCTCAGACTTGAGACCGAGAGCGTCTTCCTTGAGGTTTACCTCGCCTACCATAGTGAATAAAAGCGTAAAGAGCGAACCTTGGTACCTTTTAAGTTTCTTTTAAGTTAATTATTAGATAATTGTATTATTCTCAAACTGCATCAAAATATCCTATGGTATAAATACATGTAAGAATTCTTTATATACAAATATTTGTTTACACCAAAATGATTTTGTGCATTCGAATATAATTCCCGTTTATAATTTACATAGATTTCAATACTAATATAATGAATTACAAAACATACAGGTTTTTACTAATACTTTTTATCAGAATTTTTACTAAAAATATTTAGGCCGAAAAATTTAATCGATGCATAAATCATTTTATCTCTTAAATTACGGTTGTCATTAAGAGGTAGTCCACTAATTTCACAACTTCACTTTTAAATCTATCTCTAGAGTGCCTCGGACATTACTAGAGCAGATATTACGGTATTAAATAATTCCTACCTTAATAGTTATTTATTAACTTCCTATAATGTGACTGATGTAGGAATTAATAATGAAGAGTTCTACTAGAATACTTGATTTTTATTTATTTATTATATTCCTACATCAATATTTTCTAAAGTGTACAAAAAATATATACTCGGCAATAAATATAAACATAATGACAGATTCAAACCTATGACCTTATGTTTCGCAGACCGCACCCTAAACATAAACTTGCCCATTTACGACTACTAAAGTATAAAATACGAAAATCATATGCAGAAAATGATTCGTGCTCAGCTCTATATAAATATGCTTCAGCATCCGTTTAGAGGGGTTGAGTGTAATAGGTCGTGAAATGTATGTAAGCAAGCCGCGGGTGTCTGCCACTTCAGCGCGGTTGACGACTAAATACGTACCTATATATTTACCTCATTGTTAACGGCACTCGTAATTCCTTTTCAGATCTACGAAATATAAAAGAATTTTATATTTACCAAAAAAAGATATGAACCCTTCTGTTTGATCATTTACAGCTAAAGTTTTTCTGATGTCAGCTGGCGAATTGCTCAATTAGGATTGTTTGGTGTTAAATAAAGAATGACATAGTTTTTAGTGTATGTACCGCATACCACGACGCATTAATTATCATGATAAATTATTTAAATAATAAACAGACCACATAAACTCTTGACTGAAAAGAGAAAACCTAGCTCTAATTAATAGAATATTGTTTAAGCAATGTATTATAATGCACCTTGCAATATTTATTTGTTTGATTCCTATTTGGGCCAAAAATTAAAAAAAAAAATTATAAAATTTATTGCAGGGGACAGTACAATAACTCAAATACGTTTAACTTAAACGTATAAAAAATCCTTGTTATAAATGTGAAAGGGCAACTAGTCTCACATACATACATGCACATATAAAACGCGATTGTTAGAGCTAGGAATAATATTATGTGCACTTGGCTTACGTAACAGTTTTAATGATTTATTTAAATAAAGAAACTTAAAAATAAAAATTAAAAAATAAGTGAAGACTTTTTTTAAAATTTTACTATTTTTTTTGTAGTTTTTGTAATACCCACTTCCAGTACTACTTCCACCACTATAGGCAGTTATAGTTAGCTTATAATTTTATTGCATGAATCAACGTGTTATTTAGTTAAGTGTTGGTTAGTAATTAATTCCACTTAATCCTACGGCCAACTACTCAATCAGAGAGCCGTTCACTATACATTAGATAATATTGATGTTAACTTACTAAATAATGCGCTGGTTAATAGTAAATCCCCCGTCAGGTTTGGGTAATCCAGTGAGTACTCTCAACATCGCCCCTATGTGTTTTTTTTTTTAATATGGTTTAAATGATATATAGATTATTTAATGAGACTCAAAGTATCTCCAAAAGCTACCGTATTATTTAGTTTCTAAAGCTATAACTTTTCATAGCTATTAGAAATCTTAAACTAAAATAATATGAAGTAACAAGTTAATATTTTTCATTTTAACGTTGACAACTTACTTTTGTCTTTTGTAAATCGAAGCAATTATTATAATAGCATTTGAAATTATATGTAAATTTTTTACCGAGGATACATTTTTATAAATTATTTCCTACGCTGTTGAACGTCCCATATCAGTAATTATTGTAAACTTAGTCCAAAAATCAACAATTAAGATGTTAGCCAAAAGAATAAACAATAAAAAAACAATTAATGTACCCCATAAACAAAAAGTTGTGTGTTAAACTATGAGGAAATTAAAATTAAAATCTTGTGTCCATAACGTTAGGCTGTGTTCACTCAAAGTATTTTTACGAGGATTAATTAATACCATAATTGTTTTCATTCTAAGTGATTCGACTAAAACCGACATTACAAAAACATGTGTTCCCGTAAAGGAGTGTGTAACGTGCTCTATGGATCAGCCGTACCTTTTTAAATTACGGCATACTGAATAAAAGTTAATGATGTCGGGCTTTCTCCCGAGGGAGCGCCAGGAGACGTCTGAGCTATGTCTGCGAGAAATCGTCAACATTAAACGTTCACGACGAAAACATGTAAAGTTATTATAAACATATATATATATATATATCCACATATGTATCAATAAGGAAATATTATTAAGTATCAAACTGTTGCTGACTTATAATAATAAAAACAATGAGAGAAACAAATAAACAATTGATATGTATTATCTTTAATGGTGACAACGTATTTTTATTATTAGCTCAGTAAATAGTTTGTTCCTATTTTATAATTACAATAATTATTAATGAAGCCTACTTTAGATGAGTTAATGTGACCTACAATGATAGTGGCGTAAAATTAATTAATATTAAGTAACGTTTAATAATTTTTCAGTTTTTGGAAAGATAAGAAATATAAATAGCTAAAGGAAATAATATGATAAGTTATATCTACAGAAATACTAACTTGAAAGCAACAGTGTTAAATCGGTAAGTATATTTATAGTATATAATAGAGCTAATTGAACTCTTTTACAGTATTACATTAATTTAATTTAATATATAATGATTAAATTTCATTACTTTATTTCATCGTACATCGTATTCAAGCACATATTAAAGCCTCAAAAATACACATGTAGTATGCAATGTTATATTTCATGAAAAATTCTCTATGTATGTATGTAGTTCTCTATGTTTGTATTTTTCTTTATATATATATACCTATAAAATATTAAATATTCTTATTTTAATTTATTATTCCGCCTGTAAGTGGAATTGTATGTTACTAATAAGCTTAGGTGCTTGTATTTATGTAGCGTTAAATACTATTCTGTTGATTCGATATAAATAAATACCCACCCACCATATATAACATTATGAAGCCAATAACATTTTAGTAGATAACAAAACTACAAAATATTCGACATTAAAATAAACCCAAGGTTATTTAGTGGCTAATTAATTTTCGTATGACATGAAACGACAATACATATCTTATTCATATCGTAATGGCATTTGTGTGTCATTGTGGGACGCAACAGGGATTTGGACCATTGTTATTCGTCCGGGAAATCAAGGGACGGCTCGACCAATTTGTTGCGGCCGAGGTTTTGCAAGTCAGATTGCAACCCTTCCCGTCTACATCCAAATGTGACTTCAGCCAATATTACAATTGTAGCCTAAAGTGTCATATGATAATGCTTATAAAAGTATACTGTTCAGGAGATTGATAAAAGAATTAACATATTTCTTAATCTGATATGAAACCCTTAAAAGACGTTGTTGAAAAAGGTATGGATTAATTAAATTAAATGGATATATTGGAGTGCGCTTCACACATCGTGATGTGCATTATAATCACATATTTTCAAAGAAATTTAAAACAGTTTTCTTAAAAAAAATTATCAACAATAATTAAATTATACAACATGCATTGTGTATCTATAAAGCTTTTAAAAAGCTTAATATGACTTAAAAATAAGTTAATCTAAAGTCAATAGAACCACCGTAATAAATATCAGTGCGCCGTCAGATATCGAGGATCAATCAATATGTCCCGTCCAAACTAACGGTCAAAGCGTTAAGAGGAGATCCTTGTCCAACGCAGCGGTTTCCGTTACGCCGTCATCCAGCTCATATTGAGATTGATGTTAGGAGCGAGACGACAGGGAGCCCCTCGCGGAATACTAAGAGGGTAGCTTGCCCATTCCTTGCCCAATTAGACCCCATTTCTGCACGTTTTGTCCCGTTTCGATGATGCCCGCCGACACTACGCCGCATACAAAATTACCGCCATATTTTTCATGTAAGCCCCGCGATCAAAGTATCGTAGACCGGCCAAGTTAGACCGTCCGCGATCTTTGCAGGCTATTATATGCCCTAAGTGGATATTATATTTTCTTCCGCTTGTTTGCCGACGCTTTCTAGGTTAGGCCATGTTATAGACAGTGGGGTAGGTTTTTAAAGTATCGGAGGATCGCATTGTACGTTATTAGGTATGATAATAACTTGTAAAAGAAGACAATTTTTTTTATTATAATGTAATTATATTTTTATAAAATGTACTATAAGTTTTAAATTAATACAAAAAAAATATATAATATATTACATTGAATTAAAATTTATCCTTCGTTGCTTTTCCAATAAAATTTGTGGCATATTTAAACATGAAAATAAGTTTATAATAATCTCGTCAAAATAACTTCTATTTTCAGATTGAGCATACACCGAATGCAAGGCGCTTTTCGTCTTATATTCATTTTCTTTAGTCGTGTGTTAAAATCTCGCTACATTGGAAACAAATTATTTAAAAAACAACATAACTGATGATATCCTCCAACTTCAAAGTATATATTAAGCTGTAGTAAGCATACGCATGAATACAAAAGCACACTCTCTTCCTCCCTGAGTCAGTGTAATCCATATAAAATCAAAATAAGCTTCAGAAGCTGATTATAGTTAAAAAAATCTCAATATTGAAGATTTAGTTTAAAAAATGAGGCACGTTATAAAACGATAAATGGCACTTTATTATAACAAGCCGTCGCCGTGTGCACTAGTGAAAAAAAGTTTAAAAATAAACAATATAATACGAGTAATTCTTTCCGTAGTCATCGTATTCGAGCGTTGTGCTTTCGTGTAATTAGCACAGCTTTTAAGGGTGTATATGGGACGTGTTTGTAGCAAACAATAAAAACACGCTTCCGCTAATTAGCTATAACCTAATACAGAGAAATAATTTGCAAAAGGTGTATTTTGTTTTTTCATGAAGATTCCAGAAGAATAGTTATTGTTTTTTAAGGATGTTTCTACCTGTTTTGTGACATATATAATAAGTATATATATATATATATATATATATATAAACACCTTTTTTGAATTGAATTGAATTGATAAAAAATACTTATTTTTATCTATTAATTTTTGAGATGGCTAACGGCCAGAAGTCTAGTTCGGATTTATATTATACTATTATAAGTTTTGGATTCATGATCTA
This sequence comes from Teinopalpus imperialis, assembly GCA_029286865.1. Classification (NCBI taxonomy): domain Eukaryota; kingdom Metazoa; phylum Arthropoda; class Insecta; order Lepidoptera; family Papilionidae; genus Teinopalpus; species Teinopalpus imperialis. The sequence continues at coordinate 2,575,807 of JAGSMU010000037.1, read as the reverse complement.
TCGGCCCCTAATTCCGGTTTCAGCGAGCTTGAATTTTTTTGCATTCTTATATATCAATGAATTCATTAATATGTTACTACTGTGATACGAGTTGTGTTTAATTTGGGGTATAATTTGTTTTATATAAATTTAATGTGGTATAATAAATAACTTACATGAATTTATTTATTTTTATTTCGAAGTAGTGACGGAGCACTTATGGCGCTCAGTCGAACCTCTATTAGTGGGTAACCAGCACAAGGGCTCCTAAGAGGGAGCCTCGGCTTGGACCGTTACCCTGTTCCGCGAAAGCTTCTGACTCGAGGGTGCCCAAGAGGGTCAGTTGCTTGTGACTAAGAATTATCAACATTAATATCACTATTATTATTAATGGCTATGTGTACCAACACTTCGGAATTCGTGGACGCTGGAGAATTACTTAGGACATTAACAGAAATATATCATCGTGATTTTTCTCAATTAGGATGACATAATTTTACAGCGACGTGAATAAGGAAGCCTAAAAATAGGTGACGGCAGCGTAATAGAATTTACCCCCGCAATATTTTTCGTAAATGTAGTTAGAGATAATTGAAAGGTGGGAAGCTTTTTATGGAATATCTCATAAACACATACTATAAAAATGTCAAATCAGACATTTATCAATCATTGTCTACATAAAAAAAAACATCAACAAATGAAAACCATCATTGAGTACAAAACAATTCGAAAATAAATTAGGTTGTTTGTAGTTGAGACTGCTAAGTCCATGTTTGTAAAACTGAATTGCGGATTTGGTACAAGGTCAGCGATGAAAGAGTACATCGTTAGCGGAACAGGTAGTTGCGTTTTCAGTAGCATGCTTATTGTCCTAGGTAAAAGAAGAATACAGCTCCGCAATATTAAAGCGGACGGTTCGAAAGTGTGGCAAGACTGTACTGTATTCAACCAGGACTGTTAAAATCAGTTTGCTATAAGATATCAGGCTGAGACTCATGTAAGGTTAGTATAGTTGTTTGCTATTTTTCCAACCAAACTGTAGGACAGTATTTAAGGTTTGGGATATCTGAATCAGAATGGTACGTATTTAACAATAGCATAATAAATATTGCGAATCTGCTATTATAGCAAACGGCTACGACATCTTTATTACTGGATCAGAGATATTATTTATTACGACTAGATTAAAGTTACTGGATACTAAAACCCTTAACTTACTTAACTATACTGTAACTAAATAAATATTAGGTATTCTAGTCCTATCAGATTCACGGTAATTTTATAATGTGTGCATATGCCTATTTTTATTCTTTTTTATTACATCGAAAGGAACAAACTGATACACAGTTCACCTGATGGCAAGTGATTCCTGCGGCAAATTATATCTACATTAATCCTTGACAAGGTATCATAATGCAGATGCGTTGTTACCCTTGAGGATGAGAGAGAGACTGAGATGGAACGCCTCGTCACCAGTAATAAAGATCTTCGGATCCCTACACTCACTAGACGATACACAGCAAAATTATGCTGCTATTTTACGCTGGTATTCTGTGAGGCCGTGGTCCTACCCCGGTAGAGCTGACCCATTCATTTTGCAGTTATAAAAAAACTGCAGTGTAGCTCTACCATTGTTAAAAATTTTATATATATATATATTATTTATATATTATTGCTTAATTACAGTAATACTTTTCTCAGAAAATAGATTTATCTTTCAAGTCATAGGAAAATTGCTTTAATTTTATATTAAATTTTATATTAACACTCTTAGCGCAACTCAAGGCTTGTTGATGATGTTGCCATGTGTAACTAAAAATTTTACACCCATTAACAGGGTCTTACATCACTCTAATGGTAAGTAATGAGATTTTGATCATTCTAATGAACGTTCAAAAAATAGAAAAAATAAAGGTTGTGTGTGATAACGAGTCGATTTGTTTTTCACAAAATCAACATATTTTTGCCGTTTGGCTGGCTCGGCTGGAGCAGAACCAAACTGATATAATACCACCGTAACCAAGCAATATAGCTTTACGGTCAACGAAAATAACCAGTGATTCAATTACCGTTATAGTTATTCGTATGTATATTATTGTCAAGTAAACTGTTTTTGTTTCTCATATCTCTTACGCTGTTCCTTACGCTATTTTTTCTTATTCCGGCTTAATACAGTTTATATAAATTATACTCAAATTGACAAGAATACGACAACCGTTCCAATGTGGGAGGCCTAGAGTCACGATCGGTCTTATTGCCAAATCAACCCATGTGACATGACTTGTCCGAAGTATGGAGAAAAAATAGGGAGGAGAAAATACATTCTTCAATCATTTTATGATCTATACTTTGGCTATTATACGAGTATTAGAACAAAACAAAAAGAAGTATTATGTTTTCGGAATTAGGCATTTAAAAAACTTTATACTGTGTTTATATGTAATCTAAACTTTAAAAGTTGTTGTTTCTATGGGCAGCAAATGCTAGTGGTAACCTAGGCTATATTGCATAAAATGTATATCTTCCTGAGTGAGTATATTGATTGTTTGCATGGTAATGAAAAGACGATGGCTTCGCTGAGAGAGCTTGCTTGGAAGGTACTAAAGTATGTATTGTATGTATTCTTGATACCAAAAATATAACAATTATATTTAATAAAGTTTGGAAAAATAATTAACGGGAAATTCAAAGAGAGTATAGTTACGTAATATAATTAGCCTAGCAGCACACAAATTACAGCCCGGTCCTAATTTCCTTAAAAAATGTGATATATAATTAAGTAATTACAAATTTGTCTCGCCCTACTTTAGAGGGGGATTTGTGGAGGGATGTCAACAAGGTTAGATAGACATTGTTCGATTTAAAGAGGTTTTTTCTTAAGAAGAAAGAGGTGGAGATTGAGATAAGGAAAAAAGGGTATTACATAGCTGTCAAGATTTATACAATTAAAAAGGAAAACAAAAAGCATACGGTCACTTATCGTTTAGGTTAAAAATATTTGACCTTTTACGAGCAATTAAACATATTGCTCATAAGTTTGTATTATGAACCGTCTAAATATAAGTTTTAATTGGCCGAACACATAAATAAATCATTTTTTGTTACACTTAATATACGCATAAATTTAGCACTGGGCAGACTTAGTTCATACAAATAATTTGATTTGTAAACATCTCAGTCATCACCAGTGAAGCATATTTTAACTTAATAAGTGAGGCGATTAAATGGTATTGCATTAAGGTTGAATATTCACACTAATATACACTCTTTAATATACTGTAATAAACTTGTTGGCAGCATAAACCTTGTGTAAGTGAAGATGAAGTGATTCGACTACCTTATAACGACTGTAGGATATCTATTGACATTTCTATTAATTGATTAGCCTTCTGAACTGCAAGTTTCCGAGTCCGGATCCTTGTTAATAAGATTTGTATTTGTAATAACTTATAAATTCTGTCTTTAAAAAACAACTTTTTTGTTCGATGACATTTTATAGCTTTTCCACTAAAAAAAAATACGAAATAAATTTATATTAAATGACAAAAATAATCTTTAGTAATACGTCGAAAATCTAACAAAGACAGCAAAATAATCAAAGGCGAAGATGACTTCATTTTAGACGCGTCATCTGTCAGCTCTGGTGTAAATAAATGGGTCGCTTTTAAAATGTGCCATGTGTCATCGAGGACGAATCAATATACTTAGTATGGTCATAAGTTCTGTTACACATACAAAATGCATATATTTTTATAATAAAGTGTAATTAACTTTTGTATACATATTTTAATTTTATATAGACTAATTAAAAACGATTTTTTTCCAAGTTGCAACCTTTTCCTTTAATTTCTCTGGACATGAAACTATGCCTTTACGCAATGTCTTCAAGGAGAATTAAATGAATGCTTACCTACAGTGCTACAGTTAGTTATCCAACGATCTGTACTAGATGAGGACTTGTTATAAGATCTTATGGAGAGCGGAACATTGTTCTCTAGTCCGGTCTCAGTTATTCAGCCTTGTATGACCAAAGTCGCACTGGTAAGGTCCACGGTATATTTTTGATGTTCAATATTCATTAGAAGTACACCAAGGAGACACTTTAGGGTCACTTTGTTATTTTGTTTGTAGTACTGCAATTCAATTGTAAAAATGTATTTCTCTGTAAAAATCACATTTCAGAACCTTTTGATCCATCCACTTTTCTATGCTGCAGGGACTAATTTATTATTATTTATATCCGGCATTTCTATAGTAGGGATCTAACTACAGGTCTTACTTAATAATTCAAAACAAGTTTCTAAAGCGAATATTCATTTCACGCTATAATTTATCCGTGAGTTCTAGACATTTCGATCCTTTCTCAACCCTACCTTTGACGGCCTCATGGTGTAGCGGTAGGAGTACCTGGCTGCTGCGTCGCTGGTCTTGGGTTCGATTTGCAGCGGAAAAACAATATTTGTACAATCACAAATAGCTTTTCAGGTGTGCTGTATATAAGTCACGTGTCCCTGACACTGCATCAACCTTCCTGAATCCGGACCTTCCTCCGTTATTATTGCACATGCATTAAATTGGAATAGAGAAAGGGAACTACAAGTGGACGTATTCGTATGTGTTGGCGCAAAAGCTTATGGCACTATCAAAATATGCGACGCAGTTGATGTCATCTGGGAATAACCAGAAGATATTACCGTAGTCGAAATCGACCAGAGGGAAATCACTTGGCGTTGAACACGAAAGTCTGTTTTAACGCATTTCGAAAATAAAATTGATGATATCCGCTTTGGAAACTAAGGTAAGATTTTGGTGCTCCCCTTTGGATGGTTGTTACCCGGTTTTTGGAGTTTTAGATCGAAAAGAACCGCCCTGGGACGGGTATACCGGTCCAAGGCGGTATGATTAGAGTTCCGATCGCCACGGTGGTGTAACTCATCATTGTTTGGTTGTTTGTGTGAAGTGTTAGCTCGGCTGGGTATCCTGTTGCTGTCATCAAAGCGTGACGCTGACGTAAAGTTCCTAATTGGTTGAATTTGCCCTTTATGCCTGGTGGCCTTGGGTGCCTTTCGAAGGAATCTGTTTTGTATTCATCTCTGGATGATCTCCATGTGTTGAATATTATTATATATAGTTAGTCAACATATTTGATATATTTTATCAAATAGTGACTAATATAACTAAATAACGTAGTGTGGCGGCAATTCCTTTCGGCTGACTTTCAGAGGTTAGCATGGTTGCCATCATTATGGTCTCATTTTAGTTATGAAATACATTAAATAAATTAATAAATTACATTAATATTACTAGGCCGAAATTACCATTCGTTTCATGTTTGGTAACATTCGTATATGTATATAGAATTTGTTGTGTCAAAGTTTTGTGAATGAGTAACGATAAAAAACTTCATTATAACTTCATTGGTGATTTCCATACGAACATAAGACATATTTTCATCAAATGGTAAATTTATTTCATAACTAAGTACCAAAACTGCAGTACAATCAAATATATAGCGAAAAAAATCAAAATACGGAATCGGCCAGTGTGACTCGCACGGTAACTGCTACTCCAGAAACGTTTTCTCAATTGAGGGACCTATATCTATATCTAGGCTAATTATAGTTTATTCAGTGGCAATATTCTATATACTAAAAATTATCAATGTATATGTTTAAACAAGTGCTGTTGTCATTGCTGACATTTATTAGTTTTACATAATAAGACCCCTCATTGTTACTGTGCTCGCATAAGTGCCGTAGCAGATATAACAAAAATAATGAGACGGCACTCGTCGGCGCCGTCGCAGACGATGACGAAATCGGCCCTCAGACCGAGCCACCACAGATCCGCTCGTCTCAAATCATTTAAGTATAGTATAGTATAAGGTTGCTGCTGATATTTATGTAAACCTTCTGATAGATTTACCTAATACGCTAGTAGAAAGATGAAAAACACATTTTTAAGCCTGGCATTATACAATATATTTTAATAATTTTTAACCCATTATACTATTTATTTATTAGGAATTAAAAATACATAAATAAAATATAAACAGTGGTTAAAATATAAACTTGATTGATACAGTTAAGCACTATATAAATCGTTATAAGTTTCATAAAAGCACTATTATCTGGTATCTTTTAACTTAAGAATGTGAATACTAAGAAATCATTTAGTTCTCTGCAAAACCGGTTTACATGCGAGCACAATGAATGAACATTTTATTATTTGGTTGTAGGATAAAGTTGAATTAGTTATTTAAAATAATTTACATTTTACTGATCTGTTCTAATTTTAATTCAATGATTGCAATTTAAATTTATCTTAGTAATTCAATAATATTTAATATATCTACTATATTTTGGAAAACTATATGGTCACCTTGATTTAAAATATATAAGTATTATTCTATTTCGAGAAAACTTTTATATGAAGTGCGTTAACGTAACTAGTTAATGTTTTAACGTAACTAAAATTGTACAAGGATTTAATCCCACAACAGGATGTCCATAGTAGCAAAGATTTTAAATCAACATAGATAATGTTTGCAATTATCTCAGCGATAATCCCTTCATAAGCTTCCTTGTGTGAGTGTGTGTTCATGAGTTTATATGCAAACCGATAATCACTTGCATCACAGTCGTTTTAAATAATTAACGTTGAAACGTTGTTATTAATGCAAGCGGGTTACCTATATTAAATTAACTCAACGGAATACTGTCAGAAATAAAACCCCAAATGTTTGATACAACAGCAACGGTCGTTTACAAACTGGAAATATGAAACTACGCCATTTCGCGGTCATTGAAACTGTGACTCAGGGGCATTTACCACTGCACTTTGCACGGTATCCCCAATCACACCATCAACGTACGGGCTGTGCCTCAACGAACTTAATAAAGCTCCAACAAATGTGCGGAATGTATTAACGGTCGAACTGAAGTCATTTGGCTGGTCCAACGGCATCAGGGTTTATAATATAAGTCTGCAATGTATATGGCGATTCTGAGAAGGCGTTGGTGGTTCACATTAAAGATAAAAGGCGCAAATATTAACAGATACTTTTTACACAAATTCGACTCAATTGCCTTTTAGTTAAGAGCGGGTTTACAATCGCCTATTTTGTTGGGCGCATACGTCGTGACCTGGATACAAAATCACATCACCGATGCGGGTCGAAGGGATTCAACTGCAATTCTTGTTATAATGAAATACTTCTGTATGTTCGTTTATTTGTATTTTTTGACAATTGATATTCTTATTTAAATGTCTAATTAATACGTACAAAACACTAAGTAATATGCACGAAAGCTTGTATTTTAAAGAAGAAACCAATTAATTTAAAAATTAAAAGAAATTGTCAACGGTTTGTATAGTTTCGCACTTTCCAATGTAAACCATTCACTTTTATATATACCTATCCTAATTTAAAAAAGGGTAGAGTTTCTGTATTAGATTGAGAATCCTTTGACATATTACACATGAAAAAAAAATCATAGTCTTCGAATAGTTGCAGAGAGAATTAGTCAAAAGAAAGAAATCTTTTCTTAGTACGTATTAATTTTGTACATGTGTCATATCGTAACTAAATAATTTTAGAAGGCACCCATTTTTAAATTGGTTTTAAAATTACTATAGCAAGTTCTGGTGAATAGATAAATTTTAAATGTTATTAAAATATCTGTCTACCATGTGAAATAATTTAAGCACAAATTGCAGTTTTTGTAGTGAATCGCAGCGTGAATTTTAGGAATTAATGAATAGTAATGAAATGGCTAGGGTCCAGTTCATTACTATTCATTAATTACTAAAATTCATGCTTTGCAAACTTCCAAGGATAACGAAAAAATAACATTTATGATAAAATCAGTAAAATGGCTATTGTGCATTGTTGCTTAGTTTGTTCTTATTTTCTTGTCGTTATACGTTCGTAGTCTTCCCTCACACTTCATGGGCTCGTGGACTCTTTGTAAACCATAAGATCATTATAATGATGTAGAAGCCGTTGTTGATCGTTTGTGTATTGTATGGCCTACAGTCTTTATTTATACGTTAAAAGTATTAGAAATATTCTAGTTCTGTTCATTTTTTTAAAACTAAGGTAACATAACGATTTCTCAATATTATGCTTTACGAACAAAGGTGAATTAAATAAAAAGATTATCTCATAAGTATTTAGTATTAATTAGTATTAAAAAAAAGTTAATATCGTTAATTAAAAACTATTTTATTGTACGATATAAATATTAATAAATACGATACAACAATCGTTTACTACAATTTAAAAAACAGCACTACGCGAAACATGTAACAAATTATTAAGACATCATAATATATATTCTATAAAATTGTTAAACATATTTAGATATAATCTGTACCCTAATTTGTAATCATAACGTAACAAACAGTTTAGTAGCAGCAATGGGCACTATGTGAAGATATCTTATCTCTTAGTCGGGAAAAGCAAACAATATAAGATAAGAGAAAGATGGGGTAAAGACCTTTTAGACTTACTAATCCTTATAATAAAAGACGAGCATTTGCGATTTAAAAATATTCATTGTTTTTTTTTGTTTTTTTTCGGGCTGATATCCGCTGAGGGCCTTTACTGTTTCACCGCGTTGTTACATACAGTTGTGTTGCTGTGACAGTTAAAAATATCGAGTCAACGAAAAAAAATTAAGTTATAGTATTCTGAATAATTTACTATCTTTTTTTAATATAATCTTATATTCAAATTTGTAGGAAATAAGTACGCCTTCTAGAACGTTGAACTTTTATCTAATTTGATGTGAGTAATGCATAGTGTTTGCATGGCTCTTTAGCATGACAGAAACATCCGACTATACAGAGATGTTTACACTGTAGCCAAGGCCTTTATCACTTTACCAAATTTAATCACGTTAGTAAAAAAGACTTACGTAAGTGTCGTGAAAATTTAGATGTTCTATGTAAAAAAAAAAAACCGAACGCGTCATCAGCATTTGTGGATAGGTTTTGTGTTCGACTACACAATTTGATTTATGCGCGATCATGTTTGAGTTTGAGGCGGATTTTAATAAGTTATTAGAATAATATGGCTATTTGATAGGCATATTTTAAAACTTCGTGTAATTTTAGAAGCAAGCCAAACCGAATACGCAAGACCCTGTTAACATTTTAGTTTTACAATGCATTTGTAAATGTTTGAATATGGAATAATATATGGTAAATGTACATACAATATACTAAAATATAATTAAAAAAATAGGAAAGCCAGAATCACAATTGAAAGAAAGGCGATGAACTTAATTAATAATTTACCTGACCGTAATGAATGTTCTTATATAAAAAATCTTGATATCATTTATTTTGTATAAAAAATTCAAATTATCATATTACTTAGACATTGAAATATTAGAAATTTCTTAGAAATACTTGACACTTTTCTTCTATTTTTTTACTGATATTTATCACCTTACATCGTTTTACATACATTCTTTATTTAGTATTCTAAATGGTAAAGAAATTTCAAGAGGTTTTCTAATGAAAAATTACATTAAATAAGTATTATGTAAATAATCAACTTATTTTGTTTAATTTAAGTTACTTTTCATTGACATCAGGGTGGTAAGTCGCAGAATGTCAAGCAAATATAAATAAACTATAAACATATATATTCTATTGAGATTTGAAATTGTCTCACCCTGACTATCAACGAAAACGAAATACTCACGCATACGTCTAAAATCAAGGTAGACAAAGCATGAATCTATAATGTTGATGAAATTGTAGTTTAAAAATCAAAAGAGGAAACAACTTGTGGATAACATATCACAATTACTGAGTTGGTAATTGCTAGCACAATTCTGCGATAAGTTGGTACGTTACAGTAAGCGAAAATGATCCTTGTATCTCGTTTGTTATGTATACAAATGTATATATCTATTTATACACTTTTAAGAGTGTTTGTCTATTACACAGATAAGCTACGTCACTCTTTTCCATTATTATAAATTTTTAAGACTGGACTATATCATATTAATACGAGCTGCTGACGTGTGTGTTTTGGAATAAGAGAGAAATAAATATAACGATTGCCTTTGAACTAATCCTTGTATATTTAGTTGATCATGTCGGTATAGGTTAAGTAAAACTGTATACTATCTATTTACAGAAAAACTGTGGCAATATCAACAAATAACACAGTAAAAAAATAAATGTTTAAATATTCTGCTATTTCTCACGTGAGATTCATTAACAAGAGTATCAAAATTAATTAAAAGAATTGTGTGAACAATTTAACAATTCAATTTACTTTAATTAAGTACACAACGACGAAAGAGTAGAGAGAAGAACGAAGAAGAAGAAGAAGGTTCTTGAAAGTGCTACAGATAATCGTCAAACTATCCACTCTATGTATACATATTCTAAAGAATTAAAACATGTGATTTTAACTTTTGCGGTTAACTAAGAATTTTGTCTGTAAAATTAAAATATGTTATGAATTTAATCTAAATCCATCCATTAACAAATCACACAAATTTAACAATGATTAAGTGGAAGTGTACTTCGTTATGTATGTAGTATTTACGCGATCATGACAGCAACAAGTGTAAGTTGAAGTTAACTGGGTTTTGATTAACTTCACTGTACAATGGCATATTAACTAGCGCTGATAGTAGGATATGGGCCAGGCCTTATCGCGACGTAATCGGAACCGTCATACGGGGTATGAGACATATTACTTTCGCTGGATACTAGAGAAGAATACGTTCAGGTGCATACGTGCCGTTAACAAACTAAAATAAGGATATAAACAGATGTGCATCTGTGTAAACGTGTTTATGTGACTAACAGAGACATGGTATGCATTTCGATTACAAATGAATAAAGTATTCCCTTCCCTTATTATTTTATTTTTTCTTCCAATCATTCAAATCCAAAAAGCAAATAAAACGGTGCCAATACATTGTACCAATTAATTTACTTTTCTGTATACAATGTCTTTTGCTATTGGTATGAATTATTTATACTCCTTATTTAAATATTGGGGGTTAATATTGCAGTGATTTTTCTATAATCTTGATAAAATCGTTTCAAGAAATATGAATGCGATAAATTAACTAATAATTTAAAAAAAAACCCAACTTTGATAGCTACAGGGGAAAAGGTTGCTTCCCTCGTACAATGCTGGTTTGAAATTTGTCCTTCTAACACCGTACACTTATATAGTACTATATAAGTGTACAAACAGTATACAACCATAACGAAAGTAGCTTAGTGCCGCTGTGTTTACTGGTGTGCTGGTAAATAAGCATTCGATCCTCACTCAAGTGTGCCTAAGGGCGTTTAATGATTCCTTTTGAGGATAAGACTTATTTTTGGTCAGGATAGACAGCGGATTATAAAGTACAAACCCAATAGTAGTCCCTGCTGACAATGTTTATAGGCCTATATTACTTTATGGTACGGTCATAAGTACCATAGACGAAAAATTATGAATTGTTTTTTATAAAGTGCCAATTCAAACTCGTTGAAGATATAAAAAATATAATTCACGTTTCAACTGCCGCCACTGTCCTTTATTATTTAAAAACAAATATGTCGACACTAAAAGCACGGGAGTTAAGCTGAAGTTCCGTCAAGCGGCTTTGTTCCTACCATTTGTCCCATATACTATATCAACATATAGTGCTATAGAAACAGACCCATAATTAAAATTGTCACGACGAAACACATTATGTACGAGATAATATTGATATTTAGGTGACATAAAATGACATGACATGACAGAAAATATATTTTGAAGATTTCATATACCTAAACAAACGGTTAGTCGCAATTATTATAATTTATACTGTCCCAGATTTTTCATATAACGAACATTAGTAAATAAGTTAACTGAATTGATAAAGAAATATATATTTTTTGTTCGAATTCTAAAAGTGAAATACATTTATTTAAAATAGTTTTGTTTATATTTTATATATACGTCTCTGAAACGCCAAATCGTTACAAGTTATCAATCTGAAAGCAGATATCTGCTAAGAAAAGCGGGACTAAACTCAGATAAAACAATACTTACTTAATTTAAGAATATGTTACCATAATTTATTGTAATTATAATATTTAAAACAAAGTAAAAAAAGTTCACGTCGACGCGCTAATTTTAGGGTATTGGTATATATATATGTGGTATGTATATATATATATACACACACATATATATATATATATATAATTATATATCTATATATATATATATATATATATATATATATATATATATCTATATATATATATATATATATATAAATATATATATATATATATATATATATGTATATATCTATATGTATATATATATATATATATATATGTATATTCTAATTAACCGTTATAATTATCAACTATACACTTATCGACATTTATTGTGCAAACCGTTCAAGGGTTAGGCCATAATGATAACCAGACAGATAATTGGCTCCAAAAAATGTAAATAAAATAAAATAAAACTTATTACGTTTAATTATGAAGACGAGCATAAAAATAATATGAGATTGACACAAAATGATAGTGTTCCGATAACTCGGTAGATAACCCCTCAGCAATCTTTCGTGTCGATTTAAAAATAGTGCTTTTAATGGTTAATGCTGAATTAATCGCAATATTATACAATTTAACTTATGCAGATATCTTAACGGTTTAATATTTCAATTTCAATTGAAATAATAATTCGGATTAGAAAAGTATGAAAAGAGTTATCATGGTTTCCCTTTTCTAGTTATGCCAATCGCACAAGTTTCCAGATTTCAACTATTTTAATAAGAGCAGTAGTAAATATGAGGCAGTTAATACCAGCCAGTCGAGCCACGCAGCAGATAGCTTCTCGCTGGACCATGAATGAGTCGGCTCGACCGAGAAAGGATTACGCACTCACAGAGTATCTGGGTAAAATACCAGCTACTGTTTCCTGTGGATATACGGAGACACAATTATAGATAACGGGGCATTTGGCCTCAGTTCATGGAGGTGAAATAGCATGTGGCATTTTGATATTTTTTTTGAGGATACATCCATAGATTTCAGGGGCCGCTATCATCATTTATCATTAAGCTAGATTTTCGTTTGTCAGTCCTAATATTATAAAAATATAAAACAAAATAAGCAAAACAATTCTGAAAACGAAGTAATAAAATTCCAGAGAAACAGCGCCATTCACACTTACAATTTATAAGAACCAAGCGATGCAATGCATGTTTTAATAACTAAACAGTAAATTATCTTGAATTACATATATAACAGAAGATGTAGTAACATTAGATTAGGTTAATTGCAAAAAAATACGTTTTTATCGCTATGTTGACAAAAAAAAATTGAAAATTGGGAAATGACCTACTTATCCACGGCTACATAGAGCAAGTTACCGAGTATTAGATTTGTTACCAATTGATTAATTTTAACAAAAGCAAAAATCCATTATTTTGAAAGTGATACCTCGAAAAATTGCTGACGTTTGTCTGCGCCCTGGATTTAATTTAGTGTTTAGCAACCAAGCAAAAGCAACGTCTATTCATTTTTTACCTTATTTCTGTAAAATTATGTACTCTATGCATTCTTTCATGTTTTTTTTATGGATTACATCTTGTAAATTATAAAACAATAATGCATACTAAGACATGTCTTACGTTTGTACCATTTTAATAGCAAAGACAAGGCAAATCGAGAAAAAAATCATGCAACTACTTAGATTATGATTAAATTTTGCTTTTCAATTATGTCTATAATTTTTATGACAGACGCGTTTGTAAATAGTAATTGTAGATAGTGAATCTTATTAAGTAAATTTCACGTTTAATTAATTTTATCCGATCAGGTCAAAAAACATATCATAACTAGAATTTTGTCTGACCACCGAATACGGCGACGAATGTCTTTTTTTTAATTTATTTGGATTTTTATCAATCGTTGATTGAGTGAATACATAGAATAAGTCGAATAGAAACCGATGTCAGTATCAATCCCCTTTCATCCCATATCACTAAGTGATACGACTCCGCAACATCCTATTTTGAATGTGTGTCGCTAAAATAAACTGCGTCCTAAATTTTCCCGGAATTCTGTGATGATTCTATAAAGCTGGATGCGAATATTTTTATTTGTGTACTATTCGAAGTTTAAAATTTAAAGTAATACAACAAGGTAATAAAGATTATTTTTAGGCCTTAGGTTATCAGTGAATTTAAGTAATCGTTTTATAAAAATCAGAACAGATCAATTAGAATAGAAAAAAAAGCAATCAGATTTTTTCTACTTCTTAATTTCATTCAGGTTTATTCCATATACATTATTTATGTTATATATGTTATCATTAATAATAAAAAATAAATACCATTCTATGACTTATACAAAGTGTAACATGGATTCATATATAAACTTCCTCAGCATACATAGTTTACAATGTTTATAAAACATGTTTCTGCATTTCTAATTTAGTCACCATAGCAGGTCTTCGTGGCTGTTGCCTAGTCTCTAGTAATATAGTTCAAAAATAGAAACAAGTGTTCCGTGTGAGTTCATTTTGTATATGCAACAAACTACTCGTAACTATAGACTGTGACGCCATGAATCTATAACTGACCGTAACGTACAAACTTATGCGTCCAGGTTATTGTTGCAGGTGTTCAAATAAGTTCATCGAAGAAACGTGCTTAGAATTATCCCTGAGCTCTAAGAAAGAAACTAGTAAAAAGGATTTTTTTACTAGTACGTAAATTTGTAGTAGTTAATATTATAATTGCGATATTTAAGTTCTACTGCGTGAAGCGAGTTTTTTTGGCTTTCTTGGTAAACACTAACTAGTGGATTTGGACGGAATGACGATGTAGGAATTAATTCTATAATTCAAATAATAAGTATAATTGATATAATAATTATTATTGAAATTTAATAATTAAAAATTTTCATCCCTAAACTGTGGCTAATATAATATAACTATATTATAACTATCTACGCAAAATATTGAACATATTCGAGTATCTCAATTTTAGGTCCTTCCTATAACAGCACGATGAAAGAAGTTATTTAAGATAACATATTGGAATAAGCTATAAAGATTACCAGCTCAAATACTAGATCAGCTCAATTTGGTTTCGAAAGGTAGAAAACAAAAACTAGAGACCTGATTACTGGTATCGAGGCCTCCATGCAGTTCCTAATCGAGAAAAAATTCTATTTCCATCCTATATGTTGACTTCCCGACTGTACTAAAATGTAAAAATATATTCGCTACCAAATGCCTTCATAAATAAAATAGAGAAACGATCGAGACCTCCTGCTAAAAGTATTGATATATGCACTATTCATTACTCACTAGAATACCTCAACATTATTTTATAGGTAAAATTTAATACAAATATTGTTATTATTATTATTAATACAATCGAGTTGGTGGTTACATATATATATATATATATATATATATATATAGATGTTTCTTTATTGCGATGGCTATTTCATGTACATATGTCAGGACTTAAACAGGACCAGGAAACAAGCTGTACGTTTCTTTACTTGAGGGACGCGACCCCTGGGAGGATCGCGTTTGTCGTTAAAAAGGTAGTCGCAATCTGTTCAATAAATAAGACCTGTATGTAGTATACCTGTACACAACACATCAATTTATACATTGGCAAAAGCCTGACCAAAATTATTTTAACAGTTACTGAGGATTTGTATTCCCAATATTAACTCAAGCTAGTCAAATTCATTAATTTAACTAACTATTTTGACTAAAATAGTTAAAATAATGAACCTTTGTCATTAAGTGCGCCTTTTGTGAACCTCCAGCGGTGATATGTCAGTACATAGTAGCCGGTACCGTAGCAGTTCAGTATCTAAACACTGGCTATAATTTACGGTACGCGACAAACCGAGTTCGACCCCCGGTAGCGGTTACAGTTAAGTTATATACCGCAATTTTAGGTAAATATGTTGGACGTTAAAGGAAAACACGTGAAACACTCTCACATCGTCTCTAGCATGGAGGCCAATGACCAGTTGTGGGATCTATAAATATAGGCTTTATTATATCTATATATGTGTCATTACTTGGTTTAATCCAGTAAAGACTAATTAAATAAATTAATCGCTAATACCCCATCCCTTAATAGTGCGTGCATGATCAAATCTTATCTAGAAGAGAAAAGGGAAATACTTTTTATATCTATCGACTTCTAACGTATAACATGTTATATTTAACGTCTTTATTACCTATAAAAAAAACACCCAGTTTATTCCAAGGGCACACAATGGTGGTATAATAAAATCTCATTTTATATTTCATTTGCCTAATCGTTCATTGTAGTAACGGCAACCAACCAGTAGTTGAAACCAACCGCAATTAGTAGAAGTTGTTGAAGTGTTATTGTGTATACCACAATAAACACTGAGTCCAGACAGAATACAGCCAAGTTGTCAGTCAACGCAACATTAAATAAGTTAGGCATGTACATATCTCGTTGTCGGGAAGCCAAGATAATAAATATTTATTATAATATTTAAGATAATTTGACCGGGTCATCGTTTTTTCATCACGGCATGTTGACATCTCGCGTATACGACATACAATTTTACATAATGATAATACCAACTGTTGTAATATAACAAATTCAGTGTAGAAGTTTTTAATCATTATTTTTAATTACAATTTAGAGCATTGTTACCTTGAGATAAATAACATGTAAAGATTATTTCCTTGTTAGTTCATTCCGTGGCTTGTATATTTATATATAGTATAAATTAATAGCACTTAATTTTTAAATTAATAAAGAAAATAACAAAGACAAGTTCCTTTGATTTCGTCTATTAACATTAATTCTCGATGTGGAATCATAATGAAATTTAAAAAATTATATTGGATAACTCATTAACAGTAATAAGGTCTAATGAGTTGCTAGGCTGGTCTAAAGCAATCCCTGTTAGAGGAGTCGTTATACTTTAATATTTACCAAATTAGTACAGCATGATTATTCACTGATCACCTTCACTAATTTATATTTACTTTATTTCCCTCAGTAAGTTCCATTGCAAAATAGCAAAAATTTTTTCGGACGTATTAGAGCAGCCGGTGCCGCTTTATAATTTGAATTCCATTGAGCTATCATTATCATCATCATCATTTTAGCTCATGACTCCACTGTGCCCACTGCTGGACATAGGCCGTCCATTGACCCTGAGCATATTCCATCGACTTCCCGCTGACTAGTACAGATCGTCCCTGCATCTAGTCCTCCTGCCTCCACCGCGATGGACAATATAAGTATGCCACTCTAGAACAATTAACATTTCTTCTCCATCGCTCATATGTATATACAATAATATGGTCGACCGATTGCCAACTTGGCATATTGATCCTTTAAGCTACGTGGGTTATACGGATATCTTTAAGTTACGGATACGTTTAGTATTCGTCTGTTTATGATTCCGAGATACACCGAACATAATCCTCCAGTTCCCTCATACAGCAAGCAATTAATATTCAGCTTTCAATTATTGTCAAAAAGCTCAAATGTCAAACAGAAGACATAAAAGAGAGTATACATATATATATATATACACTTATATATATATAGACCTTTATTACTGGTGATGAGGTGTTCCATCTCAGTGCTCAAGGGTAACAACGCATCTGCATTATGATTCCTAGTCAAAGATGAATGTAGATGTCATGGGCCCCAGGAATCACTTAACATCAGGTGAACTGTGTGGTCGTTTGTAACTCTCAAAGAAAAGAAAAAAAATAATAATGTTAATCACTACCTACTTTGGTTTATAACACTCATTCATTGCTCATTTCCATCGAGTTTCGAAAAGTTTGTAGGCAAAAGTTAAAGTTTGCATGACTTCACTTTGTAACATGAAATATGAAAAACTTACAGGAAACGAATGTGGAAGTTATTAAATCTTTAGTATTACGGTATTTCTCAGTGCTTTACGAGCTATCCCTTTGTCCTGCCCGTGTTATTGATAAGGCACGAGCTTTTGTTATAAATCATCTTATTACCTATATACTAACATTAGAACTCTCAAACATTAGAAACTGACATCTTTAAAATCATTTATATAAAAAAAAAACTATTTATTTATCCTATGGCGTATAAAAGTCGATGTAATATTGATGCATTCCAAAAATATTTGCATATTCCTTTATGAATAACTTGATATATGTCGTATGATTGGCGTTTCGTATAGCAATTCAGAGGAAGGATTTTACGAAATAGAATATATCAGAGCTATTACGAATAGCTTTAAATAAAACAGACAGTTTTGTAAATGAGAGATTTAATTTTACAACAAATTTAAAGGTTGTTATATTGAAATCTTATATTAAGAACTGTTATTTTCATGGAGCATCGACGTTACTTTCAAAGTGACTTAAAGACTTTAGGTGGAAAGCTTTTAGCAGTAGTAGTGGGGTGTAGGACACATTTCAAGATAAATTGAGATCGCGGTGCGGCGGCGCCTATTTGTGACACATTGTGTAGGTAGCCCGCTTGCATTCACTTTAAGGATACACGTCCGTTACAATTTGATACTGGCATTTTGCATCATGTTCAGTGATAACGGCTTTAATGTTTAACAGTATAAACAAGCACGCGGCAGACGGTTGCGGTGCTCCCGAATATTATTGTGTTTTACAATATTGATGTTTTTTGTCCTTTTTTATTCACGGTGGCCTGATAGCTAGTTTATCCGCGTGACGATTAAGAAGTTTAAAAAAATCCTACCCATTTCTAACAATGAGTTTACATTTTTTAAACTCTATATCCCTAGTTCCCAAAGTGGTCCAGGTGACCCAGGGGTCTACGTTGACGTGTCTAAAAACTAGCCGTTCACAATTCGTAAGCGGGGGTCCATGAATATTTATTTGCTTTGGATAGTGAAGAACTAAAATGTTGGCTTAATTTCACTGATTTTTGATTTTTCTGGGATAATATATTTAAGAAGCTCAGCGACTGTTACTTGTATATTCCACATTTTTTGTCGAGTTTTGGGAATATGGTAGAATTGTAGCTGCAGGGCGTCCACGGGAACTAGCAAAATTTTTAAAGTGGTAAGAAAAAAGTCTGGGATCCTCTGCTCTATATTATTAATGCATCACTCATTAACCCTAGTGCCCCGTTAGCTCTTGAAAAAGACCCATATGAAAAGTACACAACACTTGGTGTTAGTTTACCCCGATTAAATAAAAATCATAATTGTTTTCTAAAATCCAAACCTTAGCTATCACACGCATTTAATATGGAAGTCATTCAATATCAATCCGCCACTATTGTTTTAATATTGACTTTAATTTTTTCCGCATTAAAAAAGATCTATAAATTGTTTTACTTACAAGATAATTAACACATAGGACATAAAATTTAAAAAATAATAATTCCAAAGATTTAACGAGATATAAAGACCTCACATGGCATCCGTAGACAGAATAGTGTAATCGACAGCAATGCAACAATGCCATTAACATTAGAGCAGGGTTTTGCAGTTGTTTTATAACCTTAAAGGTCACAATATATTGCTTATAGGTAATTACGAGATCAAAAGTAGGTATAGGGAAAGAATTATCATCCTCTATTCCATCCATAATAAAGTATCCAGGAATTTCTCACAGCATAACTCAAACTCTACCTAAACCACGCTGGAAGCGCATTGTTGCTCTTGCGCCTAGTTTTTAACAGAATGGATTGAATTGACAAGGAGAGGACGCTCCAGAATATAGTCAAATATCAGCGGACAAAGCGGTTGTTTTATATGGTGTGGTTAATTATCAAGTGGGACCCAATTACCTAAGTCCTCAGGAGTGAAAAAGCATGTGCATCCTGAAATTTTGTTGAGGGTGTATATTTATATCATAGGCCGCAGTGATTGTCATATCATCGTGCGATAAGGATAACCGTGTGCATTTATGCCAAACCTAATATTAAAAAAAACATATTATTGTCCAAGGTTTAGAGTTTGGGGTCTATAAACATTTAAAGATTATATTATTATATATTTGCGACATTTAGTGAAAACTTTTTTGCTAATAAACTTAAGAAACAATACATAACGTATCCCGATAAGGAAACAAAAGTATACTTAATGTATAAAAACAGCTAATTAAAGATGAGACATTGTAATAGCGTTCTTTTTACGCTGTATACAGCTTGTGTAGAAATAGGCGATGGGAGAAAAATATCATCATAAACTCAAAGGTTGTAAATGGACAATGCTAAAAGATAAAAAAAAATCTAGCTAGTCGAAAATCGCATGGCAATTACTTTAAATGAATATCTGATAGCTCTATTCGGGTAATTTCGCTAGCATTTTGTACTCCAACCATATTCAGTAAAATATTTCTTCTAACAAATAAACCTGCAGGGTTTTTCCACTACAAATATTTCTTGCGCATTATGAAATCAACATACAAAATGGCAGTAGTGTATATAGATAGAATGACGTCGTGACGAAAAAAACTGATACATTTTTTTTTATTTGTTTATAAAATTAAAAAACTGTAAGATTATAAAGATCAAGAATCTGAAAGTATTTTTTTCCGGGCAGATTATCTAACTTTTTTCTAGTGCCATATTTTTTCAATAAGTTCGTAGGTAAATTGATGAATGTAATTACCCTAAACTGCAGAAACACATAAATCATGCCGACGTTAATAATTTATTTTATACGCGTTGAAACCTGATGTGATTTTTTCTGCAATTTGATTCTATATGTGAAAATGAACACTATACTAGCAATTAATATAAATCGTTAAAAAAAATTAAAAAATTACATATTAAAAAATAGGATTTAAACAAAACACGGTCTTTAAAACTACATAATTAAATAATATATATTTTTGCCAATACAGTAATAACATAAGAATATCCTATAAATGCAAAAGAATAGCATAAAAATATTTTATCAGCTTCTGCCGTCTATCAAGAAAGGCTTTGTTAACTTATTCTTGTCAACCGACGGACTTTTTTTTAATTTCTGTCTTATTAAATTTAATATTTTATAACATATTCAATTAAATGCAAGCCCTTCAGTTGGCCGCCTACGCTAAATAACCATTTTTTTTAAATCTTTCCAAGTTTAATGCACTAAACTTAACATTAAAACTAGTTTAACAAGCTTTTTCCGCGTAACATGACGTATTTTTTTTAAAAAAAGTACTATATATTGTTTATTATAACTTTCAAAATAAATCGAAATAATACTCTTTGTTTCAAACATCCTTCAAAGAAAACATCGGGTAAGTTTAAATCTTAACAGACTAAATTTTACGTGTCTAAAAGTAACCGAACAGCCTCTCCAAGAAGGTTGGGTCAGTTGGGTATTATATAAATATTTTTTTTTTACATTAGCGCTGTAAAATATGCACCGTAAAGTTACACTCTCTACAACCGCAAACCGGCTCCGTGGGTTCCAGGTTTATTATTTTTAGCTAGGTTAGTTCAAATGGTTTGTGGTCAAGTCAGTACTAAGTTCGGGAGCAACGAAAGAAATTCGCGGACGCCCAAAAAAGTTTTGAAACTTTGTAAAGTGTTTTAAAAGTTGCCTTACCTGGATGAGGAGACCAAGCGCCAGTAGGAGGGCTGTTGAACAGACCCTCATGGTTGTGCGCTACTTTTGGACTGGAATGATTTTAACTTTGTCAGCTTTCCGACGCACGTTGGCACCGTGCGTGCCTCGCGACCGTTGGACCGCGAATGCCGTATGATGCTCCGCGCGCTGCGAACTTGCGACTTACCAATGCATGCAGCGACTTCTCAGCGGATTCTTAGCGGACTTGCGCTTTAACTCACTTTGTCGCTGAATTTCCGATGAAACTTTTTCATATCTCTTGTTTAAATTAACAAGAGGTATGTAAAAAGTTTATTTAATTATATTTTAAAAATTATATTCGTCAATTATATACTAATCATAGAACTAAGGGTCAATGTAATGTTATCCAACGTTTTACATTAAAGGCGACAACTTTTGATTTTCAAAAATCTAAATATTAATGATTTTACCTCATATATGTAACTGAAAAGAAAAACCTTATATATACATGTATATGAAATAACTTTTGTGACAAAAATACGTTATTCATTTTAACTGTATGAAATTGTTACTTGATAGTTAAGTGGTAATAAATTGGAAATAAAAAGCTCATTTATATCAAAACAAAGTAGAGTACACTGAGTGATAGAACTACACTACAGTTTGTTTCTAGCTGCAGAATGAATGCGTCAGTTCAACCGGGGTAGGACCACACCCTCGCAGCGTAAAATAGCAGACGGAGCCTTTATTACTGGTGAGGCATTCCATCTCAGTCCTCAAGAGTGACAACACATTTTCATTATGATACCTTGTCAAGGATAAATGAAGATGTCATGGGCCGCAGAAATCACTTGCCGTCGGGTGAACTGTGTGCTCGTTTGTTACTCTCAATGTAATAAAAAAAGAAAAGAAATATACAAAAAATAAAGAAATAATTGAAAAAATTAATAATATGTTCAGGGCAACTTCACTGAAAAACCAGCGTAATTTTCAGTATGATATGTACTGGCGTGAACCAACGAATATTCGTAAGCTTATATGTACCTATCTTATACAATAAGTCTTAGTAACTTTACAACTCCCGGTCAAAAGTGGATAGTACTTGCTTTACTTCTCTCTCTACCCCTATTACAACTAGTGATAAGCCTTGTTTGTTGATTATTTATCAATAAATTTATAAAAAAAAATGTAATTTATATGATACAGGAATGCATATATAACAGATACACAAAGTATGCATATATATGAGGCTCTCAAATGTTTCGACTAATTCTAAATATTACATAAATCATTCCAAAAACTTTTTATTAGTGATACGAGGAGTTGATCTCTGATCTCTGATTTTAACCAAACAAGCGAGACTAAAAATTCAGATTTAACCATAAATATAACACGAATAAATATATTATTTGAGAGCGTTAACGGATTTTAAAACTGCTTTAAAATTTCGTAATTTACAATACGATATCATTGTACTGTCGTAACAGAATACGAAGCTCCTATAGCTTTGTATTCTGATACGACAGTACAGTAATTGTAATTAGAAACATTTTAATTAGCATCTTCATTTTTCTCTAGATCTGGAACCAAATAACTTCGATTTCCATCAAATTTAAATATTAAATAAAAAATTATGCATGTTTGTAAATAAATATAGTCCTGTATTTATTTTTTTTTTATAATTATAATTATTATTATTTTCTCTATTTTTCTCTATTTCTTATTTTTTTTTTGTGAGTACACCATGTTTTCTATTTTTCCTAATAATATGTCCAACACCAGGCCTGCTGGAAGAGATTTTTGTCGTAAAATAAGCTGCTCACCTTTGTACATACCTTTCCTATGTTACTTCCCTTATATAAATGCTTTGTGTACATAATTGTTAAATAAATAAATATTGTATTTGCTAAAGTGCATCTAATGTAAATTCTTAGATCATTAGGATGCATCATCGATGGATGACAATAAACACTGTACGCTTTAGATGCATTTTTTTACCACGTGAACACACTATTCCGTGAAGTCAACTGTGTTCAATGGTATTTCGAATCCGATGCAACCTTCAAGAAAAGTACCTTATTAAAAGTCGGCAACGCACATGCGACTCTTCTTGGGCGAACGTGATTACTTGCTCGTGTGGCAAACGTGTGACAAAAAAAAGTGTTGCCTTTAAAAATAGTTTCGTACAGTTTTTACTATATTAAAAGTGACTAAGTTTACCTGACTGCCATTTAAGACATCCATCCTACTGGCTGAGTGCAGGCATCCGGAATAAAACTTGATTATTTTTTGTGATCAATCAACTCCGTTTTCCATTTATCTATTTGAAATCCTAAACTGAACCTATTTTGAATCAGAGTATTCCAACGTTCAATCACCTAGGCTTTTTTATTTAATTATCATCCGTCACATCAATCATTACATTCCGAGTGGCAGTGTTTTTAGTTTCTAACGTAACGTAACGTAAAGTAACATCTAGTTGGATTTTCTCTCAAAACTGCCAAATGAATACATAAATATGACAAGGGTTCAGTTGTTGTAGTTTATGAGAACATTTCAAATGTTGAAAAGTGACGGACTTAATTAAACTTTATAGATAAATGGGTTTTTTGGAATTTGCCGATTTTTATGGAAACTTATCCATAAAAACCTAATTCGAACTATACTATAATAATCAAATCCAAAACAGTATTAAATTATTATTTATATAAATTGACATTTAATACATTATTATTATATTACATTTAATACTGTAATAACTTGTAAAAGTCAGCCAAACAAGGTCAAAAGAGGTCAGCAGCCGAAGCCAATAAAGTTGTTGTTATTGTTTAAAAGATTTATTCTTAGGAACGATTGTTAGAGTTTCCGGTAAGCGCCGTTTAACCGAACCGCCGATGTCACAACGTATGCTCTCTCGTAACTCCTCTGGCAAACCGAATAAATAAAAGCGAAACAAAAGAAGAAGAAGAATAAAGTGAAAAATTATTAATTTGTAAATCTCATTTGAAGTTTTATAAAAGAGTTTCGTACTTTTCGTTGAAAGAATGATTAACCGCAATCCATACCTAACGACAAGGTACTATGGCGAAACATTTATAATTACAAAAAATTTATTTGCGTTTCATCATATCGTTTGTTGCCCCTAATCTCCTATATATCTCTCAACCTGTAATTCTCTATTTCACCACGTGAAACAACAGAATTATGTTTCCGTTTCCTAGGATGATTCTGTACATTCCTTTTGTTCTCTCCTATTCTTTATTCTTACTTTTCATTTGAACACTCGCATCTTAAAATGAAACAGTATATATTTTTTTACAATAGAAAAATCTAAAAGTTCATTTATCGTATAAGATGTAGCACTGAAAATAATAGACATCTACAGTTTCCTTTGAATAACTAAGCGTGAATATATGAATGAACGTTCTTGTTCATCTAAATAGTTTTATAAATGCACATAGTACCTCGATCGATTATCTAAATACAAGTAGCTAGTGGTGACTGCTGCTAAGCCAAGGTCAATAAGTCATGTTTTCCCTTAAGAAAGCTCAGACTTAACTATGCTCTTTCTAGATCCACTTGTGTATATCAAGGTTATTTTACTTGGATATAAATAAATACTGTCATGGAATTCACTGGAGCTACACGACATCGCAATTAGTCCAGTAAACCAATGTTCCAATTTCATCTTCATACATTTGTTGGTATTGTTACTAGCGCCCTTTGTTTTCAATAACCAACCAGCCGGTTAACAAAATCACACGGTTAACTGGCAGCAATGCTGGCATGTCTGTGTCACTTAACCTTTAATGTCAACGGAAAAAGACATTTTTATTATTATATTTCTTAATTTTTGTAAATAATTAAATTAACTGCCTTTGCTAGGGGATGGTTCACAACAATAATCGAATGGTGGATTCAAACCTACGACCCTAAGCTTGGCAGACCGTAACCTAAGCCAATAGGCTATTGACGCTTAATTAATGTTGATAGCCTAAAAGCATTAAAGCAACGTCAATCAAAGTTACAAAAAAAAACAATTTTAAAATATATTAATTTACTATTTACAATGTTTATGTAAATGGTCACTATTTAATATGAAAATAATATAATGTTAACTAGCAACACACAAGCGCCCAGCGGTTGTGACGTACAATAAATACTCCTAATGATATTTTGAGGTTAGGATACTCTTGCAGCAGTGTGGAGAAGTCCTATTATTCAGCAGTAGACTAGTGATAGGCTGAAATGATAATTATGAATATCACAATTGATAAATATCAATTGATACTCGAAACAAGCACGAATGACGTATTCCATTAAAACGCAAAATTTTAAAAACGCCCAGCGGTCGTGACTTACAACAAATACTCTATATGATATTTTAGTGATTAACCTACACCTTATTATATCCAAAATTCATAATTACTAATTTAGTTAATCATCATATTAATTTGGCGTTGTAAACAATAATTTCACTTTATTAGTCTGTAATCTGATGTCTAATTAATTTTGTATAAAGCGGGTGTGGACGCGCCATTGTGGTCATATTTTTCGTACAATCAATTCCTTGCACAACGTTACGCTGTCTGAATAAAAAGTCATTCCACAAGACCCACAAGTGTTAACATCTCAGAAATGGGATCGTGCCCAAAATGTCAGGACCATACGTAAACAGCTTAGGGCAACGTTAAGGAAAAAATTGCGATTCAGTTCGTCTGAAGATGAAAATACTAAGGTTTTTTTCTCTAATGACCCGCGTAAGAAAAATGTGGACTAAAAACGGCACGATTTACCCAGCGACGATGAAGTAATTCCGAAGTTCAGACCAGAAGATACCAACATAAATATTATCGGGTGGCTTCACAAAACAAACCAGCTAGACGACATCTACGGATGGGATCAAACTGTCCGAATTTTTATTATGTAATCACGGCTGCGAGGCTCCGCCCGAGAATAGTACGACGACCATGAAAATTATAACCTTTACTTGGGACGAATGGCAGAAAATGCTGATGGTTGCATATCCGCGATTGGACTACGTGAACAAGTTGGAACACATGTTGGCTAGAAAGGAAGAAGATAAAAAAACTATGTCGAAATATTATCACGAAAAACTATCCTTACTGAAGAAATGCAGTATCATCGGCGAGGATGCAATTTCGTGTATAATACGGCGGTTGCCTAACGAATTGAGAGCTTACGCTAAAGCGTATAGTTGCAGCACTCCTGAACAACTATACCAGAGCTACTTGTCGTCGCTAGATAAATTTTCAACGGGTTGATTCAAATACAGCGCGGCAATCTACATGGAGACGAGGTACCACCAATAATACACCTGTTTCGGCGTCGACTTATCAGCTCTAGCCGAAGATATGCTACGTGTGTCGTACGTGGGTCGAGTCTGTGTAGGAAACTGAAAGGAAAACTGTGTGATGAAATCCTTAGTTAGGAAGACAGCTGTGTGAACAAGTCTTCATTTGGAAATACGGCTGTGTGATCAAGTCTTTATTTGGAGAGACGGCTATGTGGATCAAGTCTATTTATAATAAGCATTGTGAGATTGACCTTTACAATCATCCAAATTTAGTAGAGTCCACATTTTAAAACCGCAAGTTACTGCTGTACAACTGTTTTAGGACTACGGGCTGGGCGGTGGAGAACAGAATACGGGCCACGGGACGCGCCCTATACAGGATGGCCGAATGTTAACTAGCAACACACAGGCGCCCAGCGGTTGTGGCGTACAACTAATACTCCTAATGATATTTTGGTGATTAACCTATGTATCTAAAATTCATAATTAGTAATTTAGTTAATCATCATATTAATTTGGCATTGTAAACAATAATTTCACTTTATTAGTTTGTAATCTGACGTCTAATTAATTTTGTATAAAGCGGGTGAGGACGCGCTATTGTGGCCGTATTTTTCGTACAAGTAATTCCTTGCACAGCGTTACGCTGTCTGAATAAAAAGTCATTCCACAAGAACCACAAGTGTTAACTATATTCATGGTAGCATACAGACTGATATGATAAACCTTCACAGAAATTTTAAGTTGCTCTATTTGCTAAAGAAATTATTAGTGGATGAGTCATATCTAGAATATTAAAATGAAGTCGACCACTTAAACTATGACAGGGCCGGGGTCGTTCTGTTTTCCTACAATTTATAGCAGTGGACAATGACTACTGAATATATAGATACGACTTTAACTAATGGACGTTAAGGAATCTGTTGTAGAACTGACGCGTAACAGAAGTATAACATCATAGTAATAATCTTGACGGTCGCCGAAGTTAGTATTAACAAACTACGATATATTTCGTCTGCTCTCGTCTACACAGCTACATGTCTACCATTTGTAAGGAGCGTAGTGAAACAAACGATTACATTCTATTAATTTTCATAACCTTCCTGCCGGTTTTGCAGTTGTAGCAAACTTCGCTCAGTTAGATCAGATAATAAAATATAAAGAAAGGACATAAATCCTGTAATAGTCTAAAGTGAGTCATTCTATTTTTATTAAATACGTTTTTAATATATTAGACAAAAAAATTAATGGTTTGCCTTTATGTAACACATTTCAATTGTACGCGATGAGAACTGTCCCACGCGGAAAACATCATATGGTCACTCATACAAAATTGCTTGGCTTGTTATAGTATAGAAATTTAAGAAGTAAATTTTTGATTAAAATTATCATTTCATGTATCCATATTGAAAATATTACATTTACATACGTTTAGTTCGTTTTTATTTATTTTATCTTTATCAACTTGATGGTTACATTAAATAGTAAATTTTCAGTGTGTGTGTGCAAAAAGACGAATCCTTATAGAATAGCCAAACTTGTACCGTTTTTCCGATCATCTATGGTTAGTGCAAAGACAATCATACTACAATGTCATAATCGCAGAATACCAAAGTAAAATAACACCACAACGCTGCAGTTTCTGGTAAGAGATCCTTGAGGAATCCAAAGATCCTAATGCTGCGAAGATACCATCTGTCCTCCGTTCTACAAGTTGTGGTTGGCTTTTTGTCACTTTAGCTTTTGGCTCATTGAGCTGTCGATTACTTTGGTTCAAGTGAGGTTGTCCTAGTTACGGATTATATAATGCACAACACCAACATAGCCGTCTCCATAGCTCCCTCAGTGACCCTAAGTCCTCAGCTCCTAAGGCTTTCACGGATTGCCTCAGGTCAATACGCCCAGTATGACCCAAGACATTAAATGGTAGACTTCCAATATTCTCAGTTTAAATACTAAACTTTTTAACTAAAAATAATGAATAAGCAACACAAAATATCAGTTAATCGTTTAATATATGGTAATATTAACATTTATTTTTTATTTTACGTAAAAAATATAATGTCTGAATATGTTACCAATATGACTAAAGCAATTATATATATTTTACTTATAATGTTTAGGTTTTAGTAGAGCCGCGCTACAATTTGTTTCAAGTGAATAATTCATTTGAAGCAAGTATGGTTTGTACGTCAGGTTACCAATGTGACATCGCAGCATTATGTTACTATGTTTCGTATAGTGAGCAGGCATTTCAACCCAGTCCTCAAGAGCATCCATATGCATCTTGTATCTTTAATAAGTATGTGTATTTTTTATAAAAAAAAAATTGTATATAAAAATTAGAAAACATGTATATTATATTATATTAAAAAGCGCTGATCTATTCATTCTATAGTCATTTTATAGCTTCTTTATTGTTTAATTGATATAATATATATAATATTAATATTATAATTTATAAATAACATAATTAGATGTATATGATATTTGATTTCAACTTCTTTTGTTTTAATTGTAAATGCACCGAACACAATTTCTCTCCACGCCATGGACAGACTGATAGTGATTGATAAAGCTATTAAGTTTACCCACTGTTGTTGTTGTACAATGAATTTTAAATAAATAAATATCGATATTTTATTAATATTTTTCCTCAATACAGTTGTAAGGGTACATGATTTTTATTAATACTTAACTTTTCTATATAAGATGTCCTGAAAAATGTATTTAAAATGTCAATAATACCAAGATATATTAAGTTGCATTACAAATAAACTGAGGCGATATTCAGATCCAGGCCGCGTCCCAGCTTCACTCTGCCTTGCAAAGTTTTTTGACCTCTCTCCTGCGCTTATCATGTTCCTGCGCTTTAAAACTGGACCCGTTTAAGTGCCTACGTCATCAATACATCACTAAATCGTAGAGTTGCAATAATAACTTCATAAGATGTTATATTTATTAAGTGTCCGATAAAAGTATTTGACCATTAAATGCATTTCTTCGAAAGGTATTCAGGTAAGGAATTATTCACAACTTCCTATTATAGTATTAACAAGAAAATATTATAAATAAAGAAATCCGTAGGCATATAATGTAATAACAATTTGATGGTTTCATAATTATGGCAGAGTCGCGCCCGATAGCTTTTGAACTCAAGCACACATAAATGAGATTACTTATTATTTTATATAAATTCTCTTATATTTAACATTATATTTCATATTTTATTAAGATGTCCAAATAACAACGAAGTTAGTACATCGGATATAGTCTGGTATATATAACTCTGAAAATATCAGAATATATATGTAGATATATATATATTATATATATATATATAATATATATATATATAATATATATATATATATATATATACATTATGATTAAAGAACATCACATATGCATATCAATATGCATATGTGATGTTCTTTTTAATCAACACTTAAGAATACATATCTTTTATTTGTATTGAAACAGAACTAATCGTAATTAATTAAACGAACCTACTTTATTTCAACTGAAGAATGTAATCGAATTAATTTTAAATTTTTTGCGTCGGTATTTGGTTTTCAATATAGTTAACCCATTCTGTTATTTAAATTTATATCATAAGTATACCAATTGTTATAGCTGTTGCTCTTGTGATTTTTTTTAATAGCTATGGCGGCCAATAAGAGTAATAGAATAGAAACAAATAAAAACATTAGTAGAGATAAGCAACACACTGACAAACAGATATAAAAAATCGAAAAAATAACCTAAACAATTTAATAGACATGCTTTTTTATTTCTTTAATACGATTTATATTTAAAGAGTTTTACAATAAATGGTATTTTTTTTGAATAGGTAAGGTTTGTGTATAGGACAAGCAAGCAAGCGTCTCCATATGCATCACTATAGTAGCCGCAGGTGTATTGCCTGCCGATGTATTCGGAAATGCCGCTGGCGAAAACTGATTTCACAGAATACCAGTGTGCGACAGAAATATTTCATGTAAAGCCGCTGAAATGAAAATGAAAATTTGAATTTCGTCGCGTTGTACGCTTTTAAACTCGGCGGCTGGAATTAATCCGAATAATGAGCTGAAATTACTCCTCGTTGTAAGATCCCAAAGAAATGCACATCTCTGGTTTGGATTTGGAGCATGCATCGTCGACTGCGAACCCGATACAGTTCGCAGGAGCATATGACTTTAGTGAGTAGGGTGTAGGTATTTTGAGCACCCATAAACAGCTTTTGGTTAAAATGAAATTTGGATTATAACGAGCACTACTAAAGAACATCGCATGAATATAGTTTCCATATCTGTTTTAGCACCGTCAAGTAAAGGACTTGCATACCGATACCCTCCACAAACACACACGCAAACGCATTAACACACTCTTGCGCTTTTATTTTTCTCTCTTCTTAATATATTATTATTGTTACTTTGATTTATGGTTAATAAATATATGTTTAGTAACCAAAATGTATGATGGATATAACTATTGAAAAAAACAATAACTTCTTGCCACAGGTGTTGCAGTTACAAGAAAATCCCAGCCCTGTATTTATGTATGTGAACTGTAACATAAATAAAATAAATGCTCTAATACTATAAAATAAATAAAATAACATATAATTAAACAAATATGTACAATACAACAAAACATAAGAACGAACCAGACGGGAATCTTATATTAGGGAATGTGAATAACATATGAAATTGCCGTTCTTCAGTATTGGCCATTTTAAACAAAAAAAAGTTTTTATTGGCTCTGAATTCTAGAGTGAAATTAATTTTGTTTTAAAAAAATGACATTCTTTTTACAAAGTTAGTCTTTAGTTTATTGATTAGCATTGTATTTTCATTACGTTTGTAAATTTTTCGTCATAATGGAAACTTTAAAAATTCGTGTAATTATGGAATATGAGTTCCATCGTGGCATCAACGCGGCACAAACGGCACGTAACATCGACAACGTTTACGGAGAGAACATTACAAACGAACGCACAATCCGTTATTGGTTTGCCCGATTCCGTTCTGGAAATTTTGATTTGAAAAATGAACTTCGTGGTCGTCCGGACACTTTGGTCAACAATCATGAATAAAAGGCGATCGTGGAAGCTGATGATCCTCAATCTACAGCCGCAGCTTTTGATGCTTACATCAAAACAATATTGGTCCACTTGCGACAAATTGGCAAGGTAAATGGGTGCTCCACGAACTTAGCAATCACCAACGCAACGTACTCGTTGAGACCTGCCTCGCGCTGCCCAACAGACACAGAAATGAAGAATTTTGAACCGAATTGTTACGTTCGACGAAAAGTGGATTCTATTCGACAATCGAAAGCGCTCAGCAAGTTGGTTAGATCCTGGTTTAGCACCGAAGCAACGCCCTAAATGAAAAATGACCTCTAGAAAGTTGATGGTCACTGTTTTGTGGTCTAGTGCCGGCGTGATTCATCACAGTTTTTTTACTAAAAAACCAAACAGTCTCCAAGCTGCAAGAGTTGGGTTTGAAAGCTCTCCCTTATCCACCGTACTCACCAGACCTTGCACCCACCGACTAATCCTTTTTCAAAATTTGGAGAACTTTTTAGCGGTAAAAAAATTCAATTCCCGAGAGGCAGTACAAAATGCCTTTAAAGAGTTTGTTGTAGATTTTTACAAGAAGGGCATCAATAAACTACCACTGCGCTGGCAAAGATGCATCGATTGCAAGGGTTTTATATATAAGGATTATTTAATATATATAAGGATTACTTGAATAACAGAAACAAAAAAAGTTTGAAAAAAAATACGTTAACTTATTTCAACAAAACGGCAATTTCATAGGTAAAGACCTATTATATAGGTGGTGAAATCTTTATTTTTATCAGTGACACGGTAACTAAAGCTGATTCGCAGCTGTAGCGTGGCATGAATAGTTTGCCTCGACCGGAGAAGGATCACGCCCTTACAGAATACCACCCTGAATAATGCTATTCCCATTAGCACATGTAGTGATCTGGGGAGCCTATTGTTGGTAACGTATCCCACTATTTTGAGGCGTGAAAACGCATATGAATCTAGAATCTTCGTTGAGAATCTATGCAGGTGTTTATGGGCCGCAGTCAAGTTTATCGTGTGCAAAATGTTTAAAAACGTACGAGTAAAATCTTCTATATTAAAAATTGTATATCATTGAATATCATTTGAAATAGAAATGCAGTAATAAAATTTGACAAGACGCGATTGAAAATAAACGTGATATCGATATACAGGTAGCGTTCTCACATATTCGAAATGATACCTTCAGTGCAAAAGCCTGTGAACGCTAGACTTACGTCATTCTATAAAGGCTTTGCGCAAGCAGAGTGAGACATTTAAGACCGTCTGGATACGGAAACTTGACTCACAATGGTTTTGACAGGTAACAGGTGACAAAAGTATATTTTTCATTGCTTCTCAAAAACATTATGATTTTTAGATATATTATGACAAATCAGGTCATAAAATTTAAATATATATTTTAGGGAGCAAAATTTACAAAACTTAATTCTTTCTTTATTGATTTATTTATATATTTTTTATTAATTCAATTAATTAAAAATTATGATAAATAATCAATGAATTATTTTGATTGCGAAATTCTTTCAATTTTCGGATCGTCGGTCAACCATTCGAACTTACAACTCGCATCTTTTATTTTGGTCATTATTATTACTTAGCCCTACAATTACACCTAGTCATCGAATTTATACTTGACTAGAAGAGTCAAGTATGAATTGGATTATTTACAACACCGTCAGATTATGTTTAAAAATGCTGGCAGCATGAGAATGTCGAAAATTGCTTCTAAAATTGACGTTGACGAATTGACTATCTTAACATTTTGTTTGTGACAAACGGCTTTTGCAGTAATATCACGCCGCCATATTAGCACACAAAAGAAATTAAAATAAAGAAAATTTTTAGAACATCACCGTCAGCGCCATTTGGAAGTGGCGAATAGCAAATACCAAGTAGGATATTGAAATCTACCGCAACTTGCTCGACGGAAATATTTGGAATTCAAAGGAGCCAAAGCTCAGCCCAAAACTCTGCTGCATCTTATAAATAAGCTGCTAGAACTTGAACTGGCCGGGCCAGAAGTTGAAGATCGTGAAGACACGAGCAGTAACAAACAACGTGTACAAGAACAGATTCACACAAGATTGTGATAAAATGCTCAAGTGAAATAGAGTTGAGAACGAAATGTGCATGAGAACAAACAATCGTTCCGAAAGCAGGCATCTTACCGCATAGCTGGTTGCGGCGTCAAGCACATCGAGATATACCCGGATACTAGCGTAAGCAATAGTTGAGTGAAGATAAACAACTGCATCGCCATAATTCGTGCATTAAATCAACATTATTATTTATGCATACAGAGTTCGCCACGGTTATTATTTCAAATATACATTTATACATATAGAAAAATGTGCTAATTAGGTTTATATATATATAATTGTTAAACACCCGTTTTAAATTAGAATGAATAAATTTTTGTAAAAAGAAACCTCAATGATATCTGTTGTAAGATTAACATTAACCCACAGTTAAAAAAAAGCTACAGCTTAAAACAAATGTTAAAAGGACCTTTTATATACATACCATATTTACAACGACATTGGTGAGCAACGAACAGTGTAAATATTACAGTTAATTGAAGTACTATCAGAACATAGATTGTTTAAGCGTGCGATACGTAAGGAAAGGTAACTTTTTCTACAAATAGTGACTCGTGTTATTGTTGCGTAACAACAAGGCACTACAGCAGACAGTTGTAAATAAACTGTCCCACACACGCTCATTCTGGTGAACTATTACTCTCTCTCAATACGAAGCGAATCAAAAGCGTCAATAGTCTAATGGTTTAGGGTACAGTCTGCAAAACTTAGGGTCGTAGGTTTGAATCCGCCATTGAAGCGTGACTTCTCTGCTCGATTCGTATTGTAGCGCAAATTCTCGTCTACGTCTACTAAGCTTACTACAATATTTAATTCGGGCGCTTTTCACACAATTCGTAATAGGCCGGTAGCGCAGTCCCCTTGTGTTGTGGTTATTCATGGTTGGCGGTAATCACTAACCATTAGGGGGCCTGCTTGCTCGTTTGTCACCTATACTGTTTTAAAAAAAAAGCGTGAATTAAACAAGTTGTTTGGCTATAGTTGTCTGGCGTTTGTGTGCTTGAGAAAAATGAACAATCAGATAACCATATATGGTAGATTCCGCACTTCAGAATACAGATAATTACCAAACCAGATAAGCTTAGGTTAGTTTTAGGCGCGTCATCTAAAGTTGAAAGGGTTTGTACACAACGTTTATTTGGTAGGTTCAGACATATACATATATCTGACTTTCAGGTATAATGCTCAAATTTCGTGAGAAGATTAGTAATTATATTATATTATTATTTGTAACAATTTTATCATATGTTATGCGATAAAGTTGTAACAAATAAATCTTCGGCATCTAAGATCAAAACGTTCTTAGATTTATATGTCAGCAATCACATGATACATTATCATGGAAATTTCAATATTTGATAAACTATTGTTACTGTGTAACTCTGTTTGTTGTACAATATAATAGAAACTAAAATACATTAAAGTATGAGGACTTCTTTCCCGAGATAGTTAGTGCAATAATTAGTAATTATTACTGCGCCCACCGTATGTAAGTAATCTTCCATTGCGTACACTCAGAGGACGCAATTAAAATTATATCTTTATAACGTCTAAAAATAAGGATATATAAAATATAAGGCTATATATAATATAAAAGATAACACATAAGGTTCGAAATAAGAGGTTGGTCGAAAAATAGCAAAGGCTTATTGGCGAAAATAATGTGCCCCGCTGTGACTTTAAACATGGAGCTATGTATACGTGCACTATAGTTTTGAGGTGGTATCCAGCTCAGGATTGCTTTCGTTCTAATATTTATTATGACCAAAGACTAACAGAAATTTTAAGCGGTGCTGACCACGAAAGCAAGAATCTTAAATATTATTATGATTTTCATGGTTTCTTTATTGAATTCATTATTCATTATTAAAGGTAAATAACATTACAATAAGTCAGACTTACCGCCAGATTTAGAACTGGTATTGATTGGAATTGACTGACTGAGCATCTGACTTCAAGAGTTTGATTCATTTGTTGAAAGGAGCTAGAATTTAATACAATAAAGCCTTTGTGTGTTCCTAGATATACGAGGGCACATTGAAAAGTTTTGAGCCTAAGGTTGAAATTTAAATTCAAAAGAAAAAATAATTCTTTTTTAATTATAATCTGCTGTCTTTTGTTTATCTTCTGTCAAAATTGCTAAATTTGTGATCGATTTAACAAACGAATTTCGTTTCCGTAGAAATGGATAAAATTGAGTTCCGTTCCGTCATAAAATATTTACAAAAAAAGTATTAACGACAAAACAAATTTATGAAGATATGTACGAGACTTTGGGGGAATCTGCTCCATCATATGCCACTGTCAAAAGATGGGTAGTGGATTACAAACGTGGCAGAGAGGCAGTGCAAGATGAACCTAGGAGTAGTAGGCCGCCGACGGCTACCACAGACGAAAATACCAATAAAATATTAGGCCTGATTTTACATATCAGGAGACTGACGATTGCAGAGATAGCAGAAACAATAGGCATTTCCTATGAACGAGCACAGAATATAATTTCCAACGATCTTGGATTTTCTAAGGTCTCTGCCAGATGGTTACCTAAACTGCTTTCAGCCGAAAACAAACGCACCCGCCAAACAGTATCACAGGATTGTTTGGATCTGTTCCAAAGTGATCCTCAAGATTTTCTTAGCCGTTTTGTAACTATGGACGAAACTTGGGTTCACCACAATACACCAGAGTCCAAAGTACAATCCAAGCAATGGAAAAGAGCAGGATCACCGCCCCCTAAAAAAGCTCGGGCCGTTTTGTCAACCAAGAAGGTAATGACTTCAGTTTTTTGGGACTGTAGAAGGGTCATTATGGTTGACTACCTTGAAAAAGGTAAAACCATAAATGCGGACTATTATTGCACACTCTTACAACGTTTGCGTGAAGAAATAAAAATAAAAAGGTCTGGTATGTTGTCTAAGAATGTTTTGTTCCACCAAAATAACGCTCCTGTCCATACTGCGGCGAAATCAATCGCACAAATACACAATTGTAGCTTTGAATTGTTGCCGCATCCACCCTATTCGCCGGACTTGGCCCCGTCTGAATACCATCTCTTCCCCAATCTAAAAAAACACATGGCAGGACGAAAATTTTCGACGAATATCGAGGTACAAGAAAAATACATACATTTAAGAAAAATAGAATCCAGACTTCTCCTTAGACACCATAAATTCGTTCTAAGCTGTAAAGAATGATGAATCCTCTAAAAGAAGCCTTGAAAATAACGTCAAGTCATCTGTAGGGCTGTAGCTTTTTTATTTGTTATCAATTGCTAACACGTAAAGGGATCCGATTTTTTCGTGTTTTCGAAATCCATCTCTCGTTTGCGTTGCTAAGCGTATCCGGGTGTTAAGTACGACAGAAAGTGGATAGGCACAAAACTCACACCGACTACCGTAATAGTTAGTATGAGATAAAAACTAAACTGTGTATTGACTGGACCACTTGTCATTTATTCGATTCTTATTATATGATTACAAAACCCTCCCCATTAAAATTACCTTTACTAAGCAGTTTCATCTCGATATATGCCCATCCTTTCCCCATGCAAGCCAGTCACGCGACCTCATGGGTGCTAAACTAAAAGACTGCCAAAAGTTCCGATTATTCAATTATATTCTTTTATTCAGTGTTTTAAATAAAGTTATTTTCACATCATAATAATATAAAGCAAAGCAGCGACATTTCCGCAGATTTAGCGATTTCTTGAACTATCTGTAAACCTAATTTTAAAAGCAATCGGCGTAAATGGTTGTCGGCACCAGCACGGGGAAGTTCATTTTAAACTCATTTTTTTGTTCGTAAGCAGAAATATATGATTTTCTTATCGTTCTAGTTTAATTTCGATAGTTAAAAATGAGGCAATCGCGGTAACCTTTTGTGTCATATCCATAGTAGACGACTTGTTCGCAAGATTAAATCAGGTGCCCTCAGCATTAGCTCTTTTGTTTTTGACAGATTTTCAGTCACTTCGTTAATAAGTTGGATGTAATCAACAGTCAGATCAGTTATATAAAACTACACTTACCACCGGTGAGCTAGGACGGAGCCGTAAACAAATTTCTAACGAGGAGAAATACATTGGCAAAACACTACAATTAACATTATTTTGTAGCACGATCAAATAACAGGGAGTTAATTTACTCTGTAATCATACTCTTTTTTTTTTTTTCTAGGATTGATGGCCGTTTTTAGCCCCAGGGCTTTTACAGGTTCACCGGGTTGAGAGGTGACCGAGCGCTTATGGCTCTCAGTCGAGACCTCTATATATGAGTAACCAGCGCAAGGGCTCCCGAGAGGGAGCCTCGGCTTGGACTGTTACCCTGTTTCGCGAGAGCGTCTGATTCAAGGGTGCCCGAGGGGGCCGAACCTCGGCTCGGTCAGTTGCTTCTGACAGAGGATTATCTTAATTAATATTACTATTATTATTAACTACC
The DNA here is from genome assembly GCA_029286865.1 of Teinopalpus imperialis. Taxonomy (NCBI): domain Eukaryota; kingdom Metazoa; phylum Arthropoda; class Insecta; order Lepidoptera; family Papilionidae; genus Teinopalpus; species Teinopalpus imperialis. The sequence continues at coordinate 2,537,302 of JAGSMU010000037.1, read as the reverse complement.
TGTACCACCACTTCAGAATCCGTGGGCGCTGGAGAAGAAGTGGCGCAAGAAACTCCAGCAACGCTTCTATCTGTATGGACTGGAGAGAACCGGCCAGTGACATGGCGGTATCGCGAATAACTTTGTTTGCGACTTGGGCTTGGGCCCTGGTGGTTGTGTCATCAGGGTCATCTAGGGCGTGCCTCGATCTCCTTCGGACGCGGGTAAATCTGTGATTCGCGATGGGATTGGAAGTGGCGGCACTTAGATTCAAAGGGTTTGGGTGTGTGAAGGCAGAGTCGAAATATAGGCGAGATACCTGCTTCAGCTATAGTCGGCAGCTCAAGATCTATGTGTAGATTTTCGTTACGCAAGAACCACGGCGCACCGGTGGCCTTGCGCATGAAACGATTTTGTATTACCTGAAGTCGGTGAATGTGACGCGGAGAGGCATGCGCAAAGACGGGGCTTGCGTATGTCATTATGGGTCGGATGCACGCTTTGTATAGTGTTATTTAATACGCAGGAACATTTTGCTATTTTTATTGAGTAACGGGTGCAAACGACCTAGGACGAACGCTGCTCGATTCCGTACGTGGTTGATATGCGGACCGAAGGTGATTCTTTCATCTAATGTTACGCCTAAGTATTTGACTGTCTTTTCCCAGGGGATTGGACGATCAAATAACTCTATAGTTTGGAGATGCGGCGTTTTGTTGCGCCGAGAGAAGTAAATGGCTGCACTTTTGGTGGGGTTAACCTCGATCCTCCATTTCCGAAACCATATCCCTAAGGCGTTGGCTGCAGATTGGAGGCGTTTACAAATAGCGTCTGGTTTAAATCCAGACACGTAGAGGCCGGTGTCATCGGCGAAAAGGGCTAGCTCTACACCGCGAGTGCGTGGTATGTCGTTGGTGTAGAGTGTGTATAAAGTAGGACCTAGGACGGAGCCTTGTGGTACTCCGGCACAAATGGGGTGAACCTCAGAACGCGTCCCTCGACGCGGTAATGAAAGGTTCGATTTCGGAGAAAGTCTCGTATGATAAGTACGAGTCGATCTGGCACACCGAGCTCATATAGTTTGTATATGAGCCCGTTGTGCCAGACCTTGTCGAAAGCTTTCGTCACGTCGAGGAAAAGTGCCCCGGTTTGGTAGCCCTGAAGAAATTTACTGAGAATGTGCTCCGTGATGCGGTGCACTTGATGTGTGCATGAGTGTTGGGTTCGAAACCCGAACTGCTCATTGATTGGCAGCCCTCGGGACAGCATGAAGTCCTTGAGGCGGGCGAGGATGAGCCTTTCATATACCTTACCCAAGAATTTGAGTAGGCTTATGGGTCGATAGGCTGATGAATCGGTTGGATGTTTTGAGGGCATGAGAATCCCTATGACATCGGCTTCCTTCCAGGTGTTCGGGAAGAATGCCTTTGGATATGGCCGCGTAGATTATCACCAGTAGGTGTAAAATGGACATGGGTAGGAGTTTCATCACCTTGTTGGTGATGACGTCGGGGCCGGGAGCCTTGCGTGGTCGCAGGTTTTTAATTATGGACTCAACTTCGGTGCATGTAACTTGAGTAACGGAATCGCGAGGTGGTTCCTTACTCCTCCGATCGACCTCGCTGTTAACCATTGCAAGGTGAGCGGCGTCGATCGATAGGGTGCTCGATGAGCATTGGAGCTCGAGATTGTCAGCCAGACATTCAGCTTTCTCTTCGTCTAAGAAAGCGGGCGGTTTATTGGGACGCGCTAAGGGGGGCATTGTTTGGGCGTTGCCCCCTTTTAGGGATTTGGGAAGTCGCCAGTAGGCGAGATAGGAAGGTTCGATGTTGGAGAGGTGATTATCCCACCGATCGTTCCTATACTGGGCTATGCGTGGACTTCACTTGGACTTCACGCTGAAGGGTACGTAGCACCAGCCGGTTACTTTCAGTGGGATATAAGTCGTGGGCACGAGTCGCTGCATTCCTGCGCCTCATTTGGTCCTTTATGTCGTGTCTGGATGTGCCTAGTGAGGGCATGAACTGCGAGGTTCGTGTCGTTGACTGAAGATATATTCCTAGGAATAGCATCTAGGTGCGGTGATGTGGCTTCCCTCAGGTCGTTCCTAAGACGGTGCCAGTCTACAATGGTTTTGGTGGAGGGTGAGACTTTTTATAGTAGATGAGAGTTCCGCCATTAGCGGCGGAAGTTCTATCATACCTAATGATGTTATAATTCGCAATGTTGGGATTGCGAATGTGCGGTTTGAGGAATGTCTCTTGCATTAGGAGCACGTCCACTTGGTGATCGCGTACGAAATTGAAGATTTCGTCGCGTTGATTATGTAATAATAATAATAATAATCTTTATTTATTTACTATGACATAATTACAAGTTTGTGGTAACTCTGAAGCTTGTGCTAGTGTAAACTGTGTTACAAGCTTCAGTGTCTTCCCAATTAATGTCACTAGTTACATAGTATATATCATAGTAACATAATTAATTTAAAAAAAACAGGAATAGGTATAGTTTCGTAAGATTGATTCTAATGAATTAATGTAAACGCTAGGGTTGCGAAAACATGGTGGTCGGTATGAGCAAATGACAGTGCAATTATCCTCTATATTTAATGCCAAGCAGTTTCCTTCTTGCACGTCCAACTCCTGGGCTATCACCTTAATAATGTTTCGAACATATGCTACAACACCATCATTTTAATTATTTGACTTTAGTGTAAAAAAACATTTTATAATTCTGTAACGGTGGTGGGATTCGGTTTGCATCCGTCCAACATTCTGTTAAAACTAAGATGTCAACTTCGAAGTCAAGAGAAGAAATAAACGCAAGAAAGTTGTCAAAGTTGCAGTGGATACTGCGAATGTTAACGGTTACCACCGTTAATGAAGCCTTTGTAATTTGGATAGCGTGGGAACATGGAGCCGGATCATCGATTTTGCTACAGAAGGGATTAACTAACGTGTCGATTTCTGTAAGGATATCATTGGTTTTACTGTTGAATTTTGAACCGTATAAACTTCTGGTTGCTTGGGCGTGAGCTTAATGGAATATTGATTATGACTATGAAGAAAATTGATTTAAGCCCAAAAAAATATTGTAGTAGTATTTAAGTGTGTCATATATGTTTTTACAGCTAAACGTTTGTGTGCATTAATTAAACAGTAAGAATAGTTTTGTACTTGATTCAATAGAACATTTTTTAGTTATGTATATGTGTAGGTGAATCTAATATAATTATTTTTGTGTAGTTTTATGTAGTTTAAACATAGTCTTTCATACAATGGAAATATAATTAAGTTGTTATGAAATACAATATAGTATGTAAAAAATAATAATAATAACATATTTATTTTTTTCCCAGAGTTTAGTCACGTTTGACTGAATTTACTTAAGTCGTCTTGGGACCTGACAACAATAAGTGGGCTTTGTTCCGCCTTGCGCAGGTAATCTCTGCCACCGCTAGTCCAGCAAAAGTCATAGTTATTATTCTTTGCAAAGTTTCTAGCAGCCGCATATAATTGTCTAGCCTTTTAAGTGAGATTTTCAGATACGTAAATAGGCTGTGCGGTTCCCTCTATTTTTAGATGAGATGTGTTCAGTTTGTTTTTTACATTGCTTTTGTGGTATTTCTTTACATCACTTATAAACTTTTCTTTTGTCAGTGTACTTGAAAAGTCCGTAATTATAGGATTATAGTTTTTATTTTTAGTGTTAATACGGTATACGTTTTTTATGTCTGCTTCCTTAATTAAAGATCCCACAACTTCACCAGTCCTCATTAAAACGATAACAAATCCTTTTGCTTTCTTGTAGTTTGTTTGGTACATTGCGTAGTTCAATACGCGTTCCATTGGTAGCCATTTCCAGATTATCAATTTTATTTTCTAACGTATGAGAATATCTGCGCAAGTCCCTATTTTCCTTTTCAAGTGACTGTATCTTTGTCAGAAGAGTATCATATTTTTCTGACATAAACTGAATCGATTGTCGGATATCATTGTTTTGTGTCTTTATTTCAATCATCGAGTCAATAATGGTTGAGAGTTTAGAATCTTGTTCATTTTTATAGTCTTAAGCATGCTGGAGAATTTCTGATCGATTAAATTGATTTCTGAGGACAAATCGTCATCAAAACGCCTTTTTCTTGATGCAGTATTGACATACTGTTCGTTATCTGCCTTAGCATGTATATTTGTTGTGGTTCTGGTGCTTCAGGCTCGTCTTAGCCTCTTTCTGTGATAATTTTTGGGGGGATTGATTGAGCGGCATTTTAATATGACGTTTATACAACAAGCTAGTAACAGGAGATCATAAGTTTATACGGCGTATTTACTAAGTTGAGTTCTTCATAAATTGGATCGATAGTTCAGTACAACTTTTCTAAACGGCTGATATATCTTGAGCCCCTCTTTACAGAATTCATTTGAGGTTCTTCTAAAATGGCCGCAATCGAGAGTTTCATACAATCTCGCTTTCCGTCTGGTGTAATTTGAACTCTTGTGTAGTAGGTTCTCGTTATTATAAAATAAGACTCACTTTTGTGTTGTCCGTAGGTCTCGCTTGGTTGTGACGACTTGATCAGGTGACACTAAATGTTCATTGTTTATGCACACCTTATTTATATGATTAATTTATTTTAGACAATTTGCTAATAAAATTCGGTCATACAAATAAAAGCGCACGACGAATACGTCTATTCTCTTGCAAGATCCGAGGGAAAGAGGTCCTCGGGGGATGAAGGGCTATCTAGCTCCATTTAGGAGACCAAGGAGGACGATGAGGCGGAGGCCCTTGAGGGTGATTTTTGCCCCTCCGGTAGGGGTTGTTCTTGTTTTATAATGTCTTCGAAGACATCGGGGTATTTACGCTTCAGGCAGCTGACCAAGTGCACAAGGAAATCCATGGTTGGATTCTCCATTGAACACCAACTTTTTTTTTTTAATTTATTATTAATTATCTTCTTACGCGGGATGCGAGGCCTCCGGTGGGGTGCCGGGGTGAGTAGCCTACTTCCCTCCCTGCCGGATGTGTGCCTAGTTGTGTAGCCCTAGTGCGTCCAAGTGCCAATCTTATTTGTGCACTTGGGTGTGTGCTTAGAACTAACTAAAAATACGCGTGAGACAATTATAAGTCTAGCGGGTTGGTCAACCTTGGCTAGGGCACTACCCAAGGCCAAGTTTACATCGACTCCTTCCCCTATCTTGCGTTTCCCAAAAGGGGAACCGCGGACGTACGGGGCTTGCCCTAGCTTAGTTATCACCGCAAGGTATCCACTAGTGTAACCACCCAGGTGGCTTTACAATAGCTTTCTTGGAAACTAAATTCCGATCACAATAGCAACAGCAATAAAAATTGCTCGGTGTATTGTTCTCGAAACAAGGGATGCGCAGGTAGCTCGCTCGGGGGCAGGTAGCTCGGGGCGGTCGTGGCGGGGTGCCGGACGACCGTTCTCGGCGACTGCTGAGCGCCGAATGATCATACACTCACAGTAATAATAACGTATATGGATTTTTTCAAACAAGTTCTTCTCATGTTGAGAAAGTTCTTATCGCGATCAGTCGGTTCAATAATAAATTATCAATTAAAACGCTAAATTTAAAGTAAATTATGATTAAAAACACGAAAAATATTTTTTTGCCCCGAGGCCGTTTTTCGAATACGGCGCGTAGAGGATAGGAAGGAGATTTTTAAAAATAATTGAAACTTTACCAGTAAAATTCTTGTCAATTAAAATTCTAAAATATTTTATTGTGTCACAATTCTCAAAAGTTATAACCGCATCCGGCATTTTAACACCCGTTTTTGGTAAATTAACCATCATGCTACATCGATAATACGAGGTTACCATAATATTTCGAATAGAAAATCTTATTTATTTACTCTATTTAACATGCTAATTAATCAAGTTGTTCTGAAGCCATTCGTTAATACCAATAATAATATGTCAAAACCGTCCTGTCCGTATTTATAGACCTCTGGCCATGTTTTGGAATCGTAGGTGTCTGTTTGTGCGTCTGTTTATCGAATTATTGCGCTAAATATCTAGTAAAATGTGCAAAAAAGTTATTAGCCACATTTAAGGAATCTTTTTCACTACCACCATAGCTGAGAAGTTCTGAATGATCCACGGATTTGGATAAGCTAGTCACATTTTTTATTCTTTCCCATATACCTATGTACAGTATTTCTCACCGCTTGTTTGAGCTCCTCTTTTTCGTTCTGTTCTTTTGGTTTTCTTAAGCAACGTGCTATAATGCGTACGGTACCTATTTCATATTAATTTAAGAGTTTAGTCTTTCTGTGATTGATATATGAAAGAACATTGACCGATTAAGTAGTGCAACGAGTGAGAACTTTGATGACTGATATCTATGTTAATATGACGAATAATAACTAAACTAGTGTACGAGGAAAGGATAGATAAAACACCATTCAGCGAATTTATAACATTAGATATATTAACGAGTGCATATGGGCGATAAATAGCTACTATCGCAAAGTCAGAGTCAATTTTGATAACCAGGCAATTATATTCAACCACCAGTGGTTTTACGTAAACTGGCATTTAACTCTCACTCTTCCTGTGTGGTTTGGTTTGGTTTAAGAACTCCAAAGATTTTGAAATTTCATGATTTATTCCCCTCATTTCAATAATTGCGTCATGAAGAGCGGAAATCTTTTATCTTGTATCTCAGTGAAGGGAAGGCATTAAACTCTATTTCATCCATAAACGGTTGTATAAAACTTTCCTCGTCGCTGATGTACTTGCGTGTATAACATTTTCATTTATTCAAATTTTCTGATGAACTAGCAAAAACTTTTAAATATCTTGGTTTTCTTCTGATTGCCAACCTAACTTTTCGTGTATATGTAATGTGCTTACCAATAGGATCTTCTTAGGATCAATGAGGAGTGTTTGAAGCGTGGCAGATTCAAAAATTATTAAATTGGTTTACTTTGCTCTTTGCCAATCTTTAATATTATACTGTATCACCAGTTGGGACGGGACTACCTAGTCATCGCTATTGGTACTCGAAAGATATCAAAGGCTACTTCTGAAAGTAAGCTAAATTTTCCAATAATGAACTATACAAAATTGCTAAAGTACTCTTTCTTTTTTGTTTATGCTAATATTGCTGTTGGTCCAGTGACCTCTACAGCTTTATCTAATTAGACTCGCGAGCGGGAGGCCCGCTGAGTAAGGAGGCAACGACGATGCTGCGAAGCTGGCACAAAGACTACTGCTGTACCACCGCCGCACTCCGACTTCTGTGGACGAAGAACGTCGACGACAACAGAGGGGGCGATAATACGATCCGGGGGCCCCTCATAAGGAGGTACGAAACCTCGACTCGGACTTTAGAAGCGCCCTAGAATATCGCGTGTAAGCCGCTGTACGAGGAAGATAACGTCGCGGTCGCAGGCGAGCGCGATGTGGCATGTCTGAATTTACATGAATGTGTACATGTGTGGATTGTGTGCGCGTCTGTGACGTTGGTCGGTCCGCGGTTAAGCCCCTGCCGCTCGGTTCGGACGGGATTGTGATAGTGTCAAAATTAATGTTTGCGCCAGGTTGTCGTCAGGCGTTATAATAGTGTACTTTGGACGTGTTCTATTTTTATTTAGAGGGGTATACCTCGCGGGGGTGTAGTCACCTGATGCTACCACCAACGGGTTCGGGTGATTTACGATTAAGTTCGAAAATCGTAATGATATTTCTTTGAAATACTTCCTAATGGAGGATCTTGTGGTCTCAGTGTAATTCCGAGTTTCTTACAAACCAAGGAGCGCCTGTCGCCCTAAGAAAAATCTTGTTTGTTACGTTTGAAGGCGCTTAAATCTAGCCTCCGGGATGTGTGTGATGCGACGCTACGACATTACAGGTCGTATGCAAGTTTTATAAATTTGCAACTTATACATTAAGGGCATTTTGTTGCGTTTTTGTAAGATAATAAATAAGGACGACCTGCAATAAAGGCCGCCCTTGCTCTTACATTTTTAAGATGTGAAAATGTTGAGTTACGGTCTAGGGTAACTCCTAAATATTTTATGTGGTTAGGCCACTGGATAGCTGTTTTAAACAGCGTAATCTTAGGAAATTTGCTCTCAATCAACTTCCTATGTACACGAGTCCATTGACAAGTGAAGATCATCGCTTTGCTCTTCTCTGGCTTCTCTTCGATTCTCCATTTCCTGAGAAAAAAAAAGCCGTGAGCAGAGAATCCTGACGCTTCTGTGAGCGGTATAAAGAGCGGTGTCATCGGCATACTGTGCTAATTCGACCATTTTCGTAAGAATGATGTGACTTACATAAAGTGCGAAGAGAGTATGGGAAAGAACCGAGCCATGGGGACTCCAGCTACAATAGCCCTAGAGGACGAGAAGGTGCCCTCAGTACAGTAGCGAAAGCTAAGGTTCGACAAGTGCTAAAGTACTCATGGTCCGGCAACTGTTCAGCCTATATACAGTGCTAAAAATAAACAGTCAATTAAAATATAACCAAAAATCTACACAATCAAAGCGACGCAAAGACCGCGTGTGTAACCTTCCTACAGTAACCACTGGTCATGTTTTCCCAGTATATTTTTTTGTTATCCTTTCGGATACCTATACAGTAGAGAAAACAAGGAAATTAACATCCCTCTAACTAAAAATAAGGTTAAAAAATGTATTTCCGACTGGTTACTGAAAAGAGATTACAAAGCTACGGAAGATCTTACAAAACTTGTGTAAATACTTACGTTTACTACTTTACTTACGTTTTTTACACGTAGAATGTTTTACTCTCTCTCATACATATGTACGCAAATACATCACAACAATTATGCACTTACTAGTCTAACCACTTATACAGACTTCGAGTTATTATTTATTTTTTAGTTTACTTTGATTTTATTATTTTATAATTGTTTTTTTTCTAATGTACTATGTATGTAATATTAACAGTTGTAGGGTGACCTGATGACCTGAAATACAGGTTTGTCGCCTAGCTTAGGCATCAGTCTCCCACATTGGCTTGAGCATATTATATTTTATTTTGTATTGAGACTAATTTGTAAACTTGATGTGGTGGGAAAATAAATTACATATTATTTTTTTTCAACACGGTTTAACGCCGAATCTGGGTTTGCTTGATAGTTCTGTTGCACAACAAAAGATGTTAAAGCAGTGGGGAGGATAGAAGTTGTTTTTGGTGGCGTTCGTTTTAACGGCATATCGTCAGTAGCGAGGTACCTGGTGCTAGTAATGATTATTTTTTATAGTATAGGCGGCAAACAAGCATGCAGCCCACCTGATGGTAAGTGATCACAGCCTCCCATGATTACATCCATAACACCAGAGGAGTCGCAATACGTTGCCGGCCTTTAAGGAAGGTGTTGGCTCTTTTCTTGAAGGTCCCTAAGTCGTACGGGTTCGGAAACACCGCTGGCGACAGCTGATTCCACAGAGTAGCTGAACCTCTCCCTTGGACTCGGCTGCCTGCGCCCATCGATGAGTCAAGTAGACTAGAAGGTCACCAGCTGAGCGACCCCGACAGGAACCGTACTTGCGGTCACTAATCAGTTTGTGTTCTTCATGAGCTGGCACTTTACAATTGATTCCATTATTTTCGAGAACAAGGGCGTAATAGCAATAGGCCTGTAGTCTAGGCAAGTGAGGTCCAGCATTTTGGAGGTGCTCGATGATAAGGCCATCGTGACGTGGAGGCTTTCCTCTACTCATCCTCCTAATAACTGTTCGGCAGAAAATCGATTTAACTCCAACAAGCCCTATGCCTCATCATACGATTCCTGTCATGACGAACTACGCACAGGCTTGACTTGGAAATGATCACCCAACATGTTCGCAATACCTAATGGGTCATTGGCACCAACGACACTCACAGGGAGGCCAGGCTTAATATCAAGCTTGTTTGTAGCCTGCCAGAACTTTTTTACTCTCTATATATGATCTGCCCATATAAAATAGGATCTGTCTAGTATAATAGGACACTCGATAAAACTCCGTGAAGGGTTTTTTACTTTGGTCGACTATGGATGCTTTCATACTAAATTCACAAACTTCCAGTATAATAAGACATATGCGATTTTTTTTTCTATTTATGGGCTTATAGCCGCTCTGAGCCCGAGGGCTTTTACAGTTTCGCCGGGTTGAGAGGTGACCGAGCGCTTATGGCACTCAGTCGAGACCTCTATTAGTGGGTAACCAGCACAAGGGCTCCCGAGAGGGTGAGACGCGGGTGAATCTATGATGCGCGATGGGATTGTAAGTGGCGGCACTTACAATCAACGGGTTTGGGTGTGTGACGGCAGAGTCGAAATATAGGCGAGATACCTGCTTCAGGTACTGAGCTATGGTCGGCAACTCAAGATCTATGTGTAGATTTTCATTACCATGGCGCACCGGTGGCCTTGCGCATGAAACGATTTTGTATTACCTGAATACCGGTGAATATGACGCGGGGAGGCATGCGCAAAAACGGGGCTTGCATATGTCATTATGGGTCGAATGCACGCTTTGTATAGTGTTATTTTATTACGCAGGGACATTTTGCTATTTTTATTGAGTAACCGGTGCAAACGATCTAGGCCGAATGCTGCTCGATTCCGTACGCGGTTGAATGAACGTATGCGAACCGTAGGTGAGTCTTTCATCTAATGTGACGCCTAAGTATTTGTCTGTCTTTTCCCAGGGGATTGGACGATCAAATAACTCTATAGTTGGGAGATGTGGCGTTTTGTTGCGCCGAGGGAAGTACATGGCTGCACTTTTGGTGGGGTTTACCTCGATCCTCCATTTCCGAAACCATTTCCCTAAGGTGTTGGTTGTAGATTGGAGGCGTTTACAAATAGCGTCTGGTTTGAATCCAGACACGTAGAGGCCGGTGTCATCGGCGAAAAGGGCTAATCTAACTCTATCTTACTCTACACCGCGAGTGCGCGGCATGTCGTTGGTGTAGAGTGTGTATATAATAGAACCTAGGTCGGAGCCTTATGGTACTCCGGCACAAATGGGGTGAACCTCAGAACGCGTCCCTCGACGCGGTAACGAAAGGTTCGATTTCGGAGAAAGTCCGTATGATAAGTACGAGTCGATCTGGCACACCGAGCTCATATAGTTTGTATATGAGCCCGTTGTGCCAGACCTTGTCGAAAGCTTTCGTCACGTCGAGGAAAAGTGCCCCAGTTTGGTAGCCAGAAAAAATTTATTGAGAATGTGCTCCGTGATGCGGTGCACTTGATGTGTGCATGAGTGTTGGGTTCGAAACCCGAACTGCTCATTGATTGGTAGCCCTCGGGACAGCATGAAGACATTTGTGACAACTGTCTCATTCATTGGTAGTTTACAAATGAATGAGACAGTTTCACTAACATCAAGTAACGGTTTACCACTTGTTAACATGATACTTTCTAATTTTTATTCACACAAAATATTTTTTAAGATTTAAATGAATTTAAAGAATAAGTTTACAACAGCAAACACACGTCTACACTGATCAGGATCTGCGAGGGAGGGTGGATTTTATATGGGGATATAATAGCGTATTCCCTACGCCGTTAGCTTGTAAGAGCATACATCTTACTAGTAACATATAAGCGCAAGTTATTTATGCTAGCACTGTGGTCCTTACGCTGAAAACATTTAAGGGAGAGTGATCCTAATACAACACCCTTGTGCTACTGTTCTAATGCGATGTGTTCATTGTTTTGGTAGAATGTTTAGAACCTTCATAATAAACTGGCTGTATCGCGACTAAAGCACTTAAACTGCGAATGGACATATACTCGTATATTATATAATGGTAAGATGTTGTATTTAACCAGTCTGAGGGTCTTTAGTTTGTGGGAATTAACAAAAGCTCTACCTCTCTATATCGACGCATTGGGGATGCTTATTATATTTGTATGACTGTATAATGTCTTACACTTGTACAGACATTATACAGTCTCTGCCAATTTGGGTACAATTTGCATGAGTGTGTCCATCTGGATAAGGCTATAATAACTAAAAGGAATTGTAAAATATATGTATATACCGTGGTAGACACCATAATGATAAAAAAATGTAGAACCATAGGTCAAATTGAAATAGCTTAATTAAATAAATATAGCTTACAGCTGCTATCTGTCAACGGAAGATGTTGACAGAAAGAAACCGTAGGTACCTGGTACGATCATTATAATATTTTGATAGGTATATGACAATATGATATCATATAAAATATATTTTACTTTCAAAGCGCCACAATTTCACCAAAAGACATAGATAGACTAGAGATGAATACGCCATGTTACTTGTATCAAATTATCAAAAGGCACTTTTGTTGTTTTAGTCTGTGAAAAGTCAATTCTATATAAAATATTAATTATTAGTATAAAATATAACTTATCACTTCACATTCTACTGCTGTTTTCACTTCAGCGAATAAGATGAAGATCATATATTATTACATTGTTTCTCAACCATTTTTATACCGCGATAATGCGAAATAAGTAAGTAAAACACCGTATAGCCCAATAGCCATTCACTATAATATTTTAATAAGGTTTTAATTAATATTTAATTAAGTAAAAACAAGATATAAGCTTACTTTTCATGTTGTTATTGCATGGTAATATTTAATTTTATAAGACTGCATAAAAATTTATTCATTTAATAAACGAATATTTTGTATAGAGAACTTATTTATTGAAAAGATTTCGACAGCCTTTATTAACAAATATCCTACTCCACCAGGGGTCACGATCCCCAAGTTGATAAACGATGCATTATATTTATAGTTAATACCCGCCATCTAGTGTCTAAAAATCTTGACGAACGAAACATCAAACATACATTTACATTAAAAATAACATGTAGATTTTGTCTACTCCTGTTAGATGGCGTTGTAATCAATCTAACAAAATACACTAAACTCTGCTATTAGAAATGCAATGTATCGTAAGAAGGGTATGTTATGTTGGAAAAATTATAGGTTTTTACTAGATTCTTCGTGCGTTTTTTTTATTTAAGGGATATTGTTTTTTTGTGTCGAAATGCAAAAAAAAATAATTGGTGTACCTAATATTCTAACAGTTGTAGTGTTTTATTTCGATTTTCCAATGGGTTATTATGAAGTTATTAGTTCGTAATCGAAATTGATATTAAATCAATTGAAATAATATTTCATAGCAAAAATTTTCAATTTTAGCTTCAGTAGTGGGACCGACCATGGGATCTTGCTGGCTTGGCAGATAGCTGGCAGAATCTTTATCGTTGGGGAAAGGTCCGTGAAGGACAACCTCATACAGACAGTCGCAGTGTGCTACGATTAAATGAAGCATCAATCATTAAGCAGCGTATCTCCATCGTATCATATCATATCATATCTCTATCGGCTCTGATGATAGGAGATTGATTAGGGAGACAGGTGGAAAGAGAAGTTGCGAAAACATTTTTTTTATTATCGGTGACTTGCAGGCGCACTTACACGGCAGGCTGAAACATGTTTACAAGCCGTTTCAGAGGAAGGCCTAACATATAGCAGGAAATCAGAAACTACTCCACGTTTACACCGATATTGAGCAGGCTGATACATGTTTTAAGTTCCGTTTCAGGACACTAACAATTACTAAGCACTATTTCCTAAAAAAATTCTACTGTTTCAGGACTAGTTATACCCCACCTTTCTCCGGAACATTCCAGAAGGTGCGTGAGATGGATAGCCTATAAGTGTGAAAGAGAGAGACGAATATATTCGATCATATCTCTAGAATATTCCAAAAAAGATTTAAGTGGGATGGCTATATGCGTAAGAGCGATAGATATATAATTCGATCATGTATGTGGAACATTTCACAAGACGTGTGATCATATGCGCGAAAGAGAGACGATTGTATTGCACATGTCTCCGGAATATTCCAGAAATGTGTGAGCAGGCCTTAGAAAGAGATGGTCATGTTTGACGTACGATCCGTAATGTATTCAATTATGCGTACAAGAGACGGCTGTACGCCTGAAGGAGGGCGTCCATCGAACGCGAATGCTGGAAACAGCCATTTTCTACTGGACCATTTTCAAACCTTTTAGAGTGATTGACCGCGCACATATAAGCGGGTCAGGTCGGGTCTACGGGGAGTTTTTGATTGAGATACGAGGATGTGTATTCATCGGAGAGATTTATTAAAAGCGACTAGTGAGTGAATTGCATAAGGGTTAATTTTAAAGTGTACAGTGTTACAAGCGTTCCATTTCTGTTCAGTAAACTTAAGTTAATAAAGTTACGTTAAAGGCTATTTTATATCCAAGGAACCCTAAAGCTTGTCAAAATATATTTAATAATGAATCAAAGTAACTCATCTTTTTTTAAGTTTCCTATTGTGTTTAGTTTGTTCGTATGTATGTGAAAAATAAATTCAGTTCCAATTATTCTATGGTAATTCAAATACCTAAATCTATAAAAAATATATAAAAAGAAAATACCTAGAAAGAAAGATCATACAAGGATCCAGGAAACCTATAAACGTAGTCTTAAAAATCACCATCCACCAAATATGTTTACAACTATTCAAAATATCTGTGTGTATATTCAAATGTGATAGATGGCTGTGGGAGTGTGCTAGATGTGGGATGTGATGGTTGGTAATAGAGCTACACTGTAGTTTGTTTCTAGCTGTTGAATGAATGGCTCAGCGCGATCGGGGTATGACAACGCCTGTAATGCTGTGTTTCGTCCGGTGATTGTAGGGATCCGGAGACCTTTATCACTGGTCATGAGGCATTCCATCTCAGTCCGCAAGGGTGACTACGCTTTAAAATTCCTTGTCATGGATGAATGTAGATGTAATGGGCCGCAGGAATCATATGAACTATGTGCTCGTTAGTTACTCTCATACTACATCTCATTTTGCTATCCCTTACAATCTCAATTGAAATTCTCCATTCTACCTTAGTGGAACTAGAATTCAAAGATATACATAAACCTCAAGAAATGCGCAAAAATAAAATAACTCAATACATTCAGCAACTGAATTTAACTTTGAACTTTTACACTGCCTTACTAGTTGCAGAAATCCATTAGAATTAAATATACCTAACCACTTTACCAGGATTGATTAATAACATACAATGAAAATAATAAAAATATACAAAATCTATTAAACACTAAACTTTCAAACAAAAAAGAACAAATCAACAAGTGGATGAAAACATCCCTAATCGAAATCACAATGATATTTTTTAGTATATTAGATCCTAATCATCTAATCGAGGATCAAATAACATTCAAAACGAAATCACCCTAAACTTAGCTTTCTCCCCAAATATTGTATATCTTTATTTGTGGGAAAAAGCTATTACAATATTATACGGAACCAATAAATCGTTAAACTTTATCCTGTAAGTTAAGAAACACACATATAACCTAATCAAGTTTCGGGAGAGTCCTAATTATAGGTAATATTTGGATTCCGATGATTTCGCTAAAAACTATTACATATTACGACTAAAATTACATAGAGCAATACAGTTCCTAAACTAACTACACTGTCACTTTCCACTAATTCACTTTTGTATAGGACAGATACGGACGATTTAAAGTCCATATTTAGATTTCATTCATCATTTTATTTGGGTTTCCTTCAATTTTAGTAGAGCAGCAAACGCCCGTCTCTATATTATACACTTCTTAAATAAATTTACTTTGTGGGCAATAATTTTTTTTCCAAGTAGATACTGTAGTCTTCATTAATATACCTAGTCCGGTCATAAGTTCTGTTACAAATGAAAATGCTTTTTTTTTTCATGAAGTAATGTAATATTATTATTAAAATTTATAGTAAATTGGCCTAGACTAGATGAGGGCCAGTCTCAGCTCTTATAAAGTCCGGAACGTTGGTTTCAAGCCAGGCTTGGGTATTTCGTGCCTTGTGACCAGGTCCAGAGTCCCGCTGGAAAGTCCACGGTATATTTTTAAAAAGTGTATTGCTGAGAGGTTACACAACATGATCCAAGACTGTATCTTGATACACTTTGGCTGAAGTTTTCACTCCTTATTCACAAAAATGTAGTTTTATGACCTTTACAAGACACGCCCCACCAAACGATGATGACCACGTTGTACCTTTCCGAACACTTGAGCAGCTTCTTTAGAACTGCAATATTATTTTCTTTAACACCCCATTCCATATTTTAATTTTATAATGAACACGAAAAAATATCTGAAACGGCGCAAAATCGAAAGAAGTTTTTAAAATAATATACGTGTTACAAATTCAAAATAATTAAAAAGTTGAAAAAAAGAAAAGTTTTTGTGTAACAGTAATTTTATGGCCAGACTAGTTATAGTAGTATATATATGATCGCTTCATTGATTGTCTTTTTACATCATTGACACATGTTTCTGTAACTAATATATCCTTTCTCGTGTAGGTTATTCATGTAGAGGAATCAATAGAGGTTAAGGCTTTTTATATCGTAATTGGTTTACACAAACTAAGATTTTAGGCAAAATTCATTAATTGTTCGATAATTTCCGGATACAAAACGATCTTCCTGCATAGAAATTTGTTGGCCGCAAACTATTCATATGGGCTGGCTAATGATATGTACATGTAACCTTTCACCATAAGATATATATATTTGGGAATGATCGCAGTAGTTTATTTTTAATATAGAATACATATAATATAGTATAAACAAAATAGTAAAACAGGAAATTTTGTGAATAAGAGTGCAATTTCAATTTCACTTATAGTAATGTACATGGTTCTAAAATTTCTTATAAGCATATTAAACATGCTAAAGACATTACGTAAAGTATATAGAGTTGTTTTATTTAGTAGCTATGTTTAATTTTTACAATTCTTTCAATACTGTAGAGAACTAGTTATGTTTGTTAAAGAATCGAGTATTTCTGAAATTATATTAATTTTCTGGTCTATATTGTTATTCTTATGTATGTCCATATCTTGTATATTTGACCTATATTCAGTTGTGATAATTGGTTATCCTAATTAATGGCGTAAGAATTGTAATCATAGAACCAAGAGGGATAATAAGGCCACGATTAAATAGTTTTAATAGAATAAGCTGCCTAAACTTTTCCATTGTTGAATTTAGTAAATACTCTACTTGCAATTTCTAATTTTGGAAGTCATTTACATATGGCTTATGAATGTCTAATTAATTACTAAAGTCCTTATTAATAAATAATTCATCTTCTATTACTTTCAAATTGAAAAGCTTAATTATAATCCACTTATCTCTTTCTTTAAATGCTTGCCCCCTGCTAAACAGGGCTATTCCTGATTTTTGAAGTTGGCCTTGGACTGTAATCACCAGGTTTAAGATCGTGATGATCAGGAATGACCTACGAAGTGCGTTTAATATTTTTTAAATGCACTCTAGCTCGTATCTCTCTTATCTTTACCAGTATTACGTTCCTATCTGTTTTTACTAGCACTACCGCTTTATGATTTATCTTGACTTTTTCTGTCGATAATATTTTTTTCGAAAATAACGCCTTTATTTTGTAAACCTAATTCAGTTTTTTTTTATTCCCCTATTACACATGTTACCTGCGCGATGCTGATATTTATATCAAAGACTTCTACAGTTTTTTTAAAAAAATCCTATTATAAAGTTATTAAATAACTTTCTATGTATTTTGCTCTCCAAATAAATGAAATATTTAATTTTGGGTACTATGTATTCTTTTCGAAGAATTGTTTGATTAGTTCTTCGTTTTCTATTCTAGAGAGATCTCTAACTTGTAATTTCTTTTGGCACCAGGAATATTATTATCTGATTTGATTTGATGTCAATTGCTTCTCTAAGTATAGGTATTCCTAACGAATCAGGCTCTATGTTGGAAGCTACTGTATCCGTTTTACTACTACTAGCCAGCGAAGGGATAGTGGTTTTTTTTGAAGGGTTTACCACGCATGCATTTAGGAGTTCATTTTTAAGTTCTTTACGTGGTTTCATTACCATTTGTATCTCGTTATCATCTACGCTAACAGTCACTCATTCATCGTCACTAGAGTCAATAAACGATCGTATATAAACGTTTTCGACTTGTGTAAACAATTCAGCGGCTTCATTGATATGATTAATCTGTCCAGTTTACTAAATAATTTGGGTAATAATGATCTTCACAAGGATTGTAGGCTAAGGTTAGGCTTTTCACTCTTACTCTACAAACAATATTTTCAGGCAAATTATATACGAATATCTGTAAGGCTAAGAATATAAATTATTGTATTACTCATTCGCAAACTGCGGTCACTTTTCAATTCATGCCAAAAAATCGGTATGACTCTCGTTTAATTTAATTTTTAAAGTTTCTAATTCAATAGCGAGACATTCTTTACAACGCGGATCGCCAAATTCTAATTCGTGCAATAAGAACATCATTCTAATTCCGAAAACTCCCTTCCTTCTACTGGAAATCGATGAGTTTTTTGCTGTTTGCGTGTTCCCATGAGCCATGAATATAGTGGGACGGTGTCGTCATCTCCAGACACCTGTAATGGCAGCACACTACAACACTCTAATAACTGTATATCTCAACTAAAACAATATGATAATTTTCAACAGATGTTGAGCCACGCTGCATTGTGTTTCTTGCTGTTCTCCTATTCGCAATAGATAACGACTTTAACATGCAACACAGCAGAGCTTCTCGTATACCAACATAACTGAAGCTACACGCTCACACGTGTTCAATAAATGCTTAAAATACTCTAAATCAAAATAAAACTGGAAAACATCTAAATAGAGAATCTTATTTATGTAATACAAAAAGCTAACTACTAAAACCTAGCCGTCAATAGTGCTATATAATATACTAAATCTAACGGGATCTGGAGCAGCTGTTTCTATCAGAATAGATACAGTATATCCTGATTGATACCACCACAGCCTCCATACAATCGTGGCGATAAAGAAGCGCCTAATGACCGCTACCTCGTATTAATAATAACCCGTAACAAACTTTTGTTCGTTGTATCATGTACTTGATTTTGAAAATTTAAAAAAATAAAATTAGTCATGCTTTGCTCTTCAAGCGTAGAACATCTGAATTGTACTTTTAAAGAGCCTTTTTCCCACGCCCACATGCCCGTCACATTCACTGGAAAATAATAATTCTATTTAATAAGTGTTCCATTTTCCAATTTATGAATGCGAACGTACGATGAACCTATAGAATATTTAATAAATTTTGAAATGATAAAATATATATTACATTTTTATATTAATAAATATTCATCCGTACTCGGAAGCAATATGGGTTAAACAAGAACTAATTTAATAACGTTTCGTCAGTTGATCGAACCCGAGCTTAATTATTTTCGGACAAGTCCGGTTATGACAACAATTCACTACTCGCCGTTCTGTACTGTTTTGACATTTTTCATTTATGAAATGACGTAAAATTGATGAAAATTTTCAACAAAAGAGTTTTGGTTTGTTAAAAATTTCTTTTAAATTATAATATGGAAAAAATGTATTTCATATGACCTTTCTGATTTTTAAATCTGCTTTAAAAGAGTTTAATAGTCATCTACCTATATATATATCCAATTTTTTAAATTTCCTTTTTGGACATAACATAACATTTTCTTGCTATTCAACAATAATGAAATAGTTCGGCGCCTTCGTAATGCGATCGCGTTCTTCAGGAACGCGTGTTTTCTGTCACGAAGCAGGATACTGTCTCAGTTTTCTTGCCTCGGGGATATAATGGCATGTAAATAGCGGGCGAGTTTTATATCTAATTTTTATATCAAATTAAATGCAGATGTTTATTATACTTGTGATATACGTGCAAGAAAAATACTGTGTGTGGTGTGTCGTTACGTACCTATATTTGTACACATAAACGTTTCCGGTACTATAACACGTGTATATTGTGCATTTGATGTCATCCGGAAGACCTTTATTACTGGTGACGGGCAATTTCATCTCAGTCCTCAAGGGTGACAACGCATCTGCATTATGTTTCCTTGTCAAGGATAAATGTCGATGTCATGAATCGTTACCATCGGATAAACTGTGTGCTCGTTTGATAAAGTCAATGTATTAAAAAAAACACGGACACAAGCACAGATATATTCATTATTAGGTTAACGTAACGACGTGATTAAAATCAGTTAGACGGACTGTGTATGTTTTTAGATTAAGTGTTCTTAAAATAGAATACCTGAGTGATTATAATATTTTATTATATATAATTTGTACATGTTCGTGAACACGGTTTATGACACGATGGCGATATATATATATATATATATATATACCGACGTGGACATCCCAAGCCGATGAGAAGGCCTAAAACCTATTTCTTAAAGTCAAAAACTTTGACTAGAAAGATAAAACTAGAAAATATTATTTACGGCATGACTAAGTTATCATACAGCGCTAAGGAAAGCCGTTGCTTGTGCTCTGAGGAGCAAGCAGTTTGAAAAAATCCACGCAATGCAGGGAACTCAAAGTGGACACGAATAGAGAAATGGCGATTAACAACATTCCCGTCCCCATTTCCCACCCACTCGCGTGCAACGTGAGTTAAT
Organism: Teinopalpus imperialis; assembly: GCA_029286865.1. Lineage (NCBI taxonomy): Eukaryota > Metazoa > Arthropoda > Insecta > Lepidoptera > Papilionidae > Teinopalpus > Teinopalpus imperialis. The sequence continues at coordinate 2,516,768 of JAGSMU010000037.1, read as the reverse complement.
GAAACCCCGTGGGGGCTTGGATTAGAAAATTTCGCGGGCAACAACAGGACGGAAGAGGGCACTACTGTTGCAATGTGCCGATTTCCCTGCCCTCTGCAGACAAAGTGGCGTTGCGGGGGAAATGATTAGGGGTATTACCTTGCGTCGTGGGTATATTCGATGTGTATGACGAGGATGTGACTCTGCCATATGTTGCTGCCTGTAGTTTTAATCGGTGCGAGCCGCAATTAGGCTGCCCTTGTAGCAAGTAGAAAAATATGGGGTTCGCATGTCGGTCAATTAAACTATAATTTTGTATTTTGTAAAATTTTACTCTTATTATTAATAACGCTGTGTATTTTATTTAATTACTGATCTTTAAACAAATCAATCTTTATTATTAATAATACTTGAACATTGAATGTTGTCGTGCTTTTTGAGAATTTATTATAAAAGTAAGGCAAACTGCGAAGATATAGGCTGCAGTATTTTTGTACATATATTATTATATGTACGGTGATCTGTAGGTGATTGTAATTTAGTAATATTAAATCGATATTAAGGAAAGATATTAGAAAGGAGGATAACAGCAGATTAAAACATTTTTTCGTACTATTTAAATTATTAGAAGTAATAAAAACTCTTTGGCTTGTAAAGTAGACCTTCATATTTTTTTTGTATGCATTTTGAAGTTACTCATATCAATCAAACATTTTACGGGACCATAGATTAACAATATCTTTTTATATGGATATAATGATAAAATTAAAATTATTTAATATTAATTTTATGTTTTTTCGGGTTGATGGCCGCTGTTAGCCCGAGAGCTTTTACAGCTTCGACTAATTGACCGAGTGTTTATGGCGCCCAGTTGAGACCTCTATTAGTGGGTCCCCAAGAGGTACCCTAGGCTTGGATCGTTACCCTGTTTCGCGAGAACATCTGAATCAAGGGTGCCCGAGAAGGCAGAACCGCGGCTCGGTCAGTTGCCTCTGACTTAGGATTATCTAATTAATATCGCTGTTATTATTAGCTATTTGTACGACCATTTTGAAATGCGTGGGCGCTGAAGAAGTGGCGCAAGAAACTCCAACGACGCTTCTATCATTATTGTCTGGTGAGAACCGGCCTGTGACGTGGCGGTATCGCGAATAGCCTTGATTCCGATGCCCACGCCGTCGCCGGGGCGGTATGAGAGTGCAATGTACACCTGTAGTGTTTTATGAAGGGCTTGAGCCCTGGTAGTCGCGACTTCGAGGTCATCGAGGGCATGCCTCGGTCTCCTTCGGACGCGGGTGAATCTAAGATTCGCGATGGGATTGTAAGTGGAAGCTTCCCTATGGTGTTGAGTCCGGATTGGAGGCGTTTACAAATATCGTCTCCAATCCAGACACGTAGAGGCCGGTGCTATAATTGAATAGGGCTAGCTCTACACCGCGAGTGTGTGGTATGTCGTTGGTGTAGTATGTATAGAATGAGACCTAGTACGGAGCCTTGTGGTACTCCGACATGAATGGGGTGAACCTCGGAACGTGTTCCCTCAACGCGGTAACAAATGGCTCGATTTCGGAGAAAGTCTCGTATGATTAGTACGAGTCGATCTATCACATCGAGCTCATATAGTTTGTATATGAGCCCGGTGCGCCAGACCTTTTCGAACGCTTTCGCCACGTCGAGGAAGAGTGCCCCAGTTTGGGAGCCCCGAAGGAATTTACTGAGAATGCGCTCCGTGATGCGGTGCATCTGATGTGCTGGGTACGAAACCTAGACTGCTCTTAGATTGCTAGCCCTTGGGACAGCATGAAGTCCTTGAGGAGGGCGATGTTGATCTTTCATATTATCTTACCCAAGGCTTTGAGGTCTATAGGCTGATGGATCGATTGGGTGTTTCAAGGGCTTAAGAATACCTATGACGTCAGCTTCCTTCCAGGTGTTCGGGAAGGTGCCTTTAGATATGGCTTCGTTGTAGATTATCACCAGTAGGTGTAAAATGGACATGGGGAGGAGTTTTATCATCTTATTGGTGATGCCGTCGGGGCCTGGAGCTTTGCGTGGTCATAGGATTTTAATCATAGACTCGACTTCGGTGCATGTAACTTAAGTGACGGAATCGCGAGGTTGTTCCTTACTCCTCCAGTCGAACTCGCTGTCAACTATTGCAAGGTGAACGGCGTCGATACTGTACTGGGCTATGCGTGATGGGACTTCACGCTGAAGGGTACGTAGCACTAGCCGGTTACTTTCAGTGTGATATAAGTAGTGTGCACGAGTCACCGCATTCTTGCGAATCATTAGGTCCTTAATGCCATTTGGCAGGGTCCGTTGGTGGTCATACTCCGAGGGAACCTGCCTCAAGCAATCCTCGACGACGTATTACTACTGCTATTATTGTAAGGATACTCCCGATGAGATTTTTATGTATTTTTGATAAATAACACACCGTTGTAAAATAGCCCTTACAGGCTCAATGGGGACTACGCGCCAACCAGTCGAAACCACTAATCCCACTTCGGTCAGGTAAAGGCATCTTTCACCGAGTGTACTCGAGAGTTCTCATCGATGAAAACAGCAGCAGTTTGAGTAACAGTTTGTGTCACTTGTGCACGAAGAATTAGGATTTCCCTAATTACTATGAATTAAATAAGCCGTTTCTAACGAATATTAACTATGTATGACCTTTGCAAGTATAACTGTCCCAAACTTAGCGAAACCTCCTTCGTTGTGTCTAACGTCTTCGAAACATGCGTCTGTAAAACTATCAGGTTTGCTTAGCACGGCCCTTACAACATTGTCATAACCAAATAATCAAATTCTCACTTCATCTGAAAATAAAACTCCACTACACTTCGGTTCATACCCTTTATTTTTTGTGGTTAATTGAAAAACAACTTCAAACTTTCCAAACGGTGCCTGTAAAGTAGTTTATTGCCCTTAGCTAGACTTCGGTTACGTATCACATAACTTCAACACTCAAACACTCAAAGAGGAGTTCAGGAGGAGTCAATGGATATTGCTTACACCTCTCACTGATTATTATTGACGTTTTTGTAGTAATTTTAAAAAGACATTTTATAAAAGAATGACTGACAAAAGAACCGTCTTGTTCAAGAAGAATCATTAAATTAGCAGCGGATATTCTGTTAGCTGTAACAATATGTTATATATAATTTTACACGGAAAACAAATTTAAACGAATTAACAGCTATAATATTATGAATTATTTTAGATAACTATGAAAATTATTTAAAATATTAATTTTAAAAATAAATAATAACTGTCTGAGGACAAAAAGCTTACATGTCTTTTTCAATACGATTTGTTTTATTTAATAAGTATTTTTGTATATAATAACTAAGAACACTTGAATCTAGGTTCAAGATTTAAGTTTCAGATAGGCAGACTGGGTTAGTTCAACAAAATTCTTATTACATAAAGTTGGCTCCATGTTTTATTTAATACTAATATTACTTCCACGGCTATTTCTTTGCTGGAGTTGACGCAAATCAGAAAATTATATATCTATACTTGCAACACTCAACAAAAATAACATAACTGTTGTTATGACGCTCAGCCGCTGTGTCAACTGTAACGTTCGTAAACGCCCAGCACCTCTCTTACTTTACGTAAACAAAATTATGAGATCAAACTAAAGTACAAACTTATTTTTTTTTGTTTGTTTTTATCATTAGCGATTGAAGTGTGTAGAATGTCTGTGAGCGCCAGTGCAGAGAATTTGTCGACAGATACCCAGGTACGAATGAAATATTGTTTTTATGTCATTATTTAGTATACGAAAATATAACCTTAGTTGAAGTTCCTAAACATTGACAACATTTATCATAACTATGTCCGTAACTCATATTGCCTATTTTATTTAGTCACTAATGAGTCACTATTGGCTCCTAATACGGAAGTTACGACTTGTTCGCTTGTGTGGCAGAGTGCAGTTGTTGCTAAATTACGCGCCAACCTATTTATTGTCTCGCGGCACCATCTGTCTCAGATGTTAATTAGGACAAATTGTTATCTTATTTTTTTATTCCGTTATTCCTTGCAACTTTTTACACTTTAATATTAATCATATTAAGTTTAACAACTTTCTGGACATTAGTATTTATATAATTTCTAACTTTAGTTATGTATCCTTTAAATAAAAACGCTCTATAAATACAAGTTATAGTAAGATTCATGCGAACTTTAATAACTTTCTAAACATAGTTTTTTATATAAGTTTAAAAAAATATATTTATTATATCAAACAAAAATACTTTTTATTTAGAAGTTATACAAAGATGTGACACAAGGTATTTTTTTTAGACACATTGTATATTTGACTTTTAATTGTCCTTAATAATTTTACCTAATCATTATTGGCGAAGTATGAATCAACATAAAGTAGATTTTTCTCATACATACATACATCGGTTTTACTCTTACATAGTAATCATTTTTTTTAATTTAAATTAAACTCAATATCTCTAATAAATTGACCTTTGTTTTGGCAATTGATAGAGTTTTATATTATAAATTAATTAATACCAAAACTCAATTTAGTATTGGGAATATTATATAATATGAAAGTAAAAATTTTATAATTTCATTGAAAATTACACCCTTTCAAACTAATACTTTTTATCTCTGAACAATTTTCATATTAAGGTAGTGTACCTATCACAAAATGTATGCAGTTTTAATTTTTAATAAACAATGCAAAAAATAGGTTCCATAATGAGTGATTGAAGAGATTGGATATGTATATGTATAGCTGCAGACAAGGTAGCACTGGAAGCAAATTTTGTGACAATTCATATATACAATTGAGCTACTAAAAAGCCAAAGAGGAACTAATTTTAATCTCATCATCTATGAATTTCTTAATAATAAAAATAAATATTTTACCAATGAGTAAATTATCAGGCTAACCTATATATATTAATGATAATAATATTAAAGAAACAAAGAAAATAAAGTTATCAATTGATTCAATTACTGTTCAAAATATAAGGAATGGTTATGACCGTATCAGATCATTAATTTCTTTAAGGTTCACAGTTTTATTCTTCATTTAGTCTTCATTCTCATTCTCTTCGCCATTCTCTTGGTGTTATTTTAGCAGGCATGTAATAATTTTCGTGCTATAATTTAAAATAAAATTATCACCATATTCCTAAAATAATTTCCTTGTTTTTTATCTTGGATACTTCACCGAAATGGTCCATTATAAGTTTTGATTTCAATGAATTTAGTACCTAAATACGAGATATAATGATTATATTATATAACTATGTCATATTTATCATATAGTACAATAACAATATATGAAAACATTTTTAAACACTATAACACATGAAATATGAAATTCTGCAGCCGACAAAATATGCCTTGTAATTTTTTTTAAAGATTTGATTTGATTGATTTTCATTGAAATAACTTTTATGCCTAATTTTAATTTATAAACACATGTCATGAATCATAATATAGCAGACACATAGAGGGATAATACAATCTCATAAGGTTTCTCATAAATTAATTATATATTCTTAGAAAGGTTCTTTGAATTAAATTTAGTTTTTGTGTTAATAATTTAAAATTAATGCTCACTGAAATTATTAATGTTATACTGATATGTGTCATTTATGAGTAATAATAACAGAAACATATTTATATTCATTTACAGGATTTTACTTTACTATAAATTACTAGATTGATGCTACCATTGAAAGTTATTTATACTTAAATAATCATTCAGTGTTGTATAATTTAGAATAATAGTACAATATAAAATAGTAAATGATAATGAACATGGTTATGTCTTTAACTAGCAACTTACTTAATAGTAGTTACATACTGAATCCAGCTGCTCAGTATTTCCTTTTCATGTAACATCTACAGTTATGAGCAAAAAAAATCGAGTCAGTCTGTACGCTTGCGGTCAAAATATTCGTACAAAAATACGGCTTTAAAATGAGTTGACATTTATGTTAATAAATCTTTAAATGAAAATCTAAAAAAAAACATGTATAAAATTCGTCTTAACCTCTAAAATAAGAAAACATTCACTCTAAAGAACATACAGACAAAAAGACAAAACAATCATAAATTAAATAATACAAACAATTCAATATTTAATGGGTAACATTAAATATTTAATTGTTTTTATTATCTCCAGGCTCTAATTACAGCTCCTAATCGGTTTTTCATATACCGAATACGATTTTTCACTGTTTCTTGAGAAATACTATCCCATTGTACAGCGAGTGTGGCTTCAAGCACCGTTCTCGTAGCTGGCGCAGGATTTCTAGCCCGAACTTTTCTTCCCATAAATATAAATACTCAATAAGATTTAAGTCCGAACTATGTGCTGGCCATTCCATGCACTCAACTTGGATTCCCTGCAGCTACCGCCGAACAGCTGTAGTATGTGGATGGGCATTGTCCTTTATTAGTCCAAAGTTTTCACCGATAAAGCCTGCGTAAGGAATGACATGATCCTCTAATTTCTCTTCAATATATTCGCCTCCAAATTTGCTGCTAGTTAGAAAGAAAACCAATTTGGGTTTTCCTCCATTGAAATGCTAACCCATACCGTCCAGGAAAATCCTCCAAATGCCACATTTCCACTTACGCAGCACAATCGCTCGTCTTCTGTAGACTTATTGTCGTCTATCGCTGCCATGGAGACACACTCTTCTTTCATCTGAGAACCGGGCTCCACTGTTCGTCTGTTCAGTTCACGTGTTCTTTTGCGTAACTTTGTCGGTCTGCTCGATAGGCTGGGCTCAACTTATAGCCTATTTGGAGTCAGGATAGCCGTCTCTAGTCTTTTTCTGACTGTCCAGCCGCTAACAGCCACTCCCCGCGTTTTTCTAACTTCCTGTTGGACTTGAACCTGATTTCTGATCGATATACTGACGATGAAACGGTCATCCCTCTCTAATGTACACCTTCTTCTGCGGAACCGCTTGTTGACTTTGACGATGCAGATCTGCTCTTATCGTCGGGCCAGATTTTAGGAAGCTGTAGTGTACCTTTTTCTGAGTCAACTTTCGCTTGGGATTGGATTTGGCCGGTTCTCCTGGGTTCAACCACTGTGATGAGTCAACGATTTCCGATTATCGTACAGTATTTATTTTTCATCACAAGTAACGATACGATTCAAAATTCCCTCGTTTTTGTGACGGTTGAGTAATGTAACGCAGCACTCAATTCATGCAGTACCCATTTCTCAAGCTTTTCCAATTTTTTCAAGTTAATTAAAATTGATTCGTCTCTCAGACCGTAGCCTGCTGCTAACTCTCATGTGGTTTTCGATGGACCCTCTTCCACGGTCACCTTTAATTCTTCATTGTCAATTTGGGTCTCAGTCCGTCCTCGGGGTTTGCTTTGAAGGTCAAAGCTTCCAGAACGAAAACGTTGGAACCAAGTAGCTTCCCAGTCACACATCATTAATCCTTTGAGCTGCTTCCGCAGCGTTGGTGCCGCCACGGTGGAACTCATATTCATAAATGACGCAATGTTTCAAGTTTTTCATTTTGTTAATAGAAGGATGTCAAAGAAGAAAACAAATGAATCACTAAATTCTAAACACAAGTACACAAGCCTAAATTTGAAATACATTTGAATTTGAAATTCCTAACCAAACGCCACATTATTTGGGATCAATTCCCATCGCGCATCTTAGATTCACCCGCGTCCGCAGGAGACCGAGGCACGACCCCGACGACTCGACCACCAGGGCCTAAGCTCTTCATAAAACACTACACCCTCACATTGCACTCTCATACCGCCCCCGCTGAGGGCGAGGGCGTCGCAAACAAGGTTATTCGCGATACCGCCATGTCACAGGCCGGTTCTCTCCAGCCCTCGGGCTAACAGCGGCCATCAGCCCGAAAAAAAAAATTGCGATCAAAGTGGCCACATCGACAAAACGCCAATTTCATATGTAAAGAAAGGACCTAATAATAAGGGATAAGTGCACCGGTTGACATTTGATGACTAATTTGCGAGGGTAGGTCATGTAAATGACATTAATTTTTATTCATTGGGCATGAGAACTATTGTAAACAGTGCAACAATGATTATTAGTAATTTTTTTGGGTCGTATTCTCGGATAGGTAACATCGATTACATCATGTAGAAGCCAAAACATTTTACACAAGCTTTAATAAATCAAAAAGAAAATTATTATTCAGGGCTCAGTTATTTTTTTTAAAGACATTCAATCTCGTGCATGACGCTTGAGTCGATTTTGCTTACGAGTGTAGTTAATGATAATGTAAACACTGGCTTGGTGTATTTCTTACATCTGAATACCTTTATTGCATGTTCTTATTATACAATAGAAGAGTATTGAATGATTTAAACAAATGTTTCAGGAACATTCTAATAATAACACAATTTATTTTAGTAGACATTTGAAATAAAATGATGCAATGTAAAATATTGCATTTTATTTAATTATTTTATGATTAAGATCTCAATAGTGTAAAATGGGAATATCTCTCTATAGCAGATATTTTTTACCTTAGAATTAAAATATCAAGAATCTATAGCCTACACAGTTATTCTATTGTCAGTAAACACTTACTTGATAAGCAAATAGATGAAATTAAATATATTTTTTTCAGACCCAGGTAATTTAGGTTACAGTCTCTCCTGATGTTAATTGGTGATTTAATGTCAGATGGTAATGTGCGCTAGATGAGCGCAAATGCCTATTCATTATTTTATTGAAGACAACTATAGTCCATTCCAAAGACGAAATGAAGGACTGAAACAAAGCGAACAGTCGTTGAGCTGAAGTAGTGCTAAAACTACAGTATCGCTTTTCAAACATTTAATTATCTTTTACTTTTGTGGTTTTACTTTCTACAGTGGTTGAATCATTATTCTGCTTATATTTATTTCTTTACGACACCTATACGAGCGGTCCCGCCCCGCTACTGTTGGTGTGGTTCATGCGGCATCTTTTGAGACTTGGATTAACGTGGGTGAAATAAAATCGTTGTCACCCTATTCGGCGTGCCTCGCGCTCGCGAGTCTATTTGGATAAAGCTGTAAAGGTCTTTGGACCAACAGCATCACACATTCACAAAAAAAAGGTAAAATAACTGTGGGCTTATATATGTATTTTTTAATTACCTTTTTTTATTACTATTTTTTGGAAATTTACAATTATCATTTGTAGGATATCAGGACTGTAATTTCATACGACATTGATTCCCATGCTAACAATGTGACAATAATTATTATTAATTTATGTTTTTGTAAGAATTTTGAAAACTTTTGATAACATGGATTATTACAGTTTTTTGGTACATTAACAATACATTTTATTACAAATATGTGGTTAAAAGAGATATCTTTATACCAAACATTGTAGAGATTCATTTTGTTTTATTCATCATAGAATTAATTTTCTTTTTAGTATACATATTAACTACTGGACTATTAGATTAAATAGATAGTCTTTATATGATAAAACTAGGTGTAAACATAACTGTTTCGTAGTAATTGAAGAAGAGTTTCCGTCGTTCCGTCCCTTTCAAAATATAAGTCGTCGTACTACAATATACGCGCAATATTGTCTTCGTTGATACGGATATCCATCCTGTATTCGCAGTTGCAACGGTAGATAGCAAATCTAGGACAATTTAAGAGTATATGTTGTATAGTTCTCTCGTTCATGCTTTGACAAACAGAATGGATCATCCACTAGTTTGAATTTATGTAGGTATACTTGAATCTCTCCATTCCCTGTGAGAAATTGTGTTCGAGTGTTTGAATGATCCATGCCTCCTAGTGTCCTGTGCGACACTTTTACATTCTTGTTGAATAGTTTGATTGTAGAGTAGTATTACTCATAACGTTTTTGCCACTCGATGAGCGTCTCTGCCCTGATTATATGCTTCGTGTAGGATGGGGAATTGGTCATAGGCCGGTGTTGCTTTATTTGTGAGAGCAGCCTTTTTCGCCAGCTCATCTGCTCTCTCGTTACCTGGGCGCCCAACGTCAGCTTTAATCCACGCGATAGTGAGAGTAGTGCTGCAGTGCTGTAGTAGCTCCAGCTGTGTTTTTATGTCTGCAGTTAAAGGTTGTAATGAGGTGAGTTTGCACATACTCTGTAAGGCTAACCTGGAGTCACTCAGCACTGCAATCCGCTGATACTTCCCGGGTATTTTGCTGATCAGCCCTAGGGCCCTCCGAACTGTCGCCAACACAGCCTGGAAGACTCGGCAATAGCTTTTACGCAAATAATAATTATTTCTATCTCCTGCTTGTTATGCAAAACTGAGACAGCCGCTCCCCATCCAGCTTTCTGAGGTCCTCTGTGGTTTTAATTTCTGTGAACTTCTTCGGGACGCGGGAAGCTGAGTGGGAGTTAGAGTGGATCAACATCTAGCTCTAGCGTCTTTCCGGGCAGCCCCGGATGTTCCTTGCCTTTTTTGTCTGGTATATTTTCAGCTGCAACTCCGCGCAGAGATCCAGTAGCTAAATCCCAGCTATCACTGACGAAAGTATTGTGGAAGTTGTTCTGTGTGCTTCTGCGATGTGAATTGCGAAGCACCTCGTGATGCTATATAGACGATGCCGGTTCTGTTTCTCGCTGCGGCCCTTACGTTGCCTGCATAGAGCAGTATAGGTTAAGTCTATTGTAAGGGCCTCCAGCACCGTCAGCTGCGATCTGGATATTCCATAGATAAAGGTCCGCATGTCGAACTCTGGATGCATCCTTTACTCGTGCTTTGGGTTACGCTTGCTCCCGCATATCGAAGCTTGATTGTCCTACCTGTGATATATCAGCTTTTATTGATGCATCAATAGGTTAGATTAAGCGGGTATGTTCCAGAATACCGGCGTAAAGTAGAGAAACATGGTAGCGGTATTAGCAAAAATCTAGATGGGGGTTTTATGATTGACGAGTATTAAGAATCCCTCAATGAGTATAAGTTCAGTCGACGCTTTTTTTATAAGAATGTGTGTGTGATGCTGTTTCTTGCGGTCTAGTACATTTACAGCTTTACTGACTCGCGAGCAGAGGGCCCGCCGAGGAGGGAAAGGCGATGCTTAAGCTATGCTATATATATGCCTTGCAACATACTTATAGCTCGTATACGTGAAATTATAGACTTTTCTCACTTTGATTCGCGTACGTAGCATTTTACGTTAGTGTTACCAATATTTATATATTTGAATGTCAACACCTCTTTGCAATTGTGTTGTGGTTTAAGTCTATATACATTAAACTTAAATGCTTTTTGGTTGGTAAGCAGATGCGCTAGTAATGATTGAGATCGGCTGGAACGTTGTAATTATTTCTTTTAAATGCTTGTAATAGTTCGAATTTGGATATTATGGAAGAAAATAGGTTAGATACAAATTTATTCCAAATTTGGACAGGAAAACGTTTGGTGGGTCAGCTACTATAATAATAACAAATGAAATGAAAAACGTCAAGTTTCGGTTGAGGGACTGCTGATGATTATGTATGTCCTTCTGGTCGACTTCTACTACGATGATTTGGGAAAACACCGGCACTCACTCGTCGTCCCCTTCGTTAATCCCATGTAATGCATCTACATTAAGATCAGAGCAAGGTTCAGATGCAGTGTCAGAGACGCGGGACATACATATATGCAACACACACAGACCCGAAAGCCAAGATCTCGTGATGTTCAAATATTGTATCTCGTCTGGGAATCGAACCATTGACCCGCAATGCAGTTGTCAGGTATTCTAACCACTACGCTACGTAGAATCTGCGACGCAATATAGCGAAGTACTCTAACTACCACAGCACGTGTCGCGATCACGTTCAGGGACTACCTAGATAAATCGATAATGGTAAATATAATAATAATGAATTTCACAGTTTTCTAGAATTGTTTTTACAACTTTGGTCAATGTTGGATGATATATATCCATTTTCAACATTGTCATGGGCCGCAGCCATCTATTACCATGAGGTATACTGCGTGCTTATTTGTTTTCTCTAGTTTAATTTCATTAAAAAATATGGACCATGGTAATAACCCGATTAATATCAACAGAACTACGCAGGTTCTAGTGTCTCACTCTTCGTCCCCTTTGATCCGTTTGGTCCTGATGCAGTGTCATGGACACGAGACGTCCAACAACACACCCAGACCGTAGAGTCAATAATATTTGATACACATATATTATATCACGGCTGGTGCTTCGAATCATGGATCCGCGATGTATCGTTCCGGCACTCTGACGACTACGCAATCCGGTCATAAAACAACAATTATTTAATATTTGACGGCCAATGGGGGGTAATTTATTAAAAGGTAAACAAAATGAAAATAGTAATTTATATATGGAAATAATAAATCTATAATTTACGACCGCGTGGCGTAGTGACTACGTACTTAAAAAAATAAAATAAAAGGATCTGAAATATGGTAAAAATGTGGAAACCTAATTTTAGTACACAGTCGATTATGACGAGTCCATTTATTCTACCTTAGCTTGACGATCACTTATGCGGTCAAAAATTACGGTATCGTCAGAGCACTTACAATAAAGTGAAAAATGTCTGCTATTTGTATGGGTAGCGATAGACTTGCGGAAACCACTATATACCACTCGTGAGCAAAAAAACGTGCGCGTGCGGTCAAAGTATTCTCGTAAAAAATCTGTTTTAAAACGTTATCGTAAAATGGTTTTAGCTTTAAAAAGAGCGACATTTTCACTTATGCAGCACAGGGTCAATCGATCGCCAGGGAGAGACTACTTTCATCTGAGAAGAGAACAGAGCAGCCACTTCGTCTGACCAGTTCTTGTGTTCTCTTCCGAAAAGTAGTCGGGCGATTCGAGAAGAACTGGGGGTCAACTAAGGGCGTGTAGTCGGCGTCGTAGATGTGTCCATTTTTGGTATATCTTGTGTATAAGTGTACCCGTTGACGTTCGACGACTAACTGACAAGAGTAGGTTAGGTAAATGACCTTTTATAGAACCTAACCCCTAATTAGCGCTATTGTAAACAGGTGCAAAATAGGTGATTAGCAAAAGCAACATGTTTTTGGGTTTTCTTCGAAAAGATAACATTTATTTACATTTAGAAGCCAAACATACAGCTTTAATAATTCAAAAATAAAATTATAATTCAGGGCTTAGTTATTTTTTTAAAGACATTGACGCTTGAGTAAGTTTTATTGCTCACGAGAGTATATTAAACCATTTCGAATGAATAGCTAACTTGTAAACTTGTCTACGATTTTTCTCTCCTATTGTATTGTCACAATGGAATTCCTTATTCTTTATTTTATATTTAAAGTAACAATATAACACATCTTTCTATCATGCATTGTATTATTTTAACATAGAGTATGCATTTTTCCGTATTGTTAATATTCTTTTAATTTTTTTTAATTAAATAAAAAAAAGTGGCAATTCTGTGTAATTGTAAAATAGCAAACCTTTTTTGTATATTAATTGAACAAATTTGAATCACACCGTTTGTCCCAAACCTTGGGGAGACACAAATACCAAGAGGGCCAAGCTGCAAAGTGAATGTGCCGACTCGAAGAGAATCAAGCCCTTACAGAATACCACAAAAGAAATAGTAGCATAAAGCTGCTATATTTCATTTAGAGTGTAGTGTTCCAGAGAACCTATTACAGGTAATGGGGCATTCCATTCAATCCCATTCCAGACAACCCACGTGCATCTTAAGTTTTTATTGAGAATGGATAGATGGATAGAGAATAGTAGATGTCATGGGCCACAGTCATTGCTTACCGTCAGGTGAACGGTGTGCATATTTGTCACCCTAATATTATAATAAAAGTGCAATTCATATTTCACGAGTAGGGGGATTATAATAGTATCCCAAATGATCCGATATTCGTACCGTGTATTATTTTTATATTACAGAAAATATTTAACATTTTACTGAGCTCTAAACGTCAATATCGCAATACTTTTTTCGATATGTACGACGAGTCCTCTTTACTCAGTGTTAAGTCAATTTTATTCATAGCAGTATCACATGTACGCTAACTTAAATTGAGCCTTGCTTTGTACAAACGAAGAGAGATGGACAAAAAATCGCTGAAGTGCAAACGTATTGCAAAATAATTTAGCTGATTCGGTCGATTCATGTCCGGTACGTCCTTTTGGTTGTTGGGCTGTTTTCTATTCGATGAAATTTTTGGTAAAGATTAAAATGGTGATCAATTTTACATCATACGTAATGAACGTTAAATCAGCCAGTCTCATTTTATATTCGGAGCAATATGCTGCAATTTATTGCATACCCCGGAGAAATGTATCACCTACATCAATTAGATAATATAATATTCAAAATGAATGTGCTGTTACGCCAAAATCAACCAATTCCAGTTAAATAAAATGCCCGCAGGCAAATTCACAAATATTCCCCTATAAGTAGACTGCATCGGTAATGGAATGGATAGCGAAATGGTGAAACCTCTCTCATTAGCAGTATAAATGCGTTCAAATTTTGATTACAGTAAATATTTTAGGCGTTTCAAGTTTTACATATTTGAAAAATATTAAAATAATAAGAAATATATTAAGTTTTATTTCCAAAATAAGGTGGTTCAATAATGAACAGTTTATGTAAAGTTTGTAAAAGTAAAAAAAAAAATAAGTCAATACTTTTTCTATTTCTATTTTCATTATAATTAGAGGAAGCAAAAAATAAGATGTGTTTTTATTGCTTCTGTCAATATTTTTGTTGACTAATGTTTTCTATCCATCAACTTAGTAGTGAAGTAGCTATTTAGCGTAGGGCACGGTACGGGAGCAAACTGATTTCCATCTCTGGTGCCGGCACCTATTAAGTTATTTTATAATTTACGAGGGTGCGCTTTTAAGTTTGCGGAATGGTGAGGTTGGTGAGTAATGAGATATCTCTATTAGGTCGTAACGATCTCAGCGACTCGTAATAAGTAAAATATGAAGTTGTAACATAATTGTGTTTTTATTAGTCTACGAACGATCGTCGACCAAGCAACGATGGTTTACAAGTGGTACAATCTCTTTTAGTGAAGCATCACAAGGGTATCACTTAAAGACAACCCATGGCTAAAGTAATCCGCAAAATTAATGTAAAACGGTAATGATTACGCACTAATCCTTTATGCTTTACATACGAAGGGAAGATATTTTGCATTTAATTGCTAATAATTGCCGTATTCTAAAGAACTGAATACTTATTTTTTTCATTTGTAACGGATCACTGGCCACATTTAAATATATCGAGATTTTAATGGAACTGTATAATATTTATTGCTGCTATAAACTACGAGCGACAAGTAGTTTTATATTAACCATGTGCTTTACATTTCTTTTATGTGCATTTGTATTAATAGGTTTTATAAATTATGTTATAAAATTGTATTAGATAAAGCTGTAAAGGTCCCTGGACCAACAGCAATACTCACACAAAAAAAAAGTTATAAAATTGTATTTTTTATTTTGCTTATGCCAAACCAATGTCAGGCTTCATTTGTTCGTCTGACTAAAATATTGGTTGACCAGACAGACGTTGTCCTGTCCAAATGACAATATATATATATATATATATATATATATATATATATATATATGTATATATATATATATATATATATATATATATATTTATGTATATATAAGTATAAATATATATATATATATATATATTTATATATACAGCGGTGGTCGTATAATTAGAAACACTACCAACGGTCCTTGACATTATGTAAGATAATTCACCGCAATCGTTTTTATTTTGAAATTAAACAATAAATAAAAAACAAAAACAATATAAATCCCATTACACAAGTGCCGTTTCAATATTACTTTACGGACAAACAATTAAATCAGCTTTAAGGTATGAACAATAATGGTCAACTAATTAGAAACAACAACAAAAAAGTATTTATATATTTTTTTAAGTATTAGTAATTAGTATTGTTATTTACGAAATAGCTGCTATCCACAACCTACCAATAGTTATAATTATATTTAGTGGTGTATCCCTTATTTTCAATAACAGCACTGCAACGATGTGTCATTGATTCAATCAATTTCATACATTTATCTAGGGGGATTGAATTCCATGCTTCAACAAATGCTTCATATAGTTCGTTTTGACAGGTGTTACGTTTTTTTGAGACTTTCTTTTTAATAATATACCAGAGATTTTCTATCGGGTTTAAATCCGAACTATTTGCTGGCTAGTCTAAAACGGATATACGCTGTTCGCGATAAGGAAACATTTGACGCTATTGGTCGTATGTTTAGGGTCATTGTCATGCTGAAAAATACAGGTTACAGGCAAATGATCGTCCGAGTAGGGAATCATTGTGTGCTCGAAGATATTTTTGTATTGCCATTAATCCATTGTACCTTGAATCTTCCGAACGGGTCCAACTCCACATCCGGAAAAACACCCCCAAACTTTAATGTTACCGCCACCGTGCTTGACTATACTCCTTGTGTATTTATATTTAAAAGCATTGTTTACAGGACGTCTAACATAGCGCTTTCCATCGGAAATTACCAAATTTATTTTTGTTTCATCTGAAAATAACACTTTTTTCCATTCTCGTATCGTCCAATTAACATATTTTTTAACGAATAATAAACGCTTCTCTCGGTGTTGCTTGGTAATAAGCGGGACCTTTCGAGAGATTTTTCCAAACAATTTAGCTTCCACTAATCTTCGGCGTCTCAGTCTTGACGAGATGTTTCTCGGGTCATCAGGCGGAAAAACTACATTTTTAATCTGGTTGGAGCCTTTACTTGGGTCTTTTTTAGCAACACGAACGAATAGCGTATCTTCTCTGGGAGAGCCTTTCTACATTTTCAACAGTTCAATGTGTTTTTTAATGATCAATTGCATTAAAAACTTTCTTAACAGAACAATTTAAATGCTCAGCTATTCTTTTGTACGCCCACTTATGATCTATATGTAAATTAACAATTACTTGCCTAGTTAACGCGTCACAAGTCTTATTTTTGCCCATTTGAATTGAACAAAATAAAATTCAGTTTAAATTTTGAATTGCCGCCAAAATAATAGAAAAAGCCAAGAAATAAATAATATTCTCCAATTTCAAAAAAAGAATGAGCTATGGATGCTTTTTTAAAATGTTTCTAATTAGGTGTCCAAGCGGCCAGAAATAAAATAAACTCCTACATGTGTAAGACTCATTTTGTAATTAAAAGTAAGATATGTTTTATATTTTATGCATTAAATGAGTTTTTTTTATTTGAGTGGTTATTTTATTGCATGGTTATTAATTATTGAATGTGTTTATTTTACACGAAGATTTGTACGTTGAAGTTATACTTTCTTTTTGTACAAAACTAATTAAGACGATTACTTAAAAGAAAATAACCAAATGTGTGTGTAAGCCGTTCTCTAGTGATGGGCTTACTAACAAAGTCAGCCAAAGTTCTATCTTTGTTCTATCAGAATGTATTTCGTTATTCTAATTGGTTTTTTTAAAATTCTTACGCATTCTAATTTACCCAAGGACAACACAAATAAAAATGCGACGAAAACCATTGAAGTTGCAAATTGATGCAGCCAACACTCAAAGAGAAAACCTAAATTAATGCATTCTTGCATGCATTCATTCAATTGTAACCAACAGCGAACATAAAAATGTATGTGTAATACTCGATGATTTATTTGCTATAGGGAAACGCGCTTTTTTTATAAATATGTGTGATGCTGTTGGTCTAGTGACTTCTACAGCTTCACAGAAACAGACTCGAGAGCAAAGGAGCCACCGAGCAGGGTGATAACTACCACTGCGCTCCGACCCCTGTGGACGAAGAACGTCGACGACCACAGAGGGGGGGTGATATGCGATCCGAGGGGCCGCTTTAGGGAGGTTTCCACCTCGACTCGGACCGCTATTAGAGGGAAACACGCGCTTGACCGCTCGCTTTATATAGTAACGCGCGTAGAGTGGCGGTCGCGTCGGTCGGGGAATGCTGTGTTTTGTCCTACTGATCCGAATTGTTTGGTATAAGGACATATTTAATTTATAAGAAATACAAAAAATGATGGTCCATATTAATTTAATAAGGATCCTTAATTTAAAGATATGTTTAAAAGTAATTTCTAACAATATTTTTTCTTCTATTAATCTTGGAAAATAGACGTGTAGCGTTGCTACAGTTTGATATATCTTTTTAAGACGAATAACTCCGTAATACATCGATTTCAACTGAATGAACATTGATTTACGCGGTGCACGCCAGTAAAGCTCCCAGTCGACATGATTTTTCTGACTTCTTCTACCATCGTCATATTTTAGCCAATTTACTCAAATTCTCAAGGAATCATACACCTAATACCTTTCTCATGAATGGAGTGACGTCCATTGGTGAAAACCGTATGAAAATACGTTCTATAGTTATTGAGTTCATTGTATACGGACACGGTGTAAGACTCCTTTTCATAATATGTAGTGATTTTTCCTTCTGAGAAAATATACTTTCTGAGTCAGTTTCCAAGTAGACGACGTTGACGTAATGAAATAGAAGACTTACATCGTCTCTATTGTATTGTGAGGACATACGTTTCATATCATTATTTTCCATCTCGATATTTTTCTACATTATTAGGGATTGGCGTAATACCAAAACAAATGCATCGACATTCAGATCGATCACATTCCTTTTTAAAGTACTTACTAACGTCAACTTCACTTTTTTCGCGACGCCGAACCGTATTAGCCTGGGACCTCGTATTTCTCGCCAACAGGAATCACGTTTCAAACGACCACTCACGTAGTGCACATTCTCATACGCATCGATTTTCACGTCCATACCAATATTCTCATCGCAACGGAGTAAAAGCGTTTTTCGTTTGACACTTTTGCTTCCCTACGTACAATATACGAGTTGCATGACAAATAAATTTAAAAAAATCTTTATTTCAGGTATCGATCTTGTCAAAGTTTTCAATTTGGATACGTGCTTTTCCCACGTACACTTTTACATTCGCCAAAACTACTTGGAAAATACCAATGATTAAATCATTAACACTAAAAGATATTAGCAGCTAGGGGACAGCTTTTTTGATTTCAAACCACTTATACTCCTAATTAAATATATGTATATAAATATATAAAATTTTCTGTAATTTTAGAAAAGAGATAGGAACCACAAGCTGAGGGGAATTTCGCGGGAGAGGGTACATGCTTTCGAATTAATGCCAGAGAGGGTGCCAGATACCTGACTTTGAGTGCCTGTAACGGCCAAGCCTATACGCAAACTGTCAAATACCATTCGCTTAACTGTTGATACTCTAGATCTATTAGTAATGTGCCGGTCTTACAGGCAAATGAGGCAAACATTTGTTATCGAATGTTTGCCTCTTTGTTTCAAGATCATCATCAACCACATTCCGTCACTCGGTTGCCAGGGTAAGATTAGTAGAAGAGGCGAAGACCTATCTTCGCCGCGTCTACAAATCTTCCCCGTCCTCTTTTAAATCCAGAAAACTAATTAAAAATAGTTGGTCGTGAACAAGCGGACTTGTAAATTATTACGCGAAAACCGTGCCTAGTTTTTAGTCATTGTTGTGAATAAATTCCTTCCAGATTATCTAGAATAAATACATTAAAAAAAAGAGTAATAATTCGAATTTATAAGTGTTCCAATTTAGCAGCTAATAACTATCCTTTATGATTACGGTGACCAGTGTCAAAGAAATAAGTACGAATATCTAGTTATTTTTATCATGACCCTCGTAACGCATCTAATATAAATATGAAAACAATGATTGATTTTTTTTTAATTATTATTCATTTGGCCTGAATCATATTCACGCTATTACTATAGAAAAGTACTTCTAATTCTATAGTCTCTCTTACAGTACAATTATTACCTAAAGGAATAAAACACAACGCCGAGTAATTAAAACCGCGTTTGTCAGTGATACAATGCCAAACTAGAAAGCGACTCAACATAAGCTGTCGCTGTATAAGTTTGTTGGGTGTTCAGTGAATATTTCGCTTGCGACATTGTTGAATGCATAATGAAATATTTTATGTTTGTTGTAAAAAACCAAAAAAATAATCAAGTTGAAGTAAACACGAGGAAAGTACTATTTAAAAATAAGTCCCATTTTCAGTGAAGTAACTCTTTCTGCAAATGGGAATTAGTTTTTCAAATACGTTAGACTACGAAGCCTGATAAAATTGTGCAGTGAATGTAGGTCGTCTCAGTATTACTTCTTAAGGAATTTTATCCTTTTTTAATTTTAATTCAATTCCTTCGAAAGTAATTTAGTTAGCATGCTATATGATTTGTTGGTGATCAATACGAATCGAATTGGTCCAGTCAATTAAGGACCTTCGTCGCTACATTTTTGCGTTACAGCACTTGGAATTAAAAAAAGGGTGCTAAATAATTCTGTCCCCTGTGACTTTGAGGCTGATGGCTAAAACCATCGTGCGAGCAAAGAAACTCCATGAAACCGATATCCAGGTTCTGCATTATCACGGGACTTCACGGGGGAAAAAAAGTTAGTAAGTCGCTAGAATACGAAAAATGTTGACGGATATTTTACTCACCGATATTGAGTTGTACAAGTTATTGAAAACAAAGGAAACAAGATATTATGGCTGATTATATACTATATATATTATATACTGTTATTATTTTGGTTAGTCATTTTTAACTTATTCCGAAACGTAATGAGTAAATTATTTTCATGTTTTTTACTTAATTGATCCGTGTTTTTGAATAAACTATTCAAATAGGGATGTTTCTCTCATCGATTTTCTTCGTTTCTAGTACATATGATCCCCACGAGCAAACCATAAAAAATTTTGCTCGCCCGGTTTTAATTGTCAAAGTAAGAAAAAGCGCCCTTTTGAGAAAAAAATCCTACGATATCCCTGGAAAATAATTAGGATCGATAATTTAAATGTTGCATATTCAATTACCAGATTTTTAGATGCTTTTTTAATTTGTTATCGGCACAATCGAAAACTATTTTTTTTTTTTCCAAGGTTTGTTGACTATTGCACTTGGACATAGGATGTCTTAGGCTCGACTATAAAGGTACGTAAAATAAGTGCGATTAAATACGTTTTTTACGTAGAGGAAAAGCCAGACGTGTAATCTGTGAAAATACCAAATAAGTCGAGCCTTCATTAAGTTTTCATTAAAACTAAAATATTACACATAACACAGTTCTCAAAGTTGAAGTGAAGCCCATAGAGAGTCTAATAAACTCAATTCTGTAGCGTACACAATCTTAAATAATTGACACTAACTGACGTGGAAACAGCCAGGTTAGTTTATTATTGATATTCATGTAATGTTTTACGGTATTTCACTATGGGGATGGCAGCAAACATTAATGAACATGTCAATACGGGTTATAAATATAAACTTTTAATTCTAGCCCCCGGGTGCAAAAATAAACATATCGCTATTGGAGGCTAGAGCCTAGAGATCAATAAGCTATGGTCAAACGTAAACTCTGAAACTGGAGGACTATTACACTAGCAGATTGTATGAAGGATATAAATAAATACATGATTTGGTCTGCTGGTTCAGGGTTTTTTTTTAAGTATTCTAGCAGTGTTATTAACATTACTAATAATCCGTTTAACCATTCCAACCCAGCATAAAATGCTGGTGCTAGATGGTTAAAGTCGAATGGTGGTTTCGAACCTACGACCTTAAGTTTCGCAAACCGTTCCCTAAACCATTAGGCTACTGGACTTTCAAACGTATTAAATGTTTTATTAAATAATGAGATAGTAATAAGTAAATGTATGTATTTCCAAATATAATGTATATATTTGGAAATTATTCACATATTTTGTATTTCTAGCACGTACAAAGGCTTAAAACAATTTTGAACACCACATTGTTTTGTTGGCACGAAGCTTTTGCTGGCTTATTCCTTTCATGTTAGCGTGCGAATAGATTTACTTTACAAAAGTGTAATTTATACGCAGAGTTTTTGAGTGCAATAGTAATGTACCACACACTTGAGAGTCTATTCTAGTCCAAATAAATATTCTAAGAGATTTAATTGATTAATTGAGTTCTAAATAACCCAACCTACTGCAAGGCAAAAAGTTAAGTTAAAATTAATCCAATCCACTTATAAAGCTAAAGCTAAGTGAGGTCTGTGTCTTCGAAATCATATCTCTTTCCATAATATATGGAAAATGCGAAAAATTTTGAATATTGGATATATTTTTTAAAATCTCTTAATGGACTTGATCAGATTAATGCCGCAGCACGTTCAAAAAATGAATGAACCGATATATCCATTAAGAGGCGAAGCAATTTGCATCGTACGTTGTTAGTTCCGGGCGTTTTATTGTGCTTGATTATATTTTCGCACAAACGAATAAATTTAGGTTGAAGGTTTTAGGGAGTAAAACTTTAACTTATCAAACCGTTAGGCTTCCTTAGCAAATCATAGATTGTGACTGAGTAAGTAAGAATGGCTGATTTATACTCCTATGATTGCAGCGCAAAAGTTGTTTAGTATGTTAAAATTGCTTACTGAACCATCAACTACAGGGTGGATCGGTTCAGTAATTTAATTATTGTCATCGCTACTCGTATACGAGCTCTGTTTGATAATTATTTATAATTAATCATATTTCCCGAGAACGATATTCATGCAGCGCTGCCTCTGTTCAATCAGAAAATATATTTTACAATATTTATTATTGAATCATAATATTTTGTAAAGCATTGCTGGGCGACCTGGACCGTAAATTATTCTTTGTACTGAAACGTTGCATATTCGCTCAATAGCATGCTGTGGTTTCTACCAATAAATGAGTTATAAAGATAACTCAAACGGAATTATATAATATATTTATTTTATTGTTACTAGCCTTACTAAAAAGTTGTATTGTATCAAGTTTAAGCTTCTACAAAACACCAGTATGTATAATTAATATCCCGTTGAAGCTCTTTCTAAGAATCGATCGTTTGCCCGATCCAGGAGCTTATTGTGATTAAAGATACTAATAGCAAACCCAGGTAATATTTGAAAGCTACTTGAGTTTGACCCATTGCAAAGATACTACTTGCGGTAACTTCGGATTCCAATTGGTCCCTGCATAGATACGATCACTGAGTCCTTCGGATAACACTCATAGCGCCGTTCATTAGACCTTGGTTAGCATGTATGTTACAGTCTAACATTACGGCAAATCAATTTTTGCTGTGAATAGATCGTCGCCTTGTTTGGATCATCAGGTATGACGGATGACTGCGTGGGCCAGTGCCTAGTGCTGTAGCTGGTCAATGTAACCCATGAATAAATCTTCGAAATAAGATGAATAGACTCGCTTATGTTTTGGCGGCATTTAATCTAATAAGATAAACATCGCCTAATTAGGTGATTTATTCGAATTAACCTGTTATCTGAGAATTATATACCATATTATTCTTATCGTTCAGAATGTACTTATGTTTTGTGTGTCTCTAGAACTCAATAGATGAAGAGTGCACAACTATGTTGTCGTCGGTATAACAAATACACATACCTACAGCAGGTCGTCAATATGCAGTACTTTGTACTGCGATGGATAATTAGCCTTCCAAGGGCTTCCAAGCGTCAATAGCCTAATGTTTTAGGGTACGGTCTGCGAAACTGAAGGTCGTAGGTTCGAATCCACCATTCGACACTTGTCGTGAACACATCTCCCAGCACAAGCATTTTCAGGTTAGTTGGAGTGGTTAACCGTAATATGAGCAATGTTAATTGCATTTCACATACTCTTTAAAAAAAAGTTCTTATCTTTAAATAGATCTGAGCGTTAAGGTTTTTACAAAGCTAGTGCGTTGTATCATTTGAAGCTACCAATTGAACACTGCCACATACATTAGCATATATGCATGTATTAACCTTTTTTTCTAATCAAGCACTAAATAAATGGCATCCAGGAGGATATCGCCTGTATCCCAGTATTTCATTACCCTCGTTCTTTCTTATTTTACAATATTCTATTTAATTTTCTTTCATTTTATTATTATTTTACGAAATAGATAAAATATAAAACGGTAAGCCCGTGATATAACTACATTATGCTAGTACTTAATGATAGTAGTTTATAATTTTCTTATATAATATATCGTTTTCTTTATATATATACAGATATTACAATAAGTAGTACATTTAAGATCGCATTGTGTAGATTTGTATTTTTGGTATTGGTCACTGACGATGGAGACGAAACGTCGAGATATGTACAATTTGATTAAACTCTACTATACCGGACAAATCTAGAACCGAGGAATAATTCCTTGATCAAACATTTGTTTCTACAATGTACTTAGTCGTAACATATGTATGTGTAATATGTTTTTGTTATATTCATATATAATCTACATGTTTTAACATAAAACACCAAATTATCGGGACGTTTTTTTGTAAGAGGTTAAACTAAAAAATAAGATGAAATTAAGACCATTTAGAACCATTACCTTTTAGAGTCTCGAGCTCCTCAGAAATCGTCAAGATTTTCTTTTCATGTTACTGATGTATTATCTTTCATATTATTTCTTTATTATCATATACATTGAATGTTAAAACTTCGATTACCCGAACAGAAATAATTTAAAATTATTCGTGCAATTTTATTTGTCCATAATGTTAAAACTTGGAAATATATTATTCATGCATAAAAAATAGGACGTATTTGTATTTCATGGCGCGTTCGTCGAAATAGCACGGTAGTGTGCATCTGCTCTATCTGTGTATGTATGGCCGTAGCCGTGCAGGCTATTCCAGCTCACCTCAGTACCGCGTAGATTGCACTTCCGACAGGCCGAACCTGTCGGTGGCGCGCGAATACGAATATTGCAATCAAATTTCGTGGTCAGTAACTCCTGTGTGGAAATTAGTTTTCTCGGGCGAATCTCGGCCATCTGGGTATTGTTTAACAACCCTCAGCGCGTACCAGGTTAACAATTTATGTGAATAATGTTGTTGTATTTAAACGTTTTTTGTACTTTTTTATAGTATCCGTATATTTGTGTTCTTAATTTTTTTGCATTTAAATGTTACTTGCACGCATTTAGGTAATAAGGGTAAAAATTGTAACGTATTATTTAAAATACGCGCTCAAATACAAAGTCAGTACTTATCAATTTTAAATAAATTTCTTATGATAGTTTTTAGTGATTTGTGATGAGGTGAAGAAAGTAAGTAACTTTATTTACTTTAATTTCGTTATAATTATACTGTAAGAGGAGAAACGGTACAGCACAGCAGCGAAGATTTTTCTCGCTTTAAATCTTATCCGAATCTAACTCAACTTTGTGTAGATTGTTTCCGCGTAGCAATACAACCGCGATTTAGAATTCTTGTCGTTTAATACTCGCGGTTACCATTTGTTCCTAATTAAAACTTTATTGGGTATCAAAATGATACTCGAAAAAGCTACTTTTTTCAGCTTTTTGATTTTAAATTTATTTTTATTACAAGGCTTTAGAAATGTTGTCAAATGATGAATGATATAAAATTGTCATTATGGTCATTATATGTAAAGACTATTGTTTTTAAATAAAATAAAATGGTAACAATCAATAGCCTCAATAAAAGACAGGACTGATAATTTATAACTATTAAACTATATTTTGTATTTGAGCTTGTAGTTTAAGAAACGTTTCATTCTAGAAAAATATAGCACAACTAAGCATTAATGGCGGAATTATGTGTATATGTAGAAATTAATGGATTTATTTATGAAAATTATTGATAATTAATAGTTTGCGGCTTATACACTAATTATAGGGAACGTCGATATATTTTGCGGCGTTTTTAAACCAACTTAAAAGTATATGGTCCTGTTCTTACTCATAGGTTCTGGAAATTATCGGGAATGTAACATCTATCTGTAAATTTCAGATGCCCTTTGTTTGATGGAGCTCCGATTTTTAATAATACAACTTATCTTCTATCGACCCCATTGAATTTTGGGACTTAGTATTATGGTAATGTGTGGGTTATAATACACTGTTAGATTATTAAGTAACTTATCTTTTTCTTCTTCCGGTTCGCACCAAGGGCAATAGGTAAAGTACATAAAAAAGACTTTTTGAGTATGCGATAAGTTGCAAATGTTTTAAGGATTAAGGTATATTTTATATATGTATATAATTTCAAAACCATTTATTTTTATAGACAAGCGATGAAGCGATCATAATTTCGTTCCTGCGGCATCTTTAAACAAAAGGTTAAGTAAAGGCAGTTGGCTGATATCTCTAGACGGTGCGACAAATACTTCTTATAATTTCAGAGTTGTGACGGAGGTTCCATGTGTCTGGAGTTGGCGCTTGAAGGCGAAAGATTGTGTAAGGCAGGTGACTGTCGTGCTGGTGTCGCTTTTTTCCAGGCTGCTATTCAAGCCGGTACGGATGACCTGCGCACGCTAAGCGCCATTTACAGCCAACTTGGCAACGCCTATTTCTATTTGGGTGACTACAACAAAGCGATGCAGTTTCATAAACATGATCTTACTTTAGCTAGGTAATTATATCACATTTCTTTGATAATTTTAAATGCGCGGAAGAAGATCCGGTCCAATGATACTGGATCTAAATAGAGTGGAATCTCTGTAACTCGAAGTCGTAATGCTCAGTAAGTCATGGTATCTCGAATTATTTAGACTTTATAACTCGACATACTTGGGAGGCACCGAAAGTTTTTAGAACCGGCCAGTTAGAATGTAATGAAAACTTCTTTTAAATTTCGTTTATAGAACTCTTTGGTATATTCTAATTTGATATATTCCATTCATTTGCAATTTGATTTTGTGAATTGACGACAATTCCAAAAGTCTTGTTACACCTCAAAATTAATTTAACGCGAAAAAATTTTCGGTCCACAGTCTACTTAAAAGCCATGTTAGACTTCGATTGGTATTTAATTATGAAGCCTCATCTCGCGCCACTGCTTACAATTGGTTTAATGAGAATAAGCGTGGGCGTTGCAATCTCAGTGATGATCTGCGTTAGGGACGTCCTTCAACAGCGACATCTGAAGATAACATCAGTGCATTCAAATCTAATTGTTAGAAAGTTTAACGGAGATGACTCGAATGCTGTATTTGACATCGGCACAGATGATAAGAGCTGGATATATTGCTAAGAACCCGAAACCAGAAGAAAATCTGCTCAGTGGGTTTCCTTTTGAAAATCGGTCAACTTAGGTAAAGAAAAGAAGTCAAGGAAAAAAGATGATTGTCTCGTTCTTCGGTTGGAAAAGTCATTCGCGTCAGTTGTGCTGGAAGATGGAAGGACAGTTACTCCAGACAGGAATGTTAAATCTTGTTTGGCTGTTGTCTTTGAAGATATTCGACAGTAGCGCCCTCGAAGCAGGATCGCCCTGCACCACGATAACGCTTCAGCGCACTCCGCAATACGAACTATAATGAATATTTAACCATGGCGACTATATGGTGGATTACTCATTATTACCTCGACACCTGGTCGAGATAATGACTCATCCGCCATATAGTCGTGACCTGGCACCCTGCTACTTTTATTTATTCCCAAGAACCAAAAATAAACTTCGAGGTATTCGCTTTACGAACCTTGAAGATGTGGTGAGTGCGTTTGAAAATGCCATGTAGAGATTCCTAAGAGAAGAATGGGCCCACTGCTTTTCTCAGTGGTTCCATTGAATGCGAAGATGTATAGAGAGGAAAGGAGACTTACTTCGGAAAACAATAAAAGTATCGGCAATCAATCAAAAAAAAAATATAAATACATTGAGTCGTTTTTTATTTTCTAAAGACTTTCTGTGTGACCTAGGTATGTATACTCTATAACTCTAATTTCAAAAAGGAGAATATAATAACGGCTTTCTTGGAATTACCCGAAATCATAGCAATAAAATCCAAAAGGAATGTTCGGGTCTTCTAATCTATTGTTTGTGCCTTGTACACGTGCATTGAATGACTACATTCATTAAACTTTCTTAATACAGCGTGTACCTTATGTTTGTTCCCAGTCAGTGCTTATTTAGCTAACTAGCAACAACATGAGAACTAAAAGGAAACTAAAGACTTTAACTCTACGTGAAAAAATCGACATTATCAATGCGGTACAAAGTAGCATAAAAAAACCTGGCAGCTCAATGCAGTTTACCAGCAAGCACTTTGTCTACAATAATTAAGAATGAGGCCGAAATATTGCAAAGATACGAATTAAGTAGCAATTTGTGTTACAAAAGACGACGTCTAGCCGAGTTTTCTGATTTAGAGGAATGCTTGAATTACTTACCTGGTTCAAACAGTGTCTCGAAAAAATACATAAGTAACTCTGGGCCTATCTTACACGAAAAAGCCGAAGAATTTTCAAAATCACTTGGACACAGTTCTTTTCGTGCTAGCAATGGATTGGCTGGTGAATTTTAAAAAGCATCATAGGACTTGTGTTTAGAAAAGTTGAAAAAATTCAAATCCTCTTACAGAAAGAGAAGTAGTTAGGAAACTAATAACTGATATGAAACAGCTATCTGCTTCATCTATTATAGTATTGCAGGCAATTAGAAAGACAGAGAAATGTATCTGTAACTACAATATCAAATTGCATCAAAAGCTGTGGATTTTCGATGCCACAAGAAGAAGCTTCGGAAGAACCTCTTGAGCTAGACATGAGTTAAGAGGCTTTCTGGAATAAACTTCAGAACATAGAAGATTATGTGACATGTGATGAAGGGCTAGCTACTACTGAAACACTAACTAAGGTTTAAATCGTTGACTTAGTTAATCAGAATATAGATGACGATAATGTTAATCATTCTGATCCAGCAGACTTTGTACCATTGATATGATATCGATCATTATCATACAAGATAGGATCGTGTATTCGGTTCATTGTTTGAACTTGAAAAAAAAATAGATAAAATATCTGCAAATTGCTTAAACGCACACAACAAGCAATTTTTTTTGTTGTTCGTACAGTTTACTTCACAAATATGTAATTTGTTTTAATATATAAATAAATATATACCGTAAAACTTAAACCGAATAGTTATTTAAATTTGACTCTAAAAGTCGAAAATTATACTTATAAATCGCGACTTTCTAAGTCGAAATTTTAACAGTTAATTCCATTGTATCGAAATACTTTAAAGTCGAAAACTCATAGCTCGATTTTTTTTGCATTTCCCGTGACATTCGAGGTATAGAGATTCTACTCTACTATACTTTTGTTAAGTATCTCTATTTATCGATAGTTAGGATGTTTACGAGTGTTTTTATTTGTGCCTGTACTTTTAAGTATACTCAATCATTATCTTAGCCAAGCAATGTGTTACTGTTCTACCGTGGATTGTCAATAAGTACAAGTCTTAAATTGCAATTTGTAAAAGGCAGCTCTACCAGTTAGTAAAGGACCTCTGGCTAGATCTAGTGTGAGTGTTAGCAATTGGATGGTACGGCAAATGTTGCTACCATATGAACGGCTGTTTTTTTTAGCGGAGTTTAATATCGCTGATTGTTACCACGCTAGCACATTACTGACTATTCTGGAGGAGAAATGCGAAATTTGAACTAAGTCGCTTAACTTATGTTAGTTGTCTGACGAAACCTGTATCGTTCTACCCTTAGTTTATTTTACGTAATTTAGTATAGATTACCTAATATATAGTTTGGTGATTACAAAACAAAGTAGCGTATTGGTATGCAGGTTTACTTATTATAGAGAGAACCAGCGAAATGTGCTGATGTTGAATGTGGGTAACCAAAAAACGGCCATCGTTTACTGTGAATGCCGAATATACCTATGCTAAGAGGAAGCTCGAGTTCTCATAATACGGGATTTTAGCTCAAAAATGATGTTGTGCGATAGTGAGGACTTGTGGTACGGAAGAATCAACTATATTGGCATTTGCATTGTTTGCTCACAACAAATGATTTTTGAAAAACTATGGAGACGAGCTATTGTTATCCTATACTGGCCGCGGCACTGAAAAGACACCGTTTAAAGCGGGAAAGGATTCAAGCTCATTTGCCCACATTCTTTGCTTACAGTTCACATCTGACACGTTGACTACTATTTCATCTAAATTCTCTCACCGGGGCCTTATTATTTTGAAACATGTTGCACGATGCAATCAAACCTGTTGATTACTGTTCAGTATTTGCCTTTTGTTCGCTAAAGACAAATTGTACTCGTTATTTATCACGTGTTAAAAGCGTTGCCAGATCTTTTTTGGGGCTTCTACCACAAAAAAGAGGCCATCAAGTAAGATCCTCGTTCTCGAGGAAGTTAGAATGATGATATCGTTCTGATATATTACTCATGAAAACACTAAACATTACTACAACGGTTATCCTTACTACGGATTTAATTTAAAGTGTTATACGTCAAAAATAAAGTCTTAATTTAGAAGGTCACATTTTTAAAATTGCACTAATTAAGACGCTCATTAATAGTATAATCATTCAATGATATATTGTGGATTTCCTTGTTTTATTTGGGAAGACGATGTGAGTGGATTTACGTCCCTATTGAGCAGAGCAGTCTCGATCTAAACCGGTCTAAGGGCAGGACAGCGTGTCGAGGTAACCGCTGCGGAAAATAAGGAAAGAGTTTTAAAATTTATTTCTGGTTTATATTGACAATCATCCACTGTGCACTTTGTACGTTTTTTTTACCACGCACAATTACTTGTGGAATCAGGAGCCCCCAGCGGGATTTCTTTTGGACTATCTTTATGGATCTTCGTAGTGAGAACAAGAAATAAAATTTGGATCTAATAGTTATAAAAGAAGAACTGGGGAGGAAACCTGGTTTTATCATATTATTCTCATCTTAACCAGATTCCATTTAGTTTAGCATGAAAAAGGCATATTATATAGAACTACAAGATGTCCTAACACACCACTGTGTGTGTGCGCTACAGTTTTTTGGAAATTCAGAAGGAATCCGTTTGGTCGATGACAAAGAAAAATGTGTAAACACTTTTATATAAAGGGATAGTAAAGAAAATATAGAAGAAGAAATAATAGAAAGGTTTTGCAAGACGATGTGAGGGAAAATAGTGAGGAAAATTGTGAACTTACGATGAAAGCTGTACATTTGACATATTTCTGTACCGAAAAAAGAGTTTGGGATATTTGTTGTCAGGAATTAATCCAACTAGGATTTTTTATATCAACTTCACCTAATACCTTTGTTATTTTTATGTGAATCGATAAAATGTAATTACAAACTCATGGTGCCTCTGATGTCAACTCAATTAGACTTTAATAAAAGACGTCACGATAGCAAGTTCAAAAGATTTTAAGTATGTAATTTTCTGTATTACAAGAGAATAGCACAAAGGGCTAGTAGAACGAAATACGGTATTTTAAAATGAAAATTGGATACACCATTTTATTAACACTAGCTTTACAGGCAGTGGCTTTTTTTCTGAAACCCGTCTTTGACAGATATAAAAAAAAAGCAATTTTGTTATAAATTATATTTTAGATGAGCTTCTAGCACTAGTTTTTTTACAAAACGCGCTGTTGAAATGATCTACTTGTTTTATAAAATAATATGAGCAGTTACACTTTCAATAATAACTTCTTTTCTCTGCTAAGTACACCATTGATTTGATTTGTGATATGATAAGGTTCTCTAATTGTAAACAACAAGTTAAAACTTCTTTGTTCATGCATATACTGCATAACAGACGTTAGCTAACTTAGTGTTTTTTTTTAAATTTATTATTTCTAGATGTATTTCTAATTTAATCCGCCATATTGACGGATTTTCGCAAAATAGGTATACATTTAGAAATAATAAAGTGGTGTACGGTTTCAGGGAAAAATATATATTCGCTGTATCATACAATATAATAATATAAAATACATTACAAACTCTTATGTATTATGTAAAGAATATTATTTGCATGTTCAACATTTTTAGGCGTTAAATCGCAAAATGACGGTTCCGTAATTCTAGTGTTAATATTGGTTTTAGAGATTTTAACTTTAATGCGTTATACTTTTACTTTTTTTCACGTTCTTCTTTTATTATTCTATTTATATACGTAAAGATTTGGTTTGAAGATTAACTAATTTATTAAAACTTAAGAAAATGCAATTTGTAAAGAAAATACATTTAAATGCCTAAGGAAGATTCAAACTCGGTTTCTCCCCAGAATACCTAAATAAAAAATTAAATTATATAAAATTATTTAAGTAATAATACAAGTTGAAAAAACGCGATATTTAACTAAGGGAGGATATATTTAGTGTATAACAAGGTATAATGTTTCGTTGCATATAATATACTAATATTCAAAACTTCATCCGCAGGACAATAAATGACCAACTAGGTGAAGCCAAAGCGTCAGGTAATCTAGGGAACACTTTAAAAGTGATGGGCAAATTCGTAGAGGCAATCCAATGTTGCAAGCGACACCTTGAGATATCCCGCTCCCTGGGCGACAAACTAAGCGAAGGGCGCGCCCTGTACAACCTGGGTAATGTATACCACGCTCAGGGAAAACACTTGGGTCGTGTTGGACAAAATGACCCAGGTCATTTCCCACTGGAGGTCCGAGAGTGTCTCATGCAGGCAGTCTCATACTACGAGTAAGTATTGACAACGTTATTTTTATTATGTATAGTAAACTTAAGTTCGATTATAATCCAGTTTTATATTCTCCGTTACTTCAACGTAGTTTTTTAATATTTATGAGAGCTAGCGAAAGCGAGTTACACTCAGGAGCAACCAAATCGACTCAACCTATAATCACATTTTTTTCATACAAATTTCTTTAAAAATACGTTATTTACTAGTTTAATTAATTTACGATTATAAACGCCAGCTTTATATTGGTACCATTATTGTCAACATTTATTTAGTACTTTATAAAATAATGCTATCTGGATTTAAATGTAGGGAAAATGGGAATGACTTGTGTTTGGGTAAATAAATTAACAACCTTAAAACCTGGCGTCGGGGACCTAATGGACTTGAGAATTTCGGTAATGCTCCATCAGCAGGCCAAGGGTGGATCCTCGGCCCCCTCCAGACATCACTGCGAAAACCGTTCGCCAGGACGCCTGTCCATCCGGACGGCTCTGCCTGTCCCGTCAGTGCCATGTAGACACATTCTACACTCATCAGTGAACATTACTGACTTCCTTTGCTCGATGATCCAATTAAAATGCAATCGAGCAATTTAATGACGCGTTTGTCGGTGCCATGCACTCAATTTCGGGTCCATGGCATGTCCTTTTGAAGTGTGATTGGCTATCCTTTGAAGACTTCTCAGCTCTTGCTGTACATTAAATATTACTTTCTGTGTATGGATCTACTTCTATATATCTAGAATCTGAATTATTGATGTGGTCATCCACTGACTTTTCGAGACTTTTGACATAATTCAATACACATTTATTTCAACAACCACACTTACACTTAGGGATTATTATATATATTATTTGTTTTCAGTTTTTAAAAAAAGACGTTTATGTATAAAGAAACTTCCTTAATAATAAATAAATAAACCAACGACGGGCAGGTGTCGATTCCAGTTTTCCGATAAATTGAGACAACAAAAGGGTCGTCTCTCTTTTATGTGGCAGTGGTGATTGGCTCAAATGAAGCTGGAAGGAAAGGCAAGAAAGGCACCGACAGCGAGCAGTCGCTGCCCTTCCTTGTTGCAACAACTTGAGCAGCTTTCCAACAGTTTATTCAGTTTAAATAGATAAGGTAAACTCGGTTGCGGAATTATCCTCTATGCGCATATTATTTAATGCATTATTTTTAAATGGTAATAGTGTTAATGTTATGTTAAATAATCAAGCTTTTAATGTACACACGGTTTTTACAAATGAAATGTGTTTTTTGAATAATTTTTTGATCGTAATATTCTGCTTTTTTATATGATTCGGTTGCTCCCGATTGTAGATACCTACCTACCTTTATTAGCTCGTTAACGAGCTATATTCATATTTCTTTAGACTTGAAAGGCTTAACAGAATAACAGTATTTAAGTGGACGATCTTAGCAGAATAACATGAATAAAGGGAGAATTTTCCCCAGTTTTAATTGCATAAATGAAATGCGATGTATATATATATTAAATAACAAAGAATAATATGCGATAATTATTTACTTTATTCATGTTTTGATTCCATTCGGTGTCGAGATTTTACCCTAAACGTGCCTATAGAAGTATGTCCATAAGTGACGAAACGCGTATGAACTATAGGAAGTGAAAAAAAGATTCTACCTACACACGAAAAAAAAAACTCGCTTTACACTTGTCACTAAAAATCGTAAAATTCGTGACGAATAAAAAATACACATATATTTTATATGGCAGTGATTACAGTTTTCCTGAATTCTGGTCGATTTACACACAAATGTATGTATGTTTAAAGTATTATCTTACTATAAGATAAAGTATATATTTTCTATAATATTTTATGTGGATTATATTGTCTTTTTTCTAAAAAAAATAAGAGGAAATCTAGCTTTATAATACTTGAGTTCTTTAACGTAAAGAGAACACTAGAACACTAACTACATTAAAATTCATTCATATTTCTGAAAAATTCGTCCTAGTCAAACTTGCATTAATTTACTTCTGTTTTCTTAGTCCCAGAGTAATGCTAGTCGTGGTCTTATAACAGTGTGACTATAATTGGGTGCTCTTTATTTGTTAAGAAGTAAGTTAAAAAACGTGAAAATTATAAAGGCTAAGTTTATAAATATGGACGGAAAAATCATTCTAATACAATAATTAATCAGTAACAAAACTGATTTATTGAAAAGATACTTTAAAAACGTATTGTTCAATTCCTGCAGTGATATAAAATAAATTGGACAGTGGATAGGTTTAACATTTTAAAAATAGACTGGCAGCTTCCTGATAGAAGTTTTTAAATATTAAATGAATGAATATTTAAAACCTTCAAGCAATGAAGCGCTAAACTTTCTAGGTCATTTAATCTTGATGAGGCATAAATATACACTAGCGTAATGTACAGATTGCAAGGTCGTGAAATATTCGGAATCTTTTCTTGTCTTTTTTTGTCATGTCTCATTTTATTTATTTATATTTGTTCTTCAACATTTAATATATTAAACATACAAAATGTTAGTTTAGTTAATCATAAATTAAGTACATAGTAGGTAAATGTTTAGTACCTAAATTATTGGAGAACACATTATTTACTATAATAAAAAAGAGCATAAATTCAATAAATGTTAAAACTAATAAGTCTGGATATTTAAAACTAAAAGACAATAAAATGTAAAAGACTAGTAATCTAGTGAGAGCATTAAATTTAACATTACCAATAAAATCGTTACAGTCCAAGTGACCAATTATCGATGAGGAACAAAAAATAGATTTACCAACTTGCTAATACCAAATTACGATTACTAGTATGCGACACACGTTGTATTAAGAAAGCTTTTCAGGTAGTTGGCAAAAAATAGAAATTATTCCGCATCACTATTATATTATATCCAGTAATATGCTATAAAATTAAAGTAGTAAATCATAATTTTTCTGGGTGATTCTTTTAAAGTCCTTTTTGTCAATATATTTTCTTAATACAAATCGCAGCGTTATGAAAGATTTTGTAACTATGGTTTTTAAATGTTTAGGAAGCCTCAGAATTTAATTCATAGTAGTTGCCAGTTCTCGAATACATGTTAGGCTTGTAAGAGATTTACACGATTATAATTATTTGAAAAGATCAATAAAAACAAACCCTAAAATAGGGTTTGTTTCCTTGTATCTCTAACTTCATGGAGGAGTTGTTAAGCAATATTTTCGCTTATTGTAATGATTCTCTTTTATTGTATAGGATATACTTCGAGGGTGGTTGGTAATAAATTTTAGCAAAAAGTCCCTCCCTAAAGGGTCGAAAAATTAAAAAGAAGTTTCTTTGCCTTTCAATCTCTACTTCGAATCGAAAAAGGAAGAGGTTCTCAATTTAAGCGAATTTAATTTTAAAAATAAGGGAGAAAACATTAAACAAAATAAGAGCCATTACTATTTTAGTCCAATTTATTGAATATAAGCTTAATGAAAGGACAGACTAGCAATTTT
This sequence comes from Teinopalpus imperialis, assembly GCA_029286865.1. NCBI lineage: Eukaryota > Metazoa > Arthropoda > Insecta > Lepidoptera > Papilionidae > Teinopalpus > Teinopalpus imperialis. Next base: position 2,480,722 of record JAGSMU010000037.1, on the reverse strand, counting down.
ACAATTAAAATTAAAAGCTAGTGATAGATTGATCACTGGTTATGAGTGCTTTTACCGGTATGCGACGAAAAAGTTATCAATCATTATTCGTAAAAATGCGGTCGTCAACGTGAAAATAATAGTTCCTATCCCATTCGCCGGATGGATCGGACATGTTTTTCCTACCTAAATTACGAACAAAAGTAATTTTTTTTTGACTTCATACACATTTGGTTTCAAAAATTTATAAACCGTCCAAGGACTAAACTTCGCAGTTTTATTATTAATAAAAAAAAAGGCTTACTTGTCATTTATATTATTGATGTCTTCAGATTGGAAGTTTATCGAGTTTATACTTTTAAGAGGCTAAACTGATAACATTATATTTTACTGTTCGTCGAAATTGGTCTTACAATTTATACTATTCGTTCAAAGCGTAGGCTGTATGTAGGTATATATATAGCGTAAGCGTAGGCTGTCCGTAGGTATATATGGATTTAGTATACGAACAACTGCATCAACAATATCCGATTCTACGTAAGGGGTGAAACCTGCCACCGTTCGTATCGAGACAACGTTGCACATAGAAATCATGTGAGACAAGGGCGATTGTTTGTTTGATAGATTTAGTGAACACGTTATATTCGCGTCCAAATTTATGTAACTCGCTGTGTACACCTAAGAATTAACAAAGTTAAGCCATAAATGAGATAAAGCAGCGTTCAGGGAAAAACCTGTATATATATATATTATTCCAAATTTTATGTATTTATATATTTGTTTACATGTTCGATTTTCTTCGAACTGATTATTTATTTGACCAAATTATTCAAGTTTGATAAATAATTATATATTATTGAATGACGTTCAATACATAATAGGTGACAAAAGTGAATGAATGATGATAACTGAAGAAATTAGTTTCATAATATTTATATATATATATATATATATATATATATATATATGTTTCGTAATTATGTTTCAATATATACATATATATATATTGATAAAGTTAAGGTCTTACTTGGAATTTTGACTATTATCATTTTAGACACATTATAAAAATTTATATATGAGATAATAGTCAAATAAAATTTATGTAAAATTTTTTATTAATTCAATATTTGTTATTCCTTTAATTAAATGCAAAAATTCAAAATTATTTCAATTCAAAATACTCTCTCCTCTCTCGACTCCTAGAGGTTTTCGTTTTGTCGGTTATGACTAAAACATACATGTTTTCTTTGCCTTAAATAACATTATCTATTTTCCTTTTAGTTTTATGATTCAATTTTTTTTAATGTTTCATTAATGTCTACACATTCTGTGGAAAAATTCGCAACGCTGTAATGTTATACATGTGATAAATTTGAGACATAGATATGTGTGAATGTATGTAAAGCCGGCAGCAATCTCCCGCTATCGAACATTGATCTATCTCTGTTCGGTAGTTTCATTTATATAGAGAAATATACCTTGCCTATGTATATTGCATCTGGCGACGAGTTTCTAGTTAAACCGCAAATTTTACCTTTCCATATATTGGAACTTTAGATTCGTTTCGATTCATCGCAACAATATTAAAACGCGTGATACTTTTATCATATTTTTATGTTTGTGTTGTTTTTTTATGAAAGTTACGACAAAGGGTTTATTTAATGAGTAGCCTGATATTTAAATAAAATGGCATAACATTAGTAGATTAGACTAGAATTTAGTTTCGTTTAAAATGGCAAATCTAAGCTTGAGCTTTTAAGCGGGGTGTCGTCCCTTTTGCGAAGAAAAATAAGCGGTCGATAAGTTAAACAGATTAGTGAGTTTATGAGTTTAGATATCCTAATCCCACTAAAATTTTCAGAATTTAGATATAGATGAAATTTGAATATAGATGAAAGCCTTTTCATGATCATCATAAGGATCTTCAGAGTACCAAGAGCCACAAAATAAGTTCATATGTTAAGATTATATATTTTTTGACGATGATAAAAGGAAAGAGAAAGAGAAGTTCCAAAAAAAGAAAGAGTATCTTTTTTTAAGCAAACGTAAAACTTTTGGCTATGTTATCGATAAAAATAAATTATGAATGCGAAAGCAAACAGCGAATAGAAAGCTTAAAATTAGAAAGCTAATTTTTATTTGTAAATTATAAATGCTACGATAGTAAAATTCGCTGCTGCTACTTAACTGTGTCCTGCTTCTGTACCGAGTATTGCGTTCTTTGTATGAATTGCCCTGTAACGATTTGAGTGGGGAACATGCCAACAAGAGCTCGAGCTAGCCCACTTCAATCCCGACGCACCACTTGTACTGTACGTAGATAAAGACCCCGTGGGACAGGACGCAATGCTTGTGCACGGTGATGCCGGTGACCGGCCCGATCGTATTTAGTCCACGGTCGTTACCGGCCAAATCATATTCAAAAGGAAGGGGATGTAATATTGTAAATAAAAAAAAAACAGTATTTGTATGGATGTCAAATTCTTTTTATTCCCGTAACTGACTATACACCAATGCTGTCTATATTTGGAAATAAACGTAGCATATTAGATTCGGTGGCGTTGCGAATAGAAATATACACGGATATACTCTCGCGCTTTAACAATAATAAAAATGCAGTAGCACACTATTTTTCCCGAGCGTCGCTGTCTTCAATAGATAATGTGCGCGATGAAGCGGTCGTTTCCTTTGGTTTCTCTATTCAAGTTAGAACCGGTTTCTTTCGATACGGCAAGTTACAACGAACGAAAAATTATTACAAACCATTACAAAGTTTCCGTTCTTTACATGGGATGGTCACGAAAATTTAAATTACAGCCGTATCTCAACTGTAAACCGGACATAAAGAATTCTGTAGACGTATAAATTATTAAATGTATATTATTAAACAAAAAAGCAACAAAGATAAGATAAAGTGTTAGAACTTCTTTTTCAATATAGTTACAATGTTGACTGGGAGAGATGCCTTGCCATCGAGACTCGACGGGGGTCTACGTTGGCGTTACAAAAAAATGGGGGTTCATAATCCACAAAAATTATTTGCTTTCAATAGTGAAGAACTAAACTGTTGCTTTCAATTCACCTACCAATGTAGGCGGATAATATTTTAAGAAGCTCAGCTACTGTTACTTGCTAAACTTGCATATTCCATATTTTTTGTCGAGTTTTGGGAATATAGTAGAAATGTTCACCAGAACCAGTTATATTTTGAAAATGAGAAAAAAGTCTGGCAACCTCTGTTGAAAAATTATTATGTTTTAATAATAACAGCGTTACACGTCGCGAAACAGGGTAACGGTCAAACCGAGGCTCCCTCTCGGGAGCCCTTGCGCTGGTTACCCATATATAGAGGTCTCGACTGAGAGCCATAAGCGCTCGGTCACCTCTCAACCCGGTGAAACTGTAAAAGCCCTGGGGCTAACAGCGGCCATCAGCCCGAAAAAAAAAGCGTTACACGTAACTGGCATATAGATGCGCTTACAAAAATTAAAGTCCTGACCGTTGCTAGCAAGGCCAGAAACGATGATGTAAGCTTTAGTCCTTGTGCGATTCGTTCGCATAATTCACAGGTGATGTGATGATGATGCGAAGCGGTGTAATTTCCATATCCGATATGGGTATTGGAACAGTTTAGAGCATTAGCCGTGGAGAAACACGATTTATTCAATATTTTATCTAAATAAATAATTTTTCAATAACTTACTCGGTTAACAAGATTTTATTTAATATGAATTTTGGATCCAGTGATAAGGCAATTGACGTGTACCTTTAAATAGATACAAAGGATGACAACAGCGTTAAATGCACGACTGAAGCAGATGGCATAAAAAAACAAAAAAGCAAAAAATCTTATTTTTAACGTATTTTAAATGCTAATGTCAGTCAGTCTAGTTTGGTTAGGAAAATGCGGAGAGGAAAGGCTTTTATATCGGCCCGAAATAGATGTCCCAGAAATATATTTGCCTATTGTTTCTCATCGATTTGCCGCTTCAGCTAACGGAACACTTATAATGTGGAATGAACAACCAAATTAACTTATTTTCATATCAACATTAAAATCTAATAGAAAGTGATGAAATAACAGCTATGATAAATCCAAAAGGGGATAAGATTAAACAAGTTACCTGTGGTGTTTCACATAATTAATTTAATTTACAAAGATCCATTACAAACATAATTAACAATAAATTAGAAATAATTATAATAACAAAAGCATTCATAATTACATAAAACAAAAATAATACCAATTCTAATCAGCGTACTGTTACGCTGAAGACATGAAGAGTATTATATTAATGTACTTTATGAACAAAAATATAAACTTGCGTGCGTTGCTTCAACAAGGGCTCATTTTTATCAGTAGCTAAAATATGATATAAATTTCTCCATAATACGTCGTAACATCCTTACGTTGAAGATATAGAAATAGCATTAGCAATAAAGGTCTACCGCTATTGTTCTCATTAGTCGTAGAATCAAGTAACTATTCATCTTCATTGCTAGTTTCCTTTCAGGGAGAATCTCGAGTTGATGCGGAGTCTAGGGGATCGACAGGCAATGGGTCGGGCTTGCGGAAATCTTGGAAACACCTGCTATTTATTAGGTGATTTCACAAGCGCCATCCGATATCACACCGAAAGACTAACTATTGCCAGGGAAGTTGGAGATAAAGCAGCCGAACGCCGGGCAAACAGTAACCTTGGCAACTCTCATATATTCCTTGGGCAGTTCGAAAATGCCGCTGAACATTACAAGTAAGTATTTTTTTATATATTATGGTATTTGAAATACATACATAACTTACTAATCTTAGATCAGCTTAGCGCTCATTTTATGCAAAACCTTTCATTGAGTACATGTTATCATAATTAGGAAATACATATGGGTTCGAAAAGTATTTTAAAATATATTAAATTATCTTTACAATTACATGGATTTTGTGTATTAGCTCATTGTAAAGTAATTTCATTTATAATGTCTCGTATTGTTACTGTTACAAAGGTAATGTTACAAAATCTATGCTTTTCATGTTTCTGCTGCTTTGTAAGAGTTTTAATTCATAAACATATACACTCGTGAGTAAAAACGATCGACTCACGCCCTCACATCTCTTCAAAATATAGGTTCGCCGTCAAACCTCCTAATCTGTCGCTAGTTTCAATGAAAACTAACTCAGTTTATCCACACTCTAGAAACCTACTCGGAAGGCCACACATTTTCACTCCATCGGTACTAGGCGAATCGCTCTCCAGGTATTATGATAACATGTTTTCTGAGAATAGAACAGAGATTCAGTTATCCGTTCAATTCACATGCTCTCTTGCGCCGTATCGCCAGTAAACTCTGAAACACAATAGACTGGCTCGTTTTTAACACACGAGCCACTTCTCGCTTATACTGTCATTGTTCCGACAGGGCAACCGCTTTCGCCACCTTTTTAAATAGACGTGTCCATTTTTAGGCAATGTATAGGAAAATAGAAAAGGATAAGTTTATACCGGTTAGCGTTTGACGGCTAACTGATAAGGGTAGGTCAGGTAAATGTCGTTTTATAGGGCATGAAAACCTCTAATTAACGCTATTGTAAAACGGAGCAAAAATGGTGATTAGCAATAATATGTTCGTGGAAAAGATAACATTTGTTTACATTATTTAGAAGCCAAAACATACATCTTTAATAATACATAAAGAAAATCTTAATTTAGGGCTCAGTTATTTTTTTAAAAGCCATTCAACCCCGTCCCTGAGCCTCGTTTTCGATTTCATTTATTTTCTCACGAGTGTATTTACTAGTTGATATTAAATGTATATTTTGTATTGATATTTTCAAATATAAAATAAGGCGTCAATATTATTCATTACAATGATAGCTTTTAACACCAAAAGCCTTGCTTCATTAAGATTGATTGCAATTACTATTTGTTTATCTCGTTATACTGTTACTTTAAAGCAGAAACGTATCAAATTAGCCTTTGTTCAATTCAAATTGTCAATGTAAAATGCCTGTAGATTAACTACTCCGTGCGCGTGCGATATAACATTCCTATATTTATTTTTATTTTAATTGCTGATAATTGATATACTTTAAATTTAACTTAAATACTTGCTAAGACATAGTATCAGATATAAGTTATCATCTTTGAGTTCGTCGTAGTATCATTATCATTCGCTCTTCTAAGTTCACTTCAGCTCACAGACTTCCACGAGAAAGCGTTTACAAAGTTCGATGAGTATCGATATACCCACTTTGACGATGCTACTAACTTGTGAACACTACACACAACTGAGTGACGTAATACTGATTAACCCATCCAACGTATAATCCAACACTGGGATTCTACATATTGGATTGGTTATTCAGCTTTAAGTCCCTCGGTAAAGTCCAGCAAGCTGCCTTGACTCTTTAAATAGTCCTCTGGTAAACATGAACTCTTTCTAAGCTTATCCATTGTTCATTATATTGTTATCGAACGATACCAAATTATTTTGGTGTATACTTTAATTGAATCATGCGATAGCCATGCGACGAAATTTAGAGATTTATTAATTTATCTCTAGAGCAAAACATTGCAATATTAACTGACTTTATTCTTAATTGTATTCTTTATCTGTAGGTATTTTAAATCGTTTTTAGTGTAATGGGTGATGATAAATTAATTGAGCAGTTCGATTCCAAGAACCATATTCTTTATGGTTTTCATTACAAATAAAAACCATCCATTGTCAATGTAAGCGTCATCAGTTATGTGTGAGTGCGCGCACTTGTGAGCGTTTATTTGTGTGTATATTTTTTTTTTAGTTTTTCTTAGTGAATGTAAAAGAGATTTTGGTACTATACTATAGTAATAAGGTTTTTCGACCAGCTGGCGTTTCATTTACCATTGATAAAGTTTATGTGCATGAGTATTACGCGATCTAAATATGTCAAATAGTGTAGCGAAAGCATTTTTAAAAAACAAAACAAAAATATATACATATTATAAATACAAACATATCTAAAAGTAAATATATATATAAATATATACATAATTATTAGCGATGTAGCGAATCTGCTGTCGCTACTTCCAACAAATGCTTTCGAATTTTACGTTTAAACTCTAAGCGACTTTTAGCCATTTTCGAAAGTTAATAATTGACAATAATTATCATTCTTCAGTAGGAAATCTATTGTGCTTAGAGTACATGAGTACAAGTACATTTTACTAAAGATATATGTGCTTTATAATGTAAGGTCCCATGTCCTTGACATAGCATGTGAATCTTCATCCGAACTAATGTCATAAATGTAACGATTGCAGGGAAATGAGCTACGGTTGAGTGTATCTGTGTTCGTGAATTGATCACAACCGAGCACACAGTTTATCTGATATTAAGTGGTCCCTGCGGCCTATTATACGCACACTCATCCTAATATCATTTAATAATCAGTTTTTTTTATTGAATTTAAGAAGACAAGCGAGCACACAGCTCACCTGATGTTAAATGGCCACTGCGGTCCATAATACCCCCACTCATCCTAGTATCATCTGGTATTAACCATACTTTTCACATTGAATTGAAGATGACAATCGAGCACACAGTTCACCTGATGTTAAACGGGCCCTGCAGCCTATTAAACCCTCACTCATCCTAATATCATCTGGTAATAGCCAGATTTTTTTATATTGAATTGAGGATGAGAACCGAGCACGATAGTTCACACCTGATGTGAATTGGCCACTGCGGTCCATTATACTATCATTCATCCTTATATCACCTGGTAATAACCATTTTTTTTTAATTGAAATTTGGATGACAACCTAGCAACAGTTCACCTGATTTTAAATGACCCCTGCGGCCCATTATACCCTCACTCATCTTAATATCAACTGGTAATAACCAGATTTTTCATTGAAGATGATTATCGAGCACACAGTTCACCTGGTGTTAAATGGCCCCTGCGGCTCGTTTTACCCTCTTCTTCTTCTTGTTTCGTTATCTTCATTGGTGAAGGTCGTGCTGGTCTTGATATGCTTTAACCGATTCGCCGACAAGATCTTCCACTGTGTGAGGACTAGTTAGTAGTTGAGAGTCTGTCTGGTCGTGATCTTTAGACGGTTGGGAATGGAATTATTTGTTCGTTTTATAGTCCACGGCATGCGCACCATTCTCTTCTAACACCACATGTCAAAAGCCTTGATTTTCTTCCGTTCAGCTGCGTGTATTGACCTTTATTCGTGATTATTCGGAGCCATAAAGAAATATTGAGAATACCAAAGCTCTCAAGAGTCTGGTCTTAATTGTATTTGAAACTTTTCTGTATTGCCATATTCTGGTTAACTTACTCATTGTTACTTTGCAATCTGTGTGCGTCTCCGAATTTCTCCGTCACAACATCCCTGATTGTTGATCAATGACCCCAGGGACACAAATTAGTTTACAAATTTCAGGTCAGACAGTTATACCCTCACTCATCCTAATATCATCTGGTAATAACCAGATTTTTCATATTGAATTGAAGATGACAATCGAGCACACAGTTCGCCTGATGTTAAATGGCCGTTGCTGCCCATTATAAAATCATCCTAATATAAAATAGTGAATACTAAGTAAAGTACTAATATTTATTTTTCCAACAGGCGTACCCTCGCTTTAGCAGAAGAATTGGGGGACCCTGCAGTGGAAGCCCAGGCTTGTTATTCTCTGGGTAACACTTATACCTTACTTCGCGAGTATCGCGTAGCTGAAGAGTACCATGCTCGCCACCTAGCAGCTGCTAGAAAACTCCAAGATAGAGTTGGAGAAGGCAGAGCTTGCTGGTCATTAGGCAATGCTCACGCTGCTCTTGGAAATCATGAAAAAGCATTATATTACGCTAAGGAGCATTATAATATATCCAAACAGGTTTGTATCGGGTTATACGGTTCGGTCACTTACTGATGCATTTAAAACTACCATTCGCATGATATCATGCTAATAGTTATTAACGGAATGGGAAAGATGTGTACCACCGTGGAATAAAAAATAACAGGTATGTGCGTAACGTTCAACATTTAATAATAACGGTTATGGTATCTAACATTTAACAGAGTGATGTTCCATGTATTTCCAGAACACCGACGAACAGGGCGAAAACATATTTGCGTAATTGTATATCTAACGATCTTCAAATTTGCCGATGTACTTTTACGTTGGTTGAAAACTGCGCTTTGTCGCAGTTTTGGTGTGACTGTCAGCCATCGAAATATTAAAAGCATTGAAACACTATTATCATTTCAATCTCATTTAAATATTATAAAACCAAACAAAAAGCACTTATTTGTAATAAATGAAAGATCGTGTTTGCCAGACAATGAGTTCGCGATCCAATATTGATGATAAATATTGGAACAAGCAAAATTTTAACCACACTGGATATGCATATAAATTCGAGGTTTTTAAACTGCAATTAACATATTGGAGTTCCTTTATTTACACACCAGGTCAGGCTATGAGTTAATAGATTATATCCATAGTTATTTGCTAATTACAGAATTTCTTTAATTTACGATGAACTGTGACATAATAACATCCGTATATTAAAGAACCAAGAAATCCAACTCAATTTTAGCAGTTAATTCAATATACTTAGACATGTAATATGATCCCATCATTTGTCTGATCATCAGTTAATTATTTATACACCATTTCACATCATCAGAACCACATCGTTTCGATTATATAAACAAACTTAAGCATAATTAATTACGAGATTAATCTTGTACACTGTTTAAAAATTAAAAAAACAATAAAAACAACTGTGGATGCTTGTCAGAGAAAGCGATCGGCGTCTCTTTGAAGTCACTCATTTTCAAGATCTTTAGTTATATGTAAAGCGTGCTGGTACTTATAATATTTCGATGGTGACGACGAAATCAAACCTTGTATAACTACTAATACATGTATAAACTACTGCTGTACTTAGGAAAACTAAAAAAAAAACTAAAGGCATGTGATACTGAATCTGAGAGCACTTTATATTTTATATATGCATGTAAAATTTATTTTTGTGACTGTCCGTAAGAGCTTCACGTGTCGTCCGCAAATTTATACCCATGCTTCTCACACGCGTAACAATACAAAAATTCATAGCCACAAGCGAACAAATAACAAATTTTACGAATATGTATTTTGTTCAAAAGAATACTTCTGCTAGAGAATATTTTGGTTTTGTTTGGTTGTGGTATTGAATTTATAGTATATATTCTTTGATTTGCTTGAAACTTTTATGCTGTTAATGGTTTAAATATAAGTATAATATGTTTAAATAAATAGCATACTGACAACTACGAGTGAAAATTTGTGTTTGCGTTACTAATGAAAGTAATGTACCATTAGGTAAGTAACTATATGGAGTATATTTTTGTTAATATTACATACGATATTTGGGTTGTTGTATTATCATATTAAGAACCTAATTTATTTCATAGGTATATTTATAGTATAGGAATAAAGTTGCGTTCTTTGGAGTCCAAAACCTAACTGCTAGTTAATTATATAAATGATGTAGTCGAAGTCGAATTTAAACTAAATATTTTTGTACACGTCGCACGTATGATGGTATGGTAATACGTAAAAAAACGTAAAATTATATTACATTTGTTATTCTTTTCCTTTTATTTAACTTTTAGAGGGAGTGCCTGCCATAACGTAAGTACTAGAAATATAAGGGTTATTTAAAGATTCGATTCTTCTACTGTTTATTTATTAATTTGTGTTCGTACCAACAAAAACTTCTAATATGGTACGAACGTATATAAAATAAGTTTTAACAAGCACAACTACAAAATGTAACGCTTGACAGCGCTCTGGCGGTCACTAATTAAGAATTTCACGGAAATCGACTAGTACTGCTTTCATTCAAAATGATTGTTACTAACATTTTGAAATGTTGACAGAGATACCCTTTGATTAAATCTTATCTAATGAGCGTTTCAATTTCCTAAAATTTTAAAGATATATTAAAATGGTAATGGACGCAGGAAATAATATTATTTTTTTATAATGCAATGGGCTGACAAACGATCACAGAGTTGGTATCAGAATAATTTAAAAAAAAAGAAACATACATGTTATAATGATTTGTCACCATAGATATTAGAACGGATATTTTCGTGTGTGGTCAGTTGTAGTCCCTGAATTGTTTTGCACTCACCATATGAATATATCGCAGTGCTAAGATATATTTTGTCTCTGGTCGAGCTAGCCTGTTCGTGCTACTCCAATGATTTCGAGTATGTTCAATCAAGACAACCCGATAAATGGACATGTATTGCAACGTGACCTGTTCCGGTCAGTTAGTTCAAACACGACGGCACTAACAAACGGAACCGAATTTATGCATCGCCCTCAGCAACTAGGAATTTATGATTTGTTTAAGTAATTGGTTATACACTTGAATTTATCACTGTGACCGTAAATCCTATATACATTTACTCACCCTGTCAATAGTAACCCCTGTAGGCATCTCCCACTGACAGCCACAGAGCCACTTGCATCCATCGACTTTAGATTAGATTATATATTAGATAGAGGTCGTTCGCAGGTCGTCACCATAGTTTCGTCGTCGTCTAGTGGGCCGTTTTCCTACAATGCGATTGCCGATACTAGATATATATACATATATATATATATATATTTAATATTATTAAAATGTATACCTTTATTTTTATTTTTTAAGAGACCCAATGTCCCCGTGTCGTTTAGAGCAGAGCCATGTCCTCTAAAACTGACCATAATTTGATATCTAAAGGGTTGCGGTCTAGGCTAGATGAGGGCCAGTCTTCAGCTCTTATAAAGTCCTGAACGTTGGCCAGGCTTCGGTAGTTCGTGCCTTGTGACCAGGTGCAGAGTCCTGCTGGAAAGTCCACGGTATATTTTAAAAAAGTGGATTGCTTAGAGGTTTCACAACATGATCCAAGACTGTATCTTGATACACTTTGGCTGAAGTTTTCACTCCTCACAAAAATGTAGTTTTGTGACTCCTTGATAAGACACGCCCCACTAAACTGTCACTGACGCAGGATGATGACCACGTTGTATCTTTCCGACCACTTGAGCAGGTTCTTTCGAACCGTGAGCGCACACTTTATCATTTTGCTTATTGTAGTGTTCTTCAATCGTGAAATTTTTTTCATCGGTAAAGAGGATATTTCTGTGCCTTTCATCTGCGTATCGCGACAGAAGGCGTTTTGATCGATCCACTCTCTTTAATTGTAAAGATTGATTTAGGGCATGTCCTGTGTATCGACGATAAGCACCGAGCTTCAGGCCTTGTTTTACAATACGCGACAGAGTCCTAGCGGGAATCTTCATTTCTCGCGATCTCGATTTTTTACTTCCTAATGGGGTTTCGACGAATTCTGGTTTTAACAGCATTAACAGCCTTTGCAGTTCTAACAGCACGCGGCCGCGCTATCTTTTCCGGTCTTCGACACAGAAAGTGTTGTTGTATCTGTTAATAGTACGATATACGAACATACGGCTGATGATACCAAGCTTTTGAAGTGTCTGGAATACGACCGACGGCTCAACACCCACTTAGTGCAAGGCGATAACTGCAATCCTATTTTCTTTAACACCCCATTCCATGTTGTAATTTGATAATGAACACGAAAATATATGTGAAATGGCGCAAAATCGAAAGAAGTTTTTAAAATAATATACGTGATGAAATGTGAAATTCATCAAAATAATTAAAAAGTTAAAATAAATAAAAGTCTTTGTGTAACAGTATTTTTGGCCTAACGAGTTATATATATATATATATATATATATATATATATATAATATTTATATATATATTTATTTCATATACACATTTTATATAATATGTCATTAAAACAAAAAAATCGTTTAACATCTCTTGCCTTTCACATAAAAATGAGTTGAATGATTTTTTGACGCTTGTTCTTATTTTGGCCAGCAAGATATTTTAGTCGGTGTATGGAACTGAAAAATTTTTATTGAATTATGCCGCGAGGATAATCGTAATTTTTGCGCGCAAGAATTATTCTTTCACTGAAGAAGGAAAGAAATAGTGCACATAATCGCAGTGTCTCAAACCTGCGTCGTAATCACGTTGCACGCGTTACTTGGCTGATCGACCTCGTTGTGGCAGCCAAACTGTTCTTACTGCTGTTCAGAAGCTTAACATCAGAAAAAAAGCTTTCTTTTTATATTTTATCATAACCATTGTCGTAAGTTTTCCAAGGTGCGCAAACTTTTTTGAGTGTGTGTGAGAAGGCTCCCTTGTCATCCCTTTTAATAATACAATTGAAAATTATTTAATCAATAAAGATAGTAAATGTTATCTTTAATTGTAATAATTTTATTTGATACTGAAAAAAAATTCTATTTTAATTTCTGCAGTTTTCTTTTTATTTCGTACGTAGCATATACTCTATCTGTGTAAACAAAATACCAGTCAGATTTTCCCTTTGATTCTGTTTGTGAAACGATATTCAGAATTATTGTTGATAGAAGTGTAATTGGCTTTTTGGTCAGTCGCCGTGTATTTTCCTAATAGCTATCTAGAGGCACATTCCAAAATTCTACGCCCTAGAATGCTGCTTGTGGGACAACCGGGTGCACTGTTTCGCCCTCAGGCGATGGTCATCTTTGTCTATTCTTTATTAACAAATGGAGTCACACCATGCGATTTCCACCCAGAGGAATAAATCTATTAGATTCTTTTGAATAATAGAATACAGTCCCGATTCCATGAAAATTGGACGCGTATGAAAAACGATGTGACATTCAAAATATATTTTTTTTTGTTCTACAGTAATTGACAATAAATTATCATCTTTATTAGCAAATTTTATAACATCCGTTCATTGGTTTAGCAGTAAAATTATTTCACATTTCGAGTTAATAGTTTAATTTAAGTTGTTACATTTCAAATGAGCTATTTATAAAGAACTCACTTTGTTTCACTCATTGTTTTCGTAAAGTTGTATTTGACTATAGAGGATTTATTTGAGTAAATCACTATATTAGTCCTAGCTTATTCCATCTATCCATATATCGACACCACGCTGAAAACAAAAACTGTAGATTTATACTTAAGTGATTTAATCTCCTATTCGGTTCTGTTAGTCTTTGATCACATTTAACGTAACTAATAAAAACTGTTTCGTTAAATATATTTAAATTGATATCTACTCTGTCAACTCGGAGTTATTTCATCTCAGTATTAAGGGGTGCATCTTGAATCTTTGTTGAGGATGGATGTCGATGTCATTGGACGCCGTCGTCACTTACTATCAAGTGAACTAAGCTTATAAAATTTCAGCGTAAAATAGCAGCATGATAACATGTGATTATGTAGTTTATTACTGGTGACGCGACAATCCATATCAGTCCTCATGGGTGGCAATCATGGACGCGTGAAATATGATTCCTTATCGAAAATGAATGTAATTGCCATGACATGCCAGCAATCACTTACCACACTATAATAACACCATACATATAACACTTAGGTGAATCTGGTCTGATCTTCAGCATAGTACCATGTTTACCAAAGAATTATCTTAAGCGTGATGATGCGCGGGTCCCACTAGATCTTGGCGCTGTTAGCTTTGAACAAATTTTCAGTGTGAACGCCAACCTGTAATCCGCGAAATCATTTCCAACCGACTCCAGTTAGGGAATCAAGACTCCTATAATTATACATCTCGTAAGTCAATGGTCGAGGGTGCAATAAATAAAAAGCGATCTTATTATTTCATGTCGGTCTCATCGGTATTTATGTTATGTAATATGTCGAAATAATCGGTACATATCACCTTCGAAAAGGGATTTTTAGCTTATGAGCATGTGCAACAACTATTAATAACATTATTTACATTACAAGTATTGATCGTAAATATGTGGCATAATCCTCGTATTATTGTGAGACTTACAGCTTATCTTTATAATAGCGCTACGTTGACAGGTCCAATTATAGGAAGTATGGCGCCGGTAAAATGGTATACTGGGAGTGCAAAACAGGATTGAGTGTTCGTATCGCATATATCATGGCTTGTTACTAAGTAAGTATCCAGCATTGTACGTCTTTTTAACATCGACTATGCCGATATTTTCTTTATCCGCTCTATCTCCTGGGCAACGATTCCATCATCTGTCCCACCTGCAGTTGGTATACCTGCAGGTTTTTATATGTTATAGAGGTTGTGAAGCTCAGCACCTATTTGTCGTATGCTAAGCCTACAAATTATTGTTTTGTTAGCATCAAATCTCTCAAGATATGAATGCTGCAATTTGAGATTATCCACCATCGCTATGTCTTTCGTTTCAAATTGTTTGGTCTCCTCGGTCATTTATCTCTCCTTAAATCGTGCTCCTAAACAGCACATACAACATCATGACAACAATGATCCCAAAGATTTATGTCAAATAAATTAATGATTTCCTTGAGTACATCTTTTTTTATTCTTCGTAGAGTGACAACGTTGGATCCTGTCTGGTCCTAATGTCACGGGATCGCTCGGATCTTATGTAGTCTCCGACAAAGGAATTAAAGGTATACATCTCGATAGTGCAATCTGCTATTCTTTTTATTTAATGCCCAATATTATATGAAGTAGAGGTAAATTAATTGAACTTTCTTACATAACTCCAAATTTGAATTTAGATAAAAAAAAGAACTTTTTTATTTAAAATTGTAATATTACTTATGGCGGCTAGATCTGGACAATGACTGTTAAGATCTCGTGGTGTCAAGGCCAAACATCGGAGAATTTTTTATTTATATTATTAGAATCAACGATAAAATCTCACATAAGTCCCCGTAATAAGTCCCGTGGTACTTGGCAACTAGTCATGTCCTTGTTGAGAAAATTCGCAACACAATCACTTTTGTAGTGTATACAATTTATTTGTATTTCCCTTTCCAATGGAGAGGAATCGGAGAAGCGCCTTTCCTACACCTTATTTCTCCTTATTCTTCATTATTATACAACCCTTCGACACAATCGAGAGTTTCTGGTGGTTGATTTGTAGATTGCGACTTTACTCATGGTTACTACTTACTTTACTCATCTTTAACTTGGTTAACGCAACAATTCAGACTCGCCCTCTATAGGGTTGCACCATCATTGCACATAATAAGCTGTTTACTAAGAAATATGGATTATCTGTTGTTTTACTTTAGTATTAAAAAACGGTCAACACCTTGGATAAAAAAATATGTTTTTTCCAATACAAACATTATATAATTAGTTTAATTAGATACTTTCATACACTGAGCGCTAGTAATGGAGTAAAAACTGCGCTATTAAAATATGGAATCAAAAAAATACTTGAAAATGGCTCACCAATCGCCTAAAGGTTTTCTTGCTCAATCTGGTACTTCAAGATTAGCAAGCTAGAAATGTCTACTTATATCTTCTTTTTCTCTTCAGTTAAAACAAAGCTATCTCATATACCGTATGAAATGAGATACATTTCACCCCCACAAAATGACTGACTATCAGTTTTGCCAACACTTTTTGATTTTTAAGACGGTATTAACGTAGTGGATGGATCTATCGACAGCCAGTTTCTTCGGTGTCCATATTCCGTAGATGATCTACCTAGCTTATAAATCTCACAAAGGTGCAGGCGCAAGGTCAGGACTATTTGGCAGATGACTCATTATCTCGACACCGATATATAAATATTCAATTGTTCATTTTGCGGAGTGCGCTGAAGCGTTGTCGTATGAAGGAGGACCCTGCTTTGAGGGCGCTGCTATCGAATATTTTCCAAGGCAACGGGCAAACATAAATTAACTTACCAGTCTGCAGTAACTGTCCTTCCATCGTCCAGCACAACTATCGCGAATTGATCTTTCCGGCCAAAGAACGAAGCAATCATCTTTTTCCTAGACTTTTTCCTTTCTTTACCTCAGTTAGCCGAACCTCAAATGGAAACATCCACTGAGCAGATTGTCTTTTGGTTTCGTGTTCGTGGCAATATATCCAGCTTTCATCACCTGTAACGATGTCACATACAGCATTTGATTGACGACCGTAGAACTTTACTAACATTTCACGACACCAGTCCATGCGAAGGCGTTTCTGGTGTTCGGTCAAAGTATGCGGAATCCATCTGGTGCAAAGCTTCCCGAAATATTATTGTAATATTTTTTGTACTTTGCCTAAGGTTGCCCGCGTCTTCTGGTAGGTCATTCTCTTATCTTCCAATATCATGCGTCGCACACCACTGATGTTACCTTCAGATGTGGCTGTTGAAGGACGTCCCTCAAGCAGATCACTGAGATTGCTACGCCCACGCTTAAACTCATTAAACTAATTGTAAACGGTAGCGTGAGATGGGGCTTCGTAATTAAATGCCAATCAAAGTCTATCATAGCTTTTTAATAAAACATGGACCGAAAATTTTCTCGCATTAAATTCATCTTGAGGTGTAACAAGACTTTTGGAATTGTCGTCAATTCACAAAAACAAATGACAAATGAATGCAATATATCACATTAGGGATCCAAAGAGTTCTATAATCAAAATTTAAAAGAATTTTTCATTACCAATATTTCTAACTGGCCGGTTCTAAAAACTTTCAGAGTCACCCACGTATAGTCGAGACGATAAACCGAACGTCCCTTAAAGAAATGCACCGGCTAGCTCTTGGTCTCCTGATGAAGGCACCAGTGTCTTGAAACCTTAAGTATTCAAGACAATGGATTACCTTGTAACTTTATCGACCGCTTATGGACTTAGGTCCTGTTGTTACAAAGCTACAACTTGAGCGGCTTCTTACAATGTATTATCTATACTTTTGTTAATACATTGTATTCAGGTTTCTTCAGATAAGCAAATGATAAGACAAGCAGGTGTCCGGAGTTTTTATAGAAGATTGTAACCCGTGGGTACCATACATATTGTACTTTCCATTCAGATCACACGAGAAGTTATGAACCGATTTTGTAATAATAGCTAAAGCTAATTAAGTAAGCCTTTGAAAAAAAAACTGTTTTGCATTCTTCAGCTTAGCTATTTCAGAAAAAAAGTACTTTGTGTATACACTGGAAGGGTGAGTGTATTTAATTGTTCTCGATTGTAGTTACTAGCAACCTCTTTAATATAACCTTTTTATATATTCTAACAAAATTAAACTAAAATTTTCGAAGTTATTATTCGTATAAATTGAATAAGACAATTTTATTATTAATTTATTTAATCTCATTAATTTCAACCAATAGAAAACTATTTAGTTATAATTTGCGCAGACAATGGTACATTTTGAAATGAAAGGCCATGTCAAGAATTTGTGTTAGCAGCGTGTTAAAATATAATAGAATTATTTATCCGCAATAAAGAAATCTTAACTTAAAATAAATCTGTACGATTTTTTTGTTGGTAATTCTATAATTTTTGGAGAACACATGTCTAGGCAATATAGAAATTTTGTCTATATATGGATTCGTGCAAGAACTACCGGACTACCTATGAGATTTGGTACGTAGATAGTTTGATCCCACTACGGTGGTGTAATGAAGCACTCCAGTTTTACGTTTTAATTTTTCTTTAGATGTTTCATAATGACCACTAATTGTTCTATTAGTCATTAGCGGTATAACGTAGAGCTCTAAACAGTGTAGACTTTATAAATTATTAAATAATGTTAAACATTAAAAAATTTAAGCTAAGCTGTGGGAAGTACTTTGATTTTTAAAATAACGTCCTTACAAATACAAGTAGTAATTGAGGGCCGAAAATCTCACTTAGTCTCGAAATAATTTTTAACTATTATTATTCTAATTTAATAAATTATTTTACATGTATAAATTGCGTCGCTCTACTAAAACTCTTTATGTATATTTTTATGCATGCCGATTAATTGGTTAGAAATTGTGATTTTAATTGACCTTTGATGATGGGGTGTTACCCCTGAATACATATCGGTCAAAATTCGTGTTTATCTGTCTTTATTTTAAACCAGCCCCAGCCTTGATTCGAGCCCGGGCCTCGGGCTTTAAGTGCCGCTTGACTGGCTTTGATCTTTTGTCCTGTTGCTATCAAATATTTCGTGCAAGTATGCAGTTATTAAATAAATTTCTGCTTGGATAACTGTTGCATATTTACAAGACTAATGTCGATGTTTCTGTTTTCTGTCTGTACTCTTTCTCCTATGCCAGATTGGGTCTAAGAGCCATCGGAGTACCAATTTTTTGTTACATGTTCTGACCAAGGTATAGTCCATTGTACCAATCATCCCTAGTATGTGTGGATCGTGATATTTCCCGTTCAATATTAGAATGCGTTTTTTCTTGCATATGCCACCCATTACTTGCGGCATCGTATCTTTCAACTGGACTGTTTACCTACTGTTACCCTTTTGTATTCCTATCTGATATGGAGGCTAGTTATTAGACTTCCCAGACTTCTCTTGCATGTCTCTAATTTGGTTCTTTAACACCAGATAACGGCCCCATATTTTAATATAGCTTTTACGGTAATAGTGTCGGATCTAATGTAAATACATTAAACAACATTCAAAACCAGACTCTTAGATCTATAGGGGTTTGTATTAAAAGTACTCCAATTGCACATTATGAAAAGGGAAGTCGGAGTGGTTCTAATTCACTGCATTTGAGTAAAAAATATTTAGCTAATAAATTTTGATTGAAGACTAGATCCATAGAAAGCAATATTGACAGTAAATTATGGAATTAAGGGAAAACGAAACAATATCTTTGCTTGCCTATTCTTTTAATAAAGTTAAGGATCACCTAATAAATTCATCCGTTTTATTAAATATGTACAGCTTAAGAGCATGGTTAACTATATGAGGTGCGTATTGGGTTACGAGGCATAGAGATTTCAGAAGATGGCAAAGATTGCTTTCAAATATTGAGAAGAAAGTTGCTTTAAAAATTGATTAAACGAAAACTTGCCTAGTTATTAAATTATATGTATATGCGAATAGTTTAGTTGTTAGTACTTTCTTGCTTTCTCTACTTTCCGTAAAAAAGGTATCGAAATGAGCATTGCGCGTAGAACTCCGATATGAATTGAAATATTAAAAAATGAGTATTGCTTACATGGTGCACGTCACGTTAGTATTTTCGTTTTGGAAATACGTCGCGTCAAATTTTAAAAGCATTGGCGCACTGCTCGATAATAAATTCATGCGAACATGTTTTTCCGTCACTATAAGAAGTAAATATAAGTTGGGAGCAATGAACTTTTATGGATCGATATAATACTTCTATAATTGGTGTAATATTGTCGGTGCAATTGGCCCTTCCCTCATAATAGTAGCTTGTTATTTATGTCCTGGCAAAACCAATGTCTGTTATAGACGTTTTCATCGCATTATAAAGGGGTTGCACCCCTTTCAAGTGCTTGCAAAGTAGTTGAATAGTAATAATTCATAGTTACAAATAAACTTTTTCAGTCTATTTCAAATTGTTGTGGGATTTTGTGCTCGTAGTCATTTGATCATACGAGCTACCTCTGTTTGACCTTTTATAAAATAAGTCTGAGGAGGAGCCTTCTAATTACATTTTACTATTTTATGAGGTGATTGCATGATGAGTAATATGTAGCCTGCTTTTTCAAATGCAGGCCCCTTTAAAACATATTATTTAAGTTCCACCGCATGCAATGTTCTATTAATGTAGTGGTAATCTTCGTGTTTTTATTTCCGTCGTTAAGTTTTTAAGTATTTTGTACGTTATCTATTTTTAAATATTTTCATATCAACTTTTTACATTGGGCATCTAAATGTCATTTTCTCGTTCTCAAAACTCGTTGAGCCAAGGGACAATTGGAATTCGATCTACAAGTGATCCTATATCCTTTGATTTTTTTCTAGGGTGTTACACATTATTTCTTTTATTATTACTGCAAGTTTTAGAATTATTTTCGCGAGAGCCAAAGATTGTGAAAAGTTCCATCCGTGCTATTTATTTTTTCATAGACATTTATTTGTAGTAATCTCAAGGGTGGGAGGTTTAACTATTTAATAATGATTTACAGTCATTATAAGTCATTCAGTCATTAAATTATCGTTTCAATAATAAGATCCGGAAATTAAAAATATTTTGCTATATAAGTTATCTTTATTTTTCATAACCTAGGTACGTCGAGCCGGCATTATAGATAAATAAAACAATACAAAAATTGGGCAACTTACATTTTTTTAAATACGTAAACAAATATTAATCACGTAGAAAAATGGCGATTTAGGTTTTGGCAAACTCCGTATCTATAGAAACTATATATGACTCGCATTAAATGAGATAGACAAAATATCATATAGTTATCTAAAGTGAACGACTAGGATAATTATAATAATAGGATAAATATATAATTTGAGATTTTCTAATATTAAATTATTATTTTTGTTAACAGCTCGGAGACATGCTCGGAATAGCTACCGCGCAGTTAAACGTCGGCGATCTGTGTAAGGTGCTAGGAATGCCGAACGAGGCAGGTGTACAGGACGAAGCAGCAGCACTCCTACCTGCCGCTGCTGCTTTGCCTGTCATTGACGACGGCGATAAAACGCCTTTTAACGCCCTGCGCGTTCGCCGTCAGAGCATGGAGCAATTGTCTCTGATACAGGTAAGTTTTCTGTTTAGTATACTTAAACCAAGTGAAATATTAAGGAAATATCGTTATAAGTTTTCGACATTATAACAAAATATTGTTTAATGACTACATTTTTCATTTTGTTAACATTTGTTCAATTAACCCGACAACCCTTGTAAATCTTGTTATAACAATACAGTATCGTCCAATAATTCCAATATAAGAAGGCGTAGTAAGTTTTAATATTGTTTTTCCCAGCCATACTAACATATAACAGTAAAAGCTATTTTTCATTCTGTCTTTCATAGAAGCAAATGAGTTGTATGCTCCGAGGACTGTCAAATCTTATTAGTTCAACATTGTTCAGTTTTACAGATTAATATTTCTTAATTTGGTAATGTACTGTTCTTCTGTAGAATCACTAAAATAGTTTTATGCTGCGATCCGTATAAGAATTAACAAAACTTGAAGTTAGAGTTTGGTTAGAAAACATTTTTAAATTAAATTAAATATAATAATTATTAAATTGGAAATAACTTACATGGTATACCATGTAAGTTTAGAAATGTGTATATTTACTGTTTTATAACTGTTGTGATTTTAAAATCTCATCATTCCTTTTATTTACTTTATTATGAGTTTACTATGCGTTATGCTATTTAAAGACGTAGGATGAAATTTCTTTATAATAATTTTTCCTCTTAGTAGCGAATTTTTTAACTACCGATTTCACGCTATCGAATAATTAGAAATATTAGATAGTTTTAAAAGGATATTGTATAGTTAATTCATCAGAGATGTTCTCGATGATATTGCATTTCATTTAGAAAGACGAACTAGTGAAAAAATAAATAAAAATTAATTTTGTAAAAAGTATAGAGTTTTAAGGCGGCTTTGTAAAGGTTTAGCAAATTCCTTTCTTATTTTCTGTTTCATAGAACATTGGTATTTACTTTTACTTGATTTTTTTAAATCGACTTTACACTGGTAATTTTAATTATTTTTACCATAATTTAAAATATCTCGCAGACTGCTAAGATTTGGATGAGCCAATATTGGGCTACATTGCTTACTTATTATGTCTACTAGTACGCCTCAAAACGAATGTATCGAATTACTAGCTACCCTACGAGTTTACCTTGTTACTTCACATTAGTAACTACCAGTAACAATTATATATGCATATGTATTTCGGGACTTAATGAATAATAAATCGTGTTTGTTCGTATATGTTTCTATCCATTGACTACGCAGCTTACGCCTGATGGCAAGAAGAAGCAGGTGGAGAAGGACGCTGCTATGCGCCCTGGATTGGAGCGGACCGAGTCTGAGGAGACTCCTATGAAGAAACTGTTTCAGACGCTTACCTTCAGCCAGGCAGAGCGCATGAACGAGCACCTCAGGCGCTCCGCTAGTAGTGAAGACGAGTTTAGGTAAGTTCGCACAGGGACGAGTTTGATTCTTTTTATTTCAGAAAACTACGTATATTAATACACACAGAAATAAATAGTATAAAATAATTAAAACGTAAAAACATATTGAGCGGTGGTGATCACATAACATCATTTATTGCTAGCTCTTTTGTCCCATCGTCTATAAAAGAAACGTTTATGACCTAATGTACTTTGGCAAATTTACATTAAATCTAAAAATTCATGGAAATATTTTGACTTATAATTTATATATACCACTTATAGCTAAAATAATATTAATCATTGCCGAGGTGCTCAGTAGATATCCTAGTTATTCCAACACTTTATAAGACGACACATAATTGTTCTCTGATTTAATTGGGCGTTAATAAATTTATCTACGGAATAATTTTAAGATCTATTAAAAATTAAGCCTTATGTTCAGGCGTGGACTTGCAATAAACGAAATATCTTGTTGTCCTCGAGAAAAAAAAAACTTCAAAAGCAGTTTAGTTATTTAACTTTTATAATATAGCGCATCCCTCTTCGATCTCGGGATGTGGGGATTGAATTCCATCTGGCTGTTATCCGTGTTGTCGTCTCTTGTATTCTTTCGAACAAAACAAATCGCTCGGTAACAATAAATTTGCGCCCGATTTACTACCCGTCACGTTTACGGACTTAATGTGTATGCTGCTAGTAGTTTCTATCTAAGTTCAATCTGGTTGATATTTATG
Source organism: Teinopalpus imperialis (assembly GCA_029286865.1). Lineage (NCBI taxonomy): Eukaryota > Metazoa > Arthropoda > Insecta > Lepidoptera > Papilionidae > Teinopalpus > Teinopalpus imperialis. The sequence continues at coordinate 2,457,031 of JAGSMU010000037.1, read as the reverse complement.
AGGGATAGTTTTCAAATTTGCACTACTGCGACTATCAAGCGTACAATATATTAGCAGTAGTAATGGACAACATGTGTGTTCTTTACTCGACCCAAATCATCTGGTATAAAGGCCTGTGCCAAACCGAGACACACCGTCTAGCTATCGCTTCATATGCACCCACGCGAAATTAATGCGTCACGTGAACATGCTTTCCAGAGTACAGTTGAAGATATAATCTTACGTTAATTTTTTCTAACTATATTCATTAAGTACAGTTGTCAAAATTCACATATAATTCTCCTTTTATTTAAATTTTAAAACTACATATTATTGACACTAATGAGCCACTCATTTCTACGTGATAATTAATACAATCGAATAATAAATGTCCAATTACTCTTATGTAAAAAACATTGAATTGTATTAAGAAGAAAAAAACTGGAAACTGGACGCTGGAAGATTATTACTGTTCTTTGCTTTCTTTTATGTCCGAGTCGATCCGCACACCGTCGATCGTGGCGGCACGTTCCACTTAAATTCTGTGTAACCTTCAAACGAATACATTGTTTTTCATTATATTAATAGTATTATGTATCTTTCCACCCTTAGACACGCAATTGGACCGTCTTAAATTTTTGGCTAAGAATTGATGTGGGTTTTTACTGGTCGCAGTCATCGCTTACTGTCAGATTAATTGTGTGCTTGATTCTTAACCTTACTTTCGCATAAAATTGTGCGGCGTTTATTAGTAAAATAATTAAACGTGCGTGCTAAAGCTTCAAGCCTAAATATGGTTATTGTTTCGCGACTAATTAATACTGGACAATTTGGCCAAACCAATAAATTTTGGTTATCAAGTTCTACTTGTGCCTACAATACAAATAACAACCACAGTTTGGAGATAAGCTCTTCTTTCAAAGACTCCTTCCCACGAGGAAGTTAGCTTACCAAGAAAGTATGCAAGTGGGTCAATAGTTTTTGCGGACCGCATTCTCTGACTGCAAACCCCCAAATACTGGTATTATAATAGGTTGTGTGCTGTCGCCCACCCTGTTTTTTCTGATCCTGTTTAATGATCAGATTAAAGCACTGGTAATGCCTTATTCATACACCGAGCAAACATTTGTCGTGCATCAACGAGTGCGGAAACAAACTTGTCTGAAATCGAGAACTAGTCAAAACAAGTCTCGAATTGAGGCCGAATAAACCTTGTTAAATTCAACTCTAAAAAGATAAAGATTTAAGCCAGGTTCCCACTAAAAGAACTTCCTTTGTCGATTCTCCTTATTTTGAATACAATTACCACGTTGCATCAGTAGCTAGTATTTGAATCGTTGAAATATCAGTTCCAGTCAACAGAATAAGGACTAGACTCTAAAAGGCATAAATTATGTTCTCATCTTTGGGCTAGGGCACCCCAGTACCAATTTCTTCCATTTGACCGCATCCAACGGAAAGCTCGAAAATGCCCGAAATGTCAATATGGCTTTTTTATGATCAGCTTTATACATTGCCCTTGTGAACAGATGTTGCATCTCTCTGCGTCTTCTATACCATTTCAACCACGGGGAATGTTCTAAAGAATTGTTTGGATTAATTCAGCCATTGAGTTTAACCATCATATAGCGTTCATCGATTCACTATTATGAGATTTATACATAGTTTTTTACCACGTACGGCTTTGAAGAATTATCTACTCCGTTCTGAAAAGCAGGTAACGCATTTGTAACTCTGGTGTTACGAATGCCCGAAGGCGGCAGTGATCACTAACCTGCAGGTGACAGCCAAGCTGGCTTGCGAGGAAACGAGTTTTGGGGAAAAAACAAAAAGAGAGTTTTACCTTTCTTGTGACACTCACATGTACAATAACTATATAAATCAAAACCTTGATTATTATTTATAATAAAGTATCTTTCGCGGTGTTCTTTCCTTGTAACTTGGTAAGATCATAGATTTTTGAGAATATATGATGTGACATCTATGAAAACATAGTTGTTAACAGTTAACAGGGCCCTTCTTTTTCGAAGGAACAAATGAGTTATGTTATGTTCTTTCTCGTCAGACCTTCGATAATTCAACGGAGAATTGAACCGTATTCACATACTGTTTCCGGGTTTTCATAAAAGGTTTCCGCTTTCTCTGTTAATTTAATATAAATGACCAAGATCACGGAACTTCAACCAAAGTGGTCGTGTCGATAGTAAAAGTTGTCAGATCGTTCGATAATCTGTCAGCCCTTTGATTCCGGAAGTGATAAGCGATCTTCGATTATTCCTATTACACGACATTATAAAAATTACTAGAACATTGAGAAATTGAAATTTTTGTGAAAGCAATATTAAACTGATTTATGTACTCTATTGCGCATTTATATTTCCTTTGTTGTTTTCGTATTAATTGGTTTCGTGGTTATTTCCATTTTGATACTGATTTTGGATAATTTAACGAAGCTGTGATACAGGTAAAATTTTCCATTACTTAATTGACCGCATGTCATGCAATATCAAATTTCCATTATGATCTTCACTGGTTGAATATTTAACTTACACATCATTTAAGTGTACATTGTATTTTATACAAATGCGAACTACGAATTACAAAAACAAATGTTGAAACAAAACTTATTTACATTAATAATGAAGAATTACGTCGATATCTCTGTAGTCGACTTGTTTATAATTTTTAACTGAATACCATTAAGTACCGTAGTAGTAACGTTTATTTCACACTTAGTAAATTTAAACATTTAACATATTCCGAATTTTAGAGTATTTTTAGTATACAATAATTTAATTAATCAATACTTATACTTGAATGTGGAAAATGAAAATTATCATGAATTGAAGTTATTTTTTTTTAAATATTAATATTTATATTATTATAGAATTATTAGAATTTAATTGATTTTAAATTAGCGTGAACCCCTCTATTTGAGGGTAAAGGTCTCCTCCAAAGATACCCAGTAGTCTCTATCTATGGCGCCTTCTTTCCACATTTTTCCAGCCGTCCCTTCAATGTCGTCAGCCCATCTGCCCACCGTAGTAGTAGCGAGTCTTTTTCAGTACTACTAGGCATTGTCCCGAATTCCTGAAAAACCCGATTCCTAATAATGATGATCGCTCAGATTCATCCAACCATCACGCCTATGCACGATAGAGAAAGCTAATACGTCTTCCGCTGGGGTCGCTCAACCGGTGAACTTCTGAACCGATATGACCTAGTGGCCTTCAAGATAAGGGCGTACGGCCTTTCTTATAGACCATCTTCTCATATTCTTATAGGCATCTACAACTCCTCAGGTGATGCGAATGTGAATGGTAGTCACCATCAGGTGAGCTGCTTGCTTGTTTGCCACCTATTCTATATATATATATATATATACTGCAGGCCAAAAGTTTAAGATCACCTTAATTAAAGTAGGAAAATAAAGTAAAACTCCAATAAAATATTAAATGTTTAATTAACATGTTTAATCATCTAATAGAACATTGATTGACAAAAAACATATTTTAAAAGCGAAAAGAAATATTAACAGTCCATGCAAAAAAAGCTTATAGTTAGCTAAACTGATTTTTCATCAAAAAATCCTTTACATTTATGACTTTTTTCACAAGTCTCGGCATACGGGCAATCAATTTGTTATTAATCAGTTTGGGATTGAGATCCGGGCTCTGAGGAGCCCAAACCATGTTTTTAAACACCCCTTATGCCTCTTTCTCTTCTAAATATCCTCTACATAATTTTGAGCTATGCTCTGGATCATTATCTTGTTGGAAAATAAATCCATCTCCAATTAATCACAACCCGGAAGAAACGGCATTTAGTTTTAAAATGTTTTTGTATTGTTTCTTTTTCAAAATTCCGTCAATTTTATCAAATCGCCAGTTCCTTGGCTAGAGAAGCAACCCCAGACCATTACTGAGCCACCACCATGCTTGATTGTTGGGACTACAGATTCTGACATCATCTTTTCTTGGGCACTGCGTCGAACGTAAATTCTACGTTTTGAACCGAATAGAATCAAACTTGGATTCATCGGTCCAAAGCACTTTTTTAAAATCTTCTTGATCCAATCTTGATGATCAAGAGCCCACTGCATCCGATTTTTCTAGTTTTGCGCCCTTAGAAGAGAAATTCGAACGGCAACGCGAACATACAACTTCGCATATCTCTGTCGCCGTTTTACTGTAGTCGATTATAAAGGTTTAAGGGTAGGGTTTTGTTTACTTTAACGTGGATTTCTGGTGCTGTTAAGCGTCTATTTCGCTTGCTGGTAACAACAAAGAAATTATCTTCACTAGACGTGGTAGCTCTCAGCCTTCCCGAGCGAGGACGATCTTGAAAACCGCCTGTCTTCCTATATCGAGTTATTGTGCCATGAGCACAAGTCTTCGATAACTTTAGTTGTTAAGCAATCTCATGTTCGGATTTGCCTTCATTATGTCAAACAATGATGGCAGATCGCACTTCACTGCTAATTTCTCGAGCTTTTCCCATTTTATGACGTCTTAACTGTAGACACAAGTTTAGACCAATTGAGATTGTTTGTGAACAAACCCAAGTAAACTCGGGTAATAATAAGTCAGAAACATAATCCTTATTATAGACCAATATATTACAAAAGCAAAGTAATTAGTAATGAGGACGTTATAAAAATATTGTTACGACTCTACCGTTTTTCGGTGTTTGAAATCAATATATGTTTATTGTCCAATAACATAGCTAAACAAAAGAATGACTTCTTTAAATATTCGATACTCGATATTCAATAGAATATGCAGATGTGCATTTCTTTTATTTATCCTATGGGACTTTATTACAATTGATGGATAATTATGTTGTTTATGTGCGGTCTTAAACTTTTGGCCGCCAGGGTATATATGTACACACACACGTATATATATATATATATATAAATAAATATATATGTATATATATATATTAGGGATATTAAGGAGGTTCGATTCCGAGTCCGAATGGTCGGAACTTCCGATTGATGTTACACCTCCGATTTCGAATTCTGATTCGGTAATATTGAACCGGAGGGTCTAATCGGAGTTCGAAGCATACATATACATAAGGGGCGGCGAAAGCTAGCCGTCAGCGCGTTCCAACAGTTTTATATTATAAACTGGGATTTGAAGGTTGAATCTGAATTGATGAGTTTATTTGATGATGGAAATAAATCTTTAAATTTGAAGCGGGAAGAGGGAACTGAAGAAAAGAAACGGGCATGGTTAGCAGCAGTAGCTGGGCAATCTAACAATAATAAAAGCAACGTTCAAACGATTTTGTCAAATATATTATTGAGTAGCGATGACGATGATGATAATACCATATCCGACGAACATGTGGATTTGGACAAATTTATAATATTGAAGAGTTTACTTAATGAGTACAATATCCCTATTAGAGACGATGTCTTATTATTGTGGAAAGTTAATACAAAATTTCAATTTTTAAAACCGATTGGCCGCCAATATTATTCGTGTCCGCCAGGATCAATAGCAAGGGAACAACTATTAAGTGCTTATCTATTACTCTGTGAGAAATAGAAGGATGGACATAAAGCTGCAAAGCTTTTGTTCATCAAATACAATTTACTTCTGTGGAGTCACTGCATTTAATTTAATTTATTATTTGTACGCGATTAGTACTGGTTAAGATCTAAGCTTATTTGATTATTTTTATTTTTAACCCCAAGTAAGGGACATTATTATTTTTGACATTAGAGAGACTGAATAATAGTCGTACTATTTTATTTTGAACTGCTCCTAATACATTTCCTTTTTACCTCCGTCTTCGTTTCCGATTTTGGTTCTGATTCCGGTTCTGGTTCCGATTCCGAATCCCATAAAACAAATTTAAAAACTCCGATTCCGATAAAACCACTTACGTAACATCCTAATATATATATATATATATATATATATATATATATATACATATATATACATATATATATATATATACATATATATACATATATATATATATATATATATATATATATATATATATATAAGGTGTACATGGCGTGAAGCAACGAGGCAAAAAAAAAGTATTAAAAGCACCGCGTGAAACGTTGCAGATCGTTACACCCCATACTCGATATTAAATCGCTCGAACAAGAGGAACTATCTCGTGTATATATCTTTTTTACATTATGTCTACCATATTTTCATGTATTTAGTCCATTATAGAATTTCACAGCATAATTTTTGTATAATATACATGAATAAACATCGCGCATGAGGCTTGAAAGATATTAAAATTCATTGTCGGTAAGTGACTGGTGAATGATGTTGTGATGGTGGGTGATCTCTAGCCTGTTAATCGGCGTTGACGTAATTAACTTTTAATATCAACTGCGCATTCTGGGCTTAATAAACTTATGTAAGTATTCTCCACTAATTAAGTCCCCTTAAAAATAAAGTCCGTTTTCGCAAGAAGAACGCGTTCTTAATAGCTTTCATAATCCGATGTAAGTTGTTGTTGATGTAGGTACATATGTTGATTAAGCTAGATATTTAGGATAGATATCATGCGACGTAAAAATTTTATATTTTCTCATTAAATTACCGATTACAGTTATATTGTAGGTAAATATTATAAAAAGAGAAGAACTTAATAAATAAATAAACAATATTACGTATTATGTCTTTAAGAAAAAATGCAACGCTAAAAATAATACATAATATATAAAGTATATAATTTTTTTTTTTAACCCGACGTTTAAAGATAATATAGATTAAATTAAATATCTCTAATGTATCAATCAAATTAAAACCATAATGTCAAATCCATGCGAAATAATCTCTGCTTTCAATAAACATTGACACACAAAATGTCACATAATAGACATAAAAGCAATTATACACTTGATTCTATGTTCCTCAAAACAATCTCTTAATGTTTTATATATGTTTTCGATGTGTTGTTCTCGGAATATATGTAATAAAACAGCCTATCAAAATGTCAACGCCTCGACAAGATATGACGAAATGAATAACAAATTAATTAATATATATACAGTACAAATTATTATGAAATATTGATTCATTGAAATCTTTGAAAAGTACCCGATGAAAATTTCTGTGATTAAGCTACTATTTAGAAAAGGTAAAAAAGATGATGTTAATAATTAAAATTTAATCTCTCATTCTGCCTGAAATAAATTCCCGAGCAAATAGTTTAACATTTGTTATTGAAGTTATAATTCTAGACAAAAAAATGCAACAACAGCTTGTAAATATTTAGTAAAATAACCTATTCAAATTATTATGTTAAAGAATATATTTAAAAATAGGACGTACGAATGGTTAAATATATATTTTTTTATAATTTTATTATTTAATGAAATTAAAATTAATATTTTATTTATTTTATTTTATTGAAAATAATGATTTGTACTTTATATTAGGTATTTCTTGTTATATCAAATTAAAATTGACGAAAATGCATCTGTAAAAATGTTACACCATGTTTTGCGCAAATAAATACTATTATTATTATCTTTTTTATAAAATTCTTGTTTGTCTTGCATTTGTTTAAAATTACTGTTTTTAATTGCGGTGATTGGTATGTGGTTTGTCTAAAAGTCTGTTTGCACGGTGAATGTCTTTAGACATTATTTCTGTACTAGAAATTACCAGTGGTACAATATGTACTCTTTGCAGGTTTCATGTCCTAATAATTTCAGCCTTAGGTTCAGTGTATGCTTATATTTTTGCCATGGTTGTATATAGGTTGAATGTACAATATTTCTATTAGATACGACTTTATTTCTTTTGTATAATAACTACTAACTCATATAAAACAGTTACATTCGGTCTATTATAATGAATAGCTTAGGGTAGCAATTAGTTTATGCCTAACTGCAAGTTATTGAGTTATTATGTTATATTACCGACTTGGTTATGACGATGAGTATAATTCGTATGTGCTAGTTAGGGGCTTGCATTTATGTGATAAATTATTCATGCGACTTCCGTCATTAATCGTTGTGGAAGGAATTGTCTTTGAAAATGTATTTTTAAAGAAATTGACGTTTTGTTGAATTCGTCACTTTGATCTTAAATAATGTGGCAAGGAATTCCAATTTCAAGTGTATTTCAAATTTAGGCTTGTGTATTTTTGTTTCAAATTTAGTGATTCGCTTATCGAACCATTTGCTTTTTATTTGACATCCTTCTGTTAACAAAAAAGAAAACTTCAAATATCGCTCCATTTACGAATATGAATTCCACCGTGGCACCAGTACTGTATAAGAAAGTTTTTTGTGAAAATAATAGGTCTTTACCTATGAAATTGCCGTTTTTTATGAAATAAGTTAAAGTATTTTTTTTCAATCTTTTTTATTTCTGTTATTCAAAGTAATCACCCATGTAATCGATGCATCTTTGCCAACGCAGTGGTAGTTTATTGTGCCCTTGTAAAAATCAGCTGGATGTTAGGTAACAAACTCTTCAAAGGCATTTTGTACTGCCTCTCAGGAATTGAATTTTTTCCTGGTAAAAAGTTGTCCAAATTTTAGAAAAAGTAATAGTCGGTGGGTGGATGAGGGAGATCTTCCAACCCCAACTCTTGCAGCTTGGAGACTGTCCACCACCATCCACTTATCGTCGCACCTAACAATTCGGTTCAAAATTCTTTCATTTCTATGCCTGTTGAGCAGCGCGAGGCAGGTCTCAACGCGTACGTTGCGCTGGCGATCGTTAAGTTCGTGGGGCTCCCATGTATAAAACATTTTTACCTTGCCAATTTGTCGCAAATGGACTAATATTGTTTTGATGTTATATGACATGACTTATGCTATACGACATCAAAAACTGCTGCTAGCTCGGCTGTCGATTGAGTATCAATAAAATCAAATATGTTCAAACGTAATGAACATACAAAGCTAATCAATGAACAAAAGACAGACTTTGTAAAAAGAATATCATTTTTTAAAACAAAATTAATTTGAATTTAGAATTCACAGCCAATCAAAACAATATTTTGGTTTGAAATGGCCAATATTGAAGAACGGCAATTTCAAAGACCTAATAGCTAACATTATTTAAAAGTTTTGAATTTAAAGTTCGTAAAATTACGCTTGCTGGCTAGCTATATGGTTTAAGATTACCGTTTTCACGGTTCCATTTTATGGTTTGGGGCTATTCTTACATGTTAGTCTACTATTTCGTTACCTTCACATTCAGTTCGGTATGTGGATTCTGTATTTTCTCGAAAATATTGGAGTGCGTTCTTGTTCGCATCTCTAATATTTCATAAAGATTTGTAGATTTATGAAATATTAGATTAGTTAGTAGAATTTGTTTGTAAGTCTCCATTATTTTACCTAATAATTGACATTGTATTTTTCCACTGGACTGTGATTATGAGCCTGTGTAGCGTTTATAGCTTCTTCTTGTATTTGTAATTGTAACGGCAATATTTTTAACCGAACACCCATAGACATTAACGCCCTCGGTATAGAGGTTTTTCTTACATATCTGTTTTCCCAGACAATAATAATATTTTTTTCCAAAGTTCCTCACGGCATTGTTAATTGTTATGTCCCTCACGTGGTTCCCTAATTATGTGTCATTTCTAAAGAGGTTTTTTTTTGTGTACCTCTAACCTTCTAGTCTGAGTATTTTCAGGCATTCGAGATTCTTTTTCATTGTTAAGGGATGGGTATATAGATATTGTCCTTGGTCACAGTGAGTAGTAATTGTGGTTTTCGCATGCATTGTTACTGCAGCAAATATGGATGTTATCACCCTGAGGTATCAGTTCTATCCATCTGCGAATATTGAGTTTTACGGTTTCGAGTGTTAAACGGTCAAAGGCTTCACTAAAACAGAAAAAAAGAGAAATTTGTATTATACGTGATAATTAGGTGCAAAATGATTATAGTACTTAGGTACAGTAGTGAACATTTCCAAAAGAATAAGTTTAGATTATCATCGCGTAGCCGTTAATCTCGCTAATTGTTTGTATTCAATAATACGACCCTTTGATGTTACTCTAGCTCTTTGTTTATTTAAGCAATATTTGCTTCAGTTGATTATAGCTTTAATTTTTATATAATCCAGATATAAAAATATTGTTCAATCTATATGTAAATATATTTCTCCCTTAAATTTATTTGCGTCTGAGAATTAATCGGTATCTAGTGTGCGTGTGCATATTCATCATGTTTAAACACGAGTTTGCAAGTTCGTTAAGGTCTGACGATGGATTCGGTGCATGACAATACCCTTTGTATTTTGATTGCATGTGTCGTGGAATTAATTCTCAAGTTTACATATTGTTTTGACTAAAAGCTGTTATAGCTGTTGAAACTTCTACCATGCCAAAACATGGTAATTCAGCATTTTAAATTACAATTAACAACTTCGTTGATGCCGGCACTGGGTAACGACTTCGGTTCGCTATTCTTCCTTTATAACTTGTCTCCTTTAGTTGGATTAGTTGGTGTTTGTTAAAGCTTTCTCCTGTGGTGGTATTGCTAAATTAACACTTTTCATTTTCGCTATCGATCACGCGGTTGTGTATACAATGATCTTCTTGTTCGTTAAATTCTATATCATTGTTTGTATGTTCTGATAATAGACTTTCTGCATCACTTTTTGTTTAGGTACGAAAAGTCTGCTTGTAGCAAATGAAAGCAGTGCAGTACATTTTTTTTTATGCGAGTGCAGTTTTGTTTCTGTTTTTTTTAAGAAATCATGGTATTTAATTTGGAAAATGTTAAGTTCTCATGAGATAAACTAAAGACTAATAGTTAGACTTTTATGTTATAGTTTATAATATATATATGTATTTAAAATCCACAAATTTGAAAATACTACATGTCACCTCGGTGTGTGCTTTATTTTTCAATTTAATATTTAACCATATAGTATTCTTTTATCACGCATGACTACTTTATGGAATCAGCTGTTGCCAGTGTTATTTCTTAACCACTCTGACAATAGGGGCCTTCAAGAAGAGAGCCTACTCCTTTCTAAAAGCAAAGCACTTACAACTCCACTCCAGGTATCCGAATTTAACTCCTCTTAATCAAATGAATATAGAATACATCATCTCCTAATTTTGATTACACTCCCCCTGCTACTTCAGGTGGCGTGGCCTTGGCGGTGACATATCGAGCGACGTTTAGTCTCGCGATCACTTGGAGGAATCTCCAAAAAACTGGACGTGCTTAATAGAGCAAGACATAATTTCATCTCGGCCCACTGTATGCAACTTTACAAAGCGCAAGTTAGGCTTCACATGGAATACTATTTTCATCTCTGGACCGGGGTACACCAGTACCAACTCCTTCATTTGACCGCATTCAACGAAGAGCGGCTTGAATCTTTGATGATCATACATTACATATCGTTCATTTATATTACATAGGTACATTCAGATCGGCTTGATTCACTGGTCTTGTGCAGAGATGTTGCCTCTCTATGTATTTTTTTAATCGAATTTATTGCGAGTGGTGAGTGTTCTGAGGGGTTGTTCGGATTAATTCAAGTTAATAAATTTATACATCCTACATCACGGCAGAATTTAAAATTTTATCCTCATCATCTCACCTTGGGTCATCCACCACTGAGCGCTTTACGCGAAATATTCTACCACGCACGATTACTCTGTGGAATCAGCTGTCGCCAGCGGTATTTCAGAACTGATACGACTTAAGGACATTCAAGAAAAGAGCCTACACCTTTCTTAAATGCCGGCAACGCATTTGTAACTCCCCTGGTGTTGCGGATGTTCATGGGCGGTAGTAATCACTTACAATCAGTTGACCTGCTTGTTAGTTAGTCATAAAAAAATACCAATGATAATGTGTATTTGTCAATCAAAATCTTACAAAATAGAATAGAGAACTCCTATAGACATGAAAATGCGGAAGGATGATGGAAGGAAATAAAGAAAGAAGTTTTCCAATATTTCCTTACATTACGTAACATAATTTATAGATAAGTAAATACCTATATGCTTATTTTAAAGACCATTGTTTCTCAATCATTTTTATGTCGCGACCCAAGAAAAAGCTAAAAAAGTATTAGAGGTTAAGGCCCCCTTCACTATAAAATTATAATATAACATTTTGATAAATAGTTTATTTACACAAAGCAAACTATAAGCTTATTTTTTCATGTTGTTATTACATGGAAATATTTAATTTTATAAAACATTATTTTCTCGTTCATTATTCATTTAATAAACGAATCTTTTGTATACAGGTCTTATTTATTGAATAGATTGCGACCCCCTTTAAAAACAAAAGCGACTACCAGGCTGTGAAACGACGCTGTTAATACAACAATATTGAACCCCACCCCACCCCCCTACTCAAATCTTTGAATTAACTCATTGAAGAATTCTATTGGTACAGAAAATTTAAAAATAAACGGTTTTTCCGTATATTTTTCAATTGCTGTGAAAAAACAATAATTAATCCATTTAATTCAAAATATCCGCTATAAAGTGATTCTGAACTCTTAGTGTTAATATAAAATATAAGTTATTCTATAGATGTTATTGTTGTTACATTGCTGAACGACTCTAAAAAGGCACATATGGGTATTTTATTATTATGGATATATGGTTCAATTGTTCTCGAAAATGTTACACATTGACGGTTAAGCATATGTGGACCACCATGAAATATTATTGCATTCGTGAATGGCATGAGACAGACACTTAAACAGATAAATATTATAAAGGTAAATAATGTACGAAGACAAATTAAATAATTGCGGGTTTCTATACATTTACGGTAAAACATGGGAAGAATTTCGTGTATTTTTATTATTAAAAAAGATTGATAAAGTTGTGAAATGTATAGATTATATTTGTCATTTATGATGGAGGACATACTGTTAATATAATAAACAATAAATAACTAGGTAATTAAATTAATAATTTATAAATTTAGGATATATGTAGGATGAGTGAAATGTAACGTAAGACGGTCAATGCGATGATCGAATGAATGAGCGTAACGACAAGATAGATCGTATGAACAAGTGCGAAAGAGATGACGAATATGTGACATATGAGGCTTTTTAAAATAATCGATAGGGGATCTGTCAAGAGAAAAGACGTGTCGGCATTGTATTATTTTACTTTAGTTTTTTAATATAATTTATCATTTGTCTAATTTCGCTGGTGTTCTTCATTTTGGACCCAATCCCACATACATTTAAAACAAAAGTGTATGATTCTTGTGTTTTTGTAATTTAAGAACTTGGTTGAAAATGGGTTTTATATATAAAATATATATAAATTATATAAAAGTATGAAGAAAATACATTTTATGGCGGGAACTATAACAAGTTCTAAAAAATAAGTTCTTTTAGTTGGACATTTTGAATTAAGTAGATGTATTAAAATTGAAAAAGCTAAATTAAAGAAAACCGCTTCAATAAACTTGTCTTGAAGTAGTTAATCTACTCCAAAAGAGCTCTTCATTAATTTAAGCTCGCAGTACCTTGAAGTGATATATTGTACAATATACCTGTATTACGTCGGCTAGCTCAAGTGCTGCTTCGGCACTCACAATGTAAACACAGGGTGGAGTATGTTTGGATAAGGGCGATAGCTGATAAAAATATATATATAAATAATAATATATATAAAAAATATATATATAGATAAATAAAAACTAGAAGTACAGATTGTCATATAAAAGTAACTCACTATTCGTTTAAACTACTTTAGACAAGTTAATAAATAAATGTAGCAACTCTTTGGTAAAACTCTTGGCAAGTACTATAGATAAGGAAACATATAGATCAGAATATTATGTTATAAATAACACGGACAACCGTACCTGCCTCCGAAATTTTTGTATGACGTCTCGACCCCAAATGGTACAAGTACATAGTCTTTACTTGAAGACTCATATTTGCGCCATAATATAATATACATGGTTATTTTGCCTCTGTAGCCTCTTCTACACTGATGGAGGTACCCCAGAGATGGGGCTATAAGGAATTTCTTGACGCCGCTACCATAAGCATATTTTACTGGTGTTGCTACATAAGCTCTACTAGACGGATTGCACCGCTACGCGTATATTAATTTGTATATTCCGCATCAGTCGAATATACCACTTTTTTGTGAGTAAATGATGCCTTTGAAATTTATCTTTTTCATTAGTAACGAAATATATTCTTACTTTCAATTTGACAATTACATTCAAAACAAAGTTCCTTAGCGTATGTGAAATTACGGAATTGCAGTATGCCATTAGCATGTCAATATTAAGTTTTCTTAATGAAATTCCGCGAAACTGCTCTACTGCTACTGAATTTATCTATTATTAATTCTAGATCGTAAGTTAGCAAACTATTCCTTTATTTATATATCATTTGAAATTAAGTATCCGACCAAGAGTACTATCAGGATAAATATATTTAAAACGACAAAATTATAACAGCAGGGTTAACCAAGATGCCTTGTTACAATCGTTAATGCTAGTCAAAATTTCAAAGTTAAGTCACGATTAATATTCGTTTGTGCTGAACCAATGAATAGAAAAAACGTAGACAATTTTACAACTTCTATTCGCTTTGACAAATTAGGTTTGGTTTATTTCATCGGATTTTAAGAGTGATTTAAAAATGCCGTCACTGCTACCACCGTGTATGATAATCCGAAGACTCCCTTACCCATTCCAACGTAAATTCTATTCTCTCGCCAACACTTAATGTAGCTTAATGGCTGCTTCATATACAGGTTTCATGTATAAAATACGGTTTTTTTTTTGTTTTCGCAGATAGCTCTAAAATACTTATCTTGCTAGTGGAAGAGCATAAAAGAATAATTGTCTATTATTTAAAATTGAAAGCTTAGGTTTACGATTAAAAAAAAAGCAATATACGATACAATGTACACACGTGATATTTAGAAAATAGACACAACCGCAGTTAGTGATGCCATATTTTTTTAAAATAGCATTTAGTTCACGGATTTTCTTCGTTATACAACAATATCAAAACTTTTGTTTAATTTCATAAAGTTTTCATGGAGATGAAAATTTTACCCTAACTTTACCATCACATTTCTTTCACATGCGATTCACACGCCGACATTCCTGTTAGGGAAAATTATATTAGTGTTCCATTAGGAAATGTACACTAATATAAATTTTATATCTGTATCGATTTTTGCTAATTTATTCGCTTTTTGTTTGAAAAAATAGCTGTGTGGTTTTAAATTATAAATATATAATTAATAGCTGTCGCCCGCGGCTTCGCATGCGTGGGATACACGTATATTAGGTACTATATATAAAAAAAATATTTTATGAAATTGTATATATAATCAATCGAAGTATGTACCATTATTATCTGCGCACTTTCGCCATTTTATAGGAAGTTCATTGGTGCCATTTTTAAAAAAAATTTGAGAGCAAGGATCATTAAAATATTTGAAAGCGTTTTGGACTACCCCATGTGAATTGAATTTAATTCCCTGCAAGAAATTGGCCGAATTTCGAAAAAAGTGGTCGTGGTGTAATCGTGGTAATATGTTGGAACAAGGTCCGAGAGTGTGGTGGGTGTCGGAGACATTCCAATCGCAGCTCCTCTAATTTAGTGACCGTCTGTATGGAGTCTAGCGTTTTCATAAAGCAGCAATGGGCTAGAGCAATTGACCAGTCTCGGTTATTTAACGGCTTGCTTTTCAATCGTGGTTTGCAATACAGCTTGTTGACAATACAGATCTGTCGTAATCGTCTGGCCAGATCTTAGGAAGCTGTACGCTGATGTAGAAGCAGCACTAGTCCACCAAACACTCATCAGTACCTTTATCTGAGTGAACTTTGGTACAGGATTTGGCCGGTTCTGGGTTCAAACACAGTGATGAGCGTTTCTGGTTGTCTGTTACAGTATTGTTATTGTGACGGTTGATTTGTTAAAGTAACGCAATACTCAATTAGTGTTTGTTGGTGTGCTTCACTCAATTCATGCGGTACCCATTTCTTGTTTCTTATTTTAATATATATATATATATATATATATATAATATATATGTATATGTATATAAATCCTTCCATAGTTGTTGCTTACCACACAAAGGCTTCAAATGCTCTGCATTGTAAATCAGTCAGTCAACAAGGACAAGTAATTATATATGCATAGATAGATAAATAATATTCTATTATTATATTCGCCGGTCGTCCAACACGTCGAGACGGACTGATCAATGTCGTCGTAGAATATAATAATATAAACTGACCTGAGCTGCCGCCAGCTGCGGTTACAAAATACCGGATACGTTACGCCAAAAAATTTTTGTGGAAATACCCAGATTCATCACCACTACATAATGTGAGCAGAGCGCCATCTTAAAAACGTATTCCGCCTGAAAAAGGAGGTGACGGACTAAGTCCAATCCAAAACTTTCAAACCCCGTAATACATGCCTTGAGTCTACTGCTCATCTCGTCTCATCTCATCTCGGGGGCTCATCAGAAGCCCTTAAGCCCAATATGTTGCTATCGCAGCCTTAAGCATCTCCTCACTAACCGTTTACGTAGCATACGCAACGGAAGCTCTAAATAGGAATTGTTTTTACATTTTTCATGGATGTTCCATTCCTATTGGTCGTAGCGAGACTATAGTGTTCTATAGTCTATAGCCTTGTTGAATTGACTATCACAACACTATACACAAAAATATTTTTTTCAATTCCAACCGGTAGTTCCTGAGATTAGCCTGTTCAACCAAACAAACTCTTGAGCTTTATAGTTTTATATATATATATATATATATATATATATATATATATATATATATATATATAGTATAGATTCAATTCAAAGATCACGTTAGTTTTAACTGACGCTGAGCATTAATAGTTGTGATCGTTCTTGTTTGTAATCTATGGAGGGGCCAATGTTCAGCAGCGGACAGGCTGGGATTTAGCTGATGATATATTCCACTCCTAAACATCACTTTCTACGCATTGAGTACGCTTGGTTTATACGCGAGCGTCAATACTATCTAAGGCATAAGTTTTTAGCAGTGATAGAGCTACACTGCTTGTTTGTTTCTAGCTGCAGAATGAATGTGTCAGCTCGATCGGGGGAGGACCACGCCCTCACAGAATACCAGCGTAAAATAGCAGTATAATATTGCTGTTTCGTCCGGCGAGTGTAGGGATCCGGAGACCTTTATTACTGGTGACGAGGCATTCTATCTCCGTCCTCAAGGGTGACAACGCATCTGCATTATGATTCCTTGTCAAGGATGAATTCAGATGTCATGGGCCGCAGAAATCACTTACCATCAGCTGTACTGAGTGCTCGTTTGTTACTCACAATGTAATTAAAAAAAAAGTTGATTGATAGCAGGTATAAAATCAGCGCTACTGATTTTTTGTCGTTTTCTTCCTATTGTATTCCCGAGGCCCGCCGCACTGTTATTATTCTTTTCATAATTCCTTTATATTCTGTTTTAGCCCGGATGAGCAAATGCTGAAAATGATAACGGATATGCAGTCCAACCGTATGGACTCTCAGCGCGCTGTGCTCTACCCTATCGTAAAGGAGAAGAATGGAGACCAGGACGAAAGAGATAATAAAGAGATGGTGAAGAAAACCAATGAGGACGCTGATTACTACGCAGGCGCAGCTTTGCCGGAGTTTCCTCCTAAGCCAGCTGTGGACATCTTTGAGGATGATGGATTTCTTGAAATGATTGAACGCGTCCAGGTAGATTTGTAGTATTTTGGTGTAATGTATATTTTTATGAAATTATGCTATTATTACTATCAAGTGCACAGTTTACTTGATATAAAGGACCGCCGTCATCATAAACACCCACATCCTTCCGCGTTGTGATTCAAGACGCTGTATACACACTAACAGTAACCACCAGGTTAGCAGGCGGGAACCGCACACTGGAACGCAATAACGCGCTCATGATGTACAAACTTTAGCACGTATGTGCCTTTTGTCCCTAAAATTCCGAAAACGGTTGTACAAACTTGTTGGTATTCGAACGACTGACTGCTAGCTAATGTCTTAGCATAGGATGAGATTACTTTGATGATTTAAATTCTATATTCATCAATAAATAACCAAGTACTCTATGCCCTAAGCATCATATCGTCATATCACATTATGGAAACAACTTAACTCAAAAAAGATAAATTTTGTGGTCGTTTTCGTGCATGCGATATTTTAAAAAAAATATAAATGATAAAATGTGATAGATATAGGTCACTTTCTTGACCGTTTCTATGCAGATCGAGTGTCATTGGTCGTATTCTGTAGTAAAGTTTCGGATCTAAAGATTATATATACACTGCAGTCATAAGTTTAAGACCACCTTAATTGAAGTAGGAAAATAAAGTAAACCTCCAATAAAATATTCAATGTTTAATTAACCTGTTTAATCATCTAATAGAACTTTGATTGACAAACAATATTCTTAAAAAGCCTAAAGAAATATTAACAGTCCATGCAAAAAAAGGCTATAGTTAGCTAAACTGATTTTTCATCAAAAAATTCTCCTTTACATTCCTTACATTTTATGACTTTTTCACAAGTCTCGGCATACGGGCAATCAATTTGTTAATGGTGTCTTGTGATATATTGTTCTAAGTTTCGTATAAAGCACATTTCTTCTCGCGAGGATGGGCTACGAATACGGACGTTCCTATCAGGATCTTCCCACAAAAGTTCAATGGGATTGAGATCCGGGCTCTGAGGAGGCCAGACCATGTTTTTAAACACCCCTTGTGCCTCTTTCTCTTCTAAATATCCTCTACGTAATTTTGAGCTATACTTTGGGTCATTATCTTTTTGGAAAATAAATCCATCTCCAATTAATCGCAACCCAGAAGAAATGGAATTTTGTTCTAAAATGTTTCTGTACTGTTCCTTTTTCAAAATCCCTTCCATTTTAATCAAATCGCCAGTTCCTTGGCTAGAGAAGCAACCCCAGACCATAATTGAGCCACCACCATGCTTGATTGTTGGGACTACACAATCTGACACCATCTTTTCTCGGGCACTGCGTCCAAAGTAAATTTTAAGTTTTAAACCGAATAGTTCAAACTTGGATTCATCGGTTCAAAGCACTTTTTTAAAATCTTCTTCAGTCCAATCTCGATGGGCAAGAGCCCTCTGCATCCGTGTTTTCTTGTTTTGCGGCCCTAGCAGAGGTTTTCGAACAACAACACGACCATACAACTTTGAATCTCTCAGTCGCCGTTTTACTCAATGATAAAGGTTGAACTCGGGTTTTGTTTACTTCAACGCGGATTTCTGGTGCTTTTAAGCGTCTATTTCACTTGCTGGTAACAACAATGAAATGATCTTAACTAGACGTGGTAGCTCTCGGCCTTCCCGAGCGAGGACGATCTTGAAAACTGCCTGTCTCCCTGTATTGAGTTATTGTGCCATGAACACATGTCTTCGATAACTTCAGTTGTGAAGCAATTTCACGTTCGGATTTGCTTTCATTATGTTAAACAACGAAGGCACTTCACTGCTAATTTCACGAGCTGTTCCCATTTTATGAAGTCTTCACTGTAAAAACCACAAGTTTAGACTATACGATAGACAATACGTATCAAAAGAAAATTAATTAGTAATGAGGACATTATAAAAATATTATTACGACTCTACCACCTAGCTCGTTTTTCAGTGTTTGAAAACAATAGATGTTTATTGTTCAATAACTTGAAAGTAAACAAAATAATGATTTAAATATTCGATACTAACAATAGAAGGTGCAGATGTGCATATCTCTTATATATCCTATGGGATTTTATTACAATTGATGGATAACTATGTTGTGTATGTACGGTCTTAAACTTTTGGCCGTTAGGGTATATATATATATATAATACAAATTCTCTGCACTTGACGTTAATTAAATATTACTCTTTTACTCTAGATTCCAATTTTTGATATATAATTTAATTGCTACTTAAATTTAAGGGCGCTCGGCTTGACGATCAACGGGCCGAATTACCACGCAATATGAAAGATGAGGACGGAATCTTGGCTGAAGAAGCATTCTATGATTCGCTCGTGAGCGCTCAATCAGATCGCATGGAAGATCAACGAGCTACGGTAAGCATGCTATCATTTTTTTTCTTTTTTATGATAGACGTATATAGCAAGTTCTACTCGAATTTCTTCGAAACAGCTTCACACTGACTGACAGTTATTTTCAGTACGCAAACTCTGCGTTTTAAACTATATCATAGAATTACAGCATTCACTGAATTATACCTTATGTTATATATATATGAGCTATACTATTATTATTTCTCGTATATTTAAAATAATATATCAAGTAAGTTGTAAACAAATATTTTGTTTTTAATAAAATTTATTATTTTATCTTGAGCAAAATAAGATCCCAATGTGATAGATGGGAGATGTACAGATTTCTTGTATATAATCTTAACATACGAAATATACATTTCTCTAAGATATGATATATAAAATACATAATAATATTTAAATTTCAGATCCCGATGAGGGGCAATCGCTCTAACAAGGGCATTTCGGGCTTAAAGAAGTAAACGAATAATCATGCCTTTCTTCTCGCGTAGGAATCATGCACGTTGGCTATGTAGGCTTAGTTTCAATCTAGGCCTGACATATATATACATAACAGGCCTATAACGAAACATTTAGATCAAAAAGCACTCTGCCATATTTCATTTGAAAGGTAGAAGGAATTTGTATATTAGATGAGAATTCGTGCTGTCGGCTCTCTAATCTATTTTCTATAACAGATTTTATTTTCTTATATTTAAAATATATTATTGGATTTTACAAAATTTGTGTAAATCATCTTTTCTGAGGACCTCTCATCTAATTATATTGACATTTCTACCTTTCGTTATTTTCCACCGGTTTGTAGTAATCTTGTTATTCTATAAATGACATATTGGACGTTCACTGTAGTTATATTTGTATAAATGTGTAGCGCAAAATAATCGTGCAACATCTCACGTTCCGTGACTAAGAAAGTTTTGAGATACCAAGGCAAATTACGTTGGAAGCTTTCCGTTAGTTTACAGTACAGGGAACGTCGACGGTTCGTCTGGGTCAAGATTTAAAGCAATGACGAAAGTTTCCTTTAAGATCCCCAACTATTAATAGAAAATCAATCCGCGTGTTTTCCGGGCTCTATATGGTCCCGGTTCCGTCTGCCAGATTTTTTATTGCTTCCATGTTGGTTCCATTACTGAACTCATTGTACGGTCACATCTAAAATCAACTTTTAAGAAAAGCTAACTTACTTAATTTAAAAAAAAAATTGCACAGCTTGGTTCAATGGTTCCCTATAGTACGTCTAAATACATTTTAAGACTTTCTTAAAATGATTTTTTTATTATGATATTATTGTCTGAAAATGATCACGTTAGTAATTTTCGTGACGAAAATAGTGAGTATGTAAAAAATATACATGTTTTTGCTGAAATGGCTTTGGAATTTTAAATTTCAAAAAAATAATGTTAGTATTCAACTATATTACGTTTTATTTTTATTTTGGTTTCTCAGAACTTCCACTAGTCACACACAGACTCCCACCTGCCTCTTTTGTACACCATAAAGTAATGAGGTACCCAACGTGATCCTAGAAGTTAGTCTGCATGCAAGTCCGTAACGATTATATAATAAGATTATAATTCTAAATGTTCTATGTTGAATGAACTTATTGCATGCAATTACTGGTTAAACTTAAGTTCCTTTCAGCGATGCATCACTGAGCCCTAAAATAGACATTTCGTAAAATATTTCAAACATCTTGAGGTAGGGAATGACATCGCTCAGTGGCCACCATTCAATAACAATTATTACGTTTCAAATATTCCGAATTCAGAAAGCATTCGGGAAACACGCTTACAGGCACGAATTACCATGTACTTTTTTTTTTGCACATACATGCGCTCTTTTATGGAATTATTGATGTATTAAATATTTATAATGTATTTAATAAAATATTTATCAAAATTTTAGTTTTTTGAGAAGCTACGGTGGAATTGTATATACGTGATAGTTAGATTTGAAATGATATATTATAGACGAGTATCGACGTCGCGTCAATATCATATTTTATATTATAAATATAAATTTTCCAAATCCCATATTGGAGTTATACAAGTTTAGTAACTATACACAATCCAACAATATGCTCATCATGAATGCAATGTTTTGAGGTTGTGAGTAACGTCAATTTGGTTCAATTAGTTTCAATCTAGACGTGGAGTTTTATATCGTTACATGTCGGTTATCAATGAACTGATTAAAAATCTGTTTGATTTATTTTTTTCTCCTTATGATTTAATATCACTTTTATTAACGGAATATTGTTTTACTATTACGGCCAAAAGAAAATCTACATACCGACTCAACATAATACCGGTCCACAGCTAGGCGTCGTAAAATTATTACTAATTACGTCAATAGGACTAAAATCCATATAGTTCTTATTCTTAATTTTTTTTTGTAATATTTTTTAGATAGTATAATTAAGACTTACTTTAAGGCTGATACTGACGTACGTGATAAATTATCAAATTTAAAAAACTGTGTAAGATTAAAATATTGTTAACGATTTAAGGATTTATTTGATATTAAATTAACAATTACTTATATGAAGACTAAGGTTGATCATAAAAAATATTACTTTTTAATTATGAAAGTAATTAAAAATGTTTAATATTTACAGACTATTAAAAAAACGGTTCGTGTTATAAAATTTGTCACGTTCTATTAATGTTATTGTAATGGAATTGACTAACATATAAAATGAGTAGCTGTAATGGCCACGTTCACATAGGCGACTGAGGAATATGGACTTATGAAATATCCTAAATTTATAATTATCTAATATACATATTTGAATATTTGATGTGTATATTATTTTATTCGGAAATGGGGGCGGGGGGGAGGGTGGTTGGGGTCGAAGCCACTTCTGCGTAATTTTATCACCGAGTTACATTCCAGTGTGCACTTGTTCCAGTCATTAATTA
The DNA here is from genome assembly GCA_029286865.1 of Teinopalpus imperialis. Lineage (NCBI taxonomy): Eukaryota > Metazoa > Arthropoda > Insecta > Lepidoptera > Papilionidae > Teinopalpus > Teinopalpus imperialis. Next base: position 2,434,043 of record JAGSMU010000037.1, on the reverse strand, counting down.
ATAGCATAGGCAAATTTCATACATTTCACGAGCACGTGTAAATTTGATTTGTGGTAAACGGACGTGTCTAGTGCCTGCACGCTCCCTACTCAGCGGGCCCCCGCTCGCGAGTCTATTCGCTAAAGCTGTAGAGCGGCATCACACAATACACAAAACAAAAACCTGCACATATTGCCAGAGTGCGTGTCTGACGGAGTTGACGATTGCGAGAAAGCCTATGAGTTGTCAAACATAGACGCGTATACAGTTACGTCTTTGCCACAGGTAAAAAAAAACGTGCTCGCTCGCATAAATCAGAAACAGTAGTTATTTTTCAAATATTCAACAAATAGGGCTTACAATTTTTTTAATTACTTACTAATACTTTTTTTAATTACTTTTTAGTTATATTACAGTCAGTATATTGAGCAGTGCAGTTATATTGAAGACGTTTTCACCAATTCTCCACACTAATTAGCCAATTCGATGTTGTTTGTCATAACGCGTTTGATGTATCCTTTAATTAGGTAAAGTCCAGTCCAGTCCAGTAATTACAGATACAACACGTATTGAGGCATGTAATTACGTAGGCGTAATTATATGTCGCAGAATACGTTCACAATACGAACAAATGTTCCTATGGTGCATACAGTCAGATGAATTATAACCTCAGCAATAATACGTCCGAAACATTTGTCAATTAGCAGTGTTAGACATATTATTGTATCACTATAAAATCCTTATAATTTGTTATGCACATTTCCCTTTTTAAGTCCATGGTATTTAGTTTTAATAGGAAGAGAGCTTATGGCCGTACATAATTAACTCACAAACGATATTATACCTTTGGCAAAAGTCATATCGATTGTACGTAATAACATGATGTAATGCAACTTCATGCGTGAGTACTATATAAACCCTTGTAAACAAATAGATATTTTAAAGAAGTTTCAAATAAGAATATTAAGTGTATACTCTAACACATAATAATTTTAGATAATAACATTTACCAAATTCGATGCGTAGCCTTTAAAATCTATATTGTAATTAAATAACATTATTATTTAGGGTAATAAAGTATCGATATGGAGTATTCAATTTCAGGCGACATGGAATTTGAGTAATAGTTCTGTGGAAGTAATAACTTTCAAAATTTAAAGTTAAATATAAATGTGTAATAACTGTGGAGACACTGGTCAAGAAAGTTTTGGTACGCTTGATTAGATTTGAGCATCCGAAAATATTTGTAAAAAAACAATGTTTTGCTGTTATGTAACTATTTAAAAAACAATGTTTTGCTGTTATATAACTATTTAAAAAAAACAATGTTTTGCTGTTATGTAACTATTTAAATAACAATGTTTTGCTGTTATGTAACTATTTAAAAAACAATGTTTTGCTGTTATATAACTATTTAAAAAAAACAATGTTTTGCTGTTATGTAACTAATTAAAAAAACAATGTTTTGCTGTTATGTAACTATTTAAAAAAACAATGTTTTGCTGTTATGTAACTATTTAAAAAAACAATGTTTTGCTGTTATGTAACTAATTAAAAAAACAATGTTTTGCTGTTATGTAACTATTTAAAAAAACAATGTTTTGCTGTTATGTAACTATTTAAAAAAACAATGTTTTGCTGTTATGTAACTATTTAAAAAAACAATGTTTTGCTGTTATGTAACTAATTAAAAAAACAATGTTTTGCTGTTATGTAACTATTTAAAAAAACAATGTTTTGCTGTTATGTAACTATTTAAAAAAACAATGTTTTGCTGTTATGTAACTATTTAAAAAAGCAATGTTTTACTGTTATGTAACTATTTAAAAAAAACAATGTTTTGCTGTTATGTAACAATTTAAAAAAATCTCGCTACAACTCTTGACCAGAGTCTACCACTTACTTATCTTTTTACAATTACAACGATCAACCTGAAATACAACCTGAAGTTGTAAATCCTGATTTATATAAATTTTAGAGTACCTCTGAATCAATTGTGTAACACTGAACCCCTATGTATTTGGTTTTATTTTAGGTAAATATGCAATATATAATTAACGACGACCTACATTTAATCGAATACTTTTTGTACGTAACATGTTGGCCTAACAAAATTGGTCAAAACACAATAAATTATATAAGTCAGGATTATGTTAATTAGTAATGAATATGTAAAACTAAATATCGGTTAAATTAGATAAATAATAAAATGCCAAATTATTATAACAACTCGGAAGTTTTCTTTTCATTCCTTTCTGTGATTTCCTAAGATGATAAATATTTATATTTCAGTTATTATATTCTTCATTGTTAACCATTTTTATAATTTATTTGAGTTATCCCAACTTTCCTTGTTTTTTTTACTCTGCCTTGGTTTGACTTAACTATGTATTTTAATATATTTAAATAGATATAGCAATTTTTATGTAAATTCTTTTTTAAGAGAGATACAATTTCTGACGAAAAAACTGTTCTAGTAGTATAAAAATATAATTTGTAAGTTTATTAAATAAATCATGTTGAATCAAAATGAAATATGTATATCGTGATATAACGTACCTGTCTTCTGAGAAGAAAAATGAATCTTAACCGGTGGTCCGTCGGTTGAAAGCACCTGAAGGGGTCCGAGAATTAACTATACAATTATTAAATAAATGACAAATCGTGAAGTATCAAGTTAAAAGAGCTCATAAAGAATGAAGGTGCGGTCGTGGTGTACAACAAGTGTGTCGCTCAATACATTCTGTTCCACGTACAATTACGCGGTTAATTATGAGTGATTTTGGGCTGCAAAAATCTATAAAACAATGTATCCACCTACCAAGTCTGTTATGGTAGGTTCTGCACCGAGACTCCGTCCCATATTTGTTTGTCAGATCTGCTAGGTATGTTTTTAATTGTGATTTTCTTTGTACCTAGTTCCGAGGAATTACCATTAAGACACTTATATGTCGTCTTTTTTTATTTATTGATTATGCTGTTTTTACAGATTTTATTTGCTCACTGCCAGAGTTCAAATTATGTAGGTCGGTAACTAAGAAAGACCTATGAATAGCTTATAATAGATTTATTTTGTTTTCAGAATGCCACCAAAACGAAAGTATAACGGTGGTTATATTAAATTGATCTTTTCTTCAACAGAGAACACAATGCGTAATATGCGCAACTATTTTGGCCAATGCTACTTTAAAACCGACAAAGTTGGAACATCGTCGATCAAACTGACCCAGCGGAATAAGTAAAGCGGTATCTGAAAAAACGTCTGCATCGTTTGAAAATTCATAATTGATTGCTATATCCAAATAAGGAGTATTGGCGAATCTCCAATTTCGTAAAAGAATATTCGCGAAATTCCACTACTAAACAACACGATGAAGTCGCGTATTCATAAAATTTCAATTCAATGATGAACAATTTATTAATAATATAAAGTTTAACCTTGATTTGCTGCTATAATGTGATTTTTAATGATTACACAATTATAAATATAAATACACAAACATATAAATAGTTACTATTTACTCTAGAACTGGAAATAACATCGCAGTTTTGGATGCAATAAGCTAACCGGTATGAACTCGCTAAATGAAAATATATGAAATCACCTGATGGTTCGTGATCTGTCACTCACGTATATCCGCAACACCAGAATAGTAGCAGCTGCATTGCCTGTCTTTATGAAAAGTGTTGGCTTAGTTCTAAAGCCGGTAGTAGTTTGTCGTTCCGGTTCGGAAATACCACTGGCGACAGGTAATTCCACTGGCTACCTGTGTAAGGCAGAAAACTGTGAAACGCACAGCAGCCAACCATCGGGATGGTGAGGACGAAATTTTGAAATCTGGTTGTTAGAATTCGATAGCTGGAATTAATCCGAACAACTCAGAAAACTTCCCATGGTAAAAAAGGGTGAAAATTGCCGATTGCCGAAATCTCTTCGTTAAATGCAGTCGAATGGTAGGAGGTAGTATAGGCTAATTTGTAGTTACCTTTCAGGTCCACTGCGGAACTGAACATGGATTGATATGTCCACGCCTAGGATTTCGATACTGGCTACTAGGTTGTGGAATCCTCACATAATAAGGGGAATACGTCGAAGGGGAATCATCCATCGAGAAGGTAACCTGCCTATGGAGCCGGGGCTAAGTTGCATACCGTCCCAATCAATGGGTACTATATTCAGAATTAAACAGTATTCCGACGAACCAAGAGGGGCAACGATGCAGGATATATAGTTAACTGGCATGGAAGGTCTATGTCTGGAACCCGCAAAGGCGAAGTAACCAGTTGTGTCAGATTATATGACAAAGAACAGTCGTAAACAAATATGGTGTGGCGGGTGTTGTAGTCGCAGAGTATCACGATCCACGCGGGATGGATCTCTTGTAGTACGAAATCTGTAACCAAATGGATGCGGTCGATGAGGCGGTAAGTTTCGGTCTACCGCTATGGAACCTATAAACGTGGTCGTCACGCAAGAGTGGACAGGTGGACTGCTGAGGCGTCTAGAGCAGATCAGATAACACACCGGCCTGCTCCAGTGCTCCGAGTAGGAGAGGAATGAGGTATCAAGTGGAGAAGATATCTTGCATCTGGGTGAGAAAGAGCAAAGCCAGCCTCGTCGTTGTGAGTAGTGGACGGCGTTAAGGTTGGAATGAAGGCGTGGATTATCCGCATCTAGCGTAGCTGGGTGTGCCCCGAGCGGAAGGTCGGTGGGCGTCCATACCCAGTGCGCATAGAATAAGCCGAGTGTGGAGGCCACTGAGGGTTTATGCAATTCGTCGGTTTCCCTTGGGTAGATTATAGATAGAGGCGGCGATAATCTAGAGTACGTGGTACTACCCCGTTCGAGCCTGTCCATTCACGCAAACTGATACGCGTGATGCAACAAAGATTCTGCCACATGTTGTCGAAGTCCACGAACTAGAGAGGAAGTAAAATTACTCCTTAGTAATATGGAAAACCAGGAGTTGCTGAATAGTTTATTTGGTGGATATTTTCTCAGAACTAAGTAAATTAAAACTTAAGCTGTAAGGATCTGGAAATATGTTTATACTTGGAATGTACGAGTGCGTTCATCGCTTGAATCGATGGACCTATGGATCAGTAATTTTTCTGCGTTCTGATATACTAAATCCAATTATTGATAGATAGTGTACTGATATTAAAGAAACAATGCAAAACCACATTGCTCTTCACTTGCAAGACGTAAAATAAGTTTAATCCCTATTTTCCTGAATGTGAGGACAAAGGAACTAATTTTAACAAAGTGTAATATATTTTACGCGCTTACCCACGCTTATCTACCACAATCCCTAAAGTGATGTCTTCGAGTACAAAGAGTGATGCATACGCTGCCCTGGCAAGCGGATGTTGGGTGATTTGATGCCGTGTCGTGAAATGCAGCTGAGCGCGCGTACGGAGACCTCAGACATCCAGATTGGCAGATCGACGGGCAAATCCCTACAGCATCACAACATGGTTCCTGCGAGTGCGCCGCCTGTGAAACCTACTCGTGCTTGAGATCCTTTCAACCTAAGCGCAGTTCACAAATAATACTATAGTACCATATACCTTAAGCTGAAACATTAGTACAATAGTGTAAATATTTAGTTTTATTTTAATTACCATTATCTTTATCATAGTCATGGTTAAACTGTACAGTAAATTTAATGTCTGAATATTTGCTGAAGAGAGGTAGTACGTACGAGTCTAGATCGGGTCGGTTTCTCTTTCACTTATTCCAAAAACAGTCCTATCAGGAAGTGCGTCTTCCTATTGCATATAGTACATACTTCTTCCATGGATTTTACTGTCGCGTTAATAATGTTGTCATCTTTTTATTTAAGCAGCGACTTGCGTATTACGAGGTTTAGAATATGGCCTTCTGATTTCTAACTCGAAAACCTCAGAAGTCTACTATATGCATAACCTTTCGAAGTGTTTTAGAATTTACAATAGCTTTACATATATACTTTATACTTACACCGCTAAGCTACTTTATACTTTACGACAGGAGCAATCCTATATATTATTGTATTATGTAACAAATTTGTTGCACTTTTAGCATTGGGTGCACATGTGATTTTTAAAAAATATTATTTGATTTTTTATTCACATTTACTAACACTTATATAACTAAAATATTAGGCACTAATTATAATAATTCATTAAAATGATATTTATTTTTGTTTTTTTTTAAACATGTTTAAATTTAATTTTTAATATTTATTATAATCTTAATCTTAAAATGTTGAATTCTACTAAATACTGTGTTTGTGTAATGCCTGCGTTGATAAATCTTGTGCAGCTTCCTTGTAACCAATTTTGGCATTTCCACTTATCCACTATATGTTTGTATTTTATATTTAGTACGTTCATGTTGCTTTTATAGATTTTGTGTATTAGTAAATGGGCTTTGTGTTAACTTTTAATGTACACGGTTTACATTCACTATTTACAAAATTACGCACTTTACACCACGGACAAGATTATTTAGGTGATCAACATTCAGTAGATTCCCTTCCTGTGATATTTCTAATGGTGAAGTTACTTGTTCCGTGACTGTGCAAGGTATCAATACTCTCCCGGCGTTTTGCAGGGATCGGTGCACATTTTGATTTGCCAGTCTGAAAGTGCAATTCTTCATTAATACAAATAACACAGATGATCGCCGAGAATAATGTTTCACATACGCAATTGCAGCATTGCAACGTGATGCGTACGCTTTTAAATATGCCATTGTCTCTAGGTTCTCGGAGAGTTATGAGAAGAAGGAGGTAAGGACGAGGTAAGGATTCTGTTTGCAAAAGAACTTTGAGATCGTAGGACTATTATAAATATAATAACTCCTACGTCAGTCACGGTCTTTTGTAGAGCCTGTATTCCCAGTAGTTCTCAAGTCCATATTGTATTAGGTGTTCAACATCCACAGGATATAGGTGACCTTAATAGACCTGGTGGACCGACTCAGAAAAATGTTTGCTTTCCACACGACTTGAATGCAAGTATCTTCAAAATATAATATTTTTCCCTATACCTAAATACAGGGTTAAAACGACTCCTATTAAAATATCATATTCGGATGTCAGTGGGTCAATTTGCTCTGACTTCCCTTTTTTTACAACCTATCACCGAATTGTTATTAATGAGTCAGTCAGTCGGCTTCGCGTAGCGTCTATCCCAGTATAGCGTAAAAAGGACAACTATGATTTTCATACACTAATCTATCCTCCAAGATGCATTATGTTGGTTACCTCCCCATCTTTTAGCATCCGACATTGTGCGCAACACTGAATGTATCCGCTGTCTGTAGAAACCATTATCACTCCATCACCAAAATTGTGACTTGAATTGCTTACAAACTATTAAAGGGTACTCTACATATGTTGATTAGCTTTGTTAAGTTTTAAGAAATAAAGCGACGGTTTAATCGTCATGTCAATTCTATTGGGCGAAACAATACCAAGAAAATAAAAAATTGTTAACGTGGCAGTAATAGAATTAATGCGTAGAATCGAACTTTGACCACTTTTAATATGAGAGTAAAATATGAGACTAGTGCGTCTGTTGTGTGAGAAAAACCTTGTTAACCTTGTTAAAAAACACTCTTAAGCCGCCCACTTTTTTTTCAATTCATATATGTATATTCAATTAATATGTATTAACTTCTGCTTCAGGGTCTATAATAGAATGCTGTTGGGATTTAGACCCAAGGAGGATACGCAGAAGAAAGCTGCGGTCCGCCCGAAGATACGCAAGAGCTCAGGACGCCGTGAGCAGGTTAAGGACGACTACAAAAAGGTAAAAACACAGTTCGCCTATAGCAAGTAACTTCTGCAGCTCTATATATATATATATATATATATATATATATATATATATACTGTGGTGGTCGTATAATTAAAGACGCTCAAGGGATATTAGATCATTGAATATTTATTTTTATTTATAATACAACCTACATGCTGTATAAATTGAACAAAGGTATGGCCAACTTATTAAAGACACGCTAACTAACTAAGAAAAAAATAATGTAATAAATATTAAAATAATGTTTATTGTAATGAATTCTAGACATTTTTTAAAATATTATATAGTTTTCAATATTTTGTGTCCTTTAACAGCAATAGCCCGAAATTGTTTTGGCATTTAAATGATTAAATTAGGAACATGAAACATTTACCTGTCTTTAATAAAGTGACCAGCAGCAAGTATATTAAAGAAGTTTGTGCTTTGTGTAAAAATGAATAAGGTCGCAACTATTGCTAAATACAAGTCTTTATTTTCACATTTTAATAATAGTTAGTTTAATGATTAATAGTAATTAAATAAAATTAATGTTTATATATAATAAATATTTAAATATAATAGTATAATTATTCATACCATGTTGTCATATTCCGTTTCCGATCAATCAATCAAGATTAATAAAGTTAGTATCCTTGAGCATTTAATCTCTGGTATTCTCTCCGGCTCGTTACAATTCTTCTTTTATAACTTCAAGAGGGACATCTATGAAGTATAAATAAAAAATAGCAATTTATAATTAAATAGACTCTGCAGAATAAAATATTATATGTGATCGATACGCGTATAATCATGGAATTTATTTCACGGAATATTTCAACGCTTCGTTATCTGAAACTGAGATGTCAATAAGGTTTCATAATATGATTTTATTAGCTCAGATTAAAGACATCATTAAAATGACACGGAAGTGGATGAGCTATTTCTATATTTCATTTCGTCAGGATTATAAAATTAAAAAAAAGAAATTTTAAATTGATTTAATATTTACAATTATTCGTAAAGATTTACAAAATTTCCTATGTACAAGACAAATAACTATCGTGTATAAATAGTATTTATATTTAAATATAAACAAAACATATCTGTAGACCAACTACGATTTCATGCACTGCACTATAGTATAATAAAGAAAAGAATATTGTATTCAATGGTAAAGACAAGACAGTATGATGAAAAATGAAAACAAATCGAGTAAATGCTTTTATTTATTTTAAATCTTTTTTATTTGATTATAAGAAGTTACTAACTTATTAGGAATCACTAAAAAAATTCTCGGGCAATAAAATCTCAGTGCTCACAAATTAATTTTATAATATGAAATTACTATCAAAATATATCTCTCGAAGTATTTCGCGGTTAATTGTTTGTGGAATCGACTCTTCCGTCAAGCCATCGGATACAAAATGGCGTGTTGCTGAATGTCAATGTTACGTATTTTTTTTGTAACCTGCCCGGCATGCTTGAAATAGTAAATAATATTATAATTAGTTATACATATAAACCTTATACAAATTCAGAAATTAAACCTTATAGAAATTCTCTAGATGGTGATGAAAATGCATTGCAATCTCTTCTCATTTCTGTCCTTAATTTCATTGAGTTGGTTTGAAACGTAAAAACTGGTCCAAGAATAGTATTATATTATTATAAGTGTCATTGTTCTGTACGAATTATATTAAATTTTATACATAAAAAGTTATATTATTGCATTTCTTTACCTTAGTAAAAAATAACAATCAAAGATGTATTTTTTCTTAAGTCCGATATCGTTTTTTATCATCATATTTGTTGTGTATTTTGAGTGCCCAGATTCTTCGTGGAAAATAGTAAATTTATCATTATAAACAACGATAAACGGACGGGGTTCTTTCTAATTAAGTGTACAAGCAAAAAAACTAATAAATTGAAAAGCCGTCCAAAGAACATACGAGCATCACTTCCTCAATCACTCAAAACATAGATGGAACATTCCGTATTTTCACAAAAAATCGAACAGTCTCTATTTTAATACATACTGTGGGTTATTAAATATAAAAATTTATGACATCATGATACAATATAACAGTTTATGACGTATGAAACCATATAATTGATAGAGACAATAAAAAAACCCACCTCAAAGTTGATGAAATAAAATGGAAGCTGGTTTGCATTTTACTGTATAAATGGCTGCGTGAACCAGTGATGTCATAGATAGCGATGGCAGATGTCAGGAAAGTTGCTAGCGCATTAAAGTACCAGTAATAAATATTTAAAACTAAAATTTCAAAACGGTTTCATTGATTATTAATGATTAAAACATATTTTAATTTGACCATTTCTCCATTTCTAAAATAACATCAATTTATATAAACATTAAGTAAGATAGAACCACATTTTAAAAACAACTTCAGTAAGGAAATAATTTCTATAAGTACCTGTTGTCAATATTGAAAATGTAAAGAACGTAACGAAAATGCATGACTCTGAACACACATTACTCTTTTTTAAATTTTTCGTATCTCATCAACGCTTACTTTTATTCTATCTAAAGTTAGTTATATTTTTTAGTTTTATCCTAATGAAGGTAATGTATAATTATTTGACATGCAACATTAGGAGTTTTTGTTAGAAGTTACAAATATTTTAATAAGGGCTTTTCATGCTTCTTAATTCAATAACAATAGATATGAGCGATTTATGGGAATGCTATAAATTTAGTTTATGTTACTGTTACTACACTGTGATATTTTACCGGTTTTATATCGCGGCACGACCGGAATCTTAGTTCTGGGGGATCACACATCTGCGTATGATATCTTATCTGTTATGAATGTAGGTGCCATGACCTATAGGAATCACTTACGATAAGGTGAACTATGTATCGTTTCTCACCACTAGAACCATAAAAAATCTAGTATATTCATTGATGTTTATCTCAAAATAGAGAAAAGGAATTACAAAAAACAGTTTTTTGCATATGTATTACATACGACACAAATATAAAGAGCAATTTGAAGCCTCGAGAATTGATATTTTATAGCTTACTTTTGATATTTCTTTTATAATTAAAAACATGTTCTCTTTAAATAATAACATTTAATAAGCGGGGGAATAGGTATATTACGTTTTGTTCAACAATCGGTTCAATACGTCTCTCGCAACTAGGAGGGTATAATATAATGTATAAAAAACTTATTAATCCCGATATATTTTATTTTGTACGAAACCTGTAAATACCTGAAAACTCGATTTATTATTTATGTAAAGTATATTCATATTATTATATAAGTATACGGAGTATATTCTACGGAGTATTTCCGTTACATTTCACGACTTGCAAACTTCAGAGATAAAGGGAGAGACGGAACGATATTTTTAAAATAAAAATTCTAATTAAGGTATATATAACTTATGAAATGTTAAAACACCCCTTTTATATGATTCCCCATACTGTATGGGATGTAGATGTGTATGGGCAGATGTCTATGGCATTACCTCATTGGGAAAACTGCATGCTTATTTGCCGACCTAATGTAGTGAAATCCTTTTTTATATATAGTTTTCTGTTAATTACTAAAGTATAAACGTGTTCGTTTATTTAAGGCGAATCACCTTGACGATCAACTATCTGAGTTGGCCCAACCGCAGCAGCCCAAAGCTGGCATGTTTACATTGATATTTCGCGTGTTATCCTGCCGCTTGGAAGGTTACCGGGCTATGGTAAGCATAATTAGCTCTTAAGTCTTTTATCAGGATCGACTTGTGTTACAAATTCTATCCACATTTTGCTTTGAGTTGTTTTGTACAAATTTATGTCATCTAATAGTAACCAGAAGATATCGTAAAGTTTGGATGGAGTATCTTGATACTGTAGCCTGCATTGCATTCAGGAGAGAGCAGCATAAGCAATTCGTATCACGGCTGTCGCCAATGATGTCATTTAATGTTCGCTCTACGATCTTACTTGGTAGAGTCACCCCGCAACTGTATATTATATGCACCTCAAATGCCTGTACCAACGGTATTTCCGTAGACTGGACACTAACGTTGGCGAGGAATTATTTGTACGTTAATCTGAAAATTTGAAACTTACATCTTAAAATTTATCTTAAAATTTGCATCTTAAAATCTAGACATACTTAGCACTATTAATATTTAATTATATAGAAATTATATGTTTAATTTATTTTTCAGGTTCCGGTCACCCAAGAAACTCGTTTCGACAATGACGATTCAAACTCAAAGGAGTAAACGACTAACCATCGTTTCTTATCCCGCTTTCTGCTAAAGCACGATTACTTTGTAGGCTTATTTGGAACCAAATAGGGTTTCATACGTAAAATCTACTCCGCGGGATTTACGCCATAATGTTCATGTATTAGATGGCGTTCTTGTTCTCTCTTTCAAAAATAATGCATTAAACGATTAAAGTAGTATCGTAGTTTTCTTTTAAATCCTTAGTGTAATCTTCTAATTAGATAAGTATATTTAGCTAACCTTTGTTGTATTCTTGGCAGACATTTTTATAATTAATTTTCCAGTCTCTTATTCTTTTTTGAAGATTAGACCAATATTGGGGAATTTAAATATGAACTTAAAAAATATGTGTAAATAAGTTGCCAGGTATTAAAAAGCTGCTTGTACTAGTTTTAATGACTGCCGCTGTAAAAGGAACTACAAAAATATTATTGTACAGCTTATTATACTTTAAAATGATGATAACTGCTTACCTGGAGTGACATCATAGCACCTGAAAATTACATAGCTGTTCTATGCACTTGCCGGACACAGCTTCCTCTGCCATATAGTGGTCTTCAAAACTGAAGAAAAATATTATTTATGCTTTAATTACTTTCAATCATCACACCAACGCCATATTATTAAAATGAAGACATTAAACACCCGTATTTAGAAATAGTTGAGACACTTTATTAAAGATTTTTAACGTTATGTCGTTCTCGTTTCATATTCTTAATTTGAAATTAAAAAAAAAGCCCTCATTTTATCCGTTTTCCCGGGCGTTTTCAAGAAACACACCTGTAGCAAAAACTAGCTTATCTCAATATTAATATCATTGTTATCACTTTCAACGCGCTACTATGATACATACAGAAGATCATTCTGAATTTTAATGACAAGGATTGGTCATATAGAAAATTGTGAATCACTTGCGATGCTCTAAAGATATGAATGTATCTAGTAATGAATGCTATCAAGCATTTTTTAGCATCCTCCACGGGAAGACTTAAATGATGAATAATATTATTAGGCTAAAAGAACGATTCAATGAATCAGAGCCTATTCGTTTGGAAGTATTTGGTGATGGAAGGTGACGTGAGTCAGCAAGAAAAATTAGAAGGCGGCTGTTTGAGGCAAATTATTTGGAAGAATATCTCGTAAGGTACCATTTGTAAAAATGTTAATATTAAAGCCAGATTAGACTTTGCAAAAAAATATGAATAGTGGACTGAACGTTGGTAGAAAAATATACTATTTTCGCAAATGGAGGACGTCTCATATAAGATATGTCTTCTGAATAAAGAAATTGATCCAAAGTATACGAGGAACAGTCAAACATGGAGGAGGTTCATCATCTTTATATAGCTCTTATAGAAACTCCTTAATCATTTGTTTGACACCGGAAAGGTATACATCATTGGTACCTGACACTGTATTTGCTAATAAATTTGATACTATTATTAAATCGTTTTTTTTTCGGTTCGCGAACTAACTCGCAACAATTGAGTTATCGTATCGAACGTGATTTTCACGTTATGATTTAGTATGAGTTATCAAAATATATTTTAATCTATTAACCGCAGCTTATGGTTGTTAATAATGATAATTGGTTTGCTGGCAAAATTTGCTAGCTATCAAAAAAGATATATGTTAAAACCGATGAATTACATATGTAGAGTTTGAGTGAGAAACAGCATTGCAAACTATCATTCTGACATCTGTCACTCCGTACTCGAGCTTTATCAGAGATGGGTGCTTAACTTAACGACGGGCAGAAAGAACGTTGCATGGAGCTAATTTCTTTTACCATGACACTCGTATTGCCTCTTCGTAACAAAAATATAATTAGTTAATATATTTTTGAATTAATAATTTACCTAATAACTTTATGATATTTAACAAGAAAATAAAAGTTCGGGTAATTTTATTTATTTGTATTAGAAATTTCACAGTTTACTATAATTAGTCAAATCAATGAAAACATAAACCAATTACAAAGGACCATTTGTAGAATTGATAAATAAGAATATATTTATGATGTGTATATAGTGCATATATTGTGAATTGTGGCTGTGTGGCTGTATATATGATTTTCTTATGTCTGTAAGTATGTGTGTAGTATTGGCAATTAAATTTTCTTAACACCGAAGTGCGTGAAAGTCTTTCGTACGGGACTAAATCCATTCGCCTACCTAATGGTTGTAGGGTAATCAAATTTAACAAACTGTGTTATTTTTATTCTCTTTGTCGCTGGTGGAAGATGTTTTCAAGCAGCTGGACTGGAAAGGCTACAATATTAACATGAATGACAAACTTTTGATATGCCGACGACATAGTCATCACGGAAGAATCGCTGTGGACCTTAGCACTATACTCAATGGCCTCAATAGTTTCACCTAAAATGTAGGTTTTATGATGAACATGAAGAGCACAAAAAACATGTCTAAGGTGAATGCCACACCTATACCGGTAGTTAGTGGGATCATTACGCTCGAAGAAGTGGACGAATATGTTTACCTAGAGCAAATACTCCTGTTCGGTAAGTTGAACTTGGACTCAGAGGTCAAACGATGGATATAGCTCGAATCGGGCAGTGTTCGGGAAACTGCTGCATTTTAAATATATATGTATATATAAATGCGTTTCAAGGTCGGCGACAACCACATACCGACGTGTTGTATTAAATGAAAGTCATTATGAAACAATATAATGTATTAGATAGTAATAATATCGTAGTAAAACTAAGTATATTTATGTGAATGTCTATGAACATAAAGCATTATAGTAATAACTTTAAATATATAAATTATTGAAACATGGACTTATTATACCTGTCGATCATGATATACGTTTTACACTTTACATGCAACTCTATTTCATATTTTAGTGCTTTGGGTTTATACCTATGTATTATATTATGTATTGCCAGCTAACAATTATCTCTTACTCTAACCTTGCTGCTCTTGATTTCTTAGTAGCTTACTATTTTTATTAACAAGTATATTCTCTGTTATAAGCTCACTTTGATTGTAATGGTGTGACATGTGTGGTTTGCGCTGTACAGAAGTATATTTTTTTAATTTCCTTGTGAGTAACAAACGACCTGATGGCTAGTGATTCCTGCGGCCCATGACATCTACATTCATCCTTGTCAAGTAATCATAATGCAGATGCGTTGTTACCCTTGAGGGCTGAGATGGATTGCCTCGTCACCAGTAATAAAGGTGTCCGGATCCCGACACTCACCAGACAAAACTTGGCCACTTGGCTACGTTGTGACGACATGTGTCTAAATTGTAGTGGCATTTTGGTTTTATACTTTTATGATGCTTACACAAGAGGGCCTGCTTGATTAAGCATGTATATTGGCGCCCTCGCACTTTGAAGGTGCACCACCGTTATGCTAGTATTTTTCATCCCTAGGTATAATCACTTTCAAAATCCAAGTGATATTACTCAATACTTTTTGTTTCCGAACACAATAGTTTTGACAGTGACATAACTAACTTATAAGTTGATGTGTCAATAATTTGTTTAAGAAATACAAAGTAGTAAGTATTTCCTTGTAAAACTTGTTACGTGTTATATATTACATTTTCGTATTATATAAAGTGATAAGTTATATAAAGTGATAAGTGACTAACCTTTTTATGTATTACATGTACTCTATAAAACTTAATTGGTGGACAGTTCCGGAAGTTTTAAAGCGCTTAAAAACAAATATTCTTCTTGAAGTTTCCATGCATTTTAAACTAGGATGGACGATTTTCTACATCAACGCAGTTCTTCGAAGTGTGAGCTGTAAGTATACCTAGTCATCGTATATTAATATTATCAAAAATCAAATATTTTGTTTATAGTTGACATTATTTTGATTATATGCATGGGACTAAACATAACTAAAGGTTACAATCTCATGTACAAGTAACATTCTTTAGATTTTGGTGGTCTTCTATACTTTTTACTGGTCACCTCCAGTTTCAATTACTTCTATTTATAATTGACAATTTTGCATGTTTGTTGGGTGTCACTATGTTGTTAAAATAGGTTCTTGCATCCGACAAAGTCTTTCTATGATATTTGATCTATGATCAAATCATCATCATCATCACTTTACGTATCTAATCAAATCAAGTAATTATTTATAGTCACTTATTTAAGGAACACTAGATTTATTTCCTCTATGTTGTCCTCTATGTCATCCCACAAACGGATGTTACTTTTTTTATTATTATTTAATATTTTTGTTATCGCAGTACACAGTTGCATATTTTTAAATAACGTTTAATACATTGTCATGTATTATCCCATATACAATATTTAAAGTTTACGAAGTAAGTTGTCTTGTCTTCCAAACTCGTAAGCTGATGGATATCAAGAATGATTCCTGCAATGGATACTTTATCATTTAAAGTTATATTGCTTAATTTAATTAAATAGAAACAAGAAAGGATTTTTAAAACAAAACTGTGTTTGTACTTACATTTTTGGAAGTATGGCCATGAGTGCATCTGCAACTTCTCTGGTGTTGGAGAAGTCCATGGGTGGCGGTAATTACTTACCATCTGGGGAGCTACTTCTTCATTTGCAAACTATAGTATAAAAAATAGAATTTATGTGACTGGCAGGTGATACAATCTGTTTGGAATTAAGGGCTTACAAATAGCTTAGAAACCTATAAGCTTTCAGAATTTATCCCATGTACAAGACATAATTTCAGTATTTTTTATTTTTTTATTTTATTTTATATATGTATATCATCATTATACTTATTTTGTTTCAAATTATGTATATTCTTATATAATTTGTGGTTACCTGTTGGATAAATAAAATAAAATTTGATTTTTTTATAGTATATTTTTTTATAATATAAGTCAATGTTTTCTTTTGTTGTTCAATGCAGTTTTTGTTATAATCTGTTGTGACTTTTATTATTTATTTATACAGTACATAAAAGTTCATAAATTTATAGTATTTTTATTATGTTTTTGATCATTATATTTTAGGTAACCATAGTGGCTTTTCTATTTGCTTTTTTTTTGTTATATCTTTATAATTGGAATACATTTTAAACAATTGCTTGTATTATGAATTATATAGTTCATAATATAAGTATACAGTAGAATTCATTAAACAATTCAGTTACATTGTTATGTGCATATTGAGGGAAGACAAACATTGTACAGTTTTCTTGTATTATAATCAGAATTATATTTAAGGTAAAATGGACATATACTTTAACAATAAAAGTTAGTGTTTAGCTAATGTCATAATCTGACAGAACAAAGTAGTGTAAATGTAAAATGCAATCCCCTTGCACTAATTTCATAATTTCAAATGTCATATGATATGTTAGTCATATTGTAGTTTCTATACTTTGTATTTCTCTTGAATAGGTGCTTTCCTTTTAAATGTCAAAAATGGAATACCGGTACAGATTTTTTACCTCTTGAAACACATACTAACATAACAGTTCTTGTATATTATATTTTTAATATTTATAAATCTGAGTAACTTTAGGGAATGTAATAAATGTAAATTGCTATTAAATTATTCATTTCCATTTCTCTATATTGAAATGACGCATGTAACATTTTTTCTACCTACCCTTGTATAGTACAAGTTCGTCTTGTATGCGTCAAGTCGCAAGTAGCGTCTTTTTTTTACTTCTGGAAAATAATGTTACGATTTTACTATTCCACTAAAAGGTCTCTTATTCCTTTTTTTTAATGTACTGATAGAAAAATTTAATCTTCTAAACTACTTTCTACTTTCGTATCCATAAAAATTTCTAAGTGCTCTTAGCTCTTTAGATTTATTTAGAGCGCTTTTATGGTAACGAAATGTTCTAAATTGATTAATTTTTATTTTGGTATTATTTGTATGTGTATTTTTTATTATTAAAATAATTTTATAAAAAATAAATTCCTTTAATTTTTTTTCCAAGGATAATTCCATTTTTTGTCCATGTTTTGTCTAAAAGTAATACGTTAATTTAAGTCATATATGTTGATAGATTTGCTGTTATAGAAGAGGGGGCAAACTAGTTAGTGGCACACCTGATGATCAGTAATCACATACCACAGAGCTCAGTCCTAGGTCCCATTCTCTTTAGAGATTTGTGTACCAACGACATACCGCGCACTCGCGGTGTAGAGCTAGCCCTCTTCGCCGATGACACCGGCCTCTATACGTCTGGTTTCAAACCGCTATCTGTAAACGCCTCCAATCCGTAGCTAACAACTTAGGATAATAGTTTCGGAAATGGTGGATTGAGGTTAACCCCATCAAAAGTGCAGCCATGTACTTCTCTCGAAGCAACTAAACGCCTCATCACCCAACCATAGAGCTATTTGATCGTCCAATCTCCTGGGAAAAGACAGTCAAATACTTAGGCGTCACATTAGATGAAAGATTCACCTGCGGTCCGCTTTTCAACCAAAAATGTCCATGCGAAATAAAATTACACTATACAAATCGTGCATCCGACCCATAATGACATACGCAAGCCCCGTCTTTGCGCATTCCTCCCTACGTCCATTCACCTACTTCAGGTAATACAAAATCGTTTCATGCGCAAGGCCACCGGTGCACCGTGGTTCTTGCGTAACGTAAATCTACACACTTAGATCGATATTATCGAGATTAGACAGATCTTGAACTGCCGACCCTAGCTCAATACCTGCAGCAGGTTTCCCACTGATATTTTGACTCTGCCATAACACACCTAAACCCTTCGATTGCTAGGGCTCAAGGCCTTCATAAAACACTACAATAGTACATCGTACATTGCACCGCCACCGCCGACGGCGAGGGCGTCGCAAGTCGCGTCGCGTTCGCTTGCTGGTAACAACAATGAAATTATCTTCACTAGATGTGGTAGCTCTCGGTCCTCCCGAGCGTGGACGATCTTGAAAACTGCCTGTCTCCCTGTATCGAGTTATTGTGCCATGAACACAAGTCTTCGATAACTTCAGTTGTGTAGCAATCTCACGTTCGGATTTGCCTTCACTGTGTAAAACAACAATGGCAGAACGCACTTCACTGCTAATTTCTCGAGCTTTTCCCATTTTATGACGTCTTCAATTTAGAAACCACAAGTTTACATTAATTGAGATTGTTTGTGAAAAAACCCAAGTAAACTCGGGTGATAATAAGTCAGAAACACGTGTTACCAGGAGCTAAATAATCCTAATTATTGACCAATACGTAACAAACGAAAAGTAATTAGTAATGAGGACATTATAAAAACATTATTACAACTCTACCACCTGGCTCTAGCGCAGAGTTTGTCGGTGTTTGAAAACAATAGATGTTTATTGTCCAATAACTTGAAAGTTACCAAAATATTGACTTCTTTAAATATTCGATACTAACAATAGAATATGCAGATGTGCATTTCTTTTATTTATCCTATGGGATTTTATTACAACTGATGGATAATTATGTTGTTTATGTGCGGTCTTAAACTTTTGGCCGGCAGGGTATGTACAATATTTTATTCGTGTTTAATGGTCCTATATGCCCATGCCCTAGTCAACGTTGGGCTTAAACATTTTGCTGTCATGTAGCATGACATGTACATAGATTGACAAACAAGCATACAGTTCACCTAAGAGTATGTGATGCCCATAAACCTCTATATCCATCCTCAACAATGACTCAAGCTGTATATATGTGCTGTCACTCCTGAGGTCGACTGAGCTGGGCCTAAGGGTTCCTTTACTTACCAGACAAAATACTGCAGTGGAAGCTGCTGGTTCACGCTGGTTTTATGTGAAATCGCAGCCATTCCCCGATTGGGCCAATTCATAATAGAGTTGGAAACTAGCTGGATTGTGACTTTACCACTGTACATTATACAGGTGTTGCAGAAATAATGTTCCTTGTGTAGGAATCGAACGTAAGGACCCGCGACTCCGAAGCTAAGTACTATGGCTTAGTCAGGCGGTAACGACGTCACAATACAATCTTCCTGAATAAATAGTGGGGTAAATAATTTTTTTTCGTATTTTATATACAGATTCAAGATACCTTTTGTCATAGTTTATTTACAATATATATGTGCGATTTTGTTCCATAAATTGTTGACATTTTGTAGGTACTGACGTTGTATACCATTACTGTTGAAATTTTGTAAACCATCCCCAAATCAATTGAATATCCATAAATTAATTGAAGGAGAATGGTATTTCATAAGATGCCAAGTAAAAATAATAAGATCAATAAAAAAGGGAGTCGTGGTATTTTAAAAATAAAATAAAATCAATTTTTTTTACTACATGTTTTGTATTAAAAAAATTCTTAAATTCCCGTTTTTCCTACTTTTCGATCGGGATAGCATTATTATATAAAGTACTAAATAATTGTTGACCATAATGGTGCTAATGTCAAGCTGACATCTGAAGTTTGTAAATCGTAAATAATTTTTACAAATAAGTAAGGTATTTTTAAAAAATTAAGTATTAGTATGCGTAACATACTTAGCGGTTTAGTTAATTTGTTTGACATTAGTCTGAAGGCTCAGTAATTGTCTAAGATCATTGATATTGAGATTAAATTATTAAATCTTATATATATAATGATTTTATGGAGTAATAAGCAATAAGTCCTTCCTAAAGGTAGACATTGTTGTAAATATTTGCTTTGTCCCGTTACCCAATTGAACAAGTAAGTTGAGACTTATCATATTGAAAAAGTTAGGATGTATTGTACTTCACAGTTAGTAAGGTGAAGCGAGAAGCGTATTTATTCGCTTCCGTGAGACAATTCTGTTATTCATTTTTTTTCCATGTTTTCAGTTTAGACTGCTATACGATGACATTGATTTCATCGGCTTAATATCAAAAAAAGATTAAAGAATCATTTAACAGTGTTAGAGCTACGCTGCAGTTTATTTCTAACTAAGAATGAATGGGTCAGCAAGGTTGGTGGACCACGCCCTCACATAATATCAACGTGAAATTGCAGCTCTTTAACGCGCATTAACGCTGCTGTGGTTCGTGTGGTGCGTGTAGAGATCCGGAGACCTTTATTACTGCTGACGAGACTCACTATCTTCAGTCCTTAAGGGTGTCAACGCATCTGAATTATGATTCCTTGTGAAGTCACTTGCCATCAGGTGAAATATGTGCTCGTTTGTTACTCTCAATGTAATAAAAAAAATCTTTGCAAAGACACTTCCGCAAAATTGTTACTTATTCCCTTTATTTCGCAAACGTAGATAACAACATTTTGAATTAACATAAATAAGTATAATAATAAATTAATAGTATAATAATATCTTCATGATTCGTCGCTGCACGGATGCATATGTAATAATGCAAATAGTGTAGTTTCGCAATTAGCACGAAAAAGCCTTACTTGTTAACATTATAACTCAATGAATTCATTCCCTCATGTCATCTAAGAGGCTGCCACGTCAGGACTTGGAAAGGAATGAAATGGAAAATTAATTATTTTTCAAACTTAATCAATGTTATCAGTAAAAAAATGGTATTTTTTCTTGAATTTATATCAATGAATAGTATGTTAGGAATTTCTGTTATAAATTATCATAATTATATTTGAATACATTGTCTGCTATCTTTCGATTGGTCAGAGCGTCACAGAATGCTAAAGCAGAACGGACCACTTGGAGGTGAGATTGGTGTTTGATGAAAAATTTTCTAAATTCGCTTTAGAACCCGCTTTGTATACTAAAGCTTCACGTTCATATGTCCTAATCAAATTAGAAAAAAGTGACAAGAACGAACAACTTTGTGACGTACGCTGTGATCTGCTAGCTCAAACTGCGACGGTCGCAGTGTAGAGACAGGGTGAGTCTGAGCATGTTCGGAGAAATGTCTGAAATAACACCTGGATCCACTAACACTGGATTATCGTATAATAATAACTTCTTTTGTTTGCTTATACATTTCAAACAGATTCTAGGGTCATTTTAGTACTATAGATATGACGATGCCGATAGGGTTTTTAATTTTAAAAAAGAAATAAGATTTACAAATGTAGAAATTGATACCGAATTGAATTAAATACCGAAGACAGTGCCATCAGAGTACCAGCACGAAGGTGATTAAATTTACAAAAAAAAACCTTGCAATACCCCAGTTATATGTACCTCCCTGTTACAATACTTCGGTATATACTTTTAAAAATTCGTTAAAATTCATTTACATTCAAGAAAACAATAATACTACTACTAACAGTAACGAGTAAAAAGTAAGAATATAAACTATAATAAAGTACACAACACAAAGAGGAATAAGCTAGAACGTTATATATAAGGCAAAGTATTTACAATTTAAAATTAATTAAAACAACAAGTTGAAAGAAGTATTAATATTTGAGTACCTTTAAAACCATAACTTAAAATGACTTGTCAGGCCGTCCTCTAGGGCGCTGGGCATATCACGGACTTAAAATCTAGACCTAGTAAATAATTCCGTAAAAAATTTCTCCTATACTTTTTATTGTACTATTCTCTTTTTTTTTGTATCCTTTAGCTAGAGCTCAGATGTTTGGCTTGCGACAGCAATATTTATTGAATTTATCACTTTTACTTTAATAATCTAAAAACCACGTTGCAAACCGTTGTTTATTAAATTCTCAAACGTCACTTTTGGATACGATTAGCTTCGGCTCATTTTCGTTAATTGGATAGAAATTTTAGCAAATGAGTAACTATGTAACAATTTGAAAAGGCGTTAGGTTAAGTTGGCAACCAAGTTCGTGTCGTATTTTAATTTTTGAAAGTTTATTTTTCAATAAAAATAACAACTAATCTTTAATGTACTCTCCCCTTTTGTTTACAATACCACTTTGCTAGATATCCTCCGTTTTCGACTCGACAAATTCAGTTTTTATTTCTGCATAAGTAATAAACGAAACTTCCTGAATCGCATTTGAAAGAGATCGGAAAATAAAAGCTTCGTTGTGTAGCGAAAGATGGCGTTGTCTGCATCGAACCTAATTGGACCACCAGAACATCATTTAATGACATGCAGCACAGCCTATAAAATTTAAAAATACGCATTTTGGTTCAAAATTTTAATGTATATTGTACGTACATTCAAATTTTGTAACCACGACCCACAACCACAGCGGGTCGTGGTTACAAAATTTGGACTAAGTCGAGCATTATGATTACAATTTTTTTATCTTTAATGTATATAATTTAATGTATATAATACTATCAAAAATACATTAAATAAATTAAGAAAAATAATAGAAAAAAAACCATAGGCCGATTGTTTTGTGTTACAGACGAAGTCACGAGGCACAATCAATTATAATACCAAACAAATCAGTGTTTGAGGCAAAAGATTCTATGATAAGCGAATTCCTCTCTCGTAATTAACATTATGACGTAATTTCACATCAAACCATCAGATAATCTAATACTTCCAAATCTGTCTACTAGTTATCGTTTTGTACAGGTACTAGGATATACTTTTTTCAAGTATTTTTGTGATTTTTTTTCTCTTTTATCAGACAAAATTATTATAACAAGACATGATAAATTTAACGTATTCTTATTCAGTGGTTACACGTGAGTTATAATTCTGTATTTTGTATATTGCGACATAATCAAAATAACAGGTAAAATTTATAAAGTAAAATAATTGGCACGACCTCTAAACATTACTTTTTGTGTCCGATATTTAAGACGTATTAATTTAAGTCTTTTCGTAGACTTCTCGTGGACAAGTTTACGAATATTACGTATACCTATATATAGAATCATATTAGAACTTGTATTAGGCCTAGCAAGAGGATATTCAGCACACTGGGCATTCAGGTGTCGGTGACCGCACCAATATTTCACAATGTTGAATTTAATTTCTGTCGAATTAGGCTTCGACAATACATTCTCCGCCATTAGTCGCTGAAATATTTCTTTGCCAGTTTGGGGTAGAAGATTCCTCAAGCGAAATTGTTGTTATTTATATTCTGTGAAGGCATATGTCGTATATTACTATTATATTGTCGTATAGTATATTACTACTACTTATTTTTTTCAAATGTTAAACCAGTAAGGTAAAAAAGTATAGTTTAATCATATGTTTTATTTATTCATGTAAGCTTCTTTTTATAAAGTCGGACTTAATGCCTTAGGCATTCTCTACCAGTCAACCTTAGGACAATGCAGAAATGAAATGAGGTAGGTGTATGCTTAAAGAACTTGTCGTAAAATACTATTATATTATATAAACAAACAATATACGCGTAAGTGTTACTGCCTTCTTTCGCTTTTCGTTTTTTAGAAACATAATTATGGAAAGTACCTAGTGGTGTCGAATTTAAATGTTGCACCTTTTTTCTTATACAGATGTATGTTCAGATCTTGTTACGTGTACAAAGTACTAATAACAGTAAGCCAGCACTTCAGCTATTTTTAAGCCTCTCGTTAACCTTCATGTTACTCCGTTAACGAATATAATCGCTCCATAACGAACATAGATCCAATGACATTCAATCAGTAATTTTGCGAAACATACGTTTGAGTTGCTTTAGGTTTGTTTCATTTATGACGGCACAACATATTCGGCAGGTATGAATGTTTAGCTAACTGGTAAATAATAAATCTTATATATAATATATTAAGCTCCTTACATATTAAATTACCGTATTATGGGGAAACAGTAAAAAACTATTTGTATTATGAAATTATATATTTTATTAATCGAAGCATGAAGCATTATTATCTATGAACTTTAATCATTTTATAGGTACACTGCAGGCGAAAAGTAGGAAAATAAAGTAAAACTCCAATAAAATATTAAATGTTTAATCATCTAATAGAACATTGATTGACAAACAATATAATTTAAAAGCTTAAAGAAATATCAACAGTCCATGCAAAAAAAGGCTATAGTTAGCAATGATTTTTCATCAAAAAATCCTCCTTTACATTTTATGACTTTTTTCACAAGTCTCGGCATACAGGCAATCAATTAGTTATTGGTGTCTTGTGATATATTGTTCCAAATTTCGCATAAAGCATTCCACATTTCTTTTCGCGAGGATGGGCCACGATTACGGACGTTCCTATCAAGCTCTTCCCACAAAAGTTCAACGGGATTGAGATCCGGTTTCTGAGGATGCCAAACCAAGTTTTTTAACACTCCTTGTGCCTCTTTCTCTTCCAAATATCCTCTACATACTTTAGAGCTATGCTTTGGATCATTATCTTGTTGGAAAATGTTTTTGTACTGTCTTTTTTAAAATTCCTTAAATTTTAGAGGTCTTCGAAAGGCAACGCTACCATACAACTTCGCATCTCTCAGTCGCGGTTTTACTGTAGTCAATGATAAAGGTTTAACTCTGTTAAGCGTCTATTTCGTTTGCTGGTAACAATAATGAAATTATCTTCACTAGATGTGAAAGCTCTCGACCTTCCCGAGCGTGGACGATCTTGAGAACTGCCTGTCTCCCTGTACCGAATTATTGTGCCATAAACACAAGTGTTCGATAACTTCAGTTGTGAAGCAATCTCGCGTTCAGATTTGCCTTCACTGTGTAGAACAACGATGTTAGAACGCACTTCACTGCTAATTTCTCGAGCTTTTCACATTGTTTGACGTATTCACAGAAACAAGACTTTGTGAGAGAGAGATTGTTTGTGAATAAACCCAAGTACATTCCGGTAATAATAAGTCAGAAACACGTGTTTTCAGGAGCTAAATAATGTTGTGAGTTGGTGCGTGCCCTTTGGGTTTCCACCATAACAATAAGGCTATCCCGGTACTTAGGAGTGTCCATGAAACTGTCTCATGTTATAATGAACATTTAGGTCGGTTAAGGTACCGTCCCATTTGTCTCCTTGCATTCTATAACATAGTGCATATAAAAAAGATGGACACGCATGCTAAATAAAAAAATGGTATATATTATACCTTAAATATAAAATAAATGTTACATCGAAGTAGGCACGTCAATTCAGAGAAGTATGGAAACCTATTTGAAATAATATTCAGTATTTATTTTGTGTCATCATATATATCCATGATGTAACTTATTGTTTATGCCACTATTTTATCGAATAATACTTATTCGATATGCTATATTTTAATAATAGCATAGGTATATCAATTATAAGCAATGTCTTTTACCCATTTTAATGTATATCTTCAATCGCACTGCACACACTACTTAATAAAAAAAAAAGTATGCCATCAATTTCTTTTTGTGTAATAGTTTGTTCATAACTTCGTAATTATTTTAAAAAATACGAAACGAGCTCGAATAATTTATATTAACTAATAAATCTCGAACGAGATGATTTAATTGATGAGTAGAATAAGCAATTACTGCGTTAGACACGGCACAACTTCGTCGGATGCAATTAGTGTCGGAATTATTATTAAATAATTATAACATAAAATTATGTTAACTAACTCCAAATATAAACACTGTTGTTGCAGTTATTAAGAGTAATCTATAATTGAATCAAATCAATACTAATTCAGTGATCTCGTCTTGTTTTGCCGTTTGTCACGCGTCTGCTCAGCACTAGTGTCTATGTCATCGGCTCAAGGAGACCGGATGAACGAACGGAAAAGAACCGAACGATTTAATTCCATATTGTTCACAAATTTTAATAAACTTTAAACATATGATAAATAATAATCATACATTCCATTATCTCATACTTTTTTACAAATGGATGTATATTTATAAATTTTGGATATAATGTGTATAAATCTAATGTGTTTTACCAATAATTACTTACTAATTCACTTTTGTTACAAACTTACTTGAACTAAATTCAAACGTTATTTTATTATAAATTATAATATAGAGTTACCAACTTTATATTATGTTCGACCACTTGTTTAATATGGGTATGTTGTGAATTATCTGTCATTCTGTATGATTCACTAAAAAATAATAACAGCTACATCAGAAAATTGTCACACTGTCATTACTGCTCACTTTACGTTCTTTTCACTTTTTCACTAAACGTTTCCAGTTTCATAGTTAAAAATACACCCAATTTTGTTACAAATAACAAAATGGATTATCGGTTACTCAATGTCGTATACTTAGATATGATCGATAGATAGTTTAGAAGACTAAAAGTTTAAAAGACGATAATAAAAGAAATCAATTAATTTGTTTTGTAATATCGTATTTACAAGTTAAAAAAAATATATAATTTGATACAAAAAACCAATCTTCCTTCCTATGACCAGGTCTATAAAGTATTAACATAATTCATATATTTTGCTTTTGGAAGAAATATCATAGTTCATCGACTCCATCAGCTGACACCCAGCCCTAAGTGTTAGCACGAATTCTAACAGACTCAGTGATAGGCACTACATTCATTCATCTCACTTCATCATATCTTGTATTGTTATGACGTCAAAGATTTAATCGACTATGTTAGCTGGAGTTTTATGTCTTTTCGTCTGTAAATATTGTTTTTAACCAATCGAAATTTAAAAATGTTCGTAGTCAGATAAACTTTTTTTAAAAAGAAGACCCACTTTTAATCTTAGCTTTGATTGGCTGACAGTCAACAGTGCGTTCATTTAATACGTGAATTTGGAAATCAAAGCAAAACAATTATTTGACCGAGTATACCTCTCCACTTGACTATTCTTGCATACAGTGATTGAACGGTCGTCATCTAATCACCTTTGATACTCATGTTCTCAAAGGCAGCAACAGCTTCAATTACGCCACACAGTTAAAATTTTTTGATTGGATTCTAACCAATGCGTCTACATGAGTCATGATATTCCTGGAAATACACTCGTGAGCAAATAATAAACTCACCCCGTACGCTTGCGGTCAAAATATTTTCGTAAAAAAACTGTAGCTCGGATTTATTTTTTGACTGTTTTAGCTTTAAAATGAATTGACATATATATTAATAAATTATTTTTTATTAATAAATAGAAGTATTTATACAAAATTCGTCAAACTCTAAAATAAGGAAACATTCTCTCTAAAGAAAATGCAGACAAAAAGATAAAACAATCATAAATTAAATAATAAAAAACAATTCAATATTTATTTATATCAGAGGGGTAACACCCTCCTGGCTAATTACAACTCCTAATTGGTTCTTCATAGATCGGTAAACATCCCATTCAGTGTCCGAGTGGTGCTTGAAGCTCTTGATCTCGTAGCCGGCGCAGGATATCTAACGCGAACTTTTCTTTTAAGCTCGTCAAAAGGTTAAAGGCTCAATAGGATTTAAGTCCGGACTACGTGCTGCCCATTTTATGCACTCAATTTCGACCTCATGCAGGTACACCGTACACCGCCGAACAGAAGCTGCAGTATGTGGACGGGCATTGTCACAAAGTTTCAATGAGAACCAACTCGGTTTTCCTCGAACCTCCTCCAAATGCCACATTTTCACTTATGCAGCACTCGGTGAATCGCTCTCCAGGTCTTCCTGTAGACTCGTAGTCGTCAATCGCTGCCATGGACACTCTGCTTTCATGTGAGAAGAGAACAGAGTTCCACTGTTCGTCCTTCCAGTTCAAATGTTCTCTTACGAAATGTAATCAGGATGCTCGGTGACCGGGGGCATCTTAGTGCCGGTCTTCTTCTGACTGTGCAGCCACTAGATGCCACTCTTCGCGTTTCTCTGAGCTCCTGTTGGACTTGAACCTTATTTGCACTTTCTTATGCCGAATCCGCTTCTTCGGTTAAAGCTACCAATCTCCTGGTATCGCCGGTAAACTCTGAATTTAGCAAACTGGCTCATGTTTAACCACTTCTCGCTGACTGGCCTTGTTCCTATAGCGCAACTGCTTGAGCCACTTCAATAGATGATTTTAGGCAATGTGTGAGTTTAAATAATAAAGGATAAGTGCACCGGTTGACGTTTGATGATTAACTGATAAGGTTGGGTCAGGTAGATGACCTTTTATAGGACATGACTACCCCTAATTTAAACAAGTAGCTAAGGGATCGTAATAGAAGATAATATAAGATAACATATGGTTACATTATTTAGAAGCCAAAACATGCAGCTTTAATAAATTGAAAGATAATTATAATTCAGGGCTCAGTTATTTTTATAAAGTCACAACCTCGTGCCTGACGTTTGAGTAGGTTTTTTTTAACTGTGCACTCGCGGTGTAGCGCTAGCCCTTTCCACCCATGACACCGGCATGGGTGTGTGACGACACACACCGAAACCAGCTGATTGTGAGTGCCGTCACTTACAATCCCATCTCGAATATCCCCCGCGTCCGAATGAGACCAGAGAAAAAATAAAGATTGTTCTTTTTAACAATTTCTGATGTTTTGACGGGTAACATAAAAATATTTTTGCAACCTTTATAACCTGTTCATTAGCGATTTTCGACGGAAGAAAAAAACAGCTGTGTTAAATTCATGAGAACCAGTTGAGAAACAAAGATTATATATTTATATTAATTATCTATTACGCTCATCAATATCACCTTGTGTTAGCTTACCTTATGATTTCATGTACGATTACGATTAAATATTGCAATTTATAGGTATATGAATGGTTTAACATATAAGTCATATTAAATTATTCATATACATAATTTTATTAAATATTTCGTACAACATGAAAAGGAAAGGAAAACATGAAAAACTTAACTTTTAAGTGACACGGACATGCTTATGCTTCATTCGTAATAGATATGTTATTATTCGTATCACAATACAGAGTAAGTGGAATTTTCAAAAGTTTGACCATTATTATCCGCTCATAAAGGTTAGGCGAGATATTACCTGCCCCGATGTTAAATTTTGTAATCTCCTTTTTAAAGCTTTTATGAACTGAGAGCGTAGTTAAAATAAATTTAATTTTTTTACTAATGTACAATCGAAAATACATGGTGTGTGTTGCGCAGCGTAATGAAAATTTGTTAATGTTCCATTAGTAGCAAATTAAGTACGCTAAACATTATTTTCACCAATGAATGTGGAATCGGTAATTCGAATCGGTGCGAACTAGTCCTGTCCTGAACCTATTTTCTCTATCTAGAAAGATAAGGCAGTTGCTTCCAACGTTTACCTTAAGTTATTTTATTATAAAGGTTTATGTTTTAGTTACTTTATTTATAACTCATTCTTCACAATTTTAATTACTATTACCCAGCTCTCATATTATGAGCGAAATTACTTTGTGAATGTCTTAAGCATATTTTTAAGCCTGTCTATTGAGCGCACTTGACTCGATTTGTCCTATATTGAACCGGAACAGTACATATTTGTTTGTGACTATAAAAGGGGGTGTTTTAACGATTACGATATATTCGAGCCTGCCATAGAGGATACATTAGATACCATTGTAATATGTGGTGATTTTAAAATCTAGTCTATAGTGATAACTAGTCTTCATTAGCAGTTAGGCAAGTAAGCTTTTAGTGGTCTGTTCATTTAAAAAAAAATATTATGAGCCAACAAGAATCCCAACTGCCACTTTCATTGATAATGTATACTGTCACTGTACGTGTTTGGACAAATTTATTCAAAAGCGTTGACGTTGGGTCACTGCGGCCAAAATGTAGTCTTTGAATATAGTCAACTGAATTCACTTCAGATATACAGGCCGATTACTAAAAACGAATTATTTGTTTGTTCCTCAAATGATTGTTATTCAAATAAATTATTTATGAGTTATAAATTCAAGCTATACCAAAACGGGGTGATGTTTGTGATGACACACCTTTAAAATCATTCCATAATAAATTGGAAAAGTATGTGTGTGAATTTATATGACTGTCTGTCAATCTTATTAATAGTATAATTAAAAATATTACGGTATTTTGACTGCTATATTTAGTGAGTGCTGCAGCTGTAGCGGTGTTTTCTGACTCGCTTAAATGCGTTTAAGTTATTCCTTACTCAAAAGCGATGATTAAGATGCTAATAAGAGACCTATTACCACATTATGTAAGGCAATCTCTGAACAACGTGTTATGATCTTAGATAATTCTCGATCAGTAGCTACGTCGTTTTGTTGAATACAAACTTCTATATCCTCAGCAATTCGGTTCCACTAGAGGATATTTGACTACGGATGCATGCGAACTCTTCAAACATATTTTTGAGGCTTGGAGAACTCTATGATTGCTATATATTGCAGCGCCTTTCGCGATTTTTCTAAGACCTTTTTTTTTGATGGCCATAAAACTTTTTTTCGTAAACTCAATAATTTCAGCATCAACAGCGCATTTCAAAAGATCAATACGTTCTATACATGTTATAAAGTCTGGCATTCACTAAGGAAGATTTTTAAGGGTACCTGCGATCTAACAGTTGGTTTGCAATACACTTATATATATTTTCATGTACAATAATATTGCTTTATATACATGCGCTTAGAGGCAATAGATATAATTTAATACTTATGATGCGCCTGCCCTTTCACTTCAGTAAAATATCCTTAATAGTGCAAAGTTTTAATAGTAAACATTTTTATAATCAATCGCTACTACATTTGCCTTGAAAAAACCTTTTACATTATGAAGGAATATATCGAAGAAGAACCCAGAGAATTCGATGTGGGGTATGGTTTAGTCAGCCTCTGCTAATATTTTATCTGTTTACATTATTATTGTTAATTTGTAATTGTATTTGTTTTATCAAATTGAAAAGAATAATTATTCTTTAGTAGTAGTAGAATGGTTGGTAGTATAAAAAAGAAAATTCGTAAGAGCTTTTTGTAAGTCTATTCAATATATTTTATTCATTTTGATTTTATACGAAAAATAAATGCATATATGAGTAAAAAGTCCTTCGAATCCCCTCGCCGTTTCAAAATAAATTCAGTTTCCCATTCATACATTTAAATTCGTTGTGACAACGAGGTTGTGTATTTCGCTACGTAACGTTGAATAAAATTATTGAAGATGTATTATTATTTATTTATTTATTACTATATATATATATATATATATATATATATATATATATATATATATATATATATATATATATATATATATATATATATATATATATATATATATATATATATATATATAGTTATATATTATTAACACGCGCGTCACATACCTGCTTTGCTCTAGTTATCTTTGGTACATCGTTTAAACCATTCTCATATGTTGTTACTCAAACTAGATATTGAACTTGTATTTTATAATGATTTGAACGATACTCTCAAGTTATTATAAAACGGTAAAAACTTCCTAAATCTTCTTCTTTTAAGATTAACGACGTGTTCATCTGTTAACGTCGAAACACCGTGTAAATGAATAATTAAATTATAGCTTAGTATGAAAACTCAGTTAATTGCCTATTACCCGGATGCTGAGTGGTGTAATCGAATATTGCGTACAATCGAACAAGCGTGACTGAACAGGGCTCCGGTCTTATTGGACATGTATGACATAGAACTAAAGTAGCGGCCGCCATGTGAGTGCCTATGTTGCGTGAAAGTTATGAAACTGTAATATATGCTGAGCAGTTGATGTCACATCTCCTAATTTTGAAAACGCTCCCCTTGCTACTTGAACTAGTATCGGAATAGTTCGCGTTGATATATCGATCTACGTTCAGTTCCGCGGTCACTTGGTGGGTCAAGACCAAGTTGGCCTCCAAAAGACTGGGCGTGCTTCATAGACAAGGCTGTGTGCCCAATTGAATATTGTTCTCATGCCTGGGCCGGGGCACAGCAGTCCCAGTTCCTTTCAATTGACCGTATTAAAGGAAAAGCGTCTCGAATAGTTTACGAACAGGTACTTTCCGATTGGCTTGATTCACTGACATTGCGAAGAGATGTTGCGTCCCTATCAATTTTTTTTACCAAATATACACCTACCATGCACAACTGTTCTGTGTAATCATCTGTTACCAGCGGTATTACCGAAACGATACGATAAAGGATCTTCTTTAAGAAGAAGCTACACCTTTGTTTAAGGCCGGCAGCCCATCTGTGACTCCTCTGGTGCTCTGTCTTCCTCTGGGTGGCGGTAATCACTTACCATTACTGCTAGCATGTTTGCAAGATGCGCGTCACATACCTGCTTTGCTCTTAGTTATCTTTGGTACATCGTTTAAACCATTCTCATATGTTGTTATTAATGCTAATCATTTCTGTTTTTGATTTCACGAAATTGTGTAAACAAAAATTTGTTTATGGATAATTATTGCGCATAACTTTCCTGCTAACTTGATTTTAAGATTTCTCATATTTCTTTTCATTATCGGTTACAATCTTTTAATTTCGCATTCGAAAGAGTAAACTTAGTATTTGTTTGAACTGAAGTATTTAATAAGTCACCGACTGAGGAAAGTTCAAATCGGATAATTTGTTCCAGGTACATATTCCTGTTTATTGTTTTCAAACATTTAATTAACGATTATTGAAAGTTCTGGTAATTTATGAGTGACGAAACTTCAGATTTAAAAGTTATGTTGCTAAATATTTTGCACGTGTCAGGGGCAAGCACGTTTTGACAAACATCTAAAGTCAACTGTTTTTTTTTAGATTCGAATAACTACCGTATGTTTAAACCTGGCTAATATTTTACGCCTACATTCTTCAGCGCCCACGCATTCCGAAGTGGTGGTACAGATAGTCAATAATAATAGAGATATTAATTTAGATAATCCATATCCAGAAGCAACTGACCGAGCCGAGGTTCGGCCATCTCAGGCAACCTCAAGTCAGTCGCACTCGTGCAACAGGGTAACGGTCCACGCCGAGACTCCCTCTCGGGAGCCCGTGTGCTGGTTACCCACTAATAGAGGTCTCGGCGGAACGCCATAAGTGCCCGGTTACCTCTCAACCCGGTGAAACTTTAAAAACCCTCGGGCTAATAGCGGCAATCAGCCCAAAAAAAAAATAGTGTCAGTATATATTATTTGTCTAATTATGTATGATGATGTTATAACGTATTTCCTTAATTTATATAAAATGTTCTAGAAAAACGAATTCACTATTATGTAAAAGTTAAGAATCTCCCACGATAGTAAATTACATTGAGGAAAGGAAGAATCAATCTATAGTCACTAAGTCTGAAGTTATTCAGAAATCCTTGAATTTATATAAACATGTGCGACGCATCTTACTTTTTTTTTGCTGCCTCTGTCACAATAAGTTAAAATTTTATTCATACTTCGTTATGTCACGCAATGAGAAATCAGGAATTCATGTGTTTGTTACCTATATCAGGTATCATGAGTATCATGAGTATCTTGATATGTTGTTTAAAATCTTCAATCACTTTTTTAAAAAAAAACGATCATTGATTTATCCCGACAACACTAGTTGACATATAAATAAATATGAAAACAAAAGAAATATATTGATCTTCTCATCGAACTATTAATTAATTTTTTAGTATTTGCCTTTATAGTATTTAGTATAATCAGTTGTTCTACGGGGCTCAAGCTATCGGTTAAAGTCCTGTATCTGCTTCCAGATAAAGCCGCCGGGAGAAGTCGCGGCGAGCGCGAATTATGACGCGCTTCCGTCACCTGAGGTATCTATTATAATAAAATACATGTTAATGTTTTTGCTATGTTCTTTTACAGACCAACCTTTTGTGTGGACCAACCTAAACTGGAGTTAAAATAACTCGTATATTTAGCCGACATAAATTTAATGACGATTTGGAATCGTAGTAGCATTACATACTTTTTGATAGTGTATTAAAAACTAATAGTTAAATAGTTCTTAATTCAAGAACCATACGAGAATGTTTGCCTCGAGTCTTTTATCGATATGATCGTATAATACCGTCATCAGAAAGATTAAATCTTAAAACTCGATTAAGTTATTTAATAATAATAGTAATATAGCCAAAGCCAATATTTGGGAAATAAAAAATATTTGATTTTGGGTATGGTCGTATAAGTCCTACTTAAGCATCCATCGACTTCTCAAAATCTTGTGCAGAAGTGGATTGTCCTATTGAATTGGTTATTGGCCAAAATCAAAATTGTTTATTTATATACTCCTTGACAGGTATTTAAGGAACACTTTAACAATTAAATGAATTAAGCACCAGGTTATATACATATATATATATATATATATATATATATATATATATATATATATATATATATATATATATATATATATATATATATATATATGTATATGTATAGATATATATATATATATATATATATATATATATATACATATATATATATATATATATATATATATATATATATATATATTGTATCTTTATATTTGACAAGCGTTGAACAAGCAACAGCCCAGGTGTCTTTATCTATGCTATATAACTATTCTATATACCTGTCTATTCGGTCACTTATTATGCTATGTAACCATTCATATTTATTTTATAAAATATTACATTGTTTACGCAAAATATATATAATAAAGTTATATCTTGGAGGGAGCTAAATTATGAAGGTTTACAACCGTGTTGATCTAAGGGAGCAACCGGATGATGTTCTATAACTTCGATCAAAGTGTTTAGACATTCTTACATATGCATTTACTTAGTGGCCTATGTCTACTTCGCTGCCGGCGTTATAATCTGTGCCGCAGATAATAGGAAAATAATAAAGTGGGTCCCTTATTTAGTACTTACATTACTTTTAATATTAATTCATTCGTAAATTCTGTACATTTTAGTCAATTGAGATAATTCATACAGTCGTTTTTAAAGGTATGAATGTCAAATTGGTATCTTAGCATCATACTAAATGTGTAAATAAAAAAGGAGTGCGTGAAACTATTACGCGCGGTTGAAGTAAAACATACAATATTTAATTGATAATTATTAATATATAATCATAATTATTATCAATAATTTTAAATAATTTTTATATATATTTCTGTTATATATTTATTTTTATTGCTATTATTTATTTATTAGTTTTAATTTATTAATAATTTATATATGAGTATAATATATATAAAATGTCGGTATCGTTAGTATTGATCGATATAAAATCAAAATAGATAAAAATAAATAAGAGTTAAAAATTGTATATAACACATATATACAAATATATACAGTATAGTAATATAATGTACTATATCATTATATATAATACATAATAGTATACTCACGAAATACTTAGTCAGTCGTTTGAATAAATGCGGAGACTGCGGACACACTATACATTTTACTTAACGTCACTCGTGTCCGAAAAAGATCTAAGTTTACCTCAAGTCGCGCCTAAAGAAGTTTTACTTCCAAAACCAACGTTAGTACCTTGACCACTAACCACCACCACTTATTCTCTATCTCAGAATTAACCAGTAAAAATATCACAACACATTGAGTCTGTTTTGTTGTTAATTTTGATGTAAAAGTAAATTTATTATTGTCATTATATTCTAATAATTTTATTTACTCTACAGTTAATTTTTTAAATTAGTCATATAGAAACGGCAATGCCCTTATTATGTGTGTAAATAATTCCATTTTTTTTAATGTTTGTGGGCGAAGAGTTTATGCTGTTATGTCACAAAAACCGCTGAAAAATGTCAGCTCAACGACGTTGTGTTACGAACAGTTTAATAAACCGGACTCTGAGTACTGATAAAGTTTGTCATGTCAGTGCCGTATAATTACCATTTTGTTTTAAAAGTATTCAAGACAATACTTATGTACATATTAGTGGTCGTGCCACTTTATGTATATCTGTTCCGATTCAAACATTTATAAATTTCTGCGGCTCCTCTGGTGTTGCGGATGTCCACGTGCTGCTTGCCGTTTTCCACGTATTCTTAAAAAAAATCTAAAAACATTGGAATTATTCCTGTATGTATTATGAAACTCGCAAGGCTCCGCCACGGGACTAAGAAGTGTATAAACAATAAGAAAATATAAAAACTTATTGGTGTAACATAGAAAATGATGGTAAGAACTAATATATTAACACATAAATATGTTTTTGCCGTTCGGTCCTCATTAACTAGTTAATCTTTTGGGAATTTTAGAATTTAACGTGATATTTGCGATCGACAAATGTTATCTCGTCTCACTTTATATGGTCGAGTCTGGTTCAGCGGGGGGGCGCTGTGAACAAGACAACGTTGAATGGGCAATTGCAGAGTGGCCTTGTTACGTCTGCAACAGCGAAGCGAATGAAGGCCTCCCCATTATACATTATTTCGGTATTCAGCAATACAGGTAAAAAAAATCTTGGGAATACAAGTTGACTATTTCCTAAAATAGATTAGTCAGGCAAATATTTTTCACTACAATCTCTCCGTGCAGAGGAATTATGTCAAATGATGGTAAACTGTAAAAACTTTAAGATTTGTGCCCACTTTAAAGTCATCTTTAAAATGTCTTATTACCTGCCTCGTATATATATAAATGATTACCCACACCGGTACTATTTAATTTATTAGAAGAATTTTGTTCTGTTTTGTGGAATGTATCGAGCACATATTACTAGGAAATACTTAACCTGTGCGATCACGTTGAAATACGGTCCTGAAATTCGTCGTATACCACTGTATTTCCATGATTCACATTAATTTCACATTATACATTATTGAATTGATGATGGGTCGGGTCATAAATTCTGGTACTAACACTTCTTTATAATAAATAAATTTAGAGTTTTGTGTAAAATATATGTGTGAAAATAAAGATAGATAAGTAAAAAAAATATTAAAGTTATTCAAAATGCCTTAAATGTCCTCTTGAAAGGTCCTGTATGTCTGCAATACGCACAACGTTAATGTCTATATCAGGCACTGCTTTAATCACGGTTGTTTTCCCCAGAGAGATACTCCAAATTATGGCGACACTTAGCTTTCTACTTCAAATGTTGCCATATTTCATAATCAAACTGGTTTTAGTCAGGGTTGGAGGAGGGTATTCGTCGTGCCTGATGAAGACGATTCCTTGGGCGAACAGCCAGTTTTGTGAGCTTGCTACCCGATGAACTGTCGCTAAATCTTGTTGAAATACCCAGCGTTGGTTTTCGAACATCTTATGAGAAACAGATTCCACCACAGCACTAGTTTTTACAACTTTTTCATATAGAAGCATCTCAGTGAAGTTGGAGTATGAGCCTAAAATCCAAACCATGAATGATGATTGAGAATGCACATACACTTTGTCATTTTTTGTTTTTAGTAACTTTCTTAAGGTTATTTTATTTATATTATTATTATTTTTTTCGTCTGAAAAAATGATTTTGCGGTATTTTTTTACCGCGTAACGCCGTAACAATGCCCGGAATCCCTCGAACCTTAGTTTCACCAGACGCTCCTTAAGAAAATGCTCTGTTTTTCGTAGATAGGCTGGGAGCCACAGGTATTCACTTAGCAATCTTTTAACCGTAGGTAGCTCTGCTTAACCGGAAGAGATTTCGTTGGATTACTGCCTGCTTTGATGACCTCTGTTGTCTTAACTGTACGCGGTTGTTCGTTCCTTTCTTCGGAGTTCGAATCTTCACTGAAACGTTTGCTAGAACGAACAACCAAACAAACCTCAGAGTTCTGTTTAAAATTTACATTAGTTTATAAAACTCGGTGGGCACGTAACCACAGCAGTGAAGTGCAATAACTTTTTTGAGATCGTGTATACGGTTACAGATATATAAATGTATCAAATCCATGTAACAAAAGACATATCATGATTAGATATAACCTGAGACTTTAACCTGGAAACCTCTAGCGAAGAAGAAACGGTAACATCTGTTTCATTTATATAAAATTAAGTAAGTAGTATGAATAGCATTTAAAATAAATAAACAACATAATATGTATATAGCAGTCAGTTAAACCGCGTGCGAGTAAAATGATGAGAGTTGAATGCAAATATACGCAACAGGCATTGAAAACAGTTTGAAAATGTACAAAACGGTCCACAGCTCCCCTTTGTTTTCGTACACGTGTGGGATGAGAGGGGATTTCGTGTCTGAAACAGACAGCAACAGGTATTTGCAGAGATAAATAGAGAATTGTGATTTTGCCTGTATTCGATGTTTCATTATATTTGCCTTATATACGAGTAAGCCCACCATATAACTTAGTAGCGTATTTTAAATTTCGAAATACTAGTAAATTTATAAAGTTTTTTTTAAAAAAAGAAAGAACAACAAGAACAGTGGTAGAGCTACGCAGCAGTTTATTTTTAGCTGCAGAATGAATGGGTCAGCTCCACGCCCTCACAGAATACCAGCGTAAAATAGCAGTATAATATTACTGTGTTTCGTCTGGTGAGTGCAGGGATCCGGAGACCGTGTCATATGCATTATGATTCCTTGTCAAGGATGCAATGTAATAAAAAGAATAAAGATAAAAATTCTAATTTTATATTGTATGTATTAATTACAAAGCTGTTTTTTTATCTTTACGTTAATAACATTCCTTCCTCATTTAATCAAATTGTTTTTATAATAGGCAATATTGTTTTTTTATGTATAACTCTATAGATCAACAACTTATTCTTGTCTGTGTAGCCTTATTTATTTAATCTTTATATACAATTATACCTTGGACGGGAAAAAGTTTCGCAAGGGGGTAATGTGAGTCACTTGGGCTTGCCAACTCAGCGTTGTGTCAATGTGAATACTGAGATCTTTACCAGTAGGGCCAGTAAAAATAATTGCGGGTACAGCGACTGTGTATTGAGTTATGGATACCTACTATTATGGAGTAGCACTTAGACGGGTTAACAGAAAGACATAACAGACCAGCTTTACAGCATTTATGGATTCTATTTCTAACCTCAGATCATAGGAACAAGACAAGCATTTATTTTGTCAGTTTCTATCAGTTGTCCTATGGCCTATCTTCACATATATCATGGAGATCGTGGAGATGATCACGTCCACGTCTAAATTTTCCGAACTAGTATATTACCACAATCATTGCAACATGCTTTATCTGTCTTCCACCATATTCTTATAGATTGGCGCACTTTTAGATGTGTCATAGATTTCCTATATACCACAGAAAGGAAATACCCGAACCGGTCACGCACGACGACCAAAGTTCCCAACGTCTAATGACTATATAACAAAACCCGCAATTCAATCATTTGAGGTTAACACAAATGGTTTTATTTTTTACATAATAAACATTTGCTACAATAATAATCTGTTAAGTAGAAATATATTCATATATAATATAGTTCACTTATATAGTAACAATTTATTTACTCAACTCTACGTGGATAACGCATTTTATTGGGAACAATAACATAGGTAAATTATTTATGTTCTTTGCTATACGCGTTACTAGTGAAAAAGTAAAACACATTTTGTGAATGCAGGGACAACATTAATTAACTATACGATGAAGATGATGTACTCACGTTAGGTCAAGATTCCTTTTGGCAGTTGTCAGTTATTTTTTTTAATTTAGTATGGGTGGACGACAAACGAGCAAGAAGCTTGCTGATGGTAAGTGTTTACCGTCATCCATGGATATCCGCAACACCATGATTATGTGATAAGACACATGCTAGTTATAAAACACTAGGCTCACATTCTGAACCGAAAACCCTTTATACACACAACAATCAATCACTACCACCGGGTTACATTACTAAACCATCATGCTCTAGTCTGCCTGATTTGTTTAGTATATATATTATATTTGTCCATTATATATGCTAAAAAAAACAATATATATGTATAT
Source organism: Teinopalpus imperialis (assembly GCA_029286865.1). Lineage (NCBI taxonomy): Eukaryota > Metazoa > Arthropoda > Insecta > Lepidoptera > Papilionidae > Teinopalpus > Teinopalpus imperialis. The sequence goes on along the minus strand of JAGSMU010000037.1, from coordinate 2,393,461 downwards.
ATATATATATATATATATATATATATATATATATATATATGTATATATAACCGATCAGTATGCCCCACGTATTTAGACTTGAATACAGGCAAGAAATATGAATCCATTGCGTCGTTATTTAGTCATTGCCGAGTTTCGAGAGAATTAATTATCCGTGCTGTAGTTTATATTATATATTTAGTATATCTGATATACAGGATACTTTCCAAACTTAGTTTATTTAATCATAATTTAATTTACTTAACTTTTGAAATTATCGTATAATATTCGGTAACAAGTCAAAATTACATCGTGACATTCGATTCCTTGACCGTCGAGAAACACCGGTCGGTATCAACTATCAGGTCTTGTGTTCCAAAATGAGAAAATTAGGTGGGAGTAGTGTCGGATACAATTGGACAAGTATCAAATGACGCTAATCAATTGAATCAAGGGTGGGTCATCGACTGAATCTCAGCTTTTCACAATGTCAAACCCCAGATAGATTATTAGATTGTTTCGTTTTATTCTTAAAGATAATGTCCGATATTCTTATTACGAATGGTGCACAATAATAGGTGTTTATTTATTTTCTACTGTGTAAGAATTTCATATTTTGTAGTCTTTGTAGTATGTATGAAATTTTGTCATTCAATCACATGTCATATAATAACCGTTTAATAACAACGCTCAAATGATTTCCATTTATAAGTGTCTCCAAATGGATTATCCTGAAATGATAACAAATACTTCATATTATTGTTACGTAATGATCTAAGGATTTCTCATTTTTTGTGGCAGTCTAGTCTAGCGATCCGGAGGACCAATTACTGGGGCGAGGCATTTCATCTTAGTTCTCAGAGTCAAACAACATTTAGAATTTTGATGACGGATGTTATGGTAATCAGTGTCCATGAAGTGAACTGTCCTCGTTTGTCATCTTTAATTTTTTAAATAAAATCTGGATGAAATATCCCTTTGTAAAGTGATATTTCCATACACGTTGCGGAATGTTGATGGTTGAAGGTAATATAAACCTGTGTCTCGTGGCGATTATAAAGATGTATCAGATATGGCAACAGGGCTTCTATAAGAATATATTGTTTTGTGAAGTTTTTAATCCTTAAACGTTAACATAACCGTTTGAGTGGGGACCCAGACAGCTGTGTTTTCTCGATTTTTGTATGAAACTTGAACTTCTTGAACTTTCATGGGCCATACGCCTAGCTTTGATCACTTGGCTACAGTTATACTCAGTAGACTGGACCAGTTCCTCCAATGATCCAATCCACGGGGATGTTCTTAACAACACTCATCTCAATTATATGGAATGTTGGAATGGAAGTACAAAATTTATTTTCAGAGAACAATGGACACAAAAAGAAATTGCATGGAATTTCGATTTCAATTGTAGGGATATTTTATTACGTCCAACTGATTTGATACCATTTTTATATAGGAATTGGCCAAATTTATGTGGTCACATTGTCTGGCTGAAGGGTCAGTCTCATTCCTAAAAACATGGATTATAAAAGATGCTTTGACATTATCGTCATATAATAATTTACAACCCGGAAGGAATGAGGGTCTGCTAAATGGATCCAGAAGGATCCGCATAAAATTTTTAGGCATATTGATATCCATGATATGACCCCAGCGTTAACTACCTAAACTAGTATTTTGTTGGGCTACTTTTTGTGAAGTCCTTTCCATCAGATGGGTCAGGAGTTGGATCTGGTGGAACCATCATGGTTGTAGTTTTTCGCCAAAGAAATTTATACCTACTACTATACTTCCACTTATATATTATAATATACCACCAAAATAATACAGAATTTTAAAATCTCAATCAATAATAACATATAACACAACCTGGGCCCGTGGGTAAATCGAAACCGCGACGAGCAGACCAGTCTAAAATATTGTAACTCAATATTTTATTGCCAGTCCTATAAAACAATCGATCAAACGCTTGGTAGTTAATAAATTAACCTATTATTAATGGTATTGGCTAATTACCTCATTGGATATACTTTCAATGACAATTAATAAACTTTGGTAATGTAAAGTTCTATTTGGCACAGTGTCTATAAATACAATACTTTTTAGAATTAGTATTTTAAGATTCTTTTAGATTCCTTTATATTCTTTTATGAAGTATTGGTTAGTTTAATACTCAGTCACAAGTTAATTTAATACTTCTCTTATTGTTTCTTTTTTATTTATATTGTTTAGTTTCTTATTTTATTATTATGTAAAATAAAATATTAATCGTTTAACACTTTATCAATAACAGTCTGAAACTTTTACTTTAACGTAATTAAATGTCAAGGATTTATTCGTGTAACCTGCACAGATTTAGAGAAATTCGATACACCGATATTTTTGATGGATAAGTAAGTTAACAATTCCAGTTTTACGTTCAATTGTAGGTTTTTTGTCTGTTGTTTTCTCGTTGTTATTATTAACCCATTATTCTGGTGTAACTTTGTAACCAGAGTTCACTATTGAGATTTAGGTTATGATAATTTAATTAATGTTTTGTATTTGTTTAGTATTAAGAGTTATTTATAATATATTATATATCTATGTATTTATTTAGTTTTAATATCCGAGGTGGAAACTTGTTTTCCTGTATATAGTTCTGTTTTTTTCAGTTAAGTTCTGTAATGATTCTCTTACCGGTAGCGTATATAACTTGACGAACAACTAACCTACGTTTTTTCATCATGTAACAAATTCTTAATATCTACCATATCAATGCTCAAAGCATACAAGCTAACTTTTGGCATCTTCAGATATCTTTTCCTTCGGACTCTATTTATGCTATTTTAGTGCCCAAAACCTGGCTAAAGCCATCGTTGCAGACATCTTTTCATCCTTTGTGGGTGTTGTGCTGATCCGTAATGATCGATTAGCCATAAAAAGGTTTCTTTTTTAAGTTCGTGGAATGGAGGCTTTGAAGAGGAAAGAGAATATCTCTTTAAGGTCGTAACGTGTCCAGCGACTCATAATTAGTATAAATATGAAGTTTGAACATAATTGTCGTTGAATTATCGTCGACAAAGCAACTAAATCGGGAAGACTGTGAAATATGGAAAAAAATCGAGTTACTTACTAAGGAAGAAAAGATATATTTATTAGATAATAAAATATATATTTTACATATGATATGAATAGACTCATATCATATGTAAAAGATATCTTCTGTTTACTGGAATTCTTACCCGGGAAATACGATGGTTTACAAGAGTCACAATCTTTTTAAGCAAGGCTGGAAATCACTTGAAAACGAAACAGGGTCGGGGTGCCTCATTGAAGTGATCGTTCCATAAATTCTGGAACTTTTTTTTACGACAATTTTTTAATATCTTCATGATCATCTTGGCATGACTAAGGTCAAATGAGTGCCGAGAATGCTCACACCGCAACAAAAATAACAGTGCGTGGAATTTTCCGGTGCGTTTTTAGACCTTTTTAATGAAGACAAGAATGGTATAATAGGTCAAATTGTTGGTCAATTGGAGATGAAACATCGGTTCATAAATATGAAGCCGAGTCCAAGCAAGACTATGCAGTGGCATATAAAAGGTGCTCCCAAGAAGCTCAAGGAGGCATAGTCGGCCGAAAAACTAATGGCCACCGTCACCTATTAATCGATAAAGGTGTTATAGACACACCGTAAAATACTACGCATCAATTCTGAAGCCCTTAAAAGGAAGCCAGTAAGGAAAAAAGAAGGGGAAATCTAACGAATGATGTTCTGCGTCTTCTCGATAATGCTCCCGTCTACAATAGTCACTTTCTAGGTAAAATCGACACCCAGCGATTATTACCTGTCCCCAAAAATTAAAAAAAAACTGCGTGGGAAGAAATTTACCAGCGGTGAAGAAGTTAAGGAGGAAATTTCGGCGTATTTATTACAAACCCGTTTTTTTTCATTCTACATAAACTAATAGAAAGTTCTGAAAAATGTGACGAATATATTTTACAAAGCTAGTTAGTTGAATGAATGAATATATTGAAAAGGAATAATAATTTTGATTTTTTATTAGCATCCTCACAAAGATAAATAGCGTTAATCTTATAGATGCAACCGACCGCGCCGAGTTTCGACTCTCTCGGGCACCATCGAGTCCGAAGGTTTCGCGCGCAGGTTAACGGTCCAAGCCAATGCTCCCTTTTGGGATCTCTTGTGTAGGTTCTCTCAAATAAAGATTTCTACTAAGTGCCTTAAGCGCTTGACAACTTTTCCACCTGGAAAAAATTTAAAAAGCCTTGGGCTGCTAACAATGGCCTTGAAAAAACAATTCCCTAGTCGCAGTCGTTCCCCCCAACGTTTACGTGGAAATTTTTTCGTAAATGTAATTTCGATTTTTTGGGTAATATAATTATTCCTGAATATTATTTATTATTAATAATAAAAGCATTTACCGATATTAAACTGATGCTGCAACCGGGATATTCGATACGTGAGAGTCTAACGGTAGGTCCACAACCCAACAAAGGCACGTCGTGTCTACCGAGGGGTTAGTAGGGGTTGGTCACTGACGTGACTGACATTGGCTTATTCAGTTCTTTTAACAATATATGAGTATCATATATTCGCCTTAGCCTGGAAACTCTGAGCACAATACAACTCTACATCGTCTAACGGTATTCGGCACGTCGTGTTTGAGATCGTATTACTCAGTTCTCAATATATTTCTAAACCGTGTCCTATTCTATTATATCGTGTTCTAATATAATATCTAATAGGCTTCCATAATTATCACAAGTTATGTGTAAATAATCATTAGAACATTATATACATAAAACAAATTTTCTTTGATAATAACTTACCCAGGATGCGTATCAATATAGTTTACTCCAAATCAATTATAGCTCTGATCATACGTGACTTAGTAATTACCTGCACTACGAAAGCGCTAAAGAACCTTTCCAAGCATAATCATCGTGCTTGTAACATAAATTGCATTGAAGATTTTTGTTTTAAGCTCAATACGTGGTTCCAAGTCAATAGCTTATTTTTTGTTGTACGTCCACAGCGATAATAATCTAAAGAGAGTGGAAAGTAGGTGCGAAATCACGAGCGTCTTGGCTTATTATCTTAATCCGATTGAAGTTATTTCATTATCCCTAACGTTAATAACACTACATATTGCCGTTGCATAACATTGCATGCTCTCTAGTCCATGACACGTGTAACACTTCTATTATACATAAATACCATTTTCCTTATCGCGATGACTTTTGAATTTACTTTATATTACGGGCTTTATTGATCACTAAAATGAATAGTTGCATTCTCAAGCCGTTATGGATCATGCCATTTACATGATGGGATTTTGTCGAATGCGACAGAGACTCTTACGTCACCACAGTTTAAATATTGCCTGTTTCAATCGTGCTATGGCAATGCTCAAGAAAGTATCAAACATTACACAATCATAGGTTATTGAAAAAGATTTGATATATGTAAAAAATATGTATAAACGCTAATAGACACGAGTTTGTTACCTCTAATAATCACAGGACGTAAAATGGTGGCATTCAGCATAGTTCCTGACGTAGTGATTTCGATATGAATAATTTCATCCTGGAATATTGCAGTAAGAGTACAAACGGCGTGTGTAACATTCCCGAACTGCCGAACAATACGTGTTACACATAGCCCAAAGCTCTAGAGTAACGTGACGTCTGTCCGCAACAGACGTATCAATGTTTTTAAACTAATATCGTCGCAATGTTTAAAATTGAAAATGTTATTTACCGACGAAAACGACTGATTATGAACCACCGGTGGCTCACTGTTGTTAAGATTTCAATAGTTGCTTCCAGATATCCCTCTCGTTTGTATTGTGAATTCACCTGTCAATAATATGCACCGTTATTACGGATATAGAGTGAAAAGTTAACCCTTTTAAATAACATAAGAATGTTCGAATGTTGTATGAATGTTTCTTTTGAAGAAGTTTTTCGGGACACAGGGCGGCTCACTTTTACAGCTATCGGGGTTTTTAGGTTTTATATATTTAAATAGACCGTGTTTGTTTTAAATAAGGCGTTTCATGATTGTAAACTAAACTAAAAAAGTAAACATTTGAAGAAATATATTTCAGTCTGGATTTATTCATATTTTTAATATATGTATTATCCGCGACAATCAATCCGACCGAGCTAAACTGTAATGTTTCTATACAGGTCTGTTGTCTGCTCCCCATAACGGGTTAATAATTCTTCTACAGTGGATTTCCCCGTCACTGCCGATTACTGATTACATTAGGCCTAAAACAGATAGAACGTGAACAATGAAGTGGCGCGAGCTTCTCTACTATTTTATATATATTATTTAATAACATTCAGATTAATCCGCCGGGCATCGGTGTCAGGTTGTTTGCTTACCATAACTTAAAAGCCCGCAAACCTAAAGCTGCTATGGATACCTCTCTCTCCTCTCTCCTCTATTTCAGTATAATGAGTTTATGTTCTTCACAGCCTCCTCCTAATATTGTGGTCGAAGGGCATTATCTGTTTAATATATCGTCATTCGTGTGTGGGTTGGGTTGCCAATCATTAAATTCTATCATTCATTCTTTGAATCATTACTTTGTCTATGTCATAATGAGGTTACAAAGCTAATTGTTTAAGTTAACAAAGCGACGGTGGCAACGTTACGTTCAATTACAACTTTTAGAAAATAAGATTTGGGAAACACTGTATGTAGGTTACGAAGATTGAACTGGTGATTTTTTTACATGTTCGTAGCACTTAAATTAGCTCTACACATAAGTTGAATTGATTAAAGAAAATCACGCTGTCACAGAATACCAAAGTATTGTATAATACGTTTTATTATTTTTTATTAGTTTTATTAGTTTGCTGTGTACTGTCTTATGAGCGATATAATAATATGTTAATTATGTTGTATGTGGCATCCTAGAATGCCTTATCTTAATAGAGGAGACAAGTGAAACTGCAAATCTCAGTCTTTATCGCGCACTCAATACCTATAGGCAATTCTGTGCGTGAGGGTATTAAGAAAACATGAAAAAATTACCCTCATACCGCCCCCGCCGACCGCGAGGGCGTTGCGAACAAGGTTATACGCGATACCGCCAAGTCACAGGCCGGTTCTCTCCAGTCAATACAGATAGAAGAGTCTCTGGAGTTTCTTGCGCCACTTCTTCTCCAGCGCCCACGGATTCCGAAGTGGTTGTACAGATAGCCAATAATAATAATAGAGATATTAATGTAGATAATTCTTAGTCAGAAGCAACTGACCGAGCCGAGGCTCGGGCACCCTCGATTCAGACGCTCTTGCGGAACAGCCCTTGTGCTGGTTATATAATAGAGGTCTCGACTGAGTGCCATAAGCGCTCGGTCACCTCTTAACCCCGCGAAACTGTAAAAGCCCTCGATGTAAAAGCGGCCATCATCCCGAAAAAAAATGTATATAAATTATGCCCAAAAATATATATCCTAAAAATACTATATAAAATACACCTAACTATTGAAACATTTGACACATGGACACAGTAGTGACTACTACTGCTATACTAGTTATTAATATAATAGATTTATATAATTTTATATTTATACATGCTACAATATTACTCTTACTTTTCATTTATATACCAAAAAAAATAAAACTAAGACGGAGGTCGTCAAATTGTTGTATGTTATCCATTTGCAATAATTTTGGAAAAGATTTACTCAGTAACACTGAATAAAGCCTTATATTATATTATAAAATTAAAAACTAGTTAAAATAAAAAATAAAAACAATACCAACACAATAAATATAAATACAATTTAGAAGCACGTTAAATAAGGCAAATAAAAAGCATGTCGCTTGGATAACGCAATCTGGGGTGGAAGATTGCACTCTGAAAACAACAAGAAAACCTGTAGTCAACCACAATTAATTGGAATAGTTTTTCCTCATAACGTACTTTATAAGGCTAGTTTGGGTTTTTATATGGTTTCTCAACGGCACAAATTTCAACATTTTCTTTATATTTTTGTATGGAAAATTTTGTGCCAATTAATACGAATCCTTTAATGATTATTTGCTTAACTACACATTTCTCGTTTAAGGCTCTCATATTATTTCCTTGTATACAAGTAAAAACATATAATTCATATTTTGTTACATAGGAACGGAGGATGGCTTAATATCAATAATGACGAAATACCCTGTCGTGCGAAAAAGAGAGACAGAGAAATTTTTGAGATCAAGATCTCCTCATTACAGTGTCATTTACAATCGAAAAGCGAAGAACTTTAATAATTTGTTACTTAAATTTGATTATTACTCTTAAATAAAATAAAATATCATCCCTTACAAGGGACAGAGTTCAGTCGGACAGCATGAGGTAACTACAGTCTATTTCTGTCGCTAATTAATTTATACCTAATGTGACTACATAAATTCTTCATTCATTATATCATAAATTATTATTATATTAAGTTAAATGATTGCCCGTGATTGATTCCGATATGAAATCAATAATTGTCTAAGTCTCAAAGCGGATTGGATTCAGTCGTTTTGTAAAAATAATGTTTCATCTAGTCGGGTGAAGTAAGCAAATCATTTTGATTTTAGATTGTAAAGTTATTTTTACTTTAGAACTATGTTATAAATTTGAGTTGTATGGAAGATTGTCTTTTTTAATTGTCCAATTTTAGTCACTTGTTTATTTTAGAATGTAGCAATACAAGTGGTAAAATTATTTTGTAGTGTTTACAAAACTTACTGTATACATATGCTTGGTCCTTTTATTCGTAAAACTATTATTTGAAACTTGCTATTTGGTCTATCTATTCTTAGAATCGCTTGGTATATGATCTAAACACTATCGTGACGGACCAGTTATAAACTACCGTAGCGGCTCCATTCAAATAGTAGTGCTAAATTAACTTTTTGGTACCACCGAATACTTTTTCAATCATAACGAGCCTTGTCGCTGTAATATTACGTGTATTACATGTAGTATGTATATTCCATTCCTACATGTCCTCATCGGTACAACGGTTCAGTCAGAGTTAAGCTCATTTGCAAATAGCGGGTTTCCCGCCATTTAGATAACGATATAGTTTGTTAGTCGAGTATTTCCGGCCAGTGGTAGTTTTTGAGAGAGTACCTACTCTTACAGAAAGTCAATAACTCTTATGGGTCATAGTGTGCAATTAACAATGTCATATCATCCATATCTTCCAAGACAAATTAAAGAATTATATTAAAATTTTACGTTGAAGAACTACTTTATTAATAATGTTACCAGTACTGTTAAAATTACTAACATTTCCTTTAACTAATCTAACTAAGATTAAATGCTTGTCTTCGCAGATTCACGATAATGGGCGAATTCGTACATAGTAATAATTAATTTTCAGAACAGTACCCAAAAACTTTAAGTATTAAATTATTGATGTTTTCACTTTTCCGTCTTGCATTGAATTGTTTTGTATTAGCATTTATTATTTTATATTGAGCCATAATTTTTAATATACTTCGAGGTCAAGAAGGAACTTTGTTATACTAAATGGAAATGATGAAGCACTCAGTTTCTTGTCAGTTCTTCTCCTCGAACTAGTGTTCTCGGAATGTTTTGCATTGTAAACTCTGTTTGAACTATAATAAAAAAATGCTCAACACTTTCATTGAATAAAACTGAAGTACATCCATATATTTCACGACTGGCCTTCAATTCTTAGTTTATTTTAACCTGAATAAGATTTCTGCTAATTATACCTTTAGAAACTTGTAAAATCTAAATTTTGCCTATCTATTATTGCCGCTGGATACGGCGGCCATCGCGTCGATAGATAGCCCTGAATAAACTTGATCTTTGAATAGTCAAGGAATCACTGCTGGTTGGAATCCAATAATAGAATATTCGATGTAAGGGCAAAATCTGTCACTGATAGGATGGTTATTATCAATACTGTATAATGCATGGTCGATACATATACATGAACGTACCTAATGTTTTCAGGAACATAATATGACCAAAATAAAGAAAAAAACCAATTAAGATTAATTTATTGTCAAATGGAGTTCATTGAAATATTGTTCATTAAATAAAAAAAGTAACAGCCTATATATTTACATGTCCCACAGCTGGGCATTGGTCCTCCCCTTTAGGGAGAATAATGGACCCATGCGTTTCCTCACAATATCTTACTTTATTTTTCAGCACGTGGTTACTCGGAAAATAAAATTATTATTAATAATTTCATTAGTTCGGGCGTTGCAGTTTGTATATTATTTTCACTCATACGGTGAAAAAAAAAGCGAACTCTTCGACATTGTGCCTACCGCTGGTCTATTAGTAATATTTCATTAATATTATTTCAATATTGCTTGGTTTATTGATTGATTAAATATTTTTTTGGTAATCAAACATACTTTTTAATTGATGCAGTTATAATTAAGTATGGGTACATGATACGTTGGCGTGTTGTACCCATGGTTCATTCGATGGCTTTTGTGTACGGATTGAAGGGTTGTGAGGGGGGTTGCGCGGCAAATCAGCAGGGCAGACCGCGAGCGTCGCGAGACAACTCTCTCACGTCCTCTGTAGTTCGGTGTTGGCTGCTAACGGGACGGACGCGCGTGCTAGCGCAATCCGGTCGCGCCATGTCGCATTATACGCGCGTTCAGAATTTCTTCGTGCAACTGCAGAGTCCCGGGACTTACGACAATAGAAGTGAAGGAACTCAGTAAGTGAATTATTTAACTTTTGAAAAACTTTTTTAACAGATAATCTATTCAAAAATTATTTTTTAAATTTTACTGGGAACGATGACACGGCCGAGTTAATATAATTTTTAATTAACTTTAAATATATTTCAAACAATCTAATATTAGTCGTAGTTAGCCGAAATATTTACATAATTATGAAACAGTTTTAATAATTTTTATCTTTAACAAAAACACTATTTTGTATAAAAGTTATTAAAACTTTGTTTCTTGATGTTATTTGGGAAGTTTCCGTAACTAGAATATTATTATACAATAAATCTAGTGGACTGAGATTTGTTATGGAATTTTTGAACTAACGAAACAGGATTAGGTAAAGTTTATGATAATTTGAGATAGAAAAATACTGTATAAGCGTTATCAAAGTTTCTATTTCAGTTATAACTTTTTTAATCTTTTTTGATTAAATTTTTTTTAACGTGAAATAATCCAAACACCTCAAAATATTGAACAAGGTTCTTAAACTTTTATTAAGGTGTTTTTTGTTTATGATGCTATTATGTTAAGAGTTCGATGGGTTGACAACAAATCATCCTTGAGATGGATGTAATTATTTTTGTATATGTATGTTATTACATACATATACCTCCTCACCATTTCAAAATATGAACTAATAGTAATAGTGTTACAAAATAAAAAAATATATAAAATAAAAAGTTGTTACAGAAGTTGACTAAACAAAAAAAAGTACCGTCGTACACGTTGAATCACAAACTTTCGATAGGGTGCCAAGCATTCGATTATTTTATTTGGATCATTCGTTTAAAAAAAATTGTTTTAACCATCACATTAACGGGGTCACACCCGCAAAACTAGTCTTCAACTTTTATACTTTAAAAAAATCTGTACGAAAAATAATCCCACAAAAATTGCTAGTTATCGGCGAATCGCAATGACATGACAAGACGGTCAAGATTGTTGCTGCTATTTCATTCATAAATCGCGCGGCAAAGTCTCTTCTTCCCCCAAACTCGCACCCACTGTTCCCGCAAACGCTGCATGCATCGGCGTATGTAGTATTTACATGTAAGTATTATGCCCATAGTTTCATCCAGCTTTTCTGGAAACTATTTTTTATGACTGAAATTAAGTAATTGGTAAATTAAATATCGTAAGTGAGTATGATACTCAACTTATTCATTTATTATGATTCATAATGCAGATGCGTTGTCACTCCTGAGGTTTGAAAAGTGCACCAATTTTTGTATTATAAAAGTATTTCGATTAGCTGGAATTTCAAAATATTGGAATGCACGGCTTGAATTTATTGAGGCTTCGTATTGTTAATGAAGCTATGTCACTGCGTCTGCTCTGTTGGATGGTGGATGTTTATGGCAACATGAGTGAAGTATTCATTTGGCACTGTCGTCGTTTTAAACGTTAATTGTTTTCAAGTCTTTGAAGAACCTATGGTCCTGTAAACTTTTACAATCAGACCATATGCGCCAAGCTTTGCGCTATGAAATATTATTCACCCGCTTGCTCTACCTGCGTGGAGCTTAAAGCGAGACACGACGATGGAATTACGAGTATTTATCCTAACTAGAAAATCAGTTATTTATATTATAGGTTTGTATTGTGTGTGTATCGTAGTTGAACACCTTTCGTCTTAACTTTCACTAGTTGTTCGGTGTACCTCTCCAATGTATGGGTTGTATTGAATTAATTTAAATTATTCCCGGCATTAATTACGTACATCAGAAAAAAATCTTGAGTAATATTAACTCATGATTTTTTGATGTGCGGAATACAATCGTACTTGTCGCCACGATGTTGCCGGCCGTGCGGCTTAGTGGATTAAGCGTCGCGGGTCCTGGGTTTCTATCCAAGCCGCGGAATATTATTTGTGGATCATAAATTGTTGGTTTTCGGGTCTGGGTTTGTTTTATGTATGTACTGTCTTTTACGCTGCATGGATAAGGGAAGGGAATGACGGGTTTGTGTTTGCACAAATGCTTACGGCACGATAATATTTCCTGCGCAGTTGATGTCATCTAGTATTAACCAAAAGATATCGCCGATATAATAGAAACTTAAGATGGAGAATAACTTATATTCTATTTCGTTATTAATTCAATGTTATTTAATTTGTAGAATGAGTTAGTAAGCTAAGTCTTTATTGTATCGTTATGTAAAAATAGAACCATTGAAAATAAAACTTGTTGTAGTAAAGTTAAGATAAAACATATAAATATATTTCCTTCACCATTTCGCTCAAATTTCGCAATATCAAGTCCAGAAAATATTTAGAAATTAGCAGTATTTTTAATTACAATATATTTGAATATAGAAGCGAAACATATTTATTATTTATCCAGACAATAGAAATATATTTTCAGTTTATTTATTCACATATTCTGTGCGTAATAATCAAATGCCTTCATTTTCTTTAAGTAAACTTAACATTAGTACATCACCCGATTAGTCATAAAGATTGAGGTATTTTTTTGTAAGAAAGCAAAGACAATTGTCAAAAAATATTTCATATAAAACAACAACAAAAAAAAACATGTTATAATGGCACCACCATTATTTGATTTGAGTTATAATGCACACTATGCCTCCGAGTAATCATTTCGAAATATTGATTATATGTAGATATGCTTTTTTGAACACATATAGTTAAGCCACACTGGTCGCTAATAAACATTTAGTAAAGGAAGAAATCAAGGTCACTCTAATGAGATTGATTGGCCGTGACTGACGTAAAAGAATATATCCATTATGAATTTGTTGATCCACACGATGCACTTGCCGTGGCGCAGTTCCCGCTGAAAGTTTTGAATTTGAAACCGTGGAAGTAAAGTTTTGATAGGTGACGCGGATGCGTTCATATGTGTGTGAATGTATTTTTTTTATATATTATCCCTCAAGATATCGATCGTATAGCTTCTTCCTATTTCTATGAGGCAATTTAAAGAACACAAACAATTAATATTTGTTGAAAATATTGTTAAATATATATTTAAAAAGTGCTCGTGCCAAGATAATTTATATTTTATAATGTTTTCATTGAATAAATTCCCCTTGCAAATCAAATCAATCAAAAGTAAGACTAACACTGACACTCATATTAATTTTTAATATTTTATTTTTACTTAGATTATTTTTGTCAACGGTATGTTATAACGGTATATGGTATTTGGTATTTGTTACACTCTTCCCAACGTAGACCCTTTGGTACCGTGGTATGTTTGTTACTTAGGCATATCATTGAATATTTTTTGAATAATTTTAATAAGTTTTCTGAATCCATATAAGAAGAAGTTAATAGTTTCAATCGATTTGGATACAAGATTTATATTTACTCGCCAACAAAGCCGACTAGACGAGTGGGTGGTTATGCCACAAGTGAATAAGACGTATTACAAATGTGACGTCAATCGCTTATTTAGTGCTTATTAACTATTTTTCAATCCACAAAATAAGCGATTGAAGTTTCGTTAACCATGCTACGGTTTGTGTGATCGTTTTTGTAAGGGTTATTTTTTGGTCATTCTTTGATTTTTCTTACACTCATCGTTATTCTAGGAGTTCACACTTAAATCAAATATTAGATGATTCGGATAACTGAATTCAATTATAAATTAAATAATAAAAACTCAAATTTAGACTTAATTTCTAACAGAAAGTCAGACATTAAAAAGCCTCACAAAACTCACCAGAAGAACTTATTCTAAAATTATTAATCAATAGAAGTCATATTTATTGACAATTATACAGCACTTACTATCTCGCTGCGGGCCGGATTGTAAATCATGTTTTGCGTAGTGATGTAAACATCAAGCGCGATATCGATAAAAATACCGAGGTGTGCATAACACGCTCGCACTACGATAGTAAATAACTCATGTAAGCAACTGAATTGAGAACGAGTTGCGGTCTGTTATTGTAGTATAAATTATAAGGTATTGTTTATTATTATTCATTTGGTATTTGAATATTTAACGACATGGAGGCTTTTTTATCAAGCAATGTTTAACCATTTCATATGTATAAAAAGGTGTTTTGACATTTTTAAGTGAACTTAAACTAGTTTCAAAAAAATTAAAAGAAATTAACTTTAATCAGATGTGAGAATTTTAAGAACAGTAGACTCTTCAAAAAAAAGAAGAAGGCCCCGAGAAGAAATTAATACATCAAGCCTAGTAACACCGACTCGATGATTAAGATAAGAATGTGACAAAACAAATAGTTTCGTCGTATTACGTCATTAAAAATCTTATTTGTGATTTAAGTATTATTTTAAAACATTTTATTGTTTATTTGTATATAAAAAGTCTTGTTTTTTATTTGTAAATAATACAGGGATAAAATTAATGTACTAGTTTATTTCAAAATTTTTACGGAATGAATTGTCGTTTTTCGTCGAATTATGTTATAATACGAGCGCTGGACATCATTATGTGTTGCCATGTTTGCTACGTGCACGCGTTTTATAATCCAGTCTGTAGCGGTATAGCAAGCGCACTATAGTTGCTAACTGTAGCTATCATTTCCAATCCCGTGTTATACATTTATTATTGTTTAATATATTTTTTGTCTCCACTATTTATTGTGATTTATAAATTCCTGCTCGTACGAGTACATTATATAAAGGCACTTAAATCCGAAACTTACATTTCATTCCAGTTTTCATGGAGGTTGAGGTCTGGACTTAATTATAACTATATAAAATATTAATTTACGCCTTTTAACCTTTTTCTTTAGCATTTTTTTCAATATCCATTCCCTTCCACAGGAAAATTGAAAAATAATATCCATTATACTAATATAATACTTTTTGATTAAAATCTTCACATTTTTCCTCAAATGTCAAAACTTTGAGGATTATCATAAATTAACTTTTGTATATTTAAAGATTACACTATTATTGGGAATAACGGGAACTATTTACCTGAAAACTATTCAACCTATTATTCGAAGTTAAAATTTAACAATAAGCGAACGTGCCAGCCGACCACACAGTATATCTGAGTCTACTGCTAAGTGATTCCTGTTGTCCATAGGCTGGTAATAGATGATGAATGTGGGTAACATGGTGCCGACATCGTTTTTCTGTATCGAGGACCATAATGCAGATGTGCTGACCTCTGAAGGCAAAGATGTCACTACACACCATCCGGCGAAAGTTAGGAGAGCTAAGGTACTATTTTACGTTGGAATTTAGCGATAGAAAAGTCGACCTTTTGCTACGTTAGTTTATAGATGCAAAGTATATACTCGACACCCCAATTGAGGTGCTCCCAAAAAAAATTTACGCGTCCTTGCCGGTGATGTATCGTTAATTTCAGGCCGGCTTGGTGTAAGGTTGGCTTTCTTCAAAAGTTTTCAAGTTCGAGGTGTAGCTGTCTGTCTATTGACCGACAGTTATTGCTCGAACTTTTCTTCCAAGTTGTTGTTAACCCGTAACAATTGTCTCGAAATAAAAACGCTAGGCCCGATTGTTCTTATCGGTCGCTTGTCTGAAGTTGACTTGAACACAGCTCCTCAAACAATTTAAACCAATGTTTTTACCAAACTATGGATACTTCGCTAGAAGAATTTACTCGCTTTGTTGCGAGAAGGGCTTTCACTGGCAAGAAATCTACAAACAACAACTTGGCAGAAAAGTTCTAGTAATAACTGTCGGTCAATAGACAGACAGCTACACCTCGAACTTGAAAACTTTTGAAGAAAGCCAACCTTACACCAAGCCGGCCTGAAATTAACGATACATCACAGGCAAGCACGCGTAAATTTTTTTCGGGAGCACCTCAATTGGGGTGTCGAGTATATACTTTGCATCTATAAACTAACGTAGCAAAAGGTCGACTTTTCTATCGCTAAATTCCAACGTAAAATAGTACCTTAGCTCTCCTAACTTTCGCCGGATGGTGTGTAGTGACATCTTTGCCTTCAGAGGTCAGCACATCTGCATTATGGTCCTCGATACAGAAAAACGATGTCGGCACCATGTTACCCACATTCATCATCTATTACCAGCCTATGGACAACAGGAATCACTTAGCAGTAGACTCAGATATACTGTGTGGTCGGCTGGCACGTTCGCTTATTGTTTACGTTACAAAAAAAATAAACCACAAATTTGCTATAGATGTGCTCGAAAATATAACTGATATTCATTTTGCATCGATGGTCATGCGTTACTCATACAAGAGGAACAGATTGTTAACATTTCCTAAAAGTACACATAATAAGACGTAGTGATATGAACTTGAGAGTTATGCAAAAGGTGGTATGACGTGACTTGTTATGTTCAGTGCAAGTTTTGCAATCGTTAGGCTTATCGCTCGCTGACCGCCGCAAAGTGGCTCGAAACAGCTAAATCGCGTTCTTAGGACTTTTTTCTAGAAATTGTAAAAAAGTATATCGATCACAATCCCCAATTGAAAGAAATAATTGAATGCTACGCCGCCGCCCCGCTAATTTCGACTCCTTTTCGATAGGATTATAAGGACGTCTTTTTGCATATCTGTATGGATTGCTTGTGCATACATATTTGTATATATATACAATATAATTCAATATTATAGACTAAATAACTGCATTTTTTTTATTTGATGAAATAGATGTGGATCGGCATTGGGTCGCGAGGCTATGTGATTAACACTACCCATCGTATTCTACAATGGCTATTATATTAATCTTACGAAATTTAATATTTTATTAAATGTTATTGATAGCTACTGATCTTTCATCCTTTTATAAAGGCGGTTTGTTTTGAAACTTGAGATCCGTGCTTGAGGTCAGGTTCGTATCAGCCCGAGGGCTTTTATAGCCAAGAGGGAGCCTCAGCACGTGATATAGATAGTTGTCCGGATGAGAAAGTCCAACAGGGAAGGTGTATGATCAACTCATAGCGCGGGAATGGTCGTCGCTGTCTACGCGCTGCCAAAGAATGGAGGTGTACCGTACCTTCAACACTGCCGAGGCGTCGAGAATAGATATCATCTCTGACGTTTACACATAACTTCGGCCCGAGGCACAAACGCGTGTTTCTATTTGTACCCCGGGTAGGAGAGGTAGGATGTAGATGTCAGCCGAAAAAGATATCTGTGTCTCGGTGAAAAAAAGCAAGGCCGGGTTCAACGTCTCGAGATGGTAGTGGAGGGGACTAGGGTTGGCATGAAGTCCCCTGATATTGTAGTAATCCACGGCTAGCGTGGCAGGTCTGCCGTAGCCTTTTTGCTCCGTTTACCCCAGACAGGGTGACTGCAGAGCGGAAATTTGCACCTCCAGAATACGCGGGGCTGTCTGCGCATACACGCTCAGGTTGCATAGGGTAGACTGAGCGTGGACGCCCAGTGAGAGATTCTCCAAAACTGAAGGTCCTGGTACGCTCCTGGCGTAGATTTTTAGAATTACAGCTACCATTTTTTGGAAGGGGAGAAGGTCCCCCTCAAGCTACCTCACTTATCGAATACGAACGAAATACGAAACGCAGAAATGTGTGACACATCTACTTTGGGGCGGTGGTACTTCCCCGGTCGAGCAGGCCGATTCGTGCAACAACAAAAGTTGATGCATTGCTCTACCACCTTGAATGTGGCTTCTAGGAAGGTGAGGGCTGTCGACGGGCACGCAGTGCAACCTTTTATAGCAGATGAGAGTTTTATCATTCCTAATTCCATCTATATCCAATGTTGGGATTGCGAAGATGTGGTTTTAGTTATATCTGTTGCACTAGGAGCACGTGGACTTGGTGATCGCGAACGAAATTGAAGAATTTGTTGCGTTGATTATTTAAACCGTTCACGTTAAAAATGGCAAGGAAATTTTAAGGGAACCTTTTTTTTACTGCGCCGTTGTATAGGCTGGTCCTCTGTGCTTGAAAGTTGACGATGGCTGGAACTACGTGCTGGAAGCGCAATGTGGTGGCAATCCTGACTTAAGGTTTGCCATCGGAATCCCTCGGGGCTTTTTCGAGGGCTGAGACGTCGGCGCCGTCGCTACCTTGGGACAGGAAGATAGCATGTGATGTGTTTCGTAAGAGATCCCGAATCTCGTCCTAATGGTCAGTGCATTTCGTTCGTCACCTAGGGGCAGTTAAATTTTAAAATTGGTAGTAGTAATTTAATTTTTACACTATGTTTTGTGATTTTTTTCAATCATTACAAATATTCCTTGTTTAATGAACCCTAGGTGTTAATTGATAATTTAAAGTAATATCATTAAAAAATGACTTCTCACTAATCTTCGTAATGAGAAACGATGAAAGTTTAGACTAGTCGGAGACCTTTTTTTACTGGTGACGAGGCATTCCAACTCAAGTCCTCAAGGATGACAACGCATCTGTATTATGATTCCTTTACGAAGATGAATGTAGATGTCATGGGCAGCAGGAATCACTTACCATCAGGTGAACATAATTTTAAAATAAACTCAGTTAAATTGTCAGAGATGCTAAACGATCACCGTAAACTCAAGTCGTAGTCTGTGTTATATTTGTGGAAAACACATATGTACTAATATGTACTAATTATGTTTTCCACAAATATCGGCATCCCCTGAGAATCGAATCCATGGCAGTATTAAACTTGTCTACCTCGTACCATTAAAATTCGTCAATAATAACTCCTAGTTTCTCCACTTTTCCTGTCGTTTATTAGATATTTCTTTTTTATCCTTCGGGTCCAACTTTTAATTGGCGTATTCTTTAATTAAAACAGGTTTCTTTTTTACCTCTTGTAGCGAACATTTTTGATTATCATTATGTTATTTTGTATATTATTCAAATAATAATATAAATAGTAGTAATGATGTCGAGTGATTTGGCCATAAAAAAACTCCTCCACAGCGGAAGGTCGAGGTGGGAAATACAATACTCTTGTAATAATCTGAAAAACAATATGACAAAATAAATTCAGTAATCCATGGCGTCACGTGATGGGCTAATTGAACCGACATGAGACTAACGTGCGCTCGTAATGCACTTACATAACATTTTATACATTTATTCAGGCAGGATATATAGGAGCTCATAGATTTTTTATAAGCTGAGCATGATATGAAAATCCTATAATTTGGTGAAAACTATATAAGTTACTAGCCCAATTTTTTTGTGAAAAATGGGTCTAAAAATATGGAAGACCAATGTTTTAAAATACCATTAGGGGTGAAAAAGTCGGCCGTACTGCAAAATCTCCATGTCTTAAACCATACAAAATTTGTAACGCAATTTTAATTTTATGTTGGATCTTAGTTATAAGAAGACGACTTATTAAATACACAATTACAGGTTTATCTTAATGTAGACGTATCGACAACATGGATTATATCGAGTAATTTAGTACGAAACCAACGAATAATGAATGGTGACAAGAAAATCTAAACGGGCCCAAATACGTGGCGTTAGCCCATTGCATAAATTTTTTTTTTAATACAATAGGTGGCAAACGTATACAAGTAGCTAACTCGATGGTAAGTGAATATCGCCGCCCATGAACATGCTCAACACAATCCTGAATCCGAACAACTCCACAGAACATGGTAAATACAGTGGCTCAAATGTCATAATTAAGTTATAAATTTAATTATTTATAAATTCCCACCGCCTAGAGAGAGAGAGAATAGATACGCGAGGAAAGATTGAATGAGAGACCATGAGCGGTGAAAGTCCAAGAATAATGATCACAGATTCATCACAGATCATCTCAGCCCATCACCAGTACACTGCTTAGTAATTAAATAATTAAGAACTGGGTTAGTTTTTTTCAATGTCTGGTCACGTTCTGAACCCTTAAGCGTAAATGGCACGTTTAATGCGAAAAAATTTACATAATATTTTTATGTACTGACCTAATCTGTTGTAGTTAAGGTACTTTTTTCAATAAATGAAAATGAATATGTCTGTTGTTTGAATTTTTTGAAAACGAAAACTATTCTCATTTAGTTTCTGATACTTTATCGTTGAGTGTAGCAAACAAGCCAAATATTTATTTATTAATTATATAACTAGACGGAAATAGATTCACTTAGAATGAAAAAAATATTTAATTCAGCATATTTTCGCAATTAAAATTATCCTTTTTATGCATATATAGTGTAAAGTAAAGAATCAGCATATATCTTCTAAAAAATGTAACCAAATGTTATATTTTCCAAGAATACGACCACAAAACATGTTATTGCTAATCACTATTTTTGCACCTAATTACAATAGCGCCAGTTACTTGTCATGCCCTATAAAAGTTCATTCACCTGACCTACCCTTATCAGTTAGTCATCAAACGGCAGCCGGTGCACTTATCCCTCATTATTAAACACACATATTGCCTAAAAATGGACACATCTATTGAAGAAGTAGCTAAAGCGGTTGCTCTATCAGGCCAGAGTCAGCGAGAAGTGGCTCGTGCGTAAGATTCGCCCATTGCTGCATAAGTGAAAATGTGGCATTTTGAGTATTCCTGTATGGTTTGGGCGGGCATTTGAATGAAGGCAAAACCGAGTTGGTTTTCATCGAAACTAGCAGCAGATTTGACGGCGAACCGATATATTGAAGAGATATTAGGGGACCATATCGTTCCTTACGCAGGCTTTATCGGTGAAATCTCCTATATCCTAATTCAGGACAATGTCTACATACTGCAGCTTCTGTACGGCGGTATCTGCAGGAGGGCGAAATTGAGTGCATGGAGTTGGCAGCACGTTAACCGGAATTAAATCATATTGTATATAATAAATGTTGCATTGTTTTATATTGTATATGTATTTTAGTTTGAGTGAATGTTTCGTTGTTATAGAGGATAAGATGACTTTTGCATAAATATTTTTTTTTATTAATAAAAATGTATTTATTAATTTTAATTTAATCTCATTTTAAAGCTAAAACCTTGTCATTTTATCGACTATATGTCAAAAACGACTATATGTCAAAAATAAATCTGAGCAACAGATTTTAACGAGAATATTTTGACCGCAAGGGTACTGCGTAAATCTGGGCATAAGGAAAGGAATTTTTAGGTTTCTTCACGTTGTTTTTGTTCATCGCCGTGTACTTAATGAATCAGCACTTTAAATTGAAATACACAATTTCATCGGTGCCGCTACCAGAGATCTAACTAGACTTGTCCCTGGGACTTAGGATACTTGCATTAGGTTACATTGAATGTAACCTCGTTTGTAAATGCAAGTATTCTATGTGTTAATCAAGGTTATAGACTATGTGTAAATTTCATTAAAAACGGTAGAACTGTTTTTGCCTGATAGTGTAATAAACAACCAAACATACAAAAGTTCTTTTAAAAGGTATCCTTTAATTCATTCAGGTTTCAAATTTTATTTAATTTATTCACGTTTTACACTATATGTGCTAAATTTAATTCAAACACAATCAGCCGTTTTTGAGTGATCGAGTAACAAACATACAAACCAACAAATTTTCACATTTATGATAGTAGTCGGAATTCTTTCTCAAATGTCGAGAAAAATCTTATAAGGTTTATGACACGGTGCGTCATTGACATGCTAAAATTGATTTCAATATAAATGCAATAATGTTATGTTTTGTTTCGTAAGGCTTCAATATCAAGGGGTACCTGGCGTTTATGGTTTGCTGGGCGGTCGTGGAGGTTGGGCTATGGAATTAATTAGTTTTATTGTATTAGTGGCGCGTGGTTCATCGATCAAAGAAACCTTACCTAATTTATTAGGGTGACAGTGTAGGATGGAAATGATTGGGAAACCTAAGCTTCGCGAAAAGTTTGTGGCAAGATATTTCAGTTGAGGAAGGCTCAAGACATTCAAATCAACATCTTATCAGCTTATTTTTAGTACATAGTAGTTGTAAATCTATAAGGCGAGACTTACACTTAAATTTCAATCCAAGCCAAGGCTCCAAAGTCTTAGGCAGAGGTCGGAATCCTACGTAGATAGAGTAACTATCCAAGAACTATGCTTGTCCAACAGTATTTCTGTGATATCCCGAGTGTAGATCTTTACTTCATAGTAACGCTTATCGCTGGTGAAGAGCTGATACTTCAATTTCTCCGTCTTGCATGATGATGCTAAAAGAGGCAGGGAAGTATTATTCTTCAAAAACGGCGATAATGCCCTCTTGAAGAAATAAAAGCTGATTTTACTTCTCGAGCCCTGTTTTCTAGAGACATCACAAATCGTCTTGATTCCAGACTTGACGACTTCCAGTCTCCCGCACAAGCCGGGCTCCAAAAAGGCTTTATATAATAATAGTGCGTTTACCATATCAATGCAAGCCGGGTTGAAATCGTGTGAGCGTAGCGCAGCATATTGGGCGCTCACTCGCACTCACAGGTGTTATTGCATAATCACGTCCAGCGCTCGTATTGTAATGTATTCGGCAAATCATTATATACAAGATTTTAATAAATTATTAAATTCATCCCCGTACTATTTAAAAATAAAAGACAATCTATACATAAGTAAAAAATAAAAAGTGAAATTTTTATAAAATAATACTAATTAACAAATAAGTTATAACGACAAAAGCATTAGCTACTTTATTAGATAAACAACTATTAACTAATAATTATTAATTTTCTAGCATAAAGGGTTACAGATAAACTTACAATAGTAAATGCACTATAGTACAAATACTAAGTTTATCACATATTTTTTTTGTAAATATTAACATAAACATGTGGCTATTAACTCGTTATTACTAATTATTATTTAAAGTCAAAATACTAAAAGTCGTCATCGGAGTTGTCGTAGTCAGAATCGTCCTTGAAGTTAATTATTATATAATATAAAAAATATACCGTTATCCGGTATATATTTTTATATTATATTATACAATTGTATTTTCTCAAATCTTAGAGGGCTTCTGCATGTTGTACACAATCTCGCCATATTTCAATGGAAAAAATTAGCAATAGCCAGGCGAAGTCAAATCAATTACAGTTTAAATGCAAATCCAAAACCTACGATTTTAACTGAATTGTTCTTCTTTGCCACGTGTCCCTTATCTTGCACCCACTCCAGTTCTATAAGGTTATACTGGCAACGATGAGGCTACAAGTACAGTATAAGTACGTGACCATGTTTATTTTCCAATTGGTCTAAAAAGTAATAATTTTCAGGTTTATGCTGATGACTTTCTGCAAAAGTTCTTGTTTGATCGAAAATGAGACCTTATTTTCGAAAAGCCACTATTTCGTTTAACCTAGACGTTAATATGGGTGCAGGATTAACGAGCTGATATTGGTAACTATTATTATGCATTATAATTACTGATGGCTCTTCTAAACTCAAAATCAATCTTTGAAACCAAGCGTTTTGTCCAAGTTCGTTTGCGCTAGTCTGTAGAATCTGATTAACCCACATCGAGCTAAATTCTTGGCCGTATGTCTCAGCCACACAGAAAAACTTCAATCCATTATTTTTTCTTGTCTTCAATTTGTTGTATTGATGGGTATACACCATTGACGTAAAATGCCGAAACTACACTCATGAACAAAAAAATAGACATAAGCGTCATGCATGAGGTTGAATGACTAAAAAAATAACTGAGCCCTAAATTATTCTTTTTGAATAATTTAAAGCTGTATTTGTTGGCTTCTAAATAATGAAAACTGATTGCTCGATGAGCTGAGGTCAACTTAGGGTCAGCAGTCGGCCTTTTTGGAGACAGGTTAGCGGCCTGTAGTATTCTTCTGACTCCTCGGCCACTAACACCTACTCCTTGCGCTTCTCTGAGCTCCTGTTGGACGTTGATGTTGTTGATGTTGATGCTGTTAGCCTATGCGGCTCTTACAGCTTCATCGGTCACAGGGCTCACAGAACTGGGGGGTCCGTGAGCTGGTTGCTACGTGTTCCCTATTTGTGGTTCTCTTACTTACTCAAACTGCTCATAAACTGAGCGTGTCGCTCTACTCTGGTCTCATACCTATCTAATATTGCCACCCGAGTTGCCAGTTCCTTAGCTATCGAGAGGTTCTCCCGAGTGGAGAATAGATGGTGATGACATATGACCGTCCGAGGTTTCGGTGTGCGGACCTAGCCTCTGACGGATGCCACCTGTTGTCTCTCAATCGGAAGCTGTGGGTGGTGAGAACCGCCCTGACACGCGGGTGTATCTAGTGTACGCGGTGTCGCGAAGATTGCGTTGCGCTCGGAGGTGAGGGCGACGCGACGAGGTGTTTGTGCTATGTGTGGGCCTGGGGTCCGTTGAGGACGGGCTGGCGTTCGGCTCCCCCATGAAGTGGGAGTCGTCGAGGACGTGACAGGGTCATCGGTTCCTAGTATCCGGGTTCGGTACCGGATCGTAGGTTGTGGCGTTTACCACTAGCTGGTTGGAGTGCAAAAGCGCTTTCGCAAAGAAGCGCTGCGAGATAGATTTGATATTCCGGTATGGTGACGAGATGCAAGTCACTGTGCAGATCAATGTTACGTTGATATGGTTCTGCTCCGGTTGCTAATCTGGTGAAGGTTCGTAATCTGGTGGTTTTGAACCGTCTGTAAAATGTTTAATTTATTTTCGGCTACGGGGGCGAAGACGACGCTGGCGTAGGCCATAATTGGTTTTACGCAGGACTTGTATAAGAGGAGTTTATGTCTTAGGGACATTTTACTTTTGGCGCAGATGAGCTGGTAAAGCCGGCTCATGACGAACGCGGCCTTATTTCTCGCATTTTTGATATGCGGGCGGAAGCTAAGTTTTCGGTCAAAGGTATTTGACCGTTTCTACCCACGGAATGGGTCGGTCGAAAATCGTGATACGTCCTAGCTTTCTACGACTAGGTGCCTTGTGGTGGACTGGTGCCGTGCAGAATGGGTAGGCTGAGCCTCTCCAGAAGAAGACTATTGCACTTTTGTCCGGGTTAATTTCGATTCTCCATAATCGAAACCACTCAGCGAGGCGGTTGGCTGCGGCTTGGAGACGAATGGTGATACGGCCCTTGTGTACGTTTGAATAGTATAGGGCGGTATCGTCTACGAAAAGCGCGAGACTGACATGCGGATCTTTCGGAATATCACTTGTGTAAAGTGAGAATAAGAGGTGGGAGAGAACGGCGCCCTGGGGGACTCCCGCTAGGAGCGGCCGGCTTGAGGGACGCATGCCGTCGACTCGATATCGGAAAGTGCGATTCGACAAGAAGGCTCGTATGATGTGCACTAGCCTATCCGGCATGTTAAGAGCGTGGAGTTTATAAATTAAACCGTTATGCCAGACTTTGTCGAATGCCTTTGCGACTTCGAAGAATAGTGCTCCAGTACCTACTGGGTTTTTGAGGGTTAGCCCTGCAAGAATGTGTTCCGTTAAGCGGAAGCCCTGTTGAACGCAGGAGTGCGTATTCCTAAACCCGAACTGTTCGTCGGGAAGTAATATATTACTAGGACGTGTTCTTTTAGTCGCCTAAGAATAATCCTCTCGTATATCTTGCCCACGGAGTTCAGGAGGCTGATTGGGCGATAACTGCTAAGAAGTTCCGCGGTTTGTGCGGTTTGGGAATCCCGATGACATCCGCTTGAGAGGAGCGTGTTGAATATTGCCACTAGGAGGCAGATAATATTAGCGGGAAGCGCTTTGAGTATTTTATTATTAATCCCGTCGGGACCGGGAGCTGCCGTCTTTTTGAGGTTTTTTATGATGTTTGTGACCTCCGCGGTGGTCACAGTTTCAACGGTTCGCCCGCTGGTGGTAACGACTAAAGTGTCACGTCGGCGTTCACCTTACGAAGGTGGTCTTGGTCCGCAGGGACGTTCGACGGGGAGCATTGGCGGAGATATTCGGCTTTCTCCGTGTCATTAAAGGCGAGAGTAGCGTTATCCGGTAATATTAGAGGGGGCATTTGTGAGATGTTGTCTGCTTTGAGACCCCGCGCCAACCGCCAGTAAGCGATATTGGAAGGCTCGAAGTCCGCTAGCAGGTTGCCCCATTTATCATCATTGTAAGATTGTATGCTCTCATTGACCTCCCTTTTTACGTTCCCGATTAACGTCTGACGGGTATCTATCGTGAAGCTTTGCCGCGCAATTTTTTGACCTTATCATCCGACGGAGACTCGAAGGAAGGACCCCGAATTGATCGGTCGACGCGGGGACCGTCCTTTTCGAGTCTTCGACGACCGAGGTAAGATGAGAAGTTAAGGAAGTTACTGTGTTCTTCGGTTATAGATAAACCGAGGCGATAACTATCGGGCTATAACCGGTCATAGCCACCCTACACGCGGTAGCTTCGATGTTCGTTAATTGCGGAACCTCGAGCGGTACGCAGTGCAAGCACCTATTGTAGTAGATCAGGGCGCCGCCTTTGGAGGCGGTCAGCCTGTCTCTACGGATGATGTTATAGTTTGCGATTTTGGGATCGCTGTGGCTTGGTATTAAGAAGGTTTCTTGCACGACGATGTTGTGTTTTTTTAAATGGATCGCTACTTCGTCTTTTTGAGACCTGAGTTCATTCGCGTTGAAGTACGAGACAGTCAGAGAGCGGGGTTTGACTCGACCTAACGGTATGTTACCCATTTGAGACTGAGGTAGGGGAACCCGGCTGCGCATTGGGCCATTCTGTAAAACCCAGAATGCCAGAATCCAGAGCGAATGGTGCCCATGTACTCTACAGTGATCTGCAGCATCTCAAAATGGCTCTTGGCCTGCTGGAGGCGGATCCCCATGCTGGTGAGGTCCTCCAGGGCGTTAAGATCTAAGGAGCTGATAAAGTTCAGCGAGTAGGTAATAGGGTTTTGCATACCCTGAGGTTGGGGAGGTGTAACATGCGCTGAGGTGGCAGGCTGCACGGGGAAGGGGTTCGGCCTAGAGATAGGCGTGACTTGTTTGCGCGCCATGGCTAGAGGCATTGCCCAGGCTGACTTTGCAGGGGCCTTAGGGGCTTGCAACGGAGCAGCGGGTTCGGGAGCTGGAGCAGGAGCTGCAGCTGGAGTGGGGGTGGGCCTGGGAGCAGGCGCAGCCCTAAATGTAATGGCTGGGATTGGTTGAGAAGCTGCATTTGTGGCTTTATTAGGTTTATCTTTTTTGCCATTGTGGCCTTGCCCGCCTCGCTGCCTCTGCGGCGCTTTGGGACATCCGCGGTAACTCGCTGGGTGGCCCTCTGCCTCGCATAGGGATCGATCGCTCCGGTAGGTTGGGAGCAGTCAGGAGTGCCGTGGTCACCGATGCATTTGACGCATGTGGGCCTGGCGTAATAATTGTGTTGCACTGTCCTACCAGTCCGCTTCTGAGGGGGCCTCAACGGATATACCGGAGAGGCCTCAGGAAGCAGTTTTGAAAGGGATCTCACAAATACCCTGCCGGCCACAAGTTTAAGACCGCACATACAAAACATAATTATCCATCAATTGTAATAAAATCCCATAGGATAAATAAAAGAAATGCACATCTACATATTCTATTGTTAGTATCGAATATTTAAAGAAATCATTCTTTTGTTTACTTTCAAGTTATTGGACAATAAACATCTATTGTTTTCAAACAACGAAAAACGCTGCGCTAGAGTCGTAATAATATTTTTATAATGTCCTCATTACTAATTAATTTGCTTTTGTTACGTTGGTCAATAATAAAAATTATTTAGCTCCTGAAAACACGTGTTTCTGACTTATTACTCGAGTTTACTTGGGTTTGTTCACAAACAATCTCAATTAGTCTAAATATGTGGTTTCTACAGTAAAGACGTCATAAAGTGATAAAAGCTCGAGAAATTAGCAGTTAAGTGCGTTCTGCCATCGTTGTTTTACATAATGAAAGCAAATCTGAACGTGAGATTGCTTCACAACTGAAGTTATCGAAGACTTGTTCATGGTACAATAACTCGATACAGGGAGACAGGCAGTTTTCAAGATTGTCCACGCTCGGGAAGGCTGAGAGCTACCACGTCTAGTGAAGATAATTTCGTTGTTGTTACCAGCAAGCGAAATAGACGCTTAACAGCACCAGAAATCCGCGTTGAATTAAAAAAAACCCGAGTTAAACCTTTATCATTGACTACAGTAAAACTGTAAACTCAGAGATGCGGAGTTGTATGGTCGCGTTGCCGTTCGAAAATCTCTGCTATGGCCGCAAAACAAGAAAAAACGCATGCAGTGGGCTCTTGCCCATCGATATTGGACTGAAGAAGATTTTAAAAAAGTGCTTTGGACCGAATGAATCCAAGTTTGAACTATTCGGTTCAAAACGCAGTACCCAAGAAAAGATGATGTGAGTCCCAACAATCAAGCATGGTGGTGGCTCAATTATAGTCTGGGGTTGCTTCTGTAGCCAAGAAACTGGCGATTTGATTAAAATTGAAGGAATTTTGAAAAAGGAACAGTACAAAAACATTTTATAACAAAATGCCGTTTCTTCCGGGTTGCGATTAATTGGAGATGGATTCAATTTCCAATAAGATAATGATCCGAAGCATAGCTCAAAATTATTTAGAGGATATTAAGAAGAGAAATAGGCACAAGGGGTGTTAAAAAACATGGTTTGGGCTCTGCCCGGATCTCAATCCCATTGAACTTTTGTGGGAAGTGTGGAAGTGTTCTTAAAGTAAGTTTGCGAGGTTAGAAAGAATTTTATTTTTTACGTCAAATATTATTGTACCGCCTTTTCATCTATTTCTATTCTTCTAACAGGTTTTCCGTTGCTTGACATAAGGAATTGACTATTATTTTTAGACATTACATTATGTATTTTATCATTTTAATTATAATAATGCACACAAACACTTTTTCGTCCCTAACCAGACGGACACCGTTTACGTACAGCTCGCCTTGCCTCTATAGATTTTTTAAGTATCAATTAGAGCTTTGCGTACAAAGATTTTTTTGCTGGCCGTTGGTTCAGTCAGGTTTTGCATGATGATCTAGTGATGACCTTTTCACGGGCTGCAGTTAAGAAGCTGTGGCCTCATATAATTTAATAATGACTGGTCCTGGTTGAGAACTGAGTGATGGTCATGTCATGGATTTTACGTCTTGTTCAGGTGCGTTGTCTGTCCGCACTATTATGGTTTTATAATATTTTTTTTATTATAGTATAGGTAGATATAAATAACATTCGATAAGATTTTACTGCCATTTCCATAATTCGTTATTTTCAAATCGTATTTTTATTAGTAGTTTATTAGGTCCCCTTTTACTTACAGGAAACAAGATTAATTAAAATTAACACTGTTGATTATAAGCAGGGTAAAATAAGATCAATAAAAAAATCCCTGTCTAAAATATAATTTTTAAAATTTATCCAGTATCGAGAGTCAGAGTTCAGTACAGATGAACTGTTTGTTTATTTATCACTATAAGGGAACCATTTAGGAACCGGGACTATTGTAAAGCTAAACTATACCTGAAACCATTTTAAGGTTTTGTGTCGTAGCCCTTAAAGTTTGGTTATTGTTTATTTTTTTGTAATAGGTGGTAAACGAGCAAGCAACTCACCTGGTGGTTAGTGATTACCGTCGTCCATGCCCATTCGCAACACCAGATGAGGTACTTTGCCGTCAGATTTTAAGATGGTGAAGACTCTTTTCTTGAAGGTCCCCAAGTCGTATCGGTTCGGAAATACTGCTGGTGACAAGTGATTCCACAGAGTAAAAAAATGTGTAAAGCGTACAGTGGTGGATTACCAACAATCTATCAGATGATCTATCGTTAATTTCGATGTGTGACAACTCAAAACACTTCCCGTGGTAAAATTCAGTAAAAAATGCAATGCAATTTCCGAGCGAAATACTGTCTTGCTCTTTTAAACACGCCAAGCTTTTTAAATACCAATTTGGCCTCACCTTCCAAGTGACCGTAGACCTGAACATCTATATTTCATCGTCAAGGTTTTCGATACCAGCTGAAAAACCTTGCGGAGTGCTCTTAAAATTAGGAGATACTATATTGAGATTCTTTTTAGTGATAGACGCACAAACTTGTGTCGTCTTGGTGTTAAATTGGACTAGATTTAGTCGACCCCAATACGAGACTTTGTTTAACAAAATCTCGACTTCAGACTCGTGCCGGCACTCGATTAGGTATTCCTGAAGAATATTAGCACGGGCAGTGTACAACGCATCCCTTGTGCTGACGTCCGCATAGCAATGAATGTAACTAATTTGCAAAATGTGATTAAACGCCGTGGACCAGCGTGTCGCCCTTGTGCAGGGTTTAAAAAGATGACTGACAGAAATTATCTTGGACGGCTTTGGCGAAAGCTCAAAGACATATCGGTGCCCTTCAAGGACTAAATGCCTGATGGGCCAGGTGTCCGTTGCCACCTTGATATCTCCATCTCCTGAGCTTGATCAGCCCTCTCCCGATTCCACTCGGCTAACTCCTTCTGTGCCATAGCGGTTTCACAGAAGGAGACCAGTGGTAGCATTGCGTTGTTGGTTAGCGTCCAATCCTATACGAAAGCACCCATACCCGGCGAGTACATCTCCGTCGTCGTTTCCCTCGTCGTCTCCTCTCAAACGAAGCTGGAGTTTATGACTTGGCAGGACACGCACCTATGGTGCGCTGACACAAGTTCCGTGGCTCTTGGAGCCGCTCGTGCCATGCCTACAGAGCACGAAGTCTGGGATCTGCCCTCGACAGGCATCACTAAGGATAGGTTGTACGATGTAAGCCCTGAAGCCACATTGGAGATATAATCGTCAATGGCGATGGGATCACCAAGTTAGAAACAGATCCGCCATAGCTAGGATAAAAAGGGCCCCAATCCGCTGACCTGTAGTGCCACACTGGGCGATAGCCTGCAGACCGCAATGTCACGCATATAAGATAAGAAGTCTGCAGAAGGTCATGCAAGGAAGGTATATAACGTCTAGAATCGGTAGAGCTGAAGTGACCAGTAGAATTACATCATATGCCATATCAAATGCGTAAAGCGATTTCACCGCATCGTGTAGGCAATCCAAACCATTCAGCGCAGTGAGCGTTACAGTCGACGAGTATCACAATCTGTGCGGGATCCGGGAGTATCACGATCCCTGCGAGAATCGGGATGTGCTATTGCACAGAATCTATAGCCGGCGTGGTTGATGAGTCGTAGAGACTTATAGTCGCGGGCATGGTCGTTGCTTTCTATGCGTAGTCAAAGGATGTACTGGTCCGTACTTTCAAGACTGCCGAGCCATCGAGAACAGAATAGAAGAATGTTTCGATTTTTGCCCCGGGTATGGTATGAGGTGAGTGACTTCGCCATCTTGAAATGGTAGAGACGGCGTTAAGATTAGAATGAATTTCAATGAGTGAATGAATCCCCTGTTATTGCAGAAGTTCCCCAGCTGGTTGGGTCTGCCGTAGCCTTGTTGCTCCGTTTTCCCCTCCACCTCTCTTTGCCCCAGAATACCGTAGGGCAGACTAAGCATTCATGCCCAGGTCGCGTAGGTAGGAAGCTTGGGTTCCCTGCTGGCATTAATGTACTATGTGGATGACACGTTGGTGGTCGCCAGCGGGGACACCTTATGAGCAGAGGGGAGCTCGCCGAGCTTGGGGTGGAAATTGGGAAAAAATTCGGGTGGGTCGTCAAAGTCCACGAGTTGGATTCGGATTGTCCCTGCTGGGGCTCCGGCTACCTCAATCACTTGGCAGATTAAGATTGGCAGATTTGATCATATACGCATAGGCATAATTGACCTATTCTCAAGATGAGGATCTATTGCTCAATTCGGTACTGCCCTAAAAGTAAATTCTCAAATAAATATAACTTCTTTTTATTTATAAATATAACCGGAACTTAAATAAAGTCGACGGGTACGTATTGCATATAACAAAAAGCGTATGTAAGCCAAGGTTTATTGAAAGATATAACCCAACCTATTTCGTTTATTCCAAAATTACAATGACAATAAAATAAAATTATTTTTGTGAAAAGTTAATATGGATTTAAGTATTCTGCGGCTCAGGGCGGAGTTTTAAAAGGCGTGGCCGACTCCATCCGCCTGCGCGAAAGATCCACTCGCTACTGGCCTGAAGATGAATTCAGATTCCTCACACCATAGCTCTTCGCATTAATATATCATTCGCGAAATTACGCCGTTCCTTGTCCTTTCAATATATATAACTGAAATCGTCTAGTATAAGCAATTAATGAGGTATCAGAATTGTACGTGGTACAATCACAATGGTTTTACAGAATACCAACGAAACATTCCATCTCAGGGCGACAGGGCATGTGAATCACGAACCTGAGGATGGATGTAGATGACTTGGGCCGCACTCATCTCTTACCATCAGGTGAACTCTGTGGTTTTAACCTGCTTTGTCTTTGTTTATTATTATCACAAACATGTAAAATAGGATATTTATGATAAAAATTTTTAATTTCAAGCATAAACTTGTGGTTGTACATTTAGCTTTAATTTGGTGCATGCAACCGCCAACAAATGCTTTGTATGGCAGAGAGTTCTACGTCAAAAAGTAGCTGTTATAAAATATACGAATAAACAATAATACATACATACATAGATAAATATTATATTTTAGGTTAAGCAACTTCTTTCAGTTGTTTTTTGAATTTTATATTCGTGTGTCATTATATTTTTTTGGCATATTATTTAAGATTGTTTGAACGAAGATATACGATACAATACACCGACAGTGAATTTGGCGCAGCTAGAGACAATCAGCGCCCAAACTTCGAGGATGGAATTAAAGGTTTTCTAATAGATTCATAGAATAATATTCCGAAGTATGACAATTGCAATATTTCTGAAAACGATTTTAATTTATTTAATTATGTTGGTTACAACGGCGTCGACGTTAATCTTATTGAATAAGTCTATCCAAAAATACACGAAACTTTGACGGGCGATATAATCGAAAAAATCTGAAATGTTCTATTCATCTAAATTACAGAAATTTGGTCTTAATCCTATGGTCATTGGAAAAAGTATAGACTTGTTTCAGTCTACGAATTCTAGTTTAAAGAATTTTATAATAGTAACTCCATCGGAACTATAATGTATGACTGTAGTGCAATGAGCGTAAACTAATGCTCCTTTACTACGATGATATCCACCTATGTGTGACGTTTCGATACGTAGATCCGAGAGGGGACGAGGCTTGT
The DNA here is from genome assembly GCA_029286865.1 of Teinopalpus imperialis. Classification (NCBI taxonomy): domain Eukaryota; kingdom Metazoa; phylum Arthropoda; class Insecta; order Lepidoptera; family Papilionidae; genus Teinopalpus; species Teinopalpus imperialis. The sequence goes on along the minus strand of JAGSMU010000037.1, from coordinate 2,359,734 downwards.
GAAGAGGGAGGGGAGAAGGACAAGGTCGCGGCGTTTCCGCATAATATGCACGATGTGGCAACGCGCGTCCTCTACTACTTGCGTATTATATATGATTATAGTCACATGAAAATCGCCTATAGACAACAAACACACCATTCTAAATGCAGCAAATGTTTCTTACATTAGCAGCTATAAATGGTAAGGTATTTGATTGAAAATTAGTGTCAAAGAGATATTAGTTACCAAGAGTAAAACGCATTTGCATTTTCATCCATCTTCATAGTGATGTATGCAAGAAGTCTGAGAAGCAGTGCATTTTGTACCGACTATAGCTTTATCTCTTAGCTTGAATAGCCCGTCTCTCACGCATGTATAATACTCGCTAACCACGACACTCTTGCGGCGCTTTCACGATGACAACTTTCGTGTCCCTTCTTCCTTGGGATGGCAACGTCAACTTTGCGAGTACTCCAATTATTTATTATACCTTAAACCTCTGTTTTTGGTAGGGGGATCACCATTATTCGGAAGGCCGTGACGAACCGTGCTATCACGGCTACGTTGTAACCGGATCTGTCCTCTCACGATCCCACAGAATAGTCTCGATTTGAACTCCGTCCGATCCGGTTTCCTAACAACCTCTGTTCGAGTTTCCATCATAAGGGAAACTGCGAGCTCATGCGATGCGGTGTCTTGGTGCCGACCACTGCCACGAAACCACTTCACTGCAGGTTCTAAAAAACTGAAAATACACAAATACTATTATAGGTAATCAAAAGACACCCGTGCCCAATACTTACCAGTGTTAGTCAGATTTAAATGTGTAAATATTTTAAATGCGAAATAATCTCTTACATTACTTATGTACTTACATATTTTTATCATCGTGCTTATTCATTACCATGTAATTAACCTTACCATCCAGACAAAACATGTAAATACTGTAATTATCTAGACTGTCTAGGTTTGTGTTGTTCGCAAAGATTTCAATTAATTGCTTGTCTTACTTATGGAAACATTATATAATCTAAGTATCTGGATGTTACATTTGTTTATGATAGTTAATAATTAAAATTCAATGGATCTGCATGTTGCAATATTTCTTTTAGTAAAATGTATAAACATGAAATAAGTTTCTACTTTTTAGTTATACAGACATTGCTATCGATCTATTGAGAAATCTAAAAGAAAATCAATTTAATCAATGGGTTAAGAGTTATAGATGAGGTAAAAAATATTTTTACATGTTACTTTTCATTTGAAAATACGAATTCTGAATATACATATATGCTTATTGCACTTAGATTGTAGACGCCGTGGTATCTCAATGTCTAAGTGCCTGATTATTATTACACGGTACACGCTTGATCCCCGATGACTGCACCAATGAAATTGTTAATAAGTGTTAATTACTACGTGCTTGACTGTGAACCAAAACATCGTGAGGAAACTTGAACGTCTATGAACTAATTAAAAAAAGTCGTTTGCTTATCCGGGTCTTTAGAGCTGCGGCCAATGCCTAGAAATGGAATATTTCTAATACTATAGATTCATACTTTACTTTTTAAAATTTTAAAACTGTGGTTCTGGTCGCGTTTATGAATGGCCGTCTTTTTATCTGCCAATTTCTAAATTAAGTTGTATTTCCTTCCTAGTCTAAGAGTGATGCGTATCAGTTTAATCCTAATTGGTTCGGTTTTAGTAAAAGTTTCGTCCAAGTTGTTCTTCCACATGTTTTTGTTGTTGTCCCATATGCTGTCGCAATTCGTCTGTTGCTGATCCTCAACTCTTTTACTATCTGCCATATTTTTATTAGACTCGGCAATTTTGAAATTCTTATAAGTGAATTTTTATATGACGTCCATGATATATGCTGCTCGAAGATTTTTTTGGTTTTACATGGTAGTGTGTTACGGTCATTTAAGCCATTAAGTCCCAGTGACTTGTCATGACGATTATAATGGTACCTTAATAATTAAAATCCATATCATATATTTGTTATTCCAAAGAGATAAGAAAAATGACAGAAACACGAAATTGGGAAAACGATAGTTACACAGTCTCATCGTTGTGATGCTCCGCGTAACTTTGCACTTGAACTGTTGTATTTGCAGGAACGGCGCGATGCTGTCACCGCTTATCGCGCTCTTACATAACTCATCGTATATCGATAGGAAAGAACAACGATAAATTAAATATGTTTTGATTTTATTGATGCTACAGTTAATTGATTTTAGCTATTGCTTCTAATCTTTTCAGACAATAAAATAAAGCAATTATTGATACCGTTTACTACTATCTAGGGAGCGTATTAGTGCAAAATTACCGCGAATCTTCGACATACCATGTAACCATGACATGAATATTATTTTATTGGTCACCGTTGGCAATCAATTCAAGTTTTATGTTTACTGTATTAGGCATGTCTACTTCTACTACTACGATAGTTATCTAATAGGGGGCGATAGTCTTAAAAATTAGGGGCTATTCCAATACATACATTGGAATTATAATGTATATATATGTTTGACTGGTGATGTTGAGATCTTGTTAAAGTTATCCGTCCTGCCGCATGTCCCCGAAGCTTTAGTAGTCAACGAAGCAAACTTTCTTCGGTAATTTTTTACTCTGAATATGTTCATTGAACGTACCGCTTGTTTTGTTTTCATTTCAATTCTCTGCCGTATTCCAGTAAACCATACCAATTGTTTAAACGTCTTCTATTTTACGTACTATTCTATTGTATGGACTTTATGTTTTAAAAGCAGTTCAGCAGTTTGAGAAAAACTTCTTAGTTTGGCGATTACTAACAAAAGAATGACGTTTTAGGTTGAAAAGGGACATATGCGTATTTATAGTCTTAATTAGTAATGAGAGATTAAAAGTAATTTAAATTTAGACATCATAGAAAAGGTATATATTATTAATAAGTTCACTATCACCACTCGACCACCACAGACAGTAGATTTCTTGGAGCAATCTATAGAAGGTTTTACAGAAAGCGTTTTTGCTATATGTGAGGGAAAAGTTATTCACGATTAAGCTTGTGTACTCCTGCATCTTGGTAGGGGAATATTACACTTGACAGATGTAAGTAATGTAAAAAGTAATGAGTAAAAACTAAAATATCTCAAAAAGGAAATTTGCTTAAATATATAGCCAATCTTGTCTGTACACAGTATGACTCCAGGTATTATTGGCATTTCGAGCCCGGCTAATGTAGTGTGTCTGTGAACTTGACGCTGAATTAACAATTTATAATAATTCTGATTCGAAAAGCACACGACTAGTAAGTACAACGTAACAAGAAAATACGTAGTTGATTTTTATCTGCTAACTGATATACATTCTGGAGTTCAGGCATACAATCTGGCTCGTACTCCGCTGATACATTTGACGATTCCGCGGCCCTTCGTGTGCAGCATTAAAATTTCTAAAACTTCTAAAATTAGGGTGGGGATAAGGTATTTTTTCCTGCTAGTATTTAATTACTCATAACTATAAATTCCAAATTTCATTCCAATAACCTTTGAGATATAACTGGATTGCGATTGAGGCTACTTCCTCAACTTACTGAAAAAGTTTTAAACCTTGTTCTCGGTGCTCGTCGGAAGATAAAATAGATCATAAAAAAAATATATTCGCCTCCCCGGCACTCCATCCGTCTGCACTGACCCTAAGAACAACTTACATTTTCTCCAATAATTTACAAAGTTTAAACCCATATAAACATTAATAGTTAAATTACTAAATCACAATTATTTTAACATCAGCGTTAACAGAATACTAAAAAAAATGACGGAATACTATTTGCGATTAACGTTCTTTTTATTATTATTTTTATCTCACCTACGTGTCCAGTATTCACCTGATGGAAGTGAAGGAATGGTTGGAGTTGTCATCTACGGTCGTTTGGAACATTCTCTATAGACATCTTAAAATGTCTAAGGGCAGCACAAGATGAGTGCAGGGAATGCTCAGACTATTTCATAAGTAACAGCCAGTCGAATGTTTGCGCAAGTGACGTGGTAAAATATTCTTGATTTTATTAATGGATTATAAAGATAAGGGTGAAACTTTCTAGGCTACTGGACAAAAATAATAGTTGTCATCCAAAAAAAAAAGGCGAATATCGTCTACTTTTACAAGGAAATGCATCCGTTCACAAGATCATATTGCGATTGCTGCCATACACACGTATAGCTTAGTTCGTTGCACTACTACGAATATTATTTGTTCCCAAAAATTAAAATAAATTACTAATTAATTGATTAAACAACTTCGAGGCATAAATTTACTAATATTGAGAAGTAAAGTCGGCAGTTATAGGTAGTAATATAAATTATTTAAACGATCTGAGAAGTGCATTAGGTTTAAGGGATAATATATCGAAAGGAAAAATAATGTCTTGCTTAAGCATTCCTTTCCATTCTCAACGCGAACTTCCTGACCTCACCTTGTAACAACCATATAATATCACCGATAAAAAGTGTTGAAACATATTTATTTTACCATAATTTCAGTATACACGCGTGGTTTGATAAACATTCTAGGTTTCAGACTATTTAGTCGGCAATTAAACGCAACAATGCGCTCCGCAACATCGGCGACCGTCCTGAGAGGATATAAGTGGTCTATTAGAACTTCTAGGACAAACAAAGATTAGTCCGCAATCGACAGACCAAGGTTAGTAAAATGTCACAAGACATGGCAATTAGTCGCTCCACTATACAACGTATAGTGAAACATGATTTACAATTGATACCTTATAACGTAAGTGAAATTGCTTATGGAGAAAGAGAAAAGCATTTGGCCTCGAAAAATAATATAACGCCCTGCAGCTTCAAATCAAAAGAATATCTTATTCTTTGATGAAAAAATATTAATGATAGAACAAAACCCCCAATAACTAAAATGACAGGTTCTAATCGTAAATTCGTCCTGGGGGTTCTCAATAGTTCCACATCGCCAATATACGCAATCGGTTGTGGTTTGGGTTGTAATTTGCTTAATTGGCCAAACTATCCAAGTTTTTTTTAAAAGGGTGCAAACAATAAAATGACCAATATTCTTAAAATTGTGGTTCTTCCTTGGCAATTCAACAGCAGTTAGGTAACTGACCAAGGATATTCCAGGAAAACTCTGCTCCAGTTTATGGGGCCTTAAGGGGGTGATGTATTTTGTATCCCTATTTATATCCCTTTCATCAGCTCAAGATAATAGCCACTTGTCTGACCTAGATTCAAGGTCCCGTATTAACCTTCATTGAAGCGTTAATGAACTAAAAACAAATACAACAAAGTGGGACAAATTGCAGAAAATTTTACTAAGGGTTTTCTCTGAATCAATAAATTACAAGGATAGTTTGTTTGTCAATCGGTAGGATGAGCTGAGACCAAGCAGCAATGTAAGCTGGCCACAGCCGTGGGGTTGTGAACGTCGTGAAGCGAATACAAGCTCATTTCCAAAACTGCCATAAAATATACTAGCAGATGATTACTATGTTTATAATTGCTAACGAACAATGCCATCCATTTAGCATATACGAGTAGATAATTTGTGAAAACCGTTTGTGAAATCTATCATTTTAATTAATACGTAATGTATATAGATATATATTTATAGCCATCAAACACTAATATAATTTTACCAGGAAAAGCTTAACGAGAAATACTTACCGATTCCGGATTTGTAAAGTTGGTTATTAATTATTAATTCTAGACAAAGTACTGTCAACACGAGTGTTTGTGAACATTCTCAGAAATTCCTCCCAGTTGCATATTAACTAAAGAGAATTCTATAAATTCAGTATTCCACTGTTGAAATGAACTTGTGCTTTAGTTATTTATCCAAATGTTAGATATTAAAACAGTACTGGGATTTTATGATTTGTAAAGAATATTGTAACTGTTCCAACCGTCTATTACATACACCAATATATTGACATACAATCGGTATATTAACTTATAATAAATATATGATTAAACCAGGATATTAACATTGACATTTCTTAAGATTTTTCGATCATCATTACAGCCTATCTATCGATTGTACGATCATGAACCACCTGCAATCATCGACTTACTGCAGACTTGAGCAGGTCGTTATTCCATCTAGAGGGTGCTCGTCCTTCGCTGTGATGGCCAATACGGGGTTGTCACTCGAGAATTAAACAGTTTATGGAGAACTTAAGCATCGGTTCTTTCACTTTCAGTAGCGCTGCTGTAACTCCGTCCTCCCCAGGTGCTTTGTTAATTTTAAGCTGCCCGAAGGCAGACTGATCTCACCCATACTAACGTCGGGTATATGTCAGCGAAAGACTGCGGCTGCATCTCACGTTTTGTTTCATGAAGATTATAAGACCCACACGACAGCCCGATTCCACTTATTGAGAGGAATGTGAGGAAGTCTCTCGAAGATTCTCGAGATGCTCCTGGTTGGAGGACATCCTCGGTACATACCGAGTTTGGTCTGTTAGGTTTTGCTCGGTGACGTTCAAGGACGGCTCCAAAAACCAGGTCACAAATCATCCTGCAGTTTCTCCTCCCTTCGCCCTATACTACGCCCACAATTTGTTTTGCGTTGTTATATCGTAACCAAAGCGTGCGGCGTATACCACCAACGGTGGGTGCTGATTGCTGTGTCGGGACATCCAAACCCGATGTCGTTTTATAAATTGAACATTTGCACAGGCGGGCCATGCATTCAAAATATATTTGCATAGGCAACCGTATCTCCGGATCCTAACATTAACAATACAAAACACGGCAGGCTCTTTTCCCTTTTTTATAAGATTAAAAGTATAGTGCATACACGTTGTAACTAGACTCTAGTTATAACTGGATGGATGGACAAATTTATTATATTATTCCAATGGCGAAAATATTTTGGGAGCCCGAATCAATAAAATGTTTGAAAGCGGTTTAGACTGCCTCATAGAAATTGAATTTTTTTCCTTGCAAGAAATTGTCCACATTCCGAAAAAAGTACTGCACTAATACCTCTCGGCAGGGTACTACTTACACTGGCGAAACAGTTTTGTCAAATTAACTGTTATACTAGTGGACGACGGGGTCGCTTCCCTATAGTTATTATAACATTATTATTTCACTATTATCGGCATTAAATATTATTCATTTATTATTTTTACCTGCGCTCAACTGAGACTTGTGCTCATCTGGACAGTTTAACTTATTTAGTCCACTATAAACAGACATATTCAACATTGTATTTCTTTTGTAAGCTGAGATCAAGTTGAACTTGTACTATACGGGTGAGAGGTCAGATCACGTTGGTTAATGTCTAATATGGAACAATTTTGCTTGGAGCCCCATTGCCGGCGAAACTGTGCATATTTAGCGAGCAAGTAGTTATAGATATAGGAATTATTACGAAGTTAACACCTTTTATTTTTATTTATTACAAATTTTATAAAATAAATAAAGACATATTCCATTCAAAATTATAAATGTGTTGCCTGGGATACAAATGTAAAAATACAGAAATAAAAGGTTGCTCTTCGTGTGAAACTCAATACCACTACTAATGCCTACGAATTTTTGCAGAGAATTTCCAAAAGCAAAGTGGAAATATCCAAAAATGAACACTAAGGCGAAACGAAAGGCGACAACACGCTACACTGCAGTTTATTTCTAGCTGCAATAATAATGGGTCAGCTCCACCGGGGTAGGATCACGCCCTCACAGAATACCAGTGTAAAATAGCAGCATAATGCTGCTGTGTTTCGTCTGGTGAGTGTAGGGATCCGGAGACCTTTATTACTAGTGACGAGGCATCCCATCGCAGTCCCATGGGTAACAACGCATTATGATTCCTTGTCAGCACGTGACTGACGTGAAACTGTTTCAAAGAAGAATCCTAATAGTTTAGAAGTACCCTCTTAGTATTCTTCTAAAGAAAATATTTAAATTACTGACGGATAATATGATAAAAACACGAGAAAAAAGAATTACAAAAACAAAATAAATGACTGTTTTGGTAACACAGGGAAAATATGGAGACTATTAAATGAAGCAACTGACCGTGAAAAAAAACAAAACAGAAATAAATTAATTACAGGTTTATTGAAAGTATGTTTTATTTATTTATTAATTCTTTACGTTCCTTAAACAACAGCTTTACAAGGGGGACTTAATGCCCAGTGGCATTCTCTACTAGTCAACCCTGGGAGTTCAAGAGAATATGTTGGTAGGCCTAAAAATTAAAAAAAAGGTTAATAAGGTATAAATATCAAATTATACATAGATACACATTAAAATAATACTTTATTAATATAAATACTAATACAAACATAACAATATAAATTTATATATATATATATATATATATATATATATATATATAAAAATAATATTGTCGAAGAAGGGATTTAAAAGAAACTTTACTGGGTGCATTCTTGATATCATCCGGAAGGGCGTTCCGAAGGAGTATGGCCTGTTCTATGAAAGAATAACGGAAGAACCCAGTGCAATGGAATGGAACACTATATCTCATTTTATTTAGGGATCGAGGTATATTAGTATGTTAGAGAAGATCCCTTACTAGTAACTGAAACATTAATAAATTAATAGACACTACTAATGTTGGCTTATCGCTGGGTAATCATCATTTGAATAAACTCAATAAGACTGTCAAATGAAATTAATACGTGGTGTATTAATTTATTATTATACAAACCTTTTTTTATTTACGACCAACGCATAACGAAGAAGTTATGAATAATACAAATTCTTGCTTCTCTTCAGTAGTAGTCACGTACCTATATTGAAGATTGGTAGATGTATTGTATGTCAATAATAGCTTGGGTTATATGTTGTGTTTGTTTCATTCGGGTCGGTTAAAACATAAGAAAGATATGATGATCAAAGTGTATAACTCTGATGTGTTACGATTGGTAGGAGTGTAGTGTGAGGATCCGGAGTACCTAATAACTGTTGACTAAATATTACAATTTAGTCCTTAGGATTGCAACGCCCCTACATTAAGATTCCTATCGAAGATGTATGGATGGGTAACATGGACCAATAACAAAAAGAATATGATTAGATTAACTCAACGGTAAGACGCCTTTAAGTATCTACAATTATATTATCAACACTGATGCGAGATGCACACCCATATCCATGAGAACTGAGACTGTAGCTAGATACTAGCCGTAGCATGGCTCTACTGTAGTCTGACAGGTGCGCGTACATACGATGCATTTGTAACCACCAGTAAATATCACATGCTATATTATATACTAATTGGATCAGTGAATGTGACGTCAAGCGACGTTATGAACTGCAGCCTAGCGCGCCTTTACATCGCCTAACTGCGTAATATGACCAATGTCAAGGTTTTGCCGCTATGGTAACCTTTGTTGTGTTTTTTAGTAGCGTGGGTAATACCTATGCATTTGTGGGGGCGAGGACGAGTTACGTTGCACTCTAACTCGACAATACCCCACGGTGGTCACCATCAGCGCTGTCGCGGGGTCGCAGGATCTCCGGAAAGAACGCAACCGCAACCCGCCATCGCTTCGCTGAGAAAGCCCGTCCCGGGTCGTGCGTGACGATTGCAAACCAGAACCCTCGCGGAACTATCACGACGACACAGTACCACTTTGTGCCGTCGTCCTCCTCGGAGTCACTACATCTGGACGTTCAGAGCCCCACCTCCGAACGTAAGCGAGCCGAAGGGCCCCGTTTACGGTACGGGACTACTGATGCTAGTGACACATCGACCCCGTCTCATAGTAGGATCGGTCCTCACTCTATCCCGCTTGGCAGACTCTATTACGGTATCCTCGTACGACCCGTATGGATGCTGTAGATCTTACTCCTACAGTGTCGGATGGCACGCCTTTTCGCCCATACGGGCGCTCCGTACAGGGCTAAGGATTGTACAAACCCGGCATAGAGATAGCGGACTTCCTCTTTCGGTCCCCCGAGATTGGGTAGCAGTCTGTGCATAGTACCCGCTACCCTCTCGATCCGGGGGACTACGCGCTCGAAATGCTCCTCGAAGCCCCAGTGACTGCCCAGAGCGAGGTGCAGGTACTTCATGTACCGCCTCACTCTAACTTCAGACCCACCTACTCGGACGCACAAGTTAAAGGCGTTGACGATATCAAGACTTATCGCCAACGCTGCGCCACCCCGGTACACCATCCTGCTCCGACAGGGAGCGGACTCACATAACTGCTTCAGCCTGTTCCCTAGGGTAACCAGACTCAACACCCAGACCCAAAAATCAATAATAGCACAAAAGTATCTCTGCGCATGTTTTTATCATTCCTTTACACAAATGGTGCACCAATACAAAAGCAAAATGAAAGAATATAAAATAATTGCTACGCAGTAGGAGTTCGGCAGAGTCTTGAGGTTGGACCAAAAATAAATCCTCCCCGTGACCATCAGTGCACTAAAGCACACGAAACGTCAAAATATTTCTTTATAATAAAAGCGATAAAATATAGTAACTCTAATATTTATATAATAATAACAAACTAACTAATAATAAATTTGAATCAATAATATGAAACATGCCTACTACATATATATATTTTCATACGAATGTGAAAGACTTTTTTGTACTTACACAACCATAATAACCCGAAAAAACAAAAAACGCATACATATGTATATCTACAGAATACATACATCCAAACCTACACATTCATTAACACAAACATACACACCAACCCACACAATCTGACACATGCAAATGCAAGAGAACATATTTTTAATAAATAATAGGAGTAAATAGTCGTCTTTTCTGCTCAAACTTAGCTTTTCTTTTCCTTTGTTGCGTATAAACGCTTTGTAAAATATAACGTTTAGACGGTGATCGGGACACCCTAAATTCTCACGACTCCCGCATTACATCTAAGGGAGATGGGAGTGACTGAAAAGCAGCGCTGCCCGGGTCTATAATCATGTTTCAGCAAAAGCTTAGTCACCTCCATTTGGAAAAGTGCATAACATTGTTTATGTAAATTTGTTAATTTTTTCTATGCCAATGAACTGTTTCACAAATAATTTTATGATTCTCTTCGAAACTGAGATCGAGTGGAATTCATACGCCTTTTCAGGCATGCTTGACTTTACTCGGTGAATATGTAAAACGGCCATAACACTTGTGGTTGAAATTAATCAAGAGAACGACATATCGAGTTTCGACGACGACCGCGGGGTATAGTAGTTGGAGTAAATGGCTGCCGCGACGCAGGTCCTGGGTCCGATTCCCTTCCAAGAAACATTACGTTACAAATTATTGGTTTTCGGGTACCTTGTATGTCGCGCGTCTTTGACATTGCATCTGAATTTTCCTACGATTTGTATGTACACGCGTTACATGGGATTAGGGAGTGGGACGACCAGTGATTGCTTTTGTGTTTTGGCTAATGCTTACGGGACTATAAAAAAAACCTACGTGAATGATGTTATCTGTGAATAACCAAAGATATCACCTTGGTCGAAGTCGTATCACCAGCACCATCACGAGATAATCAAATGTTCAAAGTTATTTATTTATCATAAATAAATGAATTGAATCCTTAAGGATATCGTAATCCGTAAAGATCTTTTTTTTTTAATGTTGATACAAACACCAACAACTTTTGCAACTATTACGGAACCCAATATAATTGTATGTTTTTTGAATAATTAATGTAAAAATATTTTAAACAAAACAAAAAATAATCTATGTAATACGTCTGAATATATTGTAATGCTTGATAATTAAGACTGACGCTGCAATGACGTTAATTACAAGTATATTCATTACTTGTAATTAACATTTGACTAGCACATTATTTTATTATATCTAATGCTACCGTCAGCTACTTGAAAAATATTAGCCGAATCAAGTATTCGGCCCTCAATATGTCTATATAATTATTTTAGTTTTCTATAGATTAGATTGCAGAATATTATAGAATGTCTTTGTTTAGACTGTAGCTTGCATAGCTGAGTAAGCCACTTATTTATAATCCATGTATATATTACATTGAACAGAGAATTGCGCAAGTATTTGCTGTAATTCTCTCTTCAATGCCCTCCATAAACCCTACATACATACCTGCACCTTCATACCGCCTTCGGCGGGGACGTCGCATACAGCATAATTATTCGCGATACCGTCATGTCAGGCGGGTTCTCACCAGTCAGCATCGATGGAAGCGGCGCTGGAGTTTCTTGCGCCGCTTCTTTTCCAGCATCCCACGCATTCTGAAGTTGTGGTACAGTTAGTCAATAATAATAGAGATATTAATTTAGATATTTCATAGTCAAAAGCACCTGATCGAGCCGAGGTTCGGCCCTCTCGGGCACCATCGAGTCAGTTGCCCTCGCGCAATAGGATAACGGTCCAAGCCGAGGCTCCCTATCGGGAGCTCATGTGCTGGTTACCCTTGGGGTAACAGCGGCCAGTAGTGCAAAAAAAAACAATCTCTATTCCAAAGTAATATATACCGTACTCTTTTGATAGTGTTTTTACTTAGTTCTATAGTTATTTTATATTATTATGTTAACTGTGTTGGAGCCAAAGGTTCTTCTAGCTGCATTATGAATAGGTAGGCTTTACTGGGAAAGAACTACGCCCTCAAAGGATACCAGCGTGAAATAGCAGCATTACACTCCTGTGTTTCGTATGGTGAGTGTACTAATCCGGAGGAAAGTCTATGGATGCAAGTCTTCGGGATGAAGGTGGCTCAGGATCGTATTCTTTAGTGGTCTGTGGGATAGGCCTATTTTCAGCGTGAACTAGTAATGGGCTGAAATAATGAGGAAGTCTATGAACCTGATGTTTCTCCGTATTCTTACACAGTGTATTCGATTTTGAATAGTTTTAAATATGTGGAGGCTCATTTGCACTATACTTTTGTGGGCTGGAGACGGGTGCGGCGCAGACATATCAGCTGATAGATGGGTGGGGCGAGGGTGTGGGGTACGAGGGTGGACCGTTGGTGGCAACACACGCGCCTCTCTATCCGCCCGCGCCTTACCCTGTCTCTGCGAATCTGCATAACGACCAGTGCGAGTGGAGGACTTACCACTAGTGAGCTAACCACCATATCTCTGTGTGCCACAATTAATACTTTCAAAGTACGTGTCGCACGCGCAGCACGAGACAGATTAGCGCATGGCATGCGCTAACAGTAACTTTGTGTTCCGAGTTTTTCAGTAATCACCATATTAATTTCCGGTACTGGACTTGTTGGAAGTTGAAAAATGGCTAATGACGAAAATACAGCTTGGGTCTGTTGTGTGTATGATTGAAACGAAATCATATTGTGTGTAACTTAGTCTTTTATTAACACCCTTTGAGTAAAATCCAAGTAGTTACATGCGCAGAATTGTTAAGCAGACGTTGGTGGTACTTTCAAAATATATATGTATAAAGCAAATTGAAATTATTTTCCGTGGCACACGTTAGATTAGTTTATAGATGGTTAGTGAACTCTGTTTTTACAAGTAATATTTACATTCACGCTTATATAGTCGTGTTCATTTTGCTTGACGTTTTTAAATCCGCAAACAAAGAAAGTAATTTTGTATGTTGCTAAATTAAAACACAAAATACATTTAAGATCCAGTTGGCATATTCAATAGCGATTTTTTCGACTTTTTATATTTCTCTGAATTTGCTGATTTAAGTAACGTTGCTTTAGTACTGTTATATCCACAGGACTGTCGCCCAGTTCCAATATTACTTAGAGACTATATTCTTGTTCACAATATCTTCTTTAACATTTACACTTTATAGTTTTCATTTCACTGTGTTCGTCGATAAATATCGTTTATTAAATATGATTGGAAAGTTATTCTCTGATGCATGTTCCATGGATGTAAATATTAAGCATTAATTACAATTCGATGCGCGACTGATAAAATATCTGAATAACTGATATTTATTTCAAAGGAAAAAGCTTTTTATTGAGCTTTATTGTGAGCATGATAATTTTTCCAATTTTTATTTTGAATTATTCGTAAACTAGAGCACCAAAACGTTGCTATGTAGGATAGTATTGATTTTCAATTAAAGATTCAGGGAAAATTCTTTGTTTATCTGTAAAGGGTTGTATACTAAATCTTTTTAAATAGATACCTCAATCAAGACGCGTGTTAATGTTACACCTGGTAGAACTATTCTGCACTCTAAAACTAGCTGCAGCACGCTCGGGTCGCCTCTTTAAATAGCAGCTCATTGCTGCAGTTTTACTATTGAAAACAATAAGAAACCGGACACTAAAAAAGTTATTTCATCTTATCATAGTTCTCAGGGATGACAAATGATGCATATTCTGTCTTTATGTCTGTTTTAAATTAATTATAATTGCTGTACCGGTGTTTAAAGATTTCTTTCACGATCTTAAAATGCTACTGTCTTTTAGGCCCTACCTGTTAATAAGCGATTGAGGACATGTCATTGGGAAGAAAATCTAAACTGCGTTTTTAATAATTGCAGCAACTCAGAGAAGTACGAGAACACGAACAGTGAGACCTCGTTAGCCACGTCTTCGGCATCGGGGAGGCAAGGCCTCCCTTCTGGAACCAGGAAGCGAAAACCATCCTCCTAGTAAGTTGGTTAACCTATAAATCTGTAGCTAAGAAGCATAAATGTAAAATCCTATTCACTGTTGCTTTGTAGATTTAAGTTATATTTAAGTTATATTTAGACAGATATCCTCCCGCAGACATACTTTTCAGGGACGTAACAAATCGCTACGTTCTTATGCAAGGAATATCAATAACGAAAGGATGGAATCCCAATGAACGTAGGCGTGCTTGAACGGTAATAAAGGAATTAAGTTGTGCAATTCAAACGCACGCTTTCCAAAATGTATTCTGTAGACAAAATGTATACCGAGAAGCTGGATGTCCCACGCCTGTGTTCGACTAACATGATTGTTTTAAACCAAGTCTTGATCGCCAATGAACCTCTCCATTAAGTACAAAGCTTGTACATGACATTTCGCAGCACCAGACCATGACAACAGTACTCCACACACGGTCGTACTTGAGCTTTATACAAAATCAGAAGCTGTATCTGTGTAAAATACCCCCTCACTTTCGCAAGGACATCCATTTTGATAAATATCTCATTACAGAGCTCATGACACACAGGATCAGATATTACTTTGCGGTAAGCTAAAACTAGAAAAAAAGGAAATCAGGTTGGCTCATTTCCGCAGAAAATAGAAAAGTTTCTGTGTTCTAGCTAATTCTGCCAAACATCGACCTGCCCCTAACAATAATAAGGTGCATGCAAGTTATAATAAGCCGTATACTACTAATCAAATGAATAATTAAGTAAGGAAGGACCCGTGCTTTGTGATTTATGAAAAAGACTATGAAAACAATAAGGTAAAAGAAATGTACAAAGTTGAAAAACTTATGATGGCCAAATGTTTTTAATTTCTGCTTTTTTTTCAAGTAATATGTTATGTTAAAACGTATCGGTTAACTTAACGAGATATAACTTACACAAAGGATTATAGATAAAAATTTTATAGAACAGTTATAATTTTTTTCATTACAATGAAACGAAAATATATTCTATTTCGACAAATTCTCTGAATGGTTTCCGAGATACGACTCATCTGTACCTACTCCTTAATTCTATAAAGCATTCAAATTGTATACTATGGAACTTTCATTCAAGCCTTTTCCTCATTTGACGATAAAGCGCGCGTCATACAAACGACGTATTGGGCATAAGCGATGAATAAATACGAGTCGAATTGACGGGTGGGCCATGAGTTTGTAATATTTAAAAATACAAAAAAATATTTGTCATGCGTCTTCTCTCTCTCTCTCTAACTCTTGTACTTGAAATCCTTCAGACAAACAGAAAATACAAAAAAATATGTATATATTTTTAAAATTCTTACTGAAAGAAATCATTTTACACTAAATTTTAGGTTCCTGTACGTAAAAGCAAAGGGAACGTTTTTCACCCTCTATTTCACCACAACAATACTAATAAAAAATTTACACTTTATCGTGAACTTTAGTGTTTATGTTTTAGATTTAAACTTGTTCGCTCTAGTGCTGTTTAGGTATCTAGCCGTCAATAATTATTAAAATCAATCATATAAATTGTACATAACAAAATCGTAAATGGTTTTGTTTGCTTTTTGTTTAACTTGCTAACATTTTGTGTTCGTACCGTTTGAATCGATTACCATTTAAAAAATTATAAATAAATTTTGGGAATCGTCTCTCGCGGGATAATACATTCTTCTCATGTGAAATCGTGGACAAAGCTAGTATCCGTGTAAAAGTCAGTATAAAAAATTATAACCAATTATTCACGAATGCTATTTGGTTCACATCATGCAGCCATGAAATTGTATACTATCACACTATACATGTTCGCATATGCAGATTATAGTTTTACTATATCATTGCTAGGTACCTGGTCCGGCCATAAGTTCTGTTACAAATGAAAATGCATTTTTTTAATGAAGTAATGTAATATTATTAAAAT
Organism: Teinopalpus imperialis; assembly: GCA_029286865.1. Taxonomy (NCBI): domain Eukaryota; kingdom Metazoa; phylum Arthropoda; class Insecta; order Lepidoptera; family Papilionidae; genus Teinopalpus; species Teinopalpus imperialis. The sequence goes on along the minus strand of JAGSMU010000037.1, from coordinate 2,343,255 downwards.
TGATACCTACATATTTATTAGTCTCAACAAAAAATAAAAAATATTCTATTCGAAAGGTTTGGTTTGGCCACCTTTGGCTTTTATACAGGCCTTTAATCTGTTTGGCCACGAATCTATGGAATTACATTCCGTTTCCACGGGAAATTTCGCCACTGCTTGCTCCAAAGATTTTTTAACAGACTCACTGTCGCCGTGTCGTTTAGAGCAGGCCATGTCCTCTAAAACTGACCATAATTTGAAGTCTAAAGGGTTGAGGTTTGGGCTAGATGAGAGCCAGTTTTCAGCTCTTATAAAGTTCGGAACGTTGGTTTCAAGCCAGGCTTGGGTAGTTCGTGGCTTGTGATCAGGTGCAGAGTCCTGCTGGAAAGTCCACGGTATATTTTTAAAAAGTGTATTGCTGAGAAGTTTTACAACATGATCCAAGACTGTATCTTGATACACAATGGCTGAAGTTTTCAGTCCTTTTTCACAAAAACGTAGTTTTGTGACTCCTTGATAAGATACGCCCCACCAAACGATCACTGACGCAGGATGATGACCACGTTATACCTTTCCGAATACTTGAGCAGCTTCTTTAGAACTGTGATCGTACGAGGATACGACGAGACGAGTACGAGGATATTTCTGTGCCTTTCACCTGCGTATCGCGACAGAAGGCGTTTTGATCGATCCACTCTCTTTAATTGTAAAGATTGATTTAGGGCATGTTCTGTATATCGACGATAAATACCGAGCTTCAGATCTTGTTTTATAATACGCGCCAGAGTCCTAGCGGCACATTTACAACAGCATTAATAGCCTTTGTAGTTCTAACAGCACGCGGTTGCCCCGATCTTTTCTGGTCTTCGACAAAGGAAGTGTTGTTGTATCTGCACATACGGCTGATACCAAGCTTTTGAAGTGTCTGGAATATGACCGACGGCTCCATACCCACTTTGTGCAAGGCGATCACTGCAATTCTATTTTCTTTAACACCCCATTCCATATTGTATTTTAATAATGAACACGAAAAAATATGTGAAATGGCGCAAAATCGAAAGAAGTTTTTTAAAATAATATACTTGTTCGAAATTCAAAATAATTAAAAAGTTGAAAAAAAGAAAAGTTTTAATGTAACAGTATTTATAGCCAGACTAGTTAGATAAATGTTTTGACTGTAGAAGTATCGCCATAATTTAACAAACATGATTCGAAGATGTATAATTACTTATCAAACTTCCTCACCTCAATCGCCCCGTGGGTATTGTACCTCGATTACATGAACTGTTTGAATTATACCCCTGTTGCCAACCGAAGTCATTCCCTTTCCATTCACGTGATATGAATTTAACAATATTTTAAAGGAAGGACTTAAAAGGGACTCCAGAAATTCTATTTTCAATATTAATCAATTGATTATTATAAAACGTATTATGATGGGTCGGGGAAAAGAGTTTGACATTTGACGTCTAACGGCAATGTATGCTTCACAAAGAAAAATAAATTAATAATAGTTATTAGTACTTATCCGCTTCAAAAATGTAGACTAAATGGACTATGACGTAAATTACAGACACACATTTTTTTTATGCTACAACTATAAATACACAGTGAACTATAAAACGAAGTGAAATCAGTGTGTGAACAATGACAAACAACACATTTTGGATAAATAAAACAGTCAACGGTTAATTGTGTGGTGGTGACACTATATTATTGTTGTGATTATAAGAATATTAATACCTGTGGCTTAAAGTACTGCATTAACAAAGAAACTAAAAACTGTTATAAAAATTTAAATGTTTAACGCTTATTATAATGTAAATAAGTGACATCTAGTGGTAAAAATGAAACTAACTTGTTTGTGTTGGTAAAACAGATCGATATTAATTGTTAATAAGGAAAGGATAATTGATTGCAACGATAATACCAATTCAAATATGGCGGATACCAATTCAAAGATGGCGGCAGTATATTTTAAATGTTAAAATAAAATTATAAAAACAGAAGATTTCTTTACTTGTTCATTATGTAAAGGTAAATATCATTTAGATTGCATAATTTTAAATGAAAAAGGTAAGGGAAAAAGAAACTCTTGGAAATGTACATCTTGCACTATGAGAAAAAGAAATATTAGAAAATTTAAATCTTCAAGTAATACAAATGTCCAAAATTCTGATTCTCTTGAAAACATAACGCTTAGAAAAACGAACACTTGAAGATTCATTCAGCACTAGTGCGTCCGAAAGTTATTGTACTCACAATTGTACCGTTATGTCAACTAATATCATGTTGAATAGAAGTTGCCCTGAAGATCGCACAGATATAATACTTGAAAACCTAGAAGAGTTAAAATTAAAAATATCAAACCTAGAAATGACACTTGAAGTGAAGATAATGAAGTTGAGAGGCCTATTAGAATTTCCCTAGAACACGAGTTATTGATACGTGATGCTAAAATAAACCAACTGACGTGTATTTGTAAACTAGAACCGTCTGCAAAGATAACTCCAATAGCAAGCAAAAGAGTAATACTATGAGTAATATCAAAAATATAAACACACCCAAACAAGACCATTCACCATTATCAAACCAAAAGCACCGAATCTTAACATTATCTTCGTCAATGGATTCCTCTCCGATTTCTTTGTCCGCGAAGTCACCAAAACATTTCACAAACAGGCTCCGTCCTAGTTCCCATTCTCTACACACTCTAAACCAACGACATACCGCGGACTCGCGGTGTAGAGCTAGCCCTCTTCGCCGATGACACCGTCCCCAGCACGTCTGGATTCAAACCAGACGCTATATGTAAACGCCTCCAATTCGCAGCCAACACCTTAAGGAAATGATTTCGGAAATTGAGGATTGAGGTTAACCCCACCAAAAGTTCAGCCATGTACTTCTCTCAAAGCAACAAACCGTCGCATCTCCCAACCTAGGGCTAATTTGATCATCCGATCCCCTGGGATAAGTCAGTCAAATACTTAGACGTCACATTAGATGAAAGACTCACTTTCGGTCCGCATATAAACCGCATACGGAATCGAGCAGCGTTCACCCTAGGTCGTTTGCACCTGTTACTTAATAAAAATAGCAAAATGTCCCTACGAAACAAATTTATACTATACAAAGCGTGCATCCGACCCATAATGACATACGCAAGCCCTGTCTTTGCGCATGCCTCTCCAAGGCAAGGCCACCGGTGCCACGTGGTTCATGCGTAATGAAAATCAACACATAGATCTTGAACTGCCGACCATAACTCATTACTTGAAGCAGGCTTCCCGCCGATATTTCGGCTCTACCGTCACACACGTAAACTCCTTGATTGTAAGTGCCGCCACTTATAGTCCGCATCGCGAATCTTAGATTCGCTTGACGACCCCGATGACACGACCACCAGGATCCAAGCCCTTGATAAAATACTACACACGTACATGGCGCCCTCATACCGCCACGTCGCAGGCTGGTTCTCATCAGACAATAATGATAGAAGCGTCGCTGGAGTTTATTGCGCTACCTCTTCTCCAGCGCCCACGCATTCCGAAATAGTGATACAGATACCTTATAATAATAGCGATATTAATTTACATAATCCTTAGTCAGAAGCAACTGGTCGAGCCGAGGTTCGGCCCTCTCGGGCATCCTAGCGAAACAGGCTAACGGTACAAGCCGAGGCTCCCTCTCGGTAGCCCTTGTGCTGGTTACCCATTAATAGAGGTCTTGACTGGGTGCCTTAAACGCTCGGTCACTTCTCAACCCGGTGAAATTGTAAAAGCCCTCGGGCTAAGCAATTAATCAGTAATCTAAAATATAAACTTGTAGATTTTACAAAAGAAGATTATTGTGTTATATGTATAGGGGAAGAAGATTTTAACTCCACCGTCAATCATTACAGACTAATAATTCACTAACGCTTTCAGAAATGACTTACACAAATATACTGATTTGTCTACCAACATACAAATGCTCTGAATCTAGAAATTTGTTCAATTGAAATATTTAACCACAATCTGTACATATTTATTTATGTTTATTATTATATTATTGTATTATGTATGTTTATATATTATATCTTATGAATATGCATATCTTAATGACTCTAATCTGAACTAGAATCACGACTACACCATGTTTTACAGAAGCACGGGTAACAACTATGGTCTAAAAACAATAATCTAGTATAGTTATAATTATAAACGACTTACAAACAAATCCAAAACAGAATCATGAAAAGATCGTGGATAATAACTTACGAGCACATAATAGCCGTACATTTTTTCGTCGCTGATCGACACAATCATAGTTTAAAGGGTGCTTACCGAAATTTTCAAATATTTCACCACAATATAGGAGGCTTATTAGCTAAAAAGGAATGACTTGAGATAACATTTTCTCAAGTCAAAAATATCACAAATCCTGATATTCTATGTTTTATGGAAACATTTGTAGAAAGTGGTGATGAAATTAATGTACATTTTGCAAACTATGAATTAGCTGCTAATTACTCTAGGAAAATTAAAAGAGGTGAAACATGTATCATGGTAAAAAAGGGAATAACATATACCGAAATAATTGACTTTGATAAATTAAGCTGTAAGAATAATTTTGAGTGTTGTAGTACATTTATCTCATACTGTAACTTTTATATATATATATATATATATATATATATCTATATTTATATATAAAATCCCGACAATACTGAAATCGTATTTACACATTTTTTTTCATAAACTCGAATTGTTGATACATAAATCGATTTAAAAATAAAAAAAAGGAACCGGTTATTTGTGGAGATCTAAATATAAATTTACACAACAACAATGCGGCCACTAAACGATTAAAAGAAATAACAAAAAGGGACAATTTTCACATTCACATCACTATTCCAACTAGAAAAAATAATTGTATAATTCATATTATTAGCAATATAAATAATGCTACTGGGACCGTACTATCATAACATCCTTATGATCATGACACAGCCCAAATATTAAACATACCCATACTAGAACAAAAAATAAAACCGCAAATTCATTACTCGTACAAAATACAATATATCGTTATTGTCGTATACATAAAATGTGGTTTCCAATCATTAAATTTTTATTAATTTAAATTTATTTTTGTATTAGCCAGCACAGACGATCAATTATTAAATATTAATTGCAACGGGCAAGTCGTACAGAATGCAACCAATGTATCTTTCCTATAACTAATAATAAATAATCAGATAAATTGGAAAAAAAACGTAGGAAAACTACATAAAAATATTAATAGTTTCATTTTTGTAACTTATAACAAAAAAAAAATTGCAACACGTAAAACTGCACTCATGGCGTATTCGCGTATGTTGAATCTATTCTAAGATATGGCTTTATTATACGGAGAAATAGCACTGAAATGGTTAAGGCTTTCATAGCACAGTAAAATGCATACGAGATATATGTAATTTAGCTCCAGATGAGTCATGCCGACCTTACTTTCAAGTACTTAAAATGTTACCGCTGTCTTACCTTTATGTATTAGAAGTAGCCAAATTTGTCTAGATATATTTTGATCTTATTCAACAAGCAAAAAGTCTATGTCATTGGAGCATCAAGCATCCGAACCGTCTCGTCCTTGACACAGTCCCTAAAAGTAAATAGTTTCAAAATAACTGCATTACGATGTGCATAACAATTTTTTATAAAGTACCCGAGTTTAAGTAAGATACTGCATAAATTAATTATTTTGCTAAAACTTGGATATTGGAATATAAATAACTTTGCTCTCAAATACTTACCTTACAAAAAGATGCAACACACTGCGAACGTTAAAACATTTATAAATATAATATAATAGTGGAAAAAAATTGTTTGTTTTAAATAATAATAACCAAAAATTTTTTTTCTCTAAAATTAACGTTTTTGACAATGATCATTGTGTACGTAATTAACGAATGATATTAGACTTTATAGGATTTCACATATATGACATATAACATTTTTTTGATGTAATACATTATCATTAATTTGCATGATATGTGTAGTTGGCTATTCAAGTGAAACCATTGTATAATATGATATTTATACCATCCTAATTAATACCATGTATAATGGCAAATAAATTCTTATTATTGTTGTTAAAAGTTCTTTCGTATTTTATATACAAATTCAAGATAATTTTATAATATAAATGTGTCATTTTGTTTGATAACTTTTGCCATTTTGTGGGTAGTGTAGTAATCCCGTTGCTATAAAATTTTAGGACTTCTGATCAAAAAACTGTGACTAGTATTTTTGACAGTCCTGTCTTAATGTTAACCTAACAGTACTAGAATTTTCAAGAGACCGAAACAGGTGAATTAGATACAGATGGTTTACAAGGTCAGGCTATATGGTGAATTCATTATCAATTCCCAACCAAGCTCTAACAATCTTTGTCATATAATCGTGATATAAAATCACACCCTTACTTATGATGAATTCCGGATGTATTTTTTCTATTTCTTGCTTGTGTCTTTCAGCTTTTCAGCTGTTGGCAGTAGAGATCCGAACCAATGGATTAGCCCGGCGGAAAAGCTCATAATGAACTATGTCCTTCCAATACACATTGCAAATGAGAACACGATTCATTCTTTCTTTCAGTGAGCCCGGGTGGCATCCAAATATCTTATTGTGTATCCATACTTTTTGAAATGGGTCAAAACTGTTTTGTGGTCAGCTATATCATAACTATGGTGAAACTGTAAAAGCCCTGGGGCTAACAGCGGCCATCAGCCCGAAAAAAAAAAAAAAAAAAGAAAAAAAAAAACGACGTAGCCCGAAGGTCAGTAAGTTGAGCTATATGAACCGTAAAACTTGATAATCGATGGCCGAATTAGCTGAGTTAGCTTTTTAATTTTGACTAATTTACATTTAAAATTGATTGTACCTTAAAATTTACATCCTTTCAACAGTGGTACTGAAAGCACATTCGAAGACGATGGCACCGACGACACTAACTCCACACGCAACGGGCCTGAAAAAAAGTAAGTACATCACTATACTATAATCACTCATAAAACACAAACACAAGAATATATTATTAATATATAACCTAGCTATTTATTTCACAAGGTTAGATAGGTCTATAAATTGTCTTTAATTTCCTGATCGTGAATTATTTAGGAAAAAATCACACATCATTTCAAAGGTTAAAAATCAATTCATACTCAATGTGAATTCTATGATGATTTTTCTATGCTATAACAATGACAGATTTGTGAAAAAAAAATCTGTTTTACTCATAGACAAAGTCACAGCGAGATTGAGAAGCGTCGCCGAGACAAGATGAACACCTATATATCGGAGTTGAGTATGTTGATACCGATGTGCGGTGCCATGTCGCGAAAGATGGATAAGCTGACGGTGTTGAAGATGGCGGTGCAGCATCTTCGCACGGTACGCGGCTCCGTGTCGCCCGGACCTCTGACTACGCATCCGCGTCCTGCTTTTTTATCAGAACAGGAAATCAACTCTCTGGTTCTACAACTTGCGCATGATTCCTTCCTGTTGGTGGTAGGATGTGATCGTGGACGTCTTTTATACGTGTCGGCCTCTGTTAGCCGAATGTTACAATACGATCAGGTGGGTTGACTTTAACACTGATTTCTAATTTTCTCTGGTTTATCATTAGTTCACCACTGAACGATTTATTTTCAAGAACTTAGTCGGATCATCGGTTCAGCTAGTGAAAAGCTGTCGTAAATTGGTTAAAAAAATAACAATAAAGTACTGACATATATTTAAATATCATTGTTTTCTAACACATGAGTTAATATTGCTCGTAATAAATCATTATTAATCAAATCTGCAATCAAATATTTGAAGCCCCGTTGTATGTAAATATTTTTTTCTCTACAGGAATCATCAGGTGAACTGTGTGCTCAATTTCCACCTCTTATTTCACAAAAAAACTTAGGGCTATAAACTTTGTCGTCTAAATGACAAAAGGACAGAACACCATTTTTGCTATTAAAAAACGTTTCCGTTCACTTGGGATGTGCTGATTGTATTGCATAGATTAGATTCGTCTTCTCCTATTATGCTTTAAATTATGCTTGGCGAGTATGCTGACGCTAAAAGAGTGTTGGTAGAACTCTGTTGCGTGTTAAAGACAGTGCTAAGTTTGACATGTCGGTCTGTAGCATATATTGTCAGGATGAGAAAAGCTGACACGGCATAGCGGTGGGTGACAAACCAGTAATGCTGATGCTGAAGTCTTAAATATACGAGTTCACTTGTTTTCAGTCCTTAGATTAGCGATGGATTAAGGGGTATCCAGGCAACATAAGAACAGTCGTCTGCTTTATCTTTATATAGCAACAGAATTAATTATAATTTTTCCGTGTTTCAGTCGGAATTAATGGGACAAAGCTTGTTCGATATTTTGCACCCAAGAGACGTAGCAAAGGTGAAGGAGCAATTCTCCTCTTCAGATCTATATCCTCGCGAGCGCCTCATCGATGCGAAAAGTTAGTAAATTGGTACCATTGAGCGAATGTGTTATTTTTATTTGTATCAGTTGGGGCTTCTTTTTAAATATTAATGGACATCTCTTCTGACCACTTCATACTGCGAAATGGGATTTATTATCTTTCGTTTGCTTTGCGAATTTCATTCCAACTACTCGAATCTGCCACTGCAAATCAAATATGAAAGTCCTGACTTTTCTAGCAAATCTGAAGGAGATTTGCCATTAAGTCTGTTAACATCACCATTAAATCAAATTACATCTCATCTTACGTACATAATCGTTATTTTGTTTTGATAGCGTTCATAATTTGAACCTCCTTTTTTAATATTTCCTGTTCCTTTTAGTTATGATTACAATATTCAAGTTAAAAAAAAACTCCTTTGTCAATTCATTAAACTTTTTTTAACTTTAATTATCTATTATTGGAAATAGAATAGTTATGTGTTAACGGAAATGACTATTTTGATTGAATATTATAGTACTTAAATAACAAAAAAATGTAATTAAACAGTAATATCTGTGAACGTACAAAACATTGGTATATTGCATTCAATATTGCATTAGTCAAATAGACTACAAAATTGATTATTAGGAATATATAACAAAGTAGTTTGAAAAAAAAATTGAATTAAACATTTGTAGCCCTCTTGTGTATTCTCTTTGTGTGTCTGTTCTATGTGCAGCTATGTTGCCAGTGAAACCCGAGGTGGCACCGGGTACGAACCGCTTATGCCTAGGCGCGCGGCGCTCCTTCTTCTGCCGCATTAAGTGTCGTGCGTCCGACGACGTCTCACTCTGTGCCAGAGCCACCGGCCCCGATCCGTCTCTTGCTTCAGTTGATCAAGAGACTGGGAGAAACACTGAGATGAGAAAGAAGTTGAATGAGAAGAAGTATTGCATCGTACAGTGCACTGGTAAGCTCATGTCACTTTTGCTAAGTAACGTTGATAACGACTAACCACGTAGATTTTTTTTTTCGGGCTGATTGCCGCTGTTAGCCCGAGGGCTTTTACAGTTTCGCCGGGTTGAGAGGTGACCGAGCGCATATGCCGCTCAGTCGAGACCTCTATTAGTAAGTAACCAGCACAAGGGCTCCCGAGAGGGAGCCTCGGCTTGGACCGTTACCCTGTTTCGCGAGAGCGTCTGACCTCGGCTCGGTCAGTTGCTTCTGACTAAGAATTATCTACATTAATATCTCTATTATTATTATTGGCTATATGTACTACCACTTCGGAATGCGTGGGCGCTGGAGAAGAAGTGGCGCAAGAAACTCCAGCGACGCTTCCAAATGTATTGACTGGAGAGAACCAGCCTGTGACATGGCGGTATCGCGAATAACCTTGTTTGCGACGCCCTCGTCGTCGGCGGGGGTGGTATGTGGGTGCAATGTACGTGTGTAGTGTTTTATGAAGAGCTTGGGCCCTGGTGGTCGCGTCGTCGGGGTCGTCGAGGGCGTGCCTCGGTCTCCTTCGGACGCGCGATGGGATTGTAAGTGGCGGCACTTACAATCAACGGGTTTGGGTGTGTGACGGCATAGTCGAAATATAGGCGAGATACCTGCTTCAGGTACTGAGCTATGGTCGGCAGCTCAAGATCTATGTGTAGATTTTCATTACGTAAGAACCACGGCGCACCGGTGGCCTTGCGCATGAAACGATTTTGTATAACCTGAAGCCGGTGAATATGACGCGGGGAGGCATGTGCAAAAACGGGGCTTGCATATGTCATTATGGGTCGAATGTTTATTACGCAGGGACATTTTACTATTTTTATTGAGTAACGGGTGCAAACGACCTAGGGCGAACGCTGCTCGATTCCGTACGCAATAACCACGTAGACTTCGTCGCTAGACGTTTGGGTTTTTGGCTTCGTAGGTAGTGGTCATCGTATCACATGGCCGTTAGGCGTTTGACTTTGTAGGTTCTAAGTACAATTTGCATGCAGAGAAACATTAATTGTGCATCAGAAATTATTGTATTCTTAGAATTGATTTGATTTTAGTGTTGTATTTATTCATGTCCCGTAACCCCGATACTGCGTCTGAAATTTATTTTAATCTTATGCAACATTTACATCGAACTAGAGAATGGGATGACGAGTTTCTCCATATGTGCTAATAATTATGACACTAATGTATCCTGTAATTAGTCTATAACAAGTACAAGTGTCTCGTAACTGCTAGAAGATATCGATGCGGTGGAAATAGATCGACATCTGTTGATAATGAATGCTTTTTAGACAGTATGAAATTTATATAGTTACAAGTTTCACTTAAGCTATTATTGTATGTGCGTATTTCGGAGTTTTGGTATAACATATATGTTATATTGCTAAACTTTTAACATCCTATTGAATTGTTTTAGTGTATTTTTAAAACGAGAAACAGGAGATATAGCTGTAATCGTAATTCGGGGTGATAGCCGCTTAGAGGGCTTTTAAAGTTTTACTGGGTAGAGAGGAGACCCAGTGCTTATCATGCTCAGCTGAAATCTCTATTAGTGGGTTATCAGCACAAGGGCTCCCAAGAGGGCGCCACGCTTGAACCGTTACCCTGTTGCGCGAGAGCGACTGACTCGAGGGTGCCCGATAGAGCATAACCTCGGCCAGATGCTTCTGACTATGGATTATCTAAATTAATATGACTGTTATAACCTTATCCAACTTATTACTAACTAACTGTACCACCACGTTCTCAGCATACTTATATAGGTTTAAGTGTAAGTCGAGCCCATCATGCATCTGCGAGTCTGGTGAAATAGAATACGTCACATTTACTGATGAAATGTCCTGTAAACACTAGATTAAAAATTGATTTAGAAAATAGTCTAGGAATATCTATAAATAAGAACAACATACATAATATACTAGCGTAAAAAGAAATTAGGGATAAGTTCTTAACATATTGTATTAAGATAGTAAAAATAGCAATGAGGAGAAATAAAACGAGTTAATTGTTAACATACATCATATAATAATGTAACTATTAAAAGCTTGTATATATTATATACAATAAGAATATATAACATAAGAGTGAATAAAAATAATAAAGAAATAATACGGCAATAATGTAATTAGTAAAAAGTTAGTTTAAGATATCAATAAGAAGAGAGAGAAAAAAAGTAAAATATAATTATATAATGGCTCTGCGATAAAATGGCTCTGACTCTTGTCAGGGGAATAAAAATGTATAAATTCAATTAAAAAGAAAAGAAAACTGTACCACCGCTTCGGAATGCGTAGGCGCTGGAGGAGAAGTTGGCTAAGAAACTCCAACGACGCTTCTATCGATCTTGAACTATGACACGGTGGTTTCGTGAATAATGGGGGCGGTATGAAGGTGCAGTATATGTATGTGTGTAGTTCTTTATGGAGGGCTTGGGCCCTGGTGGTCGTGTCTTCGGGGTCGTCGAGGGCGTGCTTTGGTCTTCTTCGGTCGCGGGGGATATTCCAGATGGGATTGTAAGTGACGCCACTCACAATCGGTGGGTTTGGGTTTGTGATGGCCTAATCGAAATATCGGCGGGAAGCTACAGATCGGGAGGTCAAGATCTAAGTGTAGATTTTCATAACGCAAGAACCATTGACAACCGGTGACCTTGCGCGTGAAACGATTTTGACATTATAGGTCGGATGCACGCTTTGTATTGTGAAATTTTATTACGTAGGAACGCATTTCAGGAAATTTTAATGTGTGAATATGAATGATCTAAACATTTAACTTAATTTGGGGTTATTGTCATATGTGAACTTTCGGTAGATTCGCAATTTTGAACAACCTATGTTGTTGGTGACAAAAATTTTAGAAGTATTGATGAGCACCTGTGAGCTTCAGAACTATCTAAAGTAATTCAAATAACAATTTGACATAACTGAGACTATTAGAACCTTTCTAGTTTCTTTTCTCTTAGTGTTGTAATAGGTATTTAGGGAATATAAACATGATTATATCACAATTCGTACCTTTTTATTTCTGAAAATATCATAAGTTGATAATCGTTAGAAATGTTGATCTCTTCCTACGGGAAAGATCTACGACAAATCTTGCACCCTAGTGGTAAGTTGCTTTTGAGGTAAGTTCTTTCTATATAGTATTGAAAGAATTAATTTGCATGTTATTCCATTATGGAGCTTAATAAAGGTGAAACATCTTCATTCATCTTGCGCCGGAATGATAAATCATTGGCCCACACTACAAAACATAAAGCCGATCTCTTGGGCTTTCTATTTGTATTAAACTCGACTTTGAACGTCAGGGGATAGCACTCCATCCCGTCTGTATAAAATTCACTCAAAGAGTACTAGGGATGCACTATACTTCAGCCAAGGTAATGGCTCTCAGGAATATACTGAACAGAATTTTCTATTGAAGAAACAGACTTGTGTCTTCAATAGAAAATTTTCTCGAGAAGGCCTTAGATTTGAGCAGATGCTCTTACTTTTACGTTTACTCCATTTATATAAAAATCCATTTTGTTGTAGCGCCTCATTTTGGAGACGGTGCCTGAAAATATTGCCAAATATTAGTCTGCTTTTCGATTAGCCGAATTGCGTGGGCATGTTTATGTCTTGTGCATCTTTTGCAGCTTTGATCTACAATTAGGTGTGCACCGTACAGCTTTTCAATATACACATGCTGCGTAATTTCACCATCGCACGACCCACCTTATGACCCAATTCCATCAGCACTATATTTGGTGGTCCGCGTGACAGATAATAAAACAAAAATTAATAAGCTTGGTCTCTTAGGATATCTGAAATCTTGGGGACCGGTAGAGATGGAGGGAGGGGGTAGCTTAGCAGACGTTGGGGCAGAAGACGGGGAAGGCAGTAATCCTTCCTGCCTTGTAGCAATAGGCCGCGCTCTCACAGACATCTCCCCAGTCCACAACCAGACAATATCGGCGTCGACAAAGAATCATGCTGGGCGACTCCAATACACCTCCCGGCATGCCACTGATGGCAAATTCCTCTTTGTGGATCACAGGTTAGTATGCATAAATTAAATGAAAAATAAATATTTATTTAAGAACTTTTTGATTAAAATTTAAAATGTTTTTATTAATAATAAGTTATATATTTATATATAGTAATACTTAAAAGGTAAAGAAGGAAACGTTACAGGGGGACGTGTGGTAATACGTCCCATAGCTAGGCCTCCTCTCTAGAGAACTTAATGGAGCATAGTCGGCTTCTTCATCGCGAGCTTTATTTAAAAAAATATATTAATTCATTTTATAGATGTGCCGGTTTTCTTTTGATGGTTTCTCTTATCAGCTTTCACGTTGATACACGTAAGATGTTAATGCCGTAAATGCTCTGAACTGAAATGGATTAAGCATTCTATCTATTTGAGGAAGCTACTCGTAGTTATAAATTTGTATGGTGATGAGTAGAGGATGTCAACATTCTTACCACAGTTTGTTTATTACACTAATTATGGTTTCTATTTATTTTCAGAGTAACTCTGGCTCTAGGTTTCCTTCCACAAGAACTGATAGGTACGAGCCTTTACGAATATGTTAGTGCCCCGGAATTAACGGAAGTGGCCCGCACGCACAAGGAGGCGTTGTTAAATCGCGGAGCTATGCACACTCCGCTATATTCCTTCCGTAAGAAAGACGGCACGAAGGTGCGAATCAAAACGCAATTCAAGCCGTTCAGGTATATATTAAAATAAATCTATATATAAGATTTAATAATTTTAGTTTAATCATGGTTTATACAAATTTTGCATCTCTTCCTTCTCGCGATTACGTGGTGAACATGGCACAGGGTCTCTGTAATCATCTAGCTTTCGGAAACTATCCCGGGAGGATCCAACATCTTCGTATACATGGCCTAATTTAACACGTGATGTAACATAGTAGGATAAAGATTTTTATCAATCTGAATTCTATCCATGCCGGGAGTAAACAACATTTTGATAGCTTTTCTTATTCCGTAATTGTCTATATCGCCTTAATTTTATATTCATATTAGTTGATAATGTTTCTATTAAAATAAGATTCTATTTCAACTGATACATCTTATAAATATGTATATCTCTTTTCTTTTTATACTTGTATCTTACCTTTCAGAATATTAAAATGTTGCAAGTATATTAAATTATTAAAGTAACTTTAATCTCTATTATTTTTCAGACTTTTATGAGTCTTACGCCATCTACACACGGTACTTGTCAAACAATGCCAAAACGGTTTAACGAATTTGGAAAATTTAAACTAAAAGGCATTCCTTTATTACTTTACCTCATATTGTTTATACTCTCACAGCGTTTATCTAATTCCAGGAACCCGTGGACAAAGGACGTGGATTGCCTAGTGGCTAACAACACGGTAGTGTTGGACTCATATTCGTCGCCAAAACAAGACACCCACGCTTTATTCGGTGTTTTCAAGCAGGGTGAGTGACATCACTAGTGATTCCATTTAATGCGCTATGCACCATTATAATTGTGAAACAAAGAACGGTAAACCGGTTTGAAAACGGTCGGTCAACACTCATGCATTATAAAAATACCTAAAGCATAATTATATACTTTAGGTATCATTATATTAATAATTGTGGTAAAACACAAATAAAATCAGACATCGAAGCGCTCTCTCGCGGTGGTTTGTATCATAACTTAGTGGACAGCGGCAGCGAGCGGGTGTGTTGAGTCTGAATATACTACTTAAAGGAATTTTTGAAATAGTTTTTAATTTCATTTCATTCACGAAAATGACAACTTGGTAGACCAGGCAATTGAAAAAGTAGTTACGCAGTTGGGGATACCGTCGCCATCGAAAAGATAGTCACTGAAACAATCACTCTCAAAATAATCGAATTACAAAATGAGAGAGAGAATGATTTCAGAACAATGATACTACAAGATTCGATACCAAAAACTTACAAATCAGAATAAGTTTGATCCAGAATGTTCTAGATTTGGCAGTAAATATCACAGCCGTGATTCAAATTCGTGTCCTACTGTGTTAACAAAACTTGTATTAAGTGTGTTTATGCAGGTCACTTTACAAACAGTGCCGCACTCGTGCCACCAAGCGGAAGAATACCTCAACATTCCAACACGTCAATTTCAAACAACATTCAAATACAATGATAAAAGAGCTAATCTTGATTCCAATGATACAAAAGATCATCGCGATCAAAAAACCAGTGTCGATTACATATTTCACATTGACGACGATGCTGCTATTAACTGCAAGAATGGCAGTGTTGATGTCGATTTATTAAGCGACTCTGGTAATTAATGTAATATTATATCGGGAAATACTTGGAGTCGACTAAAAAACCGCTCCGTTACGGTTCACTAATAAAAAAAAAGAAAATAGAAACAGACAAAAGATTAATGATCTATGATTCACTGATTGACTTCTACTGAAATCAGCAGTTGACTATCCTGAGGTCTTTTAACGCTGTAATCTCTGTTGGCCATAAACAATAGGACGAAGTCTTTTACGGCATGGGACTATACAGGTATAAGCGCCTAATGTTTGGCATATCTTGTGCCCACGAACACTACAAAAGATAATGGAAAGAATCCTTTTACTTTCTTGGGAGCCGCAAACAATCGCAGAAGTAAAAAGTTTCTTAGGATTTGTCAACTATATCTAGGAAAATGGATCCCCAATTTAGCCATTTTGACCCACCTTTTCGACTAATCCTCCGGCAGAAACTGCAAAAACTCGCTGACATCACGTCTCTTTGGCAAAAAGAACAACAGATCGCATTTTGCACCTTGAAATCTCACTTGGTTAAGATAACCTCACGATTCCACGAATACATACTTTTACGAGGCAATAAAATCATAATCTCAAGCAACGTCGTAGGGTCTTGGATGCCGCTCACGAGGGCCACCCCGGGGTAGTATCTATGAAACAAAGACTACGTACAAAAGTGTGGAGGCCTAAAATTGACAAAGATGCAGAACTTATTGTAAAAAACTGCAAAGGTTGCATGCTGGTGACAGGCCCCAGCGTTTATGCTCCTGTGAAAAGACGCGAATTGCCCTCCCAGGCTTGGGTCGATGTTGCCATAGATTTTCTGGGGCCATAAGGTATAAAGAGATAAAAAATTATGAATCCCGAGATACCATCGCAGTATCAAAAGAAATATTTTCTCAACTAGACATACCCGTGATAATCACCGATAACGGAAGGCAATTCGTGTCGGAGATGTTCAAGTCCTTCTGTCCTAAGCTGTGCATTAAAGTTATACAATACTATCTCGTATTGGCCCCAACAAAATGTTGAAGTGGAGCGCCAGAATCGCGACATCCTTAAAAAAAATAAGAAAATAAGCCATGGTCATGGCCATCAAAAGTTGGACTGGAGGGATTACCTTCTCGACCATCTTATTATGTACAATAGTACTCCACACAGCGGGCAAGTCTCCTTCTGAAATATTTTTAACAGACAGTTTAGGGACAAAGTCCCATCTGCTACGCACCTAGAACATCATGAGGTAGATCCAGAGGTGAAAGACAGGGATAAGGAGATGAAAGAAAAAAGAAAGGTTGAATGAGGAAAAGAAACGTACAGCCCAGGAAAATGATCTTGATGTAGGAGGAAAAGTCTATATGAACACGGTTAAAGAGTTTGACATCGGACATTGACACCGGATTACAATCCAGTCCCTCACACTGTGACAAGTGCACATAAAGGAGATGTTAAAGTAAGGAATGATGTTACAGGACAGGAGCACCGACGGAAGGAAACTGGGACATATCAACAAAGATGATCCTATGGAATCAGATGATTAAAACATAATGGGGTATTTTAATAAGTTGTTTTGTTTAATTTACGATTTTATATAAGTATTTAATATTTTAGGTTTGTAATGTTAATTTTCCAAAAATCATAAAAAAAGGAGAGATGTGGTAAATACATAAAAATAAGAGGTCGAAGCGCTCACACGCGGTGGCTTGAGTCATAACACAGTGGACAGCTGCAGCGAGCGGTTGTGTCGGCTAGCTGAGTATAAAACTTAAAGGTTGTTTTATTTCTGGAATGAGATTACTTACCTGATTAAGTTGTTATCAGTAACATTAGGTTGGGCCTGTAGGTAGGACAGAGAATATTTTGTGATGGAAAAAAGAATTCTTTTCTTTGCTCTTCAATAAAATAGTTCACGGCATCCTTAATTCGCATCAGCAGTACCCTTGATATACATTCATTATAATACATTCATCATTGTTCAGACATCGTTATTACAATAATTACAGTCGATCGCGAGGGGCATGTTCAACATTTGTTTGCAAATGGTAGATGTAGAAGTATGACACAAAGACGGTGGGTTTTCAGAAGGCGACGCGGAGGTGCAGAGGCTGATCGAATCCCACGTGGAGTCGCGCAAGATAGGTAGCTCAATCGCCGAGGAAGCTCTCTGTCGGTCATCGTCTGACTTCACACCTGAACTGCCCGCTGATTTGATGCAGAACGTCGCTTTCAATCAACAGGTAATATATTTAGCCCGCTAGATCATTTCTAACTAACTGACTTTGTTTATATTAAATAAACATTTCATTATAAAACGCAATGTCAGATGAAGCGAAATTGATGAAGCGACAATTCATACAAAATACTAATCTCACGTACTGGTACACCACGTCATATAACATAAGACTTCGTTAGATATATAGAGATCTGTTTTCATAGCAATAATAAAGTGTGAACCAAAGAAGGGTCAATGAAAAGAGATCTGCCACGAAAAATACTAAAACAGTCCGATAGGCTAAAAACTGACGAACTTAAAGTAATTCGATACTGAGTCTCAAGTCCTGATTTTTCTGTCAGTTTTAGTACATGTCACATAGTAATAGCTAATTCTAGTCAATATAGTATATTCTGCACAGTTCAGAAAATCCCGGATATGAAACGGGCAAAAAGTGATCTCATAAAATAAAAATCAAATGTACCTGCAGGCCAAAAGTTTAAGACCACCTTAATTAAAGTAGGAAAATACAATAAAACTCCAATAAAATATTAAATGTTCAAAAATGTAAAACAATAAATTCTACTGTTTGAACCGAATAGTTCAAACTTGGATTCATCGGTCCAAAGCACTTTTTTAAAATCTTCTTCAGTCCAATCTCGATGGGCAAGAGCCCACTGCATCCGTTTTTTCTTGTTTTGCGGCCTTAGCCGAGGTTTTCGAACGGCAATACGACGAAACTTCACTAGCTCTCGGCCTTCCTGAGTGTGGGCGATCTTGAAAACTGCCTGTCTCCCTGTATCGAGTTATTGTGCCATGAACACAAGTCTTCGATGACTTCAGTTGTGAAGCAATCTCGCGTTCGGATTCGCCTTCATTATGTAAAACAACGATGGCAGAACGCACTTCACTGCTAATTTCTCAAGCTTTTACCATTTTATGACGTCTTCATAATAGAAACCACAAGTTTAGACTGATTGAGATTGTTTGTGATAATCCTAATTATTGACCAATACTATAGAAATAAAGTAATTAGTTAAACAATATATAAAAGCAAAGTAATTAGTAATTAAAAGACATTATAAAAATATTACTACGACTGGCTCTAGCGCAGCGTTTGTCGGTGTTTGAAAACAATAGATGTTTATTGTCCAATAACTTGAAAGTAAACAAAAGAATGACTTCTTTAAATATTCGATACTAACAATGGAATATGCAGATGTGCATTTTGTTTTATTTATCCCATGGGATTTTATTACAATTGATGGACATATATTATGTTGTGTATGTGCGCTTAAACTTTTGGCCGGCAAGGTATATTTGGAGTAGAAAAATAAAACAAAGTGGCAGCCACATTCCAACTGTCTGAAATATATTTCACCTAACAGGTGCTCGGCGACAACATCCTCGATGTGGACATGGGCAATCATACTCAAATCCGAAACAACGTGGCTCTGACCGTCGCGCAAAGGGAAAACTCTATTCCCAGCGAAAATAACGGTGAACTCCCCGCCACTACTATACCTCCACCATCCCCCACCGTTCCCTCCTTAAGTGTCGACGGCAATGGAGAAGCCACCATGGCCGTTATAATGAGCCTCTTAGAAGCTGACGCCGGGCTTGGAGGACCAGTCAACTTTACCGGATTACCCTGGCCTTTACCGTAAACAACTTCTCTCAATCTTCACATATGCTTGCCAATTTTGTCTAATTCACAACCCTAGTAGTATAAAGTATCTATTCACATATTTACTTTAGTATTTTAAATTACTTGATGCCTTTATTAGATTATAATATAAAATATTTAAAGTATATGGGGTAATAAAACAATTAATTTATTTAAATTGTGCAATTGTAGACATATATCAGTAAGGGCTGTTACAGATTATATAAAAATGCCCGATAACACTGACAGCCTTAAGCAGTTTCTAAAATATTAATTAGGTAGCATTTAAGCCTAGAATTAATATATTGATCTTATAAATATTTCGTTATTTACGTTTTTGAAGGGGAACTGAGTGCTTATTTCATAAGATCATTACCATGGCTAACGAAAGTCGATGCAATGTGCACACGCTGGTAGACAAAATAAAAAAGAATGATTATGACGACTCGACTTCGACGTTGAACTGAAACAATAAGTTCGGTTAAATCAATAAATTCCTTACTTTTAAAACTGCACTTGCTATACTAATATGAGGTAGATATTTGTAGTGGGTTTTATCAAATATATATTAAAGTTTATTTAAGTCAGTTATTCTGTTGTAAGGGATTTTAGGCCCTCAATCCACTTGAATAAATTTATGTTCTACGCGTAAGACTAAAAATTGATTCTTTATTGCTAAACTATTAAATAATTATCTTTAACATGTGGATAATTATTGTGTTATCATATGCGCCCACAGATACATCGATATGCTGTTTAGATAGCGGCATAACATTTGTTTTTAATAACGACAATGTTTACTAAAATTACATTAAAAGAGTTATACTTTAAAAGCGCATATTTAAATATAAAACCTTAATAAAATCGACCAAAGTTCTATCGTAACTTTATTCGGTGCGTTTTAAATTCTTCATTTGATTTAATATCATCAACTCTAGCACTAAAGACAATTTAAATTCGTACTAACAATAATTATATATAATAATTCTAATTTAATTTGTGTGATCTGTTAACCAAATTTGTCTTTAGGGGGTTTATGTTTTTTTAGATATTAATAAATTGTTACTTATGTGTAGTCTTAACGTTATTTGTATATCTTTGTTGTATTGCTTGTAGAACCATTTAAATAGTTATACATCTGTTTTTTTACATTAAGTATGATAACTATGTTTATAAGAATGATAATTTTTTATCACTGGTGTAGCCAGTAGTAATTTTATGGTATTTAGAAAATCGCTTGTTAGGTGTGCCATATTTTTGAGACGTTTTAGGCATTTATAAGCAAAATTTTAAGTAATAATATTTCTATGTAGTAAAAATTCTTGCGAGTTAAAAAAAATATATAAGTGAAGTTAAAATAGGTTGTCAAAGTATTACTTATTATGATTTAGTTCATAAATTACATTGCTGGGTTCGATCCATATATCTGTAAATTCTAGGTTTTCCTTTGAACTTAACATACAATGATCAGTAATATATTAGTCTATGGGGATTGCAGGAGAAACAATATCGAATTATGGCCTCTGCTCCTTCTCTAAGAACACAGAATCAACGTTTCATGTGCAAAAGGGTAAACTGGCCCTTCTATATAATTATGAAAAAAAAAACGCGGGCATTAACCTCATCAAATTATAGTCGTAAGTACGACAATTATTTGCATATTAATAAAATGGGTTTTTAATAAAAACCGAAATTAGCGTAGCGTCTCTTATTACTATGACATAAACTTGACACTATGCCCAATCTGTCGTTTTATAAATTATTTAAAATATAAATTAAATGTAACTTTACATTGATATTGTATAATACATGGTCTTTGGTGCAATTTTTAAAATATTATAAATGTAGGTATCTACGTACTTTTCTATACGTGGGCAGCATTGTACGCATCACTGTCAAGTGCAATGTATTTCGGGTAAAGTTAGAAAATTTATGAAATTAGAACGTGGTATTTTTGTACGGCATATTGGATATTGTAGAAATATATGTTCATGACAGTGACGCGTAATGAGAACGCCTCCAAACAAAAGTGCAATTTGTCTAAAAGTGTATTTTATTTTTATGTAATTATATAATATATTATATCCATGGACACTAAGGAGTTGCACACGCAGACAGTTCGAATGCTGTATTTGTTGTAATTGTTTCAAAAATATAGTAGTAATTATATATATATATATATATAATTTTTTGAAATGTGGTCACGAGATATCTAAGAGCTTTGTCCCTCTTACATCTATTATGTTATTTTATATAAAATTTTCAAACTCGCATCTTTAGTGACCTATTAGCGAATCACTTAACATCTATATGTATTGTATTGTATATTTGTAACTGTATTGTCAAAGCTTTATCATCGCTAATAATAGCGCTGACTATGTGTGGGATTCCTTACTGTTTCAATGTAATATTATGATGGGCTAACGAGTCTGTGTTGTAGAGATATACAATTATATAGGATATGATAGGAATATTTCTTGGTCTTTATCTTATTTAATTTATTTCGGCATACTAATATTTTATAGTAATAAGAAGAGTCCATTAGACATTTATATATTGTTTGTCTTCTAGATTCTGAAACAGGGCTTTAGTATAATATTGTATAAATATTTCCTAAAGATAAATTTATAAATTTGTAAACTTGAAAGGTTACGAGTAAAAAAACGTCTTTCGTTGATTCAACTGAATGTAAATACTAAGAGAGTTCTAAGGGTTTTTCGAAATTTCGTAAAGCTGTGTACACAATATAATTTTCTTTGAAAAATATTTCCGATATAATATTCGTAATGGCAGGATGTACACATCATTTTTATTAAGTACCACATGTGTGTCAATGATGAACAAATGAAAATATCGGTACTTAAGCTTCGTTTCTTTTTACCTGACGCTGTGATAGAAAGCCACCTATAATTAATACTGTGTCATAATATATCCATTATTGTAATTTATTTTTTTGTTTCAAACCTTTTTGGTGATCAATAATCATAACACCAATCAATAAGTGTCAAATTGAATTACAAGATGGCACCGTTTCTGTTGTAAAATTGACTTGTGTATTACTCTACTCATTTCCAATTTCCTTTCTTACATCCTTAATATACGATATAATATCATTATAAAACAAAAAACTAGTTTAATATTTTTGTTTTCAAAATAATGGTTATATAGGTTGCCCAATATAATTGAACAAATATTGGCAAAAATGCAAAGGAGGAAAATTATATTATTATTTTGTTATGTTTAACGTTAAGTTCAATATAATCATAACAATAAAGTGTTTTCCATACGGTATTTTACTACGATAAGCGTTTTAACATTAAGTATGCCATTGTTATGGCAGAGCAAATATACGCAAAGCGATAGCACGTTTTTATTAGCTGTGCGAAAGTTTAATAAACTGTTGCGACATGACCTTTCAATTTAATATTACTTATTGGTGTAAATTAATGTTTATTAAATATAAAGGTATTAAAATAAATACACATAATAAATTAACTTTTCTTTTAATAAATAAGAATTCAACAATAAAATAAATGCCACTTTTTACTCTTTTTGTTAGTAGGCATGTGTATGGGCTCTATTACTTGTGCATAATATTTATATATTAATGTGGTAACACTGGTAGGAATTCGCTATTTTGTGCATCATGCGTCTCTCAATTCTTAGCTTGGGATTGGTTGTACGAGCATTCCTAGCGCTCAGTTGAGACCTCTATTAGTGAGTAGCGAGCACAAGTACACGGTTTTTTTTTCTAATAAAGAAGCTCCTACAGTTTAAAGGTTAGTCATTTTTAAACAAACTACTAATTATAATGAATTACTATTCATTTTGATTGATTAGATACTTCTACTAAATTCTACTTCACCTATGATCAATTACTTAATACGTTAATTTCTTGCTTTTAGGTCACAGACGCTGATGCAGACCCTGACCTAGAGAATCTGTCAAGGGCACAGTAAAGCTAGTTCTGAAGGAACTTTGAATATGCAAGTCGCAAACGATGCAGCTCCTTAATCGATATGCAGGAAATCATTTATTTTACCGCGAAACGGAATTTATTTGTTAATTATAATTTTACAAGACACTTTACAAGTCTTCGTTTGACATGAATATTCATACGACGCGACAAGCCTTTCCCGAAGGTCTAACAGCGGGTGCTAAAGCTCCTACAGGAAAAGGAAGACGCCTTATAATTAGTCCCATTGGAAGCGAGGAAGGCTTTTTAGACGGGGGTTTATTGATGTTTGAGTCAAAGACTGATTCCAGTAATTACCATAATGAGATGAATGCAGAACATTTTGAAGAGTGGCTAAAGGGAATTTTGCCGATATTAAAAAAGGATCCCGTTTTGATGTTAGAGAATGCCCCTTACCACTCCCGTAAGGTAGAAAACACTCCCACTACGGCGTGGCGTAAAGTCCAAACTCAAGAGTGGATGAAGTAAAACTTGATGAAAGCAGACAATGATTAAAGCAGAATTACTTGAAATTGTTAATAGAGAAAAAAGAAAAATGGTTGATGAGCTCGCTGCCATGTACGGACACCATCTTAAAGCTGACCCCCTTACCATTGTGAATTGAATCCTATAGAACTAGTATGGGCACAGGTAAAGGGTCATGTCATCAGAAATAATAAATGGCTGAAATTAAAGAATTGTTGAGTGACGGGTTAAAGTTGGCGACACCGCGGAGTCGTATCGGTCATGTTATATAAAAGAGAACAAAATGATGCAACTCGACCACCTTATTGATGTGACAGAAAGGTTTATAATAAGTTACAGTGGTAATGCTACACTGCAGTTTCTTTCCTAGCCGCAGAATGAATGGGTCAGCTCGACCAGGGCAGGAATACGGCGCACCAGCGTGTTTCGTCTGGCGAGTGTAGGGATCCGGACTTTTATTACTGGTGCCGAGGCATTCCATCTCAGTCTTCAAGGGGGAAGACGCATCTGCATTATGATACCTTGTCAAGTTTGAATGTAGACGTCATGGGCCGCAGGAATCAGTTGCCAACAGATGAACTGTGTACCTCTCAATGTAATAAAAAAAATAGTAACAGACTCCGATTCTGAAAGTATTCAGAAATTCCGAAAGTATGAACATTATTAAGAAATAAATAGTGATTAAAATAGTTCAGTTTCTCATTTACTTTTTCCATTTTCTTATCAACTCAAATTGAAACTAATACTTTAAACAAATTATTATAGAAGAAAATGAATTACAATGTTCTATTCTCGATCACTCAGGATACAGGTTAACGTGGCAGCCCGCCAGATGTCATTTTAATCTAATTAAAAATCTGACGGTATAAATATCTTATTTGTTAACATTTGTGTATCTTGTGGAATGACTTTTATTCGGACAGCGTAACTTTGGGCAAGGAATTACTTGTACGAAAAATGCACAATGCACAATGGCACGTCCTCACCCGCTTTATGCAAAATTAATTAGACAGATTACAAACTAATAGAGTGAAATTATTGTGAGATATATATATATCTATCTAAAATTCATAATTACTAATTTAGTTAATCATCATATTAATTTAGCGCTGTAAACAATAATTTCACTTTATTAGTTTGTAATCAGATGTCTATATATACATACATGTCATTAAAATATCATTACGAGTATTTGTTGTACATCACGACCGCTGGGCGCCTGTGTTGCTAGTGAACATATTTTATAAATTTTGCGTTTTAATGGAATACTGTAGCCATTCGTGCTTGTTTCAAGTATCAATTGTGATATTCATAATCATAATTTCAGCCTATCACTAGTCCACTGCTGGATAATAGGGCGTCTCGACACTGCTGCAAGAGTATCCTAACCACAAAATCAAAAAGCCCAATCGTGACGACTGGCAACCTCGCCATCGAAGTCTGGCATGACCCCTAATAGATAGAATGTGTCATCTGGAAGTAGGTGGATGCATGTGCAAGTTGTAAATAGATTATCATAAAACATGCTCAAATGGCGGATTCGAAACTAATGAAGTTTCGCAGACCTTACCCTAAACTGTTACGCTAACGCCGTGTAGTTTTATGTAAGAAATAATTCGTCTTAATTGAAATTGATGGCTTTGGGTCACAGCGCAGATTAGGGACATGGTTGAACATTTTACCACTGATAATTAAACATCCTCCTAATCTAATTCAAATAGAATTGTAAATAGTGCGCAATATGCTCTAGCTACACTTCAACTAACACTCTTGATATTCTCATGCCGAATATTTTCACTTTTTTATACCCTAATCTACGCTCACTCTAACAACATTGATATTCCAATTTCAATTCAAAGATAAACTGTATAGTAAAAAATGAATAGCACGAAATAATACACACTATAATTTCTATTATTGTTTACTGAGTACCTATTAAACCATCATAATTAACCATTTATAATTGTAAAATTTATTGCTGTGCCAAACTTTTGTAAACCAGAATTATATAGTAGTAATATTTCTTATATCCAGCGGTTCCACAAGTTCTTGCTACTTTTATATTAGTCCATGACGTCGCCGTACTTGTTGGTGGGTGGTGCAGGAGCTGGCGAGGGCACAGCATCTGGTTGCCTAGGCCTAGTCACTTGAGGGACTGAGTTTGGGCCCATCCTATAAAAATAAAATACTTTTAACAAACTGACGTAAATATACTAGTAAACTTTTAATAAACATCGACAAGAGAAACGATACACGATGGAGAAGAATATTTTTTAAGTGAAATAGCTCTGGTAGCATTTCCAGTATATAAATGTAAACTCCTATACTTATATATAATAAAATACTTTGCCGGATTAATGATACACTAGCAATTCCAATTTTAACAGTGGTAGAGCTACACTGCAGTTTGTTTTTAGGTATAATAAATGGGTCAGCTCGACCGTGGTAGGATCACGCCCTCACAAAATACCAGCGTAATATAGCTGCATAATGCTGCTGAGTTTCGTCTAATGAGTATGGGGATCTGGAGATGTTTATTACTGGTGATGAGGCTTTTCATCTCAGTCCTCAAGCGTGACAACGCATCTACATAACGATTCCTGGGCAAGGATGAATGTAGATGTCATGGGCAAGCAGGAATCACTTGACATCAGGTGAACTGTGAGCTCATTTGTTACTATCGATGTTATAAAAAAAAATCGAGTAGAAATAGCCGCTGGCCATATTTCAGTCCTAATGTATTCTTACAAAGAATAAAGATGTTAAAAGGAGACAATTATTATAGCCGCTGTTGATGGCTGTTCATAATGTTAACAGATTACACACTTGTAAGGATCCTGCCGTGAGCCAGCGTACTCGCCGCGGTTCTGTCGGCGCAGGTCATCGTAAGAGAGGGTGGGACGTGGTGGTACACTTTCAGCCGAGTTAATTGTGGACCCTAGAATCGAAATAATTTCATACAGTTAAGACAAATTGTTGCCAGCTACAACTACATAGTTAATAACTCTTTATGAAAATATAAATTCTATGTGATACCGCAAGATATCACATATAATAACATGCTCTTTTGTGTGGAAACTGAAGACCCGTTTAGGAAAATATACCCACTTAGCACTTCAAAAGTCTAAGTTCTAAGTTTTAATCTTTTTCTAGATTTCATCATAATATTAAACAATCACAGTTTTCATAATAATGATTTTATGTTAGCAAACCTTCAGATCCGGGCTGGTAAGTGTCATCAGAGAATAAGGGTCGATCAGTATCGAGGTTAAGTGAGTTGCCAGGACCAGCATCCGAATAGATGTCGCCTGCGGTGGCTCCAAACATTGATGTTGTTTGCTTTGGAGGTGACGGGGTTCTGATTAAAAATGTAAAATAAATTTGAATATAATAGAGTGACTTATTTATTATTTCAATTATAACTCTACTTAATTGACCATTTGAATTATCCTGCTAGCATACCACTTACAACAACATGGTTCAAAAATTTTAAGTGACTTTCACAGGCTTAAGCTCTTTTCGAGTATGAAATATCCTTTGTGTGAAATGACTAGGTTGCTAAATAATATAGGAAATATTAAAATTTAACCATAATCATTTGATATCTATATTAACTGTTATTTCAATTGATGAACAGTTATTTGGATGTAATGAAAACCTTATAATATCTATAAGTAAATGGATGGAATAGAATTTATATTATATTTCATTTACATCACTATAAAAATAAAATTCGATAGCCAGGAGGCATAGTAGTTAGAGCAACTGATCTGTTGTGGGTCCGGGGGGGATACCTAACCGAAAAGCAATATTTTCACATAAAATTTAATATTTGTGTATCATGATATGATATTCTGGGTGGTATTGTGTGTGCCCAACACTGCATTTGAGCTCTCGGAATGGATGGGGGAACAAGCGAGTGCCCCTGTATTGAGTGAAATGCTAATGGCACTAATATATCTGTTATAGTTGACATTCTCTAGTTATAAGCAGAAGGAATAGCCGTGATCAAAATAGACTAAGAGGATATATGCTTGTTCTTCAAGGTTAGATAATATCTAGTTGTACAGCATTGAATATTAACACAAACACAGAGACTCTTTGTCATTATGACTGTTTAAATCTGATATAATTCTTATATTATGATAATTGAATCAATCAACAATCTCCATAAGTCTACAACAATACCAATAGATAAAATACTTCATAGCCTGCAGCTCCAAAACTAAAAGACTTGATATATATTTACCCGACTTTTCCATCCCGCCTGTCTCGAAGTATCTGCCCAATATAGCTGCCAGGCAATGCCATGAGTTTTTCAGCACAAGCTTGTTGATATGATAGCTTGCCAATAAAATAACCCATGATCACTGCTAAAGTCATCTTTGGAAATGCACCGAAGCGGGGATTTGGTTTCAAGTGACCTGTATATAAATAAATGAATTTCTTATTTATGTACATAGCTTATCTTAGTTTTTACCAGAAACTTGTTACCGAAGTATAATCAAAATTTATAGTTTAAGTTTTCATAACTATAATACCATATAGTATATAGTAATACCATATTCTCTTAGTAGCTTTTTAAATGTAAAAGAATAAAATATATGCATAATGCACAATAATGTAATATAATACATGTGAGGGATAAATATATATTTATTTATTAATATATATATATATTATTTATATATATATTATTTATATATATATATATTAATTTTATATATATATGTATATAATTAATACAGTGACCGAGATTTGACAACTATTAAGTCATGTCAATATTTTATTTAAATACTATTACAATACATAAATTGTAGATGTGGAAATTCCTCCTTACCAATAATTGGTCTCAATTACCAGTAAAAGGCACATGATTTTAGTTCTCAAAAGTAATAAGGTATTTTCTTCCTCCATCCCTATATTTTCTAACATTTTAAGGATAAATGTGGGGTTTGGTTACCCAGTAAGGTAATTAGGAATGAACATAGTTACTAAAAGAATATATTTCAAGTGAAGAAATAATCAATTGGACACAGAAAATAAGTATTTACTTAACTGACCTTTTTGCACGGCTGCATAAGTTCCGAGGCCCAAAATAGTGCCAAAAGGCAAAGACCGTTGAAAAAAACTCTCGTTGTTGCATTCTGCAAGCACCCTTAGCTCATCCGGCGAAAACTTATACTGCCCCTACCCAAGAAACCGTATTCTATTATTATTTCCCTTGCTAAGTTCCAAATTTCAATTGCAGATGAATTAACCTAAATTTATCTTACCGGAGGAGTGGATGCGGCTGGTGCCTGCATAGGTTGTTCAGCACCATTTTCAAATGTTCTTGTGTCATTCATCGCATAACAGTGGGGCCAATTTGTCACGGAATTTATTAATAATTTTATCTTAACTTCATAACCCTACTAATAGAGATAACGTAGTTTGACAGTGACATCAATATGTCTTTCTATGTCAATATAGATTATAAATTAATCAATGGTCTTCACATGTTTCCAGAATATCATAGAATATTGTGAGATATATATAATATGTATGATATATATATAAATATATCATAAAATGAAAAACCGATTGCATTCTAATAAAATCGCCTAAATTGGAAATAATGGTATGTATGGAAATATCTGTGTAGTACACAATAAATACTCATCTAAACGATTACCTTTTTTAAACCGGTTAAAACAGAAAATTAATTAATTAATTAAGTTAATTTCAGATTTAATTAAACAAACAATTTTTATTTACGATTCTAAATAAAAATTATAATACGCAATATTACTAACAAAATATTTTTATTAAAAACATAATAAATTTGTATAATAGTATGGAACATAGATGTACAAAGGAAATAAATTAAGAAAGAAAGTTATGGTACGAGTATCAAAATAGCCGTATATTAGTAGAAAGGAAAAGAGCTGGTACATTTTTTTATCATTACTTTTTTCACTAATAATTACAGAAGAAGTACCGTACCAGTCATTAAAAGAAAGAACAAATTTATTGTCTAAATATTCCTTTAGTTCTAAAATTCTCTGATATAGATTGCGAAAAGGCATTAGGTTCGCCTATTGTAAACTTGTGTGTTGTAATGTGTTCTGAGTAAATTAATTATTACCATAATTTATAACATAGCGTATTTTAAATACATTTTGAAATGACAGGCTGAAAGGCGCAATATATGTTTTTTCGTTAATCACATAACTAAAAAATTTATGCATAAATTGACTGCCTATATCGAAAAGTATTTCGGTAGATTCGGTTTTTGGTGTCTTTAGTCAAGTCAAACTTGGCTTTAATTATTTTAAAAATTAAGAGTGAAATATGTTATATATACAAAAAAAAAATACAAAATATTTTGTAATAAATCAAATAATTAGATAATATATTTACTGTACAAGTAGGAGACACTAAATGAGATTATAAATAGTATGTGTTAGATTTTAAGATATTTTTTTTGTGTAAAACAACTTTTATAAAAAGCTCAACAGGGTCATGCGTGATCACATCTGACAAGAGAAAATTACAGGCACAGCGCTCGTTAAGACTTCTTCACAGGTTGTGACGAGTTTTCTAAATTATATTGTCTTATTATATTCCCGAGATAGCTATTACCTGGCAATTTTCGAAGTTTGCCTTCACAGCTCTTCAGATATGAAAGTCGGCCACTTAAGTGACCAAACAGAATCGCTATCATTACCTTAGGTGCCGAGCTGAAGTGCGGACTCTTGCTTAGATAACCTAGAATAATAAAACATTCATAGAAGTAAGAACAGTTTAAGAGGGAAGTAAGTACACAAAATTGTAAGCATTCTTACTTCCATGAAGTTCCACAGATTCAAACATATATTGTTATAGGAAAAATGCTCACCACCGCGAATAGCCGCGTATGTCATGGTGGCGAACACTGTGCTTAATGGTAAACAGCGTTGATAAAAGCTCTCCTTATCACATTCCTCCAAAGCTTTTATTTCCTCCTGTGTGAACTCGTAGTAGCGCTGAAAATAAAAGAGATCTATGTAAAAGTAGAAATAAATAAATTACCAACATACGTCTCGAAACTAAATAATTTTAACAGGTTGAACTGTAATCAAATAAACGGATAACCGTTTATTTGGGTATACTAAGGGCCGGTTATTTATGGTATCTAAATAATGAAGGTCGAAAAATAATTTTGGACGTTTGTTACAATAGTTCATGTTCGTATTTACAAGGTCAAAGCATAGTTTTTGATTGTACTTAATTTGCTTTTATTAATTATAATAAAAAAGAAGGGTTTCTGTTAGCTATTCCAGTAATAACTGACATATAAAGTATTACACAAAATGACGACTTAAATTGCTTATTTAAATTATATTTATGGATTGTAAGTTTTCATAATGGCATAACCATTAATACGTTCTACGATATATACCATTGGTTCTCAATAGCTACACGGATATATATATATACGTATATATCTGTCGTTGCCGGTCCCAAGTCCGGATGAAAAAAGAGGAGGGTTGGTTGGTGGAAGACAATACCAACCATAAAATGTCAACGCCGAGCCATGGGTGGCGGTCAAATAACCCAGTGGCCGAGAGTAATTAAATATCCTATAAAAGACTGATGTGGAAGGACGTTGGAACCCACAACGAGTATATCCCAAGAACCACCTCATGATGCAAACAAAAGAAAAGAAAGGTTTGTCGGACGCCCCGGCTGATGCCCGGTGCCACCCGGTACCCGGGCCGCATGGTGTGAAATCTGCTACCGAAGCTTCCGAAGTGATAGACCACCAGGTCTCTGAAGGAAGAAATGCCACTGTTGAAACAAAACTAACGGAAACTAAAATATTAATACGAACACACCATCGTATTGGCACCTAGAACGTAAACGGAATTCTACGTCCGGGAAAACTGAGCATCATTGACAACAAAAGGGAGAAACACAATATCTCTATTTTGGGCATCTCTGAGACTCATTTTCGCGGACAAGTCCATTTCACCACCGTTATTGGAAGTACCCTGTACTTTTCGGGAAGAGATGACTCAAGCTGAATTGGAGTTGCCATCCTCATGCCACCAAGTATGAACAAGTATGTACTTGGATACACCCCAGTGTCTGATAGCATCATCTGCATGAAACTTAATACAAAACCATTCCTTCTTAATATAGTACAAGTATACACCCCAACAGCACAATCTGCAGAAGATGATATCAACAAATTCTATGGGAGACTCGAGAAGACACTTGATGACATACCTAACCGGCAATTTACAATCATACTCGGGGACTGGAACGCAAAGGTTGGCAAATTGGAATCCACTATACTATACCGTCAAAAATATAATCGGCAAATATGGACTGGGTATTAGGAATGAACGTAGTCAAAAGCTTCTCGAATTCTGTGTCAGTAGGAAGATAAGCATTATATATACTCACTTTGAACACCATCGAAAATGACGGGGCGAGGGACCATTTTCCCCACCGTCAGCAACCGAGGCGGAGCCGCGGTGGTCGAGGAGTGTCGGTGTTTCGTTGCTGCTCTCCCTGTCCGCTGCGACTCAAGCGGGGGTCACACCGCATGATGCAGCTATGGTGGGGCCGCGGGGAAAGAGGAGTGTTGGTGGTTCGTTGTGGCTCCCCCTGTACTCAATGGCCGAACATCGGTCGGAGGCGGAGCCGCGGACCAGATGCGCCGCAGGGGGCTGGGATTGTATACTGCTTTCCCGGCCTCCATGGCCTGTGGGGGGCGGACTCTGGGGAGTGCGCTTCCCACCTAAAGAGGAGGCCGAGTTGGAAGGCGCGTATTCCGGTGCGCCTTACCTGGAGGGATGAAGAGGGGGATGCATTCCCCCGGAGAAGGGGCCGCTTTTTCGGCCGGTGCAGGTGGGATCGCGAATGTGTGCGAAAGCATTCCTGTGACCCCGTCATACGTGACGAAGGTGGAACATCATGGGGTTTTAGTCGGTGCGAGTCCGACATAACCCATCCTTGCAGGGGTAGGCATTTCCCCATGTAAAAAAAAAACAAGAAGTACGGAAAAATAAGGAGAAATAGAGGTCCCCTCTCCCCAGCTAACTACGTCGGCCCTGCCCCAGGGCACTACCACAGCTGCCACACAGCAAGTCCCCGCCGCTCCACAGCGCGCCCCTGCTGGCATACAGCAACCTTTGGCTATCTTACTGCTATCGAAACGCGTGCCGTCTGTCTTCATACAGGCACAAGACAAGTGGCGCATTCTCGCAGACTCTGCCGTCACACACCCGAACCCTTTGATTGTAAGTGCCGCCACTTACACTCAAACAAATTTACAGTCCCATCGCGAACCCGCGTCCGAAGGAGACCAACACCAGACATACTGCGTCGCAAACATGGATATTCGCGATACCGCCATGTCACAGGCCAGTTCTTCAAGCCGAGGCTCCCTTTAGGGAACCAGCACAAGGGTGTGCTGGTTACCCATTAATAGAGGTCCCGACTGAGCGCCATAAGCGCTCGGTCACCTCTCAACCCGGTGAAACTGTAAAAGCCCTTGCCCTAACAGCGGCCATCAAACCGAAAAAAAAAGAAAAAAGTAATCACTATGTTGACATATACAAGTATGTTTCTCGAGAAACTTCTCTATTGCATATGTGTGCCACGCTGTTGCTTCTCTGACATTATATTGTGCTGTGCTCCTTTGTGATATTTTGGTTTATATCTATGGTGGTATTGAATTAAAAAATAATATACTTTACCAGTGGATGTGTCACATTATGTACAGGAGGACAAGTCTTCTTCCCATGTGTCTCCGCGTAACAACCACAGTCCTCTTCCTCTTTTTTTTTGTTTGTTTTAGTTCCGCTCATAACGCAATCCTTTTTATTCCATTATTGTATAAAGTAAAGAACTACTTAGGTTTACATTATGGTTTGTTGTTAATTGCAATTTAATATTTCATTGTCAATTTTAAAACACTTTTCTTGACATTATGTCACATAAAACTTATTTGTTTCTGCTTATCCCAGCCATTTATTTTTTAAGCCAGTTATTTAATTATTCATCGATTAGGAACTATTATTATATAAATACTTATAATAATTTTAAACCTATTCACAGGATTAATAACAATAACGCTTTATTTATTACAATTACATAAATATAATTCAAAAACTCTTTCACTGGCTTGTTTTGCCTTTTCTCTAAAATGACGCAACCGATAGTCAGACGGTAATGTCAAATTCGTAGTCAAAGTTTAAGAATCATGTCGGAAATTTTACTTTATTTAATATTATTTTGTATTCAAACTGTATTATCGTAACGTCGGTGAAACAAATCGCAGGAATAAGAAATAGAATAAGGAAAAAGAGAGGCGGGCGGGGGTTTTCAATGGTGCTTGTCCTTTTGCCGGTAATCATAGGTGCGGCTGTTGTAGGCATAGCGAGTGGGGCACAATACGGCGATTACGCCGCAGCCAAAATGCCACAATACGGCTCTGACGAGTATCGCGAATCGGTGCAAGAACTTATCTCATCTGGTGATGACTATCACGATCGCGCTCATGAAGTACCCGCCTCTCCTGATTATAAATATGAGGAAGATTTAAATTTTAGAACGGTGAATATAGAAAATGACGAAGACGTGAGAAAACCAACAAAGAAACCACCGAAGGTGCAACCTTCTGATGTAAAACCACCTTTGCAGCAGTCTAATAAAGCTATTACCAAATTCAAGCCATCGTTTCATACTCGTTCAAAACCTAGGAATTCAGATAGAAATTTTGAGCTGAACAAAAATTCTGTAAGAAGCGGTCGAATAAGGAGTAATGATATTATTGATAAAGAAGATGATTTTATAAGGGGCCGATATCAAGATCGCTTTGAAAACGAGAAAATTTATACCAGTGGTACCAGAGACAGAGTTGTAAGACGAAAACCACGAGATCGATCTATTAGTATTCCTGAAATTGACATTGAAGACATAGATGATGACGACGATGACGAAGGGAAAAGCGAACACGAGAATGTTAAGGAAACAGACTATTCGGCATCAGAGGAGTCAGTTATTCCAGGAGAAATACCACAACAGTTTGAAACAAAGGAGCGAAACGTAGTCGTTAAACTTCCGTCGCCCGTACCTGGTGACGATATTCTTGCTCGCTTAGAGGCCAAAAAGTTAGACCAAAAGACAGAGGAGGAGTATCAGGACTATTACGACATGAAACGAGTTAACAGTATAAAGAAGAAAATTACTGTTCTTTACCGACGAACCAAAGGTAAGGTGATGTAGTTATCAGTTTATATATAATTAACAATTTATTATTTTGAAAATATTTATCTATTTTTAAAATTTCTAACAATATTAATTTCCTTATAATATAATTATAACATTATGAATCAATTTATTAAATTTGTAATTTCTTTTAATGTGATATTTTTTAAATACTTTTTAAAGCGTATAAATTGTATTTTAAAATTAAAATTGGGATTTAAAGTGTTATATTTTTAAAGAACACAACAGTGAGTGTTATTTTTAAAAAGTGATTAGCCATTAAGCTAACTATTGGCTTATGTGTGCTCAGCGAGGGCGACGGGATCGACAACTTCGCGTCGGGTTCAAGTATGGACGTATCGCCGCTCCTACGTGCTTGACCGATACGGTACCCCCAAAAGCAGCGCGGACAGCGCGCCTAACAGAACCAAGATAAAAACCAAGAAGAAGAACAAAACCAAAACTCGTAATATAAACAGAAAAACCAAAGATTACACGTCGCCTAGCGATATTAACATAACAACAAGAGTGGCAGAAACCACAGCAAATGCTGAAAATAAAACAACGAATGCTGAAAGTATTTCGAGTTTATTATCATTAGCGGAAAAATCTAGATTATCTATTTTAAAAAAAGCACAACTTAAGGAGAGTTTGATGAATAAAACAATAACAGTAAAACCGCCTGTGTTAATGCAGGTGTCGCAGAGAATGAATACGATGGTGATGGTAGAGCCTCAGAACAAAGGCTCAAATATGCAATTAATGGATTTAGGAAGCCAAATGAGCGACACGCCAGTA
Organism: Teinopalpus imperialis; assembly: GCA_029286865.1. Taxonomy (NCBI): domain Eukaryota; kingdom Metazoa; phylum Arthropoda; class Insecta; order Lepidoptera; family Papilionidae; genus Teinopalpus; species Teinopalpus imperialis. Next base: position 2,307,187 of record JAGSMU010000037.1, on the reverse strand, counting down.
CGTCTGGCCCACGCTAAAAAAATTATGAGGCGTAAACTAGTAGCTGGCGCTCGTAGCATCCAAGACCTTACAGATAAATGGGACGAAATGGTTTGTGATTACCTCGATGTATCCCAACTTGATTGTGGAAGGAAAAATCTCCTTAGTGGCCCTCTTATTTTATTGTTTATAATGATTTTACAACTTTTACAAAAGCGAAATTTGGACGATGTTGTTTTTTAATACGTACTTTTTATCTGTTTTGCAATTTATTTTTCTGTTTGGTTGTTTCGTTCAAAAATAAATTATTAAATTTTTATTTTGTTTATTATTTTGAATGATTAAGATAAATACTATATCCACATAATAAGTTTGATTCGTTTTATTTGAGTGACCTTTTACGCTTAATAATTAATAAGTTAATATTTATAACTAGCTGTTACCCGCAAATTAGTATTAGAATGAAATTAGCGTTACAGCGATTGTCTAAAACCTCTAGAAAGCACTAAAACTTTGTATGCATTACCCTGCATCATTCCGGACTAGTTGCGGATTTATAGGATTTGTGCAGCTCTGCTACTTATAGCGTTAATGACTTAATCACGGCATCATGCCAACTCGGATGGCGTACAGCGTATGTTGAAACTGCAGCATATCTTCCTGTCGATTCTCAATGCTTAAAGACAAAGTCTTTCATCAGTACGTGTTGCCAGTGATCCATGACTCACGGATCTAAGACGTGTTCCTTCACTGCTGGCTGTATGAGGTAATTCGGTTACTCACCGAGCCATGGTGAGGGTTATGCTCGGTGTTTCTCTGCTTGATCAAATAAAAAACGTCGAAGAACTTAGAATAAGGAACTAAGAACTAAGATAACAAGCTTAAATTCTAACCGATAACCTATGGGGAAGAAAGGTTCTCGAGTGGCAACTTTATTTTGGCCTTCATATTGCAACTTAATATTTCCACTCAAAGTCTGGTTCCGTTGCATAATTTCAGTAAGCTTAACTTGCGCAACCACATAACAGGTGTATCAACTCACAGTGATATTACTTGGACTGGAAGACCCGGTGGATTCTGAGTATTAAGAAACCCCTCGGGGACTGAATAGTCTTCTTTGTCAATCGTAGCATCAACGGAATAATAATTCATTTCGGACTCTTCAAAACAAATAAACAACACAATCCGTCACAATGCTATCAAAAATACCGATAAATTATGCGTGAATACATCAGTATATGATCCTTTTCCTTTTTATTTTTAAATTGTTTTTTTTTAAACAAATTTCTCTTTACCTATTTGTATTTCTGATATTTTTATAAAATGTTGAAACACGTACTTGTTTATTTTATTTAAGAATTCTACTTTTAAGTAGCGACTGGTAGCAGTCTAATGTATCAGGTTTATTTTATGCGTCCGGAAATATGAAGCATTTGAAAAAAAAACTTGTGTCCAAAATTTTAATTATCTGCGATTTCGCAAACATGTATCGACGCGCGCGAGATGCACTTTAAAAGTGACATAGGTGGGTCATTCCAAAAGAAATAAGATACTAAACAAATTAAAATGTTTGTCTTTATTTCAGGCATCTGTTCAAAGTGTTCACTATAGTGAATACTTTGAACTTTTACCATTCGCCTAAAGTACATGGAAATACCAGAGGCTCTATTTTATACATCTCAGAAATCTCAACTAAACAACCTTTTTTGATTTCGGTTTGACCTTTAATTTTTGGAAAGAAATAAAAATAGCAGGGTCAGGGGAATATGGTGGGTGAGGTAGACGTTTTTGTATTAAAGTAGTAGTGTTCTGGTAGATGCGTGTCGCTGGCATTGTGGTGATGCTACGCGACTTATTTTGTGATGATAAGTTAAGTTGATGCGGAACCTATCTCAAACAACGCTTACATATTCGACACTGCCAACCTTTATACTAACATATTCTACGAGTAAATGGGTATAACTTGTTCGCGCGTTCTTATTATGACTATTTACATCGCCAACTATTACGAATTTTAATCATCGTTATCACATGGGGCGGTTGATTTTTCTGCCACATGGAAGTATGTTTCTAATTATATTTTTTTCCTTTTTAGATACGGTGTCATTGACGTCTACTGCGAAGTCAGCAGTAGTTGCTGAACGAGAGCTTAGAGCGGTTTTAGGCGCGCATAGACAACGCAAGGATGTTCCACAGGCGACCACAGAGACGCCTCGAACTTTGAGAGCCAACTCTCCTTCTAGTTTCTCGGCAATGGTCCCCACATTCCCGTCAAACGTCGTAGATTCGCGTTTGAATGAAGAATGGATTGAATTTGTTGGCAATAATAATTCGACGAGATTGCAATTTTCGATATGTAGTGTTTTTTTAGTTGTAATAAATTACTTACAAAGATATAATAGTCAAATACTTTAGTAGTCCCTGGCGATTGCTTTACTCGCGATTTACTTTTAGTCCATAGCAAGTACAATATTCACGCATTTTACTATGTGACAGTTATATTTCAGTTTTATGATAACTGTTTTTCTAAAACTACATTTTGCAATTAATAAATATATTAATTTGGATATAATTTTACAGTCTGTGTTATAGACGGACAGAATCCACCCAAATCCTGGGCTAAGTAAATCCTGATTACTGTTTGAATGACTTGATTATAAATCTAAGAACCTGATGATATATCAATTTTATGTGACATGTGATATTCAGAATCGGACAAATCCCTTAAATTTAGTCCACTCCGATTTATTTACTTTCATAATAGGTAAAATGGAAGTGATAGATTTCAATACGCACGCATTGAACTTAATGTGAAAAGTCAGATCTGTTCAAGATAAACAATAACATTTAAAGTTACTGTGTACTTCGATGTGAGACATTTACCATCTACTCCAGTCATCGAGTGCCTGGACGGAGTTGTAAGCCCAAGTACTGATCCATGTTTTCAGTAACAAAGGATCCGTGACACCCTTGATCCAACAAAACCCTAACTATCCGATACAGTCCATCTTTCGACTAAGCCTTCAAAAAGCCGTAGTTATTATTTTTTTTATTACCATTTCCATCGAAATACGTGTAATGAGAGGCTTAGGTGATCCCTCCGCTTGTGCGGCGGTTACATTTGCATGATCTAGTGCTCTCATCTATGGACCCAGAACCACCATTCGGATGAAATAAATATTGATGACGACTTAAAAAAATAACGGTTTTTTTTTTCATTTTTGACAAAAACTATTGTGAACTTTTTGTACTCTTTTTCTAATTTAGAAATTTTCTAGACCTTGAAAACGAATGGTCAGATACTGAGACACCCTGATACGAGTAAACGACTTGCAAAATGTGCTAAATCAGGCAATTCATCCAATGGGTTTGACGACACCTTCATTTCCCACGCCTTTTTAGTTTCTCTATCTAGTTTAGAGCTCATTAAATAAACAATTAAAATATCCCATGTAGACCCATAATTTTTTTTTAATTTCGAATAGGGAAAAGAATTGTCGGATATTTTTAATTTCAATTTTAATTTCTTTTAAATACGTTTTAAACTGCATATTAAGTATATTTTTTCTACCTCATTGTAAATACAATTTTAGTAATAATCGGAATAATACAATTTTGTTCTTAACATTAATTATTATTTTTGTGTGTATTTCTAAAAAAATTGTAACATCGACGGATGTTACAAATTGTCTAAATGCGTTTCAAGATGTGATGGAGTGAAACGGTCTCTGCGATTTCTTAAAATTGTGTCTACTCTATTTGTATAACTGTTTCTATAATTACTTTGGTGCGAAAATCTTCTTGAATATCATTTAGTGTTCCCATTGTGAATAATAACCAGAAAATCTCTATTATCTCTGCTAAAATGAAATCTGTTAATGCAGATTAAAAGTAACACAAACACATAGTCCATTTCCAACTTTACTACTTGTTTATGTAAAATTTATGTTAAAAAGTTGAATATAGAATTAACAACAAATCTTGAATTCTAACAATTTTAAAATATATATATATATAAAAAATCATATTTTTATTTAATATTTTGTATAAAAGTCTTTTACTTTACCGCCATTGCAGAAGTCGGATGGCTCATTAGCTCACACCGCAAAAGAGAAAGCAGACATGTTTGCCTCTATTTGCGAAGAATTTACAACTATATATTGATACTGCTGGTGCAATGCCAGAGGTACACATTCGGCAAAAAGAGGTACTAAAATACTGAGCACTCTAGATGTGAATAAGGCTAATGGGCCTGACGGCATACCTGCCATTGTCTTGCGGTCATGTGCGCTTGAGTTGTCTCTTGTTCTGGCTCGACTCTATCGCTTGTCCCTGAAGGCTGGTCAAGTTCCGTAATCCTGGAAGATTGTCAATGTCCAACCTGTCCCTAAGAAAGGAAGTCTTGCCGACCCTGCCAACCGAACTATCGTAATCGCCTCCAAACACTGTAAGATTATGGAGCGTGTTTTAAACAACCATCTCCTTGTATACCTGGAAGACAACGACCTCTTCAGTGACCGTCAATTCTGGTTTCGACGAGGATTTCTATTGGAGATCTTCTTGTCTATGCTACTCGCCTCTGGAGCGAAGCCATTGAGAGATATGGTGAGGCTCTTGCCGTGTCTCTTGATATCTCTAAGGCTTTCGATAAGGTCTAGCACGCAAGTCTCATTGGCAAGCTTCCGGCATACGTGCTTTGCACCTAGATCGAAGATTTCCTGAGGATCAGATCGATTCGATTATCGTTAATGGCGCCTCGACCGATCGATCCCCTTGCAATTAATGCTGGTGTCTCTCAGAGGTCTGTGCTCTCGGCGATTCTTTTTTTGCTGCACATCTACAACCTGCTGGTAACACTCGTTATCTTTGGGTATGCAGATGGCAGCACAGTCTCGGTGAGATACTTGTGCGATGCAAAGTCTGGGTCAAAAGTTCAGTCTTTCAGGGATGATCGAGGGGGTTAACTCGACTTAGTGAGTGAGGTGTGTTTCCAAATAGGGTGATGCCAATTTGGTCGAGTTCAACCCCTCTAAAACACAGGTTTGTCATTTTTCGGTGAAACGGATTCCATTCCAACTGACTGATGTACGATGACGGGCTATTGTAGGTGCTAAAGGAAATGCGACAAAATATCGATAACTTGATAATGTCTACGATTATAATAAACATAAAAATATTATAATAAACTTGATAATTAATATTTTTTACATTTGTTTTTCTTAGTTACTATATATATATATATATATATATATATATATATATATATATATATATATATATATATATATATATATATATATATATATAATTATTATTCATAATATTTCAGGTTCATAATTGGCGTTTATGTTTATTAATATGAATGTTTATTTAAAATTGTAGTTTCAAATAGTTTTTCTTAAAGTTTCGAATATATATAAAAAAAATTCTCATCGGGATTCATGAAAAGTGAAGTGAAGTGTTTCAACATCAGAACTTATTTGAAAATTATTTTTTCGCAACTCCATCTATTGGTAAGACGATGCTTTTTATTGTAGGGGGCGTCAGATGGCGTCATGTATAGCTCTGCGGATTGAATGCGGGGAGGCGAGCGGAGCGCGGTGTCTGGTAGCGCTGTGAAGCTAGTAGAGCGCTGCATTTAACTATTTATTCGCCGCGCGAGCCGCGGGCCGGAGGTCGCTCGTGGAGTGTGTGCGGGGCCCGCGTCTCCCCGTTTCGTGTTGTCGTATCGTATCCGCAGCCGGTGTTCTAAGTGATTATTATGAGCGACAGGGACAGGTCGTCGCCTTCCCTCACGGACACGCCGCTGAAGACGTATATTGGCCGACACGACGACGACTACCCCCTCATAAACGGAAACGGTGAGTGCAGTAATTGTAGCCGGTTCGAGGGTCCAGGGTCAAGTTCTAAAAGTTAAGAGTGCAGTGCAAGAGGCGCACCAAGTGCTCACTGTAACTCTGGATGTCATCATTGTGCTCACTGCTCGTTCTCCATACGCTACTACATACATACGCCATTGGGTCAGCGGATCCGTGCCACTCTTTGCCGCATTAAAGTCGCGGGTTCGATCGACCCGACGCCCCTTCCCAAATTCTACTACGCGTATACATATGTACACTAAGCAGATTAACAAAACCGCCAGCATAATCTGTAAATAAAAATTAGAAGGTTACTGAACAAGTCTATAGTCAAAAGTAACGAAAGTGGTGTCGAATGATGAGAATAAGAATCAGATTTAGAGGTGCCCTGGTGTGGTTCCAGGTGGCGGATCGATGCGAGCTTAGTTCTCAGTTGGAACATGTTTCGGGGGGTGGTATTATCGCGAGATAACGGGCAGATCCGCAGCCACCGCACCCGCTCTACTTCCGCAACAATAAAATATCGTTTACGGAATGTGTGAAGTGAATTCTTCCAGTTCTTTGTATGATCCGTATCCTAAATTTATTTTAAGGATTAAGAAAAATATTGTTGATCTGCAATTGCTTATGGGGGTTTTTTTAAATTTAATCTCCATTTAAAATTATTCGAACTAATCTAAATCACAGTTCAGGATTTCAATATAACGCCCAAATTGTCTTTACATATTGCTTTGGCTGCCGAAAATATTTATTAGTGTCTAAATTTTTTCAAGGAAATTGACATTCACGTATCCGTTTGCGGTCGCTCGTACATGATATTTTGAGATCCGGAAACTAAAACTAGTCCAGAAATAGAAGAAATTTAGTATTTAAAAGATTAAGTTAATATTCTGTCGATTCCTACACCGATCAATATTACATTGTCATTTTATTTAAATCTGAAATAAATAAACATTAAAAATGGTATAAATTAGTAATAAATTTGGACACTTATATGGAACTTCAAAATCAGTTCCATTTCGTTGCAAAGTTTTCATTACAATAGGTGTCTTATCTACTGACTACAGCGGCGATATTAAGGATTTGATGTTCAAATTCCAGAGTCGTTTGAATGTGTATTTAACACTGCAGTGATTCTAAGTAGTACAAAGCGCTATGTGGTTAGATATCTAGAACTATTTGAAAGACCCCTGCACGGATGTCGACCGCTGGCTCCTGGACTCGCGACCCTTTGCTGACGGAACAATACAATTAAGAAGGCAATTAATCACTTCCACCCGACGCCCGAGCAGCGAGCCCCTCCTGAATAAATCAGCTCACTCCATTTACAACCGCGCGTCGTCTTTGTGGGAAATTTTCCATCTACCGGATCCCTTATATCTATCAAATCTTTTGACTATATCAAGTTCACTAGCATCCATGCCCATCAATTATCATTACTCTTCTGACTCATAGTTCAACGCCACTGAATTAATTCTTACGTGCACCTTGCACGTTGACTTGACCAACGCGGTTCGTGTCCGCGCTGAAACGCGATGTGTTAGCTGGTCAGGTCTGGCGAATCGGTTATTAAGGAGTTTTTGTTAACAGTGGCATTATGAGATTATGACCGTCGTGCGAACAGATGCTAATGAAATGCGGTCTTCTCATGTTTCGACCGAGGCATATACGACTTCTGTTAATACTGGAGGAAACGGATGACTTGCACGTAGCGGGATTTTATCATCTGCTTATCTTTGTCGCCTTGTTGATAATACCGCAACATTGCGCCGGTCGCCATCTGATTATTTTTATAGTTTAGATTATACTTGACGTGTATACGTAGTTACCTTTATCTTGTAGAAGTCTTAAAATACATTATGTGAAGAGGGTATATAAATTTTCCTTTTTGATTAATTAAACTATTTCGGGGCAGATTCTTCTCATCCCACTTACTCGAACCAAGAATAAATAAATAAATACTTTCATGCTTTCAGTACAACAAAAATGGTACGAAATAATTTAAATCTATCTTCCATACTTAGTTTTGTTAATGTTTTTCCGTTAATTGGCCCATAATACACATTAAAAATATAATTGTCAAAAGATTATTAAACTTACGTTTCGCTTCACATGTGTTTTTTTTTCTTGTGTACGATATTTCAAGTACGATTAAAACTTGTAATCGCGGTCTGAGGCGGCTTAATGACTTATGTGGCCGTTGATTTTTGCGCTCGATGATGTGTCAAGTCTATCAAAAGTTCCGTCAAAGATAATTTGTTAATCAAACCTCATTGCACGTCGAGAGCGTTTGTGCTGGCAACGGGTATTGCGCACGCATCGTAGCCTGGCGCCGTGCTGTCCCGAATACGCCGGCCTGCAATGCCCAATTTAACATCGCACGGTAGCTGCCATGGGCTCATTCAGCGGTCGTTCCTAATAGCCTAATGTCTTATCGGTTTTTATATAAACTTCTCAAACTACGCGGAACACTCCTTTGATTAGGGAGTAGATCGATAAAGAGTTATAAGCCTTTATGGAGGTTAAGTTTTGTTTCTGCAATGTAAAGTGTAAAGATTTTTAGTGCACGATTAAGAAAAACTTGATAAGGAAACTTGCATGTCTGATAAATAAAAAAAATAATGAATATAATGATAATAAGTATTTCAAAGTCACCCACATCCACAGCAAAACCGCGTTACGGACTATACTTAACACACTGTAAAGGGTTGGTCAATTACTAGGATTTATATGTAGAGACTGCTACGTTACTTTTTAATTTAAAGGACTACTTTAATATACAAAGAATGTATGTGAATTTATGTATATGCAAAAAGAGTTGCAGAGAGCAAAGAGAGTGTATAATGATAAATATAGAGACAGAATATAAAATGGGAAAAAGATTTTTTTAATATCGACTTACGTTTAAACATTAAAAGCTTACGCAACTTTTTAATAAGCTTTTAATGTTTAAACGTGAAGCATATTCGTAACATAAATGTCACCAATTGAAGCGTAATATGTGGTGGTATATGGTAAATCCCTCACACAATTCCGTGTAAGTGATCCCTATACTGGGAAGTTTTATAACACTTATAACACTTACTTGATCTAAAAGAAAAAGTCGAAGGTTCTCTTTTTAAAATTACATGACCATTGTGGAATGTTACTAAGAGTAGAGGACCTAAGCACGCCATTCGTGACCTTATAAGAAACTACGAAACCAGTCGACCGTACCTCGAGATGTTTTAAGGGCACCGAAAATACTTAACATTACAATCCGTTGTAGGTCTACGGTCTTAATCAAGTATTAAACGCATTACTGAAATACAATAGCGTCGGTACCATTGCCATTTTGTCTGTCTATGTCATATCGAATATCATCAATAGTAATAAGAAAAATAACTGTATCGTCGTATCATACGACGGTAACCGTATTGCAAAAGACTGAGAATGAGTTTGTTAGCAGTATTCAAAATTATCAAAGTGGTCCTTGAAATTAAAATCTATTTTATATACTGTATTATTGTCTGTTTAATTTAAACAAATTTTTATTTATAATCGGTTATGGAGTCAGTTTTATCGAAAATATCGCATCGGTAATATTTCATCAGCTATTAATTAAAAATAGAAAATATAAACTTATGCGACCTGTTGTTTATTATATACATATATGCTATTTCACCGAAACATCACATAAGAATGAACTAAGACAAAATGGTACACAGCACGTATCATATGTATGTTACCTATCTTGTGACTTGAAATAATGTTCGTTTTAAGAAATCTGTAAAAATACGTAATGAAATTGAAGACGAAAAAGCCATAAATTGAGTTCCCATTTACGTTTGCTATTTTTATAATGTGCAGTTAGAATTATATTCACATTGGAGACAAACCGCCCGCACTCAGGCTCATAAGCTTCGTTATGCTGATGCTAGCTGTGAGTGGCATTCCCTTCTCAATTGATATCTTTAACCTCCGGTTTCATTCGATAACGGATTATCTCCGGTACCGAGTTTAAAGGATTACACGTTCCTTTTAAAGCATTTTACCGCAAACGTGATTTAATATTTTCATTTTATATTGTCCACAGCGATGTTTCATTTCAAAGTAAACCTGCATGTATTTACAGGAGTATAAACTTCATATTTTGCGACCACTAAGCATATTTCAAAGGAGGTAAAGTAAGTCTTTTCTGTTGCTTAAGATAAGCCTTTTGAGCTATCGATAAGCTTGAGGGGAATCTTTGTATTAACCCATCTCGATAACTATTTTTCATCTAACGCACATTTTCCAAATTCTCTTTTTATTTATCGTATTATCTGTGGTGCGCTCTACAGACCTATTACATTATGTAAGCATTTCTTTTTTCGGGCTGATGGCCGCTGTTAGCCTGAGGCTTTTTACAGTTTCACCGGGTTGAGAGGTGACCGTGCGCTTATGGCGCTCTGTTAGTGGCTAACCAGCACAAGGGCTCCCGAGAGGGAGCCTCGGCTTGGACCGTTACACTGTTCCACGAGAGCGTCTGACTGGAGGGTGCCCGAGAGGGCCGAACCTCGGCTCGGTCAACTAACCGAGATTAATGTGGATAATACTTAGTGCCAAGCAGTTGCTTCTCACTAAGAATTATCTACACTAATATCACTATTAGTGGCAATCTGTGCCACCACTTCGCAGTGCAGAATATGTAAGCATACATCACTGTTTAACTTAAGGAATTGGACCACAAACTCGGCATTGGCTTTTGTTAGGTCAATTAAATTTACTGTCAATGACATTTACTGCGACATCGGTGATGGTTTTCCAGAACTTAATCGTTACGTTATAAAACAATTAAACCATAACGATTATATTATGGGTTTGCAGCTTCTAGTAATTTGGATTTCGTTATGACAGTGACTTTTTGGTTATAACAAAACATGCAATTTTAGGACTTATAACAAAACATAATAGTTTATTTACCACAAAATATCTGTCAGTGAAAATTTGGGGTGCACTTTAATATACTTAAATCTTGCATTAGTTACCGTGAATAATAAAAAAACAGAATTAAGCTATGGACTTTAATTTATATGACATTAAATCACATTAAAGCGCCTAAAAGCTTTTACGGTTTAACGGTTATTTTTTTTTGTATTTATTTAGATGGTCACATGTTCTACGTAACAGAAATTAAAATTCGTCCATGTCATGAATTTGTTTCACTACTAATTTCAATATTTTAAAATAATACCTTGTTGACTATAAACGTTGTTATATACGCGTTGGTTAGCCGAAAACTATATAACTTAATAATTTTGTCACGCGAGTTATTATAAGCCTATTAACATATGTATTTTTGTGCACACATATGCATCGTGTACTTTAGTACAGTCGTTAACACAAAACATTATAATATTTCGATTTGACACTATTTTAAGTGGCATTTTGAAAATAAAACCAACATAACTAAGTCCGTATGTTCGTATATCGTACTATCAACAGATGCAAAAAACACTTCCTCTGTCGAAGACCAGAAAAGATCGGGGCGTCCGCGTGCTGTTAGAACTACAAAGGCTGTTAATGCTGTTAAAGCCAGAATTCGTCGAAACCCCATTAGGAAGTAAAAAATCTTATCGCGAGAAATGAAGATTCCCGCTACGACTCCGTCGCGTATTATAAAACAAGACCTGAAGCTCGATACTTATCGTCGATATACAGGACATGCCCTAAAACAATATTTACAATTAAAGAGAGTGGGTCGATCAAAACGCATTCAGTAGCGATACGCTGGTGAAAGGTACAGAAATATCCTCTTTACCGATGAAAACATTTTTTTACACAGTTCTAAAGAAGCTGCTCAAGTGGTCGGAAAGGTACAACGTGGTCATTATCCTGCATCAGTGATGGTTTGGTGGGGCGTGTCTTATCAAGGAGTCACAAAACTACATTTTTGTGAAAAAGGTGTGAAAACTTCAGCCAAAGTGTATCAAGATAAAGTCTTGGAATGTCGTGAAACCTCTCAGCAATACACTTTTTAAAAATATACCGTGGACTTTCCAGCAGGACTCCTGCACCAGCACCTGGTCACAAGGCACGAACTACCCAAGCCTGGCTTGAAGCCAACGTTCGCGCTTGAAGAGCTGAAGACTGGCCCTCATCTAGCCCAGACCTCAACCCTTTAGACTTCAAATTATAGTCAGTTTTAGAGGACATGGCCTGCTCTAAACGACACGGCGACATTGTGTCTCTTAAAAAATCTTTGGAGCAAGCAGTGGCGAAATTTCCCTTGGAAACAGACTAGGGACTAGGTATATACATAATATAAATATATACAATTACTATACTGTAATAACTATAATGTAAGTAATAATAATTAGAGTAACATGCATAACAGCAAAAGCTTGCCGAAGTCACGTATCTTATATGTAATGCGATTATACCAAAGGCTGAGCAAGTAACTAAGGAGGATTTTCGAGGTCATTGCATTAATCTCGTCGATACATTCGTACAGCTTTATCGACTCCTGTCGTATATAACAAAATTTTTTCGACACCTTGTGGACAAAATATACTTACTTTATATCAAATGAATTTTTTTTCGTTGTATAAAACATGTTTATTATTATTTAGCTACAACGAGAATCTAATTGCATCGCTCCATTCTCGAAAACTTTTATTAAAATAAAAAGAATAATAATCTTAGATTGATTTTAATTGGTTACTTTCGTATAAATAAATACGGGATAAATTTCATATCCTTAATAGATACGAAATTTCAGGACTATTTTCATTGTATTGTGAATTATTTTATAATTATTATGCGTACTTCTTTCTTCAGTTGATATGGAAGAGTACAAAATTGTCATTTTGATTTATAATATTTTAAAACATAAACTTTAAGTAAAAGCCTTTGTAGATTACGCACTATCAAGATTTCGTTGTTGGCACTACTCAGAAAGCAATTTCACGGCCTTGCAATTCTAATACGTTATAAGTATTTCTTATAGCTACTTATATTTAATGTAGTGTGTGCTTTAGTTGTACTAGTAAACACAAACATTTTAAAAAGGTGGACTTAATGAATGTTTATTAAGAATTTGCTGAGGTTTTCAGTAGAAAAAAAAATACATTTTAATGATTTAAAAGGAGCATGAGAGAAAGACAAAATTTAATTGAATTAAATTTATTCAAATGGATCCGATTATGCTTACGTACGCGTTCGCATCTGTTCGTATCAGTTCTGTATCGAAGAGATTTATAGAAATCTTAATATGTTAAATTGTAAAAGCAACTTATATTAGATCCAATCACAACCAGCTCTACCATAATAATTAATTGGTATAATTTACTAAAGATTAATTTACTATATATTCAATATTAAAAATATTTTAATTTAAAATAAATATTTGCCCATGACTCCTTCCGATTAACATTCAAATTTATTACGTACCATTTCGTACACCTTATATTTTTATGCTTGATGCATATAAATAAAAAGTCAAGGAATTGGATTATACAGTGTTTACTCTCTCTCGCCTTCTCCCTAATATACACATGCTTGTTGTTGCACATCTAAGAATGTATGAAGAGTTTAAAATATGTTATTATTTTTAGTAGAGACGAGACAATATCCATAGTTAAAGTTTGTACAAAATAAAAACTACGAATAGATTTGGCATCATTGCAAAATTTTGCTAGAATTTGTTTTTAAACTAGTGTTGTTGTACTTTGCTTTCTGTCTAATGAGTAATTCAAAATGAGAATGGAAAAGTATTCCATTAATTATTGTTTATACTATTCGTCCTACATAATAGTATGTGTATATGTAGTCAATTAGGGCTGTATCGATAAACGTCTAATACTAAAGATGTAGGTATATAATATTTTGAGTACTAATGCATACCCGAGGAAATTATGCTTTGAAGCATTATAACCCATTAGCCGCTGCTTAATTACCCTATTCCACACAACCACATTGTGTAAGTGTGTATTCTAATGCTCTGTGCATTGACGTCTGAGACCAAATCCATTACTGTTCGAGCAAGTATTTTACATTGAGAAATATATACATACGTTTTTCTTTTAAATACAGGAAATTGTTAAATATACTATTTGACAGGCATTAATACAAGTCTAGAAAGGTAATGCGTTATCTGGCATAATAGAATCGATATCTTGTATCGATGAACACTTGGACGCAGATGCGTAATATTCTTTTAATAATTATTATTATTTACAAATGGATTAAATAGAGCCGTGGTACCTTAACGTCTAAGACACTGTTTCTCAAATACGGTGCCGCGGCATATTTGTGTACCGCCAAATTCTCAAATGTCAAACATTATAGAAATGTACATAGTAAAAATTAAAATACCAATAACATAAATATACTTATATTTTTCATTGTGTGCAAATTTAGATAGTGGGCAACGACCAAAAGAGGTTGACAAACACTGGTCCACTAACTAGCTTTTAATTTCATGATTCCCGAGGAAACCGAATTCGATTCTCGGTGCCCGCAGCAATGAACTTGTTAATTATAGTTTTAAGTGCTGAACTATCACGGGCTCGGCGTTTAATTAAATCGTTCTTGAGTGCAATATGCACACTTTCAGACCGTTATTGAGTGAGAGTTGTTTTTGACAACAAACTAATAACTTGTTTCCACACTCATAATTTTTTTTTCTAAGTTTGACAACTACAATGAATTCTGTGTGTCAGTCATTACAATAATACAGAATGAAGAAAGGCAAAGTTTGCCTACAATATAGAGCTTTTTCGGATTATAGTAACAATAAAAAAAGATTTGAAATAAAAATACATTTGAATTATAATTTTTTTAAAGTAGAAGGAGCATATCAATGATAAAAGCGTTTGAATCGCTATATTATAAAATTTGTTTTTGAATGTAAACTTAATCTGCATTCTATATCTTGCGGATCGAAGACACATCAAATATTTTCTATTTGCAGAAAAGGATGTGTGTAAGTAACTAAACACAGAAACGTATTAATAATTACACAGCTCAGACACGAGTTGATTCACAGTTGCTAATTTTGGCGTCCGCTGCGTAAACTATAAAAAAATGCTGAAAGAATTTAATTGTTAACGATCAAAACATCCGTAGTCGTTGATCAAAATTCAATCCAGTGTACTTTAACCATCTGTAGATTAGGCAATGATACATTTTGACTTTGATCTTATTGCTCTTAGTCCTTCAGATCCATATTGCTCGCGGCGACTTGTGATTAATAAACAGAAGTTATGTGTACAAATGGTAGCGTAAATATCATCGGCAATGTTTCCACAATGCCTACAATCAAATCGACGCAGCTTCAGACGAAAATCTACAGAACATTTAGAATTCTTTCGTATTCTCATTAAGAACTGGGATCATCTAATTGACGTTAATAAAAAATAACTAATGTTTTCCCAAATTTTAACAGAACTTAACTTAAGTTTTCTATTAATATACATATATAACATATTTTCTATCAATTACATGTAACTAGATCATCCGGTATATATTCTAATATATGTATATTATATGGTCTGACATAAACTTATAAGTTATTTATATTTATGCTCTAATATAACAATATTTTTTGTGAATTTAAGGCTTAACATTTCGACATTTAATATTTATATATAATAATATAAATATATTAATCAAATTACTATATTTTTTCTTTACAAATTTTTTAATTATTTCATTTGCATTTAGGTACCAGGAAATTATTTTTTAAAACTAATAATCAAATGATTGAGTAGTATCACTGTGTAACGATACAATGTACTAAGCATTTTCTCCGTCGAAAACAAAGCCACCTGCTCAAGCGCAAGGTCGTTCTAAACCACGGACAATTGCATTAAGAATAAAGTTTGGTAAGTGCTTGTAACGTATTGGCCGGCGGTGCTCGTTCCATGTGGGTCATACACACACAGGCGTCGTGTGTTACTACAGGCACCGGCGCGTGCGTGTGCGCCTGCGTACACGCCTTTGTTTTTTTATTTTAGATCTATTTGAGAAACATCGGCTACTGCACACCGAGGAACGCGCGCCATGGTCCCTAAATAAACTGAGTAGAAATACAACCCTAAGGTCACTGGGGAAATCATCTTGTCTACTATATTTATTTAGGGATAATTTAGCTAAAATTTTTGACCATGTTTTGTCGCATAGACTTTTGGGAAATTATGACAACTATTGTCTTTGTTTTAAGAACATGTTTGAATAAATATTCAACTATTTAAATATTTATTTAAACTTGCTCTTTGTTAAGTTTAGTCGATTAGATAAATTATTTAATTGTTTTCTTGTGAAATTGTGAGAAACCGGTTTGGGTGTGTATTAGAATAGGTATTTGCTATAATATCGAAAAAGGCTAATTACTCAATAAAAAACATGTATCGTTCATCAGCGTATGTAATTAGAGTAAGTAGCGATAGAAAATATAAGTAAGATATTATTGGCTTATGTAACGGCAGCAATTAGTTTTATCTTCATTGTAATGTCGCTGTTAAATTCATAAGCATAAAAAATATTTAATGGATTACCAACGATTCATAGTAATTTATTTAGAAGATTCTAAAGCAGTGGTTGTTTTTATTAAGATATTTAGTTGTAAAATAAAAATAGTTACCGATAAATTTTCCCGTAAAATTTTCAGCGTCATCAAAATAGAAGCGATATATTTTTTAAAATAACGAACTATGCAACTGATATGTTTAGCCTGGACGAATATCTGAACTACTTTAAATGTAAGACTATAATGGTATTTAAATTGGTATTTTATACTACATTGCTTAAAAAAATTGTTCCAGAAATCTCGGTCTACCTCTTAAGTATCCGGTATTTCACACCTATTTCTGTATCGCTTTACCTCAGCTCCCAGGGCACAGACAGTCTAATAATCTAATTTGGAGTTATTAATACCTATTTAAATGTTACCATAATAGTACTACTCAGTACATAATCAGTTTACCGAGAAAATAATTGATGAAAATCGGTATTATCGGTAATCCATCTACGGTTGGTCGTCTTTAGATAATTTAAAAAATAACTAACGTGAAATTTGAAATATTTATAGAAAATTCAGAATTAATGAATAACAAACTGGATAAAAGCTTCCTTTTCATACATAACAATATAGATGTTGCTATGTTTGTAAAGGAAGAATCTATTGTATATATGCAAAATATAGTTACAATTATATTATAGTATTAGACTATATAAACAAGAATGTAGTTCTAAATATACTAACATACAGGCGATTTAGATATAAGTATATTAGCCTTTATAGAATATGCAGTCTTAAGTGACTAGGAAACATATTATTCAAGGAAAGAATAGAAATAATAAATAAATAATAAAACATGGTGCAAGATAAATTGCTCAGTTTTCGGCAATTATTTATTCACACAGGAAACGACTAATTTTCTTATAAGAGCTGATTTAAATCGACAATACAATATAAATTCGAAAATGATGCAGTATCCTGTTGACGTCCTTCTCAGTGTCCATTAAAGTGTTTATATTAAAATACTTAATTATATTTGCGCAGAACATATTTGATGTTGATTCAGTATTCTTCGAAACTTTCGCTTGCGGTCAATTGAATTGAAATGAACACGAGCACTGTAATTTTATAGTCTGATTATGCGAAGTATGCAAAATAAACGAGATGCAGTTGTGATATTTCTTACTTGGCCACCATCTCTACTTTTCTATACTAATTTGAGCGCAATCAAATGTAGTTTTATGGTACTCAGTGAGGTTTATTTTTTATTTCTCTGGGTGTGAATTTAATAATGCCTTTTTTCACTGATGACATGCTCAGCCTATTATATATTAGACCGTGGATTTATATTAAAGCTGTGTGTAAAGATTCCTAATTGAAAATTGTAATTAAAAAAGTGTGATTAAATATTTTATTTTTGAATTTATTATATTTTGTCATCATCATAATCGATTGGATTATCATTATTAGTTTACATCTGGAATATATTATATGTGAAATCTTGTATGAAAATAAGATCATTTTTATAAAAAACGTTTAGAGAACACTATCTCTTACTCTTAGAAATTCTTATTGATATAACAGTATGTTTGGTTGTCTGATAGGTATTACTTTGTTCTCGAATACTCGAATATTCTAATGAGGAAATCCAATCATCTAATTACTGGTAAAAGAACATTTCATATTTTTCCTCAATAGTCAATAGTCTAGTAGTTTTTTTTTATCATGACTTATCTTTGAGGTGTCTTTAGTGTGTATATGAGGTAAAACTATCATCTATATTCAGATGAACTGTACACGCAAATGGACATAAACATGTAAAGTGAAAAAATTAAAAAAATCACAAAACAGGCAAAAAATATTGTTCAAAACATAATTTTGTCAAATGCATCTTCTCAACGGTTATCACCACAGGTTGCAGTAACGAGGACGATGACCTTTTTGTGATTTGAATGACAATGTCTAAGATCCGTGCGATATGGCTAGGTATCGCCACACATAAGCTTGGTGGGCAGCGAACGTATAAGAATATCCGTATTGTTTATATAATTAACCTAACTTTGTTACTTAATTTATACATGTATTATGTATTTAATATCTATATGTGTATGTATTATTATTTGCTTGTGTTAGTTATTATTATTAATTAGTTTATTGCTACACCTATCATACAAATATATCACCACACCTTGGGTTGACTGGTAGAGAATGCCTTTGGCATTAAGTCCGCCATTTGTGAATTTTGAACTTTGTTAAGGTTAACGCAATAAAGAGTAAATAAATAAATAAATAGATATAACGGCCATTACATAATATAGTTTTTTTCTTACCAATCGTTTGGTAAATAAATATATTCTACTACTCTTAAATAAACTTGAAAGCAACAAAAACAAATTAGTTACAGGCTGTGATAATAATCATAGTTTCTTTTATTTCCTCCCCTTACGCATTATATAAATATTATTTGTCCAAATATATACTATTTTTAAGAATTACTCTTAGAATTACTCGTCGGCTTAATCTAAATTACTTTTAGTCATTACTGTCTACATTGTGTGATTTTAGTCAATCCTCACCTGAGCTCCAAGTTTATAATTTTTTCAGTCATTACACATCGGAAAATGTTACTTCTCCCGATTATATTTGCTACTTGTTTTGTTTGAATTTAATGTGTAATTTCAAATTATTTCAGCATTTGGAAGAAAAATAAAATAATTACTTTATTAGTTAAGGCCTAAGGCCTAAATTAAAATTATTTGTATAGTAAATTTTGACATAAAGACGATATTGAAAATACGATTTACTACTGATGTTACATCTGTTTTAAAAATAGCTGGTCTTTGCCTAAGACGAACAAATTATTTTCATAAATGTTAAGGTTATAGCATTTTTTTAAAGAACGCTCGCAATGCTATTAATATGGCAAATATTACAGTTACCTATTCATTACAATTATTCATTACAGACACGGAGTCGCCTTTGTGATCCCAAACTTACAATCGTAGGGATCTATCTGTACATATATTATATCTTAAAATGGATTAGCATAAATAGTATTTTTTTTTATAAAATAGCAAACATAAATTACGTATATATGTTTACGGATGAATCTTAAAAATAAAAAGAAAAATAATGATGAATGATTGAAATCATCTAAAATGTCATTTTAGTCACTAACATGAAAGGTGGATAAGAAAAGCTTAATACAAGACTCGATTTGCAACAGCTGCGATATTATATATAAGAGATGTGGTATCAGGTAGAACAAGGAAATTTAATAACGGACGTGTGCAATTCGTATAATGAAAAAGCTGACGGACGGGGAGGGCACCGACCGTTTGAAACGTGACCTGGGTTCGATAACGACTACAGTTTGAAACGAATGATGTTCAAACGTAATCTGGTTTGCAAGTGTTATTAAGTTAACACACTTTTGTTTCATTTCGAATTCAGTACGTAGTACAAAGGGTGAATAGCGGAAAGTTAAATTTAAAATTAAATATACATCAAAGTAAAAGGTTTATCTTATTTTTATAAAAATAGAGTTTACCAATTCGAATTTTATTTTTTAAAAGATAATGATCTTATTTTTGAGGAGGTTTAAATGATGCTCAGTTCTTTCTATGCACTCTTGCAGCTGCACACTTACGTTTGGGCAATGCAATTCATAATGTAATTCTTGAAACTTATATTTTCTTCTAAAGCCAGAATCGTTTGAAGGTTTTAGGGTATCTCCAGAGGGCCAGCGATAGTGGCCAGGGATTGTATAGGTACTTGTACTATGTATTCAGAAAATTTGTCCTCAGCTTTTCGACCAAAACCCGAGACGTATGTAGTAGTGTTTTGCTGAAATAGTGTTCTATTGTACCTACCGAAATAGCTGGGGTAGCGGCAACAGAAACTTAGTGATCATTCGGCAATACACATAATAAGCTTGGACTATCTCCCGCTGTATAAATAAAAAAGTAGGCCTGGGGCACCAGCGTCGCATGTCCTGTTTATTAACATAGCCTTTAATATGGAAATGTACATCATTGCTAAGCAAATTATTTTCAAGCGAACGTGCTGTCCGAAAATGTTACAGCATTGTTCTTGCATAGGTTCCTCACAAAGTCTAGTTCGTTTCGTTGAGATTGCATTGATAAGCATTTTGTATATGGATTTCAAGGAAGTGCTGTTGATTATTTAATTACAGTAGAGGCTGCAATCTTCTCATTCATTACGTTGATTTCGCATAATTTCGTATCAAACTTTAGCCAAATATTCAGGCGTCATGCCAGCGAAGAGTTCTTTTGACCGCTGACCGTTCTTTCTTGAACCTTTGCACCCACGATCCGATAAGCTACGTGCCGACCTATTATTTTATCATTGAATATTGAAATGAGTACTAAACGCTATGAACGCGTTTAGTCGCTATAAGGGAAGATATGACAAACATATCGAAGTGGAGTGAAATGTTTGGCTTAGTGTTAACTCCGAAAGAACACAAGAAACTATCATCGATAGTTCAAAACTCGTAACGCGCATAACTTGTACAAGTCAGTCACAGTTCCATAGAGATAGTTTAGTTCTTTTGGGCGCTATCAGAAATGTTCGGTTTTAGATATTTCATAGTTACCTGGTGGTGCCTTGGTTATTCCAATAAACTGTACAAGGAAGAAGGTTTATCTACATATAACTTCAGCATTATAAAAATTAATATAATTTATCTTCATTTTTTTATATAATTTCATGCGTCAACCATTTCCCACTCCCACCGCTAGGTAAAGTTAGTAACGTTCAATTACATTTTCCTTCACAAGTTATTCACCGCTCGGAGCAATTATTCATTGTGTATGTTGTGCTCATTGTATTAATTTAACCTTGACTTAACCTTGTAAAGCCTTTTGCGGTGTTCTTGCTAATAATTGCTACCGTTTTATATTCTTGTGATTTAATAAAAATCAAATTCCTTAATTATTTTTACTTATTTTTAATTCGTTAATTACATGTAAATTTAAATTTGAAAACTTTTAGTATTATATACAACCAGAAATATCATCTGATCGTGTTGCTAAGTGATTGATGTATTTAACTAAAAAGACGATTCGATTCCTAAGCAAAAGCAAAAATTGTGCCTACAAACTTGAGTACTTAACGTATTGTAATATGCCTGTGAAAATTATAAAATGGAGTATTGGTCAAAATCGAAAAAAAAACATCACATTGCAATAAAATATAGTTTGTATATACGTGGTTCATACTGATGCGGGGCAATTACAATAAAAAAAAGCAATTACGGAATTGAAAAATGGAAGTCTCTGGGAACATGTTACCTTTTAGTTTGCGAAACTATCATTTGTTTTTAGTGAGGCGTCCTTTAGAAACTATCACAATGAATTTAACTCATGAAAATTTTCGCTATATGTTTTTTTACGATTTTCGATGTGCCTTAAATCAACAAGAGAGTTGCCAAAGACATCAATTGGCATTTGGTGATAAAACCCCATGACACAGCTATGTGTAATCATAGTTCGGAGTATTTGGACGTAGAGGTGATCATCTTCACGAAGATTTACGTGAACGTTAGCCGGTGATTGTGGTTACAGAGCCCAATATTGATACCGTACGATAACTGATTGAAACTGACAAAAAATAATTCTTGTTACATAACAGCAAATTTGTACCGTATTAGGCATTAGAATGAGCCTAGTAAAAATTTTTTGCATGTGCATCTGAAGTTTTGGAAGCTTTACCTTTGATTGATACCCCATAATTTAACGGAAGACAAGTAACGACTGCGTGTCGAGTGGTGAATGATAAAATAGTTTAATGGAGGACAGTCGTTCGCTGTTTATAATATCTTGATAGGTTATGAAACCTGGATGTACTGGTTTGAACCGGAAGAAAGAAGCCAATTGGCAGAATGGTTTTTTTCTTATGAAGACTCGCCGATGAAAATTGAGAAAAGTTGGAGCACCGGCAAGAAAATAGGTGCTTCTTTTTTTCTTTTCTTAGTAACAGACGAGGACACAGTTCACTATTTGGTAAGTGATTCCTGCGGTCCATGACATCTACATTCATTTTTGACAAGGAATCATAATGCAGATGCATTGTCACCTTTGAGGACTGAGATGGAATGCCTCGTCTTGACTAATAAAGGTCTTCAGATCCCTTCACTCACCAGACGAAACGGCACCATTATGCTCCTATTTTACGTTGGTATTCTGTAAAGGCGTGGTCCTACCCCGGTCGAGCTGACCCATTATTTCTGCAGCTAGAAACAAACTGCAGCGTAACTCCTAATACAATGATTTTTCACTAAATCAGGAAATTACATTACAGCGTCGCTTGTACACCAAAAGACAGTGACTACAGATTGGTACGTAAACTATTGCTTGCCGAAAAAGCATCCTCGCAGCAATTTCGTCATTCACCACGATAACGCGCCCGTACAATCCGTTAAGATAACGAATGAGCGTTTGAAGGCCTCAAATGTGGAACTGATGACGCATTGTCCACAGATACTCGATCCCGGACCTTGTGGTCACTTTTTATTTCCGAAAATTTGAGTTAAGCGTAGAGGTTTACGATTTACGAGTTCGGAGGTGGTGGTGAATGCGTTCCACGAAGCCATTGAAGGCCCTGCTGAAGATTGGATCCTCAACCATTGGTTTGTTTCAAAATAATGTAAAAATGTGTGAATAGTGAGGGCATATACTTTTGTGAAAAAATACATGTATCATATATATAATATCTGATCTTATTAATCAAAATCCATAAACTTTCAGTGTAACACTGTTACCAAGTTAGAATTTTAAAGTTTGATTTATATTTGCCATAAAGCTTTTATCCATTACATATGTTGGGTTTGTAAATTATGTTACAAAATAAAAGAAACTTATATCTAATTGCATACTTATATACTTTTAATACTCTTATTCTATTTCATTTATTGACGCCAATCGATATTCACCATATATTTCTGCGGTACTATTAAATTTTTCTTGTTTTAATTTTTCCGTTCTGAAAGTCTGACATTGACGCTGTCGTACACACGGTATAAACACATTTTGCCCGTTGGCGGTTAAATAGTTATAGATTATCGGTAATTGAAAAATAAAAACAACGAAGTGTTTTAACCTATAAGGACATGTTTTCGGTTTAGTATATACCTATAATTCAAGCCATTTTCAAAATATTTAGTCCCCGATCTGTACTGGAGTCTCGCGATAAATTTTCCTTTTACGTTCATTATACAGAAATCGACTTTGACCAGCATTGAGAATTTTTAACAGTCTATTATATTTTATGTAGTTTATTAAATATGATATATTTTTGCTTAAATACGACTTGATTATTATAAGAGTAATAACGAATGTAAACTTTAAGATTAGACAATGACACGCTTACGAAATTTATTATAATAGAATTAGAACGGACTATTTTTTTTCGCCGTATAAGTGAAAATTGACCGTATTCATCATGATGTTTTTTTTTTCTCGTGTAATAAGTACGAGTCGATCTGGCACACCGAGCTCATAAAGTTTGTATATGAGCCCGTTGTGCCAGACCTTGGCGAAAGCTTTCGCCACGTCGAGGAAAAGTGCCCTAGTTTGGTTTGGTAGCCCTGAAGAAATTTACTGAGAATGTGCTCCGTGATGCGGTGCATTTGATGTGTGCATAAGTGTTGGGTGCGAAACCCGAACTGCTCATTGATTGGTAGCACTCGGGACAGCATGAAATCCTTTAGGTGGGCGAGGATGAGCCTTTCATATACCTTACCCAAGACTTTGAGTAGGCTTATGGGCCGGTAGGCTGATGGATCGGTTGGATGTTTCGAGGGCTTGAGAATCCCCATGACGTCGGGTTCCTTCCAGGTTCTCGAGAAGGTCTTTGGATATAGCCACGTTGTTGATTATCACCACTAGGTGTAAAATGGACATGGGTAGAAGTTTCATCACCTTGTTGGTCATGCCGTCGGGGCCTGGAGCCTTGCGTGATTACAGGTTTTTAATTATGGCCTCAACTTCAGTGCATGTAACTTGAGTAACGGAATCGCGAGGTGGTTCCTTATATCTCCGGTCGACCTCGCTGTCAACCATTGCAAGGTGAGCGGCAACGATCGATAGGGTGCTCGGTGAGCATTAGAACTCGAGATTGTCAGCCAGACATTCGGCTTTCTCTTCGTCTAAGAAGGCGGGCGGTTTATTGGGACGCGCTAAGAGAGGCATTGTTTGGGTGGAGCCCCCTTATAGAGATTTAGGAAATCGCCAGAAGGCGAGATGGGAAGGTTCGAAATTGGAGAGGTGATTATCCCACCGATCGTTCTTATACTGGGCCATGCGTGATCGGACTTCACGCTGAAGGGTACGTACTACCAGCCGGTTACTTTCACTGGGATATAAGTCGTGGGCACGAGTCGCCATATCCTTGCGCCTTGTTAGGTCCTTTATGTCATTTGGCAGCGTCCATCGGTGGACTTCCAGCGAGGGAACCTGCCTCTAACAATCCTTGACGACGGTGTGCCTAGTGAGGGCATGAACGGCGTGGTTTGTGTCGTTGACTGAAGATATGTTCCTTGGGATAGCATCTAGGTGCGGTGATGTGGCTTCCCTCCGGTCGTACTTGAGTCGGTGTCAGTCTACAATGGTTATTGGTGGAGGGTGAGGTTGGGGCGGAGGGCCCTAACTGAAGGAGAACGGGGCGATAATCAGAAATGAGCTCGTGGATTACCTCTTGTTCATCACGAGTGCAATCTGATACTCTCGCACTTGAATGCCTTCCATCATCATCATCAACCTATTCAGATTTGGGGAGAAATTTGCATAGGTTTTTTTTTCTACTAGTCCATCCATCCGTTACTTGCAGAAGCGCGGGAGATTCCAAGTTGGGTATTATCCCATACCCAACATAGGTAAAGCATTACGGTAAAATTGTTAGATTCCTCCTTATTCCATTTTATGTTCGTTACAAAATGAAAGTGGGTAACTATTTTCTATTAATATATTTTACTATAGCGTTTTAAACTTCCAATATCCAGAAACCATTATCCCCTTATCGGTAACAACAATTTTGACATAAATGAGATGACTCACAAGTATAATAAAACAATACTATTAACTAACAGTGGAAAAGTCAAACGCCTATATACATAATTTAACCTTGTCATATATTTATACTAAGCGTTTTAAACTTGACGTGAAACCATTATCCCCTTATCGGTAACAACAATTTTGACATAAATGACATGACTCACAAGTATAATAAAACAATACTATTAACTAACAGTGGAAAAGTCAAACGCCTATATACATAATTTAACCTTGTCATATATTTATCAATAATCACTCTTATTGTTAATGACTTTTTTCTAAAATATTAAAAATTGTAAATCGAATTATTCATTAGTGGACTAGTGACGGGCTATGGTGATGATGACTGAAAATTTTCTATAAGTACCATAGATTATGAATCGGAGATAAGTACATAATGTTATGTTTGAAAAAATATTCCTTCAATATTATTTACGCGATCTCTACATTATTATTAGTTGATTACGATATTTCTACAGGGGTTGAGGTTGGCTCGACTGGGCCAGCACTACGAACTTACAGAATATGTGCTTGTAGTAGCGGTACAATGGTAACCTAATTACAGGTAAAGAGACCTATAAATAGATGAGTGAGTAAAACCCTTTCATACTTAACTTTTGATAATAGAGCTAACCCACGTGGAAGTCCATGTAATTATATACAATTAATTGTGGGCAATTGTATTTTCTTATTCAAAATCTTTTTGTCCATTGAAACTATTAGGTGTAGTAATTAATAAAAAAATAATTGTTAGATCGATATTTTTATTGCTGAAAGAACAATGAAATCGCCCAGTGAAAAAGAAACCCACAGCGTGTTTGATTAAATTATTAATTAAGTTATTGGCGCCTGCGACAGCAATTAATAGGTTACAACTGTGAATCCAATTACTAGAAAATTAAAAACGTAACACGTACCACAGTGTTTGCAAGCGTAGAAATTTATTAATTTAAAATAAACAATTTTTTTCGGGTTTTATATAAATTATTACTACTAATTCCTTGTATTTGATACTTGTAGAGATTGGTATCGCGTTTTTAACTTAATACTTACCATATTTTGTTCGAAACCCGATCCCTGCTGATAATGTAAAACACAGTAGATACGAGTATTTTGTTACATTACTCGTATGCTATATTTTTGTTTGCAATGAATTCATTACATTCCATTTTAAAGTAGTACTAAATCGTAACAGTTTTTTCTGAGCTGGTTTTGTTTTTAAATTAAAACAATTGTGCTTAATTTGTATGTTTTAAAGTCAAGATTGTTTTGTTTCTTCATGAACAATGCACAGTTACTTTGTGTTGCGTTTTTTGTAACGTTTTAACGTTGAGTTTCCTTTTGTTTTCTAATGATACTTCTGAAGACTGGGACCGATACAACAATTTAGATTATTTACTATTTTTATATTTTTAAATTTCTAAGTGTTTATTTAATTTTGTTAGAATAGCTATGTCCTTATATTCCATCTTTTTGGTAGGTATTCGAATATCTGCACGTAATATTATGCACCTAGAATTTTATTACTTATTACATTTAATTTCTTGTTAACGTCAAATGACGTTGAAATGCAATATTTGTCTTATAATAATTTAATAGCGCAATATTGTTACTATAAATATATCACATATGGTATATATGTAAATAGATATATTTTATACATAAATAACTTGTTATTTTATGCTTACGAACATTACTCTTACACACCCAGGGTTGGCAAAGTTTGCTACTAGGCATTAAATCCGCCCTTGAAAATCTTATTTGGGGGAATAAGAATAAATAAATAAATTGGTGTAACCTTCGTATACACTAGTTATGATCGATATTAGTGTTGGCAATGATATTTTGAACTCTATTCTATCTCTATATACTATAATACTTATATCTTTTTAGCTACGAGTGCTAAAAATATTGAGAACAACAATTTTCGTAAAGTTTCCCTATGTATTCACCTTTGTCAATTTTTGCGGCAGCCGCGGGAAGAGATGAAACTCATATAAAAAAAAATCATGCCGTACCCACACGTTTGAGTATTCATAATATAAGTTTTAACAAAGTTTTATAAAAAAAAACAACTTAAGAGTCTATCTATGATAGCTTAGACAGCCAGCTTGTTAGCTGTTGCCTATCATAGCTCGAATAAAGCAATATTAACGTAAGACTACACGTATGTGACTCTTTGTATTTGTTATTAAATTAAGCTATTACAGTTTATAGCTTCGAGGTTACATTGAGGAAATTTTTTGTTACATTCTTGCTCTAGTTTCCTCGTGTTTGATATAAATATTGATATTTACTTTAATTATAATTGATGAAACTTCTTTTGGGTTTGTCCTATTTTTATATGTGTTACTGAATATTATTAAGGTAGGTAATTTACTCAAACAATAATTGCATAGAAATTACAATTGATTAAAAATCTTAAACTTATTTAAAGCGAGCAATTGTAGTGGCGTTTAAGCGGGTACCATCGCCATGGAGAGAGGTATAATGGATTTATCTATCTTATAAATAAACTAGTAAGTTGTGATATGTACATAATATATGAATATATATGGTTGACGATTTAGCACTTATAATTACATAGGTGACCATAAAGTGTCTATAAAAGGAGTTGACATCCTTAGAAATTACTAATATATCATATCTAAAATTATTTCAAGAAGTATAATAAAATAATATGTTAAATGTTATGCGATTTTCATAGTTGGGTTTATTAATTATAGTTTAAGTATATAAATTATCAATGCCGTCAAGGCGTAGCTCAATGTCCGGTGCCGGCACCTTTGAATTTGTTCGGATAATCTCCGTATATCCTCTTCAAAGAGGAAGCTTTGACATGTTCTCTTCATCGGGCAATTTACTATTTTTAACCAGCATTTAGTTCAAAAAATAATAACATCTCACCCTAAAGAAGTATAACTTCAAAAATAAAAATATTTTCCAGCCAGCGCCACAAAGGCAGAACAATGTTACAGTTAATATTTGAACATGCACAGTGGCCGTTTAAACACAAGAATTGACAATTTATGTACCTAAACTAACTTACCGAGTTTTTCTTTGCGTCTAGCACTAACAAATTATGATCCTAAAAAATGTATATAAGGAATTGTGTGGTTTTTGAGTCTCTGTATGCAGTGTGTATGTTCCGTGTCTTTAACAATGTATCCGAACCTAACGCCAATCTTATTGAACGTACATTTCATCAGATTAGGGATGCTAATGAAGAGTACTTGCTTCCGGGTTTTGCGGATATTCTTACGGCACTATAATATGGTGTAATATATGAGTTGGTTAAATATCAGAAAATATCGCCGTGGACGAAATCGAACAGGAGGTTGCGACTCGGATTAAAAATATCATATATTAATCCTTACTAGTATATACTCTTTATACCTAAGGTCAAGTGAACACATTATATAATACTATTTTTATTTAAGTCTTCTTTATTATTGTAATAATCATAAACCAATTAAAACTAAAAATTGCTTTCGCAGTAGCAAAAAAGTCATTTTAATTATGCTCGAGTCTCTTTATTTATAGATGGCAGAATACAAGTCTTCGTTTCACTATAAGAAAGATTTGCATACGCTACTATCGTATTCTGAGAGTTCTCGTTTTTACAAAATGAATACAATGCAATAAATACAATGAATTCGATAGACGCCCTACTAGTTCAAGGTTTTATGTGAGAGCATTGGACGAGCAGGGTTCAAAATTATGTCACACAAATATACAAAGACTTTATGAATATATACTTTTTTATTAATTAAAATTTATAAATAACATTATTACATTACATTTACATTCTTTTAAGATTAAAATGTTTGATTTCTTTCACCCACAATATATTCTTTGCCCTACCTAAAGATCGGCCTGATAGACAGAATACCTTTTGGAATTAAGTCCTTCAATGTGTACGTAAAATATTTTTTTTACTTGTGCAAATATAGAATAAATAACTAAATATTTATAAATTATTCTACTAAAAAATGATAAATACTTATAGCGTCAAGAGCAGAGGTTCCCAGACTTTTTTCTCATACACGACTTTCAAAATTTAGCTGGTTCCGGTGGACCCCCTGCATCTACAATTCTACCATATTCCCAAGAGTCCACAAAAAATGGGAAGATTAGATCTTACTATGGAAATTTGCGGTGGGATAATCACCTCTCCAACATCGAACCTTCCCATCTCGCCTACTGGCGACTTCCCAAATCCCTAAAAGGGGGCAACGCCCAAACAATACCTCCCTTAGCGCGTCCAAATAAACCACCCGCCTTCTTAGACGAAGAGAAAGCCGAATGTCTGGCTGATAATCTCGAGCTCCAATGCTCACCGAGCACCCTACCGATCGACGCCGACCTTGAAATGGTTAACAGCGAGGTCATAGGGATTCTCAAGCCCTCAAAACATCCAACCGATCCATCAGCCTATCGACCCATAAGCCTACTCAAAGTCTTGGGTAAGGTATATGAAAGGCTCATCCTCACCCGCCTCAAGGACTTCATGCTGTCCCGAGGGCTGCCAATCAATGAGCAGTTCGGATTTCGCACCCAACACTCATGCACACATCAAGTGCACCGCATCACGGAGCATAAATTTCTTCAGGGCTACCAAACTGGGGCACTTTTTCTCGACGTGGCGAAAGCTTTCGACAAGGTCTGACACAACGGGCTCATATACAAACTATATGAGCTCGGTGTGCCAGATCGACTCGTACTTATCATACGAGATTTTCTCCGAAATCGAACCTTACGTTACCGCGTCGAGGGAACGCGTTCCGAGGTTCACCCCATTTGTGCCAGAGTACCACAAGGCTCTGTCCTAGGTCCTACTTTATACACACTCTACACCAACGACATACCGCGCACTCGCGGTGAAGAGCTAGCCCTTTTCGCCGATGACACCGGCCTCTACGTGTCTGGATTTAAACCAGGTAAATGGTTTCGGAAATGGAGAATCGAGGTTAACCCCACCAAAAGTGCAGCCATGTACTTCTCGCAACACTACTCTCTCAAAACGCCGCATCTCCAAACTATAGAGTTATTTGATCGTCCAATCCCCTGGGAAAAGACAGTCAAATACTTAGGCGTCACATTAGATGAAAGACTCATCTTCAGTCCGCATATCAACCGCGTACGGAATCGAGCAGCGTTCGTCCTAGGTCGCACCGGTCTAGGTTGTACCCGTTACTTAATAAAAATAGCAAAATGACCCTGCGTAATAAAATAACACTATACAAAGCGTGCATCCGAACCATTATGACATACGCAAGCCCCGTCTGTGCGCATGCCTCCCCGCGTCACATTCACCGACTTCAGGTAATACAAAATCGTTTCATGCGCAAGGCCACCGGTGCGCCGTGGTTCTTGCGTAACGAAAATCTACACATAGATCTTGGGCTGCCGACCATAGATAGTACCTGATAGTGCCTGAAGCAGGCTTCTCGCCGATATTTCGACTCTGCCGTCACACACCGAAACCCTTTGATTGTAAGTGCCGCCACTTACAATCCCATCGCGAATCACAGATTTACCCGCGTCCGTAGGAGATCGAGGCACGCCTTCGACGACCCTGACGACGCAACCACCAGGGCCCAAGCCCTTCATAAAACACAACACACATACATTGCACCCTCATATCACCCCCGCCAACGGCGAGGGCATCGCAAACAAAGTTATTCGCGATACCGCCCTGTCACTGGCTGGTTCTCTCCAGTCCATACAGATAGAAGCGTTGCTGGAGTTTCTTGCGCCACTTCTTCTCCAGCGCCCACGCATTCTGAAGTGGTGGTACAGGTAGTTAATAATAATAGTGATTTTAATTAAGATAATCCTCTGTCAGAATCAACTGACCGAGCCGAGGTTCGGCCCTCTCGGGCACCCTTGAGTCAGACGCTCTCGCGAAACAGGGTAACGATCCAAGCCGAGGCTCCCTCTCGGGAGCCCTTGGCGCTAGCGCTGGTTACCCATATATAGAGGTCTCGACTGAGAGCCATAAGCGCTCGGCCACCTCTCAACCCGGTGAAACTGTAAAAGCCCTGGGGCTAACAGCGGCCATCAGCCCGAAAAAAAAAAGGAAATTTGCGTTGCGGCTGAGTTCCAACCACGAATTAATAATTTTCTAAAAAAAAGTGTGATTCGATTGGTTAATTAATTAATTGATTGTGCTGTTAGAGGGTGTTGAAAAAGTAAAGCTGGCCAATCAAACAAGTGATTTCATTCAACATTACTTTTTTGACATCTACTCACAGCACAAGGAACCAATCAGTTCTCACTTATTTTATTTAGAAAACTCCCATTCGGAGTGGTAAAAATAAAAGAAAAATAGTATGTTTTTTGTGTTGTATTTATTTAAATATGTAATTATTACACTATTAATTATTATTGTTATCATATTACAATATAATTAAAATTAAACATTAATAACGTAACGTAAATTTTCGTGGATCCCAGCTTAAGAATTATGAACCTCCATTTTTTTTGTCACGGCAACGTAGACCCCCATTGAGACCCCCGTGGACCACTTTGGGAACTAAGGGCCTAGAGCTTAGTTACGCGTTGTTCTAAGCTGAAAAATATCTTAAAAATATATTTAAAATAATTTTGTCAACTTAGTGCCGATCATGTGGATAATCCATCAAAGCTCAATATTTTTGTTATACCTTTGGCATAAACTTTTACACTGCGGTCCTAATTTGTAATTTTTTAACATATGAGTTGTTTGATATAATGAAATGAAAGTTGATCGTTCTAGTAATAATGTAAAGATACATTAACAGAAAATAAAAAGACTAATATCGATGAGAAGACAGCGAGTATCACACACGGAACATTTTTGCGTTTAATTTAGGTTGTTAAATACGTTTAAAAAAATCTCACCAACATATGCACCAAATTAGCTTTTTTCTGTCACACATTCTGTAACACCAAAAGGCCGAATGAGGAAAGGCTGATGAAGAATATATGTATGAAAACATCAGTGAAAGATGTGGCGAGGACGATGATATATTTATATATTGAGATGGATCATGCATGTCGTTCTGGTGTCGAAAAACTTGTCAAGACTGCAATATTGAAATTTGTAATCTCAGCATATCCCTTTGGTTGACTGTTTGTATTTTGTAACGATTGGGAGTGTCCATTGATCAGCTTTGATTGTGGTGTACGCAGCATGTTGCAACAGCATGGCTTCGAGCCAGTCTGCATCATCGCGCTCTAGCGACCCTGCGACGCATTGACGATGTTGTAAATCACTTTAACGAGACATCTCGTGTCTGATAATGCGGGAATGGGCTTCCCGGACTCACGTTATTCCTTGTTTTACCTTCCTTATTGTCATGTATTTTACATATTTTCAGTTTGCGTGTTGATAACTCCACCTTTGATGTTTTGCTGTGTACGATTTGATTTGAAGAAGGGATGACAATAATAACGTAGTTATAAATTATTATTATTATTATTGGGGATTTTTTTTGGTTGGTCAATAAAATAAATAAATAAAATACTATAAACACATAATAAAACAAATATATATAATATAATACATATATAAAGACCAACCACGGGAATCCCTCGACAACGGAGTCCAAACGGTCGAGGGTCAGGGCGAAAGGGTGAGAAAACTGCATTATTATTATTGGAGATTTTTTTTTCTATTAATTCATATATTAATAGTGTAGGCTGCGCGTATGATTATAGCAACTGTTTATTTAATTGTGGCTTGACCGTGGGTTGATGGCAGATACACTATTTCCATGGAAGTACCGGTATTATCGGTATCTTTCTGCGTGATGAGTTTCAAAAAATCTCCTCGATACTATAAAAAGTCTTTATAGTGAACATTACCTATTTTTTTCTTTGGAGGGTATTGACGTTCTCTTCTATTGAGAGCTTCGTAATAATTAAACCTTCTCTAGTGATATTTACATCCACATCCAAACTCGTGGAAAACTTTTAAACAACTGTAAGGTGAGTGTACGAAACTATAGCCAACTAAATATATTTAAATAATGAAAAGAAGATACGTCCGATAATAGAATATCATCATAATAAAATCATTTTTTTTTTATGATATTCTATCATCATAAAAAAATCATTTTTTTTTCTTTGCAAAATATATATACATGTTCTATATTTTGCAAAGGCGAAAATATCTAAACTTTTTTATTTGATAATGATAATAGTGTAAATTTAAAACTTATTTACTTATCATGTTATAACAATGAGTAGCTGGTGGAGTTCAAATGCAATCGAATGTTGTACTTACAGCTAGCTAAAGTTTATTGGTAACTGTCCCGATGAATCCTTGTAAGTAACACAACACGAAGCTTGATTCTTTTGTAATTGTATTGTTTTGGAGTCCCGTTAGGAATTTAAGAACGTGGCAGCGTACTCGAAAATATTTGCAATATCGTGCTGTTTGCAGATGATAAAATTTATAAAATTTTTAAAATAGAAAGACAAAAAAAATATACAAAAAAAAGGCAGTGAACAGTGCTGTTTTATGTATTTTAAAATGGTTTTATATAAATAATTTAGTTTTAATACGATAAAAAACTAAAACTGATATATTTTCGTTGCATAACGTTAGATTTATTCCGTGGTTGTTTTAAATAATGAAGTATGTCGAGTCGAGTGTTTGTCTAGGAATAGCTTTCAATTCAAAGCTTCAGTGGAGTGCCTTTTGTCTGCCCTAGCGGGAGGACCTTTAGTGCAATTTATGCAATTTAAAACATCAGGCTCCTCACATATATTAATACTGCGAGACTCATTTATTTTAGTAATTATCACACTCTCACATGTCCTAAGGAGTTTTGCTATGGAGTAATGCATAATGTAATGGTAAAATTAATTTGGCCAGTCTTCCACCCATATTGTTTGATAGATCTCCTATTCCAATCAGCCATAATATTAAAAATCTAGGTTTAATTATTGACGGTATACTGAGCTGGAGAGACCAGGTTGCTAGCGTCAGTCAGAGGGTAACTAGTGTTCTTAGGTATTCCTATAGACTCAAAAACTAACGCTCGTTCAGGTCTTGGTCTTGGCTTTCCCTCTGATCGACTATGGTGACGTGTGCTGATTTGAACTGAATGCAGATCAACTCAAAAAATTCAACCGGCTTCTAAACAACTGCATTCGATTCGTTTTCAATCTCCGTAAGTACGACCATGTTTCGTTCTACCGGTCTCAATTAAAGTGGCTAACTATTCGCCAGTGACGCTCTTTAAGAGCATTGACCACTCTTTTATTCTTCTTGGAGTCTCCTTCTCTAATTTATTTGTCTCCGTATCTTCCACTTCCAGTATCTTAATACAGTCAACAATAAGAACCTTCGCTCATGACATAATCGTTTTCTTCATCGTACAGAGTTTATGCACTCTTCTTTCTATGTCCAATCTATTCTTCTATGGAATGAGCTACCTCTTGGAGTCAGAAAGGCTGAGAATCGTTTTGTGTTTAAAAGGAAGGCGCGTGAGTGTCTTGAATAAACTGTCAGCAGATTGATAACACCATCATGTTATAAAGTATGTATTATATATATATGATAAAATATTTATTTATTGTATTATATATTAATTTATGTATCCTATATATTTATTGTATTGATATATATATTTTTTAAGTATATTTATTTTTAGTATATTATTAGAAAATATATATTATATTTTGGAAAGTAACTGTTATTTTTCACATTTTTATATTATATGTGCACCTAGCCTAGCTTCTCAATACCATCCTCAGGTCGACTGGTAGAAAATGCTTTTAGTATTATGTCATGTTCTTTACTTTGTGCATGAAATTTAAAATGAATAAATAATGCAATTGATGTTCAAATTGTATGTATTTTAAAAAAGGGCTTCTGGCACTATTTATATTCGAAATTCTTGGAAGATAGAAATTTTAAGATAGAGGCATTTCAAGAGCTACCTTAAAATACATTTACGATAACATATTGCTTATTACGTATAAGGTTTGTCATTTATTATATTTAAAAGCAAATCAAACAATCCTACTACTCTTTATCGGAATATTTGTCTAACGAATATGCTTAAAGCTTTCAGCTCTGGGGTTATAGTGGATTTTTTTTACTAATCGGGTTTCTTGCCGTTTCAGCAGCTGCCTTTCGAAGCGTAGGTAGAAACATCCTTGGTATAAGCGATGTTTATGTCAGTTTGTCTCGGTTCAACGGGCTTTGTTGTGCTATGGCTGATCGGACCGTACCGCGTCAGAAATCAAAAAGGATGTTTTTTTTATTTTCCCTCTCGTCGCTGTCGATCCCTACATATCGGTTGTTAGACACACTTTAGTTAGCTCCATCCGAGAACATATTTATTGTAAGTAGCAACAATGATAAATTTGTGGTATGTGATTGCTTTTCTGATATTAAATTTTACATACATAGTTACTTTTATTCGCAACGTATGATCCTATTGAGATGCATCAACTATTCCAGTATTAAAATTTTTGTGTAAGCTTGCGAGAGTATCCATGCGTTTCTTTCAACGAACATTCATAAGATTTTCAAGAAAATAATATCCACGAAAATATTTCCTTCCAGATTATCAGAGGGATGTGCAGCTGAATTTACTTAATACCCTTCTTTACGTTTATTGTTTATGTTTGAGACGAACGATTTTAGCTTGTAGTTAAAGATTATCGCATGCAATATATTAAAACCCTCGTGTCAATTACTGTCACGTTGTAGCTTTTTGTTTCTCTCCTAGCATACAGGGTAGAATTTTGTACGAACGTAATATCCAACTTTTCCCCAACATGAAATGTTTTGAGTGGATACATGTCCGGTGCGCAGTTGAGACGTGTGCTCATTTATGATCCATTCATCGTTTACAATATGGGCACTGGTAACAATCTCCGATGAACAAAGGTGGGAGCAAAACGATCATAACACGATCACTAACTAAATGGGCACGTCCTTGCTCGTTCAATTTACATTCAGATATCTATTTTTTAGTATTTCTATTTTATGTGTTAACTTTGAACATGAGTTAATTCTTAATTTAAACAAAAAAACTGACGTCTGTTCAATTGAAATGGAACCCTTTTTGTTTTAAAATATTCGTAATACGATACTAATCTATTTAATATATTAATGGTAAA
The DNA here is from genome assembly GCA_029286865.1 of Teinopalpus imperialis. Taxonomy (NCBI): domain Eukaryota; kingdom Metazoa; phylum Arthropoda; class Insecta; order Lepidoptera; family Papilionidae; genus Teinopalpus; species Teinopalpus imperialis. The sequence continues at coordinate 2,270,666 of JAGSMU010000037.1, read as the reverse complement.
AATGGTAAAAAAAAAAAGTATTTAATTTTTATATTTTAAAAATAGTTGTGAACCTAAGTTACGTTTTCACTTATCTGTCACAATCCTCGTGTGAATTAATAGAGCTGCCGTAAATCGGCCTCTTTTCTCCCTTTTATCCCGCTTACATGAAGCAAGTTTCGTGCCCTACATTCGGGTTCCATTCCCCTACATTGGTCTGTTAGCTTCTTCTACATTGACATCGTTTAAAAGGAAGACTTAACATTTGCTAAAAAAAATATAAAATAGTAAATAATATTTGTAAATGACTTAATGACTCTGGTACTATTTTATATAACCTTGATATTTTAATCTATTATCTAGCTGAAAATACGGAAAATACCTAAAAAAATATTGATTGTTCAAGTAACTTTCAATCTTTTAAATCACTGAGAAAGCACTGAAATAAGAACTTTGCACAGTTTTGTTTTGGTAATGGGAAAAGACTATTATTTTTTCATTGAAAATGTATAGTCAACTTCAATAAACACGATAGGCGAACCGAATAACAGTTATTCTCTACTAGTCAACCCAATTTAAATACTTAATTAAACAAACAAGTTTCCCCTTAAAATCATTCTACAACACATTTTCAAAACACCTATTATCATTACACAGTGTACGTTAAACACAAATTCAATCAATTAACACGATAAAGGATATAAAATTAAAGCTTTGTTGCTATAGTGGGTTAGTGCTGTACCGCGACTGGACAAAGGCTTGTGTCGATAGAATTTACCCTGTCTCTATATTGCAGGTCACGTATTGTACTCCGCTTATGTGCATTTTATCAATGTAAATATATTTTTTGGTAGGAACAGAATGGATTTCGTGCTGTTGACAAATATGTTTTTTTTTAAATGTCAAATCATATACGAGTAGTTCAATCAAGTGAACAGCTGATATGGCCGTGTCGGTATCGGGGTACGTTCGACTATCTCCGTAGAATTATTTGAACATTGATAAAACATTAGTCGATAAGCGAAACTAGGTGAGGTGTTGTGGGACACTAGGCTGGGGGCCGATTTCTGCGAATTACTTCAGATCTCCCTCAAGAACTTTGTCACATCCAACGCATCGATTAAACACGACTCGCGACCGAATTTATAGCTCAATAAAGGGTCTATACTTTAGATTTTCCAGCGACTGGTTCCAAAGACATGTAGAAATACGTATTACTAATTCAATATTCTATTATCATTCATCAAAAACGTTTCAACGTTTATGCTGATAATTATATACCTAAAGTTATACGAAGGAAGTTCGGTTTTTGTATCAATTTGAATCATTTTATTACCTTGTACATTTTTAATTGAATTATTTTATTATCGTCTTTTAATTATATGACTCAAATAATAAGAAAATACACTAAACTAGAACAAGACGCAACAACAAATAATATTTCGTATAGTATCATGGATTGCTCTACCAATGAATATGCACGAAATTACATACAAACAACTCGGTTCAAATATAATAAAGTGCTGCCAGGAGTATTTACTTTCATATTAATATTTTAAGCGAAAATAGACCTTGTAGTTATGTGACTTTTGTTTTGTGTTTTACCACCCATAGGTGAAAACACATTTAACCTATGGGTGGTAAAGTAATTTCATTGACGACGTACGTCAATCGCTAGTTTGAGTGTCATCTATTTAATTAGAACCTTCGTATAACAACCAACTGCACACGCGATCTTACCTGGCCAGCTTGAAGTTAGTGCGAATGACGTCATAATATCTGATTTTAGGGACAAAATAGCATGAGGCTGAGTGTGGTAGTTCCTTTTACATGCCTGTATGAAAAAATACTACTACTTTAGTTTGACCATTTTCATTTAAGTTTATCTGAATTATTTAATTAGGTATTTATATTTAAGTGAAATCATGTTCGTTTAAATATTATGGTTTAAATATATACTTGGACAGATATCCTGGCCTTGCTGTACAAACACCGCAGCATTTCGATATATCAACAGTTAATTTGACTCCTCGACGACCAAAATTTGATGGAATCAAAGGATTTCTTATAGTCCATATAGGCTAAGCAAAGAGGCAGATAATATTCTTCGGTCTTCTGTATAATCTGCCAAAGAGTATATATGTGCGAAAAGGCTTTAGTAATATAAAGCCTTTTCGGAACACGGCTTGTTTCTTTGATGGTAGGTACAGCTACCCATAGAATCTCCCAATATCGATAATATCGAAAAAAAATCTCTTGTTTAGCGGCGATTTTGGCTCCGCTCTTCATCTTCAACTTAGTCAGCTGGCTTTGTACGATAGACAGATCTCTAGCAAAGACATTTGACGAGTAATGTAATAAACATTTTATTTAATATACTTAAATTTTGAAGCCGTGTAGACTAATCTCTAATTTCCCTTTGAAACAAAAAGACATGTCCCCAGCAGTTAGGTGTACATACACTTTTTGTACTTTGTTTGTGTAATATATATACACAAAGGTAGTTTATATGTAAATCAAACTTTTATTAAATTTATTCCAAATGCCCTCCTCGATTTTGAATACAGGCCCTCAACCTCAGCCACTTGTCAATCGCAGCACGCATAACATTCATGCCTATATTATCAATCACTGTTTTAATGCAGGGACGCTTTGAGAGACTCAAAATTCTGGTGAGGTTTAGCGAAGGCTCTCTCCTCTAAATATTGCCATATTTGATAATCCAACGGGTTTAATTTTGGACTGGAGGAGGATCATTCGTCATGCCTGATGACGTCGATTACGTGAGTTAATGGCCAGTATTGCGTTTTTGCGGCCCGATAAGTAAGTGCTGAGTCTTGTTGGAATACCCAGTTACGAGAACAAAGTTCCACAACGTTTGTAAGGACGGTATTTTGATACACAACAGCACCAGTTTTCACACCTTTTTTACACAAAAACACCTCGATTAGGCCTGAGTATCTACCAGACTCCAAGCTAAACTATGAATTATAAAGCTTAGTCCCCGCGCTGATCCTCGGGATACACTAGCTCACTGCTTTATGTTGTGTATACGCACTTCATAATATTTTTTGTCGTAACTTTCTCCAAGGTTAACAATATTTTCTCTATTTTCGCTCTCTAACAGAGCTCGGGATCTCTAGAGGCAAAGCTTTTTAGTCACTCATTATGAAAATGCCCTATTTTTCGACGAGAAGCTTGGTGTTGGTGTCCAACTACTCTTTTGACCGTAGGTCTGATTAACTTCAACTGAAAGGCTAAGGAAAAAACAGTTTTTGCTTGGGGTGACCCACACTACTGAGATGACAGATGGGTTAATTCTTTGTTGGCGCGTAACCGCAACGGTGATACGCAATAATCGTGACTCTTTTCTTTTTGCATCTAATCCATTTTTTTTAAAAGGAACAAAATAAATTTCCTTGGGTAGTATTCCGAATTTAAATTAAGTAACGATGTGACAGGGAGCATATGAACGACTCGGTATATCCCCTATATGGGTTCATTTTAGACTTTTGTGGACTACACCCACTACGGCGACTTACTTCCGTTCGATGAACTTCCCATGTCGCCGAAATATTTTTGTAATGACATTCAGATTATAATACGATGTCCTTCAGCACCTAATATGTATGTGGAGTATCAGCACTTATATAGTCATTACATTTATCGCTGCATTATCTTCTAAGCGATGGTGTCATGGCCAGCAACTGTCAATTTGAAGTTTTTTTACTCCGCTGATAGGGTTTTTTTTTATTTGTCACACCATCCGTCCGCTATTCCTCCTACCGGGACCCACGATATATTTGCCTAAATATACAGATAGTCCGTCGTAATACATATGCATAAGATCGGGGGAAGATTCACATGCAGTGTCAAGAACACGGGATTTACAATACAGCCAAACCTGAGAACATTATATATTAAATATAAAGAATAATATATTATATATATATTATATACTGCGAATGAAACTCAGGACTCTGTGATTCTATACAGAATTCATATAGTTTAAAACTATAATATTTAAGTTTTCTTCTTAATGTTTTACTGTGACATAATTGTATTGAAAGGTGTTTAGTTGATTGATTGGTACATATTGATATAAACAGTGCATAATAAAAGCATCGTTTGTTTTGTATACGCTTCGCAATTACGAGAACCGTGTTCGGCTATGACACTGAAGAGATTTGGGTTCAAGGCCGGCGCTGAGAAATTGGACACTCTACCCAAATAAACCATTTATGCCTCATTCCTAGCTTCATATAAATTATTGTGAAAACATAAATATAGTCTTGTTATAAATATCATCTTATAGCTGATAAGTGTTATCATGGGCTACGGTTATCACTTAATGACCATAATATTATAAAAAAATTGTAATTGTCAACTTACATTTATTTTTTACATTATTGTTTTTATTACATTTTGTATTCTAACAGCAAAAAATATGGTAGAGCCATGCTTCACCTAGTTTCTGATTAGAGTATAAATGTGGTGTGCAACTGAAGTACAACCATATACTAACAGAAAACCGGCATAGAAGTAACCGGTGCGCTATTACATATAGTATGTGTGGGTATTCGAAGGCCCAAATACTTGTACAGCTGTTGGGTATGATGTGGTTTACTTCAGGGATCCGTGGATCCAATTACAGGTATCGCGGCATTAAATACCAGTGTTTAGAGGTAAATAAAGAATGTGCTTCTATAATCTTCGTTAGAGTCGTATGTGGATGTCATGGCGCTAAGTCTAAAAGACCACAAAAGCTCGACAAATCTTTATATGTTGTTAACTAAACGTTGGGTCCGTGCCATAACCGACCGAACCTTACAAAATCGATTACAGACATCTACTGATTCTCGAGTTATACAACAATCTGAATTTGACTCCACGAAGATGAATGATGAATATTGCAGAATTAATGTCGTTTGGCTTATTGACTAGCACTTATCTTTCGGCACGGTTAATGTTTGCAGGTGAGGAGGAGTAACTATAATAGGTCTAATCATTCACGATCAATCAACCCCTCTGTCCTTAGCCAAAGAGAAATGACAGAACCCGGTTGTACAGAGTTTGATTGCATGAGGGGCAGCTTCGGGCTCAAATGCAGAAGACGGTGCTTCTCGACACGACACGTATAATGCACAGGAGATTAAAATAAATATCCAAAAAAATAATTATAATTTATTTCAAGTTAGGTAAATAAAATTATTATTTTGTTAGTAAATATACATACATTTAATATCTAATGTTAAATAGTAATTGAATTTTATGTAACATCCATATGTGCAGTGGTGCAGTGGTTCATATAAAAACAATGCCGCCTATTAGCTATTATGGGAAGAATTTTATATATTCATTTTCTTTTTATATCCACACCCTGACGAGACGATCCATTCAAGACGCAGTTAATAAGCCCCTGATATGTTCCTATTTTCTGGAGTCTTTCGTCTTACGTCTTAACATCGAAATGTCTTAATTATCTGCTTATAAACTATTTCTTTATGCATTTATTTATAAGCAGAAAGTTACTTTACCTGTTATTACTTATTATTTATCAACCGCGAACACGGTACAGTTTACGAATGAAACCTTACAATTCGTCAGTTGTTGTGATTTAGTTAGCACGAGCTCTTGAAACGTCGCGCCAAGTAAATGATTAGTTAAATCTGTTACTGATACCGTTTGCTATCAGTATGATATCGTTGTTATCGTTCGGTGCGGTGTAATTTAGGACGACGAAGCGAAGAGGCCGTCATGGAATCTTAAGTAGAATGGCTACCACGTGGTTTTAAGTCGTGTTAGATGTTTATTTTAATTATCGGGATATCTTTTTAATATCTTTGGATACATATCCGTTATATATATATATATATTTATATTATAGAGCGTAAATAGGTTTAGTACGGTGATAAGATAGAAATATTTTCAATACCCATAAGGCTTGAAGTGTTATTTTAATAATTATATTACAAATGTATAGAATTCAATATTGGAATTTTTAATTATATTACTCGTGTCTCATATTTTTCGGTTAATAATTAATTAAGGATTTAAAAAGTTAGGTGTATGAATCCATCAATGTCTGGTGCGGAGGAGCTTGTTTACCCGTTAGCTGCCTTGTCGTGTTTACATTAACTTATCGTGGTTACGTTACTACAGGTATTGCCAGGTTTGATAAAATCCGATCCGGATTTTTTGATTTATTTTCATCCCACTTTTGAAACAAGTAATCAACGAGCATACCTTTATTGGCCATTTTCATTCCAAAATTATATGAAATTTTGGTCTAGTATATATTTAATAAAGATCGTGAAAAATTTGTGTAGAAATATAAGCAATGTGTTCTCAAATATTTCAGGACATTACGGTTCAGATTTATAATAAACACCTAAAAAAATTCTTACTTGGCATAAAATTTAATAATAAATATACGTACAATAATGCAAAGTATAATCAATATTCTACGCCTTTAATCGAAAGTCTAATTGTGTTTGCTTAGCCTACACTGACGTTCGTTTAGGCACAAAAATAACAGTGTGGTTAGAAAGAAAAACATGTTTTATCTGATTTTATACAGCATAGGTTCTAAATTGTCATTGTATAATATTTATTTTGTTACATTACGACTGAAGAATTTAGGTAGGTGTTGCATTAGGCAGCAATAGTAATGAATTGAAATATAATTAAAGCACTAAAATAGATTAAATCAACGCTCACAACTGGCACATAGCTCAACAGTCGAGATTTCAAGCATCCGTTGCGTAGTTTAACGAGCAAACTTTAGGAAAATGCACGCCAGTTATATTGTCAAGTAGTTAGGATGGCCCCGAGAGAAATGGTATTATCTTATAGGTGCAGTGAGGAATTAACATAAGAAGACATTTGAATTTTAAATTAGAATATTAAAACAAAGTCAGGTATTCAGGGCTTACTTATAGTAGCCCTAAATTGAAGAATTTTAGAATAAACTTATTAAGGTGTTATTGATAAGGTGGAAACGAGGACACAACGTCAAATAATGTTTAAGTGATGGCTGTTGCTCATGGCATCCATCGTTGTAAAATACTTTTGAAGATTGTCTTATAATATTACTAATGTTTAACTAAAATGTGGTTATAAAAATTAATATAATACTCAGAAATAACCGAATTACTTTGCACTGCGACGTTGCTTACTGTCAAGTCCAGATGCACTTTATTGGGATTCTGAAATCATTTTGCAATGCAAATACGAGTAAGTCGGAAGTTGAAAGTAATTTAAATTTCTTTTCATCTTTATTACACTTATTAGAAAGCACCGTGTATGTTATTAATTCGAAACCACGACACCACGACGCTAAGTTTTACTACTACTAGTACTACTATATGCCTTTAGGCTATTGAGGATTTAAAATGTATCTGTAGATTATTTTATCTAATTGCCTTTTGCGATTTATTTATTTATTAGGACATCACTCCAACAGCGTATAAATATGTTATAATACAATTAAAAAAAGAACAAGTAATTAATACGTTTTACATATGCATGCCAATAAACGGCATGTACAGATTATATCAGACACATTTATAATGCTACTTATGTTATATATTTACTAATTTAAACAGTTTATTTTTTTCCTTGGGCGAATATTGACTCTATTATCTATGTATTATGTAACTGTCTGTTATGTATTTTGTATCATAATCTGCTGTAAGCATTTGTGTAATTACGGAGGCACTCACTCATCGTCATATGCCTTAGTCCGATGCAATGCACGTGCAATAAGATCCGAGGAAGGTTCAGGTGTCAAAGACACGGGATATAAGTGCACCGCACTCAGAATTTACGTGTACTTTTTATTTGTATACCAAAAGTATTCGTGTGTCTGCCTATTTGAAAATAACACAAAAGATCGATATCATATGAAGACATTTTAATATCATGTGTCAAATAAACAAGCATCACTGGTAATAGTTACCGGATTCATTATTAAAACCTTTACTCACGACACATTAACGATCCGACGACGAAGACCTGATCGTCGGTGCCGACGAGAATTCATTAACAATTCCTTATTATCCTTCTCTACGACTCCACAACAAATCACTCCGCTCTGGTCTATCTTAGCGCAATTTCAGTAATTAAGTTTGTACAATTTAATCGAGCTTAAGCTTGATTAGACAAACACTGTACTACTTAAGTAAACATTTGAAGGAAATCGAATTCATTTAAATCCATTCCTTTGATTCCTTTCAATAAGTGTAAGTCAAATCTGGTTCTTAATTTCGATATAGTTTGTTTGATAGAATTAATATCATATGCTGTAATGGATAATTGAATCATAAATTAGATAGTTTTCTAAGTATCTGATAATCAATAAAATGATGATGCAGGCTTCTTGCCCTATTTATTTATTTATACATACTGAACAAGTGATGATAAGTAAAGACGTATGTACCTTACTCCAGGGCATTTTTTTATATTTTACATAATATACAATTATTATTTTAATACCAATTATCTTCTTGTAAAGTGTATGTGGAAAATAAATATTTTTTACTCTCTTTATAGACGGAATCCGATTAATTACACATTGCAACCCCATGTGCAAATAGAACAATAAAATATACATGCCTCCGAAATAAAAAACAATTTCACAAAGTAGTTAATATTCTCCATGCCGATTTCGATGGTAGCAACATCCTTTGTTGAGTTCTTTCTAAGAAACATTACTATTAAACGCTATTATATATTTTATCTTAATTTTAAATTTTATAACTGAAATCGTATTTCAGCTTTGAATATTCCAGGCATTGTGAAAGGCAATTGTGAATAGGGACTAGGTTTTATGTGATTAACTGTATAACGTCTACTTTCCCATAGCGAGTTATGTAGCACAGAAAAAGTTGCTGCGATATTCAGGCTTCTAGCTACCCATGAACCACAAAGTTCGGTTCATTGAACTATTGATATTTGAATGAAATTATTTGTAAAGTTTCGTCTTAGGCCTGGTCTAGAGTTGTGGAATCTGATCTCGTCACATTTTAGGGTTAAGTCATGATGTGACCAATTAGGATGTTTTGTGATGAAGCTGTTATACGATGTATTCATTGTATTTTGATTCAACATCTTTGTCTTAAGACTCTATGGCGTACACCCTCCGACGAGGTGGAACGACAGCAAGGTGTCTCAAGAACTCATTCATCATTTAACTTTTTATACAACGACTGCCAGGTTACAAAAACTTAATTATGACGAAACTGAAATTCTAATCCAACCTATTTCTTAAATTTCTAATTATTTAGTGCAAATGTGAAGATAATATACATGCATGCGCTAACACACAACGAACACATTCGTAAACACTCACAACAAACACACTTAACCCATACACCTACACTAATTACAAAAATCCGTATTGTCTTAAATTTTAATTTCTTATTATATAATATATTTTGTTATTTTATTTATCTTTTTACCACTAATGTATCCTCATACTATGTTCATACTGGTAAATATGAGCTGGGCCTAGTAACTTGTGATACAGGTAAACCTAGTACAAGCTCCAGCACACACAAACACTTGTATCATTCTTATTTATTCCATACCATTACTCGTCATTTTATTAATGTATATAAATATATAAAGTATATTGATGATGATGATGTTTTTGGCTTGATGTACCGTTTGTATTTGCAGACTAAGGTATACTCCCTTTAACTGTTTAACATAGTTACCTCACCATATATTAAAATATATTACGCCGCCATCTGTCATAGCAGTGATGGCTGCCCTACGAGTACATATATCCACCATACGACCACTAAACCGCCTATAAAATATTTGACACACGGAGAACTAGTATTTAATACTACAAGATTTTCGCTAAAAAAGACACCCTGCCAACGCTTCGTTCATTGTAACGAAGTCCAGTGAACGTTAAATTTCCTTTTAACCTGAATTTCACATTGTCAATGCTGGGAGTCATTAGCGACTGCTAGCGTTGACAGATCGATGTATATTTAGCCGTCATCAGTCATGGGATAGAGCGTGTCTAATATCATACCTTGGGTATTTATAGGCTAGAGTTACCGAAGTGTCGCGTGGAGACGGCGTTACTGCTTCATGCGAACGATTCATTGTGTACTCTTCTTAGTTTTAACCTGAAGAATTGACAGCGCAAATGATAAGTATATATAATATAATGTTGCATGTATTGTAATATCGTAATAATTTCTATCAGTTTAATTTTATTTAATATCAGTGTTTAGTTTGAATTTTACAAGTTATAGTTATACCTCCTTGCAAAGTTTTCGCAGTTATAATGTTTTCTCGTAAATCTTTGTACATGCATCAATTACATATGTTACATGTTCTGTGTTATATTTTAAAATGTAGAGATGGTGAACTTTTTTTAATTTAGTTCCTCCAATCTTCAAAGCAATTGGTTTTAGTATCGTATCAAGCCAGAATCAAGAAGAGGACCTTATTACTGATTCCGACTTACGTCGCGTTCTATTTTAATACTCAGGGTTAACAACGGATTTTCATTGTGATTTCTTATCGAGGATAAATGTCGGTGTCACGGGACATAACTTACCTTTAGATGAACAGTTTGTTCGTTTAATCCTAATATCATAAAAAAAAATTAATAATAGTTCAATTTAAATTTGTGATTTGCTGCAAATTCAAATGAAGAAACATTCAATGAATTGTATCATTCCAGCTAGTGAACGTTTTAACAGTTTCCGTTGATCGGTCAAACATTATCGGGTTATTCGAACGACCTTGTCTCTATTTGTACCACCTGGTCATTTGATTGTTCTGTGTACGACTACCACACTTTCGTAATAGGAAATATTGGCCGTTAGTATAAAACCAAAATTATAATAGAAAATAGTTTATTTCTAATATTGCGTTATTTGTGTGAAGTTAATTTTTAGTTGAATTCTCATGTTTAAAAATCCTAATTTTTACATTCAAACTATTTTGAACTTGTATAACATTTTGCAGAATACACGTCTACTTATTTTATATTTTTGCAAACTCGCATGTGTGATTTTTTTTAAAGAATCAAAAAATAAAATAAAATAAATAAAAGAGTAAGTGCTAGTGCTATTAACATTAATAACATCCTGGTTAACAACTCCAAATAAGAATTTTTTAGAAGATAAACAATAGTCTAACGGCGGTTTTCGAACCTACGACCTTTACTAAAACCTATAAAGTTCGCAGACCATAAGCACTTCAAATATCTTATTTTTATTTTATAGTATGTAATTTGAAAATACTTTTATATCACACATTGGGTTTAATGTTTTTAATAATATTCTGTTCTGTAGCAAACTGGCAAATATCAATAATAAAATCACACATTTATTAAAAATATACGTCCATATTTAATAATTATGAACATTCATTAAGGATACAAGGAATGATCAATATATTTGAAACACAATTAAACAGTGTTTTTGAAATAAAAAAAAAATACTAATATCAATGAGACACCGGGACTGTATAGTCTCATTGATATGTGAGAGATGTCCAGGGGCACCGGCCTTCTGTATTTGAGCCCGGGGCTGGCACTCCCGGATTCTCAACCGCCTCAGGTAATTCGTGAGGCTGGTTTGGATTAGAACGTTTTCCGATACTACCATAGGAATAACTTCATTATTACTATTATTATTTTTTAGGGGATATTTTTTCTCTATCTCCGCCCGGTGGTCAATAGATACAATAAATAAATAAAATACTATAGTGTATATATACTATACTTATAATATTATACTGGCATTCTTTTTGTATTGAGTTTAAATCAAAGGCTAGAAATCATCAATCAAAAGTTTGCTTTACTATAAATTTCCATTTAGGCTACAAGAGTGATTAGTTTTGATTTTGAAAAGCTTATTGGTATGTTGTTTATATTTTAAATTAATTTTTTAATAATATTTTATTTGATTTTTTTTAATTTTATAAATATTATTTTTATTTTTGTGTTATTTATGTTAGATGAATAGTTATAGTTCTTTATGGAAAGTCAACATTATGTGTATGTTGCCACTCTCCCTAAAGTTTCCCTAAAGTCGCTCTAAGGAGCGTGGTGTTGTCAATTATTTTCTACCAGTTCTGATCACTCGAGCATCAAAGCACTCATTTGCTGCCATGTAACTATCCGATGCTGGTTGACCTGACTGTTAAATATGTAATCTTACCATGTAAACATTTCCAATTGATTATATCATGTCCGTATAAAAAGAAATGTGTGTGCAACCATAATGCAGCATAGGATTGGTCCGACAACGCCGACGGCCAATGATTACATTAAGTGCGGCCTCTGTGGGCTATAGGACCGGACCGGTATTGCCAAACTGTAACCAAGTTTACTCCATTAATTACTCTGATAGACGCTGTTTGTCCATTTTTGGTTTTAGGACAGAATTGAATTAAAGGACTCACTGAATAGCAGCACAGAAATATGATTATGATTTTTATCTTATTGATGATAATAGTGATGTTTTGAAAACCTATCAAGGAAAAATATTGGAATAATACTTTGTAAGAATTTAAAGCGACATTTTCCTTTACCGACGAGGTGTTAAGTTTGTCACTAGAAAAATTAGCACTCTTAATTAATTCTGTTTTTATCCTTAATGGTGAAAAGTTTTCATCAGGAAAACACAGAATAGTATAGTTATCATCGTTTAGGTGAAATATACGAATATAGATGATGAAAACCGTAAACCTGAATTGTGATGGTAAAATTAAACCCTACTCCCAAAAATTTTCATTTTTTTATATTTTTTATGAGAACTTATTTTTATAATATTAGGTTTGGCAAATGAGCACGCAGTTCATTTATTACTTATTCCTGTAAACAGACATCCACGACATGCTATTGGTGGTAGTTTGTGAGGGCATTGCATTCAAATCAGCGTAGCAATAACTACCACGTAAAATATTAATTAATAGTTCAATCTCCGACATTGTATTAAAGTTGGTTGTTAATTGCAATTTTAATTTTATTTTAGATGAGACCACTGTATGGAGTACAGTATTTACCAAAGACAAACAAATCTGTACTGGAACAGAATGGCAAAGTATATTTCTAAACCGTTTCATTAGAAGTATTTCTTAAAAGTGATTACTTATTTTCTACTTAGGCAAATATAAGTCCACCGAGTAATGCCGATAGACCTTTGCATAGTATATATACTATTAATTAATATGTTACAATTTTTGGCTCTATCTTTTTTATATTAATACATAATATTTTAAGTACATATTTTTATGATGTTAGGGTGGACGAACTAGTACAAGGTTGTGATGTTAAGTGATGACCACTTACCATCAAGTGAAACTTGTGCCTACGACATCTACATGGATCCTCAATAAAGATTCAAGATGCACATGCGTTGTAACCACCTACGACTGAGATGTAATGCATTGTTACCTACGTAATGTACATACATATATAATTGATTTTTTCCTACATTGATTAATTTCTACATACAACATACGAAACCCAGAAGAGTTGCTGGTATTTTATTCTGTTGCACTTCAAATTTGCCAATGTCAAAAATGTATCTAATATTGTTCTTATGTATTTGTATTCTCGTACACGTTTAGTGACAAACAATTTGCAATTATCAATAATTAAATTAGCTACACTATCAACCTATAAACACGTTATAAAGATTCATTGTAGAAATGCTTACAAAATTTTGTATAATATTCACAGACTTCAGTCTGTAATAAAAGCAAAATTACAAGAATAAGTCGCGAAAAGCTCACGGACCCCTCAGTTCCGTGAGCCCTGTGTCCGATGAAGCTGTAAGAGCCGCTTAGGCTAACAGCATCAACATCAACAGAATCTAGGAAGTCGCGAATTTATATAGCGGTTGAAATCCCATCGGGATTTATATCAAAATAGCCTTAAGTAATGACTCGGACAATTTACCGTACGGGTACCTATAATATACGAAATAAGATACATACGGAGCTTTTGAAGCTCAAATTATATTATTACCGAATATCAGTTAATTGGTACAAACCCATAATTCAGCAATATTATATATACTATATAACTGAAAAGAAAACGCGAATTTCTAAAGTAATAAAATAAGAAAAATTTAATAGTTCCCTTTGGTCGTAACGTGAGTCTAAAGTAAAACGTTTTCTTGTTGTGATAGCTTCAGCTTCACAAATCAGGATTATACGGGTAAACTCCTCTACCGTGTATTAATGAGGGAGATACAGAAAACATGGTGGAATAACACGCTTCCTACGTCGTTAATAAAATAATGCGTCGCTTAGAGCGCTCGACCCACAATTAAAATTTAAAGTTTAACAATACAATTTTTATAAATGTCTGTTAAAGGAAAATGTAAATTCATAGTTATACTAAAAATACACTATTTATAATTTATAACAATAGCACCCTTTTTTTATACAGTGATTACTAGGTTTTTTTATAATTATACGTTTTACAGAGTAAATTTTAATATAAACAACTTAGACTACTTTACATAGAATAAGAAAACCAAACCCTCCGTATCAGTTTTGAGTGTGTCTGTTTGTCTCAGCTTATTTTAGTTGAGTTGGAGTTAAATTTCGGTGGTTTTTATTGTAATAATTTATTCGAGACGGTGGCAAAAGCGAATCCATGCAGCTTTAGCACATGCAGCTGTAGCCTAAATAGATACCTGTAGGTAGATTTTTAAGTTTTATTTTGAGCTACATTTTACTCCAAAATACAGTTATTGTCTCCCCAGAATATTTTATTTAAAGAGAAAATATGTTTCGTAATTTAAATAAAATTTAAGAATTTTAATATAATATATTATTTAGTATTATTATATTTTTTTTAAATTACATAATTAATATTTTTGTTTTTGTTTCAGGTAAGGAAAAAGAAGAAGAATGAAATTTTCATGTAAATATACTGCGGATATCTCTTTCACTATAATAGTCTATATTTTAGTCCTTAAATATATAACTCTCAAAACAATCATTAAAATTTATTAAAATATTTCGCACTTAGATGATGAGAAGTCGTATAAAGAGAAAGGAGATTAAAGCCAAGATAAAAACGGAAATATAAATAAAATACAGTTATAAAAAAAATAAAGTGTTATAATTTAGTGAGACTAATCAACGCTTTCTCAGCTGAATTCTGTTTTAAGCTTATCTTAAATAATCATAATAGTGTACATACATCATTAATATGTACAAGTTAAAAATAAAGGCAGTTAAAAGTAAATTAATGTTAATTTTAAAATGCGGTCTCTGATTTTGAATACAGGACCTCAACCTCCGAAGCCAGTTGTTGATCGCAGCACGCACAACGTTCATGTTTATATCAGCCACTGCTTTAATCAGGGATGCTTTGAGATCCTCCATATTCTGTTGAAGTTTAGCGGAGACTTTGTATTTCGATTGAGTATGGCCTGGCTGGAGGAGGGCCATTCGTTGTGCCTGATGAAGTCGATTCCATTGGTGAACAGCACTTTTGCGTGCTTGCTGCCCACTGAGTAGGTATTGACTCTTGTTGGAAAACCTCGTATCGATTTTCAAACATTGTTAGAAAATCGATACTAGAAAGAAGTGCCACAGCATTTGTAGATGTAGATCTCGATTCGCGCCCAGCTGGTGTCCTCATCTTACAAGCACGGTCGCGCCTTTACGGTCTTTGTAATCCGAATCTTTACCTAATAGTTTGATAGTACAACGAATAAACCTCCACTACTTTTTAAATTTTGCAAAAGATTATGAATCTCAGTCGGCGCGAAAGGCGGCGAAGCGTAAATAAACCTGTACCGGAAAATAAAATTAAACACGGATGTGACAGAATTTTTGATCCTTCTATGTATGAAATTATCATATGGAAATAAAGTAGCAATTTTTCTGCAAATGGAAAATGTTTGTATCCCTCACTACGTAAGTAGATTTTAACACTGGAAGCACTTAGCGATGATATGATACGATATAATTGAGATAGCGAGTTTTGACTGATTTATTTTCAGATCGCGATTCAGAACGCTAATTAAAAGTTAATTTTTATACTGAATTATACAAAAACTCGTAAATATATTCACTCATATTCGGTACTACTCACAAATAATAAACGCTTATAATGAGTGTCCTAATTATAAATGCAATATACACCTTTTCAATTAACTGTAAAAATAAAAAATACCTACATATCGTTTTGTCAGTTATACCTTTTGTGCTGGAATTAACTTTAAACAAATATGCGGGCGATTATCCACTCCAATGTTTTATTTTTTAATTTACAATAAAGTATATATGAATGTTTATAGGTTGTTGAAATAATACCGATAAATTGATATCTAATGTTTTGGTATTATTATCGTGCAGTCAACAAACACCTCTTTGTCTTAAACTATTTATGCTTAAGCTATTATATTATTAGTGTATAAAAAAATACTTTTTGTTTTCAGGAGATTTCTGGATAGGATATTGATATATCAATAAAAAGTACTTTTAAAATCACCACGGACATACGATGAAATTAGTAAACTATATGATAATGAAATATTTATTAATTTCCACAATTTATATATTAAAATAATTGACATAATTTTTTAATTGGAGCAACATGTGAGTACAAAAAATATATAAGTAACCAAAAAAAAATGTGTACTAGATGAATAGACCAGTACTGCATGCAGCTTTTCATTTCTTACAAGTGACACCTTCGCGACGAGTTAGAGTAATGAATTATTCACTCATCACGTTCGCACGAATGTAAATACGAATGTACGTCTGAGAATAAATTAGTTTAAATAAAATTTAATACACATTCACTGTTTGTAACATGTAAAAATGACTGACAGATAAATTAGCAGGCAGATTGCGTACCCCAGTCGATCCCACCGACACGGTAATTTATTGCGATACGGTGCTGTTACAAAGGTAATGATTATTGCACAATTCGTATTTTGCTACCGTAGCGGAAAATGACCGCAAGGGAAATGTTATGATTAAGTTTATAAACCTAGTATTTTAAAGCAGAACAATTGAAATAGTCACCAATTGCAACAAGATTATTCTCTATATATAGTATATATAAATATATATATTTATATGTATATATATATATATATATATATATATACACATATATATATATACTAACTTCAGACTGGTTTATGTAATAATAATTATAAATGCAGTCTTTGGACATTCCACACTCCGAAACAGTTAACACATTATATATTAATCTATTGAAATAGACCTGTTTAATTTGAACAATATTTCAAAAATATATACAATATTTATATATATATTGTATATATATATACACACATATATATATATATATAGGTATATATAGTTGAGAACGAGTAATTGGCGAAAACATGAATAGAGTTTTCGAAATGTCAGAAGTTTTACGCTCCACCAATTCTATGCAAAGGGCAATCGTGGTATGCTAGCATCGTTTAGGCCACCTCGCTGTCACCTGCACATAAGTGTACAAGTTCAAACGGTATTCAAATTTCAATTGCTTCCCCACCAACTTACTAACGCACCCGACATCAATGGACCCGTATTGGATTTGATATACGCGATTTTACTTCACTATGTCTATGCACGAATCAAACAAATCAAAAAGAATCAAACAATTGTGTGAGAGCTTTGGGAGTGTGTCAATTCCGAGATGACATTTCTGCATACTACTCAAGTATTTAAAACTTTGTGTATAAAAGTAGTATTTTAACTATTGACCCTAAAGACGTCATAAAATATAGTATACTTTAATTAAAACGGATCATGTTATTGTAATTTTTTAACAACTAAGATTCCCAGACAATAAATGTGTCTCAATAAAGACTGACAAATACATTTTATACTATATTCGTTGAACAATCATGTTAGACGATCACGTGAACGGCGGTTGAAAATTAGCCAATTGAGATTGAGAATTGGGTACCAGCGTGGACCGGCTTTCGGTGACAATAAGTAGCATATAACGTAACGTACCGATTTCGCCTTGAGTCTTGTTCTTAATTAGGTTATCACAATAAATACGAAATCGAGGAAATAATTAAATATGAGAAACTTCTTTAATTATTCTGGAGTTGCTCATATTTAATTATCGAAGTTCGACGGAAGTGGACAAACATGTTTTTACTTATATAATTAAAAAAAAATGTAGCAACTTTTGAACTTTTGAACTCACGAGCTTGCTAATTTGCACGTGCTATAAAATCCATTAGATTATCGGTAGCCATTTGATCGTTTCCTTCATTCCACTTGGAGCTCCCAAGTGGTTAAGACATCCAGGAAGCGTTCTCCATGGGCAAGGTTCTCATACGTACAGTACGATTGTGGTGTGGGGTAGTGTTATCGGCAGTAGTAGTGTTAAAATAGTGCCCGAACATCAAGGTTCCAGTGGATGTGTTGTGCAACGGAGTACGGGCGGATTACCGCCCTATGAGTGCGTCTTAGTGCGCACACCTGAGTGGACACCTGCGTGCGCTTCTGCAGCGGCGACCTTTGTGAGTTGCCACACCCTCTCGTCTCAGAGGTAGCTATTGTTTGTTCTTTGTTCTGTCGCATTAGGCGACAGATCAAAGAACAAACAATAAAAGTACACACCGTACTCAAGACTCCAGGTGTTCTGTTGTTGTTAGGGTTTATTAAACTACTGCCGCAAGGCGGGGACAATAGCGTTTGTACCACCGCGGACGGGCCCTAAGCCCTTAAGCGTTATTAAAATGGACAGCTGCACTATACAGGCATTCTTTTAGGCGGCATGCCCAGAAGCGTGGGCCTCATTCATGCGTCACCTAGAAGCACTGCGGATTGCCTTCAGCAACAGCCCGCACACCCCGGACCCCGTCGTCCCGGAGATCGGAGTGCCTTCAGTGCACATCCCACCATCTAGGGCAAAACCAACCACCTCCACCTCTCCCCGAGCGCGGGCCACCTCCGATTCAGAATCGGAGGCGTCCGACTCAGACATAAAGGTAGAACCTCCCAAGTCAGGCGCGGGCTTCACCCTTGTCTCCTACAAGCGGAAATGCCCAACTCAGCCAGTCGTGATAAACACGGCCACTTTCAAGAGGCCAGGATCGGCCTGCCCGACCGCAACGCCGGCAAAGAAAGAGGCGCCTCAGGCTCGCCGAACCCAAGTGCCCTACGCAGAGCCCAAAGTAAAGCCCCCTTCTCCTGTCATTTTGCAGAAGTCACTAAAAAGCCAATGCCCCTCATTCTGGCCACCCTGGACCCAACTCCAGAGGGCAAGGCCATTTTTGACCTGAAAACTTTGCGCGGCCTCCCCGGCATATCCGTTGAAACCCCCCCCTCCCGGGCGCGGACTGGTCGGACAGTGCCACCGTTGCCAATATTACGACCACTTGGCCAGAAACTGTTATGCCAGGTCCAGCTGCGTCGAATGCATCGGTGACGACGGCACAATTGACTGCTCTCGGCCGGCCGGAGTTTATCACCAGCGTGCTGTCTATGCGAGGCGGAGGGTCACCCAGCGAGTTGTAGCGGGTACCCCAAAGCGCCGCATAGGCAACGCGGTGGGCAAGGCCACAATGGCAAGAAAGCCAAAGACAATAAAAACACAGGGGCTTCTCAGTTCGCCCCAGCCATTACCTTCAAGGCTGCGCTTGACCCCAGGCCTGCCCCCACTTCAGCTGCAGCTCCAGCTCCAGCTCCCCAACCCGCTGCTCCGTTGCAAGCCCTTAAAGCCCCTGCAAAGTCAGCCTGGGCAATGCCGCCAGCAATGGTGCGCAAGCAAGTCGTGCCTATCTTGAGGCCTTAGCTCTCGGTTCATCTATCACCGACGAAAACTTATAATGATGATAAATGGGGCAACCTGCTAGCGGACCTCGAGCCTTTGAATACCACTTACTACCGGTTGGCGCAATATTCATCACGCTTCTCTCCTGCTGCTCCTTCCCGGAAGCGGAAGCCTGAAAGAAAGCGAACGTCATCGGGATTCCTAAGCCGCACAAAGAGACCCGCAGGTCAGTCTCGTGCTTTTCGCGTATGATACCGCCCTATATTATTAAAACATACACAAGGGCCGTATTATCATTCGTCTCTAAGCCGCCTCGCCGATTGGTTTCGGTTACGGAGAATCAATATCAACCCGGATAAAAGTGCAGCCGTCTTCTTCAGGAGAGGCACAGCCAACCCATTCTGCGCGGCACCAGTACCTAGCCGTAGACAGCTAAGACAAATAACTATCAGCGACCGACCATGGATAGAATCGGTCAAATACTTAGGGGTCACCTTAGACTGAAATCTCAGTTTCCACCAGCATATCAGAAATGTGAGAAATAAGGCCGCGTTCGTCATGAGCCAGCTTCACCAGCTCATCTGCGCGAAAAGTAAAATGTCCCTAAGACATAATTCCATTTTATACACGTCCTGCGTAAGACCCATTATGGCCTATGCCAGCGTTGTCTTCGCCCATGTAGCCATGGCCTATGCCAGCGTCGTCTTCGCCCATGTAGCCATGACCTATGCCAGCGTCGTCATCGCCCATGTAGCTACGAATAAATTAAATCTCTTACAGACGGTACAAAACCGTTTCACCCACATAGCGACCGGAGCAGAACCGTACCATCCCGACATCAATCTGCACAGTGACTTACACCTCTACACTATTCTGGAATATTTTCAGTCGCTCTGATTGCGCTTATTTGCGAAAGCGCTTTCGCACTCTAACCCGTTAGTGCTAAACGCCGCAACCTACGAGCCGGTACCGAATCTGGTAACTAGGAACCATAGACCCCGTCACGTCCTCGACAATCCCGACTTCAAGGGGGAGCCGAGTTCTAGTCCGTCCTTCCCATCACACACCATTGATATCTCACCGCGTTGCCCTCGACTTCGAGCGCAGCATAATCTTCGCGACACCGCGTACACTAGATAAACCCGCGTGTCAGGGCGGTTCTCACCGCTCATAGCTTCCGATTAACCAGAAAATATGTGGCGTCCGTCAGAGGCTAGGTCCGTATACCTAACCTCGAACGGTCACTAGACATCACCATACATTCTTCACTCTGGTGAATCTTCCAATAGCTAGGGAACTGGCAACTTAGGTGGCATTCTGGTGTATGAGCGCTTTGGTGTAAGTAAGAGTAACTGTCTAACCAGCTCACAGACCACTCAGTTCCGTGAGCCCTGTGTCCAATGATGCTGTAAGAGCCGCATAGGCATCCACATCAACAGAATCTAGAAAGCCAATCAAGATAATTGAAAATATTTGAAATATTGTGCAATATTGTAATAATAATGTAGCACTGGACAATTTTTATATAGTATTATAATCTACAGTTCTCGGACTTTATCAGTTGTAAAAACATTCAAAGGGTATGTGTAATGGACTCGAGAGCTTTTGTGTAAACTAACGCTTTGTACGTGTGATTCGTGCACCTGCTAGTTTTAATAGCAGGTTATTTCCTTCAGTGGTGACAGAAAACATATTGAAACGAAACATCACGTAATCATGTTTCACCTAACCATTTATTGAGAAATGGGGATTTCATATGTTTTCATGATTTTATTATCCCCTATAAGAACCAAATAAAGAAAGTTCTTTATTTAACACAGAAACTTATCTATTAACGCTTTTCGTTGACAACATCATTAAGATGATAATATTATATTATAAATATTGTATGGTGATCCTGTTATGTGCGATACTTTATTTTATATTACACTTAAAAATACAATATAATTGCGAAAATCATGTTGGATGCCTCCCCAATTTTCTGTTTGTTGCACAACCTTAAAATAAGAATGAACATAATTTTCCATTTAATTTAATGACAGTCGACATTTTTAGCTATAGCAAAAATATTGATATTATTTTCAGCCGTCATGATAAATGTAAACAAAGCGTTACCAACACTAGTAGCAGAGCATGTTATAACTATTCTACGATGTGGGTAGTAATATTTGACTACGCCCATTCTTCGACCGGAAATACCAAATGTCGATGTATTATTTATCCACTAATTAAATTTTCCGCGTCAACTTTAGAATAAACTTTTAATTATTACCCCACGATGAGTATAACTCATATTAGTTCCCGTTTAACACAAGGTCTAATAATATCATATCATAGTAAGGTATAAAAAAAGTCTTCGAATGAGACCTCTTTTCAGGTAAAATGTATATCTATTTATTTCCATTGTCAGTCAATTATCTATGCGCTATTTATAAGGTTAAATTTTCCTAGCAAATGTAGAGTAAACTCCTAGTAGGTGGAGCATTAGATGTTTTATATAAATACCATGTGTACTACCTCTGTGCCTGGCGTATGTGTACCATGAAAAAGCCTTCGATTGCGTAGGAATTTCTGAGATGCTTCAGTCCCTTCAGCGGCACCAAATTATTTGTCGCTATATTTAGGTGCTGAGACGTTTGCATAACATGGCAATTATGTCTTTCCAGGGACAGTCCAGCAGTACTAAAGCTATCAATAATTACACCTACCTGTTAACAATTGAGCAAAGGTGATGGTGATGTCATATGCCCGAAACTCTTCACCACTGCATTGGTAGATGCTTTCAAGCTATTGAACTGGAAAAAGTTATCGGCGACACAATGGCGAGTACATCATTCACCTTCGATTTGCCGTTGTTAGCTCTTGAGATGAACAAGGCAAGACGAAGGTAATGCCTTATGTCCTTGTCACATCTATATGGTTGTTATGGTTGGTATGGTTGTTGTTGCTAGAAGTTGTTGAAGTATACTCGATACTTACCTAGGGCAAATAGTTGACGAAGGAGTAATTCAACGGATCGTACCCGGATGGGCAGCGTTCGCGGAACAATGACACATCTTCTCGTCCAACATCTTTCAAAGTCAAAAAATCAAAGACCAGTCAGACCAGACCAAACCGTGTTTGTGCCTCTTTATCGTGGCCTCAGAGTTAAGGCGAGCTATGGAGCGGGCTATGCTCGGTGTTTCTCTGTTTGATAGAATATGCTACGAAGCATTAGCTCCGCATAAAGGGCGACCAAAGAAGCTCAAAAGGTTAGCAAGCTGATGCGGCAGTTGATGGGGAAGAAAGGTTCTCGAGTGGCAACCTGGACTGGTCATAGTTTAGGACCCCCGCACTAGATGGAGCGACGACGTATGCAAGTTTGGTGGAAGATAGGTGCAGGTGGCTTAGGATCGTGTTAAGTGGGAATCTATGGTGGAAGCCCAGCAGTGGACTATGGACAGGCCATGATGATAATGACGATGTATGCAGGTGACTCATATCGTGTTTCGTAACAATCTGTGCAGTGTAGTATTATGTTCAGCATCATATTTTTTTTAAATCCATTTTCTTAACATGAATAAACATATTTTTGTTTCATTTATTTCTTAGAAATGTTGATATCCTCTCAACGTATTCCTTCTGAGCGTGCTGGAAAATAAACATTTGTAGTTGATATTAGGAACTTAACGTTTACAGAGCTATTTAGCTCACATCACGTGACCTTAGTTATAACTCTGTTCGCTCATTATTTGTTTAGTGAACGAAGTTTGATTCTAAAAATTTGCATTCATGTGCTCGTTTATCATTTGAATCGATTTTGAACGGATAAATACACGTTTTTGTACTTTTGCTATCTTCGAAAAAAGAAAGTTCATATAGCCCTTGTCAACAAACCAACTAAGTCAATCTTAATGTTTATGGAGAATTACCCGTCAACAAGGCAATCAGGAAGACATTTTTACAAAAATCCAAGTGATAACGCGGAGATAGCGATAAACGAGATGGAGGCCATGTTGAAACGAGTAACTAAATTTTATAGTGATTTTAAAAATAATTGTATCTAAGTAAACTTACACATTCATTATATCTTATAATATTAATTAAAGATAAGTTAATAAATATTATGTTAATATATTTATTAATAAAATTCTGTCATAATGCATCAGATGCTCCAATATATTCCTAGTTACAGGCAACCTTTACCTATTTGTTGGTTGTGGAACAACGATTGGATTTGGAATAAGCAGTTAAGATTTAACGACCCATGGATGCTAGTTTATTGCATCTGTATCGCTACTGACAGGAAATTAATATTAGTCGAAACATTATTGCCTTGCAAACTTACGTAATATATGGTTAAATTTAACAAGTCCATTCAGTTCCACAAAATTACACATAAAACTAATGAATTCCGTATACTGTATAAAGTTCTACGCATTCCTTGATATATCTCAGGAATACGAAGAAAATTATATTGTACTGTACTTTTAATTGTATCCTTTCTCAGGAAAGACTAAGATACCAAGCCAATTCCTTTGTAATAGTACAAAGTTTCTTTACCTATTATTCTATTTCTTGATTTTTATTCCATTTAAAGTTGTGATTGTTCTTTTTATATTAGTATGAAAATTAAGATTTATTCGTGGCTTCTAACTCCGGCTTCTACGGTAATTAGGTGCAGTATGAAGTCCATGTCGCGTACCCATATTACAATTTTACTATACTAAACAAACTATATTGCATGAAAAGCCCTAGAAATTACACAATATAACTTAAAATAATATAAATTAATATAATAATAATAATATAATAATTCTTCAATAGACAAAAAAGTGCGTGTAACCTTTTTGCGCGGCTGACGTTAAACTGAATGTTAAATATGTAAGTAGAAAATTATAAATAAATAATGTTTATGACAAACATAATATAATAACTAATATGAAATGATATATTGTAAATGACAGGTTGTTCATTAAATATATTTTACTTATATTTTGATGAATTGATATATAAGTTTCAATAACCGCGTTTTATCTACTTACGATCCCCGACTTGTGATTATACAAAATGTGAAAGGGGAAAAACGAGTACAAAACATAAGTTATCCTCCTGAGAAGCGATAGGGATGTGGAGCAGTGTAATGCTGCTTCACGTTGGTATTCTGCGAGGGCGTGGACCTTCCCCAGTCGGACCGACCCGTTCATAATGCAGCTTAAAGCTGGTCGCAGCATGGTTCCACTACTGCCGTATAAATTGTTTTTAACCCTAGCGACAAACAGTGTAATTCAATATGATATTAATGAAATTTTGTTGTCTGTTTATTTTAATTAGAGTTCAGGTGGATTATCAAATTCATTCCCTTTCCAATATTTGACAGTAGTAAGATTTAGTATAGTAACCTGGTTAAAGTAAGTAGTAAAAGTAAACTGGTTTCGTAGTCGTTCAGTCTATGTTTCCCAGCTGAAGAAAAAAATATATGTAACATATATTATTAATTATCGGGTCTGAGGGTCTGTGTCTATTATTAATTACTACATTGAAACTGAAATGGGAAGGAACCGACGAGTGATTCGTGATCGTGCTTTGGGTTTGGTGTAAATATTTAACATCGTCGGGTAATAATAACCAGACCGAATTGACCTAGAGAATATAAACAAGCAATTTGTATTCAATTTGACGTGACAAATACGAGAGGTATTTGTCACGTCAAATTGTCATTGTCATAAAAAATTTCGTTTAGCCATAATATAGTAATCTAGTAACGGCTGGTTATTATTAGAATACATCAAAAGTAAAGAGGACTTATGTGGAACGACTGTGCTCATGTTAAATGTTTAATTGTTGGTCGACCCGTGTCCCCACAGCGTAACGTCAACGAGATTCGTCACAGGTTCGAATGAATGGAAACAACGAAGGCTTGAAGTCTTAAAGGGGGCTAATTGACAAGTTTGTTGCTTTTGCAAAATAACAGGATATGAACCCCGTAACTTTCTGAGTCCACATTTCGGTCAGTGGACCCGAGTTGATCTGCTAAACTACACCAGATTAGGTAATACTTTCATCACCACTACATACATATATACACACACCTACGTCATTACATATATGTAGTATATATTTGAAGGTCAGGTAATGTGAATGTAGTTTATGTCTTAATGATTTATTTTTAGCGTAATAAAGTAGTAATTCAAAATATCCTTAATGCTGATTTCCGGTTATTTATTGCTGTATTTACTAATATATATTGTGAGAATTATACCATCCTTGATGGTGCTGTCTGTTATAATTCTGAATATTGTAGATGGGCCAAATTATTTTCTTCTTCCTTCCTAGTCATTTAAAATCAGTGCAGGATATAAGCCTTTCTAAGAAATCTTCAAAACTGGCGCTGGTTAGATTATGTCCAGATCAGATAACAATTTTAACGCACAATGATGAAAGATCTAAAGACACTCACTGCCTTTCTTATCAGGTACATATTATAGAAAACATAGTACTACAGGCCATTAAGACAATACAATCACAATCATACTAAATACACATTTTAGAATAATCCAGTTTCGTTATTCCATGGTTTGGAGTTTGAGTTGAGCAAGTTCAGTACTGTACCGACAACCGCTGCACATAACAATGTTCATGTTTGCAGATAACTTTACTGTTAATAACTATAGACAATCGTGAACTAGTCAACTTGCTCCTAAGTAATTTGCACGTTGCTCGTTTTGTTTCCTACGCCCCGGGGTCCCATTGTCCGCTACAACCCCTGAACCGTTCAATGCCAAGTTAATTAAGCCCAGACTCGGCGATGAGATTAAAATTATTGGAAAACATCAACTTTTAATCAGAAGTAGAGGAGTTGTTCTTCAACTATCTAAAGGAAGAGTTCTAACTATAGGAAGATGAACCCGTTTGCCGGAGCTGTATTGGCTAAACAAACCATACGTTATATATTCACTTATGTAGGTTTACTTATTTATTTACTCTTTATTGCATTAACCTATAAAAAATTAAAGGTTAATAACAAAATAAAAATATATATGCATAAATTTTTCAGTTGTTTCGGTTGTAATATTTTTTCATAGCATTTGTTATGAGTACTTTTTTCATATATATATTAATTGTCTATAAATATATATATATATATATATATATATATATATATATATATATATATATATATATATATAAAGACAATTACTGGGAAAGGAAACTAGAGCTAAACCTAAACTATAATTACATGTAATTACTAATTAATATAAAGATGATGAAATAAATGTGAGGCTAATGTTATATCTACATTAAGAATTTTTAAGAATTTCTCTTACATAGTTAACTCATTTATTAAGAAATACTAGTAAAATATATTTTAATTTCGATCCAAAACTCATAAAAATTGTTTTGGAATATCTTATTTTGTTTGTTTTTTTTTCCTACTTAAAAAAATACAATTCAAATAAGTTCGAGCCTGGAATGGAGTGGTCCAAAAACATCGTAAGTTGGTATATGTATAGTAATGATTAATAATCATTGCTTCATTTTCATTTTACTTGTCCTTAATATTGTTGTATTTCGAATGATACATTTCACAGGTTCCACTTTAATAAGTAAAGTTATTAAAATGGAAACTATTCTTAAATATATATAATGGAACGCCTTAAAAATATACTGTTTTAAATGAAGTCTTAGTTTTCAATGGTAACTCATCTGCATAACGATCGTTTATCTGTCGTGTAGATTAGATTTACACAAAAAAAACATTAATATTCTAACCGTATACTAAACTTTACTTTTTTTACTCTAATTTTTTTATAGTGTCTTCTATTGTACGTGGGTTTGGATATTTATGAATTTTCCATGAAAGATTAATACACGAGTAAACTTATACCCGATATTATACTCAAGTACATAGCCAGAAGCTTCTTATTTCTTTTATTAAACATTTCTTTACTAGTTTTTCATCTACCATTTGAAGTAACACCGGCAACACCATCCACCATCCTCAAAGTACCATCATTTATTAGTTTTGTAGATATTTTACTATTTTCCTTTAAAATAATACTCGGTTACCATCGGAATTGACTGCTTCATTATTTTTTATTGTGCCGACGTGTGAGGAATTGTAGATTTTTAGTGAGATAACGTTGTTGTCAATTAAGTTATAGTTAGTTAAAGTTAAGTAATACTCGTATAAACCAATTGTCTTGCTATTGAGTTTGTTTTAGAGAAAAAATTTAAAATATTAAATGTTTCTTTCTATTAAATGTAACTTTCTTGCCATCAAAACTAAGCTTATGCTGGTTATTACTCTTATACTGCCCATCTTCGATTATGTGTGTTGGTCGGATCTAAAGCAAGATCTCTTAAATAAGGAGTGGAGTCTCCATAATAATTATTATGGAGACCCTTGCAATTGCATTAGGTACATCTTTGGATTACGTAAAAATGATCATACAGTACAATATCGTACACAGCTTAAATGGCTCACAATCCGTCATGAATTCTTATATGTCTTGTTTTATATATATTATATATATATAATACGCGACAGAGTCCTAGTCTTCATTTCTCGCGATAAGATTTTTTGCTTCCTAATGGGGTTTCAACGAATTCTGGCTTTAACAGCATTAACAACCTTTGTAGTTCTAACAGCACGCGGCCGCCCCGATCTTTTCTGGTCTTGGACAGAGGAAGTGTTGTTGTATCTGTTGATAGTATGATATATTTACGAACATACGGCTGATACCAAGCTTTTGAAGTGTCTGGAATATGACCGACGGCTCCATACCCACTTTGTGCAAGGCGGTCACTGCAATCCTATTTTCTTTAACACCCCTTTCCATATTGTATTTTGATAATGAACACGAAAAAATATGTGGTATGGTGCAAAATCGAAAGAAGTTTTTAAAATAATATACTACGTGTTCCAAATTCAAAATAATTAAAAAGTTGAAGAAAAAGAAAAGTTTTTATGTAACAGTATTTATGGCCAGATTAGTTATATATAACATTTACTCTTCTCTTTCAGTATATAATTTTTAAAAGTATTTATAATAATAAATATTTATAAATTAGTTATTAAAATAGAAACGACGATTCGAAAATTTGAAAGTAAAAGTTATATTACGTAGTTGCAACTAACCAACACAGTTCCCAAAGCTCGGTGGCGGGGTAGAAGTACGAGTTTATTATCCAATATCATGTGACTCGTGTCAACAGAGGGAATTAACTTATTAGGAAATGAACGATATTCCCCTGAGTCCAAGATAACGCTATTAACCTCCCATTCCAGCGACTTCCACATTGGATTTAGAACAGAGATTATTATAATAATGGTTATATTATAACATTATAACAAATTGATAAAGAGTCTAATTTTAAATAAGATATGATATATCAATTCAAATACGATATAGATATAAATAAAAAAGTCAGACAGCCAGAAACTGACTGTAGGAACGATGAGTAATCATGATCTTATACAATTCCATCTTATCATTTCTATTTCACGCGGTAACTGATGACATACGGAGAACTACAGGGAGTTAAGAGTCCATTCTGACCTTTAATTTTCGGTGATCATAGACGTGAGTAAAGCGCAGTGACCCTAAATTTCATCAAGACATGTTAATTATAGCTTTAACAGGAACCTTTAAAGGTCGGCAATGCATTTGCGACTCCTGTGGTGATGCGGATGTTCATAGGCGGTGATCACTTACCATCGGGTGGGCTATTTGCTCGTTTGCCACCTATTCTATATAAAAAAAGTATTATACATAAATATTTTTACACTTTTAAACGACGATCGTTGTTGGATCCACCTAAAATATAATTGTACATTCCTAAACAATATGAAATTGTATTTCACGTATTTTAAGTCGTTAAAGACGATCTCTAATGCAAGAGGCTACGCTGACACACCGGTGTCGACGAGGCGACCTACATTGAAGTGCAGAGTTGTGCTCGGCTGTAGAGCTCTAACTTAATTAGCGGCCGTCAATGTTGAGCACGCTTCGTGCCCGGTTCTAACTACTTCTGTTTCCCAAGTTCAATCCTTTTTAATTTTGTTAAAGAGGGGACAAGTCCATTAAATGGATAATTAACTTAGGTTTGAAATAAAACCATTACTGTTAATTCAAATTGATGGAAAATTGTCACGGATAATTTGCATCGAACACTGATAAAAATGGTTGGGTTAGTTTACGGTTTGCATTTCTAGATAACTTTGTGTATACCCTTTTAGTAAAATTAAACATTTTGATTTGGGGAATTGCAAAATGATCATTAATGGGAAAATAAGCGATATCTAAGATAAGATTGTAATAAATGTTAAACTATACTTTACTAGAAAACAATAAATTTCACAAATATTAAAATACACGTATTATTCTCAGTCAATAACATTTATTTGTCATCGTATGCCATAACATTTATTATAATAGATGGCTTGACTACCTAATACTAATGTAAAAGTGTCAGTTGTCGTAGCCCTCTTTGGATTATAACCTATAATTTAGCTTTGGCTTTAATGGACACTCATATTGACACCATGGGCGGTTTCGGCTGAATAACATAAAATTGGTTTTTAAGTTGAGTTGATTTTATATTATAATTGTTTCGATTTGTTGTCATTAAATTGGTCGTTTTGGATTTAATTTTTATAGTTTCATTAGATTAGCCGTGATAGCTAAGAATAATTTGCAATATTAGGCGCTGATTTACCACCTGCTTTGCGGAAAGGAAAACGTCATGAGGAATCCCTTATGATGTTTTCCTTCATGTCTAAGTAAAAAAGAAACTATTACGAAGGCACGTGTTGTCCGCCAATCCGCAATGGGGCCGCGTGGTAGACTACCATCTTCTCTAGAGATCAAGTCTGCTATTATATAAAAATAGTAATATGGTACTCTCAATTAGATTCTTTTATTTTTGTTATTTTTCTTTTTTCTCTCCGGTCTCAATTAGTTCCTTTTCCGACCTTATTCATGATATAAGCTCGACAATAATAACTATCACATGAGAGTTTGCTGTAATGTATATAAACATAAAATTTCATAATAAGTATGACAAACTAGACTCAATGTAATAAAAATTAATATTTGTTCCGTCATTGGTTAAGTGCATTACAAATAATGCCGCCTGACAATCTTCAATCATACCGAGCGTATATAAATCTTCTTATCAATATTCGAATCTTCTAGTGTGAATTCTTGCAATACAATTGTCCACGTTCTACGTATATGTCATTTATTTTTGATATATTCACCGCATGTAGTTGCATGAAGGCATTGTGATATGTAAATATGTATGTAAAAACAAACTATACCAAGGATGATTCCTCTCTATCAAACGCACATTGTCTGGCACGCGGCTTCGATGCGAATTTGAGGACTTCACATGTCTTGAATAATTTTTTATTTATTTATAAAACATGCAAGTTTTTATCATGACGGTTTTTTTTCAATTTGAGCATGTGGTAATTCAGCACTTAAAATTGAAATTAACAATTTCATTGCTGCCGGTATTAGGGAACGAACTCGGTTGGCTTGTGAAATTGATATGTATTTACACAAGCGATCGCTGAGATTCTAAACTAGCACAGCTCTTTATACAAACGCACATGAAATAATTCGACATTTTGGGACACTTATTATAGGCTCTTAATATATTGATACTGTCGATGTGCTGTTGAGTCTACCCCCTACCCTCTGCGGATGAAGGCAGTATTCAGGTACCTTGGATAAGAAAATTAGTGGCATTTATTGTCTTTTGACCTAATTGGGGTAGACATAAATAGCAAGTTAGCTTCATCTAAAATTTACAGAAACCCGTCAGCCCACTGAAAAATGTCGAAGCCTAATCGGGTAATTGACATTCCGATGGATTTATTTTGTACCTCTTTCACGGCACTGTCATCTGAGTCATTTTTTAAGTAGTTTGAACGATTCATCGACGTGGAAGCTATAAGCTGCAAACAATTGTAACCAATTATTTTGACATTTTTAATATAAAATAGAGAGACAGCAGGCATCTAAATAGAAAGGGGTTGTGTCATTTCCGTTTAAAAAATTGTGCAATAAGCTGTTTGTTTTTTTATTAAGTACATTATGCCATTTTAGTATTTATTACTTTGTTGTACATCTTTAGAGAGAGAATTATTTTAAGGATGTGAGGGTAATTGTTGCTGTCTGGGTTGGCATCTGGTTGAGTTATTAGTTACTCATATAGTTCTAAGGAACAAGAAACGTGAATTTTACTGTTTTTTTCCCATTCTATAATTCATATTTATTGGATGGGGTTTCATTTAAAAAGTTACTGCGTACACAGTTTAAATAAATATAAAAACAAAACTTATGCGTCTTTCCATATCATAAAAATCAGTTATTCTTTCATTTTGTATATCTTTTTTTCATGTAATTACTATTATATAATTAGTCGCCTCCGGCCTCTCTTAAACCTATCCATATAATCTCTTTCCCGTGCCTTTCGCATCCAATGAGATTCACTACATATTTGACTGGAAATGTTTTTTTTTCGGACTGATAGCCGCTGTTAGCCCCAGGGCTTTTACAGTTTTACCGGGTTGAAAGGTGACCGAGCGTTCACTCAGTCGAGACCTCTGTACATGGGTAACCTGCACAAGGGCTCCCGAGAGGGAGCCCCGGCTTTGACCGACACCCTGTTTCGCGAGAGCGTCTGACTCGAGGGTACCTGAGAGGGCCGAACCTCGGCTCGGTCAGATGCATCTGACAGAGGATTATCTCAATTAATATCTCTATTATTATTATTGGCTACATGTTCTACCACTTCGGAATGCGTGGGCGCCAGAGAAGAAGTGGCGCAAGAAACTCCAGCGACGCTTCTATCTGTATGGACAGGAGGAAAAGTCTTTCACTTTACTTTCCTTTTCTCCTATTCCTGTCCCTTGATACCCACTCTATTAAATTTATAATTATTTTACATTTAATCTATCTCTTGTTATTCATCTTACAAATATGTCCTGCCCAGTGCTATTTGATTAGTCCGATTTTTTTACCGTTTTTAGTCCATTTGACGTCTCAGTTTGCCGTTGCAACTATGATAGCTTTGGTCCAAGCACACTTCTTTCTACTTCTCATTAGCAGATAGCAATACTTTCTTCTTCCTCGTTATATAAAGACTACATCTGGCAACCATATGTTAGGTTAGGTTAGGAAGGAAGTAAACGTAATAAAAAATCAAGATGTTGTTAAGTTGGCTGGAAATACTAAACATAAAATATTACGAACAAAAGTACCCATACAGTTTTAAGTCCAGCCTTATGCTCTTGAATGTTTTCATATATTGAAGGGTTCATATGCGGTCAAGTACAGTGGGAAGTTTAGTTCTTTCACCAAATGGAAAATCTTCTACAAGAAACATTCGGGAGAGTACTGTGAATGTTTTGGCTTACTTTACGGATACTGGAATTATATTTAATAAAAATATTATAGAAATTAAAAAGATGATGTCAATAATAAAAAGTAATATAAATATTTGATTGAATAATTTCGTTGATTTGTGTAATTGCTAGTATCCATATTTTATACTGTCTCAGTGTATCATTAGTTTAACGTTAAATATAGACCACGGCCATAGATTACCAGAAACCATTATCATGAGCCCCGTTGTTCAGCAGTTCTAGTCGTGGACACTGAAAACATTATTAAAACTAAGGGGTCATTTTTCGCTTCCTATTCATCATCAAGTTGATACCTCCTACATAAGACAGAAATTAAATTGGTGCGATTGAGGCGATATTCGCTAACCGTTTAAAAATTTTAACAGAAACCAAATATAAATTTTGGATTGTTTTTTTTCCTATTTTAAAGTCGACTCGATCAATGATCGAAGTGCATTATTATGTCGGTCTCTGCCAATAATATATTATTTAGTAATATTCTATTCTATTCTGTTTCTATTAAAAAAAACATAACTACAATAAGACTAAGGTATCGTCGCCTTCCAATCCGGTATAATCCTGCTCCAACAGCAGTCGAGTAGAATTCAACCGTTACCCCCACGGCCATTTCGATGTACTAATCTACTTCCATTACTTTAGTAATTTAGATTAGCAGTGATGTTCTAATGTTCTGAAGGTCCTTCTAAAGCGGTGGTCATATGTACTAATTCTTTTTTTTTTTTTGCTTTTTAAAAATATTTCTAACTGTTACTTAACACTACCTAACAATCCCGTTGACCACTCCAACTAAGCTTAAATGCTTATGCTAGGTCACAACAATGTTCGAATGGCAGATTCGAACCTCCGATCTTAAGTTTCGCAGACCGTACTCTAAATCGTTAGGCAATCGACGAAATTCTAATCGTTATCATCACTTTCAATCAGCCGGCAAACAGTATTTCGATTGAGTTTAAATAATTTTAAGCTTATTATATTTTTATTGGATCTTCTAGTGTCGTAATCTTCCCCTATTTCACGTCATGTCAAAATTAATGATCATAGTTCGAAGTATTAGGATAGTAGGACCACGCTGCAGCGTTTGTGGCTGAAATATGGATGGTTTGGCTTAACTGGTCAAGGACTGCGTCCTCATGACAGCCTGAAATATCAATATAACGCAGCTGTGTTTCTTATGATGGAAGTAAGTATTAAGGAGCTTTGTTACAGGTAACGAGGCATTCAATCTCAGCTCTCAGAGTGACAATGCATGTGTATCTTGAATCATTGTTGTATGTATAAAGGTAGATGTCATAGATTCTTTTCTTATCATCAGGTGAAATGTTTGTCTGTCCTTGGTAACATCTAAAATTATAAAAAATTAACAGATCTCGTTCAAAGTTGTCTTTCTTTCTTACTTAAAAAGCATTGTTAATACAATTAAATCTTTTAGGATTATTTGTCAGTAACTTACTCTAGTTTTAGATAAGGTGGTTAGGTAATGGTAGGTATAACCGTGTGATTAGACTATTTGGCATCGATCCTTGCTTCCAGTACCAACGAAGGGCAATAATGGAGCAACAGACAAATTGTTGTTTTTCTTTTCTGCGACACGGCATTATAACAGTACTGGAATTGTATCATTTCGTTGATACTATCATACATCTGAATCTTATATATTGCTGCATGACGTTAGATTAGAGTCGAGGAGAACGAAAAATACGTACCTTTGTATTTGTATGACTACTCGTTCTTTTAAACCCTAAATATATTAATAAAATATAAACATAGAAATATATATATCAGATACATATATACATATTGTATAGTTAGGTTAGTTAGGGCCAACTAGTAGGTATCAGTAAGTGACAAATATATTGCCTGAATCGACAGTTTTCTATTTTTGCTACAATTTTCGTACTTATACACGTTATTTTCAAAATATCTGTATCACAATACCTGATCATTTCATATTGTGAGAGATCTAGGTCCGTTCGAACCACGTCGGTTAGCTTGAGTAGCTAACAACGCCTGCTCGCAGGCTTTGTTAGCGGTTTGACGTAACATGTTTTGTTTCACTGTTATATATTTCAATAGTGGTAGGGAAACGTTGTTGCATTTGTTTTAAGCCAGATAGGGTCGGCTAGAGCAAGTGAGCAGTACTGACCTCGATGGCTTTATATACTGAGAAATCATAATATAATTCCGTTATTATGCTTGAAGTCTATGACGAAACCGATCAACTAATTACAGGTGTCAATTCACCAATAATAGTCCGCCGATTTCTTTTACCACGGTACGAACGCAGACGTTTCTAGCCGCTATTTGACATTGGTGTTTTCTTGATGTCGTCAATTTTCTACTGTACCCAGTTATTACCTGCAGCCTGGCTCTATTACCCATTTACATACAAATGTTATATACATTAAAACAGGAATGTTTCACTGCTTACTATATTGTCACTGCGTAATCACGAAATCCGTTTGACAAACAAAATACGTCCCATTGTAAATTACTATTTTTTACATTTGTCACGTTCCGTATTCGTCTAGCTAAAAATGTTTTATGGTAGTCTTTTCCGTGGCTGGTTTATCACGCATGACCTTACATCCCCTAGAGTACACTAGTTTCTGTTCGGATCTTTGCCCACTTAGACTAACAAAAGGTAGTCAGTCTATGTGTCATTCCACACAATACATGTGTCGGCCATATCTCACCGAATTCTGTTAAGCTGGTTTAAAATAATAAGGTAGCAACATAAATTTTATTTATAACTCATATTCTTATAAAATATCTGTACGATATTTTTTTATAAAACACACAAAGCTCTATAGATTATAGTATTAGTGATCAACTTCAATATATTTGCCGTAGCTTTTAAGTTTAAAAATAGAAACAGTTTAAAATCAGGTAGATGCTTAAAATTGTATTAATCCTTATTTTTTTGTTGCTTAACATTATAATCATAAGAGTTTATAGAGGAAATATTTTAATGTACTTGGGGACCTTCAACATAAGAGCCTACTCCTTTTTTAAAGGCCGACAGCACATCTATGATCATCATGACGTCATCATCACGTCTCTGGTACATTCATGATTCAGTAAATTTTTGGATGCAGCGTGACTTTTTTTAAGTTTTGTATGAACCCGAAAAATAGAAATTAGTATGTTCAAGCCAACTGTAATTCGAACCCACAATTATTACTCAATCATGACTCCGACAACCACTAAGCTAGGACTGCTTATCTCTCGAATTAGTTTTTGTACAAAAATATACCGTTTTTTCTAACGAGATTATATTCAAGCTTTAAAATATTGATCGTTGTAACTAAATAAAACTTACATTGTTTCGTTTATAATATTCTACTTTCGTTTATTATATTTCTACTCAACGACATAAAAATAATAAAGTAACCGCGTTGTTGGATTTGTACTTATTCCAGTTATACGGTTCCTTGTTTATTTCTTCCAGTCACTGCTTTGGCGATAGGATGTTCCGGTGCTTCGTTCCAAGAGCTAGATTTCTAAGAACAAAATTTTCCCTCGACTCTTCGAAGTTCAGACAACTTTTTTCAATTGATAATTAGAAAAGAAAAAGAAAATATGGTGGGCGATTTTATAGAATTATTTCAAACTGTCGGCACGAAAATGCTAATTAATCTGGCAGTACGAGTACAAAAACCATCAAACAATGTTGCCTGTTACTAAGCAAAATATAAAAGGTTAAAAATATTTGCATTATTCGTTAATAAAATTTTAATATTCGTTATCTTGCAGACCTCCGTACTATGGCGCTTTGTAGCCATCAGTAATTGGCTCCACGGATCTCATTACAGCAGATATAATACAACAGCCTCAACTTGGTTCGAGCAAGACATCCTTTACAATTGTACAGTCCTATTTTCTTTCTGTTTACTATATATATATATATATATATATATATATATATATATATATATATATATATATGTATATATATATATATATATATTTATAGTAAGCAGTAATGTGCTTTTACCAGGTACAAGTTGCTTAGAACCGCTGTTCGGTTAACAAGCTAACAAGAGATTATTTTCAATGCATCGCTGCCGTGGATCAGGTCGTATTGTCTATAAATACTTAGTATTAGCGGCAGAGTGACAAGCTGTCACTGCTCGCCAGCGGTTTTGAACGAGTTGCTGCTAGCAACATTCACCTAGCGCCCGCCCAAACATCAAGATATTTCACGGATAAGTCCTGTTGAAAAAAAACGAATTGTTTAATATTGTGCATCGCTTAGTTTACATTCTTGTATTTATATATAGTATAGATCGAACATTATAATAATCTTTATAAACGCCCTACAATTATGTGGTAAAATGATTACATATTGTTTTAGTTTTGTCATAATACTTTTGCTTTGTGTATTTATAATAATTTTTAAAACATTAGGGGTAAAACACGGATAGATAATTTATCTGATGATAAGTTATGACTGCAGCGCATCACATCTCCATACATCCTCAACAAAGATTCAAAATACAAATACATGGTATCTGTGGGGACTGAGATGGATTGTCTCGTTACCTGTAACTGGGTCTCCGTATCTGGACTGCAGTGTGACTTTGATATAAAATGTTTAATACGATTGCACATGAATCCAATCGAGGCAAGTTACGAGTGAAAAATTTGTCAACACATATATGTATATCTAACAACAAAGCCCCTAACTCTATCACACCACAGAATGATTACGTATGTGCATCTTTATTGTTTATTGAAGATACATTTTATTATCAGCTGAGACTACCTAACATCAGGTGAAACACTAGCTGGCTCTTCATACTCTACAAATTCTACAAATCAACACTCACTACTCTTGAAAACATATGACATACCTATATGAATGTCCTTTATTTGTTTTGCCCAACATGGTATCCCTACGCGTCTGAAGTGATTTTGGCATAGTTGCCATGTGGAAGACATCGTATCTCACACCACTATTTTTAGTAACGGCATAATATATTATAAGATTGTCGATGATTTATTGGGTATAACTTGTTTTCTAAATTTCATAAATGTATTAATATATTATAAAAGAAGAAAACAATATATAAGAGAAGTTTTTTCTCTTTCTTTCTATTCTATAGTCATACAGATTTTACATACCAATACCATCATACCGAACACCACTAAATATGCCAATGTTTATGAGATCCATAAATACGACATACGACTGACTGCTGTACACTTTACCAAAAATGTAAATAAAGAATAAAATAAACTGAGACATAGGTTGACACTAACCTTAATACTACTTAGAGATTTTAATAAAAGGTAGAACTATTGGAAAAACAGCCAACTTATACAGTATGCCTTATTGACAACGACAAAAACTTTCAGAATTTCCAATACCTATTCAGTGTAAAGGATGAGAAAATCAACGTAAATAAATATCTAATATTTTTGAAACAAATAAATTTATCAAAATCAAACATTATATTTGTAAGAGTTATATAATAACACTGTAGTTATTTTCGAGCCGTTGCATAAATGGGTCGCCGGATGGATGACCACCTCCTTCACAGAATAACAGGATAACGCTGCAGTATCCGGAATAGCGAGTATATGGATCCGGGAATCCAATAATAGGTAACGAGTCTAGAATAACAAAGCTGATGCACATAAATCTTTAATCTTTGTTGAGGATGGACGTAGCAGTCATGGGCCGGAGCCACCACTTAATTTTTATTACTATTCGGTCAATTTTATGTACTTCTATTATCCTCAATATTATTAAATCCTCAAAATGATATTTGGAGGATTCCATAAATTTTAAACTCGATCGGGAACGGTTAACTAGAAAGAGAATTAAATGGAAAATAAACAGTATAATAAAAATAAACAAACGGCTCCCTTTAACTATCGCAAAAACAGGATAAAATGTCCCAGCAGCTAACCTACCAACTAATACATCAAGCCTGCCCTGACTTTTGACAACGACCAAAAACTTTGCGATATGTTACTCTGTACTTATTCAGTGTAATGGATGAGTCTCGTCGTTAGTCAATACTTAATCCTCAAGGATACTATAGTAAGTTTATTTAAATATGTTTGCTAGGAATTATACATAGCTATATACATTAAGTTACACACACAATTAAATAGTTTTTGGGTACAATTTTGGTATACTTGTCTTTCAAATTGACATGCTTCAATCGGGGCTATTCGCGCGGGGTTATTAGGCGGGTCTATTTTATTACTTCCTTCATGATTGCACATGAATTACGGTTGTTACTTACAGAAAGTCAAACTGTTAAAATA
This sequence comes from Teinopalpus imperialis, assembly GCA_029286865.1. NCBI lineage: Eukaryota > Metazoa > Arthropoda > Insecta > Lepidoptera > Papilionidae > Teinopalpus > Teinopalpus imperialis. The sequence continues at coordinate 2,231,229 of JAGSMU010000037.1, read as the reverse complement.
TCACATAAATTAAATGCAACAAAGTATACGTTTTAAACTTATATACTTCTATCAGTGTAACGTGGAATAGCTTTTATTTTTTTCATAATAACGTTACTGTAAAAGCTCTCACCAATTTACGTTAACAATATTGGAAATTGAGTGGGTTTTACTCTGTGAAACTAAAGGCTTATATTTTGGCAACTAACATTGAAGTATAAAATGTTCAGGCTGCTAAAAACAAACAATTTCCAATTATATTGAAAACCTTTCGGTATCAATCGGAAGAGTATTTTTTATACTTATTGATTTTTTTAACACACTGAGAGTAACAAACGAGCACACAGTTCAAGTGATGATAAATGATTCCTGCGGCCCATGACATCTACATTCATCCTTGACAAGGAATCATAATGCAGTAACGCATCTAGCGTTGTCACCCTTGAGGACTGAGATGGAATGCCTCGGCACCAGTACTAAAGGTCTCCGGATCCCTACATTAACCAGAAGAAACAAAGCAGCATTATGCTGCTATTTCATGTTGGTATTCTGTGAGGGCGTAGTCCTACTCCGGTCGAACTGACCCACTCATTCTGCAGCTGGATACAAATTGCAGCGTACCTCTACCACTGTAATTAATAATGTTGAATTTGGTTAATACTTAAATAATTAAAATTGTTTTGACGGCTTTTATCAAGCCTAAGGTACGCCCAAACAAATACGAATGTGAGTTATTTTTTTCATGTAAAACCTAATAACCATGGATCTCTATTTGATGGTTGTAACTGGTACGACGGAATCGCAATCTGATGGTATTTGACTCAAATTGTATTAGTTTTTTACTTGTGGGCTTTTACTTTCCAGGCGAATTATTCAGTACATTTTGGATATTAATGTACAAAAAATATATAACATTAGTGTCTGGTGTGCGACGATAGTCAAATATGGGGAATTGTATTAAGTAATGAGAGTTAATGCATTTTATCCGTCTTGAATAAAATAAATTTAATACACCTCCAGTTTTGTTGTAGCCTTTGAATGAAATTGTCTTTATTATCTTATACAATACGTGTAAGTATCTACTACGTTCAATCTAGCGTGATACTGGTACCGTACCGCATCGACCACTGCGGATGGAGGCACTGGTGGTGCGTCACGCGACAACATTGATATACATTATCTTGAATAAATATATCCTCGTGTATCGTCGATAGCTTAAACTTTACACATAGATATACAACTATCCGAATATCCACATTCAGCAATACCAAACCGGATGGGTGGGCAAAAAGAGCTCACACAAAAACAAATTATGCGCTCTGTCAATAATAAAATGTAACGTAAGACATGTTATATTTCTTGATTTGTTCTTAAACGATTATAAGATACAGACAATTAAGACTGAATTTCATTTTGAATTAAGGGTATAAATAAATATTTTATTATAAGTGATACATAAATTTGTTTAAAAAAAATTGTGATATGAAAATATAAAAACATTAAAGTTTAAATTCCGATATAGTTAGACAACCAATTTTTATATTAGGGTAATGCCGTGAATCAACTGAGGAATGATCATGCTTTTAAAGAATACAAGCATAAATTAGTTAACATACATAGTGCCGCTTTCGTCTGGTAAGTAGAAGAAACAGGAAACGACCTTACTACCGCTGAACATTCATCCCATCTTAGTCTTCACATCAACACACACTTGAGATGAATGTGCGTGTCATGGACCGCAGAAGTAACTTACCATCAGTTGAACAGTATGGTATTTAGTAAGCGTATATTTTCTCAAGCGAAGAAATGAGCAAAGAAAAGTTTTTGATCTTACTTTAACTTTAACCAACGAAATACCGACTGGGAACTTTAAGGTATTTTGTTTGGTGCAGTAATTTGTTGGAAAAGGTAGTACCGGCGTACTTTGGTGAGATGCCAGTTTTCCCGTGGATTCAATGGCCCGTCCATTACTGAGAAATGTAGTCGGTCGGTGCCATTTTTCAGTGGCAAAGACAGATTAAAGAAGAACTCTTTAATCTATGCGTAAAGCAAATATAATGGAGAGATAAATACTAGGAATAAATCTGAGTGATCGTTTATTAAAGAGAACATTCGCAGAACAACGTGAGATTTTTTTTAATTACAACTGGCTAGCAATTGATAACTATCCCCCCTGATATTAAATCGCTATGTAGCCTTAGATTTTTAACGAACTAGCTTGTCGCATTTTCCAAAAACATAAAGCTAAATAAACCATTAGCCTCGATTGGTAATCTCTTACTGATGAATGCAGTGTAAAATAACACCTACGATGGCAGAAGTTCGCGTACAAATGTGTTCTAATAATAATTTACTAATCATTGATTTTCATGGTGATGATAATAAGATCGCCTCCAATAGATTTAACAATCAACGAAAAATGGTAATTTCGGTTACTCAATAATTTTTTTATATCGTGTACAGAAAAGGTTTATGGATATAGGTATAGTATAAACTTAAAACTCAAATCTTAAATCCATCCAATTCATTAACACTATTTATTATTCCATAAAGTTTTATTCAAAATTGTTCAGAATGTAAAATTAAAAGAATTTTTTGAGCTGTGCTCATGATTAGAATCTTATGGGCGCTCTTTTCGAATAAACATATACAATGGGTTATTGGTAATTCGACGTACTCCTGTTAGGAGGTGATAGGGTTATTTGTGATAATTTTAACCCCATATGCACTATGCAAAAGTGAACCAGTTTTTGAGTTATCATGGTTTTTAGCTTTTTTCAAAATTAAAAACATTATTATTTTTTTAGCTCTTCAACAATGCATAACATCTAGGAACTATTGAACTGTTTCAAAGGATCACAAAGGAAGCAGGCGGAATTTCGTATTCGAACTACACATAAGGTGCCTTACCTTAGGTACGCATTAAACCTATTTGCAAGATATTCAAACAGCGATTTTAAGTTTCGCAATTTCGAAGTGAAGATTCTACACATTGTGATCTCTTCAATCAATTCAATCAATTTTTATCATAGTGCCGTAAGCGTTTGACTCAATGAATGAGCATAACTATTTTTTATATGCCGCATTGTGTTATTTCTTATCTACATGTTTCTCGCGAAAATATGCAACCGGCCCTGTTATTAGCACGAAGCTCAGTTGGTTAGAGCGTCGTGCTAATAACGCCGAAGGTCGCGGGTTTGATCCCCTCATAGGCCAGATTTTTTTAGTTTGGCATTTACTAATCTATATTTTTTGTGTGATATCGAAGAAAAGGATTCGTCAGATGGTATAAGATACTACGTCTATTGTCGATAAGGAATGAAGATCCAGTGATTTTTTCAACTCTTAGCAATAAGCCATATTCCTAGTGAAGCTTAGGTCCACATTAATCCTATTTGTAAGATATTCAAACAGCGATTTTAAGTTTAGTTCGAATACGAGTTTCCGCCTTTTTACTTTTGATAATTTTTTTTTCAGTTTTTTTGGAAGAATTTCCTACTTGTTATGTATTGTTAGAGAGCTAAGAAAACGGTCAAGTTTTTAAAATAATCTGCAAGCGAGGTATTATAACGTTTTTTGTTGTTTTTTAGGCATTTTAGCGGAAAAACTTGAAAAAAATATTGAAATAATATTTCTTTTCCCTTTTTTAAATTTGGACCGATAGTATTTGTTTTAATATAAATAATTAACTAGTGTTTAATCGTTTTTATAGATCAGAAAAATAAATGAGATTTAAATTGATAATTTTTTTTAATAAAATTTTGATGTTGCGATTTTGACTTATTTTGAAAAAAGCTGAAAATACATGAAAGTCAAAAATGGTTCACTTTCGCATAATACATATGGGAGTTAAAATTATCACAGATAGTCACCCCTGTCACCTTCTAACGGGAATACGTCCAATTACCAATAACCCTGTATAAGTGTATAAATTTAAAATATGTCATAAGTATTCCACATATTTTCGATCTATAAAAAGAATGTTATTCTAATGCTTTTTTATGCTATTCTATATAAAAAACAACTTCAATTTCACAAGAATCATGAGTCGAGACATATAACTATACGACGAGTCATGGATAATGTATAAAGTATACGTGTATTTGTGCGTCACAGTTGCCCGGCGCTCCGCTGTCTACGAGCCGTAGAGCGATAAAACCACGGTAGACGGGTATGAGGGCCGTAGAGGCATCCCTCCCCAATAGAAAGGAGGAGTGGAGTTTGATACTCCAACATGCTTAAAAAAATCTATCGAAACTTGTCATAAAATAAATATTTCCTGTCACAATAACCGTTACATATTTTTATACTTCAAATGTCAAAAGAGTGTTACTATATTCTTAGAAGACTTAAAGTAAAAATAATTGTATTAATAATATAGGTATATATATCTTATATAATCATATAGTTATTATCAAAATATTCTTTACAAAAGTCGTCTTCAAATTACTACGACGCATTTTCGATATTCTCTAAACTATAATAAAGATAAAGGAACCCAAGCCTGCTGGAATTTTATTTGGTCGATGCTACATTTTCTAGGTCAGCCCTGACGTCTGGGGTAATGCGGGCGCTCCTTCACATTCCGCCCCCTAAACGTGCTTCCCAGCTGTCTTTTAAACATTGACCCCGAGTCTAAGTACGTCTTTCTTTATCTTTGACATCGCGCTTCAGCGCAAACAGCGGTAATTATAGCTTAAAGTCGTCTTTTTCGTTAACTGTTTTTTTTTCGCTTAAAAGCTTAAGATAGCTTACTGAATTCTGCGTGATTATATACCTTTTGTTTTTAGGATAGCTTTAGTAGTCAAATACTATTATTATCCTGGTTTGGGTGTGCGTGGATCATTGCCGAATCACCCAATTAATTGTATTATATCAGGGTTTGCCTCCCACTGGCTTTAACCCCGATATGGCGGCATTCATTTCACTGTGAATATCGTTAACCGTCTGTTTCGCGAAAGGTGCACGGTCCAATGCTTGTTTCACGTTGATTCGCGCTTCTACTATGCTAATTTGGAGTCTGATTTAAATATCGGCATTGTGAGTCGCAGCTTTATCCCATATTTTGGGAAAGTAACCACCGCTGGGTCAGCGTTCCTGATTTTCCTGCGTCGGTGTTATACGGCAATTGTGCGCATTAGAGTTGTGTGTTTTACGTTATGTTGACCAATTTATATCGCAGTAATTTTAAATAAGACTACTCGTTGTTGTGTGACCTTTATTTTTAGAAACAAACTCAACTTTGACTAAGATTTTATTTTATCAAATACACTTTCAAATGATTTCCTTAGTTCAAACTTTAAAAAAAAACTATATTCAAAATGAAAAATAAAGTGTAAATATCTATGTCGTTCACTTTAAGCATTTTTTATGTTTGCAAAGTAAAAAAATGCTCTATGCGCCGTTACGTTCCAACTACTTTTTATTTTTAAAATGAGTTTTTCTTTTTACAGGTAAGCACGCGGCACACCTACGTGTTTAAGGTTCAATTTAAAACCCCTTGGTAAGTAAGTTTCTCTAAATACTGAAACAAGATTATTTATCTCTGCAGGCGATGATACTATATTGCGTTGATGTGGCTCAATTATAATTGTTATCTTATGTTATTTGAAGGAAATAAAGTCACAACTCGTCAATGCCGCTGGTGACAAGGGGGCTGGTTCTTTTATCGCTTCAAGGTTAAATATGCCAATTGAGCGTGGAAATGCAATAAGCGTTTTATTTTAAAATTTTTATTATTCATTATGGATGCAACAGAACTTAAAAATTACAATGTATAAACATCACGAAAGATATAAAATTGAAATTCCAAGAACAGATTACCATTTTTTTTAATAAAGAAGACGTACATAAGTTGTAAGAGTTATAAACAATTTGGTACAAATAGAAAATAGCATAAATCCTGCATCAATACAGGAAGTACCTTACCACGAGGAACAGGACATTGCGATTATTTTAGTTTTTAGATTATAAATGTAATTGATTTTATTTTTGTTATGTTAAAAAGATGGAATAAAATCCTAATGATAAGCGAAATGTTTTTACCTGTATTACACTCAAGGGGCAAACAAAAAATATCAAATATCCAATATTCGAATGAATCGTTAAAGGAGTACTTAGTATTTAAGTTACAACGTTATGCATTAAGGATTAAAAAATTGTACATGTATATATACATGTATATATTTAATATAATACATTAAAGAATAGTAACATTATACATGTGGAGATACCACATGTTTAAACGTTCACAAAGTTGGGCCAAATTAAATTTGTAAATTACAGTCTTTCTGTTTACTCACTTGTTAGTATTACTAGCTTTATTGCGGCTATTATGTAATTAGGAAGTGCCATATCAACTTATATAATAGCTGTGTAACGACTTAACATCGTTACTAATATGAAAAATAATGTACTGATATTTACGGTAAATAATAAATAACTTATATGGAAAAGTTTATATTATTTATGAACAATTTCTTTCCAAAATACTACATTTTTGATAATACCTCAAGATAGTTTTAATTGTTCTTAGATATTGCCTTTGGCTGACCACATTTTTAACACCACGTAAATTAAAAAAAATATTTTGTGCGTCAGTTTAATAACGTCGCTTAAATCCACTGGTGGTTGATATTGGTTATGTTACGAGAACTTGAATTTCATTACTTGCAAAGTAATATTCTAAATAAGATTTTTGGAAATTACTTCAAAATTCCATATCAGTATTTAAATGTTTTAATATATATACTTGGTGATTACCAAAAACATTTTTTTAAAGAAATAAGTGAATTGCCATGACATGATGAGGTGTATACGTCTATACATAAGTATCACTATAAACATAAGAGGAAGTTAGGTTCGGGCCAGCACATAATATAACGAAAGGAAACCCATATCTAAATGGAAATATTTTAAGAAAAAATCTTAATATCTCGAAAATGGTGACGAAATTATGAAATTTTTGCCTGGTAGGTGACCCATCGCGACTTACTACTTACTTACTATCTTCTCCCCTTCAGTTTTTCGTCCTACTTACGGCATACCCAGTATATCATATTATATCGTGTATTTTATCATTTATGTATATCATATTCGATTATTCGATAAGGGATAATCAAAATTGGAGCATAATCTACCACGCAGATCCATTCCACCACGGATTGGCGTACGTTACATGTCTTCAAAATATTTGTCTATATTTATTTGCTTAGACATGCAGTTTTCCTCGCGTTGTTATCTTTCAACGGCGAGCACATGGTAAGTTAGCGTTTGAAATTGCAAATAACAATTTCATTGGTGTCGGGACCGGGACTTAAAGCGAGCGCTTATGCGCTGATGAACTATTTAAACACCTAGGGCAAACAAAGTGATCAATTAAGACTCACATAGCACAACATATAGCTGACAAAAACTTTTCTGCTATTTCACGGTGCTAGTCCATAACGGCATTGTCTTTCTCCATTTGAGCCGATCAATTCATATTCCATCAAGAAACTAGCTAAATCATTAATCTACAACTGTAATAATTTCCAATGGGAAAGTTTTCACTCTGATTCCTACAATTCTGCAATAAAGACAATTTTTCCTATCATCCTCCCATCATTCAACACTCTATTTTGATTCCTTTTCTATTAATTGTCGCAGTGTGCGACGGTGACCGATCTTGACTTTACTTGACGATAGTTATAGGAATAGAAGCCAATAAAGATCGGCGCCATGAAAATTGATGTGTATGTGTGTGAAATATATAGACTTCGCAATTGGCCTCGGAATCGGAATTGAAGAATCGGAATGGTAATAATATCAGCATAGTTGAATTTTTCATAAAGGAAATTTAAAAAAGTAAATCAATGAGCTTATTTTTTTTATTTAAAAGAGTTTTCCAAATAGATTTTAGTATAAACACATTTATTTATCGTTTCTGTTATCCGCTTGGTGGTTACTTTAAATTTCTGGTATAATTATAATATTGTTCTAACGTCACTTTGCCTGAGCTAAATTCTCCCGTGTGAGCCCTGCTGTTGTTAGCTGTCCTATACTAAGTGAACAGGTAAACGAGATATTTTCAGCAATCAGCGTCTAGAATACGCTAGCAGGTTGCATACAGAAGTGAAATGAAGTGTACGTGACAATTTTCATTAAAACGTTGCTGTTGGCGAATGTCACTTGCTTTTACTACGTACGAATTGAATTAGAAAACTATATTTACTACACTTATAAATATGTGGTACAAACTACCTGAATTAGTTTGGTTAGGCTTTAAAAATGCAAATCATTTTACCTAGCGTGTAGAAGTATCAGATATATTCATTGTAGTTTTCGTAGCTAACGTAACTTCAGCATATTAGGCAAAATGTGTTACTCGTAATTTACATCAAAATACATTGCCGTTTTAACGAATGTTGATTGCTTTTATTACGTACGAACTAAATTAAAAAGTACCTATATTTACACCGATCTCTCACTACGGTGTACAGAAGGTGAATTAACATGTAAACGAAGAAGTGTTAGGTATATCTTTTAGCATTTTATTTTAGTAATCAACATACCTTCAAACATTATAGCAAATGACGAATTTAATAATAAAAATACATAGTGCCTAATGTGATAGATATTTTTTATAAAGAGGGTATGTGATTCGAATGAAAACTTGAAACGCTTCTGATTCTAAAGAATTAGAACTCTAAGAATCTATGTTCAAAGAAACTTTGAATTCCTCTCGTACCCTCTAGATATCGACCGGTCACATTACAAGCCGGCTGGGTAAACCCTGAATTTCTCAGTAGAGTTCTCTTGTAGACCAATTTATGTATGGGTTAAACTTAATACCAGTTAGTGGGAAAGATGATAATGCTTGAAAATAGTTACGGCATAAATGTGGGAAGATTACACCCTGTTAATATAACTGCGAAAATTATCAATATAATGTTCTATTTCGTATAAAGGGTAACACGAACCGACTCTTATCGATTAGTTAAAAAAGAATGATGAGAAAGATAGGCCGCGGTACTCGCCTAACATCATATTCAAACTATGAAATTATGAACGACGTCATTTGAGGTCATCCATACGATAGAAAATGATTTATTTAATTAATTATATATTAATAAAATAAAAAAATAAAAATATTTTGCTAAAATTTTATCAATCCAACTTATCACAAGGCGTGAACATCTAGTATATTTTAGCAAGATTTGATTGTCCATCAATACGTTTTTCGATATAATATGCCACTCATATGATGATTTATCTATATATCTGGTTGAATTTCAACATTTTCTTGTTATATTATAAACATTTGCGCAAACACAGAGGCACATTTACATGTTAATAAGATTCAGGGAAAGTTCAGAAGCAAAGGTGTTCTAACAGACACGTGGCCGAGGTTATACACACCGTCTGGCCTTCCCAATTCAGCTTGCTAATACTTATTGCTTATGTCCTCGTTTTTGATACTCTCATGCAGGAAAACACTGCTGTTCAACTTGCTAAGTGATTCGGAGCCTACTTTTATCCATGATAAATATTTAGCTTTGTGGTGTAAATCGGGTCATGATACAAAAGTACTTCTTATCACATGTAACCAAGTAGCCAACTCTGGTGAGCTTTTAGACCATCCAAAGGCAATCAATATGACTTTGGTACAATACCACTCTTAGTAATGAGACGGTAGGGGGACTGCTATTTCTTTACGCTGGTGAAGTGTAAATAATATATACTGTGATGTTAACAAGTATTGGACGTCATTAATTCAAAATTAAACGTACAAACAACGATATTCGAGGATTTTATTCAATTATTATCTCATGTTATACTCAAGTCTCGTTTCGACGCGGCTATTGTCCCCCAGTGCCGCTAACTAGTCACGTATATATGAATATATTAAAACATGAACAAACCAGAATATCTTATTGTAAAAGCGAAGCTGTTATGGATAGAAACGGTGTTTGTTGGCGCATTTGACCTTCTAGGTCACGCACCGTAATGCGTATTTTATGTAACAACCGTTGTGTCGAGGTTTTAAGAAAAAAAATACATTTTCACAAGGCTGTTGCTTATTTGTTCCTCGTGCGCTTCTCGTTCGAGAACCGTGTGAAGATTATGCATATAAATAATTTACTGCCAGCCCTATAAACAAATAGACAAATAAATTCCACAAATCTTTTTTTTTATTTATCCATGCATTTACTTGCATCATAACGTAGTTTTTTTGATACTGTAATAAATGATAAAGTTCAGCGCTGAGATAATATATATTTATATATATATATATATATATATATATATATATATATATATATATATATATATATATATATATATATATATATATATATATATATATATATACCCGAGATATTAATACTTTTAATATCTCTAGGTCTCAAAATATTGTAAGCTTATCTGATCTCGTTCGATCTATTCGCTTAGGCGTGATATCTCAAGTAAAGTAATATCTATATCCTGCGTAGGTTTGCTAATAAAACAACATCTATATAAAAACATAATCCTAATCCACACCCGAGTGAATAGAAAAGAATCAGTTTCAAATATTCAATGGAAAATCTACAAAGCGGTTACACATATACACTTGCGCTTACAACATTGCGCATTTCATATTCACTTCCATTTTTCCCTGTTATACTTCTCTTGGTGAGGAATAATTTCAATTAATCGTCCATCATATATTTATCGTTAAAGGGAATTTTAATTTGCCGTTAAGTCCGTCCGCTAAATTAGGTTAGAACGCATTAGCGACCAGTGATATATTTCTTTAAGTAAGTGCCACAAAATTAATTTACTATGGTGATTTTGCATTACAATTGCTTGTCGTTTTTTCTATACATGAAAAAATAACAAGACCGCATTTCTCTTTAAACTAATATTTCTGTCGATTCTACTCTGTCGCGATTAATGAAATTGTTTAATGCATGAATGAAAAATAAATACAGGATTGAAATATTTATATAATATAATATTTGGATGAATATTGTGATGATTAAGCACGTGTTTGTCGGTAAAAGAATACACTGTTTCATCTTAAGGAAGGAAGAAGTTTTATAACTTTAAGATTTATAAGACATTTGATGTCGGATATCATTGGAAAAGCGTGGCAGACCATTTCTGAGAGTTACTCTTATAAACATATTAACTGAAATAAATGCTTTAACAGATTTTGTGCATTACTTGTATCATGATTATTATCCTGTCAAATCATTATTTCTTTAAAAGGTATCAATGCCGTCAACATTATTGAAGAATACTTTAATCAATTCTTATACCCTGATCCAGGTGATGGTTTCCGACAATGGTCGAATGGTGGTTTTGAATCTATTTAGCGTATTAACGCCTGTTTTTCTCTTTGTAACCTCAATCTTCACAATCGATTATTGATTATACGACCTAAGTGGCCGAAGAATCACCACTAGTATTCGCCATTAGTACTCGTAAACTTACAAGTATTTATGTCTACTTAAAAGTATATATAAGAATGATTTTCGTTTTTGAATTGACCAATACGCGCCAACCGCAGGTAGCATTAACGCCTGCTGATTACTTCCTATGGGGCTACCTAAAAAGCAAAGTTTACAATCCATTGCCACACAACCTGAATGTTTTGATGCAAAGAATCACTGAAGAAATCAACTCTATTCCAAGAGCGATGCTCCAGCGAGTTTTTGAAAATTTTAGCTCCAGGTTAATTGAGTGTGAACAAATGAATGATGCGCATTTGCAAACGGTTGTTTTTCATAAATAAACTTCAAGAATTGCTCTTTAAATTAACATTAAATAAAACGAGATTTAATTGATATTTTGTTTTTTATTTAACGTCTAAAAAGAAAAACATTCTCAGACACCCTTTAGTTACAGTAGCTATGCCACTTCAAAGATTCAAACATAAATAGGCGCGAGAGATGCACTATAAAATTGACATATCTTTATAACTTCACAGCCAATTTAAATGAAACTAGTACAACATGTTAGCACACGCTTATCTCAATATGTTGCAGAAACCCCATATAAATTGGTTGAGCCAATTTGGAAATTTGTATATAGACAATCATACAAAAATCTGTCTATAATTTTATAATATGTATAGATTGTTCCTCGAACTTTTATAAAAATGCATCTTATTTTTTTTCATTATTTATTTATTAATCTGAAACTAAAACACTAAAAAAAATTAAACAACCAAGGTGTCACGCCACACCCAGGGAAGCGATTTGTGTCGAAAGTTGTTTAATTTCCGGTTGCCGCGCTTTGTCGATTCACTCTTTTAATACTTGCCTCGGGACAAGGTTTCCAGTTCATGCGGTACAGAAATTTAATTACAGTGACATTATTTTTAAAATTACAATACATTAACGATCACAAGCTCGAAGGAGATGTTATATCTTAAATACTGCAATAGATTCGAGACTAAAGTTTGTTTGATGTTTAATATTTAGGTGTTGTGAAATCACTATATTATATTTAAATAAAAAACTCAAACCTAACTCGTCTTATAATTGAGACACGATACTGAAACACTGATATACATCATTCCGATCAAACAATCAGACAACCCTACGTCACGACCTCGATTTGGAACCGCGTCGCCTCTTCCGCAAGGGCGCGGTAGCCAGGATGCCACTCCTCAGTGTTAATTAAACAATATCCCTTCATATATGATATTGTTGAATGATCACTTGCTATCTTATACCTACATAACTTTAAAACATAGAGGTAGGCTAACAGACTACAGATAAATGATAACAAATTCGTTGTGAAAAACATACATTTTTATTGCCTTTCGTAATCCTTTGCTTCACATTGTCTGTGCTACGCTATTGATACCAATCTATATTTTTGTATTGTTCTCGTTGTAATGTTATTTTATTCTCTAATTTACATATTCATCAAGTACAAACGAATAGGCACTATTGCGTGAGTACAGTGTATTTGCATCTCGACACGAATACTGGCCTTTTCTTCTTTCGACCTTAAATTTTTGAGTATATCAAAGACGATCAAAGGGTTATTTGTGTGTATTCGTGACTTGTGATTATATTCTCGTCAGTACCAAGATTCTTACCATTTCATTAATGTACAGTATTTCCTACTAATATATATATTCCAGCAGTTTGTACAAAACTAATATTAATCTTCATATCTCCTCAGCTGTAAATAGAACCAGGGCTTGCGACTCAGAATACTACGCTAGGTGGTCAATTGCGAACTTTAAATTAATATGACACTTACATTTTTAAAATGCAGTTTAACTTTTAATAAATTTATTTCTTTCTTTTTTTTATACTTTCTAAGCAAGTGCTTGACCACGATCCCACCTGTTGTTAAGCGGAAATGCAGTCCTGGATGGTAACGCGCACTAGCTCAGTAAATGCCTATTCACTCTACTCTTGAAAACACCCACATTGTAATCGGAGGGAAAGACAGACGCGGGCAAACTATTCCAGTCTTTTGCTGTACCAATAATGAAAGACGAAGAAAGCGCTTCGTTCGGGTTTGAGGGATATTCACAACAAAAGGATGAAATCAAGCAATGCGTCGTGAAGTCCGATGGTGGAGCGCGGATGGGGGAATTATATCGTGTAATTCCAGAGCACACTCTCCAAAATGCATTCTGTAAAACACTGAAAGGCTAGCCACCTTACGCCTGTGCTCAAAAGTGTTCTTCTCAGTAATCCGCGGTTAGTTAGGTATTGTTTATATATTAAGATATATTTAAATATTTAACAGTATATTACATTTTATGATATATTGTAATAAAAAAAATAGTGGACGTGGTGTATAAATTACTTATCCTTTTCAATTACGATTTTCAAGTACGATTATAACAAGTAACAAGTCTTTTTTTTGTAGAAACTCCATGATGTAATTAAGCGTTGAATGATCCTTGGATCTTGGATTTTCTTGAAAATAAATTATAATTAACTATTTTGTTTGCTTGCTGTAGAGAATAGACGATGAAAGATATGGCTTTTAAGAGTACGCACAAGTGCCTCGGTGAATAAAGTTGATAAAATAATTTTCTAACCGTGGACTTTTATCATTTGCTTCCCATCCTGTAACTTTTACTGCGCAGGTGAAGTAATTTCAAAGCGACAACAGTCTTATGGCTTAGAGATCCGTCTGCGACACTAAGGTCGTAGGTTCGAATCCACCATTAGACTATTATCGTGAACCATCTCCTAGCACAAGCATTTTCAGCTTAGTCGGAGTGGTTAACCGGAATTTTGGTAAATTTAGTAGCAACTGCTAATACTCTATTTTTTAAAAAATTGTTCTAGTATTTTTTATCACCGTGGTTGAAATTGACCAGAATTAAAGGAATCCTCGTTTTTGCCAAAGCCGATGTTGCTATCGTTGATGAGGTGAAAGGTTGTTGACAGGCCATTAGAACCTAACAGACAATATAAATCCATTGTAAGAGTGTTGTAAAGAAGTGGGGAAGACACCTACGCCCAGCAGTGGGACACTACAGTTTATTAGAGATATTTTAATTTCTAAAATATCAAAATGATTCTAGGTGATGTACATACCTACAGGTGAGATTGATAAAAGGCTCCAATATAGTGACAAGCATATGAGCTGTTAATGAGACTTTGCCCTATCTAGAAATTGTGCTCTGGACTCGTGACCATAAACTAGTCAATATAGTGAACAAATTTCACTCTAAAGGATGGAGGTGGGAAAAATATATTAATATATATATATATGTATATATATATATATATATATATATATATATATATGTATATATATATAAATATATATATATATATATATATATATATATGTGTATGTATATATAATAATGTGGATGACTTTAAAACAAATGCTGAATTTTAAATAACGGTAGTTTTCAAATGACCCATTTTTATAGACTAATCACAAAATTGAGGCGTTCATAAAACGTATGAATAATTGAATACAATAACAGTTTGTGATTTAAGAAGCCAATAGAGCGTTAAATACTTCAATGGGACAATGACTTCCATCTTTTGCTTTATTTTAAGCAATTTAGAATTACAATAGTCTAATGGAATATTGTGCGCAGTAGACGACTATTGGATAGATGGAAAGATATGCGTAATATGGCTGGGAATAATTAAATGGATATGATTGTGCGAATGGGATTCTTTGAAGAATGTATCACAACGCCGATTAATTATAACCCCTGATAATAGAACGCCCCGTTGCTATTAATCAGATCTCCGGTTTTTTTCAAACATCAGATGGGAGGCATCAGCGTCATCCAACTACTTTGGATGAAAGCGAAAGGAACGGTACTTCTCTAGTCCGTAGAAGTACTGTGGAACTACCACATAAAAAGTTAAATAAGTTTGATGTTGATGATGTAATGCCTTTTGCACCGCAAATCCTTTGTCTTGTGACTATTGATCTGTCATAATCTAGAATACGCTTTCTTACGAGTGGTTATTTAATTTTTTGATTTATAAAATTTTACTGGATAAATTTTTAAGTACATAATTATTGTTTTTTTATCAAAGAAAAATAAAAATGTATCTTATTGTCACCGTTGTATAATCGTATTTCTTATTAGTAAGATGAACTTATTCGAGTGACTTAGTGGCAAATCTTGTAAAAGATTTCACATTTATTTTATTGAATCATATCTTCTTTTGCTCTACATATTCGAGGCCGTATATCTCGGCGCAAAATATGCTAGCAATGCAATCTACCCAGTGTAGTGTGGAGCAGGGTGTCGCTAGCAATGCGGCTGGGACTGTACCTTGGTTTCATTTACTGCTTGACTGAAGAGATTTACTGCACGGACGATATAGAAACTTCATTAAGTGACGCAGTAATTTGAATGTCATTTAGTAATAATAATACATTATATAACATTAAATATTATTATTACTAAATTATATTATATATAGTACGGTACTAGTAGTGTAGTATATCTTTTGTTTTCTGCTTTACCGTAAGTTTTTTAGAGGCCAGTAAGGTGTGTGCCATATAAATAAGAACATACATAAATACTCGTATTATACTACTATTGTTAATTGATATAACCACGAAAGTTCATTATTAATAAGCTTCGGATGTCTGACGAATTAGTCCCGAGTTCCGATGAAGTTATCAAAGTCGATAAGTTAACCACATAAATCTTCGACAATATATACAAGATTATAAAATTGAATGTCAGACGAGATAGTAAAATATATTTACGTTATGTCTATTTTAAACTCAGATGGTTTAAAATTACATATTACGACATAAAATTTAGAAAATAAATAAAATATTCACTGCTCTACGCCAATGAAAAATTTACAGTCAGACCGGATGTGTCTTTTAACTGGGCGATGTCTCCTATATACGAATCTATTTCGCGTTAAAAAAAACTCAGGTTTGTTTACAGGGCTCAATATATTCATAAAAAAAAATTGTCGAGCTTGTAACGAGATTTTGCTTAAAGAACCTCGTTGCAGTATTGAAATGGCATGTTGACAGGCAATGTTCGATATCAAAGTGTCTACCTTTGTAAAACTTACTTATTCCTTTTTACATTTCAACGTGATTACACGTGCTTGTCAGCCGATAACCCCGTCATTGAGGGGAAATCAAAGGGATATCGAACGGTTTGCCGTGTGAATTATAAAGCAATATTCTGAGACGATAATGACATAAACTATACGTGCTACGTATTAAAACGATTTTAAAGTTGTATAATTTATTTATAAATTGTAATTTGTCTGTAAGTAAACCGTAAAAGTTATGGACCTAGCCCTTTGTCTATACTGTTATACGATTAAAGCTTAGCCGAAATTATACACCACAAGTTCACTTAATAACGCTATATAAACAATTTTTAATCATAATCTAAAAATAGAAAATCCTAAAAATTAAATAAAAACAAAAAAAGGAATAAAGTGGAATCAGAAGAAATCTCACACCGTTAACTTTTTGTTGAGAGGTACGAATTGGCATAGTTTATATAAACAACAAAAATTATAATTTATTTTATAAAGGTCGTTGGTCCTTGTTGAGATGAATCATGCATAGATATAGGTCTGCGATCACTGTTCAATTAACCACATGATTAATTTCCAATGATGCGCGTTGTAAATGATTTTCAACGATAATATAAAACAAACTTGTAATATGAGCTGGGCGCTGCGTGTAAGCTTTTTAAACTAATTACCCTCTGACCAATATTTTTCCTTAAACAAATAATGTTAATCTATTTAAATGAAGCTCATTATGTTATTACGTACGCCATCTTAGTTTTGCAATGCCATAAAAATATGTCTCTTTATCTTTGCACTGAGTCTTTTTTGTGTAGAAATATTTTATAATGACGGTGACCTATAAAGTAATAGGAAAGCTTATATTTTTCTATAGTGGTTTTAATTTAGTACAATTCGTAGTGCATGAAATTCGCGCGATGTAAGATTAAATTTGCCAGATGTAGTTACTGCGTTTCGTATGGTTAGTGACAGAATCACATTACTGAGAAGAAAGTATCTCAATTATGGCACACTACGAAGGTGTAACCGTGGCGTTCTAAATCAATATTCTTGGGTAATATTTAAATCGTATACGTTATACGCGTGCATTGATTTAAACGAACGATAAACATATGCCTGCAGCTTTAAACGCGATCACGGGGCATGCCGCGTCCGCGAATATTTATAGAGATAAAATGAAGTCGATTCGTTCAGCATTTGCAGCGCTATCTTGGCCGTATCCATTTCCGTCGTGAAATTCCGTAACTCGTGATCTTCGGAATTACATCTATTGATTGAAATGGAACGTCTCGTTTAGTTTAAGCGAATTTGTAACAAAATACTGTAAGGCTTTTTAAATTTATGCTCATTTTATTTGCATCGCTTTTATCTGTTTAACTTGTAATTTGATAATCTCTTGTCGTCGCTTCGCAAGAAGAAATTTTGTAGGATGTTTCGTTAATTACATACATTAATAAATGGTTGATATTATTTCTTGATATATATTATATAATTAGAATATAGATAAGAAATTCCACTATGTTTAAATTGCCCATTAACTATTCTTTTTATTATATTTAAATATGAACAAACGAGTATATCCCACTAATATATATTTTTGTTCATTGTATTATTAAGCAAAAATAACAAAGTCTTCAACTTGCAAAACAATCACAATTTAAAAAGAAAAACATTTTTAACATAGGACCCTTGAACTAAACTTCTAAGATGTTGAAAATAAAAGAACTATATCTACTCATCCGAACACAAATGTTTCTGCTCATTGGACCGTAACCATTACAACTATCATTTGTCGCGGTGATGACGTGAAATAGATAGGTATTTTTAGACCTCGCTACGATCATTAACCGTTACTATTAAATAATATTTTTCAGTGTGTATCGTTGAATGAAAAACATTGTATACGCACCTATACGCATTTGTGTGCTCCAACAACGGCGTATTGGCAACGATATATCGGTCAGTCGAAAAACGCTTTTAGCGTAACTATAGATCTGACGTCTAAATATAAAGTTTATTATATTGACTGCGTAGATTCTTACTTTGAACTTTTAGATATTTTATAGAAAAACATATTGGAGGTTTGGTCTGAATGAGATACGAGTAATTTATTACATCAATCACTGAGACATACTTTTTACACTGTGCTATTGTGAGTCATGTTCTATTATAATCTTTGTCATGAACAAATCCCATGGCTGATAGATTTTTATATTTTTCACATCATCATTTATATATTTTCTTTCTTGTCATCTGCCTATTTTAGACTATTCATGACGAAAGGCTTATATTTTACGAATAATAGTCGGTGTTGCTATTCATGGTAGACGAATTGGAAATTGAATTGTTGTTGCAAAATGGCAAGTTAGTATGTACACGGAAGCTCTACTCCGTCTAGCTTGTACATTTTTTTATTATATTCAAACTCAGTTATGGAAATTACTATTTCAAAATATGGGAAATAAAATTTTAGTATTTAAAAAACAACAATCCAGAATTTACACCAGTTTCTATGTAAAATTTTAAAATAATATCTGTAGCTATTTGCTCCTGAAAGCGTCCGCCCTCTCGTCACAGTAGTGAAGTTCCCAGACCTTCTATTTAATATCAACTTACCGACTGATATGTGTATATTTCTGTGCGTAGAACTGTATATATGTTGGGGCAACGGTTTAGAAGCGGGACATATTTGTTGTCCGTAACAAACGAACAATGACGTAATCCAAAGCTCGTGTGTAGCTTGATTTGTTTATAATCGTATCCAGAGTTTATATATATAATCAAGCCTATATAAATAAACTCCACTGCTGGGCATAGACCTCCTCTCTAGAGGCGGTGTAAGAACACGGTTCATTAATAGCGAGCTTACTTCTACCACGGCTCTTAACCAAGCAAAAGAAGAAAATGTAACATTATTCTTCTATTTTATGTTAATTACCTAAAGTATCAAAGTTAAAATTTTCCACATACACGAGAAATTTTACTTTTTAATTAACGCTACTTCGAATTCAGTTTAATAATGCAAACGGTAAGACTTGCAGGAATACGAGTGGCAACACTAATTATAACGTCGCAGGAGGAACTCGTAAATCTCTAAAGAACTCTTAAGAGTTACAGACATTAATTTTAATTGGAATAAGTTGAAGTGTAGTGTGGCTGCCGCTACGAGTCGTAAATACTCTGTACAGAGTCTGGAGTTCGAATCTTATAAATGAATCACAATATATTGTTCACACAAGGTGAGTTTCGGGACTGTGAATAGATTTACGAGCTCGTGTTGTACACACTCTGGGCCAGCGACAGCTTTTTGAAGATTAGGACCTAGCTTGGACTTAAGTTCAAGACCGTAGTAACTATTCAGAGTGTCTTGAACAAGTCGATGATAACTTTTAGTATTGGTTCGGTATTACCTTAACAATGGTAGAGTTACGCTGCACTTTGTTTCTAGCTGCAGAATGAATGGGTTAGATCGACCGGGGTAGGATTACGCCCTCACAAAATACCTGCATAAAATGGCAGCATAATGCTGGCGTGTTTCGTATGGCGAGTGTAGGATCTGGAGACCTATATTACTGGTGAAAAGGCAGACTAAGGTGAGGTGTGGTGAGGACTCCTCAAGGGTGACAACGAATCTGCATTATGAGTCCTTGTCAAGGATGGATGTAGATGTAATCGGACGCAGGAATCGATGTTCATCAGAAAAATAAACATAGTTCAGTGTAGTTTCTTCTACTCGCATTAAAGTGACACACGGATGCACGGATGAATTAACTAAAATATTCTTAAATATTTTTTATGTATGTTATCAAACACTAAATGAATTATATTATACTCAGGGGTAATCTTAATTAGTAATGCGTAATATCCATGTTATTTATAGAGATTCTCAATTTACTGACACTTATGTTGACAAATTTAGTTGCTTCAAGTGATAATCTTTAAATTATTTTATAATTGAGGAAAGAGAGAAAGACATAAAATTTTAAGATAAGGCAATACTTGCAGATGCTAGTGGCAGAAACGTGTCAAATGTCAGATGATATTGAAGTGAACATGGTTACCAATAGAAATATATGAATGTGTCTGTAACAAAGCCATCTGAGAAGTGAAACACTACGTTGTCGAGAAATGTTACATGACGCATAGAGTATTCTGTACTTTAGCGCTACATCCTTTATATTCATACCGTCACACATTTCTTGTGTGACGGTATGAATATAACGCAGGTGATCTGCGTTATATGTGACATACATAGTTACACAACAATAAATAAAGATGGAATATTGATGACTCGTGAAGTTATCTAGGACTTGTAACGATAGTGATTTTTAAAACCTAAATCTACTAAAAGATCAAGTAACGAGTTGATGATTCTCAGAATTCAGGAAACGATTAAGCTAGTAATGAAATACGATAAGCCGACAGAAAGATCAGTACATCCATAATTAATTGTAATTTTATCATGATTCATTTAAGTAATATAATTTTTTGAGAAAATTCAGTGAATACTATTCTTATTTCTGATATGTCTCCGTTCTCTTCTACGGCATTGCATCCGGTATGTTGTAAGGTAAAATAAATTTGTAAGTCGTCGAATGTTATGGTACCTTTTTATAATAAAACTACACCCGTCACCTCTGTCAAACAAGATTCGCCAAAATTCACAGACTAACATATTAACATCTTGTTGAATATTCCACACATTTATAGAGTGAAGCCGTCAAAAACAACGGTGAAGCAATTGCTATTTCACTGGATGTTTCAAATGCTATTCACAGGATCGGATAGACCTAGCCTTATCAGCAAGCTTATAGCCCAATGCACATCTCTTGGTTTGATCGTTTGGTTTGATGGTTTGATAGCAGTCGAGCATCGGATAACAGTGATCCATTAATACATTCATACATTTAAATAAATTACAATTAATACACAACACACAGACAATAACATAAAATAAACAAAGAATAACAATAAACAATTAGGTCTTCTCCAATAAGATTATAAAATAATCAAATGTCGAATATAGTTAAAATGTCAACTTAAAGCATTAATTACGACTTCTATCATTATATTTATTTACCTATGAGGTTATTATTATTAATTTTTTATAGATTTTTAGTCAGTAAGTGAACCATAGTACAATGGTTAATGGTTTTATTGTTTAAATCTAAAGAATTGTGAAACATAACTGATAAATATAAAAAAGACAATATATTTTTTGTAGAAATATCCTCTAGCAGCTGCAAATATTTAACACGTATTTGTTGCCAATAATTGTATGATACATTCGAATTTAAAGCTCTAAAAACGAGGAGTTTGCTCTGGCCGTATACCCGTGGGCGGGGTATAGATAAATTCAATGAGAGACCGAGCATCATGTGACACGGAAACGCGGCCTCTACAATTATTAGGTGTGTGTTGTTTTCGCTGTCACGAGATGTCATGTGGTGAGAAACACATTCCATATGTCTTCCAGAAGAGAAAATTATTTTCGCTAATGTTGCACAAGACCGCCACGGGGTATAGTTTTCATTATAAAACGGATTATTGAATTGTTTCTTTGTTCTAAAAAACAAACGAAGTGATTCGTTCTGTGAACAGAGTTTAGAGATCTAAAAGTTTTAATTTTGTTTTGAAAATATTTTTACCCATCGATATTTTTAATATTTCACTGTTAGAAATGATACAATATATATATTTTTTTATTTTACCAAACAATAATGAAATGAATTTAGTGTACAGGGGTATACTAAGAGTATTTACTAAGAATGTACATTTTACTGTTAACATGATATGTTACAGCGGATACATTAAAATGAGTCAATGTGGATATGTAACTATGTTAAGAAATATGTTCTAACAACTAGGTCGTCGCCTTTAGAGTTAAGAAAAACTTTAAAGATTTTCAACAAAGAAACTTTACCGATTTTACTTAAAAAAAATCGCATGGTATCTTAGTAATTAATAGCGTAAACCTTGCATTGGTACCCCCATGTGTATTTATTTTGGTATCGGGGGTAATTATCAAAGAATACTATCTACGGTTCTTTTTTCCCACTAAAATCACCTTGGTTTAATGCAAGGCAAGCAAAGATCGCCAAGCAGACCTCCAACAGTGCACTGTATACCCGTGGTGGACCATAGAGAGCGGTCGATAGTTCGAATCCCGCATAGGTGCGGCGGATTCCTTTCCTAGGGCTCCAGAGATAGGTAACAGTCTAGCACATATCCCCTATCTAGGGAACTATTACAGCAAAATATTAGATGTCATTATTCTATACAATTCTAAAATAAATGTTATCAGTTCATACTAAAAATCACACAGACACAATGTATTTCACGGTAATATAATAATGTATTTTAAACATCCAGATTAACTAGAAAAATATTTGAATTGTTAAAAGCCTTTTAAGTAATACCTTTCAACAATAATAGATTGGTACTGACGGCCCCATTAAATAACCCGCGAGGTCAGCGATCCTAACACCCCACTAAATTATTTCTTATGGGGTTATGTCAAAAATAATGTTTGAATATTCAGCTGTGCGACTGTTGAAGTACTAACTGTGGCCATTGAAAACTTTTTAATACAAATATTAAATTCGAAAACACAAAACGTAATAGCAAAATAATTGTCCAAAAAAGTGTATTATTGCATATACGAAACTTTGAATTCAGGAATGTTTATTACGATCATTATATGAATATTTACGAAAATAAATTGAATTGATCATTACAGTGTGTTCTATAGTAAGATGTATAACAGGTTAAACCAAAGATTTACCAACGAAACCCATTCGTAAAAAACCATGTAAAATGAGTCATTGGTCGTGTATGAGTATTTTTGAAAATGGATAATGCATTTATCTTAAATCCAAAAGCTAGAATGTTCCTTTGCTCCTTAGAACAAAATTCTCTATTACGAATAGTTTCATATTTTACCAAACTGATCCTTCTCAGTAGATCACCAATTAAATATAAATATAGATTGGTCACTTTCTAATATTTGTTAGAATAAGTAAGGAGACTATAGATTAAGCAAAGAAAAATGAGGACATGATCCAAATTGTGAATAGACTTAGTAATAATAGTCTATCAATAATAATTAAACTATTAAATATTAAAAACTTAGGAGGGATTCATCTGAATCAAATTTAACACACTGTGAAGCTACGGCATTCAGTGAGGAAAAATAGCTTAAATATGAAGGACTTTTTAATGTTTGTCTCGTTTTGTATTTTTTTAATGAAAGTAAAGGTTGGCAGTAAATTTTTAAGCGTCATTTAAATAAATATTCAATGGAATCATATTAAATACATGCCAATTTTTTAAATATTCCCCATGAAGAATAAAAGCTTCGCGTGAAGTGTGAGGTTGAAATTGTTCAACATAAAAATGATATTCACATGATCAGATATTGTTGTCTGGGCGAATTATTATCACCGTAACAGCGTGTTGATAATTGATTAAAACAGTAAAGGAATCCTACTAAATATTGTCGTTTCAAGTTGTGAGGATTTGCCATAATTCCATTGGAGGTTGTAAACATTAAAGTCTTACTATTACAAATTCACAGACCGTGGGACTTTAGCCAACCCCCACTCAGCATATATAAACAAAATTCTCCGGCTCGTATGTTCCATTACAAATGTTTACTTACATCGTTCGGGCCATGACAAACTAACTAATGGATTTCAATAGCGCTATAAAGCTTAGGTATGCACTGTTCGCAACCGTGGTAATATCGCATCCAAGCTATCAGCTCATCGGGCTACTCGTACACGGCGAAAGCGACGTACGATTTTACTTTATTCTTATCACCCTTTCATTACGTAACTTTTATGTAATATAATGGTAATAAACGATATAACACGACATGATAAACGATTCCTACGACCCATGACACCGAGATTGATCCTCGATAAATAATCATAATGCAGATCAGATGTATGTATATGCAGGAGTAACAATCCAAAGTCCTAAGATAATTATAAAGATAAAAAAAACCGCCTTGTAAATTGCTAGTGTCTTGTATTTGTAAATTGTTACAGTGGTAGATTTTAGTCGAAAAAAGCAGGGAAATCTTGGTATTTTATTCTGGCGTTATTTGATAGCATAGTCGTTCCTCAGTATAACCGACATACTGTTTTATAGCTAGTTTAAAGCTGTGACGTGGCTCTATAGTGTTAAACTTATTTAAAAAATTCTACGTCCTACACAGTCAGTTTACCTTGAGATAATTTGTGTAAATTGTATTCATCTATATGATCTGTTAATAAGTACGTATTCTAGGTAATTTCTTAGTTGTCTGTATAATAAAAATGATGACAAGTTTAATCGATACCTCACTAGTTCACCTTTCTTTACTATTTTTCACATTTAATTATCAAACCTTCCTTACCTTGCGCTGTTAGCAGACTATTAATTAATTAAATTTTAAAATTACTTTTAATTAATAATTACAAATATCAATTTTATTGCCGTTTTGAAATTTTTATTTATCGTTATTTAAATGCGCCTATTAAATATTATTAATAAAATAATGTTTGCAAAAATGGCACGATTACACTCATAATTACAGGTGAGGCCGCTGGACTACGGAATGTTAATTTAGTAAAGACCACAAACTGGAGGGCCCGTTGCTTAATTGTCAATTTACCTGATGGCCATTCAGAACCGCGTTCATTAATTTCTTCTAATAAGATTACATCTTTGCCTCAGTGATAGATGGGGCGATGGGATTTATGTCATTCTATCAATGCTGCTGCGCCGATGGTCTTGTGTTCGAATCCCCGACGATGCCTATACTGCAGCTCACTGGTAGCAAAGAAACCTCTCAAATTATACTGCCTTGGAAATTCAGAGGGTTTGTTCCAGTACGTGACGTCGCTATTAAAAAAAGGAAGAAACAAAATGTTTGGTATTAATACTTTGGTATAATAGAGATGAATATGATTGGGATGTCAATTGTAGGCATTAAGGAAAATCTGAAAACTCTGTATCCTGCAAAACATACATCGCTTACATACATAAATGAGGACTCGTTAAACAATTTTTATAGGGTAAACTAAAGTTGTGATAAGTGGAAACGCAGCCCGCAAGCGATGGCGGAATTAAATACTATAAAAGCGTTCGGAAGCACGTACAGCAAAAAGAAAACGCAAATCATGAAAACACGGCGTATACTACAAACAACATAACGTCTGATATTATATTTTTCTACTAACAATATGATATGAATATAACAATTGATATAGATATTTTCAAAGATTACTCGTTTGTCTGTAGAGTCTGTACTAATATTTTAATGGATAATATTTATGTTAGAAATATATATAACTGGTCTTAATCGATCAAAACATCCTCATTATATTTATGGAAAGGAGTATTCTTATGAACTATTTAAAATCAGCTGCTAAATCCTACATTCGTGCGATTCGCACTTTAAACTGAAAATCCATTAGAAGTATTTCGATGCTTGGTGCTTTATACCGTGAACGACAGTACTGGGGAATTAACTCTCAGTGGTGAGGTTTCTTCCAGTTACAAGTGGGTTATAGATCTCATCAAAAGCATGATTCTCAGATCTTACAGTAAAATCGACTTCTAGGCTTGGACTCCCTTTAAATGCAGACTATAAAACCATAAGAAAACCACCGGATACTCCGTATCAATAACTCAACATCGCCTCTTTACACTAACATCTTATGGATAATACAAAGTATCTTCCATTCATCCGCAACAGGGCGTTACGCTCTCCTTATAGTAACTGAATTTACGTTCCAACACATTATTCCAGCATTCTCCATAAATCTGTGACAGTTCAGACTTTAATATAAAAACTTGCATTAAATTCAATTTTATTCTGTATAGTCATACTTCGAGGTCGACAGCGTTAAAAAAGTAACCATCATTTGATATCTGTGATTTTTGAACATATATATATATATATATATATAAATATATATATATAAATATATATATATATATATATAAATACACAAAAGTATATTGAAGCTGTCGGGTGATCCTTATATATTTATTACTCGTCTTACGTACTCGCTATGGAAGAAGAGGCACTAACTAATTAGCAAGTTGCCAGTTCCAGATGGTTAGATTTCGTTGGAATGTTTATTGAATTAAACATAGCGCTGCACTTCAGATTATAAGGAAATAAGGCTGCACACACACTGCCAATCGATTAATACTTGCCAACTTAAGCAAAGTTCTAGTTATGGTATAGAACTCAATGTGTTTCTAGATATATTCATATGCATCATTCCAGCAATGGAAATAGGAAGTAAACTTTATACATGAAGTGTTTATCTCCTCAATTAATTTGTATAATTGTAATAATATCCATAGTCAAATTTGTTTGCAATAACAAATTACTTTTCATCTGTTATCTTTGATCTCTGCTTAGGCGAAATTTTGCCCGTTTTTTCTTTAGATGTAAATTTTTCTATGTAACCCTAGTTCGTATGCACTTGGCCTACGGCTGTTTCTATTTTAGACCAGATTCATCGCTGGCTTCTATACGTTGAGCACACTAATTGTTTACAGGACTTAGACGTTTATGATATGTATGATGTTTGACTTCGTTACTACTAGACATCCGTTGGTTTCATGTCTTACGAAGTAATAGGAATATGATAGAATTCTAGCTTTATAATTCATTTCGACAAAACAAAAATATTTAAAATGTTTTTGTTTTATTTCTTCTGTAAATATCTTTAATAAGCTAAATTATTACACGTTGTTTGTCTTGCTTGCCTTTAGAAGAATGTTAAATAAATTATCTATCTATTTATATTTGTAAAATAAAATTAAGTTACGAATATAAATATTAATCTAAATGTTTGTGAGGGTTGTTTATTTATTTTCGCTACGTATATCAATATAAAAACCTCTGAGAACTAAAATGGATAATCTTGTTATCTAAATCCTTTCTTCGGTTCCTGTCGTTAGAAATATACGACTATGCAATAGTATTAGCCTGAATATACCACTAGGTACAGTATTGGCCCTAATCAGCGGAGGTGTATATGTTTTTTTCGCTTTATGCATAATGCACTAGTATACCAGTAGCGGTAAATCCTACGACTTTAGGAGTGTTAATATGTTAATATAATTACATATAAATATACACTTTTATATATAATAATTAGCATATAATTAACACTGCGAGCCGCGTGATGTTCTGTTGTAAAAAAATGATTATTATAATTATATATATATATATATAAATATTTAGTTTGAGATTAAACAGTATCATATTATAAAAAAGCTTTCATGAAGAAATTGAATAAAGAAAACATCCTTTGAGTTACTTATTTAAGATATTAACGGTGCTTTGCTTTTATTTCAGAATTTATATTTCCCTAAGAAAACTTGTCAGAACAAGGTGAAAAGACCGATCTTGTTGAAAGATCTTATTCAATTTAACTTTAGATTATTTAATACCGATTAAAAGTTATCGCATCGCGCTCTTTACATAAGTTCGTGGATTATTTTTAGCTAAAATAATATTCCCAGACTAAAAAAAATTATACGAACCTAAACCATAAATGAATATTTATGAAACATAAATGTTTTCTTTATTATAATATTAGAGGTGACAAATGAGCACACATAAAAATTACCCATAGACACATACGGTCCATAAAAATCCATAAAGATTCAAGATACGAGCATATACTTTGTCACCCCTGCGTCTCCGGGTTCCCACGCTCACCCAACGAAACACAGCAGTGTTTTACTGCAGGACTACAGCCTTAAAAGAACAAGGTGTATGTATGGGCCCAATTCTTAAAATTTATGTTGTTTTTTAAGAGCAACACTGCGGTTAGAGTAGAGAAACCGCATGAAAAGCTAGGCTCAACTGGGTAAGGACCATCTCCTCACAGAAAGGCAGAGTGAAATATCATCTTTAGCTGCTGTTTAAAAAGAATAGATGTAAATAAAGTTGACTCGTTTCATCTTATAAGCAATATAAGATCTTAAAATGTTTAACAAGAAATATGTGAAATTCGACTGTAAAATTGTATTGCACTCGTTCTTACTTGCTTAACTTATTTTACCGTCAAGAAAGCATTTTATTTTTCTTTTCTCGGCTGAGCTTCTTTGAGAGGCAAGAGGCTAAGAGAAGTTACATAATGTTACGCGAAATGCTTCAACGAAAAGGAATGTAATATCGCAAGCACGACAAGGGACATGTATCTTGTATAGCATATCACAACTATTTTTCAATATATTACATAAGCTATCACAATATATAAAATTAGAATCACTTAAAGTTTGTAGTCTAAGAAAAGACTAAGAGTTTCTGAAAAGAACTTTCTGTAAGAAGAAATAGCTCTCAACCGTTTAACCAAACTATAGTCTTAGATCTCACTCATACCTATATTTGTGTTAGTGGCTTTATAGGTATTGTTCCTTGGCCTTATTGCCCATCCCTAGCATGATCACGGTGATAAGATCGATTTGAAATTATAATATGTTCTATATACCTTTTGATACACAAAAAGTAAGTTATAAATTTAAAAAAAATCCTCATTTTCTTCATTAGACATAAGACGTGCTATTAATAAAAAGTTGGCTGAGTTGTTTGCAAGAATTCCTCAAACGTAGATTTCATTGGAAATGCAAACACGGCTAGGATTTGTACAAATTTTGTTTGAAACGTTGGGTTCACATTGTTGGAATTGGTTAGTTATTACTTAACCTCCTGTGTACTAGTGTCCTCAATTTAGTACATCCAACATATGAAAATCGCAAGTTAATTTAGAAACATATGTTTTTGATGGAACTTCAATAATGCTTTACTACTACCTGAGAAATAAAATAGATTTTTTTTTTATTGTGTTGATGTTGGTGATCATCGAAGTTGATTCCTTATATATACTAATATTATCGGCATTTACTCGGTATGCTCAGATATGCTTACAACGGGCAGACCTTTAATATTAAGATTTATAATTCATTCTTTACAACAATATATATATAGCGAGAACGGCATTACCATTATAATTATTGTATCGTAAATCTGTGCTAGCTAATTATTATAATTATTGTATATAAAATAAGCATGTGCATGCTTGCTTATTTTTCACATATATATAGTTAAATTTTTACATATATATATATATATATATATATTCATGTGTGTGTATATACACACATATAGCGTGAACGGCATAAACGTAAAATGCATAAAACTTAATAGTTTATAATTGTCGATATTAACCAATATTCTATTTTATCCATATATTCAAAATAGGTCAAACTACGTGTAATCTGAATCAGTTAAGAAGGGATCGCATCATAAGTGTTCTCTATAGGGCGATGACAGAGCTAGCGAAAGACTGTTATAGTGTAGCTATGTAGACGATCCTTGAGTCAATATTTATGTAGTCATACTAAGTCCTGTCATTAAGTTTAAACATGCATACTTGCAAATAATAACGGGTAAAACTAGTGCACTGAAAAAGAAAAACAAATGCGGGCTTTTTGTTGTTGCCAAGCATACAATGCGCGTCAGAAATAACTGGTTAATGCTGACGCGTTGTTGGAGCCAACGTTGGTGCCAAGCGAGTCACATGATTCACATTTTAGACAGGTCACGAGTGACTCCCACATAGGTACGTACTAAACATTAGCGGGCCGATACCGTCGGCCTCGCACGGATATTGGTGTTCGACGGGAGTGTAGTTCGATTGAGACATTGATGATTTAAATAGAGAAAGTTTTACCTATGATTGTGTAAATAAATACCGAAGCCAAACACTCGGGACCGTTTCGGCGTCACGTAAATAATTGTAATAAGAGGCATAAAAATAGTATGTTTCTTTTTGTGTACGAGGCCACGCTGTGCTCACGTTAGAGCTTCATTTCGCGCGCACTAGATGTATTCACCTAGTCCAAGTCGGCTTGGTATCGTGCCGCTATGGTTCAGTCCGTGGGCGCATAGTGAGGGATCTCTCGGACTTTGCGTCGTCGCAGCATCGGACACGGCCGCGCGGCTCGCTGACGCGTGCTCAATAAAATTAATCTCCGAGCGAGCGTTCAAAACTGTGTCAGTTGTTAACATTCTCTATTTTTTGTGCTATTTGTGTTTGATATTTATTCGTGTAAGCGACAATATTTATCCTCCGTGGAATTGTTTGGGGCCGCGTTCGGATCCCAATTGCGGGAAATATCGCAAGAGCGCACGAGCAGGCGAGGAAACGTCATTGTGACACGCATTAAAAGCTAAAATCATGCGAATGAGATACTATTTATCTTCGTCTTTTTATCTTATTTAAGATAAGTGAAATTATGCTGCGCCCGTTCAAATTACAGGGATATTATTCGCTTTGCGCTAATTTTGTAATTCATCCACATATCGAAGTGTTGTAATCTAGCTAAATGAAGCAAAGCAAAAGCAAAGTAAAAGAAGCAATACGACTAGCTTACTACTACCTTGATTTCAATTTATATATTGCATTTAGTATCTATTTCAGATAAAATAAGCTTCGAAATGCAAACAGATATTGGTGATTCACATAAAATATATTTATTGATATTTGCCCAATACATTTCGTCCAAAGAGAAATACGATATTCCCATGATTACAATAAAAGTTGCGTAGTACACCGTAGTGTACGTAGTTGAGCAGGCTATCTTTAGAAACCTATTCATATTATATTTCGAACATAAATCAACTATATTCATTTACTTCAATATAATTCCATCCTCGGACGAAAGCTCAGGAAGGCTTCTTTCTTGATACACGGAATAGACACACTCAGACACTAGAGCGTACAGAATAACCACGAATTATGTTCCCCGATTGTAAAACGAACCCGGATATCGCGATGCTACATCAACGTACTCTGACCATTGTAACACGCTGAATGTAAGTACTGTAAGAGGAGAAGTAGACATGAAAAACTAGGACATAAGAATGGATCGGGTCGATTGGCGAAGTTCTACGATTACCGTATTCTGTAAACCAAAGTCAAATAACAATTATTTCCGTTTGTGAAAATTGCTTCATTTCATATGGCGGTACACTGTTAGTTTATAGATTTCTTATTGAAAGTGGATATTGAAGTCGTTGGGTCGCTATGATCACTAACGCATCAGGTCAACTGAGAGCTCCTTGATGATGTTTATCCAATCATCATAATTTCAAAAGAATACATTGTTCTTAACAAAACAATTCACCTGATAGTTCCTGCGGGCTATTTCACCAGGGTTTATCTTCTATAAGGAATCATAGTGCTATATGCATTATGATACCTTATAGAGAATAAATATGATGTAACGTTTAAAGACTAAGATGAAATGCTTCATACTTAATTATAAGGTCAGCAGGTCCACTAACACTACGAACGCTAGTATTCATAATGTGCAAACTCCTGCAATTAGAAACACAAGTGATCAAACAATCTATAATGAACACAGAATGCTTGTGATCAATCACCACGCTCGGCGCTGAATTCGGCCCACGCGATACCATGCACGATAATTGAGATTGCCCTAATTCTGCACTAAAATGTGCAATTAATAAGCACGTGACATTTGTTTTGAGTTTGGAAATGTCACAATGAGCTATGAGAACGAATTGTCAAGTGTCACATTACAAATGCACTTTTTCTTAAGTCTTTTTTGTTTTAAAAGTTACGAGTATTATCGCTATTTATCTTTCCAGCAGAATTGTAATGTAAAATCTCGTATAAATTATCAACAAAATAAAGAATGTTATTGGTTCTAATAAATTAAGACAATTTGCATATACGAGGTTATCGGACTGTTGGCAGAGGTGTCTAAGTTGTTGCTAGAATGGACGTTATATTTTCTATATGTGGGCTAATGTATGATCTACATATGTACAGGGACAAATGCATGTAGGTAATCATTGGTTTGCTTCAGTTGTCCTCTATAGTCCCTGGTATATATCTCGATCCTATGATCGAGATATATACCAGGGCATGTGATAACAGGCTTCGCGCCTTTGTGTAACTTCTATTCAACATTGTGCTATTGTCGGCGCAAAGGAATCCATGAAAGCTTTCAATGCTACGGTTGTTGTTACAATCCTAGCCGGAATTTCCCTTAGTTGAGATTGCCCAGAACATCGAACTTCTCAGTGGTTTTAATGAAAAAAACAAAAATGAAATGAAAGGATGCACAAAAATATATATTATTTGAACTAATAACCCAGGGTCTATCCCTGGTGCGTCATCGCTATCCAGTTTTTGGTGGATCCTGTCCCCTGTTCAGTCGGCTATAGTCGAGTAAAGTGTTAACTTTCATACAGTTGATTATGGGCAAGTCCTCGATTTTTTATGTTCTTTTTTTTCGTAAAGTGTTTTTACCTAACTAAGGCTACGAGACTTTTCATATGGCTAACGGTGACGAACACGCCCACAGTTCACTTCGCCATGACTGCGGTAGAACAACGCTGTCTTACAATACCCGCCTTCAATGGAAGCCCAACGCTACTGCGTTATATATGGTAAGTAAATAAAACCGAAGACCCTTTTACTGGTACGAGGTATTCTCATTTAAACCACAAGGGTGCGTTTCGTTTACGATTAAAGAATCAAGGCATTCCATCTTAGTCCTTAGGGGTGACAATGCATTTTTATGATTCCTAATCTTATCTTGCATTGTGATGCAGGAATCACTTACCATTAGGTGAACTGCTAGTTGGTCACCCTCAATAAAAAAGCACTGCAACCCTCAAAGTCCAAGCCTTTGTCGAAAGGTTTCCTCAAGCTATACATTTGGGCGGTTTGTTGCATTTAAAAGTAAAGCTGCCGCAAGGAAGTTTGGTGTCCATTAAAATGTACGACGGTAATTCAAACAAGGATCAGGCGTTTGACTGATCCGGTCGTGTGTCTTGGCTTTGGACTCAATGATGAGGAATTTCAAAAGACTTATTGGTGATGACCCACGCAGTGTTGCTAGCCTCTCGGTGTTCTGCAGGGTATTGAAAATGTAATGTAATATAATTTTAAGTGAATATGGAAATTGATCTGGTTTATTGTCCATTAATATATTTATTTGCAATATATGTACTTTTTCTTTATATAAATATACTATCCTACACATTTGTGATGCAATTAATTAATTCGCCCCTTTATTTTCATAATGATTTTATTTGAATCATGCATCATTACCCTAATTGCTCGTTATTGCGATAGCAAAGGGTAGTATTAAAAGCAAATAAATTAACAGATGAAAAAAAATGTCTGGAAATACAACATACCGACAGACATTTTTTTTGCATTAATATTTACTTACAAGATAACTCATGGAGAAATACCTGATTTCTGAGTTTTGGATTAAATTTCAGACAAAGTAATGGTATCCGTAAACGATATTTAATTTTTATATATATAGTATGTTATTTTTCTTTACTAGTTAAAGTATATCTAATTATTACTATAATATTTTTTTTACTTTTAATTTTTTTTTAACAATGTATGCACTACTGGCAGAGAATGGCATAAGGCATTAAGTCCATTTGCTTTTTATGTAAGGCGTGTCTAATAAAGTTTAAATAAATAAAATATTCATATTGGTGTTACTTTAATTAGCCAACTGGATAGAGAGAGTGGTGAACTTCTTAATAATTCATACCGATATTTAAATAGGTCGTCTCTCTAGAGAGGGTATTAGAGATACGCATCATTATCCTAATTGCTTACTACTAAGCTGGCATAGGGTAATAGAAAAAAAACTAATGAACAGATTGTGGTTGTATAATCAGCTCAGCTCCAGCTAGTGATATATATTTTTTTTTTAGATGTAATGCCAACTCGGCGATAAATATTTGAGTTCAGATATTCGATTAAATTCCAGTATGGCTACCGTGCTTCCACACGCTATGCATTAGTACTAGCTGGTAAGGTTCGTCACGCGACTCGACTGCGTCTTGAATTATTTAACACATCTTTAAAATATCTAACAATACCTAGGTCCTGTAAAAGGAAAGTCTTTCTAAAAATTTACTTGGATCGATTAGTAAAAACCTCTAACGAAACTTTATACCTATGATGGCTGTAGGTTATACGCCAATAGGAATCAATAAATGAAAAACAAAACGTAAAGCGGTATAAGCGTGAACATAATTGAACATATGATATGCAACAATCGGATGTGTTGCAAGCGCGATAAGACGGATAATATCACAAGATGGTAAAATAAAATATTACCATTGCAGTTATTACCTAGTATAGATTATAGTTGATAGAATCACGCTACCAGGGCCCAAATTCTTAATAAAACACTACACACATACATTGCACCCTCACACCGCCCCCGTCGACGGCGAAGGCGTCGCAAACAAGGTTATTCACGATACCGCCATGTCACAGGGCGGTTTTTTCCAGTCAATATAGATAGAAACGTCGCTAGAGTTTCTTGCGCCAGTTCTTCTTCAGCTCCTACGCATTCCGAAGTGGTGGTACAGATAGATATAGTGATATTAATTGAGACAATTCTTAGTCAGAAGCAACTGACCGAGCCGAGATTCGGCCCTCTCGGGCACCCTCGGGTCAGAAGCTTTCTCGGAACAGGGTAACGTTCCAAGCCGAGGCTCTCTCTCGTGAGCCCTAGTGCTGGTTACCCACTAACAGAGGTCCCGACTGAGCGCCATAAGTGCTCGTTCACCTTTCAACCCGGTGAAACTGTAAAAGCCCTCGGGCCCACAGCGGCCATCAGCCCGAAAATAAAAAAAGAAATATCGCAGATAAGAAAAAAGTTACCAACAATTTAGCGCAGTCGTTTGATAGTTCGCGTAAACTCATGTTATAGAGCGTGCTGACCGGAGATACGTGCCCATAGTGTGTTTTGGTTTGTGGTTGCGTCAGTGGAAACGAGATAAATTGTTCCGCGACCTCTAGCCGCGAATTAATTACCGGCGTAGTATAGTTACCACTGGGATATACGCTCGGGCTGCCAAGCTTGCATGGTTTGAAGGTATATTATAAAAGTAGCTAACAATACAGTCTGTCTGCATTTGTGAACTACTGCAAAGCTAAACTGATAAACTAATAAACAAATGATGTAACATTATATTTTTTTCTTTCAAATAAAAACGTTTATCGCCTTCTCGAACTTCAATTCTTCTTTTAACTTAAATTACAATAAGAAATAATTTTCTTTTATTATGTCAAGAACAATACTGTTAAGTTACAAGTATAAATTGTTATATATAACATCTCTTTATAATATATAATGTATGTATCCTGAATCAGAATCGAATGTTGGGTAAAATACATATAACAATATATTTTATTCAAGATTCGTTTAATCAACACTAATAACCCTGCCAAACGAAAATACACGTAACTGTTACAACGATCGGTCAATGCTGCGAATTTTATTATTCGCTTTCATGTTATTTTTAGCGCACCGAAATTTGTTTTCACGATGTGCTTTTATTTAGAGATAAAAGTAAATTGTTGTACAACGGCCCGTGGCGTTACGATTATCTAATATCTGTTTTCCACTTACATTAAGTTATACCATACATCGACTGAATTTGTTTAATTCACATATTAATTTGATTTTGTTCGCGTGAAGAAAGATGAAGAAAGCATTAATTCTAGGTTGAGCATAAATCCTCTTGGATTTACAACCTCGTCTGCACCGTGTTTGCTAATCACATTTTGGTATATGACATCCAATTGATAGCGATTTATTTTTCATGAATAAGTGGCAAACGACCACCGCTTATCTGATGGTAAGTGATTACCACCGCCCATTGACATCCGCAAAACCATGGGAGTCGCTGATATGCTGCCGGCCCTCAAGAAAGATGTAGGCTCTTCTTTTGAAGGTCCCTGAGTCGTATCGCTTCTGAAATACCGCTGGCGACAGCTGATTCGTGTTTGTGCTTAGTTGACAACAATGAAAATTATGCAAAAACTAATATAAAAAATATGCCGAAACTAAATTTCACAGACCATTGATGAGTAGCAACATTAGTAACGTGAATCAATAGTGCTACGCTTTAAAAAAGCTGAAGCGACCGCAAAAGCTAGCGATTCTTTCACGAATCGCTAGATTTGCGGTCGCTTTGTTGAACAGTCAACATCCTGCATGGATCATAAGCACACATAAGTAATAAGTAGTTCATCTAACTTTTACAATTTATAATTATGCAAGATAATCAGGTTCATTAGTGCCAGTGGTAAAATATACAGTCATGAATATAACAGTTATTATAACGGTTTGAATATTATATATATATTAAGGGTTAGCAGGTAAAAAGCTTAAGTTGACTATTTTTTTATTACATTGACAGTAACAAACTAGCACACAGTTCACTTGATGGTGAGTGATTCCTGCCACCCATGACATCTACGTTCATCCTTGAAAAGGAATCATAATGCATTAGCCGTTGTCACCCTTGAAGACAGAGATGGAATTACTCGTCACGAGAAATAAATGTGTCCGGTGTCCCTACACTCACTAGACGAAACA
Source organism: Teinopalpus imperialis (assembly GCA_029286865.1). NCBI lineage: Eukaryota > Metazoa > Arthropoda > Insecta > Lepidoptera > Papilionidae > Teinopalpus > Teinopalpus imperialis. Next base: position 2,194,267 of record JAGSMU010000037.1, on the reverse strand, counting down.
CAGCAGCGTTATGGTGCTATTTTACGCTGGTATTCTGTAAGGACGTCGACCCCGGTTGAGCTGACCCATTCATTCTACAGCTAGAAACAAACTGCAGTGTAGCTCTCCACTTTTAAACGTATTAGTTGTTACCCACAAACAGTTTATGATGGTATGGTGCGGGCCATCCACATAAGTCCTCATAAAGGAATCTATCACCAAGTTTCTTTTGTAATTCAACATCTTAGTAATGTCAGTTATAAATCCACTGCCGAACATTTCCTCCTCTAGTCTACTGGACAAAATATTTTTCTTTTTTTTAATGAATTATTAATTTCTGAACATATTCTACTATTAAACATAAAACAAATAATAATAGTTACAATTAACGTTTATCTATGTGTGACAAATGGCACAAAACAACATCGAATTTATTATTTTATTACTTTTGTAATTTGAATCTTATTGTTACTATCATTAAAGTACAATTTTAGCATGATCTACAAATGAATAGCGATTGTTTTGTGACACATTAGTGAGGCCAAGGTCACAATGTTTAAGTTGTTTAGGTGCCGAGTAAAATATATATAAATAATTAATAGTATATAAGACACAGATAGAAAAAAAAGTATATAAATATTTTGTAAGTATTAAATATTATATATAAAACTATATTCTGGTTTCACTTATTATCAAAAACCTTACTACAACAATTAAATCATCTATTATTGTTGTATATATCTATTCATGTACAGAAATAAGTCTACAAAATATAATTTCAATCGAAATATTAAACTTAATCCATCAAAACAGAAAAATCCGATGAAACATTTATACTTTTGATCCAGGGAAAAGCAATTTTATAAAATATGTCAATTGAAAGTAACATATTTCATAAATTTCAGACCTGTGCAAATGTAATACTTCATTTGATAGATCAGTTAAGGTTAGGTAAATTTTTTGTTAGGTCGCATATGGCTAAAAATATATTTTTTTTAAGTTTACGTCTCCAAATTAGCTATTTTCTTTTTATCACATTATGATACTATATTGTTAGTTCAGTATTGGTCCACTATTTTCCATATTACTGTTAATTTCTATTACTTTTTTTTTATTGCAGCCGAGTCGTTTTTAGTTCGGCTTCCAAATGATGGCGCCTGTTGTCAGAAATATTCGCCTAAATATTTTGTCTATTTTTATATAGTTTAATACTAAGCATATAATATTAAAGGTGGCAGACGGTGGTAAGTGACGACTGAAGCCACATATTAATGCACATCGTACGTAATGTGGCGTCTAGATCACTAAATTCACCATACAATACCTAGTTATTAAAAATAAATACATAAAAGAAATAATTATATTTATAACAGTTTTTGATTATAAATAATGACATTAACAATATAACATAATATAGTGAAAAATAATAGCTTCTATATAAATATAAAAAATTCTGTATGTAATAAAAATGTGCTTTAAAATTTTATGACGAAAAAAAAACAATAGTTATGAAAAAAAAATAGGTGACAAAAAATAGTACACCTTAACTGACCTATTCTTTCAAACCTTTACCATCTCAAGATTTATCAAAGAGATAGATCATCTTTATAATTTCACATAAAATTTTAAATTTACGTTTGGTACGCACATAATATTTCATTGGTCGGTGATAATATGCTATGGGTCTTATGCTTAATTCAAATATGTTATGAGATATTTAGACCATCTAGGCTTCCTATTTTAAAGAAACGGAAACCTTAATAACAGATGTTGTTTTTTTTAAAAAAAAATGTGCGGCATTACGCCGCCCTCTCGTGCCTCCCATGTTTTTGGGTCAGGGACCTGGGGTGCGGGTGTTTCTTTATTTTTTTATTGATAAAAATCAATAACAGGTGTTGTTAGATATAGTATAACGTACTCCCGTTAATCTGGAACCTCTTAGTTCTACTCTAAGGTTTAGGTTTAGGTTTGCACTTTGAAGGAAATGCGAAGGCTTGCTATAGCTAGTATTTCACTATAAGACCTACTAGAATATGACGCTATCTGTCATGGATATAGGGTTGAATATTCAACGTCTGAATAATAGAATGTCCTGACCCAAATACAATATTGGGTACCATTAATATTAATGCCGTGGCACAATATTGTACGTCAGTAGAAATCGCTCCGCCTTTGGATAGAGTGCAGATTCTTAATGGTAAATATTAATTAGATGTATTTGTTTATTCTTAGGCACATATATCTTGCTGCGATATCATACTGATAACCTATTTTATCAGCATCTTTGATCCTTGTTATATAGTGTAATTATGTGGCATTCTGATAACAAATATTGATACTAAGGGAAAAGTATTGCAATCTCAAATTAACAGTGCTAGTGCCACACTGCATTTGTTTCCAGCTTCATTATGGATGGGGTTCGATAAGAGAAGGATCACGCCCTCACACATACCTGCTTAATTTAGGAGCATAACCGGTGGTCGGTGCACCCGGAGAGCCTTATTACTGGTGACGATACAGTTTGCACAGGCGATTCTTTTAATAGTTTAGATAGATTAGCTTGATTGATATTTGAATAACATTGTCGACACATTAATGGAAATCTTTTCATGATTTGTACAGAATTACTTAATCAATTAACAAAAGAATATCCAATAATATTAATTATAGTGGATTGTCTTATAATAACTGAACGCAATTGCATTCTAAAATGTTTATTATCTATAAATCCAATCATATCGGTTAAATTTTACAAAAAAAATTTTTATCTTCGTAAAGGTAATAAGTACATTTTGGAAACAAGTGTGTATGAATATTATGAATGGATCAATTAATACTAATAATAAATTTGTAACTTAAATTGATTACATAATTCAAATTTAAATTATTAAATTAGATTATTGACCGATATTAATACAATTGCAAAATAAAGAGAAAGAATTTTGCAATTAATTTATTCGGTAGAAGTCTAGTCATTCAAAAGTACTTTCTAGATTCTTGTTGATATTGCCGCTTTTAGCCTATGCGGCTCTTCTACAGGTTCGTTGAACTCTGGGCTCGGGGATACGGTATAATTTGGGATTACTTACTACGAAGTGCTACGCTAACTAAGCATTTTCTGTCCAAGACTTTAGAACCGAAGAATTTAACCATCCGAGTATTCTGATCGTGGTGTGTGGTGCAATCGGACTAATACTTAGATCCCCTGAACAGTTATGGTCAATGAAGATGTGACGTGGTCTACGGCTGCTTTTTGTCGGATTTGGTTCCAGTTCGTAGGGTGCTGCGTTTACCACTAGCAGGTTGGAGTGAGTGAGCACTATCTCGAAAAGCCATGCGATAAGCTTTGGAAGTAGTTCAGTATAGTGGCATATATCACGCTGATACCGCTCTGCTCCGGTTGCTTTGAAATACCTGCATTTCTCATTTGACACTTGCTGGGATGGCTAGGGTGAATTATGGGTTTTATGCAATACGTGTAGAGACGGAATTTGTTCTTGCTGTTCGTGCAGATGAGAGGTTGGAGGTTGGTTCTCGCTTTCTTCATGTGCGAAGTCAAATGAGCTAGTCCTGGAGAATTGACCGACTTAACCAAGGAGCGAGGTGGTCGTTGTCCATAGATCTGTGGTCGAATGTGAGTTTGTGTAGCGTGCCTACGTGGAGGCGACTGTATTTTGAATTACTGCTATATTGAGAGCTTAAGCCCTATGAAGTCCTGTGTGAGGTGGATATTTCGTTGGTGAATCGGGGGCTAACATCGAAGTTATAAGGTAGTAGAGAGACCTACCGTTAACGTTTTCCTTGGTTGAGTGCCAGATGGCGTGTTTACTATTTAGGTCTCCTACTAAGACGACTGACGCCCTAGGTTGAATAATGTCCTGGTGTCCGATTCTAGTACAGTTTTATACAATGATATATAGGTATGTATACTGAGACTAGTACTGTAGGACTACGATCATGCCTATCTTACACGCGATCCCGTCGATGCTTTCAAGTGAAACTCTAGTGGTTTTTTTTTATTTTTTATTACATTGAGAGTTACAAACGAGCACACAATTTACCTGATGGCAAGTGATTCCTACGGCCCATGACAACTACATTCATCCTTGACAAGGAATCATAATGCAGTAATAGATGCGTTATCACCCTTGAGGACTGAGATGGAATGCCTCGTCACCAGTTATAAAGGTCCGGAAAGAAATAAACTGAAGTGTAGCTCTACCACTGTCAAATGCAGGCACCTCTTATAATAGATTAGGGTGGCACCTTTGCGGCTGGTTAATCTATCGTTACTGGTGACATTACGATTTGCAATCAAAAGTAGTTTATGCTCAGCTTTTTTGCTAATACCTTAGGGTGGCCTCCGGAACTAGTGGATTTAAAAAACCCAAGTATGACTGGATAGTACTTATTTACTCCACCAGCATGTGGCGATGAAACCAGAAATCGTAACGAACTAGATTCTGTTGATGTTGACGCTGTTAGCCTATGCGGCCTTACAACTTCATCGGACACAGGGCTCACGGATCTGAGGGGTCATTAAGCTGGTTAGACATTTTGGTTATCTTACTTACACCAAAGCGCTCATACACTGAGCGTGTCGGTCTGCTCTTATTACGTTCCTATTTGGATGCCACCTGTGTTGCCAGTTGCCTAGCTATCGGAAGATATTCCAGAGTGGAGAATGGATGAATGTCTACTGACCATCCGAGGTTCGGTATGCGGCAAATGCCCTTATCATGTGAATACAACCTTATGCCTACCAACATATTCTCTTGAACTCCCTGGGAGTTTTGACTGGTGGAGGCATTAAGTCCACCCTTGTAAACCTGTTGTATAGGGAACATAAAGAATAAATAAATAAATACAAGTATATTCAGCTCTACGGCCATCCTGCCAGAGGCAAACGGAGCGAAAAGATTACGGCAGATCCTGCCACTCTCAATTAAATAATTTATTAATTGTTGACTAAAAGAGGACAATGTTTACTATATTTTGTAATAAGGTTATGTTAGTAAACTCATAGCATTATTAAGATTAACACGATGTACAAGTATAATAAACTTAATAAATATTTTAATTAAATAAATATTCGATAAGATTTAGATCTGTCATTCCCCCAAAAACTAACATATCACGCTATTAACGAATGATTATGGTGTCACAGTGTAGTGTAATCTTGACCCTATAAACTTAAAGTTGAAATCATTACAGATAATTCTTATATTTCTTTTAGGATTGTTTTACCATAGTGTTTTATTTATTGGATCGATATTTTATTTAAGACTATAGACAATCAATGCCATGTTATCTTATGATAGAGAGGAATTAACTACAAATATGTTATATATTTATCTGCTTCTACTACATACCTATATACATACATACCTATATTAAATTATTTTTTCTGTTTTTAACTCAACACTCAACCCTTTAAAATCGATTTATACAAATAAATGTTTAAAATACTTCAATGGCACAATGTAGACTATTATATTTAAATGACGTGACGATGTAATGGGCGTATTATCCGATTACAATGTATTTTGGTTTAATTATGCGTGTGAGGTTAAATAACGCTGTCATCAAAACTGACTTTATCGAATATCTCTTCAATAAATGGACATACAGTTTTTATTTTTGAAACTGTGAATTTAAAAGCTTATGATTCCTGTTAAATGTTGACTGGGGCCTTACTAATGTTAGATTATTGGCTTCGAATCGCGGGTTCTATCTGTAAATGGGTCGGCTCGACGGAGGAAATATTATGTATATATATCTACTATCACACGTAATACCAGCGTGAAATAACATAATAGCGTTGTGTCTCGAGTGTGGCGATCCGGCAACCGTATCACAGGTATAGAGGCATTCCTTTTCAATTTTCAAGAGTGAATCTTGGATGTTTGTTGATGATTTATATATCATGGACCACAGTTACCACATGCTGGTAGGTAAACTGTGTGAGCAAAATCCTATTATAAAAAATAACATTTTACTTTGGGATTTCTGTAGCCCATCATACGCCAAGATTTATCCTGGATAAGGAATCATAATTCAGATTCGTTGGAAATGGCCGGATCGACTCATCGCCAGTATAACCTTTGTATGTTTTACTCACAATTTGAAATGCAGCATATCTATTATCTTCGCACGTTGTGCAAACGGTTAGTGCCGGTTAGTTTCAGTCTGACGATGGCTTTGTCACGTGAGGATGCCCATACGAATAAGTATCTGTTTATTTATTTATTATTTTATTTATTTATTTTAGACACACCAACAATGTACATATTCACACATTAATAATAGTTAATAAAGTAGTGTAGCATTAGAAACTAATATGTACACCAATAATAGGTATGAACAGTATTTACAAAATTGTGACATTGATATATATTTAGACATTTTGAGATACAGTATAAAATATGGACATAAACAATTTTTAATACAAAAATATTAACAATATACAAAAAAAAGCAAAATCTGTAAATTACATAAAAAAAAACTACAACAAACACTTAAATTAAAAGAATAAAAAGTTTATCATCATTATTACCATATCTCCCCTCTATATATACTCGCCCACTGTTGAAGGCCTCATGTATAATGATTTATTCCTTTAGCCCGAGGGTAATTACAACCATATTACACATAAACCTTATTGATAATTACTGCAGCATTATCGATGAGGTTTAGGTATACATTAAATATGAGTCGTTGTTAAGTCAACTTTATTCACTACGATCGATATCATTCGGTTGCCGTCTTAACGCTACTTTGTAAGCAGGTGTGTAGGTAAGTGTGCTTTAGCTTCATAACACACACATAGATATATATATATATATACATATATATATATATATATATATATATATATGAATATATAAATATATACTGTGTGTGTGTGTTTTGCCTAACACTACTCCACTGCTCAACATAGGCCTTCCTCCTAAGACTGCCATGAAGTACAACGCTAAAGCTTCATCCATTGACTTCCCGCAGTCTTGCATAGGTCTGACCTTATTAATATATTATATATTATATTTTTTCCCCAAATTTAGTCGAACTTTGTCTTACCCCTAATTTACACTCCCCAGATTTGATTCAAAGTCCAGTTTTCATTATGATCTTACATAATATTACTCTCTTTCGTAATATATTATTCATAAATGTACAGTTTAATTAATTATAAAGTAATGATTGTTGTATTATATTTACGAGGGTTACATATGAAACTATAAACCTTACGGAATACAACTTGGATGGAAGGGTATTTAAAAAGTTTATATACTCGTACGTTTCTACGTCAAACCAGCCCAAATGCAAGAAACGAAAACTCATGTTAGATTAACTTGGTGCAGAAAAATGAGGAGCTCCGATTGCTAATGACGGGACCAGGGATAATAAGATAATTAGAAGAATAATAATAAGAGGACGATATGCGATTGACACTTTAGTATTTTTGATCTATCTATTGACCCTTTAAGAAAAACTATAGGTCTACAAATTTTTCACTAGTAGGACGAGTCGTAGCACAAAATATTATATTTGACAATATATGGAGATGAAATTATCCAATAATTTCTCAATCAGTTTTTGTGTCTCAGAGCATTTAGATATATATAAGCATTCACAGGATTTCGGCTTAAGGTGACGTACTCTACGGTGAAACGAAAATATTGCAGATCTAGTTTTTAGGTCTTTTTTATTCGGTTATGGCTAAAGTTTATAGCTCATAGATATGGTATCGTTTCAGATATGGTCATTCTTTACTAATACCCTATCTACAATGGAACACGGCATTCATGAGCTGATATATCAGTGGTCGAGCCACATTGCAGTTTGTTTCTAGCTGCTGAATGAATGGGCCGCATGACCTGGGTAGAACCACGCCCTCACGAATACCAAAGTAAAATAACAGCATGCATTATGCTGTGTTTCGTCTAGAGTGTGTGAGTGTAGAGATCCGCAACATTTATTATGGTGACGAGGCATTCCATCTCAGTCTTCAAGGGTGACAACGCCTAATGTATTATGATTCCCTTTCAAGGATGAATGTAGTTTAGTTGTCATGGGCTGCAGGAATAACTTCCACCATTAGGTGAACTGTGTGCTCGTTTGTTACTCTCAATGTAATAAAAAAAAACGTGATGATAACAAGTTTGACGATACAAATAACACTATCTATCACTTAGAGATCGGTCAACATCAATAATATCAATTATGACAAAATAAATATAAATATTTGTGTTTTCCTTCGGTTCATTACTCAAACAGTTAATTTTTTCAACGTGAAACTTTTAATGAGGTACTACTTACGAGTGATTGAGCGAGAAAAGTGATTGAGCCGTGTTTTTCAGACTGGTATAATGATATACCAATAAGAAGAAGAGATAAATATATGATTGAATTGATCTTCACTTATTTTTCAGACAACGAAAAATTCGGCTTAAAAGAGTAACAGAGATACATTTTTCATCTCTTACCTTACACCATTGCGGAACATGTTACGTTATTGTTTTAATATATCATTAATATTTTTCATAAAAAATGAGTTTTCACTATAGAATATGTCAATATATTTTGTAGTAAATGATCATTGTATATATACATGTTTAAATAAAACTATAAATATAAACCACAAGAATAAGCAGGTACGCATGGTAAAGATCCGTGAATTAATATGTCCATAATAATTACAAGATCGATGACGGAGCAGCCGTTCAGTGCACGATTGTTCGGATTTGCAATTCGAAATTTAATAAAAAATCTAAAACATTTCTCATAATAACATTTCACAATAAGCCATAGTTCCCTCATTGCCCATTTGCGTCTATTCTTTTAACGGCTTTCGATTGGCCATATCGATTCCTGTTAGTTTATTGGGACGACGGATACGGATAAAATTTTAAACTGTAGCTGTTAGAAAATTGTCATACACTATTTATAAAGTTTTATCTTATCGTAAGTAGGTATACACCCATCATCACCTTACCAAGTCCGTTGTAAGATATATGAGAATGTGATGATATAGGGGAAGATTCAGATACACGTCAACTGATCGAAACGAGTTAATGTTGTTTATTTATTTATTTAACTGTTAAAATATACTTACAAAATAGTACAATATCCCACAGAACAATTTGCACAGTATGACTGTGGAGATTACAGTCTCACCCTTTTTCACTTGAGTGTGTGTTATTTTTATATTAAATTATTTGTAATATTCTAACATATTACAAATTATTATTAAAATAACACTGGTAAAGTAACGCTGCGGCATGGCTCGGATGTCCAGGTAAAGACCTAAAACTAACAGGACAACACTGACATGTTTCCATCCATTCTATATCAGTGCTCAGATCTAACAACATAAATGAAGATGGATGTAGCTGTTAATGGACCGCGGTTATTACTTAACATTTTGTCACCATAAGCTCTGAACAAAATACGTCTTCAGTGAAGAGGTCAAACTATTTTGTTTTATCTAATATATATAATTTGATAAATGTCTTTGTCTTTCATAAGTACGGGCGTCTAATGACTGGCCTCCTAATAATATACAACACTATAAACACTTATTAATTAATAGGAAATAATGCTTAAAAATAATAACAATAAAAGTTGGTTATATTTGTTTCACCTTTATCACTTTTCAAATAGCCAATGAAGTTGTAGTAATGTTTGTCATTTGATGATTAAACAACTGCCTTTGATCAAAATGTGTTTAATAAAGTCATGTCCATTAAATATTTACATAGATTTTCGTAAATAGCCCAAAGGTTAGAATCATATTATATATTATCAAGAATTACAGATAAATATTTAAGGTACGATCATACTATGGGTAAGATAATGTAAGATCCCCAAGTCTTAAGTGAAAACGTCTTGACTAATATAACATTTTTAATTTCAATTTCACGGTCGATTGGCAAATCTTTTAAGATACGCCAGTGTTGCAGTCGCTCTATATTCTGTACAAAATTTTAAAAGGCTTAAGATAAATATTTTGTTTCCGTTAATTGTTTGTTTTAGAGCGATAAAAAAATACAGAGAACGAAATCTAATTTTATTACTTCGTCTCTGTTTTAAAAGGGTGAGCATCGGAAATTATCATCGAAGGTTAAAAATAATATACGGAATTTCATCAGAATGGTGGCTTATCTCGGACGTTTTTTGTTAGTAGTGCATTAATTGGGTATATGAATTAAACTGAAATGCAAAGTATAGTTGTTGAGGCATTCTCTCTTGATCCTCAGGATTGATAGATATTCGCCATCTTAATTTATTAACGAGTATAGATAATAACTGAAATCGACTAACTTACCATGTGAAAAGCGTAGTCGTTTCTTCGTCTCCTTCCTGTGATATAAAATGATAAGAGTTAAAAGGATAACCTTTTGTTTGTTTTTACAATGTTATTACATATTATTGTCTTATAGTATCGTAGTGCAAAGGTTTGATATGTTTTTTTTTCTCTTCAAATAGTGTTTAAACAAATGCATATAATACAACTATAATCTGCGGTGCATTAATTCATGGTTCAATTGTATACCGAAACGAAATAACTTTCAATAATTACATTGGGATTGATTTGTCCACTTACGTAAATGTGTATTTGTTTTCATTGCTTTTCAATTCCAAATCTGATATGATTTTAGCTAATTTCACGTTAATTTATCATACAATGTGACATTTGAATGTATTATTACTTTTATATAATAGTGTGAATTTGTTGTGCATACAGTAAGGTCGAAAACTGCGTGCCGAGGGCCGCTTAATTTCTAACGAGTTAGATATCGCGTGTGTTGGAAGCAATTTCTTAGAGACAAGCACAAGCAGATAGAACGATAATATGTTGTTTGCATTTTACTTCCATGACTGAATAATACATGACGAACCATTGCTGAAATATTATGAAATGACGCTTGATCCCCAACTTGAGCAGATTAATCATTCGCACACGCTACGGTCGGTTGTATATTTAAGTCTAATGGTATATCGCTTTCTCTATTTTATTAACTCTTCACCAATGCTTTTATACCCGTTGTAATTCTGTATACCAACAGTATGTTATTTTCTCAACTACATAAACAATAGAAATTCTTAACGGCCAGCAACGCATTTGCGACTCGACTGGTGTTGCGGAAGAACATCCGCGGCAGTGATCACTTACCATCGGGCGGAAAGCTTGCACGTTTGACACCTATTCTAAATAGCCAGATTTTAAAACCACGTGCCTCGTAACTAAGAGATAAAGATAACGTTCTGTGTTCTTTATTGATTAATATTGATATTTGTCCACATTAGTCATGCGTTATGCATTGGTTACTTAACCGAACGAAAAAACACATACTCGAAAATGTTTTTCTGGTTCCTCTGCGAATTATTACATGATAAGGGTATTCAAGATATTGTTAAAATAATCTGCTGTTTACGTGAAACTGAAATTATGCATAAACGGATGAAAAGTTTTTAACATTTGGATATCCAACTTATATCCAGTCAAGAGCATAGGTTGGGCATTTATAAACGTGAGGAAAAAATTGATCACCAATTTATGTTTAAGTTAATACACACACACACACAATATATATATTGATATGTAATATATTATCTAATAAATAACGTTAATTTTACACATTTTCCTGTTGACAATGAGTTGTCATCAGCAAGTGGAAGCAGTCTTTAGTAACGCTTATCCCAATTGAACAAAAGAAAAGATATAATTACAGAGTGTAAACCTATTTCAAAACTATGCGTCCTTGGAAAAATTCTTGAGATTATTGTTACATCACGTTACACACACTGTCCTATTCTGTATATCCCAGAAACACCATGGATTCTTTTAATCGTAGTGTGGACACTAACATGATAACTTATACTGAATATCTAACTCAAGCCATGAATAATCTGCAAGTGGATGTCGTGTACACCGACTTCTCTCAAGCAATTAATAAAGTTGAACACGTTTACTCATAGAAAAGCTTGACAAAGCCCACATGGTAACCTTCTCAGCTGGTACGAATCCTATATCAGAAACAGGAATCTATCAGTCTGCATGAAAGGGTTTTCTTCACAGTTATTTCCCGTAACTTTAGGTTTACAGTGGTAGGGCTAAACTGCAGTTTGTTTCTAGCTGCATAATAAATGGGTCAGCTCGACCGTTGCGTCTGGTGAGTGTAGGGATCCGGAGACCTCCATTACTGGCAACGGGGTATTCCATCTCAGTCAGAGTGACAACGCATCTACATTATGATTCCTTGTCTAGGATAAATGTAGATGTAATGGGACCGCAGAAATCACTTACCATCAGGTGAACTGTTACTCTCGGCTCATTTGTTACTCTCAATGAAATAAAATAAAAAGTATTAAATAGATGTGCCTCAAGGCCTTGCCTTTTATAATATTTAAATGATTAAATATATTGGTCATGTATCTAATCATAGCCAACATCTTCTTGACGCTAATGATGCTAAATTATTTAAAGTTGTAAAGTCCACTGATGATTGCAACAAATTGAAACAAGATTTACGCTTGCAAAAGCATACATGAATTACAAAATTATTGTAGTACTAATCAACTTTTTATTAATACAGATAAATGTTATGTATTATCTTTAACCCAAAAACCTAGTCAAATACATTTTAATTACAGCTTATATGATAAGGTTCTTAACTAGGGATCTCGGTCTAATCATTGACTCGAAGTTAACATTGAACTATCATATAGACCACGATATAAGCAAGGCTTTTTATATCCTAGTTTTTATCCTTACAATTAATTAGTCAACCATTGACTAAAGTAATTAAAAAAAAAAAAATCCCTTAAAAATCTGTATTTGTCATTTGTCCCTTACATGCTTGATTTTTGTAATACTATATGGGAACTTATTTACCAAACACATCGAATGAATTGAAAAAGTTCAAAAGAAGTTTTTAAAATATCTTAACTATAGCTACAATATAGTGATTGATTCATATAACGATGCCTAGATACAAAATGCTAAGTTTTTATAACAGACGTAAAACGCTCAATATTATTTACTTATGCAAAATTATTAATTCAATAATTGACCCATCGACGCTTGCCTTGATACCATTTCTGCTTGTTTTTGACTTACGTTAGGCAACAGTTAATTATTTAATATTTAGTATATAAACTTCCACAGGTCTGTTTTTATATAAAGCGAATTTGTAAATATATGTTAAACGACTGTTGAAAAATTAAATGAAAAAAAAAAAAACCTCATGAAAATAATCTCTTCTCGCTTAAAAATATTTGAAATGAATAATAAAAATAACAAAACTTCCTTGAAATAATGACGAATAGAAAAGATAATAAGAGGGTAACAAATAAAGTTAAACTAATTTCTCCAACAAGCGAACTGCTTAAATAGGCCACAATTTCACGGCAGCATTTCCTTTTAATCAGCTAAGAACAAAGCGATAAACAAGAATAAAGAAATCCATTCACGGCCTCGGTAGACTCTAAAATTATATTGGTCATTAAAACTGAACATAAAATACTGTCGTGCGTTGTAGCTAAACAGGATTGTACGTGTCGAGGTAAACGAGAGGAAAAACGTTAAGTTGTTTGTGAATCCTCCCGACCGTGTTGTAAGAGCGAATTGGTTTTGCTATTTTTCTCGGTTAATATTTTATAGTATACGTGAAAGTTTAATAGTTTGGTGCTGAGGTATATAAGCGTACATCGTGTATTTTGCTAAAGGCAACACTCATTCTTAATGCTAATATCAGCTATATCAGCTATATCAGCTATATTATCGGAGGATAATCTGTCGTCGCATTGTCGCAACAATAGTCGGCTGTCAGCCTATAGTGAATTTGAGTGGCAATATTATACACGAATTTCGCGACAGCTTAGGCGAATAAATTGAAATCGGTAAAGCGATTTAATTGTATTTGAATTTACATTACATCTGTTTTGTACATATGTACTTGTTCATTTAAATTTATGATGTGACAGGACTAGTAAATTGTCTCTTGTTTTTTTTTTGATACGATTACGTTTTTTAGTAATAATACATCGATTGTTTTGTATTTGTTTTATATGTTGTTCTATAATTTGGAAGTTTGAAACCAGCGTTCCTTTGCAACATTGACATACACCTTAAGTACTCACACTTCACACACAATTCTATGTATGGGGCCATAACCTTTAAATATAATTTTCATGTTCCTCCAAGTTTTGAGTTTTACGACTTTTTCCAGCACTTTGACTGGACTACGAGGATAGAGCTTCAGGCTTTCAGGTGCCTCGACTTACATGGGCCCGGTCGAGGTGTGACCATTACGATGCACTTTAAAATGCAAATTAAGCTATAAGAACGAAGAAATATAATAAATAGAAGAACAATGTGAGTAAAAATTCAAGGCAGAATTGAGTGCATTATATGCAATTATATGTAACGTTTAATGAAACTGACAAAGTTTCAACACAAAAAGACCGAATAGAATAGGATAGAACGCAAAAACAGGAATAGGTACTCTTCTGTTTAGGTCAGAGCGAAAGAAAAAGAGTGAACTCTGTGAACTTTTGCTGTCTCGTTTTCATTCCTCTTTTATTTTCTTTCCCTTTCTGCCATTTTAGCCCCCACTAGTCTCGATACTTCTACCCTGTATTATTATAATTTACGCGATACACTACATGGCAGCAAAAATCTAGCTAAAACATGCATAGTATGGTTCAATCGGGGAAGAACCGAACTGTTACAGAAGCATCTTCATCATCAACTACCTGTAGTATGTCATTGCTTTGCATAGGGCTACCCAACGCCCAACATATAGTAATATACAAGCAAAACAAAGTATTATCAGGCATTGACGATAAACGCAATAAATATAGGTCATCATCCGTAATCGTTAGCGTGTAACGGCGATCACAGAAAGGAAGGATAATCTTATGTTAAAATCATCATTAATTTTAACGTTATTTAATATAACTTCATTTATTGTTACTTGGTTTTATTAATAAAAATCATATTTTTCAAGTGTCTTGTCCTTTTAATTACCAAGGATATAGACAGCCTAGTATTTGAAAGTAAAAGACCTAAGTATTTAGTCGTCCTCGGAAAAAGTCTGCGTTGGTGCCCGAATTCCCTAGACTTTCTGGCGCTGCAAAAGTGTGGGGAGGCGTACAGTTTCAGGTCACGGGGAGGCGCAAAAAGTGCCGAAGAGAGCCGATCCTTCCTCCCGAATAAACCCACATACCGCAACATATCACATGTCATGCTGGACGTCGCGGTTTTGCATACAAAACAAAGTAGAATTATGTCGAAATTCAAAAGCACATATTGCGTTTTCCAAATTACATTTCACACACATTCGAAATTACATTTTCCAGTGTTTATATGTATTTCGAGTTATTTTAACACAAAACACATATCTGTCTTAAATAAATAAGATTAAATCGTAAGTCAACTATACATTTTTTTTATGCTGCCATATTATATTTATTAGTGCTTACATAGACTTTTTACAACCGCGCCGCTTACTGTAACATTGTAAACTAAAACAAACCGGTTTCCACAAAATTATAGCCGTGTGCTACTGAAAATTACTTTAGCCCCTTCATGTTATGGCTGGCGTTAATTGAATTCGAAAGGATAAATATTTGTATCCGTCTAAATAAATCCGGGTAAAAATAATAAAGCCGTCAAATATATCGATGGCTTAATTTAATTCATTCACCTATTATACCGAGTATATCACGCCCCAGTGATTACGGGGCAGTCCCTTAATCCCGGGCTTTTAGAATAAGGCTAACGTACCCCCTGCCTGTCGTATATGGGGATTACGGATTCTGGGTGGGGCTCTCATCGTCCAAGATAACGAAACTTGGGTGCACGGCAACATGGTTCCGGGTTGCCGTTGCACAGCGAGGATTCTAGGGGAGACAAGGCCTCCCTTGCGACTTGCTTAGGCTCAGTGTTTAGTGCAGTGGGGCACCGGTGCATCCCTTAAGAGATCCCAGAGCCCAATGCACTGCACAGAGGTGGTATTGGTAAGTACACGGGAACCTTTATAAAATTCCCCTCCGACACCAAAAAAAAAATAATAGAAAAAAAAAGGTAACTATAGTATATATATATAAAGGTAAGGCAATTATGTATGCATAATATATGGCATAATATAGGCATAATATATGATCCTGACACATTTCACTCGCATTTTTCATTCATATATATTCAAGTACATGATTATTACCGGTCGTTTAAACATAACCTCTTAGTATACCGCCAATCTGATATACGAGTATATCTCTACAATATATTCCTCTAGAATGCCCCCTGCCAAAAATATAATAGACTTATTACCAGCCTAAGCTTTTTTCAACTCTTTGCATATTCAACCTCAAGTCCGAACCATCGAAGCCTTACACTATATTCATTTAATTTTTGGTAATCAAAAGATTGGAATTATTAATGTTGAAGTTAGTGGTTTGAACAATGGAACTGCCTGTCCGTATTATGTATGTATAAATAAACGTCTCATAGCTCTTATGTTTATTAATATTTGAAAAGAAGTTATTTTTCAGAAACACAAAAACACTGCAGATTCTGAAATGTCGTGAAAGCGCCCTGTACTAATGCCAGCTCTTTTTTATAACGTTTTCTTGTTTCTACTGTTTATATTTACATATGTATTTTCTATTGCTAGTCTACTTAATGAGGCTATTTTCCTGTATATTAAAAGCGTATAAAAGTATAATGATATCTGCATGGTATAAAATACGATAGCGTAGCATAAATAAAGCTTTTCTCGTTGTATAGAGTTATTGCAAAATATCGTACATAATATAAATTTTAGGAAAACTAAGAGTTAACGTAATTTGGTATTTAAATTTGGGTCAATATCAACCGTTAACAATTACGTCACTTCTATATGACAAATACGTACAAAATCTATAATTGAATTATGCCATTGATTATAACTTCATGTAAAAAATAACAGTCAAAGTGCACGTTACATGTTTTGGTGATCGAAAACAAATGTTTTCGGGGAATATTTACTCTACCACTTAATGGAATATTGGCGGAATGTTGGAAATATTTCGAAATTCGGAAAATACACGTGACATGTGAATTTAAAGAGTTCAGAAATGCTGCTATGGGAAAGGCTTGTTTAAAAAATGGTTTGGATAAAAGTAAAAAATAAATGTCAATGTGGTTGTACATAAGTAACGTGTTGTTTATCAATTAAACTTTATATCGGATCACGTGGTAATAAAATTTATCTAATAGACTGTAATATAATGAGATAAGATGTTTTAATATCAATAGAGAAATCTTATGCATAATAATAAAAATATGTTTTTAAGTATTTTAGTCCTCTGCGATTACCCATTGGATAATTTCTTTCTGCGTTTTTTCTCATACTCAGGGTGAAATTTGAGTGCACAGTTCACCTGAGGGGAAGTTGCGATTGCGGCCTATAAACACACAAATCTATCATCAACAAAGATTCAAGTTTACGTACTATCTCACCCTTCAAGATTGAAATAGACTACCTCATTACAAGTAACTGCATTTCTAGTACACTACATATCCCGTATGAAATACTGCAGCATTTTATTCTTATTTGAAGTTCGTTTTCTCCGTGAGTGTCATCGTTCCCTCGAGCTAGAAACTTACGGCATCGTGTATCTGAAAATTGTTCCACAGTGTTACTATATTATATGTTTCTATATAAAAAAAAATCTTTTAAATTTACAAAATCTTAAAAAGTCTTAAAAATGTATTTAAGAACAACCGTATCGTATGCGGATAACTCAATTCAGATATCGCTATAATACACGCCAAGATGTTCTTTTTTTTCATCATGTTTTAAAATGTATCTTTATATTTTTACAGGTAATACTTCGTATATATCGTTTACTTAGTTGAGTAAAGTGGTCTCCACATCGCAATTACTCGACAAGTAAGTAGTAAGATTAAAGGTAATCGTGGTAGCTCAGTTCCCGAGCGCTAATTTGAATTTCACAGCGAGCGAGTTTTAATCTAAGCTCGATCATCTTTCTCAGCTTTAATGAAATTTAAATAG
The DNA here is from genome assembly GCA_029286865.1 of Teinopalpus imperialis. Lineage (NCBI taxonomy): Eukaryota > Metazoa > Arthropoda > Insecta > Lepidoptera > Papilionidae > Teinopalpus > Teinopalpus imperialis. The sequence continues at coordinate 2,176,223 of JAGSMU010000037.1, read as the reverse complement.
GGAATTACCACTTTCTTGTTTTAAAAACAAATATCTAGAATGAACAAGTGTTCCACATACTGATGGGGAGATAGGTGGTTTACTATGTTCCAATGAATTTTCAAAAAAGAACGCGTCCAGCAATGGAACCTAAATATACGTGAAATAGCAGGTTACTACACTCGCTTATGATTAAACTAAATCGTAACCTATCGGTCAGGCCTCAGTACAAACGGAGTCGGTGTCACCAAGCTGGTGATAACTTGATAACCCTAGACACTCGGCGATCGCGCCGATCGACCGGCCACTGCTTATCATTATCGTTGATCGGCCTATTGCCAGTCTGCCCTCATATCTGACCCTGTGTTTACTACGTATATGTAGGTCGCGTGTCCGTGTGGACGCAATCGAAGTCAATTTGTTAATGGCATTTTATATGTTTCATAAACGAAAAATAAATCGTTGATAAAGGGCTCTTACAGCTTTTGCTGGAATTACAAATGTTATTCCATATAAACGTATACAACACAAAATTGTGAACGTGAATATCAAAAGTGCTCGCGAATCTTTTGAATGATATATTATCTAGTAATTAAATAAAAATACATTCAGTTTTACTCATGATATTATGACGTGTCTAATCTATACCAGATAATTAAATAAAATGATCATCGAATCAACGAAGATACAACTGTGACCTAACGTACAAATCATTAAGACTTAGCTATTAGGAAATGATTCAAGTAAAATCACAATTAGATATAATTATGCTAAAAAATAATAGTTTTAATTGCATATTAATAATGTTTCTGTGAGTTACTTAGAAAGGAGTGCTTGATACCGTTAAGATTTGGGACAACGGATGACAGCCGACATGTAATTCGTTGTCGGGGTATCAATTAAACGATGAGCAAATGACACTTAATTTAGGTAATTTATGGCTTAAATTCTATAGGATTCTATAGACTACTGACGAGTTAATCAATTTGTCAATTAAATATATAAAATTAACCGGACTACCGAACACTGGTTCAATTCACAGCCGGTGTCAAAATTGTGGTAAAAATATTCAATTCTGTACTTCGGTATATTTCCTTTGTATCGTGTCGCTGACACTGCCCGCAAATTGATTTTAAAAAAAAATCATAGAGTTTATAGATCAATAGAGCTTGTCTGAACACACAATTTTATTGACTTTTGTTTCAAAAGCCTTTGTTGAATTTCAAACGTTGAAAAGGCAAACAAATATCCAACAAATCAAATAAAATTCCCCGCTCAGATTGCAGCGCCGAATATGAAGAATATCTGTTGTTATTACACATTTTTGTACCTTAAAATTCTTTATATGTATTTTTGTTTTGTAGACGTATATTGTGCAGTTTTATGAATAACTGCGCATGTACTATATAAAGCACCTTAGAAATTTGTTGACCATTTTTTATTCGAAATAGGTCCCACACAAATGTGCGGTGCATCTTGAATCTTTGTTGTGGATGAATGTTAATGTCATGGGCCGCAATCATTGCTTATCATCAGATGAATTGAGTGCTCGTTTGTCATCTCCAATATAATCTACACATATATAATTACTTGTTTTGGCTGACTGACTGATTCACCAACGCAGAGCTTAAACCGCAGAAGCCACAAACTTGAAATTTTGACAGTTAACGCCTTTTATGTTGTTCACCAACTAAGGATTTTTGAAAGTTTCACCCCTAAGGGGGTAGAATAGGGGGTGAACGGTTGTATGGAAGTCCGTCATTTTCAAAGTAAGCACGAATAGCATATTTCTGCTGTTAGAAATATACATTTATTTCTAACGGAAAGCGAAGAATTTTCTATTACGGCGTTTTTAAAAATTGTACCCCTAAAAGGGTGAATTACGGGTTGAAAGTTTATATTGGAAGTTCGTCACTTTTGAAAGAAGAAGCATGAATTTCAATATGAAAACGTTCAATGTGATTTCTTTACCTGGCTTTTAGCTTCCACGTATGCGAAGCTACGGGCAACAGCTAGTGAAACATAAACTGTTGGTTTTTGAATAAATTAAAAGTAGTTTAACGTTTGTGCATAGCTAATGGGAGGTATAATTATTTAATTGATATCAATCAATGAAGGCCGATATACAGCTTTCAAGTTTTACATGCAAAGGTGATTCACTGTATTTTCCATTATTGTATGTAGTAGGAAGATAATTTATTTTATAAGAATCAGGTGACAATTAAGACGTACTTCTACTGATGATAAATTAATTCCTCGTTACCTTAATTGGGTGACCGATTTTTCATTCCCTGTAAAAAAACAGGGCCTATAATAATATGTGCGTTTTGCATGGGATCTAGTTTTATATTGAGTAAGGATGGTTTATATTAAAATTATTTATTTAATAAGCAAGTTTATGGATAGTCTATATAATATATAGTATAATATACATAATATAATTTAATAGGAAATGTAAGTGGCACAGGATAACGTTTCAAGTCCATCTGGGGAGCCTATGTTCCATTGTGGGAAATCTGTGGCCTGTATTCCACATTAGGCAATGGATTGCCTATGTTTCAATGTAGAAAATAGGCTTACGTTCCAATGTGGACAATGGGTGGCACATAATCGGTAATCAGAAGCAACTGACCGCACCGTTCACCGTGAGGTTCGGCCCTCTCGGGCACCCTCGAGTCAATCGCTCTCGCGCAACAGGGTCCATGCGGAGGCTCCCTCTTGGGAACCCTTATGCTGGTTACCCACTAATAAGGGTCTTGGCTGAGCGCCATAAGCGCTTGGTGACATTTTAACCCGGTGAAACTGTAAAAGCCATCTGCCCGAAAAATAAAATATGTATGTACGTATATCTTACTAATAAACTCGGTTTCTATACAAATAGCATCGGTTCTTTTAGTTCTTAAACAAGCATAACTCAGTGGGCAGTCAGGGTCAAAGCCAAAACAAGAAGATTGAAATGCAAATATAACGTTATTATTCTGCAATATAAAAGTGGTGCTAAGGTATGAAAAACGATCGAACGTAACCGGCGAGATCAAACTATTATGAAATATTTTAACCGTACGTCGCTTTCAAAAAGGCGTAAATTGGATTATAATGACCACTGTACTGCCTTATCTGACATTGAGCCTTCACATATATAATAATTTTAAGTTTAACATCATAGATTCATTTAAGGCATAAATAAAATTGAAATGATGTCCTACGTACATTGATTTACGATCAGTAGTACGTATTCTATATTTTATAGAAACACGCTGCAATTTGTTTCCATTATCAGCATGCATTGGTTCGATCGGGCCCACATAGAATATCAGCGTTAATCAGCATCATTTCACTTTTGTGTTTTTTGTGGTGAGTATAGATCTGGAAACTGGTAATAAAGGTTACTGGTAATCTTTGGTGATGATGCACAAGTGTGCTCGTTTACGCATCCTCGTCTAAACAGCGCACCACGCATATTTTTACTTCCTTTTTGTAACTTCATAGAATCCAATTAATTCGTAGTAATATGGAAAAATATTTGGTTTGATTTCCTTTAAATTGTGTAGTAATTATTCATATTCTATCTGGTGGTCTAGTTACCTAGTCTAGCTAGATGATATTATTAAACATTTATTTAATCAAAAACCATTCACGCAATTTTATCACCATGATTTGGTTAAAATAAATGCATGAGCAAATAATAAAAATGTAATATAGATAAACAGATAATATAAAAAAATACATGCTATAAAAAAGAAAATAAATAAAAAGGAAATTTCTACAAGATCTTATGAATTCTGATAGATATTGGAATATGTTGGAATAGGGTTTGAATACCCGCATTGTGTGGCACATAACGCAAGATGATGCGGTCGACGATTGGACATCATGTTAAATCTTACCATTGCACTATAACTAAGAACAGTCTGATAATAATTTGTTCTTGTATAAAGTACATTAATATTCTAGGTCTAGTAAAATTTATATCTATTTAGATCGTGTTTGATAAAGTGAGAGCGAGTTAGTGTCTCTGTAAATTAACTACTTTACTATAACAAATTGAAGTTGACTACAATGTTAAAATAATGCTCGTCATAATCCTAATAGAAGTCTATCACGGCTAGAGTATAAATTATATTGCATATAAATAAAGAGTTATATTATTAAAGCGAACTTTCATTTACGTAAATAAATTATGTTACAGTTACTAATTATTTGTACTCTAATATAAATTATAAGGATTAAATGAATCGGAATAGTTAAGAAATGTTAGAGTATTTTACGTTTCACATTGCCTAACTTTATTAACAGAATGTTTTATCTAATACCCAGCTATGCCTAATAACTTCTTTTTTAAATTAAAATAAGCTGTCTGTACTCTAATGAATTAGTTCACAGTTCGCCTAATAAATAGAGTCAGTGATTTCAGAATTCTAGCGGCCGACAAAACTTTCAGTTCGTGTTCTGGCTGCTTTCAAAATCGACCTGTCCTCCCTTTTCGATAGCGATCCGTGCGGAGGTTCGAACCTCCTTCTGAGGGGCCCTCGGATCGTAATCGTCCCCCTCTGTAGTCGTCGACGTTCTTCGTTTACAGGGGTCGGAGCTCAGCAGTGGTGTAGCCGCTCTTCGTGCCAGCATCTCCTTTGTCACCCTACCCAGCGGGCCCTCCGCTTGCTAGTCTGTTTCGCTAAAGCTTTAGAGGTCAAAAGACCAACAGCATCACACAACACAAAAAAATAAGATTTCAGAATTTTTTGTCTTTTCGTTTTACATCTAGATCCATTCTAAAGATTCAATTGACATTCTTGGACTAATATGAATATTAGTAACCAGGTCAACGAATTCGTTCCCTAACTATACAAACACACAACAGGTTCAAACTATTTTATTTTTCATATAACTCCCTCATATAACCACTGAGGCAGAAGTTTTATTCTAGCTGTGCCATGAAAGTGTCAGCTAGGGACAAGGCCGCGCCCTCAAAGACACTAGCGTAAAATTGTATGTTTCATCCTGTGAGTGTAGGAATCGTGAGTTCCTTATTGGTGATAAGGCATCTGCATTATGATTTATTATCAAGGATGAATTTAAATGTTATTTCCCGCAGGAATCACTTACCATCAGGCAAACTGTTTGCTCATTTGTTAAACAAAACTCGAAATGTAATAAAAAAAACGAATTTTATCAAACTTGCAACAAACAAATTCTACTTAACTAACATACTAAATGGTTCACATGCATACCACTGCGGACTACAATAACAGTGTATTGTTTATCCACGAGGACCCCACACCTCGATCGTAAAACGGAATGATCGATAAATAACCGTGTAACCTCAGTCATACATACGCAATACAATGTACACTCGAGACAGGTTATTCTAAACGATGCCCTTGACATCTGATTCTACGTATTGTACTCCTACCGTTGATGTAAATATCATTAGGGCGCTAATTATCGAATTATGTACAAATAATGCTATATACATACTCCTATTCCTTTTAAAAAAGTTGAATCCAGTATTGTCGTGAACCATGTTATAGATGTTATCAACTTTGATAACATTCTTTTAAAAAAAATAAGTTTCTTTTTATCCCATTCTTATGTATAAATATATAATTATTTTTCAATAGACTCGCAACTCTCATAATTTTGAGACCTGATAGATAATAATCTCAAGGTGAAATACGGATAACACTTGCTATGTCTATCTACCCTGATTAGGATATGAAGAACATAGTTTATATTTTTATATTTATTTTTACCGCCAAATCGGACACCGAGTATTGTATCATAGTAGATAAATTAAAATAAATAAGTTATTTGATTAAGTTTATATGTAACTATATAATGTTTTTTAAGCTAAAATCAACCCACTTACTAGGCATTAATATTTAGATCCTTAAGATTTTATTATAACAAACGTTTTTTTCACTCTTCAATACTAAATTTTATTATTTGTGTTGCTATTTTTATCCACCGTGGGTTTCTCAAAACGAGCTAGTCACCGACCACTTAAGTTTACTTAACGATTCTCCCCTCGTACCTCTTTCATCGTCGAAAAATTGAGCTTGCTCATTTCTAACATGACCTACATTTGCTGTTTCCAATTCCTTCATAACGCCTTAAACACATACTTTCTCAGCTACATGTTACTGTCGCCTCGCCTCTGGTTCTCAGGTTTTATTCCATGACTAAGAAACCTAAAAGATAGAGTAATTTATTCGCCCCTTTTTTTTATTATTACACAGAGAGAAAAACGAGCACACAGTTCACTCACCTGCCATTAAGTGATTTCTGCGGCCAATGACATCATTAGGACTGAGATGGAATGCCTCGTCACCAGTAATAAGGGTCTCAAAGGGATCCGGATCCTTACACTACAAGACGAAACACAGCAGCATTATGCTGCCATTTCAAGCTGGTATTCCGTGAGGGCGTGGTCCTATCCCATACATTCTCCAGTTAGTAACAAATTGCAGTGTAGCCCTAGTTCAAAAGCTTAATTCAAATAATCATGTACTTGAGATACTAAATTTTAAACGTTGAAACTAGTATTATGGTATGTGGAAGGAAAATTGCAGTTACTGGCAACATAAGCGAATAATTTCATCACTGATATTGTCCGGGTAGGTATAAGGTAATACGGGTGTTTTCCAATTCATTAATTAAATAATGTTGTATGAAAACAATACGAATTCGCAAAGAACACTTGTTACTTAGTAATAGATTATCCTTCGAAGTTTTAAGGTCAACAAAATCAATACTTTAGCATACAAAATTAGCATTGCAACCACTAACGACAAGCTCAAAATGACTCGGAGATTGCAAGAGCCAGGCTCGATTCGCACAAAATCACTTCAAGAACAAGATAACGGGGAAACAAGTCCCCTCAGAGACACAGAGCGGCGCCATTTCACGCCTCTCCGGAGGAAAGAGAGATTCCGAACTAGTTTTGAATTATTCGAGTAATGAGAATCTCCAAGACGAAAAGTTTTAATATCGCTGTAGGAATCTCTCTTCGCTGTAAAACTCGTAGAAAGGACGTATCTATGTGTGTGTGAGTGCATTCATCAACATAGAGTTAAACTAAGTATGAATGCTATACTCTTTTTAGACGATAAATACTTTAGTCTCTTTTATCCCTTTCCTTTTTCAAAATTCAAATAATGTAGGATAGATTAATTGATAAATATTTAATATATTTATATAAAATTTATGTAAATGTATAATATATTATCATATGTATAAAATATTTATCACATATATATATATATATATATATATATATATATATATACAAATATATATATATATATATGTATTTTAATAAATTTTATATAATTTTGCAAAAGATAATGCTAAAATTACCTTAACTCAATCCATTTCCATCATTGACAAAAATTATCAATCAAGGAAATTTCCTTTATAACAAATACCAAATATTCAAATACACTACAGCAAAGAACAACAAAAGATAAATATGATTAAATTAATCATTGTTTATAGTATTAATGCCTACGCTTTAGTATTATCTTATAAGCATATACAATATATATATATATATATATATATATATATTGCGGGTAACAATATACTACCTTCATGGGTAATATATACTACTTACATTGTTACCACAAGAACCGTGATAATAATGTGATATTGATCTAAATCCTAAAATTGAAAAAGAAAATCTTTTAGATAGACATACAATATTGTAAAAAGTTTACTATTTTCAGAATTCGATTGTATAAAACATATTTATTATTTTATATCTTTATATATATATATATATATATATATATATATATATATATATATATTTATATATATATAAATATATATATATTTATTTATTTGTTCTAGTGGTAACAATGGAAGTAGTATATATTACCCATGAAGGTAGTATATTGTTACCCGCAATTACTCAATAAGTATAAAATAAGAAAGGTTAATTGCATCAGTCATAGTTTGACCATGCAATGAAGGGAGATAAAAGTTTACTAGGGAAGTATTGGATATGAATGTAGAGGGATACGAGATAGGCGAGAGGAATAGATGGAAAAGCAAAGTGGTGAAGAATGATATTATTATGTTGTGATAGTAGAGTGTGAGAAATTGCGGGTCGGGCCGCGTTAGAATAAGTCCAAACAGATGCTGATTTGCCGTTAGTGTATTTCGCTATATTAATTTATCATAACCGTAATAAAATATAGAACCGAAGGAAAAAGTGACTATATCTTTATACCAACTTAATATTTAAGATGCTAAACATCTTAACACGATGAAATATCATCGTGAATAGAAGTTTAAGCCAAGATTCGGCACTGGAGATGACTAGCGCAGTGCAAATCTTACGGGTTTGCCCCGGACTCACGGACGTTTGAGTCTGAGCAACTCCGCCCTGGAATAACTCGTGTAAGTGCCCATTTACAATATCTCAGCCGTTCCTAATTTACGTGAGGAATTCACTAGTCTTCAGTTGATTTCTTTACTGAAAAGTGACAAAATAAGATTCTTTTTTGAGTGAATTTCTGGAAAGGAGTATTAACACAACATTAGTAGAACTTTTCTTTAAATATTCCAATTTCTTGTTAATCATATGACAACCTTATTATTTCCTTACTAAAGCTGTACGTTTAAATATTATGTTGAATAGTACTTGAAGCTTAAAGTATTTCGTGTACAAGTGTAAATGTACTTTAATATCCCGAGAGATGTGAATCCAGACGGCGACATAATTAATTAAGTGCGCTATTTGACCACTTGAACGTCTTCCTCCATGTCGTATCCTTATATTGAAAAGTAGATTTGGTTTTGTCCGCCTCGGGTTTGAGTATACTGAACATGTCTTTCTTTAATTCCATAAATTTCCTTAAAAAGCTATATACATATATATCATATCATTTTAAAAAGATGATAATAATATTTTTTTTTGCATATAAACATGTAAGTGTCACCGCGACAAAAGTTATTATCATCGTTGAATATAAAATCACATCTACATTTCGCTTACCTTAGATAATAGCAAGAATATAGTAAATATATTGGCTAAATCCGTGGGTGAGAAAATAACGTATAATTTCATGAGTTCTAAAATATTTGACGTTGATAATATTATAATGTATATGTGAAATTCCCAAAGGTTTCCAAATCATAAGCGAAGCATCGCATCAAAGCCAATACAAAGTAACCGTATCTATAGGATTCAAACATGCTGTAAATAATACTCAAGTTATATTCTACTGAATTATGCCAATCTTCAATATCCAGTATCCGATGTAAAAGGATATGGACAAATATAAACATAAATATCATTAAAATTAAATTCGTATTTCATGGGTAACTGCATAAGATTTTATATGAATATTGAATTGACATATCTTTCACATATAACCAAATTCAAATTTATAGTCAAGAATCGATTTATTTATATCATCGTAACTGATTTTTAACGATCACGATAGGGAAGAAGAAGATTGTTTTAAATAACTGAAATAGAGATTTTTATTATTATAAGTATTTTTAACCTAATTTTTGCCTGCTTTTAAATAGCAATTTCATGAATACTCAAGTCAGCAGACTTACATAATTATTACATAAATTCTTGATATAAATTTCAATTACATAATATTGTATATATATATATATATACATATATATATATATATATATACATATATATGCATATATATATATATATATATATATATATATATATATATATATATATATATATATTATTCATCATATATAACCTATAAAAGTTGAGAATACATAATTTGCTGATAATTTTTGTCGCAATACTTACGCATAATAACATACGTCAACAGGAAAAGAGTCGGCGCTGTTGGGTAAATGGTTCAATGGTAAATAAACACACCTTATCATGACTGGAAGACATTTACAAGTGTTTTATTAGTTAATGGACATTGTTGGCGCGAAACGAACAATTCATGCTCATATATCTTTTATCCCAATGGGGTTTAGCAATAGATAGCAAGATTCACATTTCACCTTGTAACTTAAGTCCAAAATGAGATGGGATGAATATATTGTATTCTGGGACAAATATGAATGTGTATTTTTATAGGTAAGAACCTTAATTCAGGAACTTTTTGCTAAATCCTAACAATTTGCACATCTTGGCAAAGCTGCATTACCAGGAGGATAATCTCAGAAAAATCGTGATGTACTATATACTAAGTGTTGTATCCTAGATATGAATATAGTATAATTCAAATATACCAACTAAACAATCATCAGTATTTTATTATTATCAACTTCAATCCACATATTCACTGCTCAGCACTTCTCTTTACAGCTTCCACACGGAATGCCATGAATATTCAATGCCCTGCAAAAGTTATCTCTCGCAAAGCTAAAAATTTAAATATAGTACTTTTTTATTCAGCACGTTGTTAAGATGTAGTTGTAATAATTTTAAATGCTAGTTGGGAATCTAAACTCAAAAAATTTTTTTTTTTTCAATACTTGGCCTTTGCTGTGCGGTTTTTTTGTTCGACGAATTGTCTCATACCCTTGTTGACTTTAATTGTACTGCGAAGTTAATCTAAATGTACTTCGAGCTCTGAATTCTCTTACGCCAACACTGGCTTCTTCCATAAGTTCCTCAACCACAGTTTTCGATACATAACTTAGATTGCCAGTTATGCGAAATATTGGATAATTCAAGAACTACGAAATTGCGGAAACATCGTACGATCGTCGCTAGTCGATAGTTCAATGGTAAGAATTTATAAATGCTACTGCTATTTTATTATTTGTCCCTTAAATATTAAAACGTTAAATACTTCATAAATTAATTAATTATTATTTGTTTTTACTTTAAGTCTTTGTGTAATTTATTAATGAAAAGTAAGGGAATGAGTGTAATTATAGGAAAAAAATAAACTCTAAATTTATTTCGTTGAATTTACATCAATGTTTTAATAATAAATTCAAGTTTTTATTAAGTCAGCTGGTACATAAACTTAGCTGCACAAGGTAGGTCAAATTACAGCGACAATCATGCAATTTTTCTAAGTTGTTTGAATAGAAATTATAGTAATCACAATATAGGTCTAACGTTGTGTTTTATTAATCTTAAGACGAGGGCGTGACGCGTAATAAAGATCAACAGCGACGCGATAAAGAACTTTAGCTGTTCTACACTACTGTGTCGTCAACCTTATCTGTCTTCCCTCACTTACCTACATTTCGTATCTCAAATTTAGGTATTTTAATATGTGTATTTTAGGTGATATTTATCAAAAACACTGAGATACGTCAGATTTGTGATAAACGATCGTCTCTTGATAAAACACCCATTACGTTAACCTTACACAAAGTAATTTAAACATTAAATCGAATTAATTTTTCTTTAAGTCATTTTAAATTTCTAGTCATTATGGCATGCGTTATATCACGCGTGTTTTACTATTGAATTGAATTTTGTAATAGAAAAAAAACAATATTTATTATGAGTTGTTCTTGGAAATTATATATATTGACTAAATTTTCACTTTCAGTCTTTGAAGGGATTGCAAAGCAAAGAAGTCAACGGCTGAATTATTAAATAGTATTTAGAGGTTAAACTGCGCCATAGAGTTGCGCCAATTAAATAAACGTCCTGAAATGGACATACTATTCAACTTCACTATTTATTATTGTTTTTACAAAAGTGTTAAGTATACTTTTTGTACGATTGATATGATGCCAATAAATAATTTTTCTGTTTTCATTGTATTAACATGAAGCAGTGTAACATGGAAATTAATCGGTTTAGCTGAGGGCCAGTTTATTGCAGAATTAACTTGTAAAATACTACCATAGTACATACGACTGTGTCATCGAAAATTTGCATAATAATTCGCCATTACTCAATTTATACATGAAACTATTGTGTTTGTTATTTATTGTTCGAAGCTATCAAATGTCCGTTATATTTTTCATTTAGCTATTCAGGTTTTTATTAATCTTAAAATAAACAATTCGTCTGGTGTTATCATCGGGAATACGAAGCTCAGCTCAGAAATTTTTATATATATATTTTTTAAAACGATTGAGAGATCAGTCACAAAGGGAAATATCGCGAGCGACTGGAGAAATATATAATTGTAATTCAATATTTTATAAAATATTAAGATTTGTGATGTATGCATATATCACAGTTACATATGATATAATTACAATTATGAAAATATATTCCCAACACTATGAAGCCTTCTGCAAAGCAAGGAAACTTTTTTCATACTTGCTTTTGCCGAAACATTCTTTATACACAGACTTTAAATTATGTTACTCTGAAGATATTATAGTCAAAATTACAGCTAGGTGTCTAGCAATTAATTGGATTTTGCATAGGTGTTGAGGGAAAAATCTCTTAACAAAAGATAGCTGTTCACTACAGGCTTAAACGATAATTATATTTTAGTTTAAAATAAGTATGATTAATTAATTGTTTACATAGCTTCTAGATAGGAAACTAGTAGTACCCAATACATAATGTATTTATGATTTTATTGTCCTGTACTACCGTGCTTACCATTTTTATAAAGCAATAACGAAATAATAATTATTATTATTATTCCATCGTATTTGTTTTACATACCGTTACTAGTTCTATTATATGAGTAGATTTTATTATATTTTTATATAATTTTTCTAACTTTTTTTGTAATTAAGTGTGATCATCTTTAAAATTATCCCAATATGATCATATAATACCAGTATTAGATATCAATCAGCATTATGATTTTCTGATTTGTGTCTCCTGGTCGACTTTCGAATTGAACAATGTGTTCTGGTAATTAATAGATAACAGAAACCGCATTGTTGCTGCCTACAATAAGATAGTAGATAATTGAAACTAGTAAAGACGCGTAGCTTCAAGCTGCAACATGCATGAGTCGGCTCAATCGGGGAAGGACAATACCAGCGTTAATCTGTATCATAGCGCTATTTGTATGGGGACCCAATTATAGGACAAGGCATTCAATATATGTCAGACAAGGTGACAATAGGTGAGTATGTTGTGTCTTTGTTGAGTATATACGTAATATAGGCGAGACGATAACGATCCTTTACCAAATACATTGAATTCCCACAGACTTGCATAGATCGTTCTACAATAAAACAAACTATGCTATAGTTATATTATATTTATGCTCAGTTATTTTCAATTAATAATAATCTCTCACGTGTTTCATCTCAAACTAAACAATGAATTAACTTCCATCCACATTTCACCTGGAGCTTAGTTAGACGTGAACGTGACAGGTTGAGCGGTATTTTCGGACATAACTTTAGGTAATTTCAATAGTTTTAAATGTAAATTTATTTTTATCACTGAAACAGAATACATGTCATATTTTCTTTTGACCTTTAAACTCCAATATGAATTCCCTTTCCAGAAATTCTATTTAGGTATGGATCATCCAGCCGGAGCACTTCCTGAATTTTATGTGTGAGCAATAAACTTGGCTCGGATCATGTTTAGGGATTAGCTTCAAAACTATAGATATATCTGTATTAAAATGACTTTTGTTGTTCTAATTTCTATCATTTCTTGTTTCCTTGATACTACTTGTGGACAATTAAGTTCAATATGTAAATATAGGAAACGTCCTTTTTTTCAGATCGTGTTGGGTTTTTTTACAGCATCTTATTTATTAAATTTATCTACTGCTTGACTAGCATCCAGCCGTCTTTAAGGTTTTTTCAAAAATTTTGCACTCAACAACGCCCTGAAACATAGTCGTAGCAAACAAAACGCTTTTTAAAAGTTTTACCTAGAGGCAGAGTACGAATGGGCTCAAAAATAATAGTTCGCTTAGAAAAATTGTAGTATTTCTCAAGTTTTTAGATCGCTCTTATAAATAGTATATTCTAAGTAGATCAAAAATGTGTATCATAAACCTCAAAAGAGGGCTAATGAGATTTTAAAACCAAGTATTAAATAAAAAAAAGATGGACATTTATGTCAAATATTGTGATACGTCATTTTTCAGTTTCCATAAGTTAGTAGTCAGTTAATTAACAATAATATATTGTGAAAATACAGTAGAGAAATAAGATTTGATATTTGCAGTTTAACGTGAAGTCAACATAGCGCTTATCATGCCAATAGTATTAGACACAGATAGCAAGCGGTATCCGCATTTAACTTAACATGTAAAATATAACCGTACACCGGGAAAACTTAAGTCCATTGGTTCGTGGTTAAAATTCAATACCTTGTCGCGACGATAAGAGCGTTAGTCCGACGTCATTGCCACGAAGCTATCACAACTTCGGAATGTAATCTTAATATATTATTACACATTAATCAGGTTATCAGTTAACATTGATAGTTGGAGCAGCGTTTAAAAAATTAATTAATTTTTTAAATACATCAGACTAAAAACCATACATATGTTGCTATACCAACAAACCCTACCCATGTTGTTATTTTCTTCCCTAATGATTATCAGGTATACGCGCTATATGGTGAGGAATACTTCCACGAGTGGCAACCTCGTATTGGCTATTGCAGTGCACGACGGACCCCAGTTGAATGAAGTGACGACCTCGATGATGAGAGTCGATGGAAACAGATGGTTCAGGATCGTACTCTGTGGTAGTCTGTTTGAGGTCTATGTTCAGCGGTGGACTAATGTTGGTCTGAAATGATGACGGTGATGATATTGCTTATGAATGACATTAAATTAAAAAGCATCTATTGAAGAAAGAAATCAATTCAAAATTGACCTGTAAATATAAAAATGAATTTATTTTTGAACGAACAAACATCGTAGCTACAATAACGTACAATACACGCTCGGATACAAAATAGGCCACTACGATAGCGGTGTAAATACTGGCAACAAAAGGAGAGCGATACTATAAAGTTGCAGGGAAAGCTTCCATCGTTGGTGAGAACAGATTTAACTTGTCCCGAACAGAGCCGGATTTATAAAAAATATTTTATTAATGTGTCAACAGAACAAATTAGCATAAGCCTATTGGCTTAATTGTTTTTATTTAATTACTCTTTATTGCATTAACCTTAACAAAGTTTAAAGTTCACAAAAGGCGGACTTAACGCCCAAGGCATACTCCACCAGTCAACCCAAGGTGTAGTGAGATATGTGTATGATGGGTGTAGCAATAAACTAATTAATAAAAATAAAAATAACTAATACAAGTAAAAAATAATACACTATATATTTATAGGTATTAAATACATATATCTATATATGTATATATATATATATACATATATATATATATAATAGAGCAAAAGAGACCGCGTCACTTGTAACGTACTCGTAGATTTATTTCTATACACATATACAAATAACGGTAACGACCATAGTAGTCGCAGTCATTGGGTCTTCGTAATACTATTTATACATAGCTTCTGTTCTAGGCCGGCATTCCGCTAAAATCCGATTATTCCATAGTCGAGTCGATTCATTTAAATTTAGCACAAAAAGAGGGCGCGCGTTACGTTCTCATAAAAGTTTTGTAATACAAACTTTGACCTTAGAGAGAAAGTTGCCACTTATTATATAAACAACGTAATTATTTGATGTGATACAGTGATTTCATTTACGAAGATTTTCTGGTGTTAAATATCATTTGTGTATAAATACGAATATAAATACTATCTTGCTCTATACATATTTTTCGCACGAGGAAAATATGTATAGATATGTCCAAAATGTGACGGCGACGATCGCGTGTTGGTTTTTCATTCTACAAAAAAATATAATTTAGTTTTCGTTTCATCCAATCCAAATCCCCATCTACGTAGACAAAGAGTGCACGAGTTTTCACTTTAAACTCTCACGAGTTATAGGAGGTTATCACTGTGGGATAAATAAATTTGTGCCTTTTTTGTACATAAAAGTCTGAAAACGTAATTGCTACGACGCAGGCCCCATAAAGCCTGTAGGCTGTTGTCGGTATTGTAAACTTACCTTTTAATTAATGCTTTGTATGTTTTATATCGTTACCAGGGAATAATCCAATCAAGCTTTTAAAGTGTACTTAAATAAAACTCTACCTGTTTGGTTTGTCGGCAAGTATTGCAAATTAGTAGTTATGGCCTCACTAGGGAAACAACCTTATAGTATGGAGGTTTGAAATGCGGCATATTTTTACTTTAATTTATCATCACGATAAGAAAAACATAACTATTCTGAGTAATTGTATATTTTTTTTTCTATGCTATATTTCTTATATTATTATATTTTTATTGCGTCTAAATAACAAGTATCACACAAAAGCATTGTTAACCTCTTTGCCTTCGTCAAAAATAATTCTGTATGTATTAAATTTAACATAATAACTTCTCGTATTTGTAACGTTGATGTAATAAAATAGAGCCCGATAAAATCTTTAGACGGTCAACTTAAAAGCAGGCACACGACATTAAAATAATAACTGAAGAAGCCAATAACGTATAGTTTGAACGAGCTTTCACCGTCGACTTTTTTTTTAAATTTGCAGAAACTCGGATGCAGCTCAAATAAGGATTGGAATTTACGACAATCTTTTAAAATGCCAATGTTCGGAACAAATTTTCTATAATGTTGGAAATTGTTTTAATCCTTGGAGGATTAAAATTTAACACTCAAAGCAGCGTAATGCCGCGGTCGTTCATTTTGAATTTAAATTTTATTTAAATTCATGTTATCATGGGGAATGATATTCAATAGGATATTTTTATTTAGAATGATATATAATTTTTTTTACAATTGAAAGTTTTTAGTATGTTTTTTTTTTACATTTTGCTCTAGTAATTGTAACTAGATACCTTTTATATAAATATGACAGACACACTAATTAGTAGGATTTGCAGTTATCAATATATAAGAGTGGACGATTGTAGCCAAACAGTAGCCCGTATTGTTACAATAATGAACAACGTACACTGATACTTGTACACGATATAGGTATATTTTATTTTGACAAGAATACAATTTATCAAAAAAAAGTGCAACGCTTTTGCGGACTTGTTTGTAAAACGGCTTCACATCTTCTCGTCCCATATCTCTAGACCGGTGTTACCACTAATGACTTGACTTTGGGCATAGCTACACTGCAGTGGGCTTCTAGCTGCAGAATAAATGGGTCAGCTCGACCCGGGTAGGACCACGCTGTCACAGAATACCAGCGTGATATAGTAGCATAATGCTGCTGTGTTTCGTTTGGTGAACCTTTATTACTGGTGACGAGGTGTACCATATCAGTCCTCAAGGGCAACAACGCATCGGCATTATGATTCCTTGTCAAGGACGAATGTAGATGTCATGTGCCGCAGGAATCACTTACCATCAGGTGAACTGTGCTTGTTGCTCAATGTCACAAAAAAGATATGGATTCATGGTGCAGTAATCGCTTACCATCAGATGAACTGAGTGCTTATTTGTAAGAACCACTCTTGTGGTGCGCTCTCGTGAGATCTGGACACTCGATTCATATTTCTTCAATTTTCGTTAGTCATCAATTTTTATCTCGGTATTTTACTGAGGATGTATAATTAATAATTAAAATTTTCTGTAGATCACCTACGATTCGGTTAAATTGATTTGATTTAAAGTATTTTAATGGATAATTTATATGCTAATATTTTGGAGGGGATGCTTTTATTTGGTGTTCAATCATACGAAGCATGCAAAAAGCAGATATTCGAGCGATTTGCAATTTTAACCGTCGCTGTTCACTTGTACTCGTGTACATGTTGACGGCCCTTTGACACGTCTGTGTAGACTAATTGGATGACCAGTTTTCGGTTGAACCAATAAATTCCATCTAAAACTATAGAATGATAGTACCAAACGTACTTCTAATCTAATTTAATCTTTTAATTATTAATTATAATATTGATATGAAATATCTCCTACTTTATATGAAATAAAACCTATTTTACTAACTAAATAATACATACATAAGGTTATATATAAATGTAATGGTTCTCGATTAACGTATGCAAGTGAAAGCTTATATTATATGCATTCTTGCATATAATATAGGCTTTCACTTGCATATGTATTGTTATTATTAGATATTTTTTTGTGTACGAAAAGAAGCCGCTAGGTGTAATCCACCAAAATGGTACACACTGCACAGTTTGCCACTATTGCATGATTTTTTTATTGTTTACTACGAGGAGTGTAACCGGGGACGCAATTACTGTTAACGTGGCGTACCGTCTCAGTTCTCAAGGGTCAGCCATTGTATCTTGAGTCTCCATTGTGTCTTGTCATCCACTTCCTCACTGTCATACCTTATATTACATTACGACAGAATTCAAAATTTCATCCCCATCATCTCGATGGTT
The DNA here is from genome assembly GCA_029286865.1 of Teinopalpus imperialis. NCBI lineage: Eukaryota > Metazoa > Arthropoda > Insecta > Lepidoptera > Papilionidae > Teinopalpus > Teinopalpus imperialis. The sequence continues at coordinate 2,157,928 of JAGSMU010000037.1, read as the reverse complement.
GGCAATCAGCCACTGTGCGCTTCATGCGAAATTTCCTGCCACGCACAACTACTTTGTGGAATCAGCTGTCGCCGACGGTGTTTCCGAACCGATACGACTTATGGACCTACGAGAAAAGAGCCTACACCTTCCTGAAAGGCCGGCAACGCATTTGCGACGTCTCTGGTTTTGCGGATGTTCATGGGCGGCGGTGATCACGTACTATCAGGTGGGTTGCATGCTTGTTAGACGCCTATACTATAAAAAAAAAAAAAAAAAGCAATCATGCCCTGCCTACTATATATGAATAGGTAATACTGTTATTGCCAATGGAATGGCATGGATGTAGGTGTTCATAGACTGCTAACACCTTACCATCACGACCCGTGTGCTCACAGGTAATAAGATTAAAATAAAAAAGGTAGACGACCCGACGTACTAAGAGGATAAGGTGAGCGAGTCTATGATTCAAAAATGTAAGACATGTTGATGTTTACGGCCATTATCGCTACCCAATCTAATGTTCAGGTTACTAGTTCAGCGCCGGAACTAATAAAGTAATGTACGAGTGTCTACTAATTGTCCTCGTTTACGCCACCGGTGGGCGGCGGTACCGCAGAGAGACTGGCTAAATCATTTTAACAATGTTGGTAATTGCTTACGTTATATGAGAATATATACACAGACAACTGGACTTGTAAATTTCAACATTGAGTAAAACATAATATTACATATAAAGCTCAAAAAGTAATTGGCTTGAGAATAAAATTCCAAGAACCAATAGAATTTCGTTTGAGCAATGTTGTTTATCCAAATAATTGTTAAGTCACAAATAAAATTATAAATCAAAATTTGCTATATATATATATATATATATATATATATATATATATATAATAGTTTTTGACTTAAAGATCAAACACAATTTGATTATTGGGGACGCCCCCGCCTGTAATGTGATATGCAAACCTTAGTTTCATAAAAAAAAAGAGAAAGTACTGGGCGCACATTGTTAGTTAAAGCATTGCGTTCCTATTTGTTTGATGGTTTTGTGAAATGTCCCGTGTTTCGCATCCCAAACTTTCCCCTTCTTTATGTAAATGCCTTACATTGATGACAAAATATATGGATCAGTGATTTTGTTTGTGTTTACGCAAATTGACGGGCCCACAAAATATTTTGATCAGTTAATTACCATATAAATAAAATGTAATACATGATCTAATTCCCCCATCCCCGTTCTACCATCGGACCTCACGAGGCACTGCTGGATTTCATCATTTTGTTGTGAACATCCCTCAAACCCGAACGAAGCGCTTTGCTTCGTCTTTCATTATTCGTACAGCAAAGGACTGGAATAGTTTGCCCACGTCTGTCTTTCCCTCCGATTACAATGTGGGTGTTTTCAAGATTAGAGTGAATTGGCATTTACTGAGCTAGTGCGCCTTAACATTCAGGACTGTATTTCCGCTTAACATCAGCTGGGATCGTGTTCAAGCACTTGCTTTGAAAGTTTAAAAAAAATGTGGTAAGAACCAAAAGGGGGTAATTCTTCGTCACTAATATCGTTATTACTTCTGCTATAGTTGGGGACAAGAAGTTTTTATGGGATATTTACGCTCGCAGCGCTTAAAAATATAACTATCTAATGTTTTTGCTATTCAACACTAGATGTCATTGTATCAAAGGTCAAGTTTAAAATGTCAAAACTACTATAACTCTTACTAGAGGTTTACATTTCTGATTGGCGTTTGTTGATTAAATTCTTTATAATGAAAATAAGTCCAAATTTTTAATAACTAAGATATTTGAAGTTCATAAGAGGCAGTTTAGACTGACTTTAGTTCTTAATTTGTACAAAGTTGTTTTGTTATAACTGATACGTTCTGTTTCCTTATTAATTTTATAGTGTTTACATTTAAATAATTTTCTATACCGACTGTGAATGATCATTATATATAATTTAGATGATTTACATTCAGAAGAATAAATCCTTGTTACAATTAATCTTTCTTAACTTTGTTTAATTACATTTTTTAATTTTAATATGGGTCAATAAATGTCAAAAAATCCGTACAACAATATGTACTGCATAATAACTAAAATTAAACATATAGAGCCTTGCTTGCAAAATGTGTTCAAAATTCGTGTGTACCCGAATCTCTTTGGCTTCCATTGATTTTGGAGTGTCCTCGACCTTTACCACCCCTCCGTCTCAACCATCCCCCGGACGCGCTACACACGACTTCCGAAATTTCTACAGCGCCGACAGTGTAACCTCTTTCACTAATCTCATTTACTTTAATACGCTAATAATAACGCTACGTATCCAGTTGTATACGCTTTTGAATTAACATTTAATTATTTTACTAACCATATATTTAAGTCTTTTACATAAATAATTTATTAGAATATTTTTATACATTTATAATTATATATAAATGTATTAATAAAGTAGTATAAGGATATCCTCCAGACTCATTACGATCACAATAACAATTATTCAAAAATATTAGACCTACTATTGATTTCAGTTATTACCCCTAAGTTAAGGGAAACTACAAAAAAAGGATAAACTATCAATTTAAACTTTCAATTACTCTCAATTTACTTTTAAGGTTACAGTTACACCTCCACGCTTAATTATTAATATGTAATATTTAAAGCTTCTTAGCATTGCGTTCCTATATTTTTTCCATCTCTACAAATGTGTTCTAAACCTATTTATATTTTCGCACCGTTCGCTTAAAATATATTTCTAGAATAATAATAATAATTCATAAATGTTCATAAAAGCATTTATGTAGCTACGCCCGCGATGATGGAATTCCACGTCACCAGTAATAAAGGTCTCCGGATCCTTCCACTCACCAGACGAAACACAGCAGTATCATGCTGCTATTTCACACCGGTGTTCTGTGAGGGCGTGGTCCTACCCCGGTCGAGCTGATCCATTCATTCTGCCGCTAGAAACTGCAGCATAGCTCTACCACGGTATTACTGGTAATAGTGGTAATTTATTAATGAGGCATTTTATCTCATTACTCACGGGTGTCAACGAATATTTGTTAATAATGAGTGTACGTGTCTATGGGCCACAGACTTCGTGTGCTCCTATGTTACATAAAAATTATAAAGAAAATAAATTAAGCAATATTTGCAGATCTAAACGTATCTTCTTAATACTTACATCTGTCAACAACCAGACGCAAAGAGAGAAGTGAAAATATTTATGCCGGCCGGTGAATCTATTCTTATAGGACAATTAGGTTACGAGTATGTTATTTGTGTAAAACTTATACGGTTTTGCAACAACAATGCAGAAACACGTCGGTGTCATCGACATATAATCAAATAAGTCTATTTGAGGTCGGCAGTGACTATTGCAAGTAACAAACAGACTACCGAGTGCACGGTGTAATAGAAACTATTTATTCGAATGAAATTATCACACTTTTGTATTTTTTTCATATTAATGTCACTGTATTCATGTTGAAAAGGCAAGTTTTGTATGATTCTTTGATATCTACTTGTTATTATCATTATTAAAAATCGTTAATATTAAGAACAAATTTATAGTTGAATACGTAAATAATAAATAATCTACCATATGATGTTAAATGTTTACCTATTAAACGTAGGTCTAATTTATTCAAAAGAACCAGTATAAAATTAAAAACGTGTTATCTCAGTCTCATTTTTGATAGTGATGCATCATCACCAAATTTATTGAAATCTAGAACGATTTAGCTCTAAGAAAACAAATCGAGTACTATTTCCGTAAAAGCAAACACTTCAATGAAATATATTGTTCAGGAAATTAGGACAAAAGACAATTCTCTATAGAGGCAACTCAACGGTCTATGTATTATGCGGAGGCCGTCGGCTCCCCAAACCACATATATTTTATGGAAATGTTCTTTTTTCAACTTGTTTTTTTTTTTTGCTTTTACGTATAAATGTTTACCCTTTAGAACATATAGATAATTTATGCGAATATTCATACACTAATTACACACAAATTAGTCGAAGGTTTTTCTAGGTGATTATTAGGTAGAGACCAGATATACGCTATTTATATTACGTAGCCATGCTTTGCAGATTTTTTTTAGTATTTTAGCAGAAACCCCCCGTAGATGTAGTGTACAAGAAATGCCATTACCAGGTTATAGCTGAAGATCGTGCTTAATGGATAGCATAAGTAATAGCGAATTGGTGGAAAAGGCATGGACGAATCTTCAGTAGGTCCTTAAGTATCGGTGCGGAAACATCACTGGCGACAGCTGATTCCACAGAGTAGATGTGCGTGGCAGGAAATTACGCGTAAATCGCACAGTGGTAGATTCCTAACCATCGAGATGAGGATGGGTATTTTAATCAGAAATACGTTAGGTTTTTAAAGTAGGAATCATGTTTTATTTGCATCAATCTTAGGCGTCGTACATTCCCATAGTATTGCACTATAATGATTGATCATTTTGTTATTATATTTGATTTAGCAATAAGATAAAAACCCAATACGGTGGTGGTCGCCTTCAATTTGATAATTCAGTAAGTGTAGATCACGTTCGATGTCACCGTGTGCGTCATTAAGAAGATTTTTTTCAATTTACCTACTGAGGCGACGTGTTTGTTTAATCTTTACTCACACGGCACGACTTACTAAATTGATGCGCTCAAGGCCGCAACGCATTTCGCTACCAATGTAGCGTGTTACGAGAGGAAAAGTTACTCGCGAACGCCGACCAGTTACTCACTTTTGTTGTCGTACGATTCGCGTCTGCAGCCTATTATGTGAAATTATGTCACAGCGGTAATACTGTGGGTGTTGTAAACAACTTACCGTGGCGCCATCTACAATTTGTCTGGCGATGAAGAGCACGTGGCCTTCGAGGTTGCTCGTCACGTGCTGTAATAGAGACTGCCTTACCGACTTAGCCGGCGATGGCCAATCACAACACATACATCAGAACCGACTATTTAGTTCTCGCCAATCACGGCAATGTACATTTGGTTATAGTGCGCACATGTGACCGGGGAAGTAGTTTAGTAGTATTTTTAAATATTTTTTTTGACATTCAAATATATGCAGGAAGCATTTTTTTATAAGCTTAGTATGTTTTAATTGTGTCGCTTGTTTATCGTGTGTGTTAATAGATTTTGTTATTTAGCAATGAGTCGGAACGGTAAGTTCGTATGTTAACATAATTTTATATTTAGAACCATATTCAAGCAACGAAGATCAGCGCCATCATATTTGCCCTGTGGAATTAACAAACACTCTCGCACCTGTTTGCATTGCACCGTGCTTCAACGTTCGGTAATGAAGTATAGATGGCGCTTGTTATTATATTTTGTGTAGCTTTAATTTATTATTTCATGTCACTAATTCGTATTCCGGTAAATAGTGAGTGTGAAATTTAATATAAATAATCAGAGAAAAATAAAATTCGTAACAATTACTATATTTTTTATGAGTATTACAAATATAATAAGACAGTAACAAGATTTGCATGAACGACGTATTAAAATAATTATAAAAGAAATCAGCTAATAAACATATTTACTACGTCATTATAACAGTGTTTTTACTATTATATTTTATATTATAATGTCTTGTATGTTATTATAATAAGACTTTTATCCAATACCATCTACTAAACCATGATGTCTTCTTACATGTAACCGGCTTTTTAAAATTTTAATTACTCTTTAATGTTAATAATGACAAAGCCCAATTTTTTCTATTAGCTCTATCTAGCGGGAGATGCAGCCACTATTATGACCAACACTATATTGTGAGTTATTTTTTTTGTAGTTTCACTAAAATAAAAAACATTTAATAATATTATTAAGGATTTTGTTTATTATGTATGCGACTTTGACTGTTTCTGAGAATTACTTAATATAAAATACTAATGCGAAATAATAAAATAGTACAATTGTATTTTATTTTAATTGTATCATATATTATATCTTATATTGTATTGTGTAATTGTGAATTTTACCCAATTACTAAATTTATGGTTCGCGGACTACAAATAAAATAATAATAATTATTAGACGACCTTATTAGTAAATAGTTTTACGTACTTTTAGCGTATTTAAAGTATGAGAGATAGCTTGTATTTAGTTTTTTTGTCAGCATTTATCTATAACCAGACTATCCTGACGTTTTCCTGTAACAATTACAGTATGAGATAAGATGATAAATCTCATTGCATTATGAGGTGCTAAAAAATTACCTTTTTTTTTTTTTTTTTTTCGGGCTGAAGGCCACTGTTAGCCCGAGGGCTTTTACAGTTTCACCGGGTTGAGAGGTGACCGAGCGCTAATGGCACTCAGACGAGACCTCTATATACAGGTAACCAGCACAAGGGCTCCCGAGAGGGAGCCTCGGCTTGGACCGTTACCTTGTTTCGCGAGAGCGTCTGACTCGAGGGTGCCCGAGAGGGCCGAACCTCGGCTCGGTCAGTTGCTTCTGACAGAGGATTCTTTAAATTCGCTATGATTAGAAAAAAAATTCCCTTTGCTCTAATAATAATATGCATTTATCACTTACATTGTTATCTCTATGGTGTCTTCCTGTAAATGTCGTCTTATTTTTATAGTGTAATTAGTTAAAATTGTATTTAAACGCCTATTTCATCTTAAGCGAAAGAACGTCATCGTTAAGTATTCGTTAAGTATGCTATTTAAGGAATGTATTTTGTTAAGTTAATTTCATTAACATTAACAAACATAACAATGAAGAATGTGTAAGAATAATATTTACATACATTACTCGTATATATGTATTACACCTCGTTATCGTTATAGAACCTTTTTATGGTTCCATCGACATATATTCGATCTTCATCGTAGAGCTCGTATCAATGCCATCAGCCAGGTATTTAGGTAATACTTAAGTTTTAATATTATACTAGACGATGTACTTGATCGGAAAAAAAAAAAAGAAAAGCATGAAATACCCAGCTATTTCTCTACTCGATAGATGGTATTGGTCGACGCATGGTCAGGGACATTCCTCAGCTGGGCCCATATACTCCGATACGTCGAATCAGCGTCTTCGTAGACTAGTAAAGTGCGTCGAATTCAAACCCACGAAAACAGGTTACATAGAGTTTAGCAAGGATGTGTCCGATGCAGCTGTAAGAGTCGCATAGGCTAACAGCATCAACATCAACAGAATCTAGGTTAGCAAGGAACACTTAAATTCTACAACTGGCATAAAAATAGCACAGGATCGGGAAAACATCATAAAATCGATCTGATTTTTCGTGTCAAAGTGCAATTGACATTTGTTTATATTTTTAACGTTGCTACACTTTTTTTTGTTACTTTGAGAGTAACAAACGAGCACACAGTTCTCCTGGTGGTAAGTGATTCCAGCGGCCCATGACATCTACATTCATCCTTGACAAGGAATCATAATGCAGTTGCGTTGTCACCCTTTAGGACTGAGATGGAACACTTCGTAACCAGTAATAAAGGTCTCCGGATTCCTACACTCACCAGACGTATTATGCTGCTATTTCAAGCTGGTATTCTGTGAAGGCGTGGTCCTTCCCCTTCGAGCTGACTGACCCTCGAGCAATTCAATCTGCAGCTAGAAACAAATTGCATCGTAGCTCTACCACTGTTAAACACACACAAATCTTATAGAACTTATCTTCCAGCGTAATAATTGTTAGCGCCAGTATTTCAGAATATAATATCTGATCAGAACCGTTAGTATATTGTTGAAGATTAACAAGCAATCTATCTCTACGAAAACTTTATATGCGCTAGACTTTCCGTACGAATTCTATATGAATGGGTGTTCAAGAGGATGCGGAGATGACTAATAAGCCAATACCATACTATCAATGTATGCATTGCCTTTTAACATCAGGTAGTATTGTGGCATTGAAATAAAACTGTATATCAATAGATTGTAAATTGTATTTATTTCTTCGAACATTAAAATTCTTTTTAATGTTTTGATAAACAAATACGACCAGTATATTTGCAATATTCTAGTTGTCTTATGTACGCATGTTTTTAATTGGTACATCTATTATATCCAACTTTTTATGAATTATATTAAGGTTTATAATGTACATTTGTATATTTTTCATATGCTTATGACGTAGAACGTATAGGCATTTTTTTTAGGATACGGAACTTAAAGACAACTCGTCATTTGAATAGTTTCGTGGCGTATCCCTTTTAAAAGCATTCAAGGTTAGTTGGCGTGTAATTAACGGGAAATTTACTAGTACTTATATCTCGTTGGTATTTTTGTTGTATTATTTATGGAAGTATACCACAAAGTTAATGTAAACCACATTTACGAAAAGGTTTATAATATTTTTACATAATAATTATTATTATTACAGCAATACCAGACAGGAGCCTTATGTTTTTATGAACATACAACACTGCTTTTATTTGATTATTTTGCTTTTGCGACACCATAATTATTTTCCCACATTCTCTCACAACGGCATCAATCAATCATTGCTAGACTGATTACAGTGCTCATGTCATTTATCTTTTTGACATGTTTTTTTTTTTTGTTCTCATAATATTCTCGTTGTTCACAGATTTCCTGAGTCACGGGGCGAGTTTTAACAAGAAATACGGTTAGTAACTACCCGTTGATTATTTATCGGTGCAATATGCACGTTTTCATACAAGGAAATAGTTTTTATGACAATAAATGCTAGTGTTATTTTTTAGTCGTAGAAAATATTTCTTTTTATGACTAAAATATAACACTAACAATTTATGTATATGTAAGCAACATAATGCTTAATTATACATAAATTGGGACCAGGACCATATGTTATTTTTGTTTGCTGTTAGTGGTCTTAGTTTGCATGTAATAAAAGGGAGAGCGGTGCTGGTAACACTAGTTAAGGCATATTTTTTCAGTTATTAAGTATTTAAGCAACATTATTCTATTTTTGAATTTATTTTATGAGTCATCATATCACTACGGATACGATATTTGATAAAGCCCATAGAAATATATTATATGAGCAAGCTAAGGAAACGGTTAATGATATAAATTTGACATGATAATTATTTTAAACTAACAAATTAGATTTTGTGGTTAGAATATACATAATTCTTAAATAATACAATATTTACTACTTGTTAGTACTATTGAAAGCTATGAATTTCGCTCACACGAATGATTCATAACTAAATATATACATATATATATATATATATATATATATATATATATTCTCTACTATATAAAGGTATATATCAATATATACCTATATAGTAGAGAAAGTTAAGAATATACACATATCGAACGTTATATCACTAGTCTTTAGGCAGGTATTGCTGGTGATAATAATAATTTGCTTATCAAAAACGCGACGGTGCATGAAATTATAGGATAAAATAAAAAATTAAAAAATGGAAATACTAATACTACATAGCGTGTTTCCTTCGCCAACGTGCACGTGGTAAATACCGCGTTAAATTGCATTATCTTATTTATTAGTGGAGTGAAGGCACATATACTAAGATTCCATTGCTCGAAAGTATAAAAAAAAATATTAACGGGGAACTGAGAGCAACATCTATGGTGTTCCATTATCCTAGGGTTACAGTAAATCATACTCACTCGGGAGTCTCTCTTAAATTAACCAGTAAACTGATGTTTGAAATTGAAACAGTTAAAATAAATTTAATTAAATCTATAATTAAAATTTTACCATTTGATTGTAACCATAAGTTTTAGGCTTTATTTTATGTTAAACTAAATTGAAAAGGACATAGTCCACTGTCCATACAAAGTTCGCCTAACAATCAACAGGCAACAAATACTGATTTGCCGGTTCTACTAATTACCAATACATCTTTGAAATGTAGATTGAAACAACGGACACTTCAAAGAATTTACTAATTAACAGAAATATATTCTATTTTAGGTTATTTTTTTATGTAATTTCGAATAGTAGTTAATTCAGTTTTTAAGAGTATATCTTTAATTATAATGTTTCATAATCTAATTATATCTAATTTGAAATGCCTGTATCTAGTTAGATTGTGGTATATTTGATATCACAATAGACACAGATTTGGACATGTTGTGTAAGCCTAAACGAAAGCTTACATTAATGTCTAGCCAATTGATTATGACCCATGCTTTATATCGGACTAGATGAAATAGGGAGGTCAAGCTGTGTCTCCGATTTTACTATTGATTGAGATTAAACTTGCGCCAGTTTTTTTATATAAAACAGCTATAAATCGATGTTTTATGAAACTTTAGGTATCAAATCGAAGACAAACATACATAAATTTTTAAAATTGTGATATCGTGTTTCCTTACTGTTTCATAGATTTTATTGTTGTATTCGTGAAAATCTTTTTAATATACAGACTTTTCTATCTCTACTTACATTATTGTATAAATAAACGTAAAGTCCATAAATAAAAGCTTAAAACGAAGGCTAAAGAAAACGGAGTCCGTTGTTACAATCCGGTTGTACGTAAAAGAAAATCGAAAAATGAACAGGTTAACAAACAAGAAGAAGCAGCACTCACTACACAACGCACAATGGTATGTCATAAGTAAAATATATCATTTACAAAATGGAGGTATTAATTCTCGCCGCGCACAGCGTTTTAAGTACTTTAGCTCTATTTATTACCTTACGTACGGATTTAATGCTGTCATACCGACAATCGGCGCTTGATAATCGTAGAACACGGCGTAATCAATGAAACTCCATTTAATTTTTTAAACAAAAATGTGAAGTGTACGTGAAATTCTAGAATTGTATTAAATGGCATAAATTAAGCTAAATTGCTAAATTCCAAGGCGAATTTGGACCATCTCCTTTATGGTCGGTCGATACCGTCTGTTTATATGAAGATTGTGCTTGGCTCTAGTTCACTCAAAAATTTTATATATCGATATGACAACTGACCAATAACTTCAACATTATATAATTAAAATTTTTCACTTGCGTAATTTTTCTTAGAAATGTAATGAATACCGAATATTTAAAGCATATAATTAGATAAACGAATTACCAAGCATTTAAATATTTTTATGAGATTTGTAGTGAAAAACGGGCAAATTCCTGTGGCCCATGACATCTGTAAACGTTCTTGATAACGGTGTTGTAATCACCTGGACTCGGATGGTAAACCCAGTACTAAGGTCTTCAACTTTACCTTTACTTTCTTCGGCGCTACAACCGTTTATGGGTCTTGACCACTTCAACAGTGTTTTGCCATTCTGCATTACATCTGATTGCTACAGTTTAAAATTGAACCCTATTTATTTATTTCATTTCTTCCGTGTCCATTTAATAAATTATAAATGTTTATTGTTAAAGTAAATCGTTATATTATATTTTTTTCAATTTGTCACTTTAAACCAATATATAAACCTTACTTGAACATTGTCGACATTAATATCAAGAGGATAAAGAAGCGGAGCTCGACCCGATTACAGGTAACAAGATTACAGGCATTCAATCTCAGTCCTCAGGTGCCATCGCATGTGTCATGTTATAATGGATGTAGTTGCCAACTCTAATATTATTAAAAAAATACCTCGGAGCTCATATAAACATCATACTCTCTCCCCAGTCTTCCTGCCCAGTGAAGGCAAGACGGAGAGAGGAGCATCTTTGAGTGACATCCAAGATTAAGTTACAATAGGGTTGACGTTACCTTATAATCAAGCTTACCAGCACAGTATTTCCGCATTTGCATTTCCGATCATTGGTTTCTCAAGGTGGTAAAAGTTCCCATGGCCCTGAGGTTTTCATCAACGCTGTCGCACCATCTCATTTTCGGCATCCTTCTTGGTCTTTTCTGTTGCGTCTTCTACTTACGCTTCCACTTGGGTACCGTATGATCCTCTCAACGTGCCTTAGGCGTTGTGACTTGAATCTGGCAATCATCTCCTGTTTTATTAATATATTATCTCTCGAATCCATCCGGAGGCGGTATCCACCATTGTCATCTCTAAAGGGACTAAACACTTTCCATAGAACTTTCCTTTCGAAAGCCGCCAGTTTCTGCTATTCTTTCACTGTTAGCGTCAATGTCTCACATCCATAGGTGACTTCAGGGTGTATTAAGGAGTTGTATATAGACGTTTTAGATTGCGTGCGAAGGAGTTTTAAGCGTAGCAGCAATGCGTTATGGCGTGTCTTATCATTCTATACAGGGATCTGCTCGATGTAACAATATTGTCTGCATAACAGCCTATGCGGACTGATATTAAAGTCAATTAGCCCGTTCACACCAAGTTTCCGGATAGCCGCTTCCAGTCTCAGGTTGAACTCTATCGTAGATCACACATCTCCTTGCCTTACTCTTGATCGTACTTCAAAGGGGTCTCGTTTTTAATGGCGACTACCGACGTAGAGTGTACCATTGTTGTATTTACTAGTCGTACCAGTTTACTTCGCACTCCTAGCAGCTTCGAGGGCTCGGGATCTTCTCTCTATTCACACAGTCGAATGCCTGCTTGAAGTCTATGAAAATTTGATTTTGATTCAATTTTGATTCATTGAAAAATTGATATCGTATTTATAGGCTTTTTCAAGCATCTGACGCTTAGGTGGATTTGGTCAGTGTGGAAAGATTTGGTCCACATTGACATTCGCTTAATATTTATTCGGCGGATTTCTGTAATTTAATTTTCGGGTGTGATATATTCACACTTTGTATACCAATTCACCTTGTATGCTGTAGACAGTACAGAGATTCCTTTATAGTTGTTAAATACAGTCTTATCTACCTTCTTGTGAATGGATATTATTATACCTAGAAGCCATTCTTGTGGTCTTTCCTCAAGCCATATTTTAGTTTTTCTCCTATTACTTCCCTTGTCGCTTCTATTAGTCTGCCTTTGGTGTTTTTCTATATTTGTTATCCAAGGTTTAGGTTTATTTCCAAGAACTAGTTTACGAATGGGAGCGTGTATGTCAAACAAATTTATAATATATCTATTGAAATTTCAACCATTTGGTCTAAATTATGCAAATTATAAATATATATGAAGGAATTGTAGTTTTCTATAAATAGACCTAAATTAATATCAGACAGTACTCGATGAAATTTAATTTCTTTATTTAATTTGGGTTTTCTTATTTCAATGCATGATACTATTAAGCAGCGATGATGTATCACTTCAACATTTTTACATTTTGAATTAATGTCTGTCATAACAATATTTATTATTGTTTGAGATAGGTCTGTGATTCTGGTAGGTTCTTTAAATTGTTGCCTAAGATTGTGTTGGTGGCAAAAATTCAAAAGTTCTATCACATTTGGGGAGTTTGAATTATCCATATTAATATTAAAATCGCCTAGCATGCAGGTGACGCCACAGTATACCCAAAGAGTGCATTGTTTCACTAACGCGTCTACAGTTTCCTGAATACTAACGCACTCCGGTCTATAGGCAGTGCCAAGAGCTATAGTAACTCGTGGTAGTTTAACTTCTAGCCATATTTGTTCTAGAGCAGACGTGGCATGTTTACGTACTCTTGTTATGATTCCCTGTCTTACATAAACTTCTACTCGTGCACCTCTTTTACTCTGTGGGTCTATGTAAAAATTTGTAGTTCGGTATCGCTGAAGCTAGTGCCTCTTCGCCTGTCCTTAGCCAAGTTTCGTTAATAGCAAGGCTACCCGGCGAGTGGTTACAAAAAAATCTTATTTCCGGTGTTTAAAGATCTAACGTTTAATAACCCTAATGTCAAACAAGTTTTTTTTGAGCTAAAGATTTGAAGATAAAATCTTATTGTGATTGGATCTCCGAAGAAAAATGTTAGTCTGTATGCGGGTGCTAGTTGTGTTAATATGTGGTGCTTATATGTGTTGCAAGAGTTTCGTATATACATTTTAGAAGATAATTATATTAATAGAGGCACAAAACAGATATATTAATATAATAATTTAAGTTATCAAAATAGGTGCAGTACACGAGATCAAACATCAATTTTCCTAAAAACTTTAGATAAGTCCGCTTCAGTGCGCAGCCAGTGTCGTGGTTTTCCTTGATCCTGACGTGCGAAGACTTATCGTGTCCATACGTACTTAAATATTAGGTCGCGAATAAGGCCCGTGCTTTTTGAAACAAAAGGCGTTTGTATTGGGTTAGGCGTTCATTGATGTACAGGAGTCCCACCGGTCCAGGTAATTTAAGGCCTTCGGTCTTCGGACCACGTCGAGTGCGCGCAGCCTGCAGTAGTGCGTCCAGAGGAGTTCAAACGCACAGCAAGAGGATGATTTTCTTTGCGACAGTAAGAACAAGATGAACACAGTTTCCATGACCGGTTTCTGTGATTCCAGCAATTTCTAGGTCCTAAGATAATAAGGCTTGATTTCGCTCAGCAATATCGACCTGTAACTTCAAGACTACGCTCTCGATTGTTGAAGCGCCAGGGTGTTGCGCTTCCACTAACTTATTCGTACTTATAACCTCGAACTTTTAACGTACCGACTTTAGCTTCCAGCTATTCTATACGCATATTTTGTTGTACGAGTACGAGAGAAAGCCTTGCGAATGCCATCCATCTGGGAATTAAGCAATTCTTTTATATATACTTTTAAATCGTTCAACATGGAGCTGTGAGGAATACCAGTATATTTACTAATTGCAACTGGGATATGTTCGCTAGGTTTAGGCGGTCGTTCGATCTTAATACGATGAGTAATATTATGGTCGTCATTTTGAGAGTCACGCAGCGCAATGCACACATTTGACTCCTGATCCGTCCTTCGTTCCACTATTGACGCAGTGCTGCTACGTATAGGACTGTTAACATTGCCTTTTTTGGTCGTCTGCTCACGCATTCTGGACATTTCCACTGGTCGTTGCGCTCCATCATATTAAAGGATTTGTGGCTAATATATGCGCATTATATATCGTACTTAGCCTTACATGTCAAACATTATAAATACTCTTTCTTTGGTTTTTGCACCTTGCGCAAGTATTTTTTTTAGCGTCAATTACTTTTTGTCGATATTATTGTTTATTATTATTATTTTATCCATGATATTTATAAATTTCTACCAGATTACCTTTTAAAAATGATAATTTTCGTCCAAGTTTGATATGTTATGTTCATAAATTCTTAATTGAACTATCAATATTTTAAAACATTCACAAAGTAAAAAAACGTGTCCAGTCTGGGATCGAACTTCAGTTCAGTATATGTCACAGGAAAGGACTGTCTATATGAACTACACTGTCGAAGCTTGTTCGTTACCAGCTTAATTAGTTAACCCTAGTTTAATAGGGCGACAGTATACGTAGGTTGACAACAGGAACATGAGTCATTACCGTTCGAGCACTGCCATTACTTGTTTGTGTTCAACCGTCACTATACTCTTAATTTGTTAATGCTTCTTATTGACACGACACGACACTAATAACCAATGTTTTATCTCCAGTTTTACATGTGAGCGTCAGTTTTCTAAAGATGCAGTTGTTGTATCAAAAATCTTATTTTTGTTAAGCGGAACACAGTACGAACGTCTTTATAGCTCCGGTGCGGAGTACCCTCCCTACTTTAGCAATAAACCGTGAATTAAGCAATAAAAGGTACAGTTTGCGCCACGATAAGATCTGACGTCAAGGATGTTTGACATTTACTGTTTCGACGTTCACTGTTTTGTGAGGAAATTTGGTGCTGCATGCTGCTACGTGCTGACCACTCCATGCACTCAATTTGAACCTCCTGCAATATCGCAAAACAAAAGTTGCAGGATTTTTTTAGAGATGAAAAGTTATAAATTATAAATATGTCATTAAAACAAAAATTCATACAACTTCTCTAGTTTTTTCATTTTAAAATGAAGTCATTGGTTTTAGACACGTACTATTGTTTCTGCCAGCAAGATACTTTAGTCAGTGTATGTAACTGAAACGTTGTTTCTATTTTTATTAGGATTATCGGAAGTTTGGTGAGTAAGAATAGTAACTTTGAATGAAGAAGGTTAGGATGCTACGAGAGAAATAAAAAAAAGAGAGCACGCTCTCTGTCCTTACTACTATTTAGAAGCGTTACATCAAACAGCTAACTGCCCGTGATCCAACGGTCAACGCCCCTTAAATCAGGTCACAGTAGCAAACCGCGACTGGACGTGAAATTAGCACTCAAACCATTCGAAATGGCTTACACCAGTTTGGATGGAACAACAACACGAGTAAATGCCAGCCGGCTTACCTGATTTATCCGGATCGTCGCTCTTAAGCGAGCTAATTGAAATCGCCATCAACAGTCACAGACTATGTCATAGACCGGAAGAGCTATCATCAAAGAATGGGACAAGTAGCCGCAAGTGTTACAGAATAACTTGATCTTGAGAGAGGATTTCCGTTTGTGTCCGAGATAGAGGAAGAGTTATTTTGTATTAATATCTTAACCAAAAGCTATTAAAAAAGAATAAATCGCTCTATTTTAGTTAAATCTTACTTTTTCTTTTTATCATTGTTTGATAGGATTGATTGACATAATATTATTTAAGAACACAAAATAGCTTTAATTAATTTTGTAGCTCTTTCATTCATATGAAAGAAGAAAATGCTATTTCATTTTATATATTTTATAATAACTAAAAAATATCTTCAGTTGCCCAAGTGAACATTTGAACGACTCGAACAAGTGAACGATGTTGTGAAAGTGTTTTTTATAGAATAGGTGTCAAACGAAGAATCAGCTCATCTGATGATAAGTGATATCGGCTGTAGTGTAGTGAGTAGTCTCAGATAAACTGCCGGCCTATATGAAAGGTTCGGAAATAAGTAAGCAAGGAAATACCGCTGGTGGCATATGATTGCACAAATTAATTGAGAGTAGCAGAAAATTTCTAGTTCTTCTCTCTATTTTATTCTGTCCAGATATACGATGTTTAAGCTCAGCAGGTGGAATTAATCCGAACAACTTCTAGAACACTTCCCATGGTAAATTTGTTAAAAATGCATAGGGATGCAATATATCTTCGCAATGCTAGTTAATCAAACTGATCGAAAAGTACCTGGTCGTTAATTATTCGAGACCACACCCCCCCCCCCGCCCCCACCCCGTTCCGCAGGGAAGTGGTTATTTGGTGGCGACGTGCTCCTCTTGGGTCCATGCCATTTATATGTGGGCACGGCGCTGGTAGGACAGCGGATGTGTGCGTGTGCATGTTGCAATAGCCCTGCCGTAAGCTAAGAACTTGGAACATCGTGTGATTAAGTCGGTACGAGTCGGACGTAACCTGATCTTGACCTTGCGAAATATGGATATGGCCATTTTTAGTAAAATAAATAAATCCTCGCCAAAGACATATTTGGCATCCCTTGCTGAGTGGTCAAGTCTAAAGCACCGTATACCCAGTTTTGGAGGGTACTAGGGCTCCAGACTCGATTCAGCTGGCTAAACGTCCCATTGTTTTGGAGGACCAGCATTAGGTCTTGGTTGGGGATCCCTTCATCTTGCTCAGCCCACTTAGTATAGCAACACAAATATTATCTATCTAACTTTAATTGCCGTTCCTATGACAACAACTTCTTACCACACCATTCGGTGCTATAGATCGAACCCCAAAGAAAATTCAGTCCCGAGTGGGAATGAATCAGTGCCTTCACTCGAGTTCTATGTTGCACATGAATACACAAAGGTATCGTATGGAAGTTCGTGAGGAGGTCGAGTATGTTAATTATTAGATTCAATACGTTAATTTGTTTCCGTAACATTTACACCATCATCCACTGGACGTTGTTTTTGCTTATCGTTAAGTTTGCGTGTCGCATCCCAACGTATCGAACAATAATTACTATGGGAACAATAATTTCATGGACTGTCCATGAATGACAGTTTGCAATGCTCGCCTCATATACAAATGAGTCTAAAAGTAGGTTATAGTAGTAGGTAGGGTAGGTAGTAGGTACGGTTTTGCGTGTTAAACATTTTTATTCAAAATAAATCACACCAAACGCGTTGCGAAAGCTCCATTATTGCGATATAGCCTGCGTCAGGTTTCAAAGATCTAAAAATAACTCGATTTCAATTTATATGACTTCCCAGTGAGAAAGAATAAGGAGTGCCTAACATATTTTGGCATGACCTACGTGCCTGTATACTTAATATCTTTGGGACATCCGAGTGGAGATGGTAATTTGGCCTTAAAGCCTATTAAGACATTCTGATCTATACCGGTTGTGGTGGTCATATATACAACCATCCTATGTTTGCGTTGAAACATTAGCCTAGCTTATTTTTTTATATGAGCTGATTTTAAAATAAGATTATGAATAATCCAACGCATACGGCTTTTATTCATGTGTTAAAAGCGAATAATAATGTGAAAGTAATTTTCATTCGCAAGTGATCTATATCTGACAATAAATAACCAACATTGAATCTTAAGAATATTTTTTGTATATCTATTTATATTATTGACGGAGTTCCAGGATTTATTTCCTAGTGACTACATTATTTATGCAATATATTTTTGTTATGGCAGGCATATTAAGTTGGTATTTGTAACTCTCCGATACCTTCGACGGTGCAATTTTTGAATTGGGTGGAGTATCCATTATGAAATGAATCAAATTTATAGTAGAATATATATAAACATTATTAAGGTAACAATAAATTAAAAAATATTAAATATACAATGACTCTTAATGTTTTTGTCGAGGTGCTGTCTAACTTTGCTTCCTCATAAAAACTATATATCAACTAAATATTGTACTTATTAATGAAGATAATTTCGAAAAGGTAAATAGATATTAATTATGTCTATACGAATATGTTTTTTGTTATTTTTTTTATATAAAAAAATTGATAATCCTTTTATTAATAGAATGGTAATATAAAAATTAAAACAATAAATTTAACAACATGTTTAAATTCCGAAATAAAAGTCGTTTGGGCTACGCCGTAGATCTCTCTACGCCGGATCAGTGCCAGAAGGGGCGAGGGGGGGAGGCTTAGGGCGAGACTCAGCTACGAAACTAAGCAACGTAACATTCGTTTATGAAACAAATTAACTCCGTAATTAGGAGGAAGGGTTGAGTTATTACACAAATTACGCAGAAATGACTGAATAAGAATCCTAATTACATCAAGTTACTTGTAAGTATTGGGCAATGGAAAATTAAAGACGGTGCTATGAAATTTCTTTTTGTATTTCAATTAGGTTAAGCTACTGCCACATTTCCTGTCAGTTCAATTTCATTCTATTGGAAATGTTTTGTTGAATAATCATATATAACATTTCTATTTGTATAATATATATAATATATTCAAATACATATGAAAAACTTACTACACTTATTAAATTATTAGATAATATGAAATATGCCTACTGGAAATATACGAATCTGAGAGACTTTTTTGTACTTTTGTAACCCGAAAAAACAAAAAATCGCACACATACACCTACCACATACAAAACTACACATACATTAACACAACACACATACACACAATCCCACACAAGCTGACACATACATATGCAAGAGAACAGTAGTAGTAGTAGTTGATAGTCTTCTTGTCTGCTCAAACTTACATTTTCATTTCCTTTGTTGCGTATAAACACCTTGTAAAATATAACTTTTAGATGGTGATGGGGAAGCCCTCTATTCTCACGACTCCCGCATTCCATGTAAGGGAGATGGGAGTGGCTGAAAACCAGTGCTGCACTGGACTATAATCCTGTTCCAGCAAAAGCTGAGCCACCTCCGTTTGCCAAAGTGTATAATATTGTTTATGTAAATTTGTTCAATTTTTCTGTGGCAATAAACTGTTTTATTACTATCATTATTATGAAATATCAAACATATTTTCAATAAACCATTCTAATGTATATGAATAGTAATGTATCGCAATGTATATATATGAGAATCATAATTTTTTCATTCATAAAAATCGTACTTTATCTCTAGAACTAACTACAAAATATACAACTATGAACGATACGATACAATACAATATTGCAACGTAATTTCTGTAAGGAGTTTATATACTTGTACATTAACTCTTTGATATTATTGAGCAATACTTAGAAGAAGTGATGGGAGACGGCATCGCTACAAAAATAAATCCGTTGGTGTAGAATTGACAAATTTAAACTGGAATTTAAATATTAATTTCTCAATCATCTGTGTCAATGTGAGAAGTACTCAATCTTACCGAAGATTGGGAAATCTGGTGACATTTATTGGACAAAGAGTAAGTTTTAAAGAATATGCTTCAAAAGGCTTCTATACAAAAGCTTGGTTCGGGCGGCCGGTGCGTCGGCAGAGCACGTGGCCAGCGACGTGCACGTTGCGAGTGAGCGTGCCTAACGCACGTGGCGCGAAGTGTGCTTAGTTCTTAGCTCGCGGCTCCCTCAATCCCGCCTCAGATCTCTCCCGGATCGGTTGTGTTTGCTTTTCCACGATTGAGTTCGCATCTTTGAATATCGACAATATGCGGTGCTGGTCGTCGCGCCGCCTTGACCGGCATGGTTATATCGACATGGCCACCGATACCTCGTGTAATACTTCAACATGGATCGTTCCGGACAACTACTGCCCGACCCGGACTGAGCGCTGTTTCTTCCCGCCGCCTACACCATTGACACCTATTCCTTTACGGACCACGTTTCCAGGTACTAGAATCTCAATACGAAATTCCAGGTACAAGAAGTCAATGGCGTGATCTTCGCAGGTCTAATTCATTGCGTTTGGAACAGTTACCATAATTGTTATTACTTTTGCAATCACAACATTGGCTAAACTGATCATTCTAAAATATTTTAAAATACATTAATGAATTTCTTACCAGTCAGGTAAATATTGCGATTATCAGATTTGAGTCAGATGAAAGGACGTTTCTTGTAAATGATAAATAAGGAAACCTTCCTTTTGGTACTTCATACCAGGAAATATTTTTTGCTTTATTATTCACCACGTAAAAGGGTATTATCGCGTGTTAAAAATGATAAACTCATCAGCTGATTACTCAAAAATAGTAAATTTTCTAACATGTACTACGGCGAGGTTTCAGCTAGGAAGCCATAGAAACCGTATCGCGGCAACAGCTTTCTAAGGTCGTGTAAATAAACAAACATTCACTTGCCTTTATTGGATAGCATAATCTATACGCGTTTGAGGTATAATAAAATCTGAAATAATAATAATAATAATTTATTACACACCATTTATACAAAATAAAGTTAATAAAGTAAATTAAGTGTCATCTAAGAAAACGGTAAAATTGAAAAATATATTGAATTTTATAAATCACAACTTTATACTAATAAATAGTATCTTCATATCGCATATAGAATATTAAGTACACCTATATTTAGTCATTTGTATCTCCCACAATTGTGAATTAAGTTGTTATTAATTTTATAGCAATTAAAAATGAAGCATTAATATACATATGTCAATTAATCTTGACATTTTAAGAATTTGTTCCATATAAATATAATTTCAGTAACTATCGTCATTGATTACAATATTTTTGGATGTTACAAATAAATAAGTCACCAAGTTCAGAGAATAGAGGCATATTACAACTTTACAAATTAAGTACATAATATACTTTAAAACTATTGATTAAATTAAAGGTAAACAATCTATTAGTTTTAAAACACGATAATGATTGAAATAAGTTTGGCTATGATCCGTTTTCTTGAATAAATAAAACTGTTTCTGATCTAGTAAAGATTTGTATCCTTTAAACTAACATTGGCCTCCGTGGTCAGAGACTCACCATACCAAATATTTTAAATTGACGCTAGTTATTAAACATCTAAATATTTATCTATGAACAGTTCTAAATAATTATCGTCATTAATCTCATGTTAATAAAATTCATTATATATTTGTTTGCTAATATTGTACCTTCAGGGGCATGAATAACCATAACACTTAACATTTTTGTTTACACCTTTAAAATATTTTCGTTTCAATGTATATTATGAAATATTAAGCACCTAATCAGTAAATTTACTTAGTCAAACTAATATCTCAAGTACTGTATTATCGTAATATATAGAACACTTTTGTATCTTTTCCTGTGAAGTAGTCTAATAAGTAGGAACTAAACAGAGCCGTAATGAATATAGACCTGGTACGTTTATAAATCAACGAAGTGCATGCGAACAGGAAAAATACTATTACACATGCATACATCGCTGACATATAAAATTAAATGCTGCACTCATGCGCA
Organism: Teinopalpus imperialis; assembly: GCA_029286865.1. Lineage (NCBI taxonomy): Eukaryota > Metazoa > Arthropoda > Insecta > Lepidoptera > Papilionidae > Teinopalpus > Teinopalpus imperialis. The sequence continues at coordinate 2,135,750 of JAGSMU010000037.1, read as the reverse complement.
GTTCGCTGTACATAGTCACCTTCGTAGCTTTGCGCATCACGTACTATTAAATACATAGGAAATACTATCTTTTTGTTCTCTTGCAACATAGACGTAGGCTTATTACGTTTTATTTACAAAGTATAGTCGTACACAGTTCTTTGAATGTGATTTGATAATTAAAGCCAAAACATTATCTGAGTGGCTATCGAGAAATGCCAATAAAAATATTACATTAGCCATCAATACAAATAACACATGACGAATAGTTTTTGTCCTGTGTAAGACAAATGGTCGAAAATAAACATTGTTTAGCGTGGAAGTCGCGATAGACTCGTTTGATCAAAATCTTTTATCCACGTGTTCATTAGCAATACGCTTTGTCGGTAGATGGCGTAGAATACATTTTACGTCATACCCAGATATCCCACATATTATAATCACGAATTTCGCCGCATTATGTATGAACTAACCTATTAGCTATTCTGCTTTAAAATTTATTTCTTTGATATATACATTGGTACAAGGTATTTTGTTATTATTCCATACTAATAAGTATGCCTGAAATACTGAAGCAGTGTGATCAGCATCTATTGACTTATTAATCCACACTTAGCAAGTAAAACGAAATACATTTATTTTCTTATGAATCCTGAAGAACGGTGCCGGTCGGTGGAGGTCGATTCAATTACATAACTTGTAACCTAAGAGTTAAATTTCTTAAAGTTATAAAAAAAATCATATCGAAGATATTGTTACTGTTTAACCCACATTGGTATAGAATGAAATTTAGACTTCATGTTTTACTTGATTCACAATTTCTATAATAGCTACTTATTTTTAATCGTATTTGTGATTTAATTTATGATTTAATTATTATCTGAGCAAAATCAACTTAATTTAAATCGACGCATGAAATTACGCTACAGATACAGTACTCGTTCTTGAATGGTCGGTTGGACTGAGGAAGGTGTAGATAGCCCATCATTACGAAATAGCATCATATTGCGGCTGTTTCGTTTGATGAATTAAGAAGATTCAACAGGTGATGATCGATTCTATTACAGACCTCAAGATGTAAGAACGCGTGATTTTTTTTTATTACTTCGAGAGTTGCATACGACGTACACACTTCACCTGATGTTAAGTGATTCCTGCGGCCCATGACGTCTACATTCATCCTTGACAAGGAATCATAATGCAGATGTGTTGTCACCCTGAGATGGAATGCCTCATCACCAGTAATAAAGGTCTACGGATCCCTTCACTCACCAGACGAAACACAGCAGCGTTATGCTGCTATTTTTCGCCGGTATTCTGTGAGTGCGTGGTTAGGTCCACCCCGGTCGAGCTGACCTATTCATTCTGCAGTTAGAAACAAACTGCAGTGTAGCTCTACCACTGTGAAATTGGTTATATATTGAATAATTATGAAAATTGGTTATTCGTTGGTGGCATCATTAATCATCCATCAGTCATCATATGTTCTCGTTTGTCACACATTGTGTTATAATTGATAGTAAAAAAAAGTTTAATTAATTAATAAACTATTGCGTATATGAACTCGGTTTATGAATTTATTTAAACAATTTAAATTATATATTTAATAATTACTACGTGATAAACAATCCTAATGAATATTTTTTTTCTTATTCAGTAGTTCATTTGGAATAATAAAAGAATTATGCTATTTTACCTAATTTATAATAAACCTTACATGCGCAAGTTTAATATGTAATTTAAAACAGCAAGATTAAAATTTAAAAACCGGAAACTAAAGCAATGGCAATCCGAACAAATTTATTCTGTTCACGTTTTAAGCGCTGTTGCGCTGTAACCCTGTTCCATGTAAATCACGAAAGAAATAATTTGAAATCAATAAAAGTCGTATCTGAAGTGTAAATAAACAGCATGTCATATGTCATGTTGCGAAAAAAACAAAAGTATACATATTCGATGCAGGAGTATGTTTTTCAAAATGATTAAAATCGAATAACTTGTTTAGCGCTTGGAGACTGGAGTTAACGTACACATAATCGCATATGTCACGGGGACGGTTAACACGTGCGTTGGGAAGCCAGGTTTAATATCAGGGGTATCTCGTGAAGGCCAATCAAATTATTCATATCCGTCAGAAGTTATTAATATGTGCCCGCACGTTTGCAAAAATATTTCAAGACATTTTCCATTTGGTATATCGTTCATGTGATACGCTAGATCGTTTAGAGCGCCTAGCTTTCGAATTGAGTTAATTAAAATATTTTCATAAAAAAAGAAAAAATAATAAAACTACTAATAAATAAATGTAACTTAAGTGTTTCTGCTTCAGCGTATGCTCATATGAGACATTGTTCCTAATTTCGTTTCCGTTTCGTATACGTAGGACATACTGAAAGTGTCTGAAACTGGCCACTTACAATAAAAAATGAATAAAAAGCAATTACAGAAATCTAAAATTGTTCTCTCTGGGAACACATTTTAATTTAAGAGACTGTCATTTGTTCTTTCATTTCGGCAACCTTAAGAATATTGTGTGTCGCCATTACAATGAATTTAACCCGTAAACATTTTTGTTCAATTATTTTTTAATACACTGTGGCTTAAGTCAACAAGAGCGTTGCCAAAGACTTCAATTGGCATTTGGTGATAAAGCCCCATGTTGCAGCTCTGTTTATTCATGGCTCGAATAATTTAGACATGGAGAAGATCACCATGACGATGTACGTGAAGGTCAGTCGCCGACTGCGGTTACAGAATCCAATATTAATACCGTACGACAACTGATTGAAACCCCCGGAAAGACCCTCCTCAACGGCATCTACATCATCAACAGTCTCTGAAATGAAGCTGAATAGCCCCTCGACCCCGAGGATCCCCAAGCCCAAGACACCAGCGATTTTAAGCTGGTTGAGTAGAAGCGAAAAAAACGGGCTTCACCCGTCCCTACGCCATCTCCCAAGGTAAAAAAACTGGGAATAGCCACAGGCATTTACCAAGACCCTCCCCCAGCTGCCCCACAGCAAGCCCCCGCTGCTCCACAGCGCACCCTCATTGGCACCCAGCAATCTTCATACAGGCGCATGATAAGTGGCTGATTGTCGCATCGGCCCTGTCAAATCGGTACAAGTACCACGCCATCCCCGTCGCTATAGGCATTAAACTACAGCTGGAAACTACTACAGACCATAGAACGGTAACCCGCTTTCTTCAAGCAAAATGTGTGTTTTTCCATACCTACACTCTATCAGAGGAACACCAACTCAGAGTAGTGATTAAAAACCTCCCGTAGGAAATTTCCTAAAGAGCTAATTCCTTTCTTAAAGGCCGGCAACGCATCTGCGGTTCCTCTGGTGTTGCAGTTGTCCATGGGCGTAGATGAGCACCTCGGTGTTTACGCCGCTCGTTTGCTCCTTTTTTGTATAAAAAAAAAGAAAAAAAAATCCCACGGAACTTATTAAAGACGACCTTCTGTCCCAAAATCTCCCAGTCCTCTGTCTATATGATGTACAGTGGCCACAACAAAAAGCCATTTAATATAGTTATTGTGGTATTACAACGTACCACGACAGGCAAACAGGTACAAACAATTTAACCTCAAAACCTGCTGCCACCTCTCCGGGCTTCTCCAGCCAATGCCATAAGTGCCAGCTTTATGGCCGCTCAGCCCCAAAACTACTTCGGTAAACCTAGGTGTGTCAAATGCCTGGGTGAACACAAAACCGTGGACTGTTTGAGACCGAAGGACAAGGCCCTTCTGGCTGATTTCGGGCCCCCCGCGTCTGTTCTTAACAACACGGAGGGACACACAGCCTTGGTTTCCCAAAGGCACCCAAGCTAAAACAACTAGTTTCAAGAATCGCGCCAAAGGTCGCTACGCCCCCGCGCCCCTTCTTGCTCCCGTCCGACCTTTTCGCCCCGCATGGCAAACGCCGGTCAGCGTACCAACCGTCGCTCAACCTGTGGAGCAGCCCCTGTCACTAGCCTGTCAGCCAGTTAGCGAAAGCGAGCTCGACCTTGTGTGTGGCTTAACCACCGTCTTCAACGGCGCTGACGTCTCAGATCTTGCAAAGGTTACTTTACTAAGGGACTCGAACGGCAAACCAGAAATCAGGATTGTCGCCACTATGCGCTACCAACACGTAGTGTTCGCGATCGTCAGTTTTAAAGCTTAGCAGACCTCTACAACGGCAGAGCAAAACCATGATCCCTCAACGTCTCTTTTTTTAACGCGAACGGTATAAAAAATCAACGCGACGAAATCTTTAAATTTTGTTCGCGTTCACCAAGTCGACGTACTCCTAGTGCATTACAAGAAACATTCCTCAAACCGCACACTCGCAATCCCAACGTTGCGAACTATAACATCATTAGGAATGATAGGACTTCCGGCGCTAACGGCGGAACTCTTATCTACTGTAAAAAGTCTTGCACTGCGTGCCCACACGCCAACCCTCACGTTCTTAGAAGCCTCGGTATGTCCGATAGCCATGAACGGCCACGCCTCTATCACAATCGCGTCCATTTTTTCGAATTCGTCCCTTGACTTTGCGATGTCTAACTACTACGATGACTAACTGAGTCATTTTAGGAGGAGCTTTCAATAGCAAGCACAATCGTTGCAATGCCCCGATCGTACCGATCGATACCGTGAGGTTGGGGCTGAGTTCTACCAAAACGATAGTAGACTGGCACCGACTCAGGGATGACCTGAGGGAAGCCACATCACCGTACCTACATGCTATTCCTAGGAACATATCTTCAGACAACGACACCAACCTCGCAGTTCATGCCTCACTAGGCACATCCAGGCCATCGTCAAGAATTGCTCGAGGCGGGTTCCCTTGAAAGATGACCACCGATGTACCCTGCCAAACGACATAAAGGACTTAATGAGACGCAAAAAAGCGGCGACTCGTGCCCATGACTTATATCCCACTGAGAGTATTCGGCATGTGCTACGTACCCTTCAGCGTGAAGTTCTATAACGCAAAGCCCAGTACAGGAACGATCGAATAATCACCTATACAACATCGAACCGTCTCATCTTGCCTTCTGGTGACAAAAGGAGGCACCGCCCAATTAATGCCTCCCTAGCGCGTCGAATAAACCGCCCGCCTTCTTAGAGGAAAAAGCCGAATGTCTAGCTTACAATCTCGAGCTCCAATGCTCACCGAGCGCCCTAGCGATCGACGCCCCTCACCTTGCGATGGTTGACAGCGAGGTCGACCGGAGGAGTAAGGATCCGAGATTCCGTTACTCAAGTAACATTCATCGAAGTTGAGTCTATAATTAAAAACCTGCGACCACGCAAGGCTCCTGGCCCCGATGGCATCACCAACAAAATTATAAAACTCTTACCCATGTCTATTTTACACCTACTGGTGTTAATCTACAACGTGGCCATATGCAAAGGCACCTGAAAACCTGGAAGGACGCCGATGTCATAGGGATTCTCAAGCCCTCGAAACATCCAACTGATCCATCAGCCTATCGACCCATAAGCCTACTCAAAGTCTAGGGTAAGGTGTACGAAAGGCTCATCCTCGCCCGCCTCAAAGACTTCATGCTGTCCCGAGGGCTACCAATCAATGTGCAGTTCGGGTTTTGCACCCAACACTCATGCACACATCATGTGTACCGTATCACGGAGCACATTCTCAGAAAATTCCTTCGGGGCTACAAAACTAGGGCACTTTTTCTCGGCGTGGCGAAAGCTTTCGACAAGGTCTGGCACAACGGGCTCATGTACAAACTATATGACCTTGGTGTGCTAGATCGACTGGTACCAATCGTACGAGGCTTTCTTCTCAATAGCACCTTTCAGTACCGCGTCCAGGGAACGCTTTCCGAGGTCCATTATTTGTGCCAGAGTACCGCAAGGCTCCGTTCTAGGTCCCATTTTATATGAAAGACTCACTTTCGGCCCGTATATCAACCGCGTACGGAATCGAGCAGCATTTGCCCTAGGTTGTTTGCACCCGTTACTCAATAAAAAAGTAAAATGTCCCTGCGTAAAAAAATTGCATTATACAAAGCGTGCATTCGACCTATAATGACATACGCAAGCTCCGTCTTTGCGCATGCCTCCCCGTGTCATATTCACCGGCTTAAGGTTATAGAACATCGTTTCATGCCACCGGTGCGCCATGGTTCTTGCGTAATGAAAATCTACATATAGTTCTTGAGCTGCCGACCACAGCTCAGTACCTGAAACAGGCTTCCCGCCTATATTTCAACTCTGCCGCGAACCCAAACCCATTGATTGTAAGTGCCTCCACTTACAACCTCATCGCGCATCATAGATTCACCTACCTCCGAAGGAGACCGAGGCACGCTCTCGATGACTTCGATGATGCAACCACCAGGGCCCAAGCTCTTCATAAAACACTACACACGTACATTGCACCCTCATACCGCCCTCGCCGTCGGCAGGAAAAAGTTTATTCGCGATACCGCCATGTCACAGGCCGGTTCTCTCCAGTCAATACAAATAGAAGCGTCACTAGAGTTTCTTGCTCCACTTCTTCTCCAGCGCCCCCGCATTCCGTAGAGGTGGTACGGACGGTGGAACTTGCTCTGGATGTGCTCTGTGATGCGGTGCACTTCATGGGTGTATGAGCGAAAGCCGAAATGTACATATTAATGTACAGTTCGGGTACAGCATGAAGTGCTTGAGGCGGGCTTTGAGTAGCCTTATAGACTAATAGGCTGATGGGTTAGTTGGATGCTTCGATGGCTTAAGATATCCTATGATGTCGTTTTGCCTTCGGAGTTCGGGATGGTGCCTTTGGACATGGCCGCGTTGTAGATTATCACCAGTAGGTGTAAAATGGACATGGGTATGACTACTTGATCCAGGTTTGATCACCTTGTTGGTGATAGCGTTGGGGCCAGGGGCCTTGCGTGTTCGCAGGTTTTTAAATATATGTACTCAACTTCGGGCCATGTAACTTGAGTAACGAAATCGATGGCGCTTGTATATATGTATGTACTTATGCTACTCTTTTTTGCAATATTTCTTGTTATTATTTAATAATATCTGATATTATAATCGTATGTTGAATTTATTTTATATCATGGTCATTTACTTCCGATTGGTACAAATCCAGCCGCGAAAGTTTCCATAACCTGTGAATCTATAGAAATCTCTGTATCTAAAATCTGTCGTGTTGTGTTCATTAATATTAAATGTCAAAAATAAGATATTTATGATCATTCCATATAGTTTACAGTGTTTTCATGCCTGGGTTTGTAATCGCCGGTTTCTACCCATTATGTTCAAAGCAGCAACGGATATTTAAGTCATTCAATACCATATTTCAATCATAGCATCTGTCGACCGGCCCAAGGTTTGGCGGTCATAGTGTAGACACAAGGCTGCTGGTCAGAGTATGTTCGGATAACGACTTAAATAACGACTAACATACTGTTTTTACTTCTTTGTTCGACTATTTGAACTTCTTCATACATATTTGAAGATATAAATAAATATAATAAATGTCTATATTCGTTTTTTTTTATTACATTGAAAGTAACAAACGAACACACTGATTGCAAGTGATTCCTGCGGCCCATGACATCTATATTCATCCTTGCCAAGGAATCATAACGCAGATGCGTAGTTACCCTTGAGGACTAAGATAGAATGCCTCATCTACAGTAATAAAGGTCTCCGGATCCCTTCACTCACCAGACGAACCACAGCCGCATTATGCTGCTATTTTATTAGTATTGCTTTATATTAGTATTCTATGAGGTGGGGCCATACCTCGGTCGAGGTAACCCATTAATTCTGCAGCTAGAAACAAACTGCTGGGTAGCTCTATCACTGTCGTTTTAGTACTTAGGATAAAATAATATTTAGATCAGGATATTATATTATGACTCGCAAAAACAACAATTCTACATCCCTTTGATATCCTTAGTGACGTGTCAGGCAGCTGACAGAGGTGCGCAATAATTTTGAATTTTAAAATAAATATAAGATTTACATACGTAGTAACATTGATACCGATTCTCTGGAAATGCCATCGGATAACTGCAACAAGGTTCGTAGGTAATTAAGTTAAAAGCTCTTTACAATTTAGTGAGCACTTATTTTTTATTTTATTCACAATCGTAATTTGATTCTAACGACCACCGAGAAGTTTTTTCTGCCCATTTTTTTTCCTTTTTATTTTAAGTTTTATTTTTATTCTATATCTCCAACAAAAATCTACACATATGTTTATTATAATTGCTATAAGCCTTTCCAGATAAACATTTTTCATGGCAAATACATTTCTTTTACTTCGGTAATGTTTGTTTTATGGCGAAAAATAATATGCAAATATTTTACTTACGTCCTTGTTGCTGAATATATGAATGAGATGTGCATACTGTGAGTGTGTGTGTGTGTTATTGTTTTTGTAGCAAAGTAGGAATTGAGTGAAACAACAAACGATCGTCAGTCGTGAAGACGAGGGTCGTCGGTCGAGAATCCTTTGACATATATTTTGAATTAATCCTTTGTAAACAGGGATCAACGGTAGACATATTTATTGTATATTCTATTTGTCAGAGATTTTTTGATGTATTCGTAAATCCAGTATATATGTTGAGAGCTACATTTCTTCGAGCTTGTTATGTAATAACTTGTAAGTAAGTTATAAGTATTAGTAAAAATAAGTAGTAATAGTTATCACTTGTGATGCCTGTATTGAATTGAAGATTTTCCTCTGTATATACACGGGCTAATCATGTTGGGGTTGGATAGAGAAGACTAGAGCTAGAAGTAACATTTGAATAGTCTTATAACAGATCAGACTGTGCCCTTAATTAATGATTGCATACATATATAATGTTATTCGGAAATAGGACAGATTACCGCGGGGGTGAGAGAGATTCTTGATTCTAATCGTACGGTTTACGGTATCGGTAGCTGAACGAATCACCTACTATAAGGTGAAGTCTGTACTCTGAAAACCATAATCGAATAAAAACCATTACAATGGTAGTGATTCGCTCAAAATTATTTGTTTTGATGATTTAACAAAGAGTTAGGTTCTTTCTATGTTTCGCCCCGGAATTAAGGATATCGGAGTAGTTGTAGTTGGATAAATTTTCACTTTGAATAAGAATTATATTTTGGGGAAGACCTAATAACATTATTTTTATGTGACTAACATTAAATAACTTCCCACTTATTTGACTTTTCATTGATATTATCTTATATTAATTAGAAAAAAAAAGCCAACAAAAATACTGGTGGAAAAATATATGTACTAATAAATCTTTTCACCTAAAATATGTTTTATAAAAATTCTATGCTTGTCTACCATTTTGATTCACGTTAACAAGTTTAGCAATGATATGAAAGGTGCGATCCACTCAGCGAAAGGTGTATTAAAGTTAAATATGCTTAATTAGTTCGCCTGCCACATGCTCGTCGGTCAAAGGAGCAGCGGCCCCGCAGGAGAAAGCCGCCTTATCACGCATAAAGATTTCGCATTTACAAAGAATCCGCGGGGCTCCACGATGTAACTTTCAAAATATCTCGTTGAGACACTTTTTTGATGGAAATGTGACCTCTTCGTCTTCCAATATCTTACCTATATACCATATGAAAACTGTAATAAGAATGTATACGTACTTTTTTAACATTTAAACTAAACTTTTAGTTGTATATTAATTTAACATTTAAATATATCTTCGTAAAAAGATATTTACCTGACGTTATAGTTAAATGTAATATTGACGAGTTTTTCAAGTATACCGGCATATTAAATGTTTAAATTTATATTTACTTTACTTTCAAAACATCTTGAAAACGGGATGGGCGGTTTTATAGAGAAGGAAACTATGGAAATTTGGTCACGTTTCTGTACATCGATATTTGGGGGAAAAATACATCATGATTGCGCAATGAACATGATTGTAGGTATCAAATACAGGGGAAATAAAAGACCTCGGAAAAAGGAACAAGGGAAATGAGAAATAAGTCATTTTTACAGTCGGACAGTGTAGTACCACATTCTGAAACCACTACTTTTCATGGTTTCAACGGTTGCATGTCGAAAATACAAAACACTAGTATATTTAGCAGGAATTTCCATAGACCATCCCTTGACGTTTTCATCCTGTGAAAACATTTCTTTTTAAAATGGGATAATAAATAGTATACAATTTTAAGTCGGTAATCTCTCTCTACATATACGTATACTATATTTTAAAAACTAAATATATATAATAATAATATTTATATTATGAGATAATTTTCATAGTAGTACTTATATACATAGTAGACTTCAATTAATTCAATAATATATTTTGTATAATTGATGTAGTATAGTTATGTATTGATTATAACACTATGTTCATTCATTAAAGTCCTATCTCGTTAGAAGCTATATAACCTAAATTGATAGCAGGAGCATATCATGGTGATTTAAAATATTTTTTTATCACTGGTAGCTTATAGCTGTATATTAAATAGTGAACTTTCTATTGATATATTGTTACTCTTTGATTAAAGTTTACGCTTTGTTAGTGGGCGACGGTTCAACGGGACGGTCTACGTTGACGAAATGTCGGAATTTTTCGAGAATTAGTTATTAGAGATTAGTCGAAAATTTCAATGTATTTTGAACGTATCATAGCAATGAGCGCTCCGCCTACTTGGCATATCCCAATTATTTCCATGATCTGAACTAAATACGGATGCAAGGTGTAAATTCATTTACATATATTGTTTGATTGACAATCAGAGATTAGAAATTAACAAATAAACAAACTTGCAAAGCTACTGTACGATGTTCACGATCATATATTTGGTGCATATAATTGGGATGAACAGTAGTTGCACATAAGCCATTTTCAAGGATATATTGTAACATTAACACAATAAGCGACAGCGCTGTATAACAGATATGCGATTAAAAATTATTTTAATTATGTACACAGATCACATTCGGAAACAACTCTTCACGGGCATGTGGTCCTTATAATAGGTCGACAGTGATTAATGTAATGTTTTTTAATTGATATTACATGATAACATAATAAAGGAGGATACCTCTATGTTTTCTAATAATATAGCAGGTGACAACGTGCAAGACACTAATAGACGCCGTATAATGTCACCATATTTTATCAAAATCATTGTATTCCTTCAGATACCGTTGGTTAAAGGTTGGCAGAAGGTTAAATTTACTTAGTTTGCTTATAATCTGTCATTATAGGCTAGCGCTCAGCAATTTTCTTGATGATTTCGGCAAAGGTGAAAGTGTTCGGGTTTTTGAGAAAGGAAAAGTAGTTTATTTTTTGTGGTAAGAGGCTATGCGCGGGCGCATGGACGTCCGAGCCGGCTTCTCCCCCGTCCCACGGTTCAGTCCCCGCTACGAAAGTGAAATTTACCGTTCGCTTAGCTTTCGGGCGCTCAGCACATCTGCATTCCAAATTGAAGAATTCCAATGATAGTTCTTATCGCGAAATACTTTTATTCGACTTTGCTATTGACAATACTAGTATAATACAATTGTTAAGTAGCGATAACTGGGTTTTCCATGCACGTGTTGGAAATTATGATTTTCATACATATACAAATCGATTTCGTATTATTTGAAATGAAGATTTCAAATAATACGAAATCGATTTGTATATTTTTAAAAAAACTATTTATTAATATACAAATCGATTTCGATACATAAAATTCGCTAAATTGTAAACAAATAGGGTATTTCATCCAAAGACAACCTGTTTCAATTTTGATTTATCGTCATTTTATGATTGGATCACAGCATTAAATGCGTAGTACCTAAAAGCTAGTCAAGACGGTCAGGGTTTTTTAAATGAATCATGATCATACAAACTGGGAATTAATGTAGGAAATTTTAACATCGACGCACCTCTAGGTGATGAACATTAGTGTTTATTTATTTATATTTTGGCATGTCTCTCATAATCCAAAGTTAAGCATTTTGGACTAACACGATGGTTATATTCGGAGTCGCTGAAAGACTAGTTCTCAAGTCTTTCAGTGACTCTGAATATATATATGTATGTTCAATGACCTTAATATTGTCTCCCAGTTGGTAGTTCTTATGATAAACATGGACAAAACATGTCTAATGACTATGTTACACTTATACCAGTTGTTGGTGGAAGCACTATGCGCAAAGATGTTGACAAGTAGACTACCTAGGCCGGTTGATAAGTCCAACTTTGATCCAGCGGTTAATCGACGGAACTCCTCCCTCAATCGTTAAAGAAAGTTTTTAATCAATGCTTTTTGTTAGTGACGGCTAATTACGGAGAGGGCAATGTTAGGTGTTTCTATGCGTGACAGAACATGCAGTGTAGACAGCCGCAGTATAATGAGTGTGACCGACATAGCTCAAAATATCAAGCTATAGTTGTAATGGGCCAGCCATTTCGCTCGTATAACCGATAACCGACGGGAACAATGGTCCTCGAGTGGCAACGTTGGACTGATAGGCTCAGTGTAAGACGACACCTCGCTAAAAAGAGCGACGACATATGCAAGTTTGGGTTAAGTCGATGGACTTAGATGGCTGAAAATCGTGCTTAGTGGCAATCATTTACGGAGACCTATGTTCAAGAACGGACTATTAATGAGCAGTGATGACTATGATTTTGATTGTTTTTAGTAAGCGAACCTTTTTATATTAAATTATAGTATGTAAAAATTTTAATTCAAAGTTTATATATCATAACAATAAAATAACATGTACAGTTATAGTAATCTAAAAACTAAAATTTTCGCAAAGTAAAGCCATTGTCTTTATTGTATCCAGTATGCTGAATTCATATTTTTCCTGAATTGTTATAATCAACTTTTAAGCGAAGAAAGTACCAGCTCTCTTGTCACCTGTGGCAATGACGATTCGATGCGTTTAATGTGTTCAAGTTCTATTCAATCTGTGAGAAGGTTAAATAGTAGAGTAGAATTGCCTCTGTTAGTATTTTAATGGTTTTAAGTAACTAACTTAAGGAAAAACAAAAATAAATATTTTGAGAAATTGTTTATGTACAACTCTCTCAAAATACATTATTTAGCAGTTAATTTTTAAATCTAGTAATAGTGTGAATATAAACTTTTACGATTTAAGGATTGAGAACTGCGAACGTATCGAATCAAATATCGCCATGCATTCTTCCATATAATTCCGTTTGAATTCCATTCATTTCTCAACCATTCACAATTATCCGCAAAAGCGTAAAAGAATAAAGGTGTGTGCAAATATTGATAGTACGTATGTAATAGTAGGTCGTGTGATTGGCGAATGGCGTGTAAGATGTAGCGTTTCGGCTGAGTTCAAGTTCGGGGCACTTTATCGCGTGGGTTATCGCTGCCGCCCCCGCCTCCGCTCTCGTTCCACCTCCACCATCGCTACCGCCCGTGTTTCTGCAGCATCCGTGACTACGGTCAATTTATTAACAGCTCTGTCTTAACCATTATTTTTCATATATTCTTATTCGTCGGTTCACAGTGCTTTATTTTTGATATATCTCTAACGTGTTAACGTTTTTTTGTTTTATTTTGAAACCTAATGAAAAAATGTAACTATTAAGGCATTGCAAGTTATTCGTTAGTATTTATATTTTATATTACATCAATCATAAGTTGTTTAAGCACTTTGTTATACTTAGCTATCGTGGACATGTCTCTTTATACCTTAGCTCCTAAAGTAAAGTATTTTCTTGCGATACGCTTTGGCCTTCAAAGCGTATCGCAATATAAAAAGATTTTTTTATATTCATTTATAAACATTGCTAAATATACCAATTCATGGTTATTTTGCTTGGTTGAATTTGAGTATAAAAGAGATCTGCTAAATGTACTGCCCTTGTGTCCTTGACTTGACGGTCCTTACTTTTCTTAAGAGATTTTTTAGAACATGATAATATGCTTGAATTATTATATCTCGTATAGAAACAACTTGATGAAACACAAAATTTAAGTTTATTCTGTTAAACCGTGTTAAAGTATCATGCTTATATACTCGGGAATATTTCCATCTATAATAACAATCTGGGGTAAGCAGTTAATCAAATTCCTTAAAATAACTTGACGCCACTTTCGGTAACATTCTTAATGTTAAAGAGTGCTCAGCCAGGTCAGGATATAGATGATAGTCCCACTGTAGTCCCTATAGCAGTTTTATGCGTAGTGATTATGAACGAACGCGCCATTTTATATGAATGAATATTGTTTAATGTGACTTGCTTGGCCGTACGAGTATACATATATCTCTGTTCGCGTGTTATTGTTTACCACTGTTATGTTTAGAGCGGCTAGTTTCTGATTCGAATTACCGCTTCAATTGCGGAACTCCTCCTATAAGCTTCGCTTAAACTGTATAGTCAACACACCAATTAGATCATTGATGATTTTTTTTTATACATGTATTTGAATAAAACTTATACAGCAGTTTTACAGGCCGTTGAGCTCCGAGGAGTTGAGAGCCGAAGGTTTTTAGTGAGGTTACTAAATAAAAATCTTCACTTTACTATATTTTTTGGTTATGTTGACCTCTAAATTTCTACATGAGATTCTATATTTCTTCATTTCGGAGGACATCATATAAATACCTTTCTCCATAGATCTTTGAATGAATATGGGATTATACGGCAGTGAAAATACGGAAACCTCCATTGATACACGTCAAACCTCCATAGCATCAGAGATATAAAGACACAACTCAATGTGATACCGAGATGATAATGATTATCATGAATATTATGATGAGCATTATATGAGTATAGAGTTCTGTTAAGTGATATTTAGATAAATCTCGATGAACTAGGATACAATCGTAGAAGAAAACTTCTAATCTCATCGAATGTAGGTACACGGGAAATGTTTATAAACTTTTTCTTTGTTCGGCCATATTTAATGTTCAACATTGTTTCAATTTGTAAAAAAAAGGGAATAATGTATGTGTGTGTGGTCTGAGGTTGTTTAAATTCTTGTAGGACGGGTGTGATATGAGTCACTGCCACAGCACATCTGGCGAAAGAAAACATCATTGTTTAAGCTATCGCGCGGCGCCCAATGGAAACACCTGCTGCCTTATCCATTTAGCCCAGCCGTGGGATTGTCACCAATGAAAGTTGGTGATTTGTTTACTTTTTGTAAACAAATTTTCTTTATATGGATAAAATTCCATTATATTTGAAAACCTGTGTTCCGATTTGCAACCAATTTTGATGCTACAGAACAGTTATCATACGGAAGAATTCAACGCGCGTAACTTACTTTCAAGTAGTCCTATAAAATTTTAAGACCACTTTGACAAAATACACTTATAAGTCAGCAGATAGCTGCTAATGTTAACTAATATTCCTTAATAAAAAAAACGTGCATACTATTACGTACCAGACCAGAGGACAACAAATTTTTACAGAATACCTATGAGTTACGTAGAGAAATTTCGTCTTTACATTTAAACACTGATGAAAAGATTAACTCCAGGCTACCATTAACAAGCCGATGATGACCATGTTTTGGAAAACAAGCTTCCACTTGGGGACTCACCGCGTGGCCTAGAGCCCGAGTTGTTTATATGTGCGAGCGACACGTGCAGCATCGTGCACACATAACATGCACCAGTAATCATTATAGGCGGCGAGAGTGATCGCGCATCACTATTATGTCACCGCAATTAAAAACTGTGCCACGCAGTAAGGAAGCATCGGAAGGCGGTAGAAGGGAGGCAGTGGTGGTGGTTATGGTGGTGCGGCAGTGAGAGGAGGGGGAGGCGCGCATGGCAGGCCGCGGCTAGGAGACTCGCGCGCCGCACGCCGCCGCGTTCGCACGCTCGCTCTGTCGCGCCCCGAGCGCTCAGCTGCGCCCGCGCCGCGATGTGTGAATAGTGAGGGAGCGCGTCGTAAGCGCCTCAGCCTGCTCCATGGAGTACCAGCACCCGCAACCCGTTCAGCCGCTCGGCCCCCCGGCGCCGCCACCGCAGCTGCTTCCACCAGCGCCGCCGCCTCCGCTGCCTACGTTGCCGCAATTACAACATGGTCACGTGCATGACGATGACCGCTGGAGTCAATATCACATCTGGAGACAACACGTATTCGTCAATGGTCAGTGCCTGAAACCAGCCAGCGATTGGGAAGCGCTCGCGCACTTTCTCCCGTGCTCCGCATTCGACGCTGCCGGTGGGCCCGCGAGAGCCGCCGAAAAGAGAAAGTGCGCGACCGTAGCCTGCCGTTAAGCCTCCGTTGGAAGTTTTTGGGTATCTTAAAATCTCTTATAGATCTTTGTTTCGAGATCTTGGTATCCAATTCATTCATGACTGTCACACTATTTCGTGTGCTAGTTTACACACTTTCTTGGTATGAATGTTTTGTAAACCGTTCTTATCGCGAATTATGCATAAATATAAATTTTACTACTTTTAATAATCATTACTATAATTGGATAGACTGTCAATCTTTTATCTAAAACTAAAGCTGCAACCAATATATTCAAGAATGAATGTCGACGGCAGTTTTATATATCAAGGTTACGTCTTGTTAATTTTTAAGCGTAAATATTTTAAATAACTAAAATGTTTTTTTTAAACATGTGTCATCGCCGATTTAGTTAGCTTAGATTATTAGAATTTATAATTATGCATAAAAGATTAGGTTTCCAGAACCAAATATTTTAAAATATATTAACTATATAGTAGACCGACAGCAAAGAACGTCCGTTTCATCGTCAATTCGATTAGTTAGCCAGTGTTAGGAAGCCTTAGAGAGACACAAGCTCGTATGCAAGGCTTGGCGGTTTGTTTACTTCAAAGTACAAATTGTTTTACGTTACATGTACTATTATAAAATTATCTTACTTCAGACTTATCTTCATTGCGTTATTAAACATTAATAGAGACAAAACTTATGATTAGAACGAAAAATCGATAGACTATAAAATCTGTTTGATATAAGTAATTTTATCACAATATGTCTTTTGTGATTGGCCAAAGTTTATTACAAACATAACCGTGTGTAAGTCGAGCAGGAGCCTAGGATTTACTTTTATAATATTAAAGGTGATAAACAATCACACAGTTCAACTGATGGCATGTGCTGATTGCGGCTCCTGACATCTGCGTCCATCCTCAACAAAGATTGAAGATGCACATGCGTTGTGACTCTTCAGGACTCAGACTACTTGTTCTCACCTGTAATTGGGTCCCGGTGCTTGGTCTCTCCCCGATCAAGCTGGCCCATTCATGCAGCTACTAGTTACTAAATGGCACGTTAGCTACGAAAAGCCAAATTTTTTCACTCTACTCAAGACTTAATCTAAGGCTAAAACTTAAAAGTAAACATATAACAAATAGTTTTGTATATTTAGTTACAACTGATTTTATATGAAGACATATGATAAAACAAACAACTGCGTTGACTGTATTCGACATTTCACTGTATGACAGATGTTAATTCAACATATTCCTGAGAATATATTCCATATGAGTATCGTTCAACGAGAAAACCGACAAATGTAAATTTCTTTAATGTATATAATCACGTACATATGTAGAGCTTGAGTGAGAGCTGGGTTTCGATCGGCGGCATTGCTAACTATCATTTATATCATTTATTCACGGTCAACTGTAACTGTTATTGGAGATGGGCACAAACTGGCCTGATAAGCAAAAAGAACGCCGTGTGATTTTGTGCACATATCCAACGAACGACTCCAATGCCCTATTTTTCTGCCAGATGAGACAATTCGCTACTGTGGTGCTAAGATCGATGAATGTTGTCTGCTTGGTGAGACAAGCGATCGAAAATAAGAATGAGATTATTTTAATTGAAAAAACATGTCTTTGTGATATTACCACTATCAAAAGTTTAAAAAATATAGGGCAAGTGATGGATAGCAAAGAAGATGCCCTGGATCCTTATAACTTTGAGATTTCTTAGGTTTATGAAAAAGGTCGGTCATTGTTATTTTCTAAGTAGTTTCGACGAATGGAAAAGTGTATATTTGTTCAATTTGAATAGTTTGAAAAGATCGATACCTATTATAAAGATTACATTTCATAATTTCTGTGCACCTAGTTTTCTTTCTGTATGATCTATGTACAATTTAATACTGGCGCATGCCATGATGATAAATACAAAATAACGTATGAACCATAAAATCAACTTTCGTACAAATATTTCATAAACGAGGTTAATCACAGAGCGTCAAGTAATTCATAGCAGCTCGATGTCCTCCATTTACCTAATTGGTATTGACATCTTGTAATAGACAATTTAAACTAGGAACAGTTCGGTGTGAAATTTAATAGTGGAATATTAATAAACTCGATGACCCTTGAGGGCTCAAGTTGGCCTCGCTTAGTGTCTACATCGTGTACAACTGTCGAGTTCTCCCTCCAAAGGCTTGATACTTTTTATTTTTAGATTCATAGAATAATAAGAATTAAGTTAAATTAACAAAACCCGCCAAAGATCGTAGCATCATCCATAAATTACATAACAGTTGAATAAATAAGTATGTGCCACTTGCAGAATCAATCCCAACCGTCCTAAACTAAAATAATGTTAATTAACTTCACTCCTTCAATTACGCTCTAAGAAGTATATATATATATATATATAAATATAGGCGCTAGAAGCTAAATCCACTGCTAGTATTAGCCTTAGCTTCTGGTTCCTATGCTGTTCTCGAAATACGTACAGGCATAATATATTTGCGTCTTAATCTCAGAACGCTTTAACTTTCTTAACTTTACGCTAATTAATATTTATGAGCAATAAAAAAACGTTATTAAATCAAATAATACTACTCAAAAAATTTATAATCACACTCAGGACGACAGAGGAACACTAGTTTGACTGATTTTTTTTTCAAAAAGTGTTACATCTTAATCCTGGAATGCAAATAATTCTATCTACCGAACTAATGAAAGCTCATTCTACATCTTAACGCTTATGTTGGTTTATATTTTCCAACGGGGATCTGATATTTTCCTTAAGAGTTTATGAAGCCTTTCAATCGTTTGAAAGATCTTTACCTACTATGTACTTGATCATATTTATAAGAAGCTTACTTTTCTTTTTTCATTGACTAATATTTTAAATAGAAACTATAATGGCTTCTTCTTGCGATATAACTCCGATAAAATTCTCTAGGATAGATTGTTTGTAAATTTTGGAATATTTGTACTACGCTACGTGGATGTACCTCGTAGCTCGTAGTACAAATATTTTATATAATATATAAGATGCTGTGCAATTGGTGGTCAAGTCGCATACTATATTGCGGCGGACGCGGGTTGCCTTCACTCGTTACATCTTGTGATCAATTCGAGCGTAGCCACGCACTTTCACTCCGAATATTTGGGAAAAAGTGTCGACCTTTTCGCGACTTTCATACCGCCCGCCTCTCCCCGTATCCTCACAGAGCACATGCTTTCTTCCGCGTGCGCGTGGGCAAAGACCACTTTTACTTTTGTAATTTTGACAATAGCAGATAAAGTAGATTCCCCATCCGGCTGTCCTTTGAAGTTCACTAATCATAAGGAATATAAATAATATACATTATTTAAAACATAAGAAGTTATCGTGTTACACAATATCGCGTTTACATTAAACTTATAGATGATAACGGGTCAAGTTATTGCGGAAAACCGGGTATATACGTTTTCGAATTAGATAACATTAATATAAAAATCACCATTGAACCAATAACACCAGAGATGATAAGTAGTTTTATTATACCTAGTATGGCATAAGTTCTGTTACATACTCAAATGCTTTTTGAAAATAGTGTAATAGTAATAAAGACTTATCATTGTACATATTTGTGGAAGTCTAAGCAATATATTAAAAACAGTGTTGTTCAAATTGGTCGCCTGTAGGCTTTAGCAGGTCTTTAATATTTCTAGCGTTCAATCTATGGATTTCCACTACCTCCATTCACTACACGTTTCAAGACAGTCTCTTAATAAAGTTTGGAGGAAGTGTCTTTACTCATTTTTCGCAAAAAAGAAGCTTCGTGACTTTTACAACAAGACAGAAGCGAGGTAACATTTTTGCATGTGTAAAGAGCGTATTTCTGTGCCTTCCAGCAGAGAACAGCGGTAGCTTCAGGTCTTGTTTCACGCGATAATATTTTTTTTTCTTCATAGGCTTTTGTTGTAATCCCGCGTTGACAGTGTTCACAGCGCATCTAGCAAAGCAGTCAATTCTGTTTTCTTGTGTATTTTCTGTCTCTATAATGTAACTTAAGAATCATAGTCAAAAATTTATAAGTGAAATTAGAAGTCTTAGCTTTGTCGCTTACAAATCGATCGACATTTTTACGTAACAAACTAACAAATTCGTATTCATAAAAACAAAAATAGCGAACTTTTTAAATTTTATTAGAACTTAAGATTATACATACTAGTTAGTTTTTTATTGCGTCAAAAATTCAGACAACGATATATGGACAATAATATATCAATTAGGCTTAATGATATGGAAATGTAATTTATTGTCTGTCTATTTTTAACGATTCAATTAGAGGTTCCTTTTTAAATACATAAGAAAAAAGTTATAAATTTTAATGCAAATATTATTTATTGTATTTCTTGAAGATAAAGAAAGCATCATATAAGATACATATTTAGTTATTAAAAACGAAATTAAAAAGTCACCAAAATGTTTTATAATTTCAAATATTACAAATATACTTAGTTTGCGTTCAGAAACTTTTGTGGATGTTATTTAATCTAATACATGTTTGGCTATTATGTAGTAACGTTTTAATATTTATAATAACGTATTCTTGGACTAGACATAAGTTAATCATAAGGTAAAACACACACGTATAAATTTTATTTTTACCGATATTTTTTGCTTCTCATAAAAAATACCATATTAACAGTAATAATGCTAAGTGCTGTTTCTCGTGTAGGCAAAGTACACTTTTTCATTTGAAGTTAATAATATTTATGCTAATTTAATTTAGACAACTCAAGAGCGTTCATATGGTATTAGAAGGATATGTTGATGTCCATTGGTTAACGTAGATCATGTTTAGGACGTGTCACGGAAACCTGTTTTACGACTAGTTAACAAGGCCTGACAACTGCCCACAAACTGACTGTAATTCAAACTATCAATAAAAACTTTCCTTAATATCTGTATTTATCTCGACGTGAACGAATGGAGCGTAGAAAGGGAAAACAAGTAAGTACGTTCTGTCGTAGTTGCCTATACAGTGTATAGGTACAGACGCCCGCGCAGCTTCCGCTGTCAGTTGAGAGTAAAAGTTATCATCCGTTGCATTTCCGCGTCAGCCAGCTGTGCGGTTCACGATCGCCCCCTCCTTCATCCGCTTCTACCTTCCGACTTTTACTTTTGTAACATTGCGCCTCCGCAGCGTCGTCATTATATTGGCATGGTATAACGCGGTACGTATATTAATAAAAGTACATAAATTCTGCCTATGTTTTGCAGATCTGATGGAAAAATTATCTATATATTATTTGGAGTAATTTAGATTAGATCAATTAAGGCGCAGTGTTGGGCCATGAATGTCAACATTCAATTTCGCACTCACACTATCATGTTATTAATTAGGATAAGAAATAAATTTGAGTCGAAAAATCGTAAAACGTAAACAACAGCTATCCAAAAAGTAAAGGATATTTAATATTTGTTTCATACATTTCTTTATATTCGAGTTTTAATTAACCGTATCGTGATAATGTAATTTCCTTTGATCTTATAAATCAATAAGATAAATAAACCTTTGTAAGTCTGCGAGAAGTCGATGGATGCATTTGGCTCAGGATTCTGCTTTGTCGTAAGCTATGGGAAAGGCATAGTATACAGCAGTTGACCATTGATAGGCGGTGATGATAAATAAGCTCGTAACGTAAATCTATAGAAAATATAATTAATGGTTTCAAATCGGTACTTGTTTCATAAATGAGGCACTGTTGTGATATTTAAAAATAGTGAGAGAAAAAAATCTCTGAAGTATTTTACATTACATTACATATAAATCCACTACTATCTAAAATGAACCCCATAACGTTACTGTGTAGGTTATAATTTTGTATTTAGTATTTTGGGATAAAACTTGGCTTATTTATCGATTTTAGATTCTTCGATTAAACTTTAGATACAAGAATTTTAGAATTTTTTATTACATGGAGAGTAACAAATGGGCACACAGTTCACCTGATGGTAAGTGTTTCTCGGCCCATGACATCTACATTCATCCTTGACAAGGAATCATTATACAGATGCGTGGTCACCCTTCAGAACTAAGATGGAATGCCTCGTCACAAATAATAAAGATCTCTGGATCCCTACACTTTGCTGCTATTTCACGCTGGTACTTTGTGAGGGCGTGATCCTACCCCGATTGAGCTGACCCAATCATTCTGCAGCTAGCCACAAACTGCAGCGTAGCTCTACCACTGTGTTCTACAGGATCGAGCTACATGTTATGGATGGCCTATATTCTGACTGGGGTGGTGATTCATTTTACAAGTTACTTCCATGTATTCGAGTTTTATATATCTAAGTTTTAAATATTTATAATGACGACTGCATTGCTATCTGCCAATGACACTTCATCGTGTTCATAATTACAGAATTAATACAAAATATAACAGAAGCGCAAAACAGCGCTGAACCTACTTTTAAGAGTTTATCTTTTGTTTAATCTAGACTTCTGGCATTATTACTTCCTAGTTTAATTATCCAGTAGATTCTATTCTAGGTGAAAATTAGAGGAACAGTGGCCTTTTTATGGTATGATTTATCTATATAGCTACGTAATTTAATATAATCAACCATATACGAAATTATTAATAATGCATGTATTTATATACATGTAATGTATATTTGTAATGTAATTTCGATAACGAGTTTAAATTTCATTTCATTTTCTGGATTACCTCTACGTCTGCCATAGGAATGTTTATAAAGCACATAAAGTAATCTTTAAAAACATATAATGATTCCATTCTAGTAACATTCCGTGAACAAATTTAGTAGTTGGAATCCAGTCATATATCTTCTTATTATTGAGTACTGTTGAAAGGTAAAAGCTGGAACAGTGATAAATACCTTACTTACTAGACATAGAGAAAGAAAGATAATAATATATCTACAATATGGCAGCTCTTAATACTATGGAATTAAGAACAGAGGCGTTGGGCTAAACGCCGTGCACTACAAGGTCTTGATTTTCTATATAATAGGCTTCAAAGAGCCTTGGTTAGTTAATGTAGATCTTAACCGATAAATTAGCTGAATATACATAGTTTATGTAATTTAGTAGCGACGTGATGGTCTTCCTCACTGCGAATATGAGAATTTTCATAACTGCCATACACGTTTTTGATTATGATCCTTCATTACGTATATGTTAACTTCAATCACATTTGCTTGGTGCTGAGTTACACCACTATAGAAATTATAATCAGCCGATATGTGCGACGTACGGGTAAACGTGACTCCACTGATAAGCGGTTGTACGTGACGTTACCCTCCCCTCCCCCCACATCTTTCCATTCCGTTCCCTTGCTTGTTAGCTTCACGTAAGTATGGTACGTGATTGGTATCTGTGTAGTAGCTTGTATATACATGTCTTTACATCGTGCCACTTACCGATGTCCCCTAAGGAAAGACTGACATTAGCCCATTAACTTCTGACTCCTTGAAGAACATCAGTTTCATAACGTGCTACATGCACATTAATCTATTATTTGCTCTGCTGCGAATCTGAGGCTTATGCTTATTTTGTATTTCATATTATTTTGACAATCACTTTAAAAATAAAACTAATACATATATTGTAATTAACATATTATGTTCTTTAAATATGTATACTAGTAGAAATATATATAAATATATATATATATGTGTATAAAACTACTAGGTTTCTAAACATTGATTACCTTCTACTGTGTGCGCGGAAACGATATTTTTGGAATAATATAAATTACCCATTATATAAATGGGAAATAAGTCTTCACATTTATTTATGCATTATTTTTAATAATATTCCGTGGCATAAAACATAACGACCATATACCGTTAGAGTTAAAACATATCTTATTGTACAAGAGAAACGGAGTTATCGATAAAACATATTTAATTAATATTTATCATCGTCCTATCATCTCAATTCAATAAATAAAAATCAAATATGTTTAATATTATCGAACTTAATAATCTCATAGATTTCAATGAAAAACGAGCCTGGGCCTCATGCACCCACCAACTTCCTGCAAAGTATGATATTGTTTAAACTATAATAATTTATGTTAACTTTATATTTCCCATTTACATTTAATACTCAACAATCTCGATATTTCTATTTAAACAATGAAAAAGTTAAGTTTATAGCACTTAGATATGTATTTATTTCCATTCACGAATTTCTCGGTAACCACAATAAAAGCATTTTAATCCCCAAACTTTATTATCCCATTGCACTCTCAAATCAAATTCAATAAAATTTTAGTCTGTATTTCTGTCCGAATGTAACTTGGGTGCCTTTTACTCAAATATTGCGTTTGCCTTCCTGGACTTTATCGCCACGAATAAATCAAATTTTCCCAGATATGCTTGAAAATATAGTTTAGCTAATTTCCTTATGGTTACCATTTTTTATTTTATTTTTTATACATTTTACCAATAAGTGATTAATATTATTTTAGTTAAGTAAATATTTTTAAAGACTCAAAACATTCACTGCCATTAATATATTATACTTCAAATTTAACAAATTTTCATTTAAGCATTATTAGTTCAAATCAAATCAAATCATCACATTTTTGTCATTAATGCTTAGAAAGAAACATTTCAAGGATTACGTATCTATATTTTATTCTTTTTTACTGTATTCTTATAACGTATAATGTATTTCCGCTAAATGATTTAAAATTTTTGTAAAGATGTGAAATAACTAATTTTATTCATTAGTTTTTCTAAACTTTCTAACGATTGAATAGTAAAAAAATAAATTGACAGTGCGCGTGATTTATAAATTATGTTGCAGTATACATATATTAAATTACATTAATCTTAATATGTACCTTAGTAGGTATCGAAACAATAGTTATATACTATTATTATCGTTATTAATTGTCAGCAATTTCAAATCATGGAATTATAGTTAAGATTTATGCACTCGCGTGACGCTACGCGGCGAGCGGTGTCACGATACACTAGTGCCCTCGTGGCCGGCGTTATTTGTTTACGCGTCCTTGTACGGTGACAACTTACCTAGCGCACTATACAAATATCATCAGTGAATCAGTGGGATAAAAGCAGGTCAACATTCGGGCATATCTCTGTCGGTTCGCATTGAGAAGCCGCTCGTCTCGCTCGAGACTTTCTCGTTCACTTTCGCTCAATTCACACGTTTACGAAAATGATCGCACGTCGCCGGAAAACGCCGGCTTTCACCGTTGCGCAAGAGCAGTCACTTCCCGTTGTGCCCCCTCCCCCCTGCCCAGAGCCTAGGCAGCACCGCACTCCTCACCTATATTTCCTGAGTAGGAAGCGTGGCGGAGACGTTGTGTAACTGCAGCTTTCCAACGGTACTCGTTCGGCATTCCGATTGCCTTCGTCCGCGTCGAAGCCGTCATGCGCTTGCACTTTCAATAATCCGCAACACTGTTACTGCGTCTGATGAATTGAAATGAGAAGCTGTTTTGTTACTTGCATTTTTATTTGTGTTCTAATTCCTTAGGGCACTTTAAATTATGTGCCACGCATATATAATGCAATTTAAATTTTTTTTTGATTTAGTTTAATAATAGAAAAGCATAAAAACCGTGTATCCAATTTTGATCTTTTTAGTAGTATATTATTTATTACGATACGATATATACGATGCATGTAATGTTTACATAAAAATTTGCTTTACTCTTAGCAAAACAAATTTTCGAGTACATGCTTGCGCAATGAGAGGAACTTGAGGGAATTTAGGCCACATTGTTCCTTGAAAACTGTTTGCGGCTATGTTTCTTGAGGAATTCTTGAGGAAGTTTCTAACATCACACGTGACGTGTTTTAGTTTACCTAGGTACGCTATGTTTATTTAAAATCTAGTGACGGTGACGGCAGCTATTTAGTATGCAAACTATGTTAATAACTGTTCCTTGCAGTTAGTATATGAAATGTATAACATCTATCAATGGTTTGTAAAAGAAAAATGTTTTTTATTTGAAATTTTATTTTTTCCTTTTTTATCTGTATGCTGAACATTGAGTAACGGTTCAGGGGTCGAATTCACAGTAGAAACCAAAATTTGGTTCGGTTATTGAGTGAAAGTCTTGTGCGCAGTTTCGGCGAATACGAGGTCCAAGCCTTTCACCATTTTTATTGGCAGTGTCAGAAGTTATCGTCAAAGTATCATCAGATACATAGATAGGGCAGGTGAAGGTCATTGTAGATGTATTTAGAAATACATACACAGATACATACATACATTTGCGTAGTAGAAATCTTGTAATTAGTGCATAACTATGACGTCATGGTTAAATATAAGTCTATTTTACAAAGCCTATAAAGCCTAATAGCGCAAAGCTGTGTTTGATAGTGTTCAGGATATGCATATGTCGTTATATGTATTTAATATTCAGAATATTCATGAGGACAGCTTACCGGCGCTTACGAATGGTGCAAGCTAAGAGTAATTCGGGTGAGCATCGCTTTCTACCATCGCCTCTAAAGTGAGAGTGGTGGAATCATCGTTCGGTGCCCATTTCGACAACACTTTCTCTGACTTAAGGCGCTAGTCATTGTCAAATTTTACGAACACGAATTGTTTTTATTTTATTTATTCTCCGTGGAATAAACATGCGCTTCCGATTTCCTTTATCGAAAGTTTGTTAATAATGGCGTCATTGAGTTTGATTTTTCTCTTGCGTTACTGGTTTTCAATTTCATATTGATTTTCGAAGAATACTTTTTTGATACTACGCAATGACTAGGTGAATAGGTCTTAATACGAATAAATAAGTGATGCATTAAACTACATTTCAGATTGATTTTAAACCGGTATAAGACTTTCTATTGGATGGAATTTTCGCGACAAAAATTATTTTTATTAAAAAAAATATTTCGTGTTACAATTTATCCCGTTTAATTTTTAGGAATTGTGTCTGAAACAGCACTGAAAATATGGGTTTATTTATTTCAGTACATTGTTTACAATGTCAAGAGCTGCACGTTTTTAATTCGTGAGCGTGAGCAAATAGAGTTTGATACCCAGTGCCGAAACCAATGAAATCATTAATTACTTAAATGCTGATTTACCACGTGTACATCGTAAAGGAATATCATTTCATATCAAAATCAGTCTAAGGATCTGAGAATGAGAAAAGGTTAAATATTTTTGTACGTGATTTTTTAATCAGTTCGGTGATAAATTAAGCCCACTTGCATACAGTATTAACAAAGCTATGAAGCGAGTGAAGCCATATCGAGAATTTCGTGCTGGGTTTCGATTGAGTTTGCATAGTGTCGCAATGACGACATCGCGTCGACTTTCTCCAGTCCGATGTAAGTGAGAGCGGTCGCCAACGGCCCGGAAGCAATCCCAGCTAAGCCGACCGCCCCAGTTGCATTCGTGAGCTTTGTATCAATATATTTTCCGTATTTAGGTAAATGTACACGACGATGTTAAATATTATTAGTATTATATGTTATTTATAACTACCCACTTGACATAAAAAGGTTACTGCGATTCCTTAAACTATATCCAGCCTAGAT
This sequence comes from Teinopalpus imperialis, assembly GCA_029286865.1. Classification (NCBI taxonomy): domain Eukaryota; kingdom Metazoa; phylum Arthropoda; class Insecta; order Lepidoptera; family Papilionidae; genus Teinopalpus; species Teinopalpus imperialis. The sequence continues at coordinate 2,108,030 of JAGSMU010000037.1, read as the reverse complement.
GAGTCAAATTAAAATGACGATGCATCATTTACTGAAGATTAAGATTAAGGCGGCCGTTTAAGGTATGCCGTCTAAACTCTATATATAGTAATTGTGTTTTAATTCTCTCTCTTTTTAGCATACTATTATTTTATTATTCTCCATTTTCATATTTCGTATTTTGGTATATTTAGGCTTTTTTCTAGAGCGTTGTCCTTTTCCATTGAAATTAACCTATTTGTGCTAGATATTGATTCAATGGAATTATTATGATAATTGTCATTTAAAATGAATGTAATTGAAACGTTAATATTAATGAAATGTGAAATGTTAGTGCATAAGTTATGATGGAGTTGCATACAGTAGGCTGCTATAGAATTTTGGATAAAAATCGTTTGGATAAAATATTTATGTTTGTAATTTAATTTTTTTTCTTTTTCTTTTTTTCTTTTCTTAAAATTAAAGTTCTACCTATATTTTTCGGAATGCACGTAGCACTTATCTTATATTTAAGAATTTTAATTTCTCTCAAGTAAATTGTAACCATAAACTAATATGCATTGTTTATAATTGTTGGGTTCGTTCGGGAAAACTCTTAAGCTGTTACATGTTGTGCAATAAAGTGGGGGCGTGCGTGTTTCGACCGTGCGGAACGGAGGAAAGCGTAGCGGCGCACGTAATATCGCCAACTGGGTTACTTCCCGTTTCCGCCACTAGTGGTGCCCCACCCCAATAGTATTTTGCAAGTTTTTCACGAGGAAACGCGTCGCGGTTCTAGTTGTAATTATTATGATCAATTTTCAAACAGTTTCCCAGTTTGTTAGCTTCATTTTCTGTAAGCATTTCATATTTAAATTTTACCTTTATTTTGTTCCTTCAGCTTAAAAAGTACAATATAAAAATAAAATATAATATTAATGACATAAGAGACATACAATACACTCGTTTAATGAAGAAATCGAATTTATAAATGTTAAATAGTATGAAAAAATACTTTTCTATTACTATTTAACATCTCCAGCACTATTGTGCAGCAATCAACGGGACGTCAAATGCAAAAATTCGATTGAAAATGTAAAAGGTTAAAAAGTGTGCAATGTATCATACGGTAGTTACATGCGTGTAATGCCTCGTGATTCGCGCGTCCCCTACCTAGTAACTCACCTTTCGCCCTTCAAGTGAACAATAAAGCCACGTGCCGCCGTTCGCATTTACGCCACGCATAATTCCATCCTATGTTATGAACAATTAGATTGTATTTACAATAACACGTATTCTCTTGCTTGTTAGGAATTTTACAAGTATAAAAATATGTAAATAAAGTATATTGTATTATTGAATCACAAAAATAGAAACGTTAATGTTTAAATAAGCTTAAAAAAAAGGTCCGTTTGGATAACGGGATATTGATGAAGTCAGCTTGGATATTTTTTTTAAGGTTGGCATGGGCATCAGAGCATCGTTAGTCCACTAAACATCATAGATTACCACAAAGCAAATTCATTAGCTTCCGCATCTTCACGGATGTCGTAGTTTATAGATTGTTTACTATTATATTTTCAATTACTCCCAACGTAAGTAACTTCTGTCCAATACAAATTATAACGTAACTTCTGTCCTGATTATGTCCAAGCTTGAAATATTTTAATGATGCAAAAAATATTCTACCATGCAATTTGTGCATAAAATAAGGACACAACGTGTGAACTCATATGTAACAGGAGAATATATTTTAAAAGTCGAATTACCATGTGTCAGCCATCGTTTTGAAAAAACCACTTGCTAATTATATTTTTATATTTGATTCTAAAAATCAAAAGAGTTCCTAATACATAAACAGTTTGTCAAAAATATTAATTATTTTATTCTGCTGCATAAATTACATCACTTTCACCTACCGCCAAGCTAAAATTACAAAGAGGTTTTAAACGTTCGTCGTCCGCCGTTGCCGATTACTTGTACCACACAATATAATACGTTAATCACGAATACATGTGTTTTCATTTTTTGTCTAACTCTTCTCCTTCAATCTTTTATTAATACTTCCGTGTTAATACCATTTATCAACATTACTATTTTTCATTGTCCATGTATTGCTAATGCGACTCGATTATTTTGTGTCAACACGCGTTTTCAGCTCAGCGAATATATTTATTCGTATTGTAAATGAAAAAATATTTTATATTATGAACCGCGATGCGTTGTATAATGCGCCCTGCGCTCATCGCCCGTTGTACTCCGAAGGAACCAAACCGACAACTGTACGCTTACGTTTACTGGCAGTTTAATTTCCACGATTAATTCTATTCTATTCTTTAACTCTCGATCTACATCCTAAGGCGTAATGGCATACGTATTAATATCGTAAGAATCGTTGCCAGCTTGAATGGCGTAACAGAATAAATGCACGATAGAATTGCGCGCACCGTTGTCGGCTGTGGGAGCACGGGCACGAACGCGGGCTTGCAGTGACCCGCCACACGCTCTTATTGTTACAGGCAAGTCGGTGAACAGTAAAGACACGCTAGAAGACAAAAAAGATGACAACGAGCTGTGGGAGGCGCAGGCCGCCTTCCTCGGACCCAACCTCTGGGACAAGACCCTGCCCTACGATCCCGATCTCAAGGTACAAGAAGTCAGTATTAATCAACTTTATTACCTATTGCGTGTTGCGTGTCGTGTGCGTCTCTCACCGGCTTCTTAATCGCTCATGCTCGCAGTAGGTAATAGAGTCGCTTCCACAATATCTCGTGCGCTCGAATATCGTGCTGCTGTGCTTAATTTATTATTAATTTTAAGTTACCATTTTAAATGCATATTATTAGTCTTTATTGTTGCAAGCGAATTGACTCATTGCGAATTTTCGTTTGTTTGTAGAGAAAGTTCGTTTGTTTAGTTTGCTGTGCCGTTCCATTTATTATTTCTATGATGAACATATTTCCCTGCACACAATATAAAGGCCACACGGCGCTGATCCCGGTAGAGGCAGTAGGGGTCAGCGTGCGATTTGTGACGTGTCACATTGGATGTTTTCAGTACGTGGACCTAGACGAGTTCCTGTCGGAGAATGGCATGCCAGGTGAAACCTTGGGTGGTGCCCATCTCGGTGGTTCAGCCTTTGGGCCGGGCGCGGGCCTGGCGCTGGGCCTACAGGCGCCCGTCACCAAGCGCGAGCGGTCACCATCACCCTCCGATTGTATGAGTCCTGATACCATCAATCCGCCGCTCTCGCCCGCCGATTCAAGTTAGTATTTATTCTTTGTTTTCAGTTTTGTCTGCTTAATTATGATCATTTAAAGGATCAGTGTGATTTGCGGCTTTAAAAAATGGTATTATATCAATAATTTTCAATACCAGAGAGAATTCAATAACTTTTACGCGAGGAGGCTATGTTATATTAAAGAAAGTTTCAGTGCCAGCTCAAGAACTCGCGCTTTATTACCTTCAGTACTAAATGGTGGAGCAAAAAACTTGGGTAAACGTTAATAACTCCCTGACCTGAAACCGAATATATTGCTTTCGGCGGGGACTCAAGTAAGGGGACTGTAAAAGGGCTTACGGTTGTATGAAACATTTATTTTAGTATAAATGGAATAGTTATGAGTCATCTGTCTTTGTCGAAGTATTTAAAGTGAAAATAATAAAGTAAAACATTTACTAATGTAAAAAGTGACAGCATTATACCGCTAAGCTTTTTTTTTATTTAACCGTGTTATTAATGTTAATAGAATTTGCTAGCATTTAACAAAAAAACTTAAGTAATCTCAATACAAGTATAATTGAATCCGATCTGTACAGTCCCTCTGGGGTGCTTAATAAAGATATGTTTTTTTTATCAAGAATTGACACTGGCTATACTACATTATAAAAAATTCGATACATATTTCATTGCGAGTTACAAACGAGCACACAGTTCACCAGATGGTAAATAATTACTGCGGCCCATGAAGCTCATATTCATTCTCGACAAGGAATCATATGATATATATAATATCATATGATTCCTAATGTATATGACGAATATATAATATATGTAGATGCGATGTTACTCTAATCAAAAAATAATATATATAGGTACGTACTTGTGTTAAGAATATGCACAAAGGGGTGGAGTTCAGCCATACGTGTGGTTTGTAGATAAAGGAAGTAAATTTATATAAATCCCAATACTGGGCATAGCCTACCTTCCTTTCTATAGACAATCCACCACGTGGCAACACTGCGTATTTCACACAGGTTCCTCACGATGATTTTGTCCACCGCCGAGCACGTGGTTAATCAGCAGTTTAAATTGCAATTGACAATTTCAGCAGTAAGAAATCAGTATGCTCGCGTACCGTGAATTAAAAAGCAAGCACTCAGACACAACTACTAAGGCTCATACTAAAGTAGTCTGTACGTAAATTTTAGCATTCTCAATGGCGTCGTCGGGTCGCGACTTTGATCCCCGAACGCGCGCGTTCTCCGATGAGGAGCTGAAGCCGCAGCCGATGATCAAGAAGTCCCGGAAACAGGTAAATGATGTTAGTGCGCTGTTCATTCCTAGCGGCATGCTGCAAACAGCCTGCGGGGTGCGGCGTCACTCACACACTAACACTTATACTCAACCACAAATCCGTCCCGATCCGAGTGTCCATGTTACCAAAGTTTGGGTCGATGAACTAAAAAAAGGCTCATTACTTCGGCGTTTATGTTTAAAGACTCAAAGAATTTCAAACCAAACTCACATAGAAAAGACACCGTTTATTTGCAAATATTACATAAACTTATATGCGATGAGATTAAATAATATTAAAAATGTAACTGAAACAACCCTAATGAATAGATCAGAAATTTTTTGTTAACTTACATACTCGTATTTTTTGAACAAGAAGTGATGACACTAGGAAATATATATTCGACATATTTTTAGTCTAGTCTCTGTATATAATCACTATTTAATTTTTATCATATAGTATATAATGTTTATAAATTAATTCAGAGATTCCTTTGAATTATTTTTAAACAATGAGTAAATATTATTGCAAAATGCTCTGCAGTAAAACGTATATTTTCATGATGCTAATAAAATTAAACTGATACGAAGTTACCTTAAGTAGTTGAGAAAATATAATAAAAGTAAAAGACGAAAATTACCCTTTACTTTTATCAATTTGTAGGACTATCACACATAAATCTAAGTTGTAATTATCTATGTATGCAATAATTGATAAATTAAATTAAATACTTTTGAAATGTATATAAGAAGAGCATTAGGAAAAAAAAATATTTACTTTTTTATGAGTAGTTGAAGTCGCTTTGAAAAAAGTTTATGTATTATATAATTTTTTATAGCGTAAAAAATAATAAAATACAGAATATCTATTTACACTATCTTAATCAAAAACATTAAGGAATTGAATCCGGGAATTGTGTTCAGTAGTCAAATGAGTAATCACTTTACCACACACAAACAATAAAACTATGCCTTACACAATGTGACAGCATGACACGAGCTTAACTAACGCTTTTCCAAAACTTTACTAATCTTGTACATAGCACAAAGAGTAGTTTGATGCACTATTGTATGTTAAAATTACTAAAGCAACATTCTGGTCGGTTTTGAGCTAAAGATCACCACTAATTGTGTTTTAGTACATATTTACTACTGGCAATATTAACAACAGGCATTATTTATATTACATTATATTATATTATATTATATTATTATTATACATTTTTTTATATTACATTCAACCACGGTATACGTGGAAGAAATATGTACCACATACAAAATAAAGGTACACTTCATAACTGCACCAAAGGTAAACCCTTACAATATAATTTATTGCGATTTCTACAGCAATAACAATAAAAGAAAAACCAACAATGACGGACTAAATATTGATGACGAAAACTAAAAATATTGTGCCAATTAAAAAACTAAGTAGACTAATCATAAAAGGCTTATTAAGATTAGATTGCATGAAAATTTATATTTTTATTTCTTTAGCATTCAAATAATTATTAGAAATAATATATATTTCATAAGTATATTACTTAAACTTGTGTAAAAATTTTCAAAATATATATTTCATGATTTCATGATAAAGCGTAAAAGATTGGACCGTGCCAAATATTTGCAATAATTTATTTATTTATTTTACTATTAGTTTCGAATGTTTATAACGGGACTCACACTACAAAAAAGTCTATTCAATCTAATCCAATTTGATCCAAATATGTCACGCAAAAATATAAACATTAACAATGTTAAATAGAAGTAAAATAGATTTACACCGCACTGCTGGAATCCTTCATTAGGATTATGAACCTAAGCAAGCTTTTTATATTTTATTTTTATATGTTAAAGTTTTAGTCTAGAAAGCTTACGTATTATGATGAAAGCTTTATATCTTGTAATCTTTAATAACGCCGGGAATTGCAAATATTTCACAATTGTAACTTGTATCAATTGAGTATATTTTATTCTTATTTAAATAAGTAGAAATTGATACATTTACGCATGCACACGCGACCTAGAAATTGCGTTTTACTCTCAAATCTTTTATTGTCATTTTTTAACCAATCTATAAAAATTAAAACGATATTTTATTGAATGAGGAGAGTCTTACTGTCAGTATAACTTTTGGTGCACGTCAACGGTGGCACTGTTTTTTAAAAGGGAGATAGATTAATTAGAAAAGCTAAGACAAAATTACCGTAGCATTGATAGTTTTTCCGTTGTCGTGTGTCGGTGCTGGCATGGCAACGTAGTAGAGAGGCGTCCTCGACTAAGGATCTTCTCCGCTCCGTATAAACGTGTAGTATGTTTGCTGGTGGTTGAAGGGTGATATGAGTGTGTGGCGCGTTGTGTTAACCTCATATCGACGTCGTCGGCAGTTCGTGCCTGATGACCTGAAAGATGACAAGTATTGGGCTCGCCGGCGAAAGAACAACATGGCCGCGAAACGCTCCCGCGACGCACGCCGCATGAAGGAGAATCAGATCGCCCTACGCGCGGGCTATCTTGAGAAGGAGGTGAGGTGTATTTTCATAATAAATTTAGGATGCTAAAAAGGGCATAAGTATATTATTGCTGTACAATTTCCACCTTGGTGATCATTTTGTTTATTTAACTCAAAATTTAACTGCTAATGTATTTATCATGGGTTAAGTAAATAAAATAATGGTCTAAACAGAATTAGAAAAAGTTTGTTATACAATTAAACATATTATTTTTGTAAATTACAGTCGGGTGCATACAAATCGACTAAACCTATAAGCATGCCATAACCATATGTGCTTTAAAAGCTCGACATCATTTAATTATATTCAGTACCCTTTTAATTAAGCAATTTAAATGAGCGGAATTTTGGAGGAGGGAGGGGGGGGGGTATTACACAGATTTTTTATTACGTTATCATGAACAAGTCATATTCCTAAATTCCAATTTTTCCAACTTTTCTGTCCAGATAGCATTATGTATGCGAGCTTATAAGTTGAACATATTTCGTTGCTCCCGTGTGTATATAAATAAATATGCTATCAAAGAAATACAATGTATTTAATATTTTGCAATATTGTTACAGAACATGGGATTACGGCAAGAAGTGGAGTTGCTGAAGAAGGAGAACCATATCCTCCGCGACAAGCTGTCAAAGTATGCGGATGTATAAACCCGCGCTCCCACCACCCCGTATAGCACAAACACGCCACACGATAAGTGAGTACCACATTATAACACACAATCCAAAATATATACAGTGGGTCAAGGAATCACCATAAATTTATTGCAGTATAGTTATTCCAATTCATTAGCGCGATTGAACTTATTTGCGGTTAGACTTGTACTGCACTGAATGTTGTGTCTGTGTGCGTCTCTGATGGAGCGGATGTATGTGTGAGCGAGCCTCCGCTCAGGTCACTAGTAGGTCTTTCAACTTCGCCTGTTCTTAACACTATATAAGCTCGCAATATTTCGCGACGAGTTTTTCGATCAATAGTTATATGAATTCCCTACACAAATGGGTATACCACAAGGTTAATTTTTGAGCCTCTTCTTTTTTTGATAGAAAGACAAATAACTATGAGATTGTAAACAATGTTGCCTTACGTTACATTGAATTCTTCCTTTATTATTTTAAATAACGAACGGATCGAATTTGTTGAGACGGTTTTCCTAGGAATAATCCTCTAGTAAAACTTCAGTGGAACGCCCATTTATCTGCCTTAGCAGTATAACTTAGTAGTGTAATTTATGCAATAAAAATAAAGATATTCACACTATTTATAATCTCAAATCTAGAGTATCGGAAAGGGAAAATTTTAAAGAAATAGGCATAATAAAATAAGGACCTTACAATATATTGATGAGACGAAGGCCTTAGTAAAAGATTGGTGGATTGTAATATGGAAGTAGAAAGAGTGAATGTGCAATTAACGGAAAAAAGAAATGAATGAATAAGTCGGACAGACTATAGCTAGAAAAAAGGGACCTTATAAGGCAAATGATGATTCGGATTATGGCGTTCCAATAAAAAAAAATATCTTTAGGAAATTGTACAATGAGCCACCTCATTTTTTTCCCGGTATTCTACGAGTAAAGGTAGAATTGTCATATATTGTAGCGAGTTTGTTACATAACAAAATGATATGTATATATTGACATAAACTTCTTACATAACCTTTATGAAGTCCAGTTGAGCCAGGTTCTAAACCAGTGTTACCGAGGTCAATGTTTCCTCCCATTTATAGATTACACATCAAGATTCATCTAAATAAAATAAATCCATAACTTTGTTTGTTTGTTTGTTGTGAGTTTTTATGAATGTGTGTGTGAGAGTGTGTGGATATTAGTATTAACTAATATAATTCATCTCTTATAAATTGATAACAATAAGTTGCATTATTACTCAGCAAATGAATTTGGGTGTGATTACAAATAATTAATGAATTTAATATCTTTACAGGTCGCGGGCGACGCCGCTGCCGGCTACGGGCATATCTTCACCAACTATTTGTGATGCTTTTTAAATATTCAGTTAAAATGTATTTTACTGACGTATGTAGCTGTCAGTTATGAGACTCATGGACTTCTTAACTGTGACTTTGGTCCACTTCTCAATTCCTTTCCCTTCGGTACCACAATCACAAATTCGTCTTTGTATATCCTCTACTATTTTTCTTCTATTTGCTGTCGTCGTTTCTTCTCTTTCGGAGCCATTTCGCTAATAATAAACTTAGTGTTTTAGTAATGTTAACATATTATTGTAGCACATTTCGTTGCATGCATGTGCTTAGGATATTTAAAAATGTATAGGACTCTTTCACTAAATACGTAACGTAACTCTCACGAGTTTGCAATTGGTGATGTGGCTCTATTTAATGTTATATTTTCGACTATCATAGTAATAATCAATATCGCAGTTACCGTAAGTTTTATTTATTAGTGTAATAGGTGAATCTTAACCAAAGTTCCGCTTGAACTCTGATCTATCGTCGTCTCTAATTCCTTCAAACGGACCCGGTCCGAAATTCTACAGGGTTAGTCAACGACGTACGGACCAAAAGTTTTCATAAAAAATCATACCTTTTAAAAGGGTGTTTTTGTGGTGTTTATGTCCCCGTCCCGAGCGTGTGCGTCGCGCTGCGCCCCGGACTAGTTCGGCACGTTCCGTGTACGAATGCAACCTTTACGATCTGTACGCTGTCGACCCGGACTGTTCCGGGCGCGGGTCGTCGTTTAAGATAACGTTGTTGAATATTTATATTGTACCGGCACCGGTCGCGTGCGGCCGTGGCCGCGCGCTAGTTTGCTCAAGTGACTCGCGTAAGCATGCGCGAGTGTAGTGGCTGCGTCTGTATATAGATAGATTTAATAGGCCCCGCACCGCCCCGGATATCGCGGTTCGCTCGCAATGTGGCCCCTACACTATCAATCATTGCACAATAATTCACAGACACTTACCCATGGCTCACAAAGAAATATATATATAGATTGCAGATTTTCAAAAAATTAAGAGCAGGCTTTATAATGAAATTACAAATGATTCCTCTAGATTGTCAATACTATACAACATTGATCTAGTTCATATTTACTTCAAATAAGCGCGAATCTACAACAAACTATCTAATGAGGTGGAATAATATAATAAAAAACATTACACAACACCTATATACAGCAGTGATATTTCTCAATAAAGCCCTAGTTTTAAATCTTTCTGCTCGTTTTGGACCACCCAACGTATGTTCTATGATTTCTTTAGTATTAACCGCTTACGAGCGCATTGTATATTGTTGTTTAGTGATTAATAAATAAATGTATTTAAGCTGAAATAGTGTGTAATGGTATTATTATACGAAATGAACGAAGAACTGTCATTCAAACATCGTGCAAATATTGACAGTCTAGAGACCACAAGACCGTGCAAGTTCCGCCCTGTCCGTCCCCGTTTTGTCAAACTGCGGTCCCATTCCCATCAACTTCAGTGTTCCGACGCTCCGCTTGTCCGGGGCCCATAGGTCTCTTGCTATGGCTCGCTTGGTAGGACCGCTCCGTATGAGATTAGCCCGCGAGGCGCCCGCATTCGCACACAGAAAGCAGTTTTAACACGATCTACTGATACTGATCTCGTTCTGAAATGGATCGCGCGTGTTTAAAATGTACCGCGATCTTTTGATAACTAGCGTTTTTTACGCGTAATGTGTGCAAAAACCTGACTCGTATCCCCGGGCGCCCCGCTCGTGCCCTCTGTCGTTTCTGTAGTGAGCGAACACTAGTTTCGTTTCAAATTTACATAGTAGATAGTTTAAGTAGTACGTAGATTCCGTAGTGTAGTCGTTATTAGTCTATTTTTGTTATGGCTGTAGTTGTTAACATTTTTGAAAGTTTATATATATTTTTTTTTTAGTTGATAAAGAGACTTGCGTTGTCGCGTTGAAATTGGGTAGGACCCGCGTATATAAGTATGGAACGGCGATACGTGCCTCACACCGCCCTCAGATCGGCGCTGCCGTGCGGGGTCTCTCGTATCCGTCGCGTTCCCATCACGTCTCCGTCGCATGTCTGTCGCGTATCCATTGCGCATATGTTGTGTATCCGTTTCGCCCCCGCTGTGTCGCCGCCGAGGGTTGGCCCGCTCGGCCGCTGCCCCACGCACCGACTACATCACCTGGACATTTCCTCTGCACTCTATTCGACTCGTGCTAATGTTATAATATATTTTTGTAGATTTTTGTCGTCGATAAATGAGTCAATTGAATGTTTATTGAATTGAAATAAAAATGTAATGTTAATGAACTAAGACTAAGAAGTTGTTGCATTTGAAAGTATTTTATGAATACAAAAGCGAGAACAATAAAATGTTTTTTCTATTAATGTTTACATGTGAGGGATACTATAAAGGTGTGACGGTTGGACTTTTGAATTGCACTGTTTCATATCAAAATGATATTAAATGTAATTAACTTAATGTAATTTGGCCGCGCAGTGTGGCATTTGATATTTCCACCTTGTTTGTTTAAAAAAACGTATACATTGAATAACGCAAAATAATATATATGATACCTGTACAGTATACATTATGCATATTAATTGTTTTTCCGAAAATGTAATGTGGGTATATAATGTTATAATAAGGTATCGTGATAAGGAGTTGTATGTAAGAGCATCGCGGTAGAATCGCCTACCCGCACCCCGCGCCCCTCTCCGCCTCCCTTATTTATTTCCTTCCCCCCTGTATGGAGACAAATGTCCCTTGAACATTGCAGCAACATAAAACCATATTGATTTACATGTACGAGTAGTATTTCACTTAATTATAACTTATATGGTTCTATGGATTGAAATAAATGTTAATTGTTGTATTTATGTTTGTTTATTTTGCCGCATAACGGGACGGACCCTCGGGCGGTTGGTTCGCTTAGAAGGAGCCCTTAGCCGCCCGCGGGCTCTTCCCGCTTAGCCGCTGATACATTTCCTCGATCGCTGTTTTATGTAATAAATCGTGGTAAAAGTACCTTGCACAAACATGCGTTTTCATTCCCTTCACCCTTACGCGCTCGATGACATCTCTACATGACAAACAACTGGGCAATTAAATGAAATATCAAGCAGACAGAATGTCATACAGAAAATGTGTGTGTATCTGAACTGAATTGAATATCTGAAACTACGTTACTGTCCCTAGTCCGATCTAGGGAAGAGAACAACCAAATCCAAAAAAGTGAGTGCTTCTATGTTTACACGATTGCCATACATGCCTCATACGCGCTAAAATATTGTCAAAATCGCCTATAATCTACATTCCATTTTACATCCCATGCAGCTTCACAATACCAACATTTAAGACAATATTCTGAGACAGTGATTGCCTTTTATGTGTGAAAAGCCTCTGACCGAAATATATTAAATATATTAAAGAACAAACTACACTATTTTCACACAACTATACATTTTATAGCATCATATCTCACACGTCTCATCTCGATAATAAACTGTGAAAACATGACATAATTACTAATAACGTTTAGAGACACTATCTAGATAATGATAGATGTTATATAATGGTATATAAATGATTAGACACGAGTAATAAGATGTTTTTAATTGGTCTTAACTTAACTGGGATGGTCTTTACAGTGGTAGAGCTACTGCAATTTGTTTCTAGCTGCAGAATGAATGCGTCAGCTCGATCGGGGTAGGACCACGTTTCGTTTGGTGAGTGTCCGGAGACCTTTATTACTGGTGACGAGTCATTCTATCTCAGTAATCAAGGGTGACAACGCAATGCATGAATGCATTATGATTCCCTGTCAAGGATGAATGTAGATGTCCTGAGCCACTGGAATCTCTTACCATTAGGTGAACTTTGTATTTGTTTGTTACTCTTCATAATAAAAAAAACTTCTTTAATACAGTTGAAACCTTATCGAATTAATCGGATGTGTGTACGAGGATTATCTGGTAGTTCATTGCACTTCCCTTTTCCGGTCTCGCATCAGATGTCAGACTGGAGTAGTGTTTTGGAGCCTTATAATATAAGTAGTGTATCAAATAAAAGCAATACAAAAACGTTCATTTTGTCATCATTGACAGTCTGCGAGAGTGTTGGGATCTAAAAGTATTAGACATCTTATGATTAATCCCCCGATTATATATGAATTGCTACAAACATTTTTACTAGTTGATTAAAGAAGGCCTGACGACGTAAAAACCAGGAGTGATTAAATTTTGGTTATGACAGAAGCTTAGAAAATACGTTAATAACAATGATATATTCATTTACCAAAATTATAAGAGTATAAACTTTGGTAATAAATGACAAAAAATATAAAACTAACTCTAAAACATTGAGTGAACGTAAAAAGAATTTGTCAATTCCGTGTCTTACGCGTGTGCATCGGATGTAGTAGGATGCATTATGCATCGGGAGGAATAATGAATAAGTCCTCGAGAAGGATTAGCGTGATCATAATACCGTTAGTGCCCTATATTGTGTCTCTCTGGTTGATATGTAATATTTTGAACAAGAAAGTTTAAGTGATTGGAATCGTACTCAGAAACAACGTTATTAATGAAGATGTAATGTTATAAATATATCCTGTCAAAGTTATAAAATTATTATATATTTGAATATTAGTTTGTAACAGTAGTTAACCAAAACAATTACATATGATTTTTTAAATCTATTGTATCTATTTAGCCGCAGCCCTAATCTCCTGGCTACTAAATCTGTCTGTACTCACTCATGTGGCATAAAGTATCAGTTTTAATTTATTTACAAAAAAGTTTTAATAAGTCTAACATTTAAGAGCTTTTCTCAATGTACAAAATCGATAGTAAATTTTTATTTTTATTGGGTTTCTTAATGCACGCACCAAACATCTAGAATGAAACCTAAATCGATAGCTGTCGCCTTTTTCAATGCAAATGGCGTCAGAAATCAGAGAGGGGAAGTCTTCAAATTCCTCACGTTGCATCAAGTTGACATCATGCTTGTGCAAGCGACAGGTGTCAAGCCAAGCATGCGCGATCCTAAGGTGGCTAATTACAGGCTAGTTAGAAGCGATCGCCCCGCCAACAGAGGCGGTGGCACGTTAATATATTTCAAGTCATCGCTGCATTGCACATTTATAGAAACCTCACCCCCGCCCCCATCAACATCGAGGCGTTAGTTAGTAGGCTCGCTATGACTGGACATAGATCAATCACTATAGCTTCAGTCTATCTCCCTCCTAACAAAGCAATTTTAAAGGACGACATCAAGGCACTTCTCTGTCTGAGTGACTCGGTGACATTGACAGGAGTTCTAAACAGTAAACACATAGTACATGGAACTCCCGTGTGAGTAATGGCAACGGTCGCAGACTATTTAGAAAGTGCCTATCTACTAGACCTAATTTCGACATTTTGTGACCTCTAGAAAATACTAGAATACCATACAGGGTAGGTCCTTGTGACAACCCTGACATTAGACATTGCACTTCTAAAGAATGGGGAGTGGGATGGGATAACTAATAATGTAATTAAGTCTCTCCCCAATCACCTGGTCTGCCTCCTTTTGACCATTTTCAATGTCCTCCTCTCCAGCTGCTCTTTCCCGGACATCTGGAAGGAGGCTAAGGTCATAGGGATTCGCAAACCAGGTAAACCTAGTAACCTACCATTTAGCTAGACCAGAGCGAGCTGAGCAGACCTATAAGTCTCCTCAGCCCGCTGGCGAAGATCTATGAGAGGCTGATCCTAGCCAGTTTACTTGAATATGTAGAGGAGATGCTACTGCCCGATGAGCAGTTTGGGTTCAGAGCTTATCACTCAGCTCCCTCTCAAGTTCTTCGGATGGTGGACCACATCTCTAAACACAAAGACAGAAAGAAACCCAGGAAGACGGGGGCGCTGCTCTTTGATGTAGCGAAGGTATTTGACAAGGGGTCGGAGTGCAGCGGTAATGCAGCAGCAGTCTCCGCGTTAGCTTCGCAGCGTCGTCGTTGTCTCCCTACTTAGCAGGCTTCCCGCTTATTAGAACAAGCTGTAAAGATCTCTGGACCAACAGTAATACTCACACCCAAAAAAAATCTATGTATACGCGAACGAATAAAAATGCATTGAAATTCATATCTCGGGCCAGGTTATTTTGTATTAAAAATAATGTGTAAATTGCGTATTTTTTTTTTGTTTAAGTTTGTATTGCCGCTCACTGAAATGTTTCACGTTTTTTTTTTATCAAAAGGGAAGATGAGCAATTAGGCAGAACTAAAAATCACCAAGAAAGGCTAAAAGATCCGGAAATTCAGAAGATAGGTGTTCGTGCGTGTTAAACATGCAAGTACTTGTTACAATACGAAATGAGCAAAAAAATTATTAGTAGCTAAGCTATCTAGAATGTCTACTAAACTAATCAAGTTAAGTCTACTAAACTTGTCAAGTAGAACGAAATTCCAACATATATGCAGACAAAACCTGCGACTAACTGAAGCGACGAAATGAAGCTAGTTGACATTATTTACATTCATTCATTTCAAACTAGTTTTCAAATTTTGCGCTAGATGGCACTGTTCTCAAAAATATTCTCTTCAATTAATATATATATATATATATATATTCTCTTCAGTATTATTTATTATTCCCATCGACTTTAATTTTCTTTAATTTCTGATAAGAGGCTTACCTCTTAAGAGGTAAGTGGTGAGCTCAGAAGGAAATGGCGGGGAGTGTACACGTTTTTTCGAATTGAAATATTCGATTGATCTAGCAGAATTGTGCAGTGACTTTGTCGTGATGTACAAACTGTCACATATCATTCAGAGACCGTTCTTCGATATTTTCGCTCAATGGTTTTTCTTTTGTTTTTGTTTCTGTGTGCTTCGAACACACAGAAACAAAACACGTTGACATTTCGATGAACTCGGCACATCTTCAAAGCACCGTATAGTCGATCGTCTGTTTCAAGATCATAGATAGAGTTTAGTTTATAAACTCTACACAATCGGAGTGCCGGATAGACTCGTAACCATCGTACGAGAATACTTGTCGAACCGCAGCTTTATAGCGTTATAGCATAGAGGGCACCCTCTCGTCCCCCAGGGCTTTTACAGCTGGAGTCCCCCAGGACTCGGTTCTTTCCCCACTCTTTTCGCCCTTTATGTAAGTGACATCCCCCGGATGAAAGGTGTCAAATTGGCACAGTATGCCGACGACACCGCTCATGGTAACATCAGAACGCTCTGTTCACATCTTCAAACCTCAGCCAACGCACTAGGCGATTGTTTCAGGAAATGGAGAATCGATGTGAACCCGAAAAAGAGCAAAGCGATAATTTTCTCAGGCAACTGGGCTTGTGTGCACAGGAAATTGATTAAAGTCAATCATCCTAATTTTATCCTGTTTAAGACATTCCGTGGTCTAGACACATAAAATATTTAGGAGTTACTCTAGCCCTTAACTTATTGTTTTTAGCACACTTAAAAAAATTAAGAGCAAGGGCGGCCCTTATCACAGGTCATCCTTTTAGCATCGTACACAAATGCAATAAAATGCCCTTAAGGTATAAGTTGCAAATCTATAAAACTTGCATACGACCTGTAATGTCGTATGCGAGCATTGCATTCGCACACATCCAGGCTCGATTTAAGTGCCTTCAAACGTTGCAAAACAAAATTCACCGTAGGGCGACAGGTGCTCCATGGTTACCCTCCATAAGGAAGTACTTTAAAGAAATATCTCTACACCCTAAATCACCCTAACCCGTTAGTAGTATTAGCAGGTGACTACACCCCCGTGAGGGACACCCCTCGTAAGAAAAGACCTCCTAAATACGCAATCATAACGCCTGATGATATTCTTACGGCAAACATTATCTTTGACACGCTCCTGTCCTCGCCGAGTGGCAAGGGCTTAGCAGAAGTCTCCGCGCCAGCTTCACAGCATCGTCGTTGTCTCCCTGCTCAGCGGGCCTCCCGTACGCGAGTCTAATTAGATAAAGCTGTAAAGGTCTCTGGACCAACAGCAATACGCAAAAAAAAAAGATCATAGTAACCATATTTCATAACCTGTCTGTATTTCATGAATGACAGCTTACAATGCTTCAACTAATCCGGTAATTAATTCTTATTCAGTAATTTGTCGATTTTTAAGGTCGCTAAATTCAGTAAATCAATTAATTGTATATGTACAATCAGATTCACAAAATCGTGTGGTTAAATTTTTTCATAATCATAATAAATCATAACGAGAAAATCTCGTTGAGAGAGCTCTATTGTTCCAGCAAGACTTTCTCGTCAAAAATACATTAAAAAAACGATTTAATAACTGTTCCTTTGTCAAATTAATCGTAGACATTACGATGGTGAAAATGATGTTTTTTTTTTGGATTTTTTTTTAAATAATTTCGTTATCTAAAAAGAATGTCTGAATAAATAGTGTCATGTGTAAATTTACTTACACAGTTTGAATAAAAAATAGTAGGTTTATATTATTAATGAAAGTCGAAATATTACACGAATTAGCGGTTCGAAATCTCCCGCGTTAAATTAACGGAGCGCTTATTGTGCGTCATAAT
The DNA here is from genome assembly GCA_029286865.1 of Teinopalpus imperialis. Taxonomy (NCBI): domain Eukaryota; kingdom Metazoa; phylum Arthropoda; class Insecta; order Lepidoptera; family Papilionidae; genus Teinopalpus; species Teinopalpus imperialis. The sequence goes on along the minus strand of JAGSMU010000037.1, from coordinate 2,090,511 downwards.
TATTTATTTAGTTGAACGATTTGGACATGTAACGTTCTTATATGTTATGACATTATTATTTAGACGTCAAATAAAACTCCCGTCAACATTTTTATCTACATGCATTTTGTATGATAACAGCATTTTATAATTATGAGTTGGTTTATTTTTTAATAGATTGGACATAAAATTTGTCCTTGATAAAGGCCTTAAAAAGTATCAAATTCTTTATTTTAATTTAAAGAGTATTTCACACACCGTGTAATGTAACGTACTGAATTGTCGAAAAACAAGCAACCACTTCCTGCGACATGGAGTTTTATCACCAACTCTGGCAACTCTCTTGTTGAATTAATCCACAGCGAAAATTGTAAAAAATCATTAAGTGAAAATTTTCATGAGTTCAATTCATTGTGATAGTGACCAACAGTTTCCTAAATCGCCTCAATGAAAACCAAATAACATTCTCCCAAATTAAGAAGTAACATGTTCCCAGTGAGTTCTATTTTCAAATTCCATTATTGGTTTTTATTTTTATTATTGTAAGTGGCCAGTTCCAGAAACTTTCTGTATGCCCCGTGTAGTAATGATTAATTAATTACTTAAACTGAATATTATTATTAATGCTACATGTTTAAAATCTAAGCTGCGTATATATTTAATCACCGACGGTTTTTCCTTTTCAAAGGAAAGTGAACGATACGTACGGTTATTGACAAACAATTCAAGCTAGGGTTCAAGCTTTAGACAAGTCATAAAAGATTGATTGGCATATCGGAACAAAATCAATTTAGATTATTGCTATCTTAGGATTGGTGTAGTATTTCGCTGTTAATAGTAAAGTACGTAAATCTGACTTTTGACGATCAAGAGAATACATCCATATTTTTATGTGTGTCTTCCTGTCCTGAAATCCACCGCTTCCGGGCTTGTCAAATTAGAATTAGAATTTTTTTATTTTATAAAAACAAAATTAAATCGCACAGTCATAGTGTTGTGCTTTATATGGGATGCGTCATTGAGAGTACGTTTGCGTAGCCACCGTAGCGGAATGGGCAATACCTCCATTCTTGTGGTAAAGGATTACTCCGTTGCGAGAAACCTTTCCCTTTATATTTTATCAAAACGCTGGACAGCCAAGCCAACACTGTATAATCCTGCTGTGTTTCGTCTGGTGAGTGTAGGGATACGGAGACCTTTGTTTTTTTTTTAAACTTTCTAAGCAAGTGTTTGACCACGATCCCACCTGATGTTAAGTGGAAATGCAGTCCTGGATGGTAAGGCGCACTAGCTCAGTAAATTATGTTTACTCTACTCTTGAAAACACCCACATTGTAATCGGAGGGAAAGACAGACGCGGGCAAACTATTCCAGTCCTTTGCTGTACGAATATTGAAACACGAAGAAAAGCGCTTCGTTCGGGTTTTAGGGATGTTCACAACAAAAGGATGAAATCCAGCAGTGCGTCAGTTACTGGTGACGAGGCATTGCATCTCAGTCCTCAAGGGTGACAACCCCTGCATTATGATTCCTTGTCGGGGATGATGTAGATGTCATAGGCCGCAGGAATCGCTTACCTCGTTTTTGTGCTCATTTTTTACTCTAAATGTAATAATAAAAAAAAATCAGAGGGCACATGTGGTGTCATTTTGCTTTAAAAGAAGCAGTATCGGAAAGTGTTGACTTTCGTCGCCGAATATTCAAAAGTAAAGTTCCGTTTCTCTCTGGTATTATAGTGGTACTCGGATTGCATATCCTGTTAAATGACATACACTGCTAAAGATTGTCCACCGTTATTTAATGGTCTCATTTTAATGCATGATTTTTGAACTTCCGTTAATTTATCTGAAATTCGTGACACGTAATTTTTTATCTTATTGTTTGTTATTAGTACAGTAACAGTAAGTCAATATTACTTTATATTATATCATAGATGTCGCTGACCATGAATCATGATGATGACCATGTCTCAGAATTAATTGTATCAGAGTTTTACATTCATAGTTGCAACATCCTCAAATATAGAATAATAACCAAATTTTTTTTACAAAAATAAGAATTAATTATCGTTTGCAGAATCAGTACGCCCAAACTCAAATAATTTATTTTAGTTTTATATATCCACAGAAAATATATAGATACATTGTTTTCTTCGTTTTAATGGCTGTAGTAAGTTTGCTGTTTATAATAAATGCGTTATAAAGAAAATTTCAAAAATTAATTAAGAATTACAAATGGAATAAATAAATTTTAAATCATATTATGAATTTTGCAAATATCCACGACGTTGAATTTTCTGCTGCTTTTCCAGGTGAAGACACATTCATATTAATAAAATCACCACGTTCCGCATTTTATCATTAACCAATGCAGCGTTTTTGAGATTAGCTTTTATAAAATTTCTAAACTCCACACTATTAAACTGTTATAATTTCCTTGAACGTAAGCTGTTTTAATATTTAGGACCAGGTAACGGTCCAAGCCGAGGCTCCCTCTTGGGAGCCCTTATGCTGATTACTCACTAACACTAAGAGACGTCTCGACTGAGCGCCATAAGCGCTCGGTCACCTCTCAACCCGACGAAACTGTAAAAGCCTCTAGTAAACAGCGGCCATCAGCCCGAAAAAAAAATAGTTTTTATAATTTTCTTGTAACTTTTCGTGAAACTTATACAAGTAACTTGTATACCTAAGTTAATTGTATGAGTTTCACTCATGAAACTACAGTAGAAAGTTTAGGGAATATGATATATAAAAAAAAAAAAATGTGTTTGACTATGAAGATATTACTAAACATGGGATCAATGGCCTACTAATAGTGGTAAATATATCACTGTTGGTAGCGGCCGTGGTATATTTGGTAGTACCCATTTATCGTGGCCGTGTTATAGGTACATAATATAGTAATGCATTTTTTTCCAAAATACGAAAGAGCACTGTTTATAAAAAACCTAATGAATATTTATACAATCTGTGCACGTGGTCTTTCCGAACCTGACTAGTTTCTTCATATCGACTTCACCAATCTTAAACCGAATCGTTTCCTGTGTAAATTCATCTATGCTCTTTATTATACAAATAATATGAAATTAATTCTATCTGAAGTTGTAAACTTATTAGATCGTGAAGCCAAGAAGAATTACGGTCTTGTATGGTATTCCCACACAAGACCGTAATTTTAATTAATTGAATTAAATAAAAAATATGAACGAAAGACAACATTGTCACATAGTTCAACCTAACATCGTATACGGAAATAAGAAATAGCACATATTATGATCAGTAGGTGTAGTACGTACAGTAGTACTTACTACGTACCTATGTATGTACGTTTTAATTTAGATAAGTTTAGCCGTAATCGCGAAGTATGATATTCAAGCTATTTGGGAGAGGAAGAAAAATATATAGAACTAAAAGATTATGTACATTTAATAAAAATCCCTTCAAATATTACTTAAACATAAATAAACATCTATCAATGAAGCATTCATTTATAATCTAACTTCTACCTGTGTTCATATTTTGAGCGATAAAAAACTCGTTACTCAAAAATAACTAAACAAAAATAAATAAAGTTGAACCTGCCAATACTGTTAGTTGTTGTTGTACGTTTTAAAATAAAACTATGGTTATTCTGTTCCGGTATCAGTATTCTGTAGTTTACTTTATAAATTTGTATACGTGAATACAATATGAACAAATAAATCTCGTAAATTTTATTACTATTCGTGAAATGTTTTGGTATTTGATATTCTAAGAAACAGAAAACTGAAAACTGATTGAACGAAATTTGTGCTCGTTTGTTACTCTCAATTTATTAATAATTATAATAATAAATAATAAAGAGGCGTAGAGGATTTGGGGCCTGGTCGTTGTAGCGGGTGCTATGCACAGACTGCTGCTCAATCTCAAGGGACCGACGGAGGAAGTTCATCGCTATGCCGGGGTCTTACGATCCGTAGCCCTGTACGGGGTGCCCGTCTGGGCGAAGAGGCTGGCCATCCAACGCTGTAGGACTAAAATCTACGGCGTCCAGAGAAGGATGGCCATACGGCTGTACGAGGATACCGGACGGTATCGTTCGAGGCGGCGACAATCCTGGCTCGCTTTCCACCTCTGAACATACTAGCGACATGGACGCGAACCGGATTCGCGTCCATGCCATAGCGGTGGGGGCGCTGTAGGCGCTCGAGGTGGTGAAACGGCAGGAACGCTGTATAGCGTTCGCGACGTGGCGCGCAAACGCGTCGTCGAAGTATTCCTGCCGGTCTTTGAAGCCTGGATGCAGCGACGAGATGGATGAGTCTTACAACAAACTTACGCAGGTGATCAGCGGCATGGTAGCTTCGGTGATTAACCTGTGTGAGATCAGTCGCGAGGCGCAGCGAATTGCTTCCACTGTGGTGGCAACGACCGAGTCTCCGCAGCGCACACGCACGCCGCTTGCCCGGCGTGGAAAGCCGACCGGCAGATCTTGGTCGGACACATCGGACAGGACCTGTCCCTGCCAGCAGTCGTGTCGGCGGTGCTGCGCGGGGAACCGGCGTGGAGGGCCAAAGCCTCCTTCTGCGAGACTGTAATGGTCCGAAAGGAGGCTGCCGAGCGGGATAGAGAGAAGACTGATCCTGCTCGGAAACGAGGCTGGCATGGCTCCTAACGGCCCTCCCATTGGTGCTACCCTATCATAAACGGGGCCCTTCAGGTCACTGACGTTTGGAGTGGGGGCTCCGACCGTCCAGCACTAGCGAGCCAGAGGAGGACGACGGCACGAAGTGGTACCATGTCGTCGTGATAGTTCCGCGAGGGTTCTGGGGGTGCGATCATCTCTCACGCCCCCGGGATGGGCTATCCCAGCGCAGGGGGGTTGCGGTTGCGTTCCTTCGGAGATCCCGCACTAAAATATTTGATGATACCGAACTCGAACGGCTTAAATGTCTGTCCTGCAGCGGATTCCTTCGCAGCAGCTGGGGATGTAGCTCCACAACCTGTGGTTCAACCCGAGTTGTGGACGCAGCAGAAAGACTGGCTGTGGCAGAGGAAGGCGAGGCAGGAATTGACGCCCAGGAAATGGTGCAGATGAGAAGGATACGTGAGAAGGCGATTGTGGGAACGCGTGAAATGCCTCTCGAAAATCGACTGTAACTAGTCCGCATAACAACATAACAAGTCTTCATCAGGAAGTATTTATGATGAAATGTTCAAAACCAGAAAAGTATATAAATCGAGACTGAAATGGTGTCAAGACCACTAAGATCAAATTAAAATGGATCGACTGGCTTATCATCATACTAAAAATGATTTTCGTTCTTTTTGGAAAAAAACGCAAAAAATAAACTCAAGGCCTGGTCACCCTGTTAGTTTTAATGGAATTAGCGATTTACTAAAGATATTGCTGACATGCTGAGAGTTTCTTGACTAAATCTGTTCATGTGACATCGCGGTTGATGTTAGATGCACCCTAATGGGAGGGTAAAAACATGTTTAACAGCCAAGGATATGACCAACAACATAAAATCTATAACAAGAAGTAAATCTCCTGGACATGATGCATGATGCATGCTGGACCACATATTTCAAGGGCTCTAAGCATGTTATACTCATTATGCATTAGTCATTCATATCTCCCTGCAGATATTTTGAGAACTATAGTCGTGCCTGTGGTTAAAAATAAAACGGGCAATTTATCAGAAAGAAATAATTGCAGACCGATTTCTCTGGCGACGATTGTCACAAAAGTTTTAAATGGAGTGCTTAATGCTAAGTTAGTTACACATCTACATATACACGATAACCAGTTTGGGTTTAGGCCAGGGCTGTCTACAGAAAGTGCTATACTGTACCTTAAGCACTCCGTTAGGTACTATACCTCGCGAAAAACACCGATCTTTGCTTGTTTGCTTGATCTGTCCAAGGCTTTCGACCTGGTCTCCTATGATGTTATGTGGAAGAAGCTTGAGGAACAAAAAGTTCCACAGGAGGTTATTCAAGTTCTCCAGTTCTGGTATGGAAACCAAGTTAATATTGTTAGATGGGCAGGCAATTATTCCGAGCCATATCATATGGAATGTGGTGTTAGACAGGGAGGTCTGACGTCACCTGCTTTGTTCAACCTGTACATAAATGCGCTTATCGTAGCGCTCAGCAACGAGTATATCGGCTGTCATGTTGACAGGATATGCGTTAATAACATTAGTTATGCAGACGACATGGTGTTGCTAGGCGCATCGGTCTGCGGCTTGAGAAAGTTGCTCTCAATTTGTGAAAGTTATGCCAATAGCCACGGGTTAAAGTATAATGTAACAAAAAGTGAATTTGAGGCACACGGTAACAACGTCAACAATATACCTGAGGTAAAACTGAATGATACGCCGCTGAATAGGGTTTATCAATATAAATATTTAGGACACTTGATTACTTCTGACCTCAAAGATGGCACTGAACTGGAGAGAGAACGAAGGGCGTTGGCAGTTAGGGCAAATATGATCGCACGCAGATTTGCGCGTTGCTCAAGGGAAGTAAAAGTAACGTTATTCCAAGCGTACTGTACGTCATTTTACACGAGCAGCTTGTGGGCGGTCTATAAGAAAAAATCGTATAACTCCCTACGCGTACAATACAATAACGCGTTGAGAGTGCTGTTGGGGCTTCCCCGGTTCTGTAGCGCATCAGGGATGTTCGCAGAAACACGCGTCGACTGTTTTTACGCGACAATGCGAAAGAGATGTGCATCCCTGATGCGCAGGGTGCGAGCTAGCTCCAACACTCTACTAGCTATGATAGCTAGTAGACTGGACTGTTCATATGTTAACCATTGCACTAGGGTGCATATGACAGTAAATTAGTTTTAATCATATGTAATTATTACTAACCCTAGATATTAAGAGTGTGATTACTAACAATATATGAGTCTTATGATACTTGAAATAAATGTTTATTATTATTATTATTATTATAACCCTAATCAAGCGAAATCAGGATGTCGTGAGGGCTCTAAACCCAGTGCAGGCTAAACTTGATCCCAGCCGAGACCTCTGCGATATGGACTCGATTCAATTTGGCACCGCACTGGCAGTATGCTGTTTTCTCGGTCGACCTGAAGCAAAGAATCGCTTCTTAGGTAAGCGGATACGGTGATATACCGAGAGGTCGAAACGGTTCAATCAGAAACTGTGGTCGGAACCCGTAACCCGAAGCGCATGCGCAGATATTACACTCATGAACCCAGTAGTTATCACGACAGACGATGTATAGCTGAGGCGGTCCGACAAGCCCCGTACTAGAAAAGCCCGGGGCTTCACTACTGGGGTCACTCATCTGGTTCCTAAAGATCAGGTCACTGCAGATCCGAGTAAGTACCACCCCATTACGTGTCTACCCACTATTTATAAGATACTAATATCCATACTGAGCGCCAAAATCGCCCGGCATCTCAATTCCAATCGGGTGATTTTGGATGCTCAGAGTGGATGCAGGGGTGGTGCTCATGGGACCAAGGAACCACTCTTCATCGACGCGGTTATTGGCAAACTGGTTAAGCTCAACGATCGGTGCTTCTTTGCCGCCTGGATCAACTACAGAAAGACTTTCGATTCGGTGCGCCATACATAACTGATGAAGATGATCCTTGAGCTGTATAAAGTTCACTGTACAGTAAGAGACTTCCTTGGGCACTGTATGTAGCTGTAGAGTACGATCCTTTATCTACTGAGCGAAGTGTGCAGCCTCCGTAACTACTTTCTGATGAGATAGGGTGGTGCCTTCCACACGGACGTTATCACAAAGGGCTTATCCCTCTGTTCATAGCCAACGAACAATGTCAGGACTCGAGTGTGTACAGAGCGTCTCCGACCGGGAGGCCGTGTGGTAAGAGAAGAAGCTCTATGGAAGGTACCACTAGGCTCTTCACGAGCCGTTTGTAGACACAGTGGCCTCCCTTCACTGGCTACGCTTCGGTGACCTTTATGGGGAAACCGAGGGTTTTGTCTGTGCGATACAAGATCAGGTTATTAAGACCAACAACTATCGGAGATACATCTTGAAGGACGGCACCGTCGATATGTGTCGAGCTTGCCATCGTCCTGGTGAGACCCTCAGGCATGTTATCTCCGGTTGTTCGGCGCTTTATTACTCTGAGTCTGCACAGGCACAACCCAGTGGCCAGGATTCTCGATCTGGAGTCAACTTGAAATATGGTCTAGTGGATCAGTGATCGCCTTATTATAAGTACATGCCGGAAGCTGCGCTCAAAAATAACCGCGCCAGGCTCCACGGGCAGGACTATTCTGTGAATAAGCCTGATATCGGGTTAATGGACCGGGCACAGTCAAGGATATTTTTGGTCGACATTACGATCCCATATGACGAGAAACTCGTGAAAGCCGAAACAGATAAAAAGACAAAATATCTGGACCTGGTACATGAGGTGACCGACATGAGGGTTGGTATGCCGGTCAAAATTATTCCTATAGTCGTATCTGCAAACGGGTTAATTCTAACCAGCCTCTCGAATCACGATGCGATGGCGATGCTCCTTGATACCACCTGTGTAGTCCGCAGGTTTCTTTCCCTTTCGTAACCTTACCCTCGACCATTCGGTCTCTCCTGTCGAGGGATTCCCGTATGGTTGGTCTTTATATTAAATATATTTGTTTCTTTATATGTTAATAGTTTTTTTATTTATTTATTCTATTAACCAACCAGGCGGTGATGGAAAAAAAAATCCCCATCATAATAATAATAATAACATCCTACAGATACTAAGCTACCTCGGCTCTCATGTCTAACAAATAAGAAGACAAAAATTACAAAGACATGTGAATTTTGCCTATTCGCAGTTAAGCCGCGTGACGGCGACGCCCTCGCTAGAGAGAAGACTTCTGTCCTGCAGCGGGGTTTATATATCATCATCACCGCCTATCAATAGTTCACTGTTGAACGTTTCCCCTATTAGATTGACATAAGGCGCCAAAGCCTCCTCCATCCATCGACTTTCCGCTGACTTGCATAGGTCGCTGACGCCCTATCTAGTGAAGGGTATTTAGAACTGCCAGTACGAGGTTGCAATACGAAGAAAATTAAGTGTGTTTTGTTTTCTTTGCTTTACGTTAAATTTGTTTAGTTTATTAAGCCAACGGTTTTCCTATGAATAACCCTCGACTCGAAGCTTCCGTGGAGCGCCCATTTGTCTGCCAAAGCAGGAAGACGTAGTAATGTATGCAATTAAAAAAATGAGACAACTCACAGATTAATACTGCGAGACTCGTTAACTTTAGTAATTTTCTTAGGACATTTCTATGGAATTTTACTATGGGGTAATGCAACTGATGTTGAAATTATATTTATTTAAAAAAAAAAAGGTATTCGCACTATTTATAATCTAAAATCTGGTGTACTTAGAGTATTGAGAATTGCTATTAAACAGATTTAAAAATTTCAGTTAAAACTAACTAATCAAATTATCCTTGTACTCTTTGTCAGAATATTTGTCTGACAAATGTGCTGGGTTCAATACAAGACAACTCTTGGAAAGTTTGTATTAAAAAAAGAGCAATTTGTTCAGTTTTTCTCACTAGCAACCGCCTTCCGAAGTGATAGTTCGATTAGCGACCTAGACGATTCAAAAGTATTTTGCCTAAATACTATAATTAACCTACTTGAATAAAGTTTCCTTTGATTTAATTTGATTTGATTATTGTTTTTGCGATGTAGATTAACATTCGAGATGGCAATCCAACAAAAAAAGGTACATTTACGATAAATAATTGCTCTCTAGGAGTGTGTCTACTCCTAGTTAGTGTTAGAAAACATGACATTTTACATTACTTTCCCCATAAATGTCTGTATAGTCGTACATAAGATTTTTTTAACTTTAAGCTACGTACTAATTTATGAAGCAACCTTAAACTTTTAATGTGCTTTTTTATAGCTGATAGCCACTGTTAATCGGAGGGCTTTTACAGCTTCGCCGGGTTGAAAGGTGGCCGAGCACTTAGGGCACTCAGCCAAGACCTTATTAATGGGTAATCAGCACAAGGATTCCCGAGGGGCGGCCTCAGCTTGGGCCGTTGCCATGGGCGCAAAAACAACTGACTCGAGGGTGACCGAGAGGGCAATTTGTAATGATTATAGATTTAAAACATGTAGGATTGTACTATTTTTTGAATAAGTAGAATAGCTTTTTAACATATGAATGGGTCGGTCCGACCGGTGCAGGATAACGACCTCACCGAATTCCAGCATGAATTAGCTGCATAATGCTGCTATGTTTCATATTGAGATCCATGTTGAGATCCAATTACATAATTACAGCAAGGTACCCAAAGGACCCAAATACAGTTACAACAATATCGTTTACAATCAGAAATAAAGCATCAAATGAACTGTGTGCTTGTTTGCTTCGTTCCTTGGGCTCGAATCGATTTTTTTCCTTAGTACTTATTTTTTTGATTAGTACGTTATATTTTGATTTAGTTTCTTCTTGTGTTGCTGTTTTATATATGTATCGTCGACATATATAAAACGATGATTGAAAGCTTATGATAGTGAAATGATAGATGTGTATATAGATATATATATTATGGATTAAGGAATGCAACGACATTACACTATTATACTACTACTATAGCCCGCACACTTTGGGATCAGAATATGTTTTATTTGACATCAGAGCATATTGTTACATTGAAATTGGTCCAAATTGGTCAAGTGATTGTGTTATTTAAAAAAACTAGTTTAAAAACACCACTTATCTTTATCAGTTGAATATATATATATATATATATATATATATATATATATATATATATATATATATATATATATATATATATAATGAAATATTATGTTATATAGTCCTAGAATTTATTTTTTCCTCTATATTGTGCAAGTATGCTGTTTCTTATTTCCGATGGACATATTCCAACATCAGACAGCAGGCCAGAAAAAGCTTTTATTGTAAAATAAGCTGCGCCTTTACTTTTCCTATCTTAGTTTTCTTGTATAAATCCTTAAATAAAAGTTAAATAAAAAATCTGCTTTTAGTACATTAATAACAGTGAAAGAGCCATGCTACATTTTGTTTATATCTGGGCATGAACGGTTCAGGTCGACCGGGGAACGACCACGCCCTTACAGAATGTCAGCGTAAAGTAGCAACATAACTTTGCTTTGTTTCGTCGGTGAGGGATGCCTCGACCCTTATTACAGTGTCAAGGCTGTATCTCAGTTCTCAGGGGTGCCGTTATTTGCATTATGATTCCTTATCGAGCATGAATGTGGGTGTGTGACGGGCCGCAGGAATCACTTAACATTAGGTGAATTGTATGCTAGTTCGTCACCCTAAATACAATAATATTTTAATAAAAAAAAACACACAACATTTTCGTTATAATATCTTATAACTTGGTAATATCTATATAATACCAAAAATCTGTAGTACCTTTTCGTATATGGTTAACAAGAATAATAATATTAGTTAGTCATAAAAATAGCTAGTCCATTTTTTAGCTAGACATTTGTGGAAATCGCTCTCGTATATGAACAGAATAAAGAATAAAGCCATTGTACACCATCAGTTAAATACGGTGAACTGACCAGTTGAATCGTTCTTCTGTGAATACTGAATGTTTCAATTATGTAACTCAACCCGGTGCAGCCGTAAAAGCCCTCGGGCTAACAGCAATAATAAAAAATAGAAAAAAAAGTAAGTAGTTTATAACATTTTCAAACTTTATTGTTTTTGTATATTTTGTAGATTTGATTTTAACAATATATAAATAAAATTGTTATTTTAGACTTGCGTGATTGTGTTTTTACGCTACAAAAGGTAGTAATATACACTTGCATTATATGCTAACAAACAATATGGGAACTAAACCAAAGTTGTAGAAATGTCGCGAAAACAACAGCTATTTATAAAAATAGCAGTCTTTAAAAAGAGGAATCAAAATAAAATAAGTAAAGAGTTTTTAGTACGTACAAGGTTGTACATGTTTTTTAACATTTTGAAGATGGTTATTTCATGTTGTGGAGGATCATGTTGAAATGCAATATATTTTGGAATACCAGACAGATATCTAAATCTTATTTTTACTTCAATGAACCTTTATTGAACTTTACTGAAATTTCACAAAGCTACGCAATAAAATTGAATCCTGGCCAACGAAATGTGATGTACTTCGTCTTCCTTCATTTTTTTTATATACAGATACGATTTATTTGATTCCATAGAAGGATTAGGCAGATTCATATTTCAGATTCCATTTTAATACTAATTATATTTATACTAAATATTTGATTGAAAGTATAATTTATACATATTATTTTCCCAAGATCGTAAAAGAAGTTATTTAAATATGAATATATTTTTGGTTTCAGTTAGATGTTCAAGAGACATGATTATAACAATGTCTTTTTTATAGCTCTAATTGTTTTAATAACATTCGTAGTTATGTTTATTCAATAACATAAGTTTTGAAATCAATAATACCTAATTCAAATATCTTACATAAATGGAGTTGTTCTCAATATGTACTTATATGATTTTGATTTAATTATTACTTCAAGAAATATTAATGGTCCAAATTGTCTTGGTTGTGATTGTTAATTGAGAATGATTATCAATTCATCAATTGGATGCCAAGAAAATAATTTATTTTACTTTCTAATTCTCCAAAAAAAGTAATTATATTATTGGGGAGTTACTTTTAATCATAAATTCCTGTTCGTAAATGTTAAAAAATTAAATAAAATGACACTTATAAATTCATAAATAATATTAAACGCTGAAGAACTTGTATATACATTGTTATAAGAAGATCAATCGGAAACCTTTTGTGCTTGTTACACTGATTATAAACCAAACATTCAATATATTGCATGTGATAGAGCTTGGGTGAAGTCTAATTTGAAGATGTTCCTCCAAAGGTTTACCTCCGAAGTTTACCTGAAGTAGCGGTGTTTGCGTTCCCTGGTGAATAAGTTTCTTACGTGTGCTAGTAAGCAACATATGGAATACTTAATATCTTATTACCACAAAACTTTTCGTCAAACAAGTTATGGAGATAAAATTGTGCTAGCCATTTCTCTTTCCTGTCTGATTGGTGGACATAACATAAATAAAAAGAAAAAGCTTGTTAGCCGTTTCTCTTTCTAATCATGCTATAAAATTAATCAAAAGGGACGCAGGGGATTACAATTGTTGCAGGCATGCAGTTAATCAGTCGCTGCAGAAAATTTGTATTATAGACCGTTTCTGCTCTAGGCCAGTGTGAAGTAATCATTGACTTCCAAATTCAGTTTTCCACTATTTAAACATTTTACTTTTTTTTCATCCTAATCCAATGGAGACCTAAAAATATTCGTTTGTATGGTCCACAAATACGAGTCTAGGCGGTAAATCGAAACCAGATCGTAAACAGTGGTAGAACTGTACAGCTTTATTTTAGCTGTACCATTACACAACACCGATTTAATTAACAAACGCCCCGATTGGTTCTGTTTGTATAAAGAACTTGGCCTAACATTAGATACTATTAAACCAATTGGTGTCTCTATTACGCGAGTTAAATACTGAACCACTTAGTTAAAGTTTTTGAACATAGGCCATAGCCTTATAAATATGTACCAACTTTACATTTTATACCTTAAAATAAATTCGATTCCACTGGGGTGTTGAGCGCACTCACAACATGCCAACTCCAATGATTGTCGTGTCATCAATCTATTGCAACGTAAGTTTTCATTCCAGTCGGATCCCTCGAGTGGAGCAGTCGTCCCAGAATTGCTCTCCATGCGCCTCCAGCCAGAATACTTACAGTGTGTTGGTGGTATCATTGTCAGTAGTAGTGGTAGTAGTAGTACCAGAAGTGCCAGAAGAGAAAAAAAGAACCGATCAGTGCATGTGTGTTGTGACCAAGTGCGGGCGGATTACCGTCCTGTGAAGTGAGGGCGTCACCGCGCACACCTGCGCGCGCCTACCTGCGCGCCTATCTGATCCAGCGACCCCGTAAGTTACCACACCCGCTCGCCTCAGAGGTGGCTATTGTATTTTATTGTTCTGTCGCATTAGGCGACCGACAGGTACTCACCCTAGCGTACCCAAGACGCTAGGATTTCTGCATAGATTTTATAGGTTTGTTACACCCCCGCCGCAAGGCGGGGACAATAAAATCGGTTCTTCCTCGCGGTCGGGCCTTAAGCCCTAAGCGATTAAAATATGGATGCTTGCGCGATGCAGGCATTTTTCAGGCGGCCAGCCCTGAGCTATGGGCTTCATTCATGCGCCACCTAGAAGCTCCGCGGGTCGCCTTCAGCGACAGCCCGCAATTATCGGACCCGATCATACCGGTAGTAACCGAATACGTAGCGCCTCCGCCTCTCCCCGATCACGGGCGTCCTCCGACTCAGACTCCGAGACCTCCGAATAGGAAATGGAGGTAGGACCAAGCCAACCTGACGAGGGCTTCACCCTCGTCACTAACAAACGGAAACGCCCCGCTCAGCCAGCCGTCATCAATACGGCCACCTTCTCCAGGCCAGGTTCGGTCTCTCCGACCGCCACACCGGCAAAAAATGCAGCCCCTCAGGCTCGCCAAGCGCCCCCTGCGGAGCGCAAAATAAGGCCCCCGCCTCCAATAATATTACAGGAGAAGTCCAAATGGACTGAGGTATCCAGGTGGTTCACCACCGAAAAAATATCATGCCCGAAGGCCCAAAACACGCCACAAAGCATCCGACTTAACCTCCAATCAGTAGGTGACTTCCGCGCGTCCACGAAACTGCTGTGCGAAAAGAACGTAGGGTTCCACACCTACGCTCTCCCAGAAGAACGGAAACTCCGCGTTGTCATTCGCGGCTTACCATTTGAGATGGAGCTAGACGAAGTTATAAAATCCCTTAAGGATAAAGACCTCCCCATAATAGAAGCGCGCAGGATGACTGATCCGCGCACCAAGCAACCCATGCCCCTTATTCTGGCCACCCTGGACCTGACTCCGGAAGACAAGGCCATTTTTAACCTGAAAACTCTCTGCGGCCTCTCCGGCATATCCGTGGAGGCCCCCCTCAAACGCGGAATGGTAGGACAGTGCCACTGCTGTCAATACTACGGCCACTCGGCCAGAAACTGCTTCGCCAGGCCCAGATGCGTCAAATGCATCGGTGACCATGGCACTCCAGATTGTTCGCGCCCCTCCGGAGCGACAGAGCCCCCAGCGTGCTGCCTATGCGAGGCAGAAGGCCAGCGAGTTACCGCGGGTGTCCCAAAGCGCCGCAGAGGCAATGCGGCGGGATTGGTCACAATGGCAAAAAAGCCGAGTCAAAGAAAGTCACACCAACCCCAACCATCCCCGTAAGGGCCGCGCCTGCTCCCAGGCCCGCCCCCACTCTGCACTCGCAACTCCAGCTCCAGCCCCCAAACCCGCTGCCCCTTTGTAAGCCCCTAAGGCCCTTGCAAAATCAGCCTGGGCAATGCCTCCGGCCATGGCGCGCAAACAAGTCGCGCCTATCTCTAGGCCGAACCCCTCTCCCGTGCAGCCTGCCACCTCAGCGCAGGTCACACCTCAACCTCTGGGTATGCAAAACCCAATCACCTATTCACTGAATTTTATCAGCTCTAGATTTTAACGCCCTGGAGGACCTCACCAACATGGGGATCCGCCTCCAGCAGGCCAAAACCCCATTCGAAATGCTGCAGATCACTGTAGAATACATGGGCACTATACGCTCCTTCTGGGCACTCCAAAATGGCCCCATGCCCAGGGCAACCCCCTAACTCTGTCTCAAATGGCTAACACACCGTTAGGTCGAGTCAAACCCCGCTCTCTGACTGTCTCGTATTTCAACGCGGACGGACTCAGGTCTCAAAAAGACGAAGTAGCGATCCATTTAAAGAAACACAACGTCGACGTTATGCTAGTGCAAGAAACCTTCTTAAAACCTAGCCACAGCGATCCCAAGATCGCAAATTACAGAACCATTCGTGGTGACAGGCTGACCGCCCCCAAAGGCGGCACCCTGATCTACTACAAAAGGTGCTTGCAATGTGTACCGCTCGAGGTTCCGCGATTAACAAACATAGAAGCCATCGCGTGTAGGGTGGCTATGACCGGTCATAGCCCGATAGTTATCGCCTCGGTTTATCTATCACCGACGAAAACAGTTCTGGAATCGGACATCAGGACCTTAATCTGATAAAAAATAATCTTAATAAAAACCTAGGTCCCTCGGTCGTCATAGCAAGCGATATAAACAGTAAACATGCCTCCTGGCATTCGATAAGGGAGAATAGAAACGTCAAGGCGCTTCACGCCCTCATGGGCTCTCATAACTTCGATGTTATAGCCCCCGACTCCCCGACACGATACGCTCTAAACTTTACACGTCAAACACCCAACGTGTTAGACATTGCGTTAATCAAAAATATCCCCCTAGCGGTCGACTTTATAGAACCCTTACACGAATTGTCATCGGCCCATAGGCCGGTGCTCCTCAAGCTGGGCCAGTCGGCAGGCGAAGTCCCTCACACCAAAACCATCGTTAACTGGCGTGCTCTCGAAGGTAAACTCAGAGCCACAACCATCCAGCATTTAGACATTTCTCTCAACGAGATCGACTCACCCGACAAGGCGTTTCGGGCGATCGACTCCTTAACTTCTCACCTTAGCTCGACCATCGAAGACTCGAAAAGGACGGTCCCCGCGTCGACCAATCAATTCGGGGTCCTTCCCTCGAGTCTCCGTCGACTGATAAGGTCAAAAAATCGCGCGGCAAAGCTTCACGATAGATACCCGACAGACGTTAATCGCGTTAGACTGCGTCACCTCCAAAGGGAGGTCAAAGAGCGCATAAAATCATTTAACAACGAAAAATGGGGCGACCTGCTAGCAGACCTCGAGCCTTCGAATACCGCTTACTAGCAGGTGGCGCGGGGTCTCAAAGCGGACTCCATCTCACCAATGCCCCCCCCTAATTTTACCGGATAACGCTACTCTCGCATTCGATGACACGGAGAAAGCCGAATATCTCGCGGACAGTCTAGAGAGCCAATACTCCCCGTCGAACACCCCCGCGGACCAAGACCACCTCCGAAAGGTGAACGCTGACGTGGCACTTAGGGCGTCGTTACCACCAGCGGGCGAACCGTTAGAACCCGTGACCACCGACGGGGTCACAAACATCATAAAAAACCTCAAAAAGAGGTCAGCTCCCGGTCCCGACGGGATTAACAATAAAATAATTAAAGCGCTTCCCGCTAATATTATCTGCCTGCTAGTGGCAATATTCAACACGCTCCTCTCCAGCTGCTCCTTCCCGGATGCCTGGAAGGGAGCGGACGTCATCGGGATCCCCAAACCGCACAAACCGCGGAACCTCCCCAGTAGCTATCGCCCAATCAGCCTCCTGAACTCCGTGGGCAAGGTATACGAAAGGATTATTCTTAGGCGACTAAAAGTACACGTCCTAGCTAACAAATTACTTCCCGACGAACAGTTCGGGTTAAGGAATACGCACTTCTGCGTTCTACAGGCCTTCCGCTTAACGGAACACATTCTTGCAGGGCTAACCCTGAAAAACCCCATCGGTACTGGTGCACTATTTTTCGATGTCGCAAAGGCATTCGACAAAGTCTGGCACAATGGTTTAATTTATAAACTTCACTCATAAACATACCAGACAGGCTCGTGCACATCATACGAGCCTTCTTGTCGAATCGCACTTTTCGATATCGAGTCGACGGCACGCGCTCCTCAAGCCGGCCGCTCCTAGCGGGTGTCCCCCAGGGCTCCGCCCTGACCCCCTCTTATTCTCACTTTACACAAGTGATGTTCCGAAAGATCCGCAGGTCAGTCTTGCGCTTTTCACAGACGATACCGCCCTATACTACTCAAACTTACACAAGGGCCGTATCACCATTCGTCTCCAAGCCGCAGCCAACCGCCTCGCCGAGTGGTTTCGGTTATGGAGAATCGAAATAAACCCGGATAAAAGTGCAGCAGTCTTCTTCTGGAGAGGCTGAGCCGACTCATTCTGCACCGCATCAGTACCTAGTCGTAGAAAGCTAGGACGTATCACGATTTTCGACCGACCCATTCCCTGGGTATAAACGGTCAAATACCTAGCATATAGCTATACCGCATATCAAAAATGCGAGAAATAAGGCCGCGTTCGTTATGAGCCGGCTTCACCCGCTCATCTGCGCCAAAAGCAAAATGTCCCTAAAACATAAACTCCTGTTATATATAAGTCCTGCGTAAGGCCAATTATGACCTACGCCAGCGTCGTCATCGCCCACGTAGCCGAAATCAAAATTAAACAACTTCAGGCGGTTCAAAACCGTTCCACTAGGATCGCAACCGGAGCAGAATCATACAAACGTTACATCGATCTGCACAGTGACTTACATCTCGTCACCATACCGGAATACCTAAAATCTATCTCACAGCGTTTCTTCGAGAAAGCGCTTTCGCACTCCAACCCGCTGGTCGTACGATCCGGTACCGAACCCGGAAACTACGAACCGTAGACCCCGTCACGTCCTCGACGACCCCACTTCATGGGGGAACCTAACGCCAGTCCGTATTCAACGGATCCCGGACCCACACACAGTGCAAACACCTCGTCGCGTCGCCCTCGCCTCCGAGCGCGACGCAATCTTCGCGACACCGCGTTCACTCGTTACACCCGCGTGTCAGGGCGGTTCTCACCGCCCACAGCTTCCGATTGATATGAAAACAGGTGACGTCCGTCAGAGGCTAGGTTCGCACACCGAAACCTCGGATGGTCATTAGTCATCACCATCCATTCTCCACTCGGGAGAATCACTCTATAGCTAGGGAACTGGCAACTTGGGTTGCATCATCAGATAGGTATGAGACCAAAGAGTAAAGCGACACGCTCAGTTTATGAGCGCTTTATGTAAAGAGAACCACAGTAGGCAAAACGGTTTATAACCAGCTCACGGACCCCTCAGTTCCGTGAGCCCTGTGTCCGATAAAGCTGTAAGAGCCGCATAGGCTAACAGCATAAACATCAACAGAATCTAGACGTAAGTTTTCTTACACGGACTTGACAGTTTAAATAGCCATCCGTTGGACATAACCATGTCCAACGGATGGCTATTGGAACAAGGTCAACGACCTTAGCTATCCGATGGACCACCCTCGTAAAAATGTAAAAACTAAGGAACTAAATATTTTATGTAACTTCATCATAATTCGTGTAGAACTGCATTTTCGTGAATCATTTTGATTTTATCCACTCGTCCACCTCTTCGTTGATTATATTATGCATGTGCAATAAGATCGGAAGAAGGGTCAGATGCAGTGTCAGGGACAAGGGACATACATACAATACACTCAGACCCGTTAACCAACAATTCGTGATACATAAATATTGTTCCTTGGCTTTTTTTGTCCTGCTTGTGTGATGCTGTTGGTCCTATGACCTATACAGCTTTATCGAATAAGACCCGCTGAGTTGTTCCTCGTTTGGGAATCGTACCCCCTACACTACACGGCCGTCAAAGTAATGCACTAGTACCTAGTACCTTTTATTGTATATAGATTCGAAGAGTTTATAATATTTTTTACTTATTTACTTTTTCTTTACTTACTGTATTTCATCGAGTCATTGTTAAATATAATATAATATCTTTGTCCGAGTAATTGATAAAAGTTTGTTTTTAAGTACATACTTGAAAAATTGCAAAATAAATGTGGTATAAATTGTAATTATAGTGGTATGGGAAATATGCACGTAACTTGGTATATAAATCATACTGCTAGGCATAAACCTAATCCCTGAGGGTGTTGGAACATAGTCCGTTGCGCGGCGGTCATATGTTCAATATATTTTTCTTTTATTTATTTCTTGGACATGCAGGTTTCCTCACAATAATTTCGCCACCGAGCACATGGTAAATCAGCTTAAAATGACATAACAAAATATAACTTACATTATTTAAAGATTTATTGTCTTTTGAATTTCCCGACGAACTCGTGCAATGAATTTCTGAAGATAAAACAGAACCTTTGATAAAACTTTAACTGAGTTCGGAAATAGTTCCAGACTGAAATGAATATTTAATAAGTTATAATAAAATTCTTAATACAATTATTAATTCTTTTGTTTGGTATCTTAACTCATCTAACTTAAATTTTAATTTTTAATAAATGTATTGATGGTGTCTCGAGTCCAATCAGCTGACCGAAACAATGTACACTATTACTGGATTGCGAATAATAAAATCGTCTAGATCAAATACTATTTATTTCACGAATTTTCATTCAAATAAAAGTTGAAAACAAAACTGATTCTACAGGTGTACGGATCTCGGGGATGTCCCCAGTACCCTTCCCCCACGGGGGCAACGGCTCTGGAGGAGATGGACACACTATCGGACCACCGGTACATTCGGTTCAACAAATCTACTACTCCAGAGCTCCCGGGTATCAGACGTCCAAGGCAAAGGTATTCCCCACTGTCAGCATGATGCACAAGATGGGCATTACAGGGCCTCAACAAAAAGGCGCTAGTAGAGGCGTCTATTGTCCATTCGTGGTTGGCACCTCCGTCTGGGCCAGTGGAGGTGGAAGCAGAGGTGGATTGGTTTCCTGACGCTTTGACACAAAATTTGCGTTTCTGGCATGTCGCACGCCAAGCTTCTATAGTGCATTAGGGCCAGCCGTCAATACGCCAGACATCGTAGAAAGCCACTCCAAAACGATGCGGTAAATGAACAACTGTATACGGCATACAGAGAACGGGTTTAAAACACTAAAGATGTCCACCCGAGTATCCAAGATCTGCTCACGAGAGGAGCCTCTGGAGAGTCCCAAACGAGGAACGTCTCCTCGGATCTCGATCACGGTTAGGGCCAAAATATTGCAGTGCCAGTGCATATACCGGCAATGACGCTTGGGCTCACTGAGTAACAAGGCACAGATACCGAGGTGACACGTTTATCGTAACCGGAGTTCGGCGCAGCCTGATTAAAGCTTCGGGGAAGGAAGAGGGCTCTGGGGCCAGATTGAATTCCGGGCCGCGCCTGGGTCTTGACTATCGAAGTGTTTGGGAACCTCCGTAGGCTCTTTGAAGTCTGTCTGGAGTCGAGTCAGTCCCCTACACAGCGGAAGACGGGCAGACTAGTCCTCCTCAAGAAGGCCGCCCTGTAGATTCTTCCTCTGCCTACCACCCAATTGTGTTGCTCAATGAGGTTGATAAGATATTTGAGCGGATGATTGCCGGTCTCCTGATTGAGCATTTCGGAGAGGTAGGTCCTGACTTGTCATTACAGCAGTCCGGGTTTCGAGTTGGCCACTCTACGATCAACGCTATCAATCGCGTTAAGGCTTACTCGGATGAGGTAGTACCAAGAGGCAGAGTGTTATTAGCGGTGTCTTTGGACATCGCTAACGCATTTAACACTGCCCGGAACTTTTATTGAGGAGGCACTGAAGTTCCATCGCGTGCCTCCCTACCTCAGCTGAATTGTTGGGGACTACCTCTCAGCGAGAAATATTATGTACTTTGGCCGGGAAGGCCATCTTCTTCGGAGGGAAACATCGTGCGGTGTTCCACAGGGTTCTGTCCTAGGACTTCTTCTGTGGAATATCGGCTACAATTGAGTTCTGCAGGGCAACTTCCTCCCGGGCATGTGTATAACCTGTTATGCAAATGACGCTCTTGTCACGGCCCGGGGAAGACCTATACGGAGGATGCCCATCCTGCCACTGTATCCGTGGCACAGACACCACCGGAGTCGCACATTATTGTTAGTGATGTCCGAATCGAGGTTGGATCCAACATGTGGTATCTTGGTCTCATCCTCGACAGCCCCTGGAACTTCCGTGAGCATTTTGCGAATGGGAACAACTACCGCCTTAAAGCGGCTGCTACCCGACCTAGGGGGGCCTGATGCGAGTTTACAGACGCATTTACATAGTGGTGGTGCCGTCCATGGCCCTATATGGGGCGCCCATTTGAGTAAAGGCCCTTACTGAGAGGACCATCGCTTTCTTGAGAAGACCTCAGATGGCGACGGTAGTCGGGTTCATTCGAAGTTACCTCGCCATCTCTTACGAGGCGGCGTGTATACTGGCGGGGCTCGGGGAGTGCAGCCATTTACCACTGGGCTTGGAGCTTCGACTCCGGGGAGAATGGCTCTCACCAAGGGAGTGGGAATTACGGAGGTTCCACGCTCGACACTCATTGCTTCATAATTGGAAGAAAAGACTGTCCCATCCTAGGGCATGCAGCAGGACTGTCGAGGCTGTTCGTCCGATCCTTGAAGGCTAGATGAACAGGTGGCATGGCTCACTGACCTTCCGGCTGGTGCAGGTGCTATCGGAGCACGCATGCTTCGGTTAGTACCTGGGCCGCATAGCTGGAAGAGAGTCGACAACTATGTGTCACCATTGTGGATGGCACAAGGACACGGCGCAGCATACGAGTGTTCAGCTTGGGCTGAACTGCGCCGAGATTTCGCCGCAACAGTAGGAGTCTTAATTTTGGAATGGTTTCTGAATTACTAAATCAGAAAAAAGAATTCTTATTTTGTCTCTAAAGAAAAAATATGTGAAGGAGGATCTGTAAAGAATAAGTTCTCATAAAATATACAAAAGCCTCCATAAATGGATTGTTAAGATTGTTTCTATTTGTAGTATTCGATGAGAGACGCATATCATTGCGTTCGCCACAAGTTCGTTTGTTCCAGATTTTTTGGCGCTTTGCCACACGAGCACAATATTTATGGTACAACTAGGGACTCAATATCAGTTTCATTTCTCAGTTAAATTCAGTTATTAGAATGTAAAACGTTGCTACGTACAGAACTTTTACATTAACTTTTTATAACTTGGTAAACTAAATGCGAAACAAGAGTTAAATTTATAATAAAAAACTATAGTAATTTTTTGTTTAGAATCTGACTAGTGTGTGAGTGATACCGTGTTGGTATTACCCTACTAAATGTTTTAAGCGTAATATTTTATATCTTCCAGTAGATTATAAGTTGATACAGTAATACGAATATAATATATGTACACACGACATATGACACTAACACTACTACAAAACATGTAAATGTAACCAGGGAGTATGTGGTAATATAGAAGTAAATATATAACATGAAAAATTCCTTCACCGGCTCTCGTTTGAACAGTTCAGTCCCTGCCAAAAGAAAGAAGCCGGTTACTGGCTCTCATCCAGGGCCTCATGCTCAGCCTTGGGCTCACTGTACACTGCTCACTACAATAAAGGGAGCTTCTTGATTACTTGTCTCTGCAATGCAAAATATGCAAATTTTACTAAACTGGACTGGAGCCAAGTAGCTGACTTTATTGTAATATACAACTATAAAATTGTGTACCGAGTTAATTACCCTCGAATTCGAGCACAATCAGAGTAAATATTATAAACATAGCGGCGGATCTATATACATAAGTACCTATTTACTATTTTCACGAGTATTCTACATAAAACATGAGATGAAGACACGAGAGGACATGAGATAAGATATCTATATGCATCATTAACAAAAAATTCAAAGTGCATATGCGTTGCTGCCCCTGAGGGCTAACACAGACCGCCTGTTTAACTGTAACTGGTTCCCTGCGTACCTACACTCACCATACGAAATACACTATACTGTGTTGCACAGTGCCAGTTTGGTATTCTGTGGCATGGTCATTCCATGACTAGCTGAAGCAAAGCTTGACTATTGTAGAAACAGTAGTAATGAGGAAATAAATAATTAATAGCGCGGTTGTCACTGGCAACAATGGCTATGAATTGTTAATTTTTTTATTAAAGTGTTTGTTATTAATATCCCATAAATTTAGTATTGAATCTACGATAAACGCGTGATTTAATAAAGTCCGAATAATACTTTTCAAAAACGAAAGATCCTTTTAAGAATAAATGATACTTTGTCTAGTGCTATCCTTTGTACAGTGGACTAATATTAATAATATTTATATATATTATTATTATTATTTATATATATTATATTATTTTATTTTATATTATTAATATTTGTAGATTAGTTTAGCGCCACTGTGTTTTGTTTGACGAAACAAAGAAATCAGAGACTTACTACGAGGCATTTCTTCTTCGAAAAAGCATATCTACATTTTTGTTTTTACTTTCATAGAATAGGTGGCAAACAAGCCTGCAGCTCACGTGATGGTAAGTGATTACCGCCGCGCATGGAGATCCTCAACGTTAGAGGAGTTGCAGATGTCCTGCCAGCCTTTAAGTTTCCTTTAAGTGGAGGTTTCATGGGTAACAGGATTAATTTGTCATAATATGAACAGAGTGCTCGTTCGTCAACATTAATATAATAAAAGACAAACAATTGTTGTAATGCATTTACATAATTTAATAAAGGTCTAATCTTTTACCATCTATTGTATAATTTCATGAAAAGTGTACCTAACACTCGTTAAAAATATCTAACAAGATATTACAATAAAAAATGTTTTCGGACGATTCGTCAATTTCCATAAATATTTTGAAAGTGCGAATGAGATTAATTGACAAGAAAATCGTGACTTTTCAGGCAATGCTACAATCAAATACTTAGTCAATCTTTTCTTGAAGATTTCCGGAGGACTAAGAAATCCTTCATGAAGGACGCCTTTAAATTATTATTTAATATATAATAAAAACTATTAAATAAAACATATAATAAAAACATGAGTTTGATCTTTAAAGGGCTCATTCACGACTTAGGTGATTAGCAACAAGATTATAGATAATATTACTAATGTGTAACGGCTTAAAACGTGTAAAAACAAACCAAATAACCTGGTTTGGTTAGTACTACGGAAAATGATTAAGCGGAACAAAGTTTTAACGACTAAACATTAAATTTTACTAATGATGAGGGTTTACAGTAAAATATCCTTAGCTCATGTTCACCAGATGGGTTCGTTAAAAATGTTTTAAATATTTTTACCTTTAACATTTGTTTTGAGGAAGTAAATTAAAAGACGCAATTTTTAAATGGAGTAAACTACGGTTTTTGTTGGGTAAACCAAGCTTGACCATCTGAATTGCGCGAATTACTGATGTGATTTGGAGGCTTATGTCTATAAGAGACTGTTTCGCATTCGACTTCTGAGTGCATTGTTTAGGAGGAGGGGTGTAATTTCTCCCCTGAAGAGGAGCTGCCAGTGGAACGCCCGCATTGATGCGTGCACATGTGTTCTATTATGTCGCATTAAACGATTTGTGACATTCGATACGAATCATTTATTGTTGATATTACATATAAATTATATTATAAAAAGTCAATAGATATCAGTGTGGCTTTCAATAATTTGATTGAATTATGAAATTGTTTATTTGACGTTGTGTAATATCAGACAATTAGTCTACTTGCTAGACTTGGCCAGGATCAGGCATAGACTTTTTTCACATAATGTATGCTCTGATTTTCTTACCTTTTAGCTTTTTTTTACTTTTTTGGGACATAATACATCTATGCAATATGTATTCGTAAACTAAAATACCACACCAAAGCACAAAATAAAATTTTGCATTCTTGGTAAAATCAAATTGGTGGAGTTATTGTGTAAGGTTGATGACTGGGAAACCCACGCGCCGTGTAGAAATAACTTTTTAAGCTTACCCCCTGGCACTCGGAGAAATTTTTAATATGTCCTACTCCTAAATAACTTTTATAAACAGTAGATATATTTATCTTTCTAGGTCAATTTTATATGGGTGCGAGCGCCTTCAAGGTAAATTAAGAATCATGCTGTTGTGAAGAAGTACGTAAATTTAACCTTTAAAATTACTTTTAAATAATGCAATACAATATTTAAAAAATATACATTAATTGTCGCCTCAGCGACGACAACGGAGTAGTTTGCTTACTTTGTAATGTTGCAGTCGTCACAAATCAATGAGTGCTCGTTTGCCACCCCAACGATATAAAAAATGTAAACAAAAATAATTACATCGAGCTAAAAGCAAGTTGAATTATTTTATTTTTATAGGCTTTCAACAGCTCCGTTTAAATATATTAATAAATACGTTATTTCCATCATTTGTAAATTCTTTTGACTACTATTCTCTATTTATCTACTACTCGCCAATCTCCTTTAGAGATATGCATGAATATGTTGGGTCAAATATATTCTAGATGAAATGTATAAGGATGTTGGAACCTTTCATATAAATATAAATACATATATATGTATGCTTAATAGAAGAAAATAAATCACAGTACAAATCTCAATATGTTATATATACCCCGATCCCGAAATTATATATATATATATATATATATATATATATATATATATATATATATATATATATATATATATATATATATAATGGGTCGGGGAATTTTGATGTCAAAGATGATGCTCGCTCTGGTCGACTTGTTACAGATAAAATCGATACAATTTCTGAAAAACTGGAGCAAGATCGGCATATTAGTAGTTAGTGGCCCATTTGAGAAAGTCTGGACATACAAAAAGAGTCATGTTTAGCATCCTACCCATGGGTGCGGATTTTATTTTCAATCGATGATCCCATCGCCGTTGCCGATTCTGTCTCCAAATTCAAGGGATGGAATTCTTCATTTCATTCTCAATGGAGCCCATCAGGGGCAGATTCCAGCCTTGGTTTGGTCGCTCCTGTAAAATATGTTACGCTATAAGCAGGAATGTTAACGGGCTTGGGCAGATGCATCGGCGTCACGGGATGCAAGATCCGTTTTGTTTAAAAAACGTAGTAAGTACAACTCTGCCTCAAGGACCTTTAAAAGAGTTATTGCAGAAGGAAAGGCTATGTACATTGTCAAAACTGGCGATAAACTAATTCGTCTCTCTTCGGGAACCCTTGATGGGTTTTGGTTAGAATTTCTATCAGACATCTCTTTCATCTCTGCACAAAGGAGACGACACGCTGGCACATGACGCAAAGGAGAAAGTCGATTTCTAAGGCTGTCTTTTTGCACTCAACTCGACTCCCCGACAAGGGGAACTCACCGCCGACCATCTACCGGTATGAGGGCTCCATGTCAGATGTTCGATTTCTGCAGACGTCAGTGCGCAAAACACTTCTCCCCCTGGACATCCACAAGTCGAGTGGACCTGATGGTATCCCTCCAATTGTGCTTAGGACGTATGCTCCAGAGTTGGCACTGGTTCTTAAGCGTCTTTTTCATACATTTTTCGTACATCTACTCTTTAGGTGAGTATTAGAGACTTAGACGTAAAACAGCTTTAGTGCATCTGATCCCGAAAAATGGGGATCACTCAGATCCGTCCAACAACAGGCCTACAGCTATTACCCCCTTGTTTTCGAAAATAATGGAATCCATTGTAAACTGCCAGCATATGAGGAACCTAGAAGAACACGAGCTGGTTAACGACCACCAATACGGCATCCGTTTGGGTTGCTCAGCTGGTGACCTTCTGGTCTATTTGAGTCATCAATGGGCGGTCGAGTCCAAGGGAGAGGTCTTGGTGGTTAGTCTGAACATAGCGAAGGCCTTCGATCGGATTTGGCACAAAGCGCTTCTTTTGAAGCTTCTTTCCTATGGAAATCCCAAGAAATTATGCAAATGGGTCACCAGAGAAAACATCAATGAGTGCTGGAACAAACTTGCGTCTGAGATCGAGATTTTCTTCAAGAAAGTCCCAGATTGGGGTTGATAAAATCTAGTCCAATTTAACCTCACGAAGATAAATTTGCATGTTTACCTCTGAAATGAATCTCTTTGTCTCCTTATTTTGAAAACACTCCCTTTTCTACCTCAGCGTAGTATCGTAATCCTTGGCGTTGACATATTGAGCGACGTTCAGTTCCGCGGTCACTTGGAGGATATTGCCTAATTTGCCTCTAAAAACTAGGCTTGTTTAATAGAGCGAGACAGTATTTCATTTTGGCCCACTGTGTGCAACTTTACAAAGCGCAAGTTCAGCCTCATATGAAATACTGTTCTCATCTCTGGACAGGGGCACCCCTGTACCACCTTCTTCCGCTTGACCGCATTCAACGGAGAGCGGTTAGAGTCGTTGATGACCACGTACTTTCGGATTCACTAGCGTTACGAAGAGATATTGCATCTCTGAGCATTTTTTTCGATATTTACCATTGGGATTTTCCTGAGGAGTTGTTCGGATTAATTGCGGCCGCTTAGTTTAAACATCGTATATCACGACAGATTTCAAAATTTCATCCCCATCATCACGAATGTTGGCAATCCACCACTGAGCGCTTTACGCGAAATTTCCTGCCACGCACTGTGTAGAATCAGCTTTCGTCGTCGGTGTTTCCGAACTGATTCAACCTAGGGAAAAGAGCCTACAGCTTTTTTAAAAGCTGTCTACGCTTTTGTGACTCCTCCGGCGCGTGGGCGGTGGTAATCACTTACCATCAGGTGGGCTGCTTGCTCTTTTACCACCTATTCAACAAAAAATATGTAGATATTTGGGTATATACGTATGTACGTATATATATATATAAATATATATATATATATATATATATATATATATATATATATATATATATATATATACATTTAAATATATTATATATATAAAATAATAGTAATATCAACCTAAACCAGATATTAATTGAACACCATTTGGCACATATTATGATTAGAAGTACTTCCTCTATTAACCTTTTTTTTAATACATTATTCCTGTTACGAATAGTAACCAAGACATCCATTGTGTAGACAACCTGACAATCTTATTGATTGATGGATATTAAGTTCGGCCAACATAATATGAATGCGATAATCAAAATTCATATTATTTAGGTTAAGGGAGCCTGTGCACCTAATTATGAATAAAAATATTCACATTTTATGTAAAAATAATAAAATAATCATAATCAAAGAAAATACAATTATTAAATAAAGTTAACTTTGTATTTACCGAAAGATGCCTTATGCGTGGTTGAAATATATCATATGAATTATCCATTTAGATACCAACTAAATAAATTA
The DNA here is from genome assembly GCA_029286865.1 of Teinopalpus imperialis. Lineage (NCBI taxonomy): Eukaryota > Metazoa > Arthropoda > Insecta > Lepidoptera > Papilionidae > Teinopalpus > Teinopalpus imperialis. The sequence continues at coordinate 2,061,552 of JAGSMU010000037.1, read as the reverse complement.
TAAATAGTAATATATATTAAAAGAAAGAATAAAAAAGAAAGTATTACATAAATCCCCATCACGGAGATATATTAGTTTATTGAAAAGATTATATCAGTTTACCGAAAGCATATCGCAAATTTATCCATTGAAGCTTTGTTAAAGAGCGTTAGTATTTTATACTATTTATTTTAAGAGGATTGAATGAAGTGTACAAAATATTTTTTGGCGGCCGCAAATTCGGTTTGGCAAAACAGCGCTAACTCGAGGGCTTTACAGCTTCACTGAGTTGAAAGGCAGCCGAGACTTTAGCGTGCTCAGCTGAAACCTTTATGTGAGTAATTAGCACAAGGGATTGCACTGTTACAATACGTGCGAGAGTAATTGACTGGGGGTGCCCGACAGGGTGGAACTTCTTAGACATTAGCTCGTTACTAATTATAGCTTACGACAGGCACATTTACTCCTATGGAGAACACGTTTCTAATAGTAATTGTGAAAAACCAACCCCTAATGTAGCGATATTGTAATAGAAATTACCTGAGGCGCCCATTACATTTACGACCACGTACATTTGTAGGGGTATGATGGTGCTGTACCACGAGTGTGGTGTGTGTTCCGACGGAATATGAAAATAACCGCATCGTCCGTGTCATCGGTGAAATGCTTCGGTCTTTTTGCACGTGAACATTCTGTTGCAATGAACTGAACATGCAATGTGACACTTAGTAGGGCTTAGTAGAACGCCGAATTCTGTACTTGAATTTGACATTCGATATACATTCGACATGCTTAACTATAGTGGAAATCAGTAAATCCATTTGATTGATTTTCATTACGCACCGCCAGCCTTGTGTATATATTTATTTTGGATAACGCAGCGGATATAGGCCATTAGCAAAGACGATAATCAATATATCATATCAATATACACTCGTGAGCAAAAACAATCGACTCAAGCGTAATGCACGAGGTTGAAATTATTTAAAAACATAAATGAGCCCTGAATTATAATGTTCTATATTTTCTGTATGTTTTTCAAATACTATCTTTTCCAAGAATACGACCCAAAAACAGGTTGTTATTGCAAATCACCAAAGTGCCCTGTTTATATTAGGGCTAATTAGGAATTACCCAATAAAAGTTCCCTTATCAGTTATCTTAAACGTCAACCGGTACGCTGATCCCTTACTATTAAACACAAACATTGCCTTAAAATGGATACATCTATTGAAGTAGTGGCTCAAGTGGTTGCCCTATCTGAACAAGGCCAGACTCAGCAAGAAGTAACTCGCGTGTTAAACATGAGCCTGTCTGCTGTATCCACAGTTTACGGGAGATATCAGGAGACTGCTAGCCTTAATCGAAGAAGCGGATCCGGCAAAAGAAGGTGCACATCAGAGAGGATGACCGATTCATCGTCAGTACTTCGCTCAGGAATAGGGCCCTCTCTGGCGTTCAAATCCAACAGAAGCTCAGAGAAACGCGAGGAGTGGCTGTACGCGACAGTCAGAGGAAGACTAAGGGTGGCTAACCTGTCTCTAAAAAGACCGGCTACGCTTCGCAAGAGAATACGTGAGAACTAGATGGATGAACAGTGAAGCTCTGTGCTCTTCTCAGATGAAAGCAGCGTGTCTTCATGCATGGGCACGCGCGTCTATAGACGACCTGGAGAGTGATTCACCCAGTGCTGCAATGATAAAAACGTGTTATTTGGAGGAGCTTCCTGGATGGTGTGGCAGGGCATTTTAATGCAGGCAAATGGAATCGAGTTGATTTTCATTGAGAGTAGCGGCAAATTTGCAGGTTTGACGGCGAACCGACATATCGAAGAAATATCAGGGGGTCATGTCATTCCTTACACCAGCTTTGTCGGTGAAAACTTTGTGCTAATGCAGGACAATGCCCGTCCACTTACTGCAGCATCAGAGTAAATTCGGACTAGATGTTCTGTACCAGCTACGAGATCGGAGCTTTAAGCCACCCTCGCTGCAGAATGGAATGGCATTTCTCAAGAAATAGTGAAAAATCTGGTCTATAGAAAACCGAATAGGGACGAATTTCGTGTAAATATTTTTTATTATTACCAAAAAGAATTTATTAATACGAATGTCATCTCATTTTTAAACTTAAACCTTCTCCTTTAATCTACTATAGTCAAAAAATAAATCTGAGCAACAGATTTTAAACGAGAATATTTTGAGCACAAGCATACCACGTGACTCGATTTTTTTGCTGATATAATAATTTTCAATTAATACAAAGGTTTGTAGTGTCTCAATATTTCTAAGGATTTAATTCTCATAAATCAGCGGGTACATACAAACGATATAAATCATTCGAATCGCAATAGATTCCTAAATCAGTTGATATGCAAGCCGAAGATATTGAATAAGTAATAAGGAATATGTATATAATGGGACAAACTCCAAATCTTCCCTAGGGAAAAGATTGTCAAATATCTAGATGTTATATGTGTGTAACATGTGTATTGTGGTCCATCAAATAACTTTTTACTAGGAAGGATGACATTTTACGCCGGGAAAGGTATATTTTGGTTGCATCTATCTCAACTCTGCGTTTCCGGAATCAGTTTCATAGGATTTCGGCAGCAGATTAAAGGAGGTTGAATATATTTTTAGTACAGTTACGCAGTGTGACAGCATCGCGAAAAATGTACCTAAATCTGCAACTCCGACTCTAACCAACCTTGGTTAAAAAGACTACCTAATTTCAACAGATCCTAGTGCCGATGTCATTTGTAAACTTTGGGGATATACTTAATAATTAGATATAACTAAGCAAGACTAAAAGTTCAAAAGGGTTGCCCGACACTAAATAATACACAATAACATGTTAATGCTTCTAGGATAACGACTCCTTCCGACCGCTTTAATTCCCCAAGGGGAAAAGGAGGGCGTTTCGGTGCTCCATCCATCGTTAACACTATTAAGTATCCACTATAATAACACAAACGTACGTCAAATATAGAGCTAGCGCGCTGAACTGTGTAGTTTAGAACAGTTACACTGAGCTACAATAAAAGGTACTCACGCAATGAGACCGACGCAAGACACGGTTGTCGGTCAATTGACTCTTGATGATGATAATTAAGTCGAGGAGTAATCTGTAATAAGACCATTAATTTAACTTAGACAAATACGGGTTCCAAACGCGTCGTGTTACAGCATCAATGTTTCAAGTCCGCTGTATGATCAATTACGCGAGTTTTAATTAATATTTTTGGTCATCCTATAGAGAATGACTAGATGATATGCTCTAGCTTAGCGGACAGATGTTACTTGCTTATTTCAGATCCCTCGTGCTCTTTGTGTTGAGATTCAACATTTAATAACTATTAGTATTTCATTTTGCCAGTATGAGATAAGGTGTTATTACTTTTATTATACATTATATAATAAATAATATAATTATATAACAAACTTACAGTTTTGAACTCATTATAGACCACTCTATAGTACCGCGGCGATCCTGTTACAACATTTAACAAGTTCATCTCGGTAATTGTGGCAGTTGTGTTACACAAGTCACTTCTCTCGTCCCCTTTTTACCACTGAGCATTCATTTATTGCATTTGGGCAAAGCTTCTTTCTCGTCTTTTTAAATTCTTACAGTAATTAATTGGAATAAATTGCCTGCCTCAATCTTTCCGTACGAATATTACGTTATAGAAGAATATTAGAGATACAAAATGTATAATAAAATGCGGATTCAATGACTAGATAACAACTTAACAACGGGGATTATAGTCAAGTAAGTATTATGTATTAAACTATGGTGATATGTATTAAGTAACTTATTAAATATTCTACTTATTTCATTTTCATTTTTAATTTCAATTCCAAATTCCATTAAGCAAATATCATACCGTTCATTATCCTATACATTCATATATTGATATAGAGCAAAATTGTAATGTTAAAATGAAATATTTTAAATGTATATACGTTTAACGAGGTATTAAGTTACATAAAGCGATAATCGTGTTATATAAAAATATAAAAAGCAGTGTTTACTTTCAAGTAATTTTCGTAAAAGCTTAATCTTCTATGGAGATTTATTAATCTTATTTTACATAGATAACTATTACTTTCCGATAAAATGGTAATGAACGTAGAAGAATAACAATTAAAGATTTATAAATTATAAAAGTAACTCTTAAAATTTGCTTTCTTTTTCCTAAAATACTTTCCGCTTATATTTTCCGAAAGCAATATTACAGTAAACCAGGGTAGAATTACAAGAGATCTTGAGAGTTGAGTTGGAAATTTTTCAGGCGGTCATCTACAAAGACCGAAGTAAATAAATTGCGACCGCACAACCTTTTAAAGAGTGTCAGTTCCAGACTCTTTTTGAAAGGTAAGTATGTCATAGTATGTACATATGTAAGCTAATATTAACGTAATAGAAATGTACGCCGTTCAGTTTTACAACAAAAACATTACAAGTTTGTAGCAGTGAATAAGTAGATTTTCTCCTTATTTTTTAATTAGTTATATTTTTTAATGGTTGATTTTTTTGTATGTGTTTTTTTGTATTTCTTTTCTATGTGTAATGTATATATGTACGGAGTCGTGTCTGTATAGACGATGGTCGTGTTAGTCTGGCCTAACTGTTTAACCTAACTAATATCTATTATACGTCTCTAAGGTGCGCGATAATGCGTATCAACACTAATGAATTTCATATTATATTACTCAATACCATTTCAGTTATCCATCCTGATTTTTATCCACAATAATTTTTTTGAAATACCAGTAGATATTTCGATCTCCAAATAACCAATTGCTATCCAATCTACACCCATCAGTGCGCTTTAATGAATCTGATACAAGTAGCATAACGCACCCAATTAAAAACAAACCCGTATAATTCACACACCTTTTGAAAAAGTTAATATTCAAAATATCGGGCTTGTTTTAAATGAATATTTAGTGGTATCCCGTATATACAAATAACTTAGGTAGTAATTAACAAGATTTGAAACTACAGTAGAAGACTCTAGATTCGGTATTGCAAATACTTCAGGCCATTTTGTGAAGCAATTCATGACAAGAATGAAATAAAGTTTCAATACTTTCTGCTTCTGGTTCGAGGCTCTTTTACTGTGGCGTAAATTCCATATTTACCAGGTCTTGTCTGCAATGCAAACAATAAAAGCAATGCCTTAACTTTTTGTTACGAAATGTCCGCCAGGAGTAGTCAAATGTAAGTTGGTATCTTTTCCCGTTGGTTTTTCCTATTTCCTCAAAATGTTTGTAAAAATTCCTATGTTTGTCGTTCCCATGTGATGGGAGTGAGGCTTCAGCCAGCAGTAAGCAAGTAGATGCCTCTGTTATATCGCGAACTCTTGATGTACGTACCTTTTGTTTGAGGTCCCCGATACTTATTTCACTATCAGACCCTAAGCGGAACCCGCCGGACAGTTTCCACTTCTTGCACAGTCTTACAATGCTGAAGGCATACTGATGATCTTATTTCTGCATCTATAATGCCATTGATGAAGGACTTTATTGACGGCATCCTAATGGTTTAGCCCATCAGCCTTTTAATTTAAAGATACCACTGCTGCAGTGCTACACCACTGTATTCAATAAGGCGTTCACCTGATCTTACCTCCAGAGTCTCAACTACTACCGCGTAGCCTTCCTCAGAAATGGCAATGACCCTTTACAAAGAGTAATAATAAGCGCAGTGAAACGTTATACGAGTACGCTAGCTTTCACATTTTGAACTTTTATTTTTAAGCAAGGTTTTTAAATAGTTCACCACTGATTTGATCTTAATCAAGTTGCCCTTCAATAGTTTTATAAAGGTCGCAATCTCTACGCCCTCTGTATTTAATTCAGAGATTATTTGCTTCTGTTGAGTTGCATGTTGATGAAGATTGAACATTACTTTGATTTATGTGTTTTAATTATAATATTACACTAGGAGAGAGCAACCCCAACTACGAAGTCTTAATTATTGTAAAGTTTTCAAATTAAAAAAAAAACTACTAAAATTCTTTTTCTCCGTCGAAAGGTACGTATTAGAAAGGAGTATATAAATAAAGGAGAATATGTTTCAAATATATATCTGATTACAGTTTCATGAAAACCTTATGAAGGTATCAAGTTAGTTTTTAAATACTTTATTTCAAAATGACCCATAATCTATATAAATCGGCACATGTCTATCGGAGACAGCTAGATAGAAAAATGGCGCATGGCGTGCGAATAGAAACGCCGGAAATAAGGTATCGGCTAACCGTCACTAGTCAAATAAAATATATTGCAAGGCATTTTATTTTAGTAGCTATAATACTTTTAAAGGGTAAAGTTGTTTTTTTTTCTACTCTAAAATGGCAATTTCTTGTTTTGTGTTTGTGAAATTATCGTGGTTATTACGGAAGCCGATGTGAATAAATAATCATTCCAAAATCCTAGATGGTGGAATTAGGTTTTTCCAAAAATAGGTATGTGACATTATGAACCCCTGGTATTCGAGGGTGGCGGCAAAAATATGGCATAGGCTTAGGAATCTGTGTTCAATTAGGACAAAACCCAATTTTAGGAGACGAATGTAATTCAAAGTAAAGGACGTAATTTCTTTATAAATAACAATACTTTTCGTTCCGTTCTACGGAGTTTTCTACACTGACTTCGATATCTTATCTCTAAATTGACCTCTTCAAAGATCAATGATTTTTAAAGAACGTTTTTATTCAATTTTAAGCTTTTTTACTTCTTACGTCTGACCTTCACAGTTTAATTACTAAGAAAGCCCGTAGCTACGGAAGGCAATATTTGTGTGATATCGATATTTATATTTTTTATGTAATAGATTAAGTGGCAAATGAGCAAACAACTCATCTGATGATCAGTGATCACTGCTGCCCACGAACATTCATAATACCAGAGGAGTCACAGATACGGTTCCGACACACATGCTTGGGGAACACCAGCATTAACTGGTTTGGAGTCGGGACATGCACCATTGACTATGACCGTGATCCTACGTTTTATAAAACTGGTGATCCACTTGCATAATGCCGACAAGGGAAGCCCATAGCGCATGGGAAGAAAGCTTCGAAAGAAGCGCTTAGTGGCATATCCGATCGAAGGCCTTCGCTACGTCCTGACTAACCACCAAGGCCTCTCTATTGGTCTCGCCTGCACTATTTGATGTGTCAAATAGACCAGAAGGTCACTTGAGGGACGCTGAAGGAAGCCGTACTGGAGATTAGTAATCAGCTGGTTCTCCACTAGATATCTCATACAATGGATTATATTAAATAAAATTTTTCTTCATTGCTTTTAAAGATATAAAAAAATTAATGTGAATGCAAATTCAAGACTCTTTACATTTTTTTAGTTGTTAGCTAAACCTGTAATAACAATAAGCAGCCTTTGTATAGGACAATTAGTATTTAACTCTGAAACAAACTACCTATTCAACTTTGCGAGAGGTATGATGCCTATTTTCATTAATTATTGCCTAAGATAATAATGCATTATTCAAGTAGATTTATACAAAACACTTTTGAATAGTCAAGATAGCTAAAAGAACCACCGCTTCAGAAGACAGCTGCTAGCCAGAGGCAAGAGCAAGACAAAATGTCCAAAAGTTGTTTAACACAGAGCTTAAATCCATATTTTTCACACAAATATTCTGTTTTTAACCAAAATTTTAAATCTGTTTAATGGCAAATCTGTTATTATTTTCGGAATTTTATTAAATATGCGTATGCTAGTGCCCACGAACGATTACTGTACCTTTTTTAAACGAAAAATAGGTGTCACTTGTTTGTTTTTCTTTCTTGTATTGATAGCGTATATATCAGCTTTTGTACAATATTTTTGTAAATTCTTACGTATAAACAATATGGTATCATAAATGTATTGAGAGTAACCATTAATATTCTCATTTCCTAAAAAAAATCCCTTAGATTTTAGATTTTAGATTATAAATAATACAAAAAGCTTTCTAGCTTTTTTGTAAAATAAATAATATTTCATCTCAACATTATACGTAGGTGTATCTAAAGAGACAAACATAATTACAGTTAACTAACTTAATTATACTTTTGATAAGTATTACATATTCCAGGAATATTACTTCGCATATTATTATACTTGTCATACTGATAACATAGCTTTTGCATCATTTACTATGTTTTAAATAATATGCTACTTAATTTATAACATGTGCCTTCATTAAACTACTAGGGCGCATACTTTACCAAATTGCTTGTAAAGCGGTACATTTAGTACATATGGATATGGCGAATGCCTACGTTACCCATTTTCAAATAGAGCTGATTGAAACGTTCATTAATTAATTTGGTTTAGTAGCACAGAATACCCAATTACAGAGGCATAGCGTAAATAAACGTATTTTGATTTTGGAATCGGAATAATAGAAAACTAAAACAATTTTTCCAAATGGTTCAAATAAAACGGTTGTTATTTGATACATCAAATAATTTGAGAGATATTGAAGAAAATATACAAAATTTGAATATCCCTTTATTTCCGAAACAACTGAGCCTTAAATAAAAAAGTCTTTTTCTTTAACTTGAGGTTGCTATTTTCACAAAAGCATTGCGAAAATATAGATGAATTTATATCCATCTGAAATCGTCACGCGTCAAAGTTTGTCAAATCATTATTTTCGTTCACTTTGATGCTGACTGCTCTAAATGAGTAGACTTATTGCTTTTATTATTTTTCTTTTCTCTCTATTTTGCCCATGTTGTGTGCTTGTCAAATAATTACGTTTTCTTTCTTCTTTTTTTCTTTTTAATTATGTTGAGTTATTTTTGCGTAACATTTCTTAGGAAGTAATCAGATTTATACAGTGTACGTAACTGGACTACGATAAGAAGTTTATCATACTTATATAAATTTATGCATAATTATGGACACATTTTATTAAATACGTACTTTAGTTGTGATATTCAGTCAAGTTTAATAACGACCTTATATGATTATTATGCTGTCTAAATGTAGAGTATCGATCGCCTTCAAAGTAACTTTAATATGTTATAGTTAGAAACACACTAGTCAACGGGAATTTCTGAAAACAAGGTTTAAACATTAAGTCCAAAAAATAATTATCATTGTAAATTAATAAATTAATATTTTATTGATGTTTATGATTACAAATAATATAATTATAATACTTACGGTATTATTATTTTTTGTTTTCGAAGCCCAATACATTTAATTTTAAGTCCTAAAGTATGGGATAAAGAAGTATGGGTATATTACATATATGTATATAGTATGTCTCGCGATACTGCAACTGAAACTTTTCCTACCTTATTGCACATGTATAACATCTGCGCAATTCCAATCATCTATTCTATATATGTATATTTATATATATATATATATATATATATATATATATATATATATATATATATATATATATATATATATGACGGAATGCACTTTTGTTTATATCCGCCTGATTGATTGTTCCGAATACTCTCAATATAATCCACCAAAACATCAACCACCCAAAAGCCTAAAAATCTTATATTTGACCCTCGCAGCTCTTAATTAACTTCATCGAAAATAATAATTTAAAGAATCCTTATAAATAATAATAGAGATTATTGGCATTTAATCGGTATTGCTGAAATATTTGTAAATGAATTCGTGCTTTAATGCTGATCGGATTATATCCGCTGCACAAGGATTTATTTAATATTAGGTATTATATGAAATCAGCGTTTGTCGGACTGGTCACTTTGATCTCAAATGATCTGGCGTTTGGTTAGGTATTCCAAATTCAAATGTATTTCAATTTTAGGCTTGTGAACTTGTTTCGAATTTAGTGATTATTAGTTTTCGTGACATTTGTTTTTTCTTTGACAAACAAGCAAGCATTGAGTGCTTCGTTATATTACTCAACCGTCAAAATAACCATGGAATTTTGAATCGTATCCTTACTTGTGATGAAAAAATGGATACTGTACGATAATCGGAAATGCTCATTACAGTGGTTAAACCCAGGAAAACAGGCCGATTCCTGCCCCAAGCGAATGTTGACTCAGAAAAAGGTACTTGTGAGTGTATCGTAGCTGGTGGCACTACAGCTTTTTAAGCCCTGGCCAGACGAGTACGGAAGATCTATATTATAAACAATTGCAAACCATGATGGAAAAGCTAGCCGTTAAACAACCGAGACTGGTCAATCGCTCTAGCCCACTGCTGCTTCATGACAACGCTAGACCCCATACTTCACGAATGTCGCTAAGTTAGAGGAACTGCGATTGGAATGTCTACAATGAAATGGTGGGTATCACCATATTCCCCGGGCCTTGCCCCTACAGATTACCCCTTTTTCAGAACTTTTTTATCTTACAAGGAAAAAAATTAAATACGAGGAGGCAGCCTGCTTCTTTTTGCTTTCAAAGATTTTATTGATTCCCAAATTTTTTCCACAAATTAACCAATGCCCAAATGCATGGATAATATTGGTACATACTTCGAATGATTAAATATATAATTTCATAAAAATATGTTTTTTTTTCATATAATACGTTAATTTTATATATAAGGACCTAATATATGAAAAGTTTCCCGAGTTAAAGTAATGGCGCAGTAAAATTTTTCACTATGCTCTTACCTTTATTGATAAAATATAATTTTCATTTCATGAGCGTTTGAGACTAAAAATGCCTCGGGTTTTACGCCTGTGACCCAGTAACGTACATTCACCTTCAGCGTAACACTTGCAACGTAAAATTAGGACTATTTTTTAAATTTCGTTCAGAGAAATATATACAAACGATTTATACACTGTTTTAAAATGTTTATTATTCAATGTATGGAAATGTATTATGTGTTGTAAAGATATCAGATAAAAAAGTAACGTCATCATTATAAGTACATATAGAAAAACAGAAAATACAGAAATAATTAGCTTAAGATTTTTAAATCCAGAAGGTAAAAGACAAAGCATTAATTAATGATGATGTACTTATATATTTTCTTTTAAGTAAAGTGAATACACAGGGAAATGCCCTAGCGTAGTGAATTACTCATAGTGCTTAATATCTGACGTAGGTTTCACTGCATCAGCCTACAGTAGAGTGCAATAATGTATATATATATATATATATATATTTATATATATATATATGTATACATATATATATATATATATATGTATACATATATATATATATATTTATATATATATATGTATACATATATATATATATATATATATATATATATATATATATATATATATATATATATATATAATTGATATATATATGTTTAAGGATCCGAGAAACTTAAAGTCATAGGTTTGACTCCAACATTCGACTATTGTCGTGAACCATCTCCTTTTTTATTGGCCCCCAACATTGTGTGTTTGTCGCCTTAAGGCGGCAGCCGCTCCCATTAGTCGAGGGGCCAGGCGAACAAAATGCTCACGGAAGTTCCAGCGACTGTTAAGGCTGAGTCCAAGGTACTTCATGTTGGACCCAACCTCGATAGGGACATCACTAACAACGATGCAAGACCCCGGTGGTAGAGCGCTACGAGGCCCGTGAAAGCACATAGCTTCGGACTTGTTTAGCGCCATTTTGAGTCCCACCATTGGTATTTAACCGACAACCTTTGCTGCCGACGAAGTGGCACGGCGGGCAGCCTCCCCATAGGTGGGACACCGGACATAGGTGGCCCCCGGGCCGAGACAAGAGTGTCATCTGCATAGCAGGTTATACTCACGCCTGGGTGGAAGTCGCCCCGCAGAACCCAATCATATCCGATGTTCCACAGAAGAAGTCCTAAGACGGAACCTTGTGGAGCACCGCACAACATTTCCTTCCGAATAAGATGACCTTCCCGCTCAAAGTACGTAATGTGCGCCTCATAAAGGTAGACCCTAACAATTCGGCTAAGGTAGGGAGGCACGCGTTGGAACTTCAGTGCCTCCTTAATACTTAATACAAGTTCAGGGCAGAGTATTAAATGCGTTGGGAGTGTCCAAAAACACCGCCAATAACACTCCACCTCTTGGTACTACCCGAACCGAGTGAGCCTTAACGCGATTGATAGCGTCGATCGTAGAGTGGCCAACTAGGAACCCGAACTGCTGATCTGACAAGTCGGGACCTACCTCTCTGAGATGCTCAGTGAGGATGAGGTGAGGAGGTCTGAATGATACGCTCAAAAAGCTTGCCAGCCTCGTCGAGCAGGATATTTGGGCGGTAAGCTGAGGGAAAATTCGCAAAGCACCCATCCTTCTTCAGGAGAACTAAGCTGCCCGTCTTCCACTGCCGACTACCAACTACCAACCCGACTCCAGACAGGCATCAAAAAGCCTGCAAAGCCGGTCCCCCAACGGATTGATAGCCAAGACCCAGACCCGGCCAGGAATGCAATCCGGCTCCGGAGCTTTATTCATGCCCCGAAGCCTTAATACGGCTGCGTCGAGCTCTACCTGCAATACTGGCGGCACCTCGGCATTGGCAACCCTCGAACCTCTGTTTAGAATGCTTAGGCCAGTCATCGTCGACCATTACTCTAGAGCCTCACCACGCGCGTCTATTGCAGGGGAACCCCAAGCCGTATATTTAGCGTTAAGGTCCCCAGTAACGAGCGCTGGGCGAGTAAATGTTTGCCCATATTTCACCCAGGTACACCAAGAATTCCGCAAGTCATCTGTTCGGAGAAAAGTACACCCCAATAAGAATTATTTCCCTCCATTGAATCGCCACGTACCCCTTACCTCTCGCAATGATAGCGTGGGTGGTACGTTAGCAGCTCCTGATAATATAATGGCCACCAAGCCGTCGCAGTTCCTGGGTGGTACAAAGTACGGCTCGGGGACCACGGCTACTTCGATTAACCACTGCGCCATGCCCTGCAATAGCAAGTCCTGGGCTACGGTGCAGTGGATTATATTTGTTTGAAGAAAGCGACGAGAGGCCATTGGATAACAACCATTGCCTCCCCCCCTCCAGGTTTTGATGCCAGCGCCCTTGTAACTATTCCACCTTTTTGTAGTTTTGGTGGAGAGCGTAATTTGCTGCCTAATATGTGGTTGGCTGGCCTGTTAGAAACAGAGCAAATCAAAAATTTTGGCTCAGCCAAGCACACAGCTGCCTTATGGCCAGGTTGGTTGCACTATTACATTCCTCACTACGATCCAAATTATACATATACATATATATATATATATATATATATATATTTATATGTATATATATAATTTGCAGGTTTAAAAATGAATGGTCAGTCAAGTCAGCAACAAGCACTACAGTGCATAGCGTTAAATATATTTCCACGTAACGTGGTAGTAATCGTGTCTAAATAATAAAATATTCACAACAATAGAACGGGTAAACTCTGTTGGATTCAGGTGATTCGGGACCGAAATTTTGGGTTGAATTTTGATAACAACGGTTCATAAGTGTAAGGTTGTATTGACGTTTTAATTTTTTAATTCTATTTAATTAATTTTAATTCTAACTCATTTCAACTCTTTTCATATTCATTTATTAAAAAAAAAAAAAAATTGTTTTGACAGCGGTAGAGCTACACTACAGTTTGTTTCTAGCTGTAGAATGAATGGGTCAGCTCGACTGGGGTAGGATCACGCCCTCACAGAATACCAGCGTACAATAGCGGCATAATGTTGCTGTGTTTCGTCTGATGAGTGCAGGGATCCGGAGACCGTAATAAAGGTCTCCGATAACGAGGCGTTCCATCTCAGTCCTCAAGGGTGACAAGGCATCTACATTATGATTCCTTGTCAAGGATGTATGTAGATATCATGGGCCGTAGGAATCACTTACCATCAGGTGAACTGTGTTCTTGTTTGTTACTCTCAAAGTAATAAAAAGAAAAAATTGAAAAAGTTTAAATACAGTAAAAAAATAATGAATTTTCGAATGAAAATTTGGATAAATAATGCTTTTGTGTGTCATTATTTTAATTTATTCCTTATATTTGTCAGGAAATGAAGTGGTAAGCTAAAGTAATATCTATGGAATTTTATTACTCTAGCACCAAATTCATTAACAAACGTTCTGATTGAGCCTGTTCGAGCATCGGCTTTATCCTTACTGATTAAAGCATTAAGGTTGGCATTTCTCCTTTTTATAGGTCTCATTTTCAAGCAGTGTTCAAATATGTTTTTATCGCCTGGTATTAAATAATAAGTAACATTAATTTTATTTAAATTAGATTTAAAGTTAAAGCATTAAAGCTAAAGCAAAAATCTTTAAATACAGAAGAAATGAAAGGTTTTGTCTTCTCAGACTATTGAATTTTGTATGTCAACTTAAACTAAACACTTTCGAAGGAAGTTGGGTAGATCTAGTACATCCAATGTTATGTTTTCATCTCACAATTTCATTACAATTACCAAATCATCAAACTTCGCTTGATTTTTTAAAGTCAAAATGCGTTATTACATTAGTTATAACACCCTTCGTAATAGTAGAAATATTAAGGAATATAAGACCAAGATTTTACTGTAAAATGCACTTGTACGCAGTGGTTTAGAGTATTCCTGGATATCGGTCTTTCTGGAATCCATTTTATGATGTTACTGTTAAAAGGTTAGAGCGCATTCGGAAAAGATTTTTATGGCGCCTTACATATTCATGTTATGGAAAGACCAAATTCCTAACATTTTAATACATATGTATTACTAAATTCTTAATCGTTTTATTGAATGTCACATTTGCATATTTTATTGAAATTTAATAAATTTTAACTTAAGATTTACTATTACTAAATTACTACTTTTTAAATTATTACTGAACATTAATTTACTGGTTTAAATTTAGGCTTTGTTATATTTCATCAATAAATAGTTGTCAATTCATTCTGTTAATTATTACGTTGTCGCTTATTATACTAGTATGAAATTTTCGTCGATAATTGTAGTGGCACTAATCAATAGTTCACATCATTCTCATAAAGGTATTGTATCAGAGTACACTATGTTGAAATTCATTAAATAAAATAAATAAATAACACACTACATTACAATATTTTTAGATATGTAACTACATACTCTTATTATTATATATACTATAATATATACTTTTATACGATTAATTAAACTGTTATAATAATTATATTTGTGATAAAAATAAATAATAGATATTATATTTATGAGAAAATAAATTGCATAACTAGCGGAAAATGAACGACTAAAAATAAGATGATAAATTTTTAATACTTTCAGTTGCCTTAACTAGCTGTTGGAGTATGCCTGAAAAGTAAGACACTTAAATAAAGGAATATCATCAGAAAATATGTAAAACCCAGTCCAAATTAATAATACGTTATGAGAAAGAACAGGATTTTTTCTACAAATTATACATACAGAAAATTACACAGTATTCAAATACCGGCATAAATGCAAATGAATAGAACAAAAAAATATATTATTTCTATTCAACATAAACTCTACAACAGAAAGTTACAGCGGAAATCACGTTATCAAGTTATTGACAAACCGGAGAAAAAACAGAGTCAACAAAGATATGGCATATTAAATGAACAAAACAACCAAACGGAGAATATAATATATCATTTAGATAAAAAGTTGATAATAATACAAATATTGTCACCATCAGAGTTATGTATCTATGATGAATAGTTAATATCCATTACTAAACATAATCCTTTGCCGTCCGCGATCCGGCAAATAGTTTGATGAAATGTTGAGTAAAATATTCCATGTATAAAACAACATTTCCACCGGCTGACGTTATTCAAATACACATAAATTAGCAATATTTATTGATCAATTTTCACCTGATTTAAATTATCATTTTTATCTTAAGCCGTCTTAAGATTACCGCTAAACATTTGTTTATTGATTTACCAGTAAAAATCAATTCCTCGATGAATTAAACCAGAATTCCCACGCAGGGTAGGCCAATTCGTTTAGGTTTTTTAACCAAGTCATATAGGTTGCTAGTATTAAAAATAATGGTTATAAACAAAAAAAGGGGTAAGACTATCTTCGGTCAAGATGATCAGATCAGATAACACCTCGTTAAAGTTAACTACTATTGATAGTTTATAGTTTAGTATATGTGTTACTGCAACCTATTACATACAACTGAAACTACTGTTATACGATCGAATAAAAGTGTGGATAATCGTTATAATTCATGAACCTTAATTTATAGAATCTTTCGTTTATCGTAAGAGGCAAATAGGTAATGATAAAAAGTATAGGATGGGATGCATATACTAGGGAGATTATGATAAAACCTGCAAACTTGTGAGAATCCATCGTGCTTATGCACGCTGATACTGTTGACAAATTTCGTTTTAGTGCTGGGTTGAGAAAATCATAAGTTACTATAAGCTAATAAAAGTAATGCAATAGATTTATTGTTAATCAATTGCCAACTACTTAATAAAATTTAATTATTTTATCTTTTAAAAGATTTTAGAACGGACTAACGAATTTAAGTGAAGAAACTACAACACGGGGGCCATGTTTGATTGTGTTGTGGCTTATTTCGCCGTGACATAGAAACCTGGTGTGGTTTACTACACATATTTGTTTTGTTTGCTCTTTGTAATTCATAGCAGCACTGTTGCGGAAATTGTAACATGTACTAACTAGATAAAACATACATCTGTATTTCAGACCTCGGTGCCATTTCTTAGTATATGCAATAAACTGATATAAATTGTAACAAATTAAGGTTCAGCAAACGATGTGTGAAAACAAAACGTAGTTGTTTTTAAATACTATATATCACATAGAAAATGAACAGTTCAATGCGATGCAATAAAAACTAAAACTCTTTGTGTGTAAGATGTTAATGCATGGGCGTGGGTGTAGAATGAAACTTTTGTATGTAAGAATCTGAAAACTCTAAAATATTTAATACAAGTCTGGGGCTTCTTTTCCAAAACTTAACACACATAATATCAGCCATTAACAAATCTACTCTCATTTAATATTTATATAGACTATCTAAATAAATCTAAATATAATAAATCTACGTATTTATTTTGTCAATCGTGTCTAAGCGTTCTACTTCATTTTATTGAAATATTAATAAAAGTAAAAAACGTTATATGAAATATCGAAGGAATAATCACAAATAAAAAATAATAACCACAACTTCGTATAATGCAGGTAGCAATGCGTAATATTTTTTTTTCCATCCAGCACAGATGGATGAATCCGTTGTATCATCGAATTTGTACTGAACGGGCAACAAAAACACGTTCATTATGCCAATGGAATTGCGACTAAAAAATTCAAACACGCTTTGTTTAAAATTGGCAAATAGATGAGGTGTAAATGAAACGAATGAATATAAGATATGAATGGTAAATTGAGGTCAGCGGTGTTTAATTTTTTTAGAATATTAATCAATAGTATTTAAACTTATCACTGCTTTTATATATTATATATCTTTTTTTTTAAGTCACGTATCTTTCGAGTAAGTGTCTTATAAACATAAACGAACTCTGCGTTAATATAAACACGAAAGCTAATCGAAATTTCCCGATTAACACAAAAACAATCACGAAATCACCTCAAATACCGACTGCTTCCACTTGACCGCATACAATCTATAGCAACTCCAACCCTCAGACATCCTGTGGTTTCATCTAGGCTGAATTCACTTGAATGGCGCATGTACTTTTACAATAGGGAGTGTCTTTATTTTTTTAAATCTGCTTTAGATATAAATTTATGTATCATTTATATTAGATATTAGCAATTTCTAATATGTTCTATATTCTAAAATATAATAAAGATATTTCAGCTAGTTTATTCAGGGACAGACGAAATGTCAACAAAAAAAGAATATATTTATATTTCAGGTCATATAAATAACTCTGTAAGTAAAATGTTCTTTGTAATGCACCTTTGTGAAAAGAAAAAACGTTTGCGAAAGGAAAGGGTATTGAGCAAAATTGGATAGAACTGAACGAAAGCAATTTCCTTAGCCAATTCTCAGCTCAATTCTAGGTCGATAGCATTTTATACAATTGGCAAGTAATTGAACAAAATTAATACTTACTGACTGACGAATAGACTATTACATAATTAAATAACAAGATGGAATATTAAAGGAACTAACGGTTTGTTATCTTAACAGCAGCAAAAAAACATTTTTTATTAAATAACTCGGCAATATTCAGACTCGGATGTCCTTTTATATTTCAATACACAAATAGTTTTGGCTTTATGTTTTTTATGATTAGTTTTTTGTTTTCAGATTCCACATCCTTCTCTTTTTTTATGCGTCGGTAACTATCAATCAGTAAAGATCAGGTCTACTACACTCCTGACAATCTTGTAGCCGTCACCTTCCCAATTTCTACAATGTACATTATAATGTTTCTGTTAAAAATATTGGAATCGAAATATACGTTGTTTATTGTATCCATATCTGTGATATTTGATTCCTTTTTATTATTTATTAATTACAAATTACTTGAATACCTCTATAAATTCTTAAATATTGACGACGTTAGTTAACTTTAAACGAAGTTTATTTCTTATGAATATACATCCTAATGAACGTTTAATTTTCTAGGCCTACAGTGTTTTGTATTTCCTTACAAGACAATAACTGTCCTTCACAGTAAGCCAAGGTGTATTTTAAAATTAAGGGACAAACCCACTCTTTCACAGGACAGAAATAGAAAAACACCAGCAATGCAGCACTTCGTATGTCGAGTGAAAGTAATTCAAGATCCATTTACGGTTTAGGAATGGATTTAAATGGAAATAATTAGCTGCAAGGATACGGACGAGTTAAGTTTATATTAGTTATAAGTTGAATGATAATCACTGGCGATAAATCAGTCAAACCCACTTGCTCTACGTACGTATATCATAAACGCGGTAAGTACGTCACGGTGATTAGTACGATAATTTGAGAACAATATCATCACTTTATTCAGCAGAATTTGTGGAATAAAATGATGTCGTCCAATGTTACGTAATATACCCTCACTTCCTTTCTATTTATTTCATTATTTAAAAAAGAGTTTATTTCAGTGATTTTTAATAATATTTTGGACATAAATACCAAACAGCAAAGAAAATTACAGCAATCTGAACTTCAATATTATTTTTGCTAAGTACCATTATGTAGATAAAAATAAAATATCATAGAATTTAATGAAAAAAAATAAAACCGATAAAGCAAAACAATCCCTTTAATTGTAAAAGAAGAATTTGTAAAGACAAATAATTTGAAAACAAATTCAAAAACAGGCTAAATTCACCTGTTCTCTGTTGTTGCATTCCGGTAAAGAAGTAAAGTATTTTAGTATTTCATTAAAGGAAACATTTTGGTCATTGCTATCTCCGGGACATAAAATACGTATCTCAGGCTTCTAGAGTACAATTTATGAAGGTGATTTAGCACAATAGTTGAATATATTATTCATAATAATTAAAAGTATTGCAATTTAAAGGAAGGTTACATAAATTGAGCATATCGTAAGTATTCATTTTTATAGCATAGGTGACAACCGAGTAAGCCGCTCACTAAGGGATATGTGTGCGCAAAACGCTTATCTCCCTGGACATCCACAAGTCAAGTCAGCCAGATGGAATCCCGTGTGTTGCGAGAGTTGACATCGGTTTATACGCGTCTTTTTCGGTACTCTTTAAGCGACGCCCTGAACGGCGAACCTGAATTTACCATGGAGGGTGTTCTGAGAGCAACGACGCAGTTTCTAAATACAACGTGAATAGTTCGACCTAACCGAGTAATATACTCTCATATAATAATAGTGTTAAATAGCACCATGAGCATGGTAATCCCAAAACTAATTTAAAAAAATCTTTATTTTTTTTATCGGAAACTATCAAGTTCTTTCCTGTGAGCTAGGACAGGAAATGTTGTTTATAATTTTTACACCGTTACCTTACAGCCTCACCATTGTTAAATAACTATTTAATATTCGTCCAGTATAACTGTTTTTTACTACTTTCATTAAACAGTTGTATTCACTGTACCGATATATGTATACATGCTAAGAAGTTGTGATGTCAGAATGATTTATATATGATTTGGCCTCGGATACGAAGTGCCAACAATCAGGGTTACGGAATTATATTGTTTCATTATTTTTTAAGAGGTTGGGGGAAACTGAAACAGATTTATATAAACATTAACTTTATAACACCTTATTAAATACAGATATAGTAATTTTGAGGAGTGGATTTTCGTTCGGAAATTTTAAAATATGCGTAGAATTAGAGTATTTGTAGGTATAAATAAAGCTATACATATAATGGTCTATTCATAGAATATATATTTCGAAGACCCCAATAACATTTCAACGTTGGCTTTTTGCTAATTTTGCTTCGTATTTTCAATAGTTGAAATATTTCGAGGTTTTGTACGACTAACGTTATCGAGTGAATTAGACTTTTACGGTTATTGCAAGAGATGGTACAGGGATGTTTATGGGATTATCATATAAAGGAATCTGAAATAACAAGCTAGATGTCAGAAATGTTTGTTTATTGTAATAATTTAAACTTTTTAAACTACAAAAAAAATATGCAAAATTTTTTAATAACAGTACTGATGCTAGCAGTTGGCAGACGGTTTTAGAATGTACCTATGGTGAGTATTTAAGTATACTTACGCACCCTCACTCTAGCCGCCTTCGAGCCGCCGGGGGTTCTCACCCTCTGAGTGAATGCCTGGGCAGAGGGGATAGCCCCGATACCCATACTTGCGGCCCTTAGGTCAGCCCAGTAGATGCTCCGAACCCAGACAAATTTTGAACTTTAAATATGGATAAAAGTTTTTTTATACTATTAGGGGTGACCGACGAGCACACAGTTTACCTGGTCGTATATGTTGAGTGTGACCCATTATATAAACAAATTTCAGGGATTCAAAAAACTAGAAAAGACCAAAAGTGTAAATTAACATTCATTAAAATAAACGTTTGCCTTATATGAATAAAATATTGATACTACATATTTTAGATTTTAGTTATTGCATTCGTTTTTATTATTGAACCTTTTCTATATGCTGCAGACGTTATTAAAAAATATTTTTTTATTTCAATACGTTTGCTTTCGTTCGTTTAAAAGCAATATGCATATAACATGTCGGGAATCTTAAAATCTCTAGGAAATTGTATCGTGTGTATTGTAACATATACACGCTATATAGTATAAAATAAAGTAAACAATAATAAATCTTATAAAGAAATTCGATTTGGTTTAAAACATATAAGGTAAGGAAGTTAACCTAAAAGTTAGCCCAGTAAAGTAAGATCGGCTTTGTAGTATGAGACTTCCTAGAGCATTCTATCGGGCAGAAAGAACATTGTCGTCTCCTAGGAGAACTGTCTATAGCCTACATAGATAAGGGAACGGTACTGTTAGCTGACGGGTTTGTGGAAAATATTTTAGTTTCGGTAAAGAGAAATCAATTTAAATTTGATGATTCGATTCAAGATAGAAGGTTAAGGAATCTTTTAGTTCCCTAATTAGAATATTTCTTATTGTTGGTAACATCATATTTTGACAATAACGATATGTTTCATGCATCTGATTATTAGAAATCGTATTATGCATGGTAAAAAGTACTCTCACTCAACTCACTCTTTAATCAATAAAATTTATGGAAACAGAAATATACCAGTAATTATTAATAATGTCGTTATTTAGTCATGCTGTAACTCACTAATAAGTCATTTTTAATACTAACATAAGTATTTATTTATTATATATATATATTTATATTTATTATCATATTTGTCTTATCTTACACCTATATTATGTACTTTAAACAAAAATACACGCGTGTACGCACACTTATGTGCTATGTGCACAAACGCTTTTGATTAACTTTGACTGACATGTAATAATGGACATGTAAACATGGTTAGGAATACTTCACTACATGGAAAAAGGAACTGAACGTCCTAAGCACAGTCTATTATGTCGTTTAGCTAGCCCGCACTATGTAACTGAATTTTGTGAATAAAAACTTTGTGTAAGTTTAGTTTCCCTGCTTCCAGTTTGAGGACTTATTAGTGTAGTCGGTACCAATCTTCCACGAAGTTCCTGCAGTGAAACTAATAAAGTTAGTTATTTGGACAAAATGTAAAACAATCGTTGTTGTTTGACTATTTCTCGGTTTTATTTTATTAGGCATTATAAATTGTTTATTAGAGGTGAAATGGTAAGGAAATTTTCTGTTTCATAATAAAAATATATTTGTAAATAATAAAATTTAGTGTTACATACACAGTTAAGTTATATAAGTTGCAATCGTGTTTTATATATATATAAATCGGGCTAGTTGCCTGTTTTACAGTTATGACTAGGAAATTATATATATGTTGCATAAAAAAAAATCGTATATATTTATATATATATATATATGTATATATATAGTTGAAAATTGTATATGTACACTTTGTATGAGTGTACATTTTTTTCGTTTAGTAAGGACCGATATTTATAATGTTACGCATTTTCAAACCAGTTAAAAAAGTCAATATAGTGACGAGAATAATATAAGACTATTTTTCGGAATTACTTTTGTAAATTTATGCCCTGAGAATCCTTATCATGCCCTCTTCTTACCCTTATCTTATCCTTATGAAGTATTGAAAAATGATTTAATCTTTGCCTTGATTGATGCATCAAGACGAAAATGGTGTATTCAATTTTTCAAGCACTTACTCGAAACATTGTTTTGTGAGAAATGGAAGTTGGTTTCTATACATATTTAAGAATTTTGGCACAAAATGGTAAAAACATAGAAAGAAGAAATTATTTTTTTAATTGATCCACCATTCGGTTGTTAAATTATTTTTTTGTCATTAAATCGACGTAATTCACGACGAAGACAAAAATAAATTATGTTTTAATGGGCTCTTTGTACAAGAATCGATAAATACATTAATTTTTTTTAATTTATAATTTTTTTTTTTAATTCTTATCCTATAATATATAGTATAGTATTTTTAAAAAGCAACATGTGAAAATAGATAATTTTTAGCGTATAACATTATTTATACCAAAAAAAAGAACTATCTACTAAATATTATAATACGTAGGTAGAATAAATTAAATTTAACCTAAAGTTAACATGTAGTTTATGAGTATATAAACTTTGTTATTTTCTTTACGGATATATTGGTAATAACAATACCTATAAGAATTCACTATTATATTCAAAGGAATTGTGCTTTTCTATAAAATGTTCTGTTTTCACTTCTCTCTTAATACTTCGCATGTTAATAGATATTTTATACTTCACGATTATGTATTAAATTATAGGACATAGACTGTAAAGGACATACACTACGTACAATAGATATATTTATATTCTTAATTTTAGAATATAACCCACCATAAAATGCAACGTCGAAACAAAATTTGTAAATGCAAAAAATGGCCTTATTTAATGATACACATTTATGTGTGAATATTAAGTAATCCCACAACAATATATATATGGCATTAATGGTGAAAATAACTGATTACTAGCTTAAGTTTCATTATCAGATCTCAATTTCCGTACAGAAGAAGCTGAAGTGCTAAATTGTTGAGACGGAAATAAAGTACTCAAAACAAAATAGGGCCCACCATGTTTTATGAATGAATTTTACAGGTTCTTTTTCTTTTTTCAGTTTTTATGATTAGGAATGAATAAATTAAGGTTTTTGAAAGTGTGTGAACATTAACAAGAGTAAGTATTGCCAATTTTATGGAATTTAGTCAAAATTTATAGTTTTTAGGAAAGTTTACAGAAACTATTGATTTAAGTAAAGTTTGATTTTCATTTTTATTATTGATTAAATCAATGTGTTTGATGGTGCTTAATAGCGAGTAGGTCTTTCTCTGTTCCGTATTTACTCTCTGAATCTATCTGGGACACTTTCAATCAGCTGGGTGATGTTTTCCTCGGGTATTCGCTCCCAACACAATTTTAGGGCGTTTATGAGCTCTTGTCGATTAGTCACATTACTGAAGTTCGATTTGAGGCTTCTTTTCAATTGGTCCCATAAATTTTCAATGGGGTTAAGATCTGGACTCATGGCCGGCCACGGTAATATTGGCTACAGAGAGAGCTCTCTGGGTTGTTCGCGCTGTATGTGGACGAGCATTGTCTTGCATAAAGACGAAGTTTTCACCCACTCTTTGTGAAAATGGAATGACATGGGGCCGAATTATTCGACTGACATTCCGGGAAGCAGTTATGGAGCCTTCTTCCAGAATTACTACCTCAGTTTTACCGAGCAAGCTTATTCCACCCCACACCATAACATTTGGACCTCCAAAACGATCGGTTTCATGTATGCAAGGTTCTGAAATACGTTCTCCTTCTCTTCTCCTCAAGCGCACTCGACGATCATCGCTGAAAAACTTCATTTTAATTTCGTCCGTAAAGAGTACATTTCTCCAGTTGTCCATTGTCCACTCCGCATGCTCGCGAACAAACCTCAAACGTGCTGCACGATGCACTCTTGTCAATTTTAGACGAATAACACGAGATCTGGAACGTTGTCCGTCTTCATGGAGCTGATTTCGAATGGTTGATCACTAATTCGTGTGCCAGTCGATTGCCGCAGTCAATTTTGTAAGACGCGGGCGGGAATCGTACGCTCTCGACGTGCAGTCAATTTGATATACCGGTCTTCCTGGACGGTTGTAGCTCGCGCTCTTCCTGATCCAGATCTCCTCGCGACTCTACCTTTCTCTAGAAAGCGTTTGGAATAGCTCGTCTCGATACACAAAGACATCTTGTCACTGATCTCTGAGATTCTCCCTCCTGCAGCATAAACACTGCTCTTGTTGCTGTTTCCACATCCATATGACGCCGAGAACCAGGCATAATGATCGCGAGTAACACCGAAATCAAGTCAAAATGAAAAAAAGTAGACGTGCGACTGTAACATTCGGAATGTGACTGAGGGTGCAAGTGACTGAGAATTTGAGTAATAAACGTTTTATGGAGTACTTCACTTTTTTTGTCTACCCACCATTGAATTCCTGACTTGAAACATTGATAACGTTAGATAAACATGTCAACAATACTTCGAAATGTTTAACTTCACTATTTACCACCCAACAATTTTTTTTAGACGAAATTCGAGAAAAACTTATAGTGGGCCCTATTTTGTTTTAAGTAGTTTATGTTGCCCTTACTGTGATTTCGGTTATACTATTATTATCGTCTCATCTACCAGCTCAATATTTAAAATTCTATAATAAATTTGTACGATAATATAAAATATGAGAGAGCTTATATTATTGACTTTTCATTATTACGGTCAAATATAACCTATTAATAAAAAAACATTACTATTTGGAAAAAAAGAACAAGTGACAACCTGACCAATTGCAATAAAGCAAATATTTAAATAAATAGTAATTTAATATTTATAAATTTTTAATTAAATAAAGCAATAATTAAAAGAAATAACAAAATTAAAAGAGGAAGTTATGTAAACAAATAATGAACTAGATATGATTAATAACGATGTCCTCTTACGAGTTTCAATGCGTATTTCTCGGTGTTCTACAAAATACGATTAGACACGGGTAATTAAAAGAAGAGGAAAATACTTCTTAGTAGCGATAAAATATATATAATAAATAATAGTGGTATGTGTGTAATGGGGCTTAACAACGAAAGTTAATCTAATGGCCATTTGATTAAACTTTTCTTTTTTGTCCTATTTGTTTTATATTATCTATTATTTATTGTATATAAACTGCCTTTGAGATAATACACCGGCAATTTATAATTTCATATCTGTATTTTATATTCTCTGCATAAGCCTAACGTGTTGCTTAGGTGAATACTGGTATAGAATACCTCAGGTATTAGGGCCGCAAAAATATTTGTTTAGAAGAAGTTAAATAAATAAATAAAGATTAAACATAGAACGTTAAAAGACTATGATAGAATATGATCTGGCATCCTGAAAACTAAAACATGGTACTTTACCAAACACGTTTACTACTTTGCTAAGAACTTAATATCGTTTTAATGAAACGTGATGTCATTGCTAGTTAGTTTCTATTTTAATTATTTATTTCGACGTATATGGTATCAAAGATTAAATAATTATTTAAGAATGATTATACTAACCGTCAAATATACTTATAACTATATAACATACGATACACATTACGCAAATCCATAAGTAAATAAATAACCACAGTTAGTCATATACACAACTATTTTTGAATCAAAGCTTTCGAAAACAGATGAAACGTGTTAAGTTTAATTAAACATGTTTCAGTATAAATAGTCAATTTGTTTACAATAATGTTCAGTACGCAACACGAAAAGGTATTTCTTTTTTCGGGCTGATTGCCGCTGTTAGCCCGAGGGCTTCTACAGTTTCACCGGGTTGAGAGGTGACCGAGCGCTTATAGCTCTCATTCAAGACCTCGATTAGTGGGTAACCAGAACAAGAGCTTCCAAGACGGAGCCTCAGCATTAACCGTTACCCTGTTCTGCGAGAGCGTCTGACTCGAGGGTGCCCTTTTTTAAATTCATATATACGTAAAAAAAATATGTATAAAATTAAAAGATTAGATAAAAGCTAAGGTAATAAGTTGGCATCATCCCGGATGTCCAAGTCCAAGCCTTGTGGTGTCACTAATAAAGGTCTCGGCTGAGCGCCCTAAGCGCTCGTCACCTTCCAACCCGGTGAAGCCGTAAAAGCCCTTGGGCTAACATTGGCCGTCAACACGAAAACAATAAAATTCCAGATGTAGTAATTGAAGGTTTTAAAAGTATATGAACTTTATTTAACCGAAGGAGAACAATTAACAAAATAACTATAGGTATATAAAATAACGTTCATAATATAAACAAATGTAATTCCTTCGTACTAACAAATAAATTATATGGATATCAACTATATATACCCGATTCAATGGCCAATGTTATAAATTGATGAATAATATTGAGGCAATACTCAAACTGCAAATGGTAAACAAAGCTGTACAGGAAACCACATGGTTACAATGTCATGAATAAACAAACATGTCCTCGTAGGTCCCTTTGTAGTTGTTTGCTTGTACAACTTGAATGTTGGAATACTACGTTTGTGCCAATTAGTGTCTTAGTGTTGTATGTAAAATTTTAACATACAACACAAAGACACAATAAACATTCTTACCTATATTTTTAATTTACTAACTATATTTTAATAGCGGTAATTCTATAGTGACTGAAAACGGCTAGTACGGCTAGATCTTTATTACTTATGACGAGGCATACCATCTGTGTCCTCAAGGACGATAACGCATCTGCATTATGATTGAGGATGAATATATGTAGAATAACTTACCATCAGTTGAATTATGTGCTCGTTTGTTACTCTTAATATAATATTAAAAAAAAGTACTAGTATTAATAACTTTTTACCTATATTTGGCCCGTAGCTTACGGTCGTAGTAAGCGTATGTGAAAGGATGTGTAAATGCATATCAATTTTTGTCTCTGTTTATCACAATTGGCTAAATAATTTACCGCTACACTGGTAGTAGCTACTTTTTTAAATTCCTTTCCGCACCACTAGTACTTACATTATGTTGGGACCGTTTAAGATTACACATAATTAAACTAAGATCGAAACTTTGGCCTTGAGCTAGGGATTGAACCTAAGATCCGGAACGCCGTAGTCACGTATACTTGTTACGACGAAATGCAAGACCATATAAAGTCAGCGCTCTAGCCCCAGGTTTATATAATAGAGCTAAGTAAAAGTGCCTATCATAAAAGATTTTTATTTTAGCCATAAGTGGACTCAGAGCCGGTACTTTAAACGGACCTTAAAATTAACCTAGAGCATGACAACACGAAGTTGTCCCGCATGGCCGTAGCGCAACGAGGGTTTTAGGGGATGCATTGCTATCCCCAGCCGTGCTTATGCTCAGTGCAGAAGGGCATTGATGCGTTCAGTAGGAAACCCCAGTAAACCGTAGGTAACCACTGAAGGGGATTTTAGTACGTAGAAATCCCACATTGTATTGCCTCCCGAAGTGTGAAACCATATTTTTATATGGTTTCTTTAATGCAGTCAAAAATAAAACCTTTCAGAATTCTTACGAGTTTGAAGAAATCTAAATTTATTTTAATTACTATGAACCATAAGAATCCTGAATATACCGTTAGAAACGTGATAAAATGTGTACAATAATCTAACCGGGACCGCTTTCCAATAAAATACCGAGGCGACGTTGTGACGGTGCTTTATTTCACATGAATGAGGATGGCTTAATTTGCGGTTGAAAAAGAGAGTGGATCAACTTGTCATGTGTTTTGTTTTTTTCTCTTTATTTTGTTGTCATGTCTTTTATGCATTTGAAAACAGGAAACAATATAAACGTATATGCACTTTCTTAACTTAAAGTGACACAGATTATAAATCTATAAGATACGTTTGTACACCGATATTTGTAAACCAACATTCGGAATTGCATCGGACAGTGGATAACATAGGTATAATCCAATTTTAAGATTGGCTTCTAACGTTTTAGTTAAGAGCATGTAACCAAGTTATGTTGTTTGTGTTCCCTGTAGATCACGCATATAGCGTTCGTATCGTAGGTAATATGTATAATATCTAAGCTTTGCTAAGAAACATTCTATAATACAAATAATTTAAGGTAAAAATATTGCAAATTATTTAATAAAATCTTAATGTACCTTCTGAGCATACAAGCAACGGTATACTACTACATTGGTACAAAACTATATCACTTTGTGAAAAAAAAAACATGTAAGGGAAAATGAAACATTAACTTATTTTGTTCGTACCTAATAGGAAAACAAAGTTTATTAAGGTCAAGTGTTGGTACCTGTTGAGTTTGGTTTTTGTTTTATTTTGAGTGTATTTGGAATACGAATTAATAATAATAATGGTAATACATGTAGTACATACCTATATGTAACGCATAACGCACTAAAAATATTTTTTCATGATACTATGAATACTTGTATATGTATACTATATGTGTATATGTATACTTATATATATAAATAATAATACTTCTAGGTATAAATTAAATTCATGCATGAATTTAATTTATACCTAGAAGTATTATTTGTTAACCATTGTAAAAGACAAATGTATTGTGTTGTGTATACGTTCTGAAAACCGCTATTGATTGACGTTTGGTGATGCGAATGACAGTCAATATTCACATTGTAAAGTCAAAGGGCGCTTGTGTACTGTTTTGATCCGCACGCAAGTTTCCAAACGCAATTGAATGTAGCAAGATGGGAGAATAGTCATCAATTAAAGTTCAGCCAATAAATATTATGTTCTACCATTCTACCGTTTAATTCGTCACCCACTTTAGTATGGCAAAACGGCCATGTTTTATAAACAGTCAGACCAGGGAAATGCACAAAGAACTTTAAAGTGCACAAACATACATCGTATTTTATGCCAATGCTCCACCACCAATCAACACCGGGTCGATATCTATAACGGAGCAGTGCGTAAACGCCCTAATGCCTCTGCTCACTTGTAAACCGTGAAATACTTTTGTTATCAATAAAAGAAAAAACCTTTAATACCATACAAGAAAATAGTTGTAGTGTGTAAAATGGATAAGTGAAATATGCCAAGTTAAGTGAATTAGCGTGCTGCTTTATGATATAAAGTAATATCTTTACAACGATCATCATTAGCCTGCTAAGCATTAAGTTTAGGAATTGGCTGCATATAATAATATATGAGGATATTTCGGATATATCCAATTAATGGAAATAATACTATGTTATAAGTCTTTTGATTCAACTTCGATGATGGACTATAAGCTTCATTAATCATTTTCAAGCTGGCTTGTGTAATATTTTTTCGCCTTACTATGATAAACAAAACACTAAGACGTTGTAAATCAATTCCAAGTGGTAATTGGAAATGGACAATAGTTCTAGCAATAAATTTAATAATAATTCATACTATAATTATTGATTTAAAATGCAAACCAGCTAGCCACGTATATTTGACTGTATTTAATAACTATTTATTGAATTGTCGTCAAAAAAGGAAAAAAAAGTTGAGTTTTAAGTTTTGAACTCTAAAACTTATTGACCAACTTGACAAAAATGTTGTTACATTTTATATCAATATTCCATATATTTATTATATATATTATTCGGTGAACTGTTATCAGTGTAATTATTCACAAATTACTTGGAGTTGATAAAAAGCCAATAAAAACTATCCATGATAATAACAAAAAACCGTTAAGGTCCTTCTCGAAATATATAATAAAATATATTTATTGGGTCACCGTTTCATAACTTGTTCTATGGGCGCAGTGACATCAGTGAATAATTTTTTTGGAATTGTTTAATAAAATATAATTTTAAATCAGAAAGCTTATTATAATTATATATAATTATAGTATAGCCCAGAAATAAAATCAATCCAAGGAAATATGATATTACATAATTAAAAATGTGATTCTTCAAAACCATAAATTACACGTACATCACGTCATACAACACCATAAATATAATATATTTTTTTAAATAACACAGCAATCTTGGCAAAGCACCTAATCAAACTTGTTTGAAAAGTTAAATATTTTTTATATTTGCTTTGCAATAAAAATGAGAAAAATTTATTTACTAAACAAGTTTTTAATAAATATCTTATCTGAAGCTGACACTCTTCAGTTCAGTTCAGAAGTTCATTTGCGGTCAATTTATTTTCTTTTGTATGTCTAGTTATAAGATCTTCCACGGACCAAAGAGTCGATGTAAGGACCAGATTGTAATATTGACTTTGAGAAAAATTTGTTTGGTTGCTGAACAAGTTAATAACATTTTAGAATTCTTTCATTTGAGAAAATACCTATACAAATGTAATCAAATATTTCGAAAATAGATTTATGTTCATTGAAGTAATTATGTGAAGTCTCCAAGTTCTTTTTCCTTCTATAATTAGTTTAAATATTATTCGTTAAAGTCAACGTTAAGTTATAAGTGTCCAATCCCTAATCTTTTAAATTTCTTTATTATTGAATGCTTATGCTTTGCTTTGTTTTGTTTTTCGTTTTGGTTGTTTTTTTTTAAAGGACTATTGTTCGACTTTTGAGACTAGATTGACTTTTGGTTAAGACTTATTATTTTATGCTCACTATATTTCATCACAGATAAATAACATAATACCCACCTGTTCGTGGACTAATAGATATTTATTAATGCAGACCAAACCTCCGTCGATCGGACTACGCGCTCTTCCACATAATCCTTTTGTCCCGAGATGGGCCTCGGCTTGAAGACAAAGTGGCTGATAGCTTCGAGTATTATTAGTATTACGTAGGAACCCTGAAAGCGCCTCCAAGTCCCACTAGTTGTATATAGATTACAAAGCATGGTGCATGTCACCTTTCTATTGTATTTTCTTCCCTTTCACGCAAATCATAGTATATTGTGTTCTCCTTACCATTAAATAGTCGGCGATATTTGCGAATAAAAAACGGGTTTAAGTGTTCAATTGTTATTTCTATATTACTCGTCGATTTTTCTCTGTCTTTGTTCTCTCTAATCTCTAATTCCTGTAGTTAAAGCGTCAAGCTACTTAATTTACATTTAATTAATTTTAATTTTACAGAGCCGTTTAATCTCCTGCTTAGACTCGGCAAAGACCTTCGAGACGTCTCAATCTACTCATATCTGAGTGCGTCGCGATAAATAGATGATATGCCAGAATGATTAGAGATAACAAAAGCAATTCGTTTTAAAAATGCAAGCCTTGTCTTGTGACCCTTGTCGTCATAGGCAAGAAGAATTTTAAAAGCCATAGGATGGCACCATTTTGAAACAAACACGCAGCGATATATCCAGAAGCTGTTTACAAATAGGAGAAGGAAGTACATCGTTGACTATTAATATCTGTCCTGAACCTGTCGTCAATTACTACACAAGATAAATGTGCGTTATCAACTTGAGCGACGAGGATTAAGATGAATCTTGATGATTCTTTACTAGTAATTGTATTTTCGGTTATTCTTACTCGGTAAACGAAAACATCAATATAGTATATTCATCATTGGTATTCTTTATAAGGCCATGCATTATACAGTCCAGCCCACGGCGTTTCTTTGTAATATCTATAATAATATGAACTATTTATAAATCCGTAATTAACTGAGTTTATCAAATTGTCGTAATAAAACTCAATATTGATTTAGAATCACATTCAATTACAAATATAATATAGTATTTGAGTTTTATTTCTAAAGATTAATCAATCGTGCACGACATTAAATAAAATAACTACAGTAGTATGAGAAAATTAAAGTCGAAGATTCGAATACGCCATTCAACTATTGTCATGAATCCTCTCTTAGCTCAAATATTTTAAGAATATTCGGTGAGGTTAACGGGAACGTTAGTGCTATCATTTTGTTTTGTTTGTTGTAAAATAGGAAATACAAATGAAAAGGTGTCTGAATTCTTGTTGCGTTTCCAGCAGATCTCGTGAAATAATTTTTAAATCAAGTTCCATTTGATTTAAAATAAACACCGAAGGACACATTTGTGACGTTAATTCATGGGTTGTTTTGTAAAAAGTGTTTTTCTGTTCGTAACATCTATTGTAAAATAAAAACAAATCTTTTTTCTTAAAACGAGCTGGCATTTTTTATTTACTACTTTTACCACATTCCTTCTGGAAGTTTATCACTAATATCAAAAGAGTTTAGACAGCAATTAAATGATTAAATCGGTTACAAGGTGAAGCAGCATAAGCAATTCATCATTAGTTTTTACTTCAGGATGACTTATGCGGTTCCCGGGGATTTGTTTTTTTCTATAAAAAATCGAAAATTTTAATATTTTCCACAGACCTGTATATATAATTTATAATGTGTACACGTATATATGTGTCATATGTTAACCTATCTTCCTCTTAAGTTTGTCGTGCTACTTATGGGACTCCCAGAATAGGCTAAGAAATATAAATTTAAAAGAAGCAATGTAGAGTAAATTATATAATACTAAATAACTTTAATTAATAAGCAGAAAATCAAGCGTTTATAATATCATATTATAACGTTGCACAAGCGATGTGCCTCCGATGGGCATCATTGAGGATGTAATGAAGATATCTATCCCCTGAAGTACCAGCTTGGAGACAAAATACAGCAATATCGTTGGGATCATCAACTGAGAAGCAAATCTGCCAGATATCCCCGCATGATCGTTTGTACACGATAAAAGCCTTTCGTCATGGTAGAAGATGCGGTGTCGCCCCTTAGCTTTAAGATGGAACACCTGTTTACTTATAATTGGGTCTACGACTATTGACACTCACCATACGAACCAACTGCTATTTCATTATGGCTTTATGAGAAATCGTGACCTCTTCCTCGGATAAAATGACCCTTTCATGTTGCAGCTAGAAGCAAGCTGCAGTCTGTTAAAAATGAAAAGGAGCTAATTCTATATTTGTTCTTTAGAAAACTTTTGTATTTAAACCTTGCCATAAATCTAAATGTAGCGTGCAATGAAAACAAAGTATTCAATTAAATAAAGTTTCTCATATTATCCGTTCAAGCAAAGACTAAATAAAAATATATGATATTTTTCCTGTCCTCCTTCTATCGTATGTTTTTTATGTTTTCAAAACAGGATAATCCCTAGTTCAATATTTCCATAATTTTTAGAAGGAGGTAAAAAAGCTGTTGAGTCTGTGAATTATAGGAATTGTAGTAGGATAGATACAATTTAAAAATCAACAAAACAGTCAAGTATACGAACAGAAATGTGCGGCGCGGCGTTGTGTACAGAATAGGTGTCGGATTCCTGATCCCAGCCGTTTGTCGGACAAACAACATTTTTGGTGCTCAAACTGTTACATACTATTCGGAGATAACTGTTCTTTGTCGAGAGGCAACCACTTGTGTTTCTCGCATGGCTACATTCTGTTAAAGTCGGCTCATTTTCAAAATCGACGTCGGTTTGAAGTTCAATTTAAATTCAGGATCATAGTTAATTAATGAATGTTCGTCGCCTGTCACTATATTTTGGATGTTTTTATTTCGCCAGTGCTGATCTTATCCATCGTAAATTTGCACCAATCTTCGCGATGTTCTTTCTGCACATTGTTAAGTTTGTGGGGCACTCATCTGGAACAACGTTTACTGTATCGACGTTAGTCAAATATATACCTCAGTCCAGCCCATAAAAACAGAGGTCCAGAACACGGTTCCCGCAGACCAACCGAGTGGTGGCAATGGGCTTACGACTAAAATCCTGAGAAATATCTAATTGAGAAAATTACTTACCAGTGAGCTACCAACCGATGTTCTTATTGGAATTCCCCTTTTAAGAGTAGTTGGTGGGGGTGAACTATGTAAGATCACAACAAGAGT
This sequence comes from Teinopalpus imperialis, assembly GCA_029286865.1. Taxonomy (NCBI): domain Eukaryota; kingdom Metazoa; phylum Arthropoda; class Insecta; order Lepidoptera; family Papilionidae; genus Teinopalpus; species Teinopalpus imperialis. Next base: position 2,027,178 of record JAGSMU010000037.1, on the reverse strand, counting down.
CACTAATTATCATCAATGGTGCTTACAAAAGTTCTTTTTTTAATTATTTTTTTTGTTTAATTAGTCAAATTAAATCTATTTAAAATAAAAGGATTAAGGGGAATACAAAACTATTTTAAATGTTTAAACATTGGTTTATAATTTGTGCGTATGAATAGAATGAAAACGATTCCAAAATTTTGTATTACACACGTATATACATAACACATGTATATATTAAAACAAAATTACAGATATCACACAATAACCTCTTTAAAATGTTTCCTCTACAAACTGGCAAAAATATTTGACTTTGTTGAATCATATAAATCAACAAGTTGTGCTTTGACAGTGAATAGAGCATGAATTTATATTTTATGATTGCAATTTGCTACGTATTTTTATAATAGAGGAAGGTAAATCAGAAGTTTAAAGGCCTGTTTACAAGAAACAGCCACTACTCGACTACAATCACCAGATGATTGGGAGTTGTCGTTATTGATGTTTATTATCTTAGTCATAGCTGCATGTCAACATGTTTTATGTAAAAAATTGCAATAATTCAAAATATGACTCTCTATCACATTTTTTATTTTCATACTACAGTAAGTCTTTCCGATCACATTAATTAGTAGAAATAATCCTATACTGCGATTAGACACTGACCTTAGACTTATTTTCATCCGGTAAAGAAGTATGGCACAAGTACGATTAAATAAGAATTTGAATCGTTTTTGTATGTAAACTTATTGGTACAAGCAAATAGGATTCAAATCTATGACTGACGATTTCGATGCATTTGCCATTGTTCTATACAATTTACTTTCATTGCTCGTTTATGCGTCGTATTCATCGTGGTGTAATATAGTTTAATGCAGCGATCGGAATTAATCTAAACAAATCCTCAGAACACTCCCGATGGTAAATTGCGATAGAAGACGCGTACAGATGCAACATCTGCGTGCAAACCAATGTATCAAATCGATAGGATATAACTTGGTCTTTGAGGATTTGATACATTGATCAATATTTTACAATTTCAGTTAATTAACACGGTCTATAATACAGAGTATAAAGTTGAAAACAATAAATAAATAAAATAGTCCATATTGTGTTACCAGTATATGACAAAAACAAATTCTATGGAATGAAGCACCCAGATTATCACAATAATTAACATCTTTAACGAAATTGATATTACTACGCACTATAGAATAAATAGTACTTTAATCATTCTAAAAGGGTGATTATACTGTACCTAACGTAAATACTTTGGAACTTTAACATAATATAGTTAGTAGTGTTTAATCAAAAATATATTTTTATAAAATCTTTGTTATATGAAGTGGGTATTATGTAATTAGCAAAATTAGGTTTAGATGGTTACTATATTGTTTTAAGTTGTCATATGTATGGAGAAACAAAAAAATACGTACGGATCACTTTTTGGTATTTCTGTGATTTTTGTTTTTCTATTATCTATTGCATTATACTGTTAACTTTATTAGTGAGTAACCAGCACAAGGGTTCGGCTTTGACCGTTACCCTGTTACGCGAGAGTGACTGACTCTAGAGTGCCCGAGAGGGCTGAACCTCAGCTCGGTCAGTTGCTTCTGAATACGGATTATCTAATTTGATATCAGTATTATTATTCTGTACCACCACTACGGAATGCGTAGGCGCTGGAGAAGAAGTGGCGCAAGAAACTTTAGCGACGCTTCTATCAGTGTTGACTGGTTCTAACAGTATTTATGTCATCTCCACTATGCCAAAATACTAAGTTTAACGCAGTCAATGTTGGAAGGACCTGCAAATTAGTTGTGTTATGTTGTTGTGTTATTCAAATAAACTTTGAAACACAAAATATTGATAATTTATACATGAAATAAATTATAAATATTACATGTTCATCCATTTCTATCTACAATTTAAGTTTAAAGTCCATTGTATAAATATGGTCGGGAAATTGAATACTGGACCCGTGGATTAGAGGGCTCCATTCGTTGGGCCATAGTATCCTTAGTAGGAGAACGTAAAATTAAGAAACGGTCAACATTATTAGAGTGTAAGATTTTTGACATAAAACATTCCAGACATATGCGATAAATTGCAAGATCTTAGACGGATAACAGAGCTTCGTACGTGATTGGATTATAAATACTTGGATAATATACTCAGAAAGATCGGATACGTGATATGGATTTTCTAACAAATTATTCTTAAGTTTCGAGTTACGAAGTCTAATGACTACTCAATGTTTAGTAATATATTTAAATGTAACGGTCGATAGATGTTTTGTGGATATTAGTGTGGTTAATTTTCGAATAATTATATTTAAAATATCGAGAGAAAAGGTATGTCACACAACATAATATTGCAATAACTCAAAGTTTATATGTTATATTATATATATTTAAGTATATATATTATGGTGACCAGCGTTGTGACGTACTCTACATAAATTATGAGGATAAATCTAATAAAATTGTTCTATAGATATATTTTATTCATCTATAGATATTTTTTAAAGTTAGGTGCCAATAAGAAAGAAAAATAACTTTATTAACTACTTAAACTTAATTACAGATTTAGAAAAAACAGCGGAACAGGCAGACGCGAAGAAGCCTTACCTAAGCATTATGTTGACTCGGGGTATTTTGTGCATGTATCGGTAGAGATGTAATAGAAAACGAAGTATATTATTACGTCATATAGAGAACGGGACGCAGCACAACACGGCGGACATTCGGAACCGTCGAAATAAATTAAACAAAGGCCGTATTTGATATTTGGATATCTATTGGTTATGCCAAAGAAAGAAAAAGAAATAAGATAATATAAACAGAAAATGCACTTCTATATGCATATATAAATACACATATAAATATATCCATATATATATATATATATATACACATATATATATACACACATATATATATATATATATATATATATATATATATATATATACATATAAATGCTTAAATTATGCACATACGAATGAATAAAAATTCCTCCTTCAAAACCTTTTCACATCTCACATGTTTGTTTATTTCTAGAATTTTATTTTATTATAATGAAATAATGATAATATTATGTCTGAGGTAGCCAGCAATGCAAAACTGCAGAGGTATGTTTGTAAACCGAACTGTAGGGTACAGAATTTGAACAGAAATTTTGTTACAAACTTGCTCAGTAATCGGCTTTCAACTTGCGCTAACAATGCTTATAGAGTACGGTTGTTGGTAAACTTGATTTTATATCAATTCATATGACGTTTATGTAGCGGGTATGAGGATACTTATAAAAGGACAGATACCTTCACAAAATAGTGGATTGTAATTCAACAATTATAAATAGAAAATTGAAAATATTAAAAAAAAAAACTTTGTATGTTACTATGTTACTAAGTAGTTTATATATTTTGTTAAACTGAACTTCAAGATACTTTGACTGTTGAAATATTTTTTTAATGAAAAATATTAAAATGAGTCACATACACCTGGCCAAATAGTTTATTCGTGACAAGAGGAGTTACAAGTTTTATTTATATATAAATTCTCTCTCTCTGGGTCGGGGCACCCCAGTACCACCTTCTTCCATTTGACCGCATTCAACGGAGAGCGGCTCGAATCGTTGATGATCAGGTACTTTCGGATCGGTTTGATTCACTGGCGTTCTCGTTCTCTCTTTGCATTTTTTACCGAATATACCATGGGGTTCTAAGGAGTTGTTCTGATTAATACCCACCGCTGAGTTTAAACATCGTACATTTCAACAGAATTTATAATTTCAGCCTCATCATCTCGATGGTTGGCAATCCACCGCTTTACGCACAACTACTCTGTAGAATCAGCTGTCGCCATCGGTGTTTCTTGAGGACCTTCAAGAAAAGAGCCTACACCATCTTAAAGGCCGGCAACGCATTTGCGACTCCTCTGGTGTTGCGGATGTTCATGGGCGGCAGTAGTCACTTGCCATTGGGCGAGCTCCTGGTACACTTGCCACAAATTAAAAAAAAACTGTCTGTTGGTTTATATCTTTGAAATAATTAAAATAGAATTTCCAATTAAAATAACAACTTAATCATTTTTGTGCATCTTAAAATTCATTGTAATTGATAATGATCCGTTATAATTTTGTGAAATAATAAACGTGTTATCTACGCAAATAAATTGCGTATTTACAATTGATTGACCCAGGTTATGAGGTATTCAATTCGTTTCATACATTCATAGAGTGTTGACGGTTAATTTTGCGGCTTAATTTCGACCGCTAATTTCATCCACAGTACATAGTGAGGGAATTCAAAATTTCATCCTCACTGTATTGATTTGAAGCAATCCACGGCTATACACCTCGGTACGAAGTTATGTCACTTTAGTTTATGCGATGTCGCCAGCAATATTTCCGTACTTACACTACAGAGACTTGTAACTAAAGAGTTTTCCATAAAGGCCAGCAATACATCTACAACACTTCTTTCGTTGTTGATGTTCATAGTTAGCGGTGATCTGTTTGCTGTCTCTTTAAAAAAAACTGTGTATGTAAGATATAAGTTACTGATTGAACAGAACAAGCCTCCAAAAGTATAAGACAAGTGACGATTTATTTCATCTTAGTCCTTAGCGTTCTAGCGTTCAACACATTTTTATCTGCCTCCTGGTTATTTATTTTATATTTTTTTACATATTTTAAAATATATTAAAGCTTTTATTTATTCTATAATTGAGTAAAACAGTGAGACTATCAGAATAAGAGTTTGTTCATACTTGTATATCGTGAAAGACTAGGACATTATAACGACACAATGATAATAGGTAATGATTGTAATTTTATGATCGTCAATAATCGTGATTTATTAAAGACTATAAACTTGAATAAAACTAAATTGAGAAATAAATAATTTTTAAAAACCATTTATTAAGAAATCAACATTGTATTGAATCGTCGTTAAATTGAGAAATATTTGATTAATCTAATGAATTTTTGAAAACATTGAAAATACTATTCAATTCCTCCATCATTTATTAGCCTGTTTTTCTGGTCATTACAAAATAAATAAATTATTGATAATAAGTAGAATACGTAAATATTCAGTATTAATCAAGGTGCGCAATAATGTAAACCAAAATAAATGTTAGTGAAATACACTCACAGAAATAGTGGTTACGTTAATTGTAAAATCTGTGCTAGTAATAAACACCATTTTTATTTTGAATTAGTACATGACTTAATCTTACACCTTCGCTAAGTTGATACTTATTAATAATTTTGCTTTAAAGTTTGTATTGTTCCTTTCATCATAACTAGGAACGTCTATCCAGTAGTCATCAGATTTTGTAAATGTAAGATGAAAACTGAATAGTCTTACGACGTCTGCTTGTCTGCTTTAAATTCAACAAATAAAAACTTTATTTTCGAAGCCGTTATTACCAGCCAGTGTTATAGATTATATCTGTATAAAACAGTCTTATAATAATTGTTGCGACGGTCTTTGATTGCTAACTGATAACGTCCGAGTTCTTTTATAGAACTCGCGAAGAATATTAAGTATCCGACTTCTTCGTTTCCGTTTTGTTTTTCATTATGAGCACGTCTATGTCTTATGAAATAACTGCTAGTGGTCGGAGTCTTTAAACACAAATAATCAAGACGGTTTATATTTTTGTATTATATTTTATGTGTATCTGATTATTTTCAATTGTTTGCATTTCGTGATTTGCACGTGAGTGTTACTATAATGACATTCGCAACCAGCATTTGTATTGTAAGCCCTGCATACTAAGCAGTACCTTTGTAGATGGAAGAAAGACTCCTACACGATTATATACAAAGCTCTTATTTATTATATTGACTGTTGTATGTAGTAATCCACAACTAACTGTTCATATTAAATTGTGTAAAATACCTTAAACTTCGAATTTTTAGTCTTCATTTTAATCATTTATATATTTAATTATATATATTAATCCCAGACATATTACAGCGCAGTTAAGACGTTGGACCCAAGGTCCATTGCTTTGTTCCACAAAGGATGCTTGTTAAAATATTTAGTTCGCTATTAAGTGATGGCTGGGGCGGCCCTTAAGCACCTTAAAATCGACGTAGATGTTTTTGCTTTTCTGTTTCTAGCTGTCGCTCCTGACAACTGACATTTAATGCCCCATGACTAGGAACAAGGGCCTTCTTATTTTTCGGAATAGCAGAAGTAAAATCTTCAATACATACTATAAATATAGATATTCTTCCTACTGAGCGGAAGACAACGTTATATGAGATGTACCGAAGCTAAGGGGTTGCATTGAGCCCCACCACGCCGCACCTAATACACACGCCGTACAACGATAACGGGCGATGGCATGGGACCACCTCCACATTGGTCCTCCACAGATTCACTTTCATGGACAATCAGAGTCCCACCATGAACGCCTGCGACACCCGCAGTCCCCTTTTGGTTGGCTTATGCTACAAGCAGGGGACACTTAAGCCTTTTTCTTTAAGGCTGGGACTGTAGAGTTGATTGGCCCTTATAATTACCTTATATATCCTTAATATGACCTTACAAATATATTTTCCTCTTGATAAAAAATTTTATACTTACACCGTACCGTGTTACCAAGATTTCACAGTAACCTTAAAATCGTATTAAATTTATGATTTTACTGGCTTAAATATCTGTTTATGTTTATATTCTAACTCCATATAAAATAATCATTCATCAATCAAGATCATTCAATATTTAATTCAAATATTTTCCTTAATTATTTTCCTTATCTAATAATAAAAAAAGAAAAGTTCCAATCTTAAATTGATATTGACCGTTGCTTTATATTTGTGATATTCAAAGTCAGATTATGAATTTAAATTAATTATTAACTTACATAACTTTGTTATCAAATTCTCCGATAAAATTGTCTGGAGTTCTTAATTAAATACATAAATTGTATTCTGAAATAAACTGAACAATTAAACTTCGATAAAATTTTAAAAACTTTGATTAACACACCAAAATAATATGTATAACCTTATGAAATTATGTCTCTTAAGATCGATATTGGTTTCTCTCAGGATATATATATATATATGGGCAACAGTGAACGGAAGTATATATACCTGTAGTAAGATGTCAAGAACGCGGACTAAATTATTTAACTAAATACTTTGTTTTACATTTGAGTAAGAAAAGAAATATCCCATAATATCACCAGCAGCAATAAGGAGTTATGCCTTTAGTTATAAATATTATCTTTTTAAATCTCGTCTCAAACGCGAATGGCACAAATATAAATTACTTAGAGATTCATATTTGCTCCATTTATGTGTTTCAGCTGCCTCTAAAGTCGGTTTACGGTTCTTACGTCATTTTATTTCTACTCCCACCCTTTAGGCATCGTCCCGAACTGCTGGACAGCTTTGGAGCACCCGATCCCTAAAAAGGGGATCACTCAGATCCGTCCAACAATAGGCCTATTGCTATTACGCCCTTGTTCTCGAAAATAATTAAATCAATTGTAAACTGTCATCTCATGAGTTACCTAGAGGAACACGAGTTGATTAGCGACCACCGTACTGCTCCATCGGTGGCGCAGGCGGTTGAGTCCAAAAGAGAAGCCTTGGCGGTTAGTCCGGACTTAGCACAGACCTTCGATCGGGTTTGGTACAAAGCACTTCTTTCGAAGCTTCCTTCCTATGGGTTTCCCGAGAAATTATGCAAGTGGATCACCAGTTTTTTCTCAAACCGTAGCATCATAGTCGTAGTCAACGGCGCATACTCCGACTCCAAACAAGTGAATGCTGGTTTTCCACAAATCTGTGTACTATCCTTACCTTACCTTGTTTCTTCGACATATTAATATCATTGCCATGTTGCAAATTAATAACATTCATTGCTATGCGGATGGCAGATGAGGGGACGCTTTATACACTGGCCGCGTCAATATTTCTCGAGAACACGTGAATAAGTGCCGGAACAAACTTGTGTCTGCGGTCGCGACTTTGTTAAACAAAGTCTCAGATTGGGGCTGACAAAATCTAGTTCAATATCAACAAAGACACGAGACACGTATCTAAAAAGAAACCCTTTGTCACATCTCCTTATTTTAAAAACACTCCCCTTGCTACCTCAGCTAGTATCGGAATCCTTGGCGTTGACATTCAGTTCAGCGGACACTTAGAGGACAAGGCCAAATTGGCCTCCAAAAACTGGGCGTTCTTAACAGGGCGATACAGTATTTCATGTCGGCCCACGCTGTGCAACTTTACAAAGCGCAAGTTCGGCCTCACATGCAATACTTCATCTCTGGGCTGGGGCACCCCAGTGGCACCTTCTTCCGTTTGATCGCATTCAACGGAGAGCGGCCCGAATCGCTGATGATCAGGTACTTTCCGATTGACTTGATAAATTGGCGTTGCGATTGACCGAATTAACCATGAGGAGTGTTCTATAAGATTGTTCGGATTAATTGCAGCCGCTGTGTTTAAACATCGTACATCAGGACAGAATTCAAAATTTCATCCTCATCATCTCCATGGTTGGCAATCCACCACAGTGCGCTTTACTCTGTAGAATCAGTTGTCACCAGCGGTATTTCTGAACCGATACGACTTAGGTAACTTCAAGAAGAGAGCCTATCCTTACTTATAGGCCTAAACATTCCTTAAAGTCCGGCAACGCATTTGCTACAGACCTGGTGTTCATGGCCGGCGGTAATTACTTACCATCGGGTAATTGCTTTGCATTGCTGCCTTTTCCATAAAAAAATCTCACCCTGGCGCTTAAAGAGAGCCCTTGAGATATAAGGTAGCGAAATTCCAGCAGGTGTTAAAAACCGATGGAGAATTAATTAGATATACATTATTTAGATATTATTAGGTAGACAAGCCCTCCGGATGATATAGTTCTACTTCCACTAAACTAAACTAAATTTAATTTATTTTAATGCGACAAAATACTTATTCATCAAAAAATAAAAATAAATTTGTGCTACGTGCAAGTATAAAAAAGTGTGTGCTTAAATTGATTCTGTTGTTTAATCCCCAAACAAATCTAATTCAATGCTCTCTCGGCTGACAATAGGTTTTATAAAACCAAGTTCATTATACACAATTGTAGAATGTGAAATTTTATTTAACATAAAATACAAAAGGCGAAGAACTTTTGCAACATAAACATACAACTTTAGTTTGTATTTGATTTTTAGAAACTATTTTTTTAGTTATTACTAACGTAAAATATCATAACGCTGAACTGCTTTCGACATTAGAGTACTGAGCGCTAACGATTTTAAATCCCAACAAACTTCCTTTACTCGAAATGAGCACTGAATAATTGTGCCACTATTAAAGTTTCTTAACCGTTATGTATATATTATATCGACGCAATTTTATATAATTATACAATAAAACAAATTTGCTTTTCAAGAGAATGAAAAATTTTTTTTTTTAAAAAAAATAGGAATCATGAAAAATTTAAAACAAATAAATACTATCATTATACATTTCTGTATTGTACGAAGTTTTCCGAAGCACATTTTAACACTATATAAGTCTTCAACTAGTACGAACTCTCTCGTATTACTTTTCATTAAATTTCTATTGATGTCGGCGATTTAGTATCTGTGCACGTATACTTAGACTAATTAAAGTCTGATAAAATAATTTTTAAATTAAAAGTAATTCATTGATTTTTTGCTTTTAGACAAAAATTCCAATTATATATGATCAAAGGAATTCACTGGATAAATACGTTCTACTCAAAGGCCGAAAGTAGAAACTGCAAAATTGTGACTAAATTTTTGTAAACCTAGATTCTGTTGATGTTTATGCTGTTAGCCTATGCGGCTCTTACAGCTTCATCGGACACAGGGCTCACGGAACTGAGGGGTCCGTGAGCTGGTTTTGTCAACCGTGTTGCCTACTGTGGGTCTCTTACTTACACAAAGCGCTCATAAACTGAGCGTGTCGCTCTACTCTTTGGTCTCACACCTATCTGATGATGCCACCCAAGTTGCCAGTTCCCTAGCTATATTGTGATTCTCCCGAGTGGAGAATGGATGGTGATGTCTTATGACCGTCCGTGGTTTCGGTATGCGAACCTAGCCTCTGACGGGCGCCACCTGTTATCATATCAATCGGAAGCTGTGGGCGGTGAGAACTGACACGCGGGTGTAATGAGTGCACGCGGTGTCGCGAAGATTGCGTCGCGCTTGGAGGCGAGGGCGACGCGATGAGGTGTATGAATTGTGTGTGGGTCCGGGGTCCGTTGAGGACGGACTGGCGTTAGGTTCCCCCATGAAGTGGGGGTCGTCGAGGACGTGACGGGGTCTACGGTTCATAGTTTCCGGATTCGGATCCGGATCGTAGGTTGCAGCGTTTACCACTAGCGGGTTAGAGTGCGAAAGCGCTTTCTCGAAGAAGCGCTGCGAGATGGATTTAAGGTATTCCGGTATGGTGACGAGATGTAAGTCACTGTGCAGATCGATGTCGCGTTGGTACGGTTCTGCTCCGGTTGCGATCCTAGAGAAACTGTTTTGAACCGTCTGAAGTTGTTTGATTTTAATTTCGGCTACGTGGGCGAAGACGACGCTGGCGTAGGTCATAATAGGCCTTACGCAGGTCTTATATAGAAGGAGTTTATGTCTTAGGGACATTTTACTTTTTGCGCAGATGAGCGGGTGAAGCCGGCTCATGGCAAACGCGGCCTTATTTCTCGCATTATTAATATGCGGGCGGAAGTTGAGTTTGCGGTCAAAGGTGACCCCTAGGTATTTGACCGTTTCTGCCCAGGGAATGGGTCGATCGAAGATCGTGATACGTCCTAGCTTTCTACGACTAGGTACTGATGCGGTGCAGAATGGATCGGATGAGCCTCTCCAGAAGAAGACTGCTGCACTTTTATCTGGGTTAATTTCGATTCTCCATAACCGAAACCACTCGGCGAGGCGGTTGGCTGCGGCTTGGAGTCGAATTGGCCCTTGTGTAAGTTTGAAGAGTATAGGGCGGTATCGTCTGCGAAAAGCGCAAGACTGACCTGCGGATCTTTCGGGACATCACTTGTGTAAAGTGAGAATAAGAGGGGGGAAAGAACGGAGCCCTGAGGGACACCTGCTAGGAGCGGCCGGCTTGAGGAGCGCGTGCCGTCGACTCGATATCGAAAAGTGCGATTCGACAAGAAGGCTCGTATGATGTGCACCAGCCTGTCTGGTATGTTAATAGAGTGAAGTTTATAAATTAAACCATTATGCCAGACTTTGTCGAATGCCTTTGCGACATCGAAGAATAGTGCACCAGTACCGATGGGGTTTTTCAGGGTTAGCCCTGCGAGAATGTGTTCCGTTAAGCGGAAGGCCTGTTGAACGCAGGAGTGCGTATTCCTAAACCCGAACTGTTCGTCGGGAAGTAAACTATTAACTAGGACGTGTTCTTTAAGTCGCCTAAGAATAATCCTTTCGTATACCTTGCCCAGTTTAGGAGACTGATTGGGCGATAGCTGGTGGGGAGGTTCCGCGGTCTGTGCGGTTTGGGTATCCCGATGACGTCCGCTTCCTTCCAGGCATCCGGGAAGGAGCAGCTGGAGAGGAGCGTGTTGAATATTGCCACTAGGAGGCAGATGATATTAGCGGGAAGCGCTTTAATTATTTAGTTGTTAATCCCGTCGGGACCGGGAGCTGACCTCTTTTTGAGGTTTTTTATAATGTTAGTGACCTCGTCGGTGTTCACGGGTTCTAACGGTTCGCCCGCTGGTGGTAACGACGCCCTAAGCGCCACGTCGGCGTTCACCTTTCGGAGGTGGTCTTGGTCCGCGGGGGAGTTCGACGGGGAGCATTGGCTCTCTAGACTGTCCGCGAGATATTCGGCTTTCTCCGTGTCATCGAATGCGAGAGTAGCGTTATCCGGTAAAATTAGAGGGGGCATTGGTGAGATGGTGTCTGCTTTGAGACCCTGCGCCACACGCCAGTAAGCGGTATTCGAAGGTTCGAGGTCTGCTAGCAGGTCGCCCCATTTTTGATTGTTATATGATTTTATGCGCTCTTTGACCTCCCTTTGGAGGTGGCGCAGTCTAACGCGATTAACATCAGTCGGGTATCTATCGTGAAGCTTTGCCGCGCGATTTTTTGATCTTATCAGTCGACGGAGACTCGAGGGAAGGACCCCGAATTGATCGGTCGACGCGGGGACCGTCCTTTTCGAGTCTTTGACGGCCGAGCTAAGGTGAGAAGTTAAAGAGTCGATCGCCCGAAACGCCTTGTCGGGTGAGTCGATCTCGTTTATTGAAATGTCTAGCTGCTGGGTGGTCGTGGCTCTGAGTTTACCTTCGAGAGCACGCCAGTTGACTATGGTTTTGGTCTGAGGGACCTCGCCTGTCGATTGGCCCAGCTTGAGGAGCACCGGCCTATGATCCGATGATAGTTCATGTAGCGGTTCTATGGAGTCGACCGCTAGGGTTATATTTTTAATTAACGCAATATCTAAAACGTCGGGTGTTTGACGTGTAAAGTTTAGAGCGTAACGTGTCGGGGAGTCGGGGGCTATAACATCAAAGTTATGAGAGCCCATGAGGGCGTGAAGCGCCTTACCGTTTTTATTCTCCCTTATCGAATGCTAGGAGGCATGTTTACTGTTTAGGTCGCCTGCTATGACGACCGACGGCCCTAGGTTGATAAGGGTTCTGATGTCCGATTCTAGAACTGTTTTCTTCGGTGATAGATAAACCGAGGCGATAACTATAGGGCTATGACCGGTCATAGCCACCCTACACGCGGTGGCTTCTATGTTTGTTAATCGCGGAACCTCGAGCGGTACGCATTGCAAGCACCTTTTGTAGTAGATCAGGGTGCCGCCTCTGGAGGCGGTCAACCTGTCACCACGGATGGTTCTGTAATTGGAGATCTTGGGATCGCTGTGGCTAGGTTTTAAGAAGGTTTCTTGCACTAGCATAACGTCGACGTTGTGTTTCTTTAAGTGGGTCGCTACTTCGTCCTTTTGAGACCTGAGTCCGTCCGCGTTGAAATACGAGACAGTCAGAGAGCGGGGTTTGACTCGACCTAATGGTGCGTTAGCCATTTGAGACAGAATTAGGGGGTTGCCCTACTGGGCATGGGACCATTCTGAAGAGCCCAGAAGGAGCGTATGGTGCCCATGTGTTCTGCAGTGATCTGCAGCATTTCTAAAGGGGTTTTGGCCTGCTGGAGGCGGATCCCCATGTTGGTGAGGTCCTCCAGGGAGTTAAAATCCAGAGAGCTGATGAAGTTCAGCGAATATGTTATTGGGTTTTGCATACCCAGAGGCTGAGGTGGCAGGCTGCACGGGGGAGGGGTTTGGCCTAGAGATAGGCGCGACTTGTTTGCGCGCCATAGCCGGAGGCATTGCCCAGGCTGTTTTTGCAGGGGCCTTAGGGCCTTGTAACGGGGCAGCGGGTTTGGGGGCTGGAGCTGGAGCTGCAGCTGGAGTGGGGGCGGGCCTGGGAGCAGGCGCGGCCCTTACGGGGATGGCTGGGGTTGGTGTCGCTTTTTTTGCTTTGGCTTTTTTGCCATTTTGAGCAGTCCCGCCGCGTTGCCTCTGCGGCGCTTTGGGACACCCGCGGTAACTCGCTGGGTGGCCTTCTGCCTCGCATAGGCAGCACGCTGGGGGCTCTGTCGCTCCGGAGGGGCGCGAACAATCTGGAGTGCCATGGTCACCGATGCATTTGACGCATCTGGGCCTGGCGAAGCAATTTCTGGCCGAGTGGCCGTAAAACTGACAGCGGTGACACTGTCCTATGAGTCCGCGTTTGAGGGGGGCCTCCACAGGTATGCCGGAGAGGCCGCACAGGGTTTTTAAGTTGAATATGGCCTTGCCTTCTGGAGTCAGGTCCAGAGTGTCCAGTATCAGGGGCATGGGTTTCTTTGTGCGCGGATCTGTCATCCTGCGCGCATCGATGATGGGGAGGTCTTGATCCTTAAGGGATCGGATTACCTCCTCTAATTCTGTCTCGAATGGGAGACCGCGAATAACGACCCGGAGTTTCCTTTCTTCCGGGAGGGCGTAGGTATGAAAGCCTATGTTTTTTCGCGCAGCAGTTTCGTGGCCGCGCGGAAGTCACCTACTGTCTGTAGGTTTAGGCGAATGCCTTGTGGCGTATTTTAAGCCTTCGGGCACGATATTTTGAGGGTGGCGAACCACCTGGAGACATCAGTCCATTTGGACTTTTTCTGCAAGATTACAGGCGGCGGGGGCTTTGTTTTGCGCTCCGCAGGGGGCGCTTGGCGAGCCTGAGGGGCTGCCTTTTTAGCCGGTGTGGCGGTTGGCGAGACTGAACCAGGCCTTGAAAAAGTGGCCGTATTGATGACGGCCGGCTGAGCGGGGCGTTTTCTTTTATTAGTTACGAGGGTGAAGCCCTCGTCCGGTTTGCTTGGCCCTACCTCCATATCCGATACGGAGGACTCCGAGTCTGAGTCGTAGGACGACCGTGATCGGGGAGAGGCGGAGGTGATTTTTGTAAAGGCTCAGAATATTTGTTTTTGATGATTTTATTTTAAGTAAATCTCCAGTGTTGAGTAGTACAGTTCTCAAAATGTTTCTAGCAACGTAAATGAAAGAAACGAGTGCGTGTGTTATAATTCAACATATTTTAGTATCTCCTTCTCGCCATTTGCTTGTCACTTTATTTTGATTTTATGATTTTAGTTTATAGCACACGTTAACTCGGGTTTCTTGGATACCCACCATTAAAAAAAGGTCCACAATAATAAGATTGTTGCTTAGGCGGGTACGATATACTCGTCGATGTAACATTAACCTTAGGGGTGAATGAAGGGGTGAAAAAACACGATCTCAGGTGGCAATTTCGAGTTCGAAGTATATTGAGCCTTTCTTTCAACAATAACCTAACTAGTGGCATAAAATAATCGCTTTAAAATTTTAATAAATTCTCTATATTAAAAATATTTAATTCCAAATTTTCTTATGAAATGTAAACAAGATTAGAATCAAGTCAATCAATCAATAAAGCGCATTAGAATGCGCCTCTCAACGTCATTGATTCTTTTCTAGAAACTTTCAATGCATTCTTGGGAAATGGTCAATATAAAAACTGTGACAGTAAAAAGTAAATAACTATATGATTTAAAAATTATTATTGTTCTAATCTCACAATATAATATACCAGGTACGATATATTATAAGGTATTAACTACGCTTAGGTTTAAACTAGATGTCTGATCATACAGTACCCGGTTAAAATTCTAGTATACGATAATCTTACCTTGATGAATGATCAGTCCATTAAACGACAGAAAGTATATCATTCTACATATACACATTACAAAACTATAATTTACATTTTTGGATAAAACCCTCTTACAAATTAGAAAGGTTTACTATAATGGCACCAGTAATCTGATATTGTCAATAGCAAAACGTTTTACAAGTTAATTGCTGCTACCTGATAAAACAAAATAACAAGACTAAATTGTTAATTGCATTTTAAACGAGACGAATAACTACTACGATAAACAGTGAAATTAATGTAACCAATCCATCCTCACACCTAGAAATAAAGGAAGCTTGTCACTGCAATAGACCTGTGACCTAATTGACCCCGAAAAGTGTCGATTTATTATCAATCTGATATAAATATATTATGTACGCCCCTTTCCATCTTTACACTCCATTTATAATCCTCAATTTATGATTAAGAGTAACGGCATCGGCACTGACACTCGTTACGAAACACAGACGCGTTATACTATTTCGCACTGGTATTTTAGTGGGCGTGGTCCTTCCTAGGTCTAGACGACACATAAAGTTCCAAATAGAAACGACAGCTTAGGCTAAATGTCACTAGAACCTAACTAATTACCAGTCAACTAAATCGAACATACTTTAGATATCATCGAGCTCGGAAAATTTACTAATAATTTATGTTGTAGTAAAAGATTTATAATGAGATTACACAATTACGTCGTACACAAATATGTGCGAATATATTTCATATTAATATAATAAATAATACACAAAATAGATTATAATATAATAGAACACACATTTATTCAACACATGCAAAAACATATATAATGATAAAATTTATATATACCCTTGAAAAGAAGCTCATAACAAAACTGAAAATCGTGTGCTTTTTGAAAACAATCTAACAAAGCGCTGATTTTCATTCGGTCAAAGCCCAGTGTATTAACGCAATGGATAAAACTCTATAACGTTACAAATAAACTGTTATTCGTTTTTATTAACACATCACATTTATTTTACTGTTTAGTAGTACACTGCTAAAACAGGCTTTTCCCCTAGATAACATTATAACTAAGCTACGTAATTGCAAAATTTGGAAGTCTGCTAACGATGATACTCCGGCTAGGCACAGGAGTCCGTCCCATTGATTTTTACGAATATCATACGATTTTTTTTCACTATATATTCTTTCACCAGCGAGCACATTCAAACGAGCACTAACAGTTGCAATTAAAAAGTTCGTTAGTGCTTGTTGCCCAGGAATTAAACTCACCGATGCTCGACTCAAGCGAGTGCTCCGATGCTCCAATTTTTGTATTAAAAGTAAACCTTAATTGGATTATTTTTATAGTATAAGGGTGTCAAACGAGCACACAGCTTATCTGATGGTAAGTCTGCGGCCAATAAACACCTACATATAATCTCAAGCAAAAATCATTGCTTTATCACCCCTTATTTTTTTTTTGTGCTGAAGGCCGCTGTTAGCCCGAGGGCTTTTACAGTTTCACCGGGTTGAGAGGTGACCGAGCGCTTATGGCACTCAGTCGAGACCTCTATAAAATATCACCCCTTTGGACTTAGATAATCTGCTTTGTAATTCGATCATTATGATACAGCATGTATTATAATCATATAATTTAGTTACTATTCCTTATTTTTAAATTTACGCGTATATTTAGCTCTACTTTGTTTCTCTTTACGTTAATTTAACATTTTTAATCTCTCGATATCAATGTATGAACGTGAAATCTAATTAGAGACTGCCAGAACAAGGCAAGTATCTTCGTTACCTATAAATTCCGTTTTATATTTACTTTTCACTGAACATTCAACACGCATAATACCTTGAATCGATTTTGGCCTGACGGAACGATTAACAAGAAAATTAATTTTCATCACTCAATACTTAGGTTACGCAATAACGATTGGATTAAACAAAAGATTTTCTCCCGTCCATAACACAAACATAGAAGGTACAAAATTTTTTATAGTAGAAAATCTGTTTGAGACCTTTTTTCGTTTTAACAATTTACTACTCCCACAGACCATGTTCAAATTACGTGGCGATTTGACCTACCCTCCCCGTAGATTCTGTTAATGTTGATGCTGTTAGCCTATGCGGCTCTTATAGCTTCGGACACAGGACACAGTGCTCACGGAATTGAGAGGTCCGTGAGCTGGTTGTTTGTGTTCCCTACTTGTGTGGTTCTTTTACTTACACAAAGCGCTCATAAACTAAGCGTGTCGCTCTACTCTGGTCTCGTACCTATCTGATATATGCCACCCAAGTTGCCAGTTCCATAGCTATCGAGTGATTCTCCCGAGTGGAGAATGGACGGTGATGACTAATGACCGTCAGATGTTTTGGTGTGCGGACCTAGCCTCTGACGGAAGCCACCTGTTTTCTGTCAATCGGAAGCTGTGGGCGGTGAGAACGGCCCTGACACGCGGGTTTAACGAGTGTACGCGGTGTCACGAAGATTGCGTCGCGCTCGGGGGCGAGGGCGACGCGGCGAGATGTCTGTGCTGCGTTTACCACTAGCGGGTTTGAGTGTAAAAGTGCTTTCTCAAAGAAGCGCTGCGAGATATATTGGAAATATATCGGAATGGTGCCGAGATGTAAGCTTTCGGTCAAAGGTGACCCCTAGGTTTTTGATCGTTTCTACGCACAGAATGGGTCGTTCGAAGATCCTGATACGTCCTATCTTTCCACGGCTAGGTGCCGTAGAAAGCTAGGACGTACCGGTGCCGTGAAGAATGGATCGGATGAGCCTCTCCAGAAGTAGACTGCTGCACTTTTTTCCGGGTTGATTTCGATTCTCCGTAACCGAAACCACTCGGCGAGGCGGTTGGCTGCGGCTTGGTGGCGAATGGTGATACGGCCCTTGTGTATGTTTGAATAATATAGGGTGGTATCGTCCGCGAAAAGCGAGAGAATGAACTACGAGTCTTTTGAGATATCACTTGTGTAAAGAGAGAACGGAGACCTGGAGGACTCCCGCTAGGAGCGGCTGGCTTGAGGAGCGCGTGCCGTCGACTAGATATCGGAAAGTGGCGATTTGACCAGAAGGCTCGTATGATGTGCACGAACCTATCCGGCATGTTCAGAGCGTGGAACTCGTGAAGGAATCTATTAGCTAGGACTAAGGCTAGGGCATGGGTTGCTTAGTGCGCGGATCAGTCATCCTGCGCACTTCAACTATAGGGAGGTTCTGTTGTTGGAGGGATTCTATGACCTCCTCTAGCTTGGTCTCGAATGGCAGTCCGCGAATCACCACGCGGAGTTTGCTTTCCTCCGGGAGGGCGTAGGTATGAAACCCTATGTTTGTTTCGCAAAGAAAGCCTCCTCCTTGGTAGCCGCGTGGAAGTCTCCTACGGTTAAGAGGTTGATTCTGATCCCTGTGGGGTATTTTGCGCCTTCGGGCAGCTGATTTTGTGAGACGTGAACCATTTGGCACGTCAGTCCATTTCGACTTTTCCTGCTAAATTATTTGAGGAGGGCTTGATTATGCGATCCGCGGGGGGCGCTTAGGATTGGCGAGCCTGAGAGCCGAGCCGAGCCGCTTGTTAGAGACGAGGGTGAAGCCCTCGTCTGGTCGGCTAGTTTCTACCTCCATGTTCAATTCGGACGCTTCCGATTCTGAGTCGGAGGATGCCCGCGATCGGGGAGAGGCGGAGGTGGATGGGCGCGCAGAGGCGCGTCTAAGTCGGGAACGACGGGGTTCGGATATTGCGGGCTGACGCTTAAAGCGACCCGCGTTGATTCTAGTTGACGCATATAATTGACCCATAAGTAGGGACAAGTCGCCTTAATGAACACCAAAAATCGGTTGACGTACATAATTTATTTGCTTGGGGCTTATGGCCCGTCCGCGGTACAAAAGTTAATTATCCCCGCCTTGCAGCGGGGGTGTATTAAAACTACAATCCTATTCGTAGAAATCCTAGCGTTTTGGGTACGTTAGGGTGAGTACCTGTCGGTCGCCTAATGCGACAGAACAAAGAAAAATACAATAGCTGCCTTTGAGGCGAGCGGGTGTGGCAAATTACAGGAACATCGCAGCAGGTAGGCACGCAGGTGCGCGCAGTGACGCACTCACTTCACAGTGCGGTAATCCCCCACTCCGTTGCACCACACATCCACTGGTGAATTTAGGTTGATTCGGCACTTTTATCACTTGCTACCACTACTGCTGATAAAACTACCACAATCGTACTGCACGTATTATCTTCGTCGGGCTGGAGGCGCATGGAGAGCGCTTCTGGAACGTCTTGTCCACTCGAGAGATCCGAATGGAATCAAAAAGAGCTACCCTCCCCCGTGCGGTGGGAGGGTAGGTCGAATCGCCACGCAATCTCTATTCTTGAGTATTGTAAAAGGCAAATAAGAGAAGTGCTAGAAAATTTTTGAATTCTTCAGTAAACGAGAAATGTTTTGTAATATAATTGACAACAAAACATCTGACCCTTTTTGTCAATCCAACCTCTTTATATTGATGGGTAATGTAAAAGGATGATCATCGAGCATACGCTTCATCTGTCATAGGTTTTCATTATCATAAGGTTCCTAAATCCAACCTCATAGACCTCCACATCCATGCTTGATAAGCATCAAGGTGCAATTGCGTTATAAATATTCATCGGATGAACAACACACTATTAGTTGGTGAGTCATCAATTTGCTTCATTTGTTGTACAAAAATGAGCTGCTATTTTGGGATAATACTTCTGCGCATACCTGGCCTTTTGGTACTAAATAAAAATATGTGTTTTATCTGACCTTAGAGCTCAGGGCCCACGTTGGTTAGTTAGGTTATGGAGTTAATATATATACCACGCAGCCGTCGACACTATACATTCGTATACGTAGCAAAATATTTATTTACATATTCTTTTATAATATTAGGATTGACAAACGAGCATTTTTTTATATCTGTGGAAGCAGTATTAAATGTTAAAAAAAATTAATAACTTTGCTGTAATCTTCAGCTGTAATCAGCTGCTGCAATCACTGGAACATTTTAATTCTCCTCTCAAATGTCTTGATAAAAAATTGTGAATAATGCGCTATTATTTTATATTTCTCTGTGAATTGTAGACTAATGATTATGATTATGTTTTATAGTGATTGAAATAGAACACTACTAATTTGGTTTTGTGGGCAATTCTTTGTCACCCTTGCTATTAGAAAAGGTTACTGTGTTTGGTATGTTGAGAGAACCGCTAATCTGATTAAAAAATAGCTTCAACATGGCTTTAATTTCTTTGCACTTCTTTAGAACTGTTACTATCCCCCATAATCTCCAACTTGTTACATCGATTATGATTCAGCAGACTAAAATTATGATGTTTGGTATGTTGAGAGAACCGCTGATGTGATTAAAAAATAGCTTCAACATAGCTTTAATTTCTTTGCACTTCTTCAGAACTGTTACTATCCCCATAATCTCAACTTGTTACATCGATTATGATTCAGCAGACTAAAATTATGATGTTTGGTATGTTGAGAGAACCGCTGATGTGATTAAAAAATAGCTTCAACATAGCTTTAATTTCTTTGCACTTCTTCAGAACTGTTACTATCCCCCATAATCTCCAACTTGTTACATCGATTATGATTCAGCAGACTAAAATTATGATGTTTAGTATGTTGAGAGAACCGCTGATGTGATTAAAAAATAGCTTTAATTTCTTTGCACTTCTTCAGAACTGTTACTATCCCCCATATACTGCAACTTGTTACATCGATTATGATTCAGCAGACTAAAATTATGATGGTTCATATCAACGATAACTCTCAAGTTATCGAAGTCCTGGTTTAAAATATCAAAAGCAAATCTTTATTGGTTTTCACTACAATCGATACGGAAGCCAGAGATAGATATGTTATATGCTCCATCTACTTTCCGACATTCTCCGTATAGTTTGTATTTTATTTATAAATGCTTTAGAGTTGAATTGCTAATAAAACAATTATATTAAATTAAAACAAAAGAGGCATGTTCATAAAATGTTTTATTTTACAGCAGTTTATGGACAAGCATCTTTTGTTTCTGAGCATAATAAACCGTAAAAGTATTATACGAGTAAACCTGAAAGAGTTTGTTTGAAGTAAAAGCAACTTTGTCAACTAGACAAACCATTCGAGCTTGAATAGCATTCAGATTTCATATACTCAACGCTTAGGAATTGCCTGGCGCCCCGCCTCGACCGACCCTAGCTACCTGCCCCCAAGCGAACCGCCTGCGCCATCCATTCTTCCGAGGACAATTCACTGAGCAATTTTTACTGCTGATGCTATTGTAATCGGAATTTAGTTTCCAAGTAAGCTTATTGTAATGCCACCTGAGTGATTACACTCGTGGATACCTAGCGGTGTTAACTAAGCTAGTGTAGGGCTAGCCCCGCACGTCCGCGGTTCACCTTCTGGGAAACACAAGACACAGGAAGGAGTCGATGAAAACTTGGTCTTGGGTAGTGCCCTAGCCAAGGTTGATAAACCCACTGGACTTATAATAGTCCCACGCGTAGTTTTAGGTAGCTATAAGCACACATCCAAGTGTACAGATAAGATTGGAACTTGGATGCACTAGGGATTCACACCTAGGCACTCATCCTCCCTGCTTTTACCCGGCGGAAAGGGAAGTAGGCTATGCACCCCGGCATTTCACCGGTGGCCACACTTCCCGCAATCGATCAATGAAGGATAAATAAAAGAACAGAGTGCAACATGGAGGACTCTTCCTCTGAGTTCATGCGGCACTTCATTAGCGTCCTAAAAACAAAGTACCCCGATATCTTTCAGGACATTTTGAAAGAGAAACAGCTCCCGGAAAGATTTCAATAGCAAGTACACTCGGCAGAATACAGCTAAAATCAACCCCCACGCAACGGCTTTAGACTTGCTTAGCGACGCACTCGACTTCGATGTCGTAGCGCCTTCTACGCCTTAAAGTGGGTACTTTCCATACACACTGGGTCACGCACCGGATGTGCTTGATATTGCCATCTGCAAAAACATCAACGTCGCCTTACAAGGGATAGAGGTAATCCACGAGCTCGTTTCTGATCATCGCCCCGCTCTTCTTCGATTAGGGTCCTCAGCCCCAACCTCATTTTCCACCAAAACCATAGTAGACTGCCACCGACTTAGGGATGACTTGAGGGAAACATATCATCAGTCAAGGACACGAACCTCGCAGTTCATGCGCTCACTAGGCACAACCAGACCGTTGTCGAAGCAAGTTTCTTCAGTGGACATAAAGGACCTAATGAGACGCAAGAAAGCGGCGACTAGTGCCCAAGACTTATATCCCACTGAAAGTAACTGGCTGGTGCTACGTACCCTTCAGTGTGAAGTCCGATCACGCATAGACGAATACAGGAACGATCGGTGGGATAATCACCTCTCGAACCAAAAACACCTTCCCGGACACCTGGAAGGAAGCCGACGTCAAAGGGATTCTCAAGCCCTCGAAACAAGAAACCGATCCATCAGCATATCGGCCCATAAGCCTACTCAAAGTAGTCAAAGTTGTGTAAGGTCATCTTCACCCGCCCTAAGGACTTCATGCTGTCCCGAGGACTTCCAATCAATGAGCAGTTCGGGTTTCGCACCCAACACTCATGCACACATCAAGCGGTGCACTAGATGTGTGTATGAGTATCGCCGAGCACATTTTCAGTAAATTTCTTGGGGGCTACCAAACTAGGGCACTTTTTCTCGACGTGGTGAAATCTTACGACAAGGTCTGGCACAACGGACTCATATACAAACTATATGAACTCGGTGTGGCAGATCGACTCGTACTTATCATACCTGACTTTCTCCGAGATCGAACCTTTCGTTACCGTGTCGAGGGAATGCGTTCCAAGATTCACCCCATTTGTACCGGAGTACCACGAGGCTCCGTCCTAGATCTATTTTATACACACTCTACATTAACGACACACCGCCCACATGTAGAGCCAGCCCTTTTCACCGATGACACCGGCCTCTACGTGTCTGGATTCATACTAGGTGCTATTTGTAAACGCCTCCAATCTGCAGGCAACACCTTAGGGAAATGGTTTCGGAAATGGAGGTTAACCCCACCAAAAGTGCACCTATTTACTTCTCTCGGCCCAACAAAACGCCGCATCTCCCAACCATAGAGTTATTTGATCGTCCAATCCCCTGAGAAAAGACAGTCAAAAATTTAGTCGTCACATTAGATGAAAGACTCACTTTCGGTCAGCATATTAACCGCGTACAGAATCGAGCAGCGTTCACCCTAGGTCGTTTGCACCCGTTACACAATAAAAATAGCAAAATGTCCCTTCTTAATAAAATTACGCTATACAAAGCGTGCATCCGACCCATAATGACGTACGCAAGTCCCGCCTTTGCGCATGCCTCCCTGCGTTACATTCACAGACTTCAGGTAATACAAAATCGTTTCAAGCGCAAACCAGGAGCTGCCGACCAGTAGCTAGTACCTGAAGCAGGCTTCTCGCCGATATTTCGACCGTCATACTCTCTAACCCCTTGATTGTAAGTGCCGCTACTTACAATCCCATCGCCAATCACAGATTTACCCGCATCCGAATCCGGCTGAATCAGCCCGAAAAAAAAGAGAATAATCAGATTTCATTATTATTAATGATTCTATTCAAAAACAAAATTTAATTTTCATATTATGTGTTTAAACTAAGTTCGACATTTACTTAACTAATATTATAAAATGATCTTAATTGTTCAGCGGCGAAGGTCATATAAAATTCGTCTTATTGTGATTAACAAAAATAATCATCCGTCCTATGGATTTAGTGGAGAAAAGAAATGTATAATTTTTCTAAAATATGATAGGAGATAATGAGATGGAGTTTTGAGAATTATAAATTTAATCTAAAATAAAAAAAAATTATAAGTACATATCAAATTGATATATTGATGTTTGTATTACAAAATGAATGTTTTGTTTCAGTAACAGTATGAAAGTTTTGATTACATGTTTTCTATATCATCTATCTCAATGAAATTGGAATGAACAATATTGTAGTAGCTAAATTTATCGTTGAAAAAATAAACCCATCGTGTTGTTAGTGGTATACCTACACACTGATTGATTCCAACCGCAGGGCAACGATTATGCCATAACATTGTTGGATAGTATTCAATAACATTGTGGTTAAAGGTGGTGTAGTTATTTCTCCACATATTGGGAAAATAAATGAACAACAGCAAATTCAGCTATATGTACATACGCTACCAATAACAATAGCATCGATCTATAAGCTTTCTATTTTTTTAATGATTGTATATGATTGAATTTTTCTGTGTACCATTATTCGCACTAAATTTATTTTACATACCTTATAAATACTTTATATTATATATTTATAACATATCTCGAAATGAAAAGAATTAAAATAAATCTTCGTTTTTTATAAAAATTCTTATATATATATATATATATAAAAGTTAAATCATTGCGCTCGTGAGACTAAAATTCGGTACAAAACAACATGTGTATATTAATAATCAAATCATACTACGAACAATTTTAATCTTGTATGAGTTCAAACGATAGAATATTATAGTACTCAAATACGGTCGTGTGCAACAAATCGGCTCACGCCGTACGCTTGTGTGAGCTGCGCAGTAGACTTTGCTCCAATAATCTCTCTAGAGGCTCTTTTCCAGGAGTGAAATCTAAGGCTTACGTTACGTTACCTTAGTTTTTATATTTTTTTCTCTTTTAATCAAAATATCTCAATATACGTTTTTAGTTAGTCCTTGTACATTGTGTTATATTTAAGTACAAATATTGAAGGATTGATGATTCCTATTTTTTAAGCTGTCACCAATGAAAACTTCCATTTTCGGTTCATTAGCGTTCTCAATAACATTGTTACATCCATTAATCGAAACGTTATTATTTGCTAGGATTAAGGCTTAATCGTGGTATATAATTTAATTGGTACCGTTAAGTAAAGTTCAATTAGTCAACTAGCTGTCCACAAAGAGGTAAGTCCGTGTCGGGTAAGGGCTACGCTTTCACAGAGTTCCATTGTAAAATACTGACTTACAATTGCTGGGTTTCATCATGTATAAGAAAATTGAGACCCTACTAGTGATAATGAGTGAGTATGGCGTAACAATTTAATCTTACTCCCTAGACATGAAAACTTCATTAAGATTCGTTATTGAAGATAAATATGGATGCTCTGTGCCTCAGTTATCACATAGTTATAAAGAACTGTGTGCTCGTTTTCACCTAAAAAACTATATAATAATATTTAATAAATACATGTTAAGGAAAAAGTTACTCAGCGCTCCTGTCTTTTATTTAAATGAACTGGCGACCCTAATATATATTTTGAGGTAAAGCGGTATGTATTAATGTGATACAAGTACATATAAGCCCTTAAACTATACTTCACTAAGAACTATACTCGTAAAATAAAAGAAAATCGTCATGATAACTATTAGCTATGCTAAAAATATAGTTATAAACTACATGAACTATTACTGTAAGTTAATTAACATCATTTAAAAACAAATGACAAGATAAATAATAAAATATGACGGCGCATTGGAAATTGTCTTGATAAAAATCGGTTTTTAATTGATTCTAATAATTTGTAATTTCTAAACGTAACAAAGTTGTCACTCTGACGTAACGCCGAACGCTGGTGAGCGTGAGGGAATTAATTAGTCGATGAGTGAGCGCACACGCATCC
Organism: Teinopalpus imperialis; assembly: GCA_029286865.1. Lineage (NCBI taxonomy): Eukaryota > Metazoa > Arthropoda > Insecta > Lepidoptera > Papilionidae > Teinopalpus > Teinopalpus imperialis. Next base: position 2,001,243 of record JAGSMU010000037.1, on the reverse strand, counting down.
ACATGTTTGGCATAATATCTGTCAGAAATTGTTTCATTAATCTTGTATAATCTTCATTTTAATTGTAATATTGTCAAACTTAATTATTATAGCAGTGTAATCATAAAGCGGCCATAATTTATTAGAACTATCCTCTCCTCGCCCGATAACCCGCGCCATAGTGTAAAATCGGTTACCCACACAGTAAAATGGAAAGTCACTCTAATAGAGTTGATGTCCCTTTAAATATATTTTTTATGTCATTTGATTTTAATATGTCATTATTATACTGTTTCATTTATTTATTTATAAGTATGTTCATTGGTCATAAACAGTATTTTTTATCAAAGCAGGGGCTAAATAGGGCTGCAGACATAGTTTCTAGTATAAGGGCAAAAGTACATATTTTTCAGGCTAAATGTTTCAAGAAAGCGTCTGAAAGAGACAGATACGGAGTAATAACCATTTCTTTCAGAGTTTATGTCACACCAAACTAGTTAAGTGACAATGTTGCGGTAATAGCGTAGCGTACTAAAAATGACTTCAGTTGGGTTACATTAATTTTAGCATTTATTTTTATTTGGTGTTGCTACCCTAAACCGAACATTTCTTTACACAATCCCTCGTTTTTTTATTACTTTTTTTATTATTATATTAATAGAAAAAAAAACATAATCAGCATTCAATCAGTAACCTTCAAACTGCTCGTTTCAAAATATTTATATACAATAAATATGCATTAAATTATTGTATATATATATGATATTAGGGTTATGAACAAGCATATAGTTCACCTGCCAGCAAGTGGTTCCTGCTGCCTATCCAATTCGGTCAAGATAAGGAACCATAATGCGTCGTCACCCATAAGGAGTAAAATGGAACGCCTTGTCACCGCTAATACGATTTACAAACAATCTGCAGAGGGGTTCAACCACAGTAAGTTCCTTAAAAAAAACTTTTTATTTCAATTATTCGGTTTCTATCTTGAAAGTTACACGTAGGAAGATATTATTTGTTATATATTTTATCTACACCTGGATATCCTGCTTCCACAAAGTTTCGTGGTAAAACATTAAGTTGTTAATATGATACCCTCGAGCACGCATCTCTCTATATGTGACGATCGCAAACGCAATAACTTGGTAACATATTCGTAAGTAAAACTTTAGAGGACAACCTTTAAAATCAGTAGTTTTCACACAAATATTTTAACACCATTTATATTTAACTTGTTCTCGAGATAATAAGACGTCCTTAGGTTCTCTTTGCATATACATATATATATATATATATATATATATATATATATATATATATATATATATATATATTTATAATTTTATTTATTTTTATTATTATATATAATTTATTATATTATAGTTAATATTTATTTACTAAATTGAAACAGGGCACAAAATAGATTTTCCAGCCTATTAATTAGTCCATGCCATTTTGGTTTATATTTTACCAATCTATATAAACATTTATATTCTGCTCGGGTATTGAAAGCTGCCGTATCATCTGCGACCTATTCACAAATTGGCGACGCAGACGGCTAAAATCGAGTTTCACAATTCTAGTTCACATGTTCGCGTGCCCTTTGTAACTTCTTATGGGAAAAGTAATAATTTTATAATACTATTTTTATGAAAATTGAGATGAAATAGTCCATGATTTTATTTATCCGACATTGCCGTGGTGATCTCTGAGTTGGCAGATGAGATTACTATCATAGTATAATTGTTTAGCACATTTATCCTCTGCCAGTAATAAATATGCTGTCACCATTTCTTTGTGTAACGATTTTAGCCATACATATAAATATGTATATATACACATGTACACAAAATTGACTTTTAATAGGTGACAATTTTGTAAATAACCCAAAGCTTAACTAGGACAAACATAAGTAATCTATATAATGGTTAATCAAACGATTTATCTGACTGCTAGGATTGGAAGACTTAGTCTTTTTTTCTGAAATACTAACAAAATTATCTCAAAAATAAATTTATATGTCTACTTGTTGTACAGTAGCGGAATTTGCCGACGAGTTTTATTAACAGTAATAAATAGAAGAAATTAAATCGACTTTAATATATAACAATAAAGACACAAAAACAAAAATAGTGAAATATAATTAAGTTGGATTTTTAAAAGCGACAAAATAATTATATTTTTGTGCAAATTGTTTCTTATTATCTATTTTCTAAGCATGTAATATTTGAAAGTCGGGTTGACAAGTGCACAAGTACAGAAATTAGAGTTTCATTAATAACTATTTATTAATGAAATTTCATATTACCTATATAAAATTTTGATGCTGCATTTTTTATATATGGTATCCTACGAACATAAATAGAAAGAAAAGGATAATTAATTTATTTACGTAAAAGTTAAGTCAAAATAAGGACTTAAGAACCATGTCTAATGACCATGTCGGAAATTATGCTTATGTAGAGAAAAAATAGCGCAAGAAACTCCACAAAATAATCATCTTTATTTCTTATTTTCTATTAGAGAAATCGAATCTTGGTGCTAGCACCATTGTAATTGTTATTGAATATATAATATAATAATGAAGCAAAGTATCAAGCAAATATTTTGGAGTCATGTGAAGGCCACAAATCCGCAGATGAGCCACGTGGCGGATTACGCCGAGCTATATTTTCTATTTTTCTTTCTATTCCATCTTTATATCTATGAGTCCTGTACGAGTTTTCCTAGTACAAGACATAAACGTAAAATATGTCATATACCAAATAAATGCAATATCTTACAGTTTTTATAATTTTACGGTGAATCAACACGAAGAAAAACTATTTACACAAAAATTGTAATTGGGTCATATTCTAGTAGTGCGTGCAAACAACTACAAATGGATGTCCCTTTTTGTATCTGTTTGAGTTGCGGTTTATTTACACGTAACAAAGAAACTAGGTGGTTTCTCTTACAGTATTGCTTTGTTTGCTGTTTGAGTTTTACAGTAGTACTGTAAGATCTTTTGTCTCTTTTTAAATGGCTTCATGTTATTGATGAGTATGGAGATGTAAATGTTTTTTTGTTTAATTCCCTGATAAATTCTTCTTTATAAATTAATAGAAGTAATAATTTAAAATCTTACCCAATGCTACATTAGGATTACACTACACTACTTCTTTATATTATCTTCTATGTAACTTCTAACACGAGGGTTTATTAAAAATCAATATTTTCATAGAAATAATTCAACTTAATTAATTGTTTTTTATAATATTTTGTTTTAATCCAACGTTTGTGTGTCTAATACGGAATAATCTAATATGGACATAAGTATTGGATCAAAATTGTGTTGTCTTGTCATATTGTACACAAAATAAATTTTATTTAATTATTATAAACGTAAAATATTTGTTTAAACTGGATTACATCAATGTAAAGAAATACACACTTTATATATTTCTTCTCCTTATTTTGCTTATACTGTAAAAGTTTTTACACCTGAGCCAGTAAACTAGGCGAACTACTTCGTCGTCACAGTTTATTGCTAGTACGGAAGGTGGTTGTCTTCTTAGTTGTAAAAAAACGTAGTTGTCGTAACCAATATGTTATAAAATATTATTAGTACTAAAAAAATATAAAGAAAATTTTAGTTGTATGTTATTTTGGTAAAACAGAAATTATAATTATTATTCGAAAACAAATGATGATACAAATAAAACCCAATTATTAATTGCTTATATAAGCTTACAAAAGCTAAAATTATTTACTCAGTCTTTCTACGAAAATGAACTTTTCACCTTACAGTCCATGCGTCCATCCATCTATACAAATAGTTTCAGCATTATTAAGATTTTTATTTGTTTTATAATAAATAGATATAATAGAATAAATACATTCCTTTAATAGTTCCTTAAGTAAGTATACTCAAACGAAAATGGTCTCCCATTTTCGTATTGCTGTTAGCCCTAAAAGCCTCTACAGCTTTACCGGTCCAGACTGCGGAGCAGGGGGCCCGAAAAGTATGATGACGCTCTTGGCTCGATGACGTCTGCAACTCCGCTGCACTCCAACCCCTGTGGACGAGGAACGACAACAATGACAGAGGGGGTTGAGTAGCGATTCGAGGGCCCCTGTTAAGGAGGTACGTAACCTCGGCTCGGATTGTTATCTGGAGACCGCTTGGATTGTTCTATTATATTACACGAGGCTGTTATGAGACAATGTTTTCATTTAATTTCTCTCAGATGAGCTGCTTGCTCGATTACCACCTATTCTAACAAAAAAAAATCGTAATTGACACCTCGGGAACTTCACACACACATGTTTAAACCCACTGCACGTTTTTTTATGGGAAATTAAATGAAGCCTATTAATATTGTCTAAATTTGTTCATTCGGCATTTCGTAATACAATAATGACATGGATAATACATTGTATGAAGGATAGTTATGAATTTCGGTGTTATTGTTGTTGTTTACACATAGCCGTAACTGATTTTTTAGTGTTTGTGCTATAATACAGCAGAATAATGTCAAATTATGGTGTAAAAATAAAGTTTATATAGTTAAGCTTTACACAAATATGTACGAGCGTTTGAGAGAAAATATTTAATTTATTAACGGTGATATAAAATATGAGATAACATCCTCTAAAAGAAGCAAACAAGTTCCTACATTTTACCTATATCGATTAGTAGCGTCTTAATAGGAAATAGCTTAAAACGAAGGGGGTTAATTTTTTATGAAGAGGCTACTAATAACAAATATTTCATTTTGTATATAAGATTATGTTAATAGAAACATAATCAAGTTACAATTATTACTATCGCGCTGTTAACAATTAAAAGTCTATAGAATAATATTACATTTCATCATTCACCACCGTATTCGAGATAAATGGTTACCTTTAGTCCCGATTTGTTTTTCATTTAATCTAGATGCCATGAAATATGGATAATCATTACAGGACTTGTAAGTAAATGCAATTAGTTGGAAATCTCATTCTACGCAACATAATTGAACAACAAATTAAACCGTTTGAATAATGTATGCATATTCAATTTTTTCAATTTTTAAGTGCTTTATTTAATACGTAAAATGGAATAGTTAAGTACCTAGAGACTTTATTACCCCTGCAAACTCAAATGTCCATATCTAGCTCAGCATTTCATGTAATCAATATTAAAATTGTGATATAATATGTATGAGAACTTGTAATTCAAAATATATCTATCCTCAGATAAAGCAACGTTAAAAAACATTTCAAATCAAATCCACTTATTCATCATAGCTCTATTGATTAAACTATGGCATTTAAAAATGAACCAAAATTCAGCGATTATTCTTCCAGACACAAGGCTGTTGTGAGAAATCGGTATTCATATAACAATTTCTCAACTTTAATTCGTAAACAACACTTCAGACTTTTATAATTTACTCATTATAGCACTGCGCGTTCTTTTATGGGAAATTAAATAAAGTCCATTAATATTGTTTAAAAATACCTATTAGCCCTTTCAAAACATGATAATGTATTTACGGTTGACATTTAATTAATTTCTGTTCTGTTGTTGTTTGCACAGATAAATCTTAGCTGTTCCATTAAACAAAAATATTTATATATTTACTTGGGGTCGATAATGCGCATTATAATTAAAAAATATTATATTTTGAAGTAGGAAGTTTTTTATACTAAAATTGACAAGTATTTGACTTTGACTATTTTCATTATTACGAAAAAAAATACTTTCAAATTCCTATAAATTCCTAGGGTAGTAAACATTGTTCGTGTTTGGTAAAATGCCAATTGTCCTACTATCCATGATTCCGGTAACAATTTTCGTAACAAAGACTACAAAGGCTCTCAGTTTAATATTTTATCTGCGTCAGATTATATATCACAGGTCTAATTTCTTAAAATAAAATTCGTACAAAATAAATAAGCTAAAGGAAGATCACAGAAATAGATTAGATTTCTAGATGCAACTTTACTAAGCGCAAGTTCAACCTCACATGGAATACTGTTATCTTCTCTTGGTGGGTGCACACCAGTACCAGCTTCTTACTTGAAATTTCCTGCTCTGCCCTGCCCTGCTCTGTGGAATCAGCTATCGTCAGCGGTGTTTTCGAACGGGTAAGACTTTGGGGCCTTCTAGAAAGGAGCCTACACCTTTCCTAAAGGCCCGTAACGCATTTGCGACTCCTCTAGTGTTACTGATATTTGGGCCGCGGTAATCACTAACCATCTCTTGCTCGTTTGTCACCTAATCTATATAGGAAAACAGCTAGTTATTGGGAGTGAAGATAAATGTATGGTTATTTCCTTTGAATTGAACTTCTCTTGTTTGCCTGGCTTCGTCGTTTCCAATTCACTTAAATTATAAACAATTCAATAATGGACAGTGACTATTCATTTAACTCTTGGAAGTTCTAACATCAATTGATATATCGTTAACATAATAACACCCATGAAAACCAATTAGCTAGCTGACCGCATTTCCGGGCGGACGGGCCACAAACAATTTGGCAAAACAAACACATCCGACTTTAGACGCTGGACTGTGCTGTAACTGCGCCTTACAGCAAGTTCTTGGTCTGACTTATTTTAAATTGGTGATACGTGAATTAGAAGATTTTTCTAAAATTTACTTTGCTTTCGCATGATTATTCACTTCTAGGCAAATATAAAATATAACAAGTAAACAAAATAGCATTCCTATCTGTGAAGTACTCCTAAATTACAGGATAGTATTTCTGCAAACAAAGTCGACGTTGTTAGTTATTTGTGTAATATGACAACGGTATATTTTTTTATGGAACAGTTAATTGGGTTTAAAAGTGTAACAAAAATTTTTGGTATGAGGATTTCGAATTTTTAAGTAAGTAGTTACTTTTTTTTTTTCTATCTTACAGTACATTATTTCCACAAACAAGTATTTAAGAAATTGATTGCTATTTGTGTTATTCGACAACAATATATTTTAAAGAAACAAATTATTTGATTTCAATTTAAAATACTTTTCTTTGGATTATGGATTTTGCTACAAATAGTTTTAAATATAATAAATTAAGTATAAGTTCGACTTTGAATTGTCATTAACTGGTTTCTATAAACATAATATGTAGGAACTTGAACATGAATTTACGATGACCGGTAATAAATAATAGTACGTATGGGTATAGTTAGAGTTACCAGCCATACATAAAAATATAATCGAAATTATTTCTATCATTGAAGCTGGAATTTTATCCAACTTCAATGATGAATTATAAAAGTTAAAAAAGTTTTTTGTGTGTCATAAAATCATTCATCAATCGTTAAGTTAAAAAAGTTTTTTGTGTGATCAATTCGAGCGAGAGTTTTCCCTACCTAAAATGAAGCGCGCCAACTGGCACAATAAATTGGAAATCGGTGTACATACCTAAAAAAAATATGTCTCGATTCGAGAACTTTCACCTCGGTTACTATTGACTGCTGTTCTACAGTAAATATATAAATTTTAAAGCTTAGTGATTATGAAAAATAACCGACAAACAAACAGTTTAAGATAAATTATGTCGTATACTGCAATCTCCAATTCACTTGCCTAACGAAATCAAAAGATCACGTCTGGCAGTGAACTGTTTCCGGTAGCGTATTCATATTAAAAAAAAAACATGCTGCTACAAAAATTCTGTGCTACATGTGAATTTCCCTAGAGGTTGCACATTCTCTCCCCACTGTTACGAGGACGCTATTGAACTAAAGCACAAGCGAACGCTAAACATTAGTTATGAGCTCGTTTAACTACACTGTGGCATCTACACAATGCTTTGTCTTCCACTAATAATGTAACCACCGCGTTCTGCTTTGAATATCTAATATTTTTGCTCATAAATCAATATTATTGTAATAATAAATCGCGCCCATCTTTATCGATGTGCATAACACTACAAGTGATAAATATCACTAAGTTAGCTTTTATAATTTTCACTCAATAATTAGTCTCTCAAATAAAACTAGTTTGTTACAAATTTTATTTAAACTTGAATAATAATAAAACAACAAATATCAAATAATTGTATTTCGAAACTTTTACTATCGTGAAAATCGTACTATGCTATTGTAGGTAATTTTGACCGTGTAAGAAAATGCATTATCCATAGAAAAGAAACAACAGTTTAGTTATGATATCTTTTCTGTTGAGCAAACTACTCTACTTTTTCTTTTTATGAAATATGTATATACTTAAGTTTAAGACGTATTTTCAATATTATAGAATACAAAGTTTGTTCACTTTCGACGCTACAGCTACGCTGTTGATTGTTTCTAGTTGTAGCATGAATGGTGGACTTATTACACGGCTTTACTAAGAAAGGATACTAGTGTAGGAATACTAAGGAAAGGATACTTGGAGCATAACTCTGCTGTATTTTAATTGAAGTTATTTTATTTAAACTTTAATAATAATAAAACAACAAATATCAAATAATTGTATTTCGAAACTATTATTATCGTGAAAATCGGACTAAGCTATTGTAGGTAATTTTGACCGTGTAAGAAAATGCATTATCCATAGAACAGCCACAACAGTTTAGTTATGATATCTTTTCTGTTGAGCAAACTACTCTACTTTTTCTTTTTATGAAATATGTATATACTTAAGTTTAAGACGTATTTTCAATATTATAGAATACAAAGTTTGTTCACTTTCGACGCTACAGCTACGCTGTTGATTGTTTCTAGTTGTAGCATGAATGGTGGACTTATTACACGGCTTTACTAAGAAAGGATACTAGTGTAGGAATACTAAGGAAAGGATACTTGGAGCATAACTCTGCTGTATTTTAATTGAAGTTATTTTATTTAAACTTGAATAATAATAAAACAACAAATATCAAATAATTGTATTTCGAAACTATTATTATCGTGAAAATCGTACTATGCTATTGTAGGTAATTTTGACCGTGTAAGAAAATGCATTATCCATAGAAAAGAAACAACAGTTTAGTTATGATATCTTTTCTGTTGAGCAAACTACTCTACTTTTTCTTTTTATGAAATATGTATATACTTAAGTTTAAGACGTATTTTCAATATTATAGAATACAAAGTTTGTTCACTTTCGACGCTACAGCTACGCTGTTGATTGTTTCTAGTTGTAGCATGAATGGTGGACTTATTACACGGCTTTACTAAGAAAGGATACTAGTGTAGGAATACTAAGGAAAGGATACTTGGAGCATAACTCTGCTGTATTTTAATTGAAGTTATTTTATTTAAACTTTAATAATAATAAAACAACAAATATCAAATAATTGTATTTCGAAACTATTATTATCGTGAAAATCGGACTAAGCTATTGTAGGTAATTTTGACCGTGTAAGAAAATGCATTATCCATAGAACAGCCACAACAGTTTAGTTATGATATCTTTTCTGTTGAGCAAACTACTCTACTTTTTCTTTTTATGAAATATGTATATACTGAAGTCCAAGACGTATTTTCAATATTATATAATACAAAGTTTTGGTTTAATTGGAGTTATTTTATCTTACATTTATTGTTATAAATATAAATTTAGTTGTAACGCAATTTAGGTGTAATGTAAAATTTATATCAGGTATACGATATATAATGGTAAAAAAACGTGTTACGGGCTTTCCTCATGTATAACCAGGATTTATAGACGCTTTGTAGTGAATCGTTTGTTGATAGAATGTTTGAAAAATTGACTACCGATTTGCACTAGCATACTTCTCACTTTTATTTTATACTATAGGTTTCGTATCCATGTTGAAAATTAATGGTATTAATCATTATTATGTAAATTATAAAATTTCATGATTGTCAAAAATACTTATTGCTATTACCATCATTTGCGAATTATAAATGAATTGAAAATATTTGGACCACGCTCCCCTCTGAATAATTTTATTCCATATTGTTTTTCGTAGTTTGTTTGATCAATTACGTAATAGTTACAAAAATAAATCATTGTATTAATGGATGTCGAATGGGTAGGTTCGATGTATTTCCTACTACTGAAATCAAATGTCACAGAAGAGCCAACTTGATCAATTTATTGCCAGTAAAATGCAATTTACATTGGCTTCGTAGTTTGTTTCAAAAATCAACTACTATGAAGCACTTAATAGGATATTCTTTTTTCAGCGACCACGTCCAATGTCATTTTGATTTCTTTGTATTTAAACATTTTGTTTTTGTAAATTATACATTAAATAATATCAATCGGAAGATTATTTAATGTTCACCATTTATTTTAAGAACAGTTTAATGATTAAGTAATAAATTAACGACACTTTATTTTCATCATATTCCCTACTAAAACCAATAATTAAATAATTAAATGTGATATTATAACTATGTTGAAATTACTGTCAAAATGAACAACTAATATTTCATATCAAATCACTCACTTCACTCATCCTTCATCGACGAGCACGTGGTAAATCAGCACTTAAAAATTAAAAAATTGCAATTTTATCGGTGTCGGCACCGAGGTTTGAGCTCGGTTTGCTCGCATATCGTGAATTAAAAGCGATTAGAGCGATTAAAAGCGCTTATACACTGTGCTACCACGGCTCTCAAGACGTGTACAAGGCTTTAAGGCTAAAATAATTTAGATTTACCCTCCCCCCCGACCGATCCCTTAATGCCGCGCGAAAATTCTCTTAGGTCACCTTTACATACATTCATCGACATTCACAGATTTTTGATAAAATGTACAGTCAGCAAAACCATTTGTCAAATTAGAGTAATTTTTTTTAATGCCAATCGATCCAATTCCTTTAAAAGATGTATTTTAATCTTCAAGCCCAACTAAGGTTAGAGTACTAGAACATCCATAATAATAATAACTATATTAATTGAGATAGATAATCCTTAGTCAGAAGCAACTCTCAAGCATCCTCGAGTTAGACGCTCTCGCGAAACAGGGTATCGGTCCAGGCCAAGGCTCCCTCTCGAGAGCCCTTGTGCTTGGTTACCCACTAATAGACTTTCGGACTGAGTGCTATAAGCGCTCGGTCACCTCTCAACCCGGTGAAACTATAAAAGCCTTCGGGCTAAAAGTGGCCATCAGCCCGCAAAAAAAAAAAAATACTAATTATTTAAATTCAAAGGTGCTTTTTACTCCTAAGTTCTTTATACTTAAATAAAACTAAACTGTATGGATACAATTACAAACAGAACACTAGAAATCTTAAAAGAATGAAGATAACATATCATGAGTACAGCATTGCTTTAATGAATCTGTAGGATGTAGATAATAAAAAAAAATTTACGTACGCCTGAATTTCATGCGCTCATTTGCTCGAAAGCCTTATTTTTATGTAACCGTAAACTTTAAAGATCATTGCAGAAGCCGTTAAGTTAGGTTTGTTTATTACAATCGTGATAAGTATACGCATCCCTAAAATATAACGCTTTTATGACAAATGATGATTATGTCATATGAAATTCGGGCAAATTTAAATCATCCAATAAAACACAATGTCAGGGCATTATTGTACTTAAAATATAGATCTAACTACAAGAAAGATAGCAAATTGCGTATCCCTTGGTGGCCTCTTTCCGACAGCAAGAGTCCAAAATGGCAGCTATGTAGGCGAATACGCAAGTGTTTTTCTGTGACTTGACCAGCCCGGTTGGCGATTTCGCTTTAAGAAATCTCCGGATAAACTTCTACAAGACCGCCAGTTCCCTATTTAAGTCGTAATTGGTGGACAATTTTTTGCTTCCACATTCGACGAGGGTTTTCAAGATATTTTTAATAATTTCCCCAGTCAGGGTTATTTTCGTCGGATATCTAAACATGTACCAGTTTTTATTATTTACCAAATAGTATTCTAAAAAATCTAACTTCAATTGGTTCTAATCCATTTTTCCATAACAAACACACTAAACAGAACGTTTCAGAGACAAACGAAAATTCAAATAAAGCGGTAGATAGTCATGATTCGAATTAAAAAAAAATTATTCAATACCCACATTATTTTTAATTATTAACCTGTTTCATCTAGGACGGCCTTTTATCTATGTAGCAAAAATTTGTATCGTATTTAGTTTATTTATTTTTTATCGATTAATTGATTGATTTAATCGATTTAATGATCTTTATGCTAAGGTAAAATTCACTCTGTAATTACTCTAACTGTATGGAAAAAAAATCTTTTGTTTGTTTCCTGTTCTAGTAATCTAACCATAGTTGGTCTCGAAGAGCGTTTAAATCCTTGATAGGGCCCATTCCATTCGATTGGCATTTAAAAAAAAATACTCAAACCTGGCCACGTCCTCGCTAACTGTACATTTTATGAAAAATCAGGGAATGTCCATTGTCATCACATAAAGTTAGTAAAGGTCACCTTAGAGTATTTTCACCTGGCAACGAGGGATCTAGTAGCTGCCCTTAACCGACCCATCTTAACTTTTCACCGTGTATATAGATCCCAGTGGGAACATTCTTTCTATATCTTCCATATTGAAGAATACGACGTTTTAGCGGATTTAAAATGTCATTGATTTTTTATTGTATACATATTTTCAGTTCTAATGTATATGAAAAAGCACTATCAACAAATATACACACTAATAACACTGCATGAATATATGAATTTAAATTGTGAAAAGAAAGGAACAATAAAAATAATTCTATTCCTTTTATTAGCGTCAAATAGATTCTAGAAGAGTGTTGAGTGTATTCATTATATGCGAAATAAATGCTATATGTACGAAATGCCATCTGATTATCATGTGTTGAATTAATTTTCATAAAGGAGATGCTCATCCTAGTTAGTGCGTTGGGACGGAGGAAAAAAAAATATTACATTCAAAAGAAACCTAGGGAGGTACTGTACTTTTTTATGTTAATTTTTTAATGATAATACCTCTTATTCAACTCATGTTCCCGGGTATTATTATTTTTACTTTTTCTATAGCGTTTCTAACGTTCAGCAAGAACTCTGGCGCTACAACTCGATCGTGTATTTATTGCTGGACTATAAAGTTGACTAGCCTTCAATAACGTATAGGCGTAAAAAAAATACAAAAGTGACACCGAGAATAACTTTCTCTATAGCTGCCTGATTGATTATGACATTGGTCATATAGACATTATACAACGATTATGAGATCTCTACTGAAAGGTATCTCTAATGCAAAGTGAGCATTGCTTTTGCACCAATTTTTTGCTTTGCATTCTTCGAAACTACAAAATGTGTCTTTACTTCTTGTTTTTTAGCAGAACATAAATAAACATAATTAAATAACTGTTTGATTTTAATAAACAAAACCTCAAATGTTTGTATGGGAAAAGCGAATGAAATACTTAAAATATAGTTTAAATGAGATAAGATTAACTAAGAAGTTTTAAGGAGAAACAAAGTTTTAACAACTCAACGTTAACGACCTGTAGTTAATTTAAAATTTTATAACTACAATAAAATTTTACAAGCTCAAATTTTAGCAGGATAATTGATTAAAATATTTTTTAAGTGTATTATACATATAACTTAACAAAAAAAAAAGCTAGATTAGAACATCATTAAAAAAATCGTATCTTTAATCAAAAAATAAACTAAAATAGCTAAGAATTTTTCCTTACATAGTGATAACGATGTTGATGTCCACCATTTCGACTACGACGATATCTTCTGGCAATGGCTAGATGACATCAACTGCGCAAAATATTTTAAATTGCTGTAAGCATTTGCAAAAACACAGGCACTGACTCGTCGTCCTTTTCCCATGCATGTGCAATGAGATCGGTGAAAGGTTCAGGGCTACGGGACATACATATAATACACCCAGAAAATTTATAATTTGTGACATTCAAATATTGATCCTGGATTTGATTGGATATGAACCCAGGACCTGCCATGCAGCTTGGAGCGCTGGACTTGGTGGACGCAGCAGCAGAAACACCAGTCAACCTCTCGCATCCACCATCTCCACTACTAGTTGGCATGGTGTCATCAATCGGCATCCGCCATTAGTGAAATACGTTGCATGCGATGGACATCCCATAACAATGAGAACGTATTGCGGTTATACTACTGGGCGAGGTAGGAGAAACAGTGGAATTTGCGTATAAGGCTAAGATATACCGCCTTTTTGTTGGAGCTCGGCGGATCGAGGCCCGTATATACTCTGTGCAAAAATATTTGAACGACTGGAGATAAAGCAGATAACACGAATACTGGAAGAGGTTATTGTTGTAACGCGTGAACTGGCTTCGAAAAGAGACTGCAACCTCTCCGCATACCCCTAAGCAAGTGAAATCAGAATGTTGTGAGGGCTTTGAACCCAGTGCTGGCTACCTTTAAGCCAGCCAAGATCTGTCCGTTACGTAGAAGAGAGAAAGAACCGTCTCTTCAAAAGTGACCAGAAGATGTTTTTAATATTGGAACGGAGAGAGAACTGATACTGAGATACATCACAAAATATAGGTATTGATGAGGCGATCATGAAACGATGACGTGTTTTTTGCGTGCCTGGCAAAGGTGGATAATACATTTTCGTTGAGCGCGAATAAGGCACGTTTAATGGTTGAGTCATGCCTACCCTCATATGGTGGATACAATCTGAACTAGACGCCCTGACCAGAAACGTCCGCAAAACTTTAACGTCCTACACAATGCATCTACCAACAACTATTTGAGGAACCATCAGGTTTTCTCACTACCCTGGAGATACACCAAATGTATTTGATGTATCTGAAAACTGTAGTAAATTACTGTAGTAAACCAGACTATTAAGTTGTAAAGCGTCCAAACATCTAATCGTCGGTCACGGTTAATACCACCGTTTAATACAATTAACAGTGGTAGAGCTACACTGCAGTTTGTTTCTAGCTGCAGAATGAATCGGTCAGCTCGATCAGGGTAGGACAACGCACACAGAACACCAGCGTAAAGCGTAAGCGTGAGTGTAGGGTTCCGGAGACCTTTATAACTGGTGACGAGGCATTCTATCTCAGTCCTGAAGGGTGACAACGCATCTGCATTATGATTCCTTATCAAGGATGAACTTAGATGTCATGGGCCGCAGAAATCACTTACCATCAGGTCAACTGTATGCTCGTTTATTACTCACAATGTAAAAAAAAACACATAACTACAAATAGTACGTGAATTGAACATCACCAGTAGAATCATTATCAATACCAGAAACATACGAAACAAAAGTTTCGCAGAGGCGCAGAAGGCTTACGGGGTGAGTCGAAAAAGTCATTTTTACAAAATATATTTATTAATTAACTATAAATAGTATAAAGAAATAGTAATAATATAAACTTTAATAGAAGATTGTGGCCTTCCCGAAGTATCCCGACTGTCTGACTAATTGAAATATTGTCATTAAAGTGTAGTAGGTCACGTGGAGACCGCCCAATTGAAGTATCTGCGTTTAAATTACATGTGCTTCTAAATAATTAGTCCTCGCTTGTTTCTTTTACTTTGCTGACTTGAAACTAAATAAGATATATAGGAAAACATTGACCTGCTGACTACGTAGAAAATTTATAGTATTTACACAATCAGATTGATTATTTAAAGATAGCTTCTACAAAAGACAGAAACTTTATCAAGTAGATATTTGACTTCAATATACGGCTATATATGACTTTATGAATGAAATGGTTTTATGAACTTGTGACTCGAGAACGGCGACATGGAGAATCTGAAATAAGATACGACTAACAATAAGGCTACGGCGACAAACAGTCTGCGGCGAGTTTAATTTCATCGTAATGTGAACGTGTGGTTGCCATTTATTTTTATTACTTTGAAAGATCCTTTCCACATAGGAGACGGGCCCTTATTGTGTTTATGGACACCTTAAATATATCAAATCGCCTACACTATAACTTTCTAACGTACATAGATCGTTATATTTTTCAGACTTTTCTTTGTAATTTTCGATATTCTGAAGTGTTTTCTGGCGACTATGATGCAGGCAACTACATTTAAGGTACTCTTACATAGTCGCTATATGCATTCATCTTTAACGTGTTGATAGATTTTGTTTTATACGGCATGTAACCAAACAAAACTACACTCTAAAGGTACAATGTGTGTATTCGTAATGCCCGCATTCCCGTTTAAAGATAAAGATTCCAGGTGTGACTGTTCTCTCCTACAAAGGTCTCAAATACTCCTGGGAGTCAAGTGACTCCTCTCGAGAGCTCTAAAAGTTTTCGTTTGATGAGGGGACGTTTAAATACCTCAAAACAGAAATGTACCCCTTCATCAGTCACAATAATTTTAGAGATGCCCCTGTGTGAAATGAACTAGAACAGGTGTTTTATTCTGCATAAAATGTTTGCATGGGATATGCTTGTGAGTATTTAGTTATGTCATCTTGTAACGTTAAAATTAATTTATATCCCTCTAACGTCTCAAGAAGCGGTCAGATATATATGAATAGTCTTTCATTTGGTCTTATAGTTGTAGATGTGATTATCAAGTTATCAGTTAGTTGGTATGGGGCAAGGGGTTATTAATTTAGCAGGACCTACAATTTTTAACATAATCGATATTTTGTCTCATATTTTCCAACACTATATATTCTTTAAACTTTCGAACATCCAGGAAACGTCAGGATCTCCCGGTACGGGTGAGTCATGACTTTCTCTTTATATCCATTTAATATTCCCAAAAATTCAGGTGTAGTAAACTGAATAGAATTACGATAAATATTAGCTCGATTGCAAGGGTCGTGAAAAAGGTATGTTATAATATTGTAAAATTTTATGTACGATAGTTTATTAAACGGTACTGAGAAATCGGAAATAGCATATTTTTTTCGTCATAATATCAGTATTTCATCATATCGCGAATTAAATGGAAAATATATTTATAAGACATTTCACCTTAATGATGAATATTATATAGTATATATATATATGTATTTATCGGTGGATATAGAATAATGAATGTTTTACTAACTTTCATTATCTTGTATGGGCGGTTGGCTAGTGGATAATTGTATAGATTCAGGAAAGTAAGGAATTGAGTAATTTAGATCGATAGAAAAAGGAAAGGCAATAAGCTTACAGTTGGCTTTTCTGCAGGGATCGTTATATTCTCGGATAACCGGACTGTATTGAACGACTTAGTAGACTATTGAGTAAGTTACAAATATATATCGTAGGTGTCTGATGTAGAAGGACAACTATCTTTAAAGGTAAGGACAAGATCCGATGAAGAGAGAATCTGCATTATTCTTAGGTTTATCTTTCATCTCATAATTAAAGTCTTCTAATTTTAATCTCCAAAGAATTAATTTTGAACTCTTTACAAATAAAAACCAATTAAAGTGTCTTATTTTCCGTTACTATTTTGAACCCTATTGGTACATATATAGAACTTTAATGGCAAATATTAATGCTAGACATTATTTTTCAGTGATTTAACGCGAATGCGATAGATAGGTCTTTAAAAACTATATTTTCAGGCCGTTTCAGGCCTAGTTCTAACTCAGTCTATGGAACATTCCAGAATGTGCGTGAAAAGATACGTATAAAAGAGAGAGACGAGTATATTCGATCATGTCTCGAGAACATTCTAAAAAGTGTGATTAAGATGCCTACACGCGTGATAAATAAGATATTCATGTTTGAATACGTTTCGGAATGTTCTTGATTATGCATACAAGGGACGGATGTACGCGTACATGAACAACATCCATATCCAACTGGAATATTCCCGAAACTTATAGCGCAATTTACCGACCGCATATAAAAGCAGGTCAGGTCGCGGCTACGAGGAGTTTCGATTGACATACGAAACGATACACATTGGAGAGAATTAAAAACTTCCGAAGAATTTTTAAAGTGAACAGTGATTTCTTTTAGTTTTATAAAATTATTATTACGTTAAAGGCTATTTTCTATCTAATGAGCTCTACAACTGGCAACAATATAAATGTTTGATTCGATCTACGCAGTAAGAACTCAAAGTGTCTTGAGTTCGTGGAGTGGTATATTATTTTAGATTTTAGAAGGTTATTAATGACAGGAATCACCCAGGACCCAATCATCAATCATTTTTTTTATTGAAATTAGAGTGTTTTTTAATCGGAAGGTATCGATTTAATTTTTTTATTGGCGGTTACGTCCCATATGGTTCAATTTTATATTTTAATCAATAAAGCAATATTTAATGTGATTTGTGACTATTTTGAGTGTAATGGAACTGTAATAAGAACTACTTACGTTTTTACAACTGCGTACATGTGATATAAGTTTTATTTATTACATATTACACTCACTTGAAACTTACACAATACACATTGTCACAACTCGATGAAATCAAAACTGCACAGAATAGTCTAGAAGAATGAAAAATGCAAAAGAATGGCAGAACTGGAAGCGCAGCTACACGCTGACGGACCGGCCAAGGACACTGTAGCGAAAGTGGCAGAGGAGTTCCGGACCTTTCGGGAACTTATGTTTTCCATACTGGGTCTGCTCCGTAAGCAGATTAACGAATAAAACATATGGGAGCACCATATGGTAGATGCTATTTAGACCAGCCATCTTCGAAAGGCTCTCACTTTCTTGGGGGTAACAGAGGTCGAGGGAGAAGACTGCAAGGCTGCTATACTGAGCATAGTTTATAGGATGGTGCTCAAGGACATTACAGCTTGCATCAGCAGTTGGCACAGGATTGGAGTAGCTTCTAAAGCCAATCTCCAGCCAATCCTTGTGAGGTTTGCAAGTGTTGATTCCAGGTTAGCAGTGTGGAGGGCCAAGTCCAGGCTAAAAGGAACTCCAGTTTCAGTGAAAGAGTTTTTGACTAAGGCTCGATAAGCTGTCTATCGCAAAGCTTGACAGCATTTCAGTATGCGAGCATGCTGGAGTCAGGATGGTACAAAAGTGGTGAAAGCTGCTGAAGGATCCAGGCATAAAATCACTACCATGGACGAGCTGTGTCCTTTTATGGGGAAGTTTCCTAAGGTGGCTTGAGCTCAAAATGCCGTAAATTTTCATTTTAAACTTATATGTTAATAGCTTCCTAGTTTATTTTGTATTTTATTAATATCTTTACAACAGTACTATTTTTTTTCTTTCTTCAGTTTGATTTCACTTAAATTTATTATTTTACCTACTCAAAATTTTACTTAGACACATAGTTAAATTGTAATATTATTCTTTTTTTGTATCTTCGTTGTGTTAAAATGTCGCTTGATTGTTTCTATTTCTTAATGTTGGTGTAAACTATAAAGTTTTAATATTTCTTATGTCAATTGTCGACTTGACATTTCGTTTTATACAAATAGTTTTGTTCAGTAAGTCCCTGCGGGTTTACACTGTGTTTTGTTTTTTACTGTTCTTTGCTCTTCTTTTTTTTTTGTGGTAAGTATAAATGAGCAGTTTATATTCATATTATGTTTTATGTGTTAGTTCTAGTGAGAGTGTTAGCTGGCAGGTGATGCAGTGATAGAAGTGTTGCAGACCGACTTAAATTTTGTATATATACGTATATTATATTTATTTCGATTCCTTTTTATATTTATAGCTATATTATTATTGTTATATATATATATATATATATATCCGCATTAGCAAAATTTCTTTTTCTTAAAGTTATCGGGGGAGGAGCTAATTCAGTTCTTGGTATCATCTATTGTCCACCTTCTGTTCGTCCTTATTGTCATGGGTAATTTCAATAAACACCCAACTCATTCCGGTCATCTAAACTCCTACAAATTGTCGCCTCGATTGAACTCCAAGTTTTTCCTTTGCCACTCAATTCAATTTTGACCGAGAAGATAACTGGCTTGACTTAATCTTTACCTCAAATCCTACCCTTGTCTCTTCCCATGGTCAACACTTCGCACAAGGATTTTCCCATCATGACCTTACCTTCCTTCGTCATGTCTTAAAACTTCCTAAGCCTGAAATATTGCAGTTGCGTTGTTTTGGTCGCATGGACATTAAGCGGTTGTGCATTGATGATTCTACATTCAACAGGGAAAGTGTGGTGACAGCCCTCACAGTAGGCGAAAAGGTCGTTGCATTCAATGACGTTGTTTTATATAATGTACATGCCACCTTTTAAAAAAATTAAGATCAAGCGTTCACCTGCACCGTGGATGCCACGTTTGGTTCGGATAGCGATGAGACACAGGGATCGGGCTTTACGTAAGTTTAGGAAAGATCGCTCTAATGACAACTGGAGATGTTTTGAAGCTGCAAGGAATCGGTGTAATCAGATGATACGCAATGCCATGTAATGCAATACAATGCAAGTTCCTTGGGACCCTGGGTATTAGAAAACAGTCACTTGTTGAGTTTTAGGGCACAGTTGGTTTGGATGATATCAATCTCATACTACTTTGGATCACCGAATCAAACGTGATACTGTCGATTACATAATGGCTTTACCTCGTCATAATATCGATACCTTTCACTTCTCTTCTGTTGCGACGGATGAGATCAAGAAGATAATCCTTTCCATCAAATCCAATGCTGTAGGCTGCGATAATATCAGCCGTCGAATGATTATACATCTGTATCCCACATCATTAACTTCTCCCTGTTCCAGAATGAACTTATCCATCCCTTTGGCATAATGTCTACATAATTCCTTTACCCAAGACCACAAATCCTTCTTTACCTAATCATTTCCGCCCTATATCCATTCTTCCCTTCCTGTCCAAGGTACTTGAGGCTTGTTTGCACAAACAGTTATCACGGTTTGTCCACCTGAATTAACTATTAAGCCCCTTGCAGTCTGGTTTCAGGCATGGTCCACAGTACTGTTCCCGCGCTTCTCAAAGTTACTGGTGATATAAGAGTGGGCATTGAGGACACCAAAGTCACTGTGCTGGTTTTGGTTGATTTTTTCGAACGCTTTTAATACCATCAATAATGACATCCTTCTATCCATCCTTTCTCATTTTATGATCTCTACCGAAGCACTGGATTTTATCTTCGAGGACGTCAGCAATCAGTCCGCATCGATGGATCATCAACTGGCTGGTGTGGCCTACATGCTGGTGTTCCTCAAGGCGGTATTCTTTCTCCTTTGTCATTTTCAATTTTAATTAATCTCATTTCTCAAAACCTTCAGTGTACCTTAATGCCGATGACTTGCAGTTGCACCGGTGGCCATGGTTAACAGAGACCTAGAAAATGTTAAAAGCTGGACTAATAGATTTGATCTTTCTAATTTAACCCGTCTAAGTGCCAAGCCATATTAGTCACACACACAGTAGACACAATCGCTCTACCCGCAATTATTTTTATTGGCTCTGTTATATAAATGCGCCCTACTGTTAAAGACGTCGGTGTTCACATTGTCACAACGCTCAGTTGGGAAGCACAAGTGACTCATGTTAGGCGAAAAGTTACCAGGATCCTGCGTGCTCTATACCCCTCGCGAAACTTTCTCAGGTACAAGACCAAAATAACGATTATGCAGACCTTAATTTTTCCCCTGATTGACTATGGCGATATGTGCTATTACGACCTGAATGCAGATCTCCGTAACAAATTTGATCGTCTTCTAGGTAAATAACTGCATTCGATTCATCTATAACCTTAAAAGTATGACCACGTGTCTACTTATCGTTCTCAATTAAAGTGACTACCCATTTGTCTGCGGCGAAGTCTGCGTACTCTCACTACCCTTTATTATATATATCCTGACATCTCCCACTCCTCCTTCCTGTCTAGCTTCATAGTTTCAATACCTTCGTTCTAACCATGATAAAAACCTTCGCTCGACCAACAACTTCTGTGTCCTTCTCATAATTACAACTTTATCCACACCTCCGCTCTTCCTCCCGAAATCAGGGCGGCTACAAATCGATACGCGTTTAAGGTGAAATTTTGGTAGCTATTTCTAAACTGGTTGGCGGGATCATCTCAACATTAGATAATTATGTTTTTATATATACCATATATAAATAAATATATCGTATATATCGTATTTGTTATATATGTATTTTACAATTAATATAATAGTATTTCATGTCTTTTTTCAATCTATTCTTCTCTGGAATGCTCTCCCTCCTGAAGTCAGGTCGGCTACAAATCGTTACGCGTTTAAGGTAAAGGTTCGGGAGCTATTTCTCAACAGATTGGCAGAATCATCTCAATATTAAATCATAATGTATTTATATATATATATACATATATATATATAAATACTGTGGATTTTATATTTGTTATATATGTCTAGTTATATATGTATGTATATTATAATTACAATATAAATAATATAACAGTATTTTACAAGAAAATTTTAAAGCATACACGTACCTCATTTCATCTCTGCATTACCCTAAGGTTGAATGGTAGATAATGCCTCAGGCATTAAGCCCGCCTTTATACATACTGTATATGAAGCCTCAATAAATAAATAAATTATTTTGCGAGAATTTGGGTTTATCAAATCTGATCACACAATTTTACTGTCTGAAACTGAGTGCTCCGCCCCCAAAAGTTAGAAATTTAAAAAGTTCAATTATACGCAAAAATAAAATAGTTTAATTCGTAGTCTAGTATTCGTAAGCAAAAGTAATTAACCAAATAAATACGTTATCTTCTACTTATGTAATAAATAATAAAAACATTAATAATCTTCTATCCGATTCTATAGAAACATATATTATAAATATAGGTAACTAGGAGGAAACCGCTAAGTCT
The DNA here is from genome assembly GCA_029286865.1 of Teinopalpus imperialis. NCBI lineage: Eukaryota > Metazoa > Arthropoda > Insecta > Lepidoptera > Papilionidae > Teinopalpus > Teinopalpus imperialis. Next base: position 1,978,625 of record JAGSMU010000037.1, on the reverse strand, counting down.
GATTTAAATGTGGTCATTTCATGGGGTCTTCTATAGTATTCTTTAATTAAATTATTGCTCATGATAGCTATATACTCGTATTTAAAAAAAATGTTAAAAGTTTTTTAAATACGCTATCATAAGATTGATGTATCATATGAAACAATAAAATGTCACTTTAAGTTTGCTACTTTTATACGTTATTGAGATTTCTTTTATTATACATGCAAAATTTAAATTCTACGACTTAATTAGCATAGGCAGCTAAAGTGCATATTGGCAAAATGTAATAAAATTGTGGCATAAAAGAGTCAATTTAAATTGATGGAGTAAAATTTTATCACAAAGAACAAAAAAGTTGGGTCCTTTGTGTCAGAGTAAAGCTTTGACACGAATTATATATTTTTTTTCTCGCTACCGCCTCCTAGATATCACCGTTGAAAATATACAAAATGAAAAAGGTAATTATTTTAAGCTTCAAAATTTAAATAAAATGTCTATCCGGCCGAGTTTGATCTTAGTGTCCAAAAAACCTAATAACTTAAACAAATATTTTTATTTTAAATATTTTTATACAACTATAAAAAAAATATATATATATGGAATGAATATATGTATATACATATAAATATATATTTATATATATATATATATATATATATATATATATATATATATATATATATATATATATATATATATATATATATATATATATATATATATATAATAAATATATATATATATATATATGTCTATGTAATATATATATATATATTTAATTATGACTGGTGGATTGCATAACTTCGGAATTTTAAAAATGCAACTGTAATAAGATAGAAAGTATCACACACGGGACATACTACATACTACGACCGGTAAACCAACATTTTATGACACACTTAGCTCTCTAGCTGCACCATGAATGAGTCTGCTCAACCTGGGAATGACTACGCCTTCATAGAATATCACCATATGACAGCAGGATATAGTTTATTATAAATTATATAACAAGTAATATAATTTATTGAATATATTTAATAGAGAAAACTATAGAAATAAATATGTATCACAAAGTACCGAATATACAGAATATATTTGTTCCGGAAACGAATAGACATTCTGAAATTGTTTGAAAAAAGAATATAAACTAGAAATTTTATTTCATTTGAATGTATTATTACAAAATAAAACTGAGAGGTTTGAGAAGTCTATAAAATTGGAAGTAAATAAAAGTCTCTTGGCTTGTAGAAGAACCAAGGATGAAAATTGGATAGATAGTTATTGGATTTGATAGTGAATGAGTTAAACGAGAAAGGGTTCCTTTCTTCTTTGATCATTTAGAGATTGATGTTATAGTTTTTTTCGAATTGAATTTTAATTTAAATACCAATGAAAACAATTTACAGAAATTAAACGTAATATCGTAGAATTGGTAAAAATCTTTTTGTTTGCTTTGTCTTTGTTGTCATTTGAATATATTTTTCAACGTTTCATCGAAAGTAAATTTATTACCGCTTTCAAAATTGTATTCCTACCTATAAATTTTTCGTTAGGAGAATTTAAAACGCTAACCCACTATTTCGTCCTCGAGGTGCAAGAAGACGTTCGAAAATTTCAGTGCCTTCAAACAGATCCATCACCCTGAAAGCATGATGTATACATATATATATATATATATATATATATATATATATATATATATATATATATATATATATATATATTTATATATATAAATATAAATAAACTCAATAAAATAGACCAATAGATGATTCGATATGTAGTATTCTCGTAAATAAAAGAAATCATTGTTAACTACTTATTTAAAAAAACAATCCATGGAACTAAAATGTTATTATAATAAAAACATTCCAGGCTGAAAATATAATAATAAATCAGAGATAACGAGACCGTGAAGTACTTAATATTCTTCCCACGTTCTTTAGAAGAACTTGAGGTTTTACTCAATCAAGGACGCTCGCAGAAAATTTTCAAGTCTATTATAATAAATAACTTTTCTATTGTATTATCATCAATAAAGAGATTTATTTTTACTAAAACAAGTAAATATGCTTTGTTAATTGATGTAAAGATATATCAAAATATTTATGAACACAAATAAAAACTAGCTGACTACTAGTGCAACCTATGTTAGTATGCGGGAAGTCGATAATGCAGATGACCCAGCATCGTGATAAGGTAGGTTAGGTACGTGGGGATAGGTACCTGTCACTTCCACGTCAGTATATGGAGGAGGCCTATGTTCAGCAATGGACTAATGATGGGCTGAGACGATAATGATGATGAAATTTATAATGCTAGTTATAATTGAAATAATTGATATTAATAAATTAATTCATTTTAATAATCTCAAGAATACTTGATAAAGCTTATTTTTATTTACAAAACCAAGGGTGACAAACGAGCACATGGTTTGCCTGTTAGTAAGTGTTGCAACCAACAGAATTAGTAACCTACAATTAGCTTGTAGGTAAGCTACGCCACTTACCAAAAAAACCAACAAAGAATCAAAATTAAAACGTTAATATTGCACACTCACCAATTTCGCGCCGATATTCTGTGAGAGCGGGATCCTTACCTCGTGACTCTATTCATGCTACAGCTATGAGTAAGCTGCCTACTTGAATAGTAAGGCAGAACCCTTATTTTAGCTTCGAAATTCGCGGTGCTAAGATAACGGGTAGAAACAAAACAATTCAACCAGACAATAAAATCTTTATATTTACAAAAAATACACGACATAACATATAATTATATGTTAACTTCTCTTTGTGTTATTGCGGAAGAAAGTAGCTATCAATATTTAGTTATCTTTTCCATATATCTTACCAACCATGTCGTAAGACGAAATTAACTTAATTTTTCAATAATATTGGCAGAATGGTGATTTATTTTTCCCACGTATGCTATTTATATATTTGCAATTAGTAAAATATTAAGTAAGCTTAAATTAATGTTAGGCCCAAAAAAAATGTTCGTTTAGAAACACGGCCAATCAGGTCTAGTCCACACTCCCAATAAATATGCAAAGACTATTGCGATCGGTTACAGACAGGCGTTAAAAAAATTCAGTCATGTTGTTGTTTTAAAAACACGGCCGATCAGGTCTGGTCTACACTCCAAATAAATAAGCAAAAACTACTGCGTTCAGTTTCAGAGAGAAACGAAGGCAATGTTTTTAAAAGCGCCACATAAGAGAGATTGTAAAAAGAAGAAAATAATATCAGACGTCGTGCAAATATCCAGCGTATTTCATAATGAATATTTAAAAACGTATTCATACCTATAATATTTTTGCGACATATTCGTAATGTTGGTAGAAAAATAAAGACATTATTTCCTAATGATATTATGATTTCTTGGTGTCTATAATAAGAATGTTTTCAACTATATATAGGATATATGTATGTACATTTATGGTAGAAAATATTATTTATTAATATTTTAAGGCCTCACATTATGTGGTTTCAAAAAATAAAAAAAAAATATAAGAGCTACGAGTTCAAAATATTAACCAAACACTAACATCTAAGCTCTACTACATATAGAGCTTCATTGAATCCAAATAGAAAAATAGTGACTTATTTTTTAATGACTCCTAAGAAATCAAAATAAAAAGTCGATTCTATTTCAATTAAAAATAATTAATTTCCATTTTTTTCCATAAAAAATGTTGTAATTAAGATAACAACCATATTTTTGAATACATTTATTAATTTCTCCAAAATTAAGTATTTAATTTGAGCGTGTGACACGTAGACCGTTGTTACACTGCAGGGTGGTTTGGTATTTAGGTAAATAACTGAATACTTATCAACATCAAGTACAAGGCAGTATCTCTCTATTACATTTGGTTTAGAAGAAGCAAATGTTAAGGCTAAGAGATAGTTTACTATGCCATAGTTATGTAAGCTTTTTGATAGCACATATATATGCATATTTGTAGCAGGAATATATTTTTCATGACCAGCACTCAGTTAAAGCTATTATATCTTTTTGTGAATCAAGTGATACAAATCAAATATAAGATCTAAGCCAAGATGGTTACGATACACAAAGTTTTATCGGCATAGAAAAATACTTAGGCACATCATCAATCAATCAGTTTCAATTCTTTGCCAAAACATTTTTTGTAGGCGGTTTGTAATTAGTACTAGGTAGTTACAGCGTCGAAGAATCAACACATTATAAAAACATGAATGACATTTAGTTTTGAAGTTAAGAATTTTTTTCAATAATGTTACTTTATATAGATGTATTATTTCTATAGTTTACGTTGCTTTTGTAGATTTGTTAGTATACTCACTGAATGCTTTATGTTTTTTAATGTAATAACCGTTCCGAGAGTTTTAAACGTTCTGTTTTTTTATTTAAAAATGCATCCATTATGATACACAAAATGTATTCTTATGCAAACTCTCTAGCGGTTCTTCCATATCTTCTGAGCTGATATCGATGCGTTAGTCTTATTCATTTCTTTCTTAGTAGTCTTCAATTTATTATTTGTGTTTTTTTGCTTTAGTAAATATGTTTACAGTTGTAACAACTTGTAGCTATCGTTCATAGTTTTCATTTTAAATATATCTCTAACCCGTTGCCTTTGTATTTAACGAACATTTAGTAAAAGTTGTATGAGATCGCAATGGTATCCTCATTTTGTTTCCATATATTTTGAATCTTTATACTAGACCATTTTAGAGTTCTCTCCATAATTTGAATCTTTATACTAGACCATTTTAGAGTTCTCTCCATAATTCCTAGCTTATTTTCGAGAACGTATATGATTTAGTTCTTTTATTGCGAATTTGATTTAGGTTCTTTCTCTAATGAAGTTATTGTTTCCTTTATGTCATCAAATTTAAAGCTTGTGTATACATTTTTTTTATATTTGTTACAAAGCAAATTTACTAATCTAATTATATACAATATTAATTAATATATATAATTAATTGACTCCATTTTTTGTTTTTAAAAGTCCTTCCAAGAGATCAAACTTCTATGGATATCTAGTTTAAATGCCTGTAGTCCCTCTGTGATTCTGATAATGCTACCGTGTAGTTTCAAGCGAACTCACATTAGTAGATAAATCTCCAAGATCAGAATCATACCTGTAGGTAGAAATATTGGGCTCAAAGCCACTATGATATTGAGATTCCATGGGTGATGACGATGCTAATGATGTTAGAGTCCACCTGAGAGTCATACAAGCAGGATTCTTAAGGTAACTTATTATAATAAAATATTGGCCTATATATCTATTTACCGTGGTAATTAATGGCTTAATTGAAGATTTGCGAGCTTTGAATTGTGAACAACGAAAATAAGCCTCACGTATAAAAAAAAAATGCTTATGAATTTTTCGTACATGATAATAATGGTGCTGCAGTTAAATATTAACATGAAAGTGTCGGCTCAACAACACTTTTAGGGAATGCCAGAAAAATAACAGTTGCTTTTTTTTCTTTTTTTTTTGTGTATGAGTATTGCTGTTGGTCCAGTGACCTCTACAGCCTTATCTAAATAGACCCGCGAGCGGGAGGCCCGCCGAGTAAGGCATAACAGCTGCACCGTACTGGGTTTATATATGGTTAGTGACAAATCGGATATTAATTACTTAAGTTTGTATTCAATATTAATATTCAGGGATGACAACGGGTTTTAAAAATTGCCGGGCCTTTGATTGTGATGAAAATTATGTCGAACAGCATTATTTTGTTTTCTATGAGTAGCGTAAGAAATTAATATTTTTTAACATCGTCGTTTATTGTGCAATCTACATCGCATAATACCGGCTAGGCTCATACTATTTTATACGACAGAACATAAATCTTGAAATAAAATTGTCACTTTACTATATAGTTCCTCGTCCAGTTATTTTCCTCGTCTTCATAGAATAGTAATAGTTATTTACTTTGTGTCTGTCTCCCGCAGATGCTCTTTTTAAATATCTCGACGGTTAGATATATATATACTTTGCTTAGTTCAGGGTCTACGTTAAATACGCCTGGTGATACTGATATTGTTTGAAGAACATAAAGATAGATGCATAGCTACATTGGAAGATAAGTGCAAAATTGTTACGTAAAAGATATTATGATATTTTTAAAAGTTTAATCAAACTTCATTTTATCTTAGTATTACACCAAGGTAAGGTTCTAGTTGCTGCAAAGATAAATTTTTGGTTTAAGCCAAGTACTATATGTCTCATTTTATTGAATATACACATGAATCGAATATACCTTCAATCTCCACACATTGAGATTAAACACACAAACACAAAACTAAAAAACTAACCCAGCCTCACAACGGATGCCAACTCTTAATCATTTTGTGTTTATTTTTCATATCATATTTATTACATTAATAAATTATTTTATATAAAAGAATTTATGTTAGATAATTTCTCTTACAACAATACAATAAAGTTAGTGATTAACTAGTAACGAATAATATTTATTTTAAAAACGAAATCGAATTCTCACAAAATTGAAATAAAATGTAATATAGTAATTCGAATTAATAGGTGGAGAATGCCTAAAGGCACCCTCCTTTTGTCCCTCTTTATGTAAGGTGTGAATAATAAAGTTTAAGTAAATGAATAAAAAGTTCAATAATTATTATTAGATAAATTTCAATAAAATATTATAAAGGTCGAAGTATACTGCATCCTGTCGGTTTTCTATAATTCTTTCATTTGATTCTCCCACCTTTAACCCACTACCCTTACACATTAAGATGGGTTCTACTCCTTTGCATTCGAATGAAATGTGTTGTATTGTCGATACATATAAAAAAGCATCGTATAAGCAGAGCTGTGGTAGTTCAATTTCTAAACGTTCGGTTTTAATTATCGTTACACGAGCAAACCGACTCCGATCCCCGGTGCTTGCGTCAATTAAACTTTTAATTGCAATTTTAGGTGCTGATTTATCACTTGATAAATAAAAACATCGTGCCTAACTATGAAATAAATTTGAAAAAAAATATTCCATAGACGTCTGCCGATCTGCAGTGGGGCCGTGTGGCAAACTTTGCTCTTGGGAGGAGGCGTATGCCCAGCAGTGGGATTTATATAAATAAGCTTTAACTTTATGTTTTACCTTCATAACAAAGTATTGGAACACTGCCTGTGTCGGTGGATTGTGACCTTCGAACTTAGAGTGCATTCACCTCATAATAAGTGATGAGATGCTCTTCCATCCACAACAAAGACAAGATGCATATGCGTCGTCTTCCTATAGGTGTTACTTTACTATTTCACGCTCATTGTAATACTAGTGTCCCGCCATATAATCCTTATTCATGCTGCAGTTAAAAACAAGGGACATCGTGGCTGTATCGCAAATAATAATTCATATATATAATCTGATGTAATTAAATATTATTTGCACTGCAGTTTGTTTCTAGCTGCAGAATGAATGGGTCAGCTCGACCGGGGTAGGACCACGCCCTCACAGAATACCAGCGTAAAATAGCAGCTTAACGCTGCTGTGTTTCGTCTGGTGAGTGCAGGGATCCGGAGACCTATTACTGGAGACGAGGCATTCCATCTCAGTCCTCAAGGGTGACAACGCATCTGCATTATGATTTCTTGTCAAGGATGAATGTAGATGTCATGGGCCGCAGGAATCACTTACCATCACGTGAACTGTGTGCTCGTTTGTTACTCTTAATGCTATAAAAAAGAAAAAAAGAATTTTGTAAAATATTATAATAATTCTGAAAGCTTTTAGAAACTATCAGTGTCATGACAATATTTGTTATCCACATACTAAGATTTAAGGTGTTCACTTTGCGAAACTTTCACTCAAATGGCAGATGCATTTTATGTTATACGAGAAACGTACCACTGACTTTAAAGCTTTTAAGAAAAGTCTACATTTATATTTCTTAGTAAAAATTTCTTTAATAAAGGAGAGAAAATAATTTTATATTGCCATTTACTGAAACTTAAGTATTTAGCTAGTGCTGAATATGCATGTAATAATCCAAAACGAGAACTCGATTAAAACAAACCCGTTCGAATGTCAGCTCGCCAATACGATTTATAGTTACTCAAATGCCTTTCAAGATAGATATATAGAAATATGTATATAGATATATATATATATATATATATATATATATATATATATATATATATATATATATATAAAATATATATAAAATATACATACACTTATAATAATCGGTTTTTCAAAGAGAACGCCGTGAAGACATAGGCACATCACAGGCTTTGACTTTGAGGTCACAATAGCCGACGTCTTAGCAGCCTTTGGCGACGGATTTAAGTCGGCTCTGAAAATTCATTCATACCATAAATAGTATGAAACTTCTTGAAGACGTTCAAAGAAAGTAACTTCTCTTTTCTTTATCTTTCACGAAGATACATCTAATAAAATAAATTTGAGTTATGAACATGCCGACAAGGTAATCTGTTTAATGGATTAAATAAGCGTACCCGCTAAAAATATATTGAGATCAAGTTAACTCTTTTTATGCAACGTGTGTACGGTTAGAATATTAAAAAAAACATTAGAGAATAATAAAAATAAAATAAATAATAATGTAGTGAAATAAATAATGTTGCTCATATAATTGTAGTCGATATGCTATCAGAGTGCCACTAAAAGTTAATTAAACATTATCAACAGTGACGTGACGCCCGCAAACCTTGCTGATTGTCATGGGACTATCGTGTGTCGCACCTATGTATCGTGGAAGTTAAAAACATGTTTATAAAAAATATAAACACGTATAACAAAAAAATATTAATAATATATATATATATATATATATATATATATATATATATATATATATATATATATATATACATATAATTAACTGAATAGTTAAAAATATTATTTAAATTAATATAATATTATAACAAAATTATATACTCTTATTTACTTATAATAAATAAATATACTCTTAGATGATAATAATATATAACATTAATATGCTTAGATACTAATCTTAAATACTTGTGTCAAAGTTTAAACACTTTGCTTGAAAGCCAAACAGATAGAAAGCATGATTGTAACGACGACCAAAACAATTTTAATGATAATATTAAAATTAATTTTGGTCCTATTAAATTTTATATTAAAATTAAGTTTGGTGGTGAGTCCATAATTTATCAGATAATTGATTTATGCATCTGTGAGCGTCAGTATATTGGCTGTATTACAATAAAATATTTGTGTAACTAATTTTCATCGTCAAACATATTCCTTCTTTTTATAGTTTATTTTGTTTTAATAGAACCACCAACGGAATTACATGTAATTTGATTTGTCGAAAAAAATGGCCATACATTGCCAAATAAACATAATTTCACTAACAGGTAGATACATCGTGCTAATTCAGACTAGTTGTAGAATGACTTGAGATTAAGAGAAAATGAACTTTTTATACAATGTTAAATAAAAATTAATAATTTAAATAAACTAAACTATCTTTTTTATTTTATTAGTTTCTAAATTGCCACTAAATAGATCAAGACTTATCCTTAGGACGAGATTCATTGTACAGTCTGCTTCTCTCTGTCATATGAATTTAATCAATTAACTTTAGCAAATAACTAAATTGATTATCGAGCAAACGTTAAATATATACTTACTGAACATGGAAAAGTCATTAAGAACTTTGAACACTCGAACTTTTGCACAAAGTTTCTTACAAAATCCGTATCACGTGTATCCGTTCTTTCCGATACCGTTATCCAAGTTTTAACAATCGAACCACGTACTTTGTTATTCATGTGATATGGAAATTTATCGTATATGTCTGCAATATTATTTGTCGAAAATTGTTAAACTACATATGAAATAAATTATTTCATTATTTTATAATTTGTAGACAGTGTGACCAGACGGTTGAACTCAGCGCAGACAGAGGCCGCGACCGCATAGCAACCAATATACATTCAACTATTAAAATTCAACTTAATATACTTCGGCGTACGACTGAAACTGGTTAGCAATTATTACTAAATTAGTCACTTTACTGCCACTCCGTCGGTCTGAGCTGACTCATATAACTGGCTACGGGGGCTTTACTACTCGTAAGCCGTGAACTCTATTATCGTGTTCAATAATAGTACGACACCTTGATACAACGTTTTTTTTTATTTGCACAACGGTTGACCTTCGGATTGAAGTTTCTATGTAACTAGTAAGTGTAGTTTCATTATTATAATACTAGAGCCGCGTTGCAGTTTGTTCCTTGCCATAGCATGAAGGGGTGGAACACCTTCAGAAAATTCAACCGTAATAAATGAAATAAATAAATAACGTCATAGCATTATTGATTTTGAACGTTGGGTGTAGGGATGGGCGTGGGAACCCAATTATAGGTAACGATGCATTTCATCTCTGCCCTCAGAGGTACCAACGTTACATACGTTGAAACATACAGGCTGAAACTTCATTGAGGATATATGAATATATAAGATCTAGTTGTCATAGACTGCAACCATCACTAAGCATCTGATGAACCGTTGGTCATCGCTAATATTATAAATAAAAATTGCATTTGAATATTTCTCATATATAATCGCACACAACAGAGGTGTTTTTCGTTAGGTGCATGCACGATACGGAACTTATTTTAAAACCGCCCTTTTGGTCGGTCTCTCGACAGGAGATGGTCCAGATGGTCGAGTGATTAGGGTAAAAGGGAAAGAAACAGGTGGACGATATGGGTTTATCGAGGAGCATCGTATTCGGCATATGGGCCCGAAGTGGTCTGTTAAGCAGTCATTAACCCGTTGGCATACACGATTATGGGAATATTTTCAGATGTCTCCTCTTTTCTTTTTTCTTTTCTATTCTCCTCACATGTTGGTCATCTCGTGTGCCAGGTCCAGATATTTTGTCTTTTATCGGTTTGGGCTTCGACGTTATTCTCGTAATACGGGTTTTATTGATGTTGACCAAAAATATCCTAGACTGTACCCGGTCTACCAGCACAATTATTCCACTGCTTTATTATTTTTATTTTTGGGAATAATCTTAATAACTTCGGTCCGGTCAATAGAATAAATAAAATAAAATGTTATAAAGAAATGTATACAATGTACTAGAATTGTTATCAATATGTAAAGAGCAATCAGATGGAATCCAAATTGAAATGGCATGCTATTATTTCTCTTATTCAGACGTAGTAGCATGCTTGAGATTTTAAAGAATCTTTGATCATATTTTGTTTTGTGCATATTGTGAGATATGATACGGAAAATAACAAGCCATTATACGTGTACATTCATCTCAGAAAACTGACAAAAACTATATCATATAAACCAATAAGAAATAACCTGGACCTTTTTTATTACAAGCTTTTATTTATCTTCCGCTTACTGTGTGTGGGTCAAATTTTGCAAATGATTTTTAAGCCTGTTCTACGTAAGAGATGGAGATTTTACAATACTTTCAATGCTGATAACGATATAATCTAGTATACTCAGTTATGTTTTTAATTTAATTAACCAGCGCTCAAAAACTCTTGAATACAATAACCGTTTTCTTCACAACTTCAACGTGGTATCAAATGAAAGGGTTTGTGGAGCAGAACAACGTTGACAATATTTATTACAAGATTATTTTATTTCTTTATTATATGTGTAGTTATATAATATAGTTTTTAGAATTGGCTAACTAACACCAAAGGTCATAAGAAAATATTTCATACCTTGATAATGGAATTTTGTGTATGTACGACGTAACTATTATTTAATACTGTGTCAATAATTGTTACCTCATTTTTATAATACCATGTTTGTATAATGACGTAATAAAATATACAATATTTTTAAATTTTTTTTTACTATGTTCTCTGAAATCTTGAAGAAGAAGAATGCTTAATTAATGTACTGGCGTGAATGAGACAAATGCTATATATTTATTTTAAATGTACACTCAAAATTGGCAAAGCTTCAAACGAGATGCATACCCTATGAATTAACGGAAATTCAAACACAACAGTGTATTAAGTGGAGTAGAGTTAATTTTTAAACTAAAATATGATGAATTGCTTATTATCTTCAGCAATCAAAACTATTCAGAATTTGAAACTTAACTTTCTAATAAACTATTAAGAAACAATTTTTTATGGCAATTAATTTACTTTGAAGTTATATTACTATAATTTAAATAGTTTTAATTTTTTATTTTGCGTATCTCTCAAATTCTTTTCTTTAGTATTAAAATAATAATTTTTAGGACCTTATTTTATTTCTTGGTAATTTATTCAGGCTCAACAATAGTAATAATTACTAATACTAAATCGTAAACTGCAATGCCTTAACAACAAGGAAACAAACAACAAAAACCGCAATGCATCATAAAGTTAGTTTAAAGGAAGCTGCTTTATGTCGATTCGCAACATCTATAAAACCTCAAATGTACTTTCACTTCGCCCAATCGTAACTTCGGGTACGAACTCCTCTTGTCCAATATACTGGAGGGCCATGTCTAGCTCAGCTTCTTTGCAGGTAACGGACTCTCTTGACTTGTATATGCCGAGGCCAAGAGGTCCATTATAGGATTTCCCGGCCTTCAGCGGCGGTTATGATCTAAGACACCAACAGCGATCAGAAGTGGCATAACTTAGTGCCATCAATCATCGCCCCCCGGGAAATCACCACAGGGAAGTACGCTGGCTCGTCACACTCCCGCTCTCGCATTCCACCTTACAAGCGTCCAAGTTTAGCTCAGCAAGCTTATCAGGGTTAGCCAGCTGGGCCAGTCAGCAACCATAGCCGGGCCATGAGTGGGATCTTTTTCCCTTCATCACGGGTAACGACTAAATAGAACCCGTTTGAGGGCGTGGATAGATTAACTCTTAAGAGTTAAAGCAATAAATATAGCGAATCATATATAATTACTCAAAGAGAAATACATATTAGCGGTAATTTAAAATTAACTGAAGTTATATATTTTTTTACGATGGTATAATTTGTCATACCATCGTAAAAATATATATAACTTCAGTAAATTTTAACAGCATGGTTTCATACATAAACAAAAATTGAAAGCAGACAGCACAAAGTTATATAGAAAGCCAATATTTGGGTTGAGTGACGAAAGCGACATGTTTGTTTAAGCGAAGGCTTCTTTAGACATGACGTGGCATGTGCGCTGCTACGTTTTCTGTTCTACTTTTATTACTACATCGTTAAAAAAAATTTGCAAACGAGTTATTTCGAAATGGAAATGGCATTACCTAGCAAAATGTTACGAAATGTAGGTAGAAAATAGAAACGGGCACGCCAAATATAATGTTTTATAACATCTTTCACAAAGTGCAAATTATGCTTCATTACAACCACGCCGTACTCAAAAGGCACGTCCCCGATAAATAAGCTGTTAAGACCCTACTACAGGAGTCTTATAACTCCTTACAAATTTGTTATTTGTGTATTTCGATCTAGTAGCTTCAAAGAAAAGTACATATAGATATAAATGTGTATATATACTAATGAAAGGTATGTATACATATGTATATATACTTTTCTATATATTATAAATTTATTTATTTATTTCTTCATGCATTTATCTTTCTATAAGCGGTAACAATCTTTATTGTTTCTTTGTCCCCTTGCCTGTGATAAACTGTAAACATGTTTTGACAACAGTAGAATATCGCGGCAGTTAGTTTCTACCTACGACATGAATGGGTCGGATTCAACTGAGAAAGACTGCGCCCCCACAGAATACCAATGTGAAATAGCAGGATAACGCTGCTGTGTTTTATACGGTGAGTGTAGAATCAGCGACGCAATACCGGTAACGAAGTATCACATCTTAGTGTTGAGTGACGCATTCGCACCCTACTTGTTTCTTGAGTATAAATATAGATGTAAAAGGTTTACGGGTTCTGTAAGTTAAAACTGTTAAAACATCCTTAATTATATTGTTAATTGTATTATGTAATAGTCTCAATTAATAAAATCACTGCTTCATTGGAAGGATGCTGGTGCTTATTGCTTAGGGATTCCTTTTCTAAGCACCAGCAACCTAACTATGTAGAAACATAAGTACTTGTATAGCGTGCAACAAATATTGTGAAACAGATAAATAAATTATTATTATTATTATTATAAATAAAATAATAACGTGTTTCAGAATATAATAAAAATGTTCTGAAACACGTTATTGACTAATAACCGCTGAAATCTAGAAACCAACTGGTTAAATCATCATGAGGTTCGAAATAGTGTAAATGGAAATTCATGCCGATGGATACGTGCTTATTAATACTGTATTTTTGATAAATAACATTACAAGAATTAGCATTTTGGCAATTTTCACATTTGGAAAAAATGTTTAAGTACGTTTATTTTCTAAAAGTTGGTTGTCAACATAAGATAGGTGTTAGAAAGCATCAGCCCTTTAGCCCGGGCATAAGAATAGGGCTAAGGTATCCCCTGCCTGTCGTACAAGGTGACTAAAAGGGGACTGCAGGTTCGCGGGCGCTCAGGGTGGGGGCTCTGACCGCCCAGGCAAGTGAACCCGGGAAGGACGGCAACCCGAAGTGGTCAAGGGTTGCCGTAGCACGGCGATGGTGCGAGGAGAGGCGCGGCCTCCCCCCTGAGACGAGCTTAGGCAATGTGCTGAGGGGCACCGGTGCGTTCCCTCGGAGATCCCGGAGCCCCTCGCAATGCGCTGAGGATGACCACCGGGGGGGTTTTAGTGGTTAAGAGTACCACATAACCCTGTCTCACCGCCAGGAGGCAGGGTATCTTTTGAAGATTTGCCCCGATAACAAAAAAAAAAAAGGTGTTAGAAAGCTTGGTTTTCATAAACACTTTTTTCGTAATACATGGAAATGATATTGTACTGAGGAGTTGTTCGCATTAATTCCAACCGCTGAATTTAAACATCATGATAGTATTCAAAATTTCATTCTCATCATCTCGATGGTTGGCAATACATCACTGCATGCTTTGCGCGATAATTTCTGCCACGCACAACTACTCTGTGGAATCAGTTGTCACCTGTAGTATTTGCGAACCAATATGACTGAGGGACCTTCAAGAAAAGAACCTACACCACCTACAACCTACTTTCTTGAAGGTTGGCAGCGTATTTGCGATAGAGCTCCTCTGGTGTTGGTGGCGGATGCTCATAGGTGGCGGTAATCAATTACGAGTGAACTGTTTGCTCGTTTGCCACCTGTTCTATAAAAAAGTGTGTTGTAAGCACTGCGGGTTAAGATCAAATGCCTGTTATCATTATGTTTATATCTAAGGAAAGCGACCACCTCATTCGTGTTACAATAAGTATTGACCCTGTAGTATATTATTAAAATTTAGTCGGTAAATAACTCTATTCTAATTAATTTATAAAATTCGTAAATTCCCATATCAAAGATAAAACAAAAATATGGTTAGTTAAAATAAAATAAATATAATTACTAATTAGTAACTTAATAGTATAATTGCTTCTTTAATTTGTTGTATATAAAAATTTTAAATAAAGTATTTCCGAGATCAATTATTACAAAGTGCAAAGATGATGTAAAACTTTTTTTGGTATTGGGTTTAACAGGGGCAAAATTAATCAACCTTTTCCATTTGTCTTGTATTGTTCGTTAAGTTCGTTTTTATTTCGACCCTTTCACAAAGGCTCAATGGTATTGTTAGAGGAATAAAGCTTTTTATAATTAATTAATCTGAAACAAAAAAAACTAAATTGAAACTCTAAAAACACATAACTCTAAGCTAAGCTAGGGGTGTCGATGATTGTCCTAGTCTTGATTTTATAAGCGCTGAATTGCATTATTTAATTATGTATGAGTTAAGAAAATTATTTATTTTTAACCAGACTTGCGAAAACACCTGACTTGACTCGCAGCGCAACAGTCTTACGAACTCGCCTTCAAATTTTTGATGGGCAAGCTATGGGCATAGCACATATTAATCATGTCAATAGGGTTATAACACCTGATACATGAAAAGTAAATGAATCTGCTACTCGTAAGAAATTTACGTTAGCTGGCAATTCTCTTAGCAGCTCTTGCGGGAGGGTCACCGTTAAGGCACAACCGGCGGGAGATAATTTCATAACTATATTTCAATCAATATATTGAATTAATGTCTTTGTATGTCTTTTGTTTAATTTCCATTTCATTTTACGATCCATTGTTTGTTTAACCGGCACAAAAAATATTGCCTGAATATATGTATACTATATACACTATACTCACATATACTTTTACTTAAGTGAGTTGTTTCAATTCAACTTGTATTGGCTTAGTTTTTTAATTACAAATCCGTCACTTGCCTATGCCGTTCACAGTGGACCGACAGCTAACTATTTATTTAACGGCGGAATTTTAATTATTACAAAGAAAATTAAAGTGTCTCAGAAAAATATTTTCCTTAGATGAGAAACGACTCAAGAGTCATAATTTGTTATTTTATTCTAAAAATATTTAGTTCTCATTAGATTTAGCATGATTCGATCGAAATGACCTATTCATTTCGATCGAAAAAGGACCACACCTTACTGAATTCTAGCGTAAAATATACGAGATGCAAATAAAATATCACCCGTGAGGACAGAAGTGGGATGCCTCACTATCAGTAATTGGGTTTCCGAATCATCGTATCATACGAAACACAGCAGAAACTGCTTTATTTAAACAGGTATGTATATTGTAAGAGTGTGCTTCTTTCCCAGTAGGGCTGACGTATTTAAACTACTGTCAGGGTTTGGTTGCTGCGAACTAGCAAGTGCAAGGTTTTTGTGCATTTTCTAAAACAATATCTTCTCACGTGACGTTTTACTTTGGGGAATATAAATGTTCTAATATTAACATTTTTGTTTTATGGACTAGGTGGCAAAACAGCTCATCTGATGATAAGGGATTACCGTCGCCCATGGACATCCGCAACACCAAAGGAGCTGCGGGGTTTAAAGAAAAAATAAAAATATTTTTTCTTTTAACCTCTGTTGTTTATATCCAATAACTCAATTCCATGTTAATTTTATACACATAATTTTTTCTTATTAATAAACTTTCTTAAAAATAAAGTAGGTTTATAGCACGATTTTAGAAAAAAAATATCTTTTATTAATTCCGCACTTATCTCATATTTTATTTTAAATACATAACAATACTAAACGTCACATTAATATCATGTGAAATAATGTTAACCTATTTGTTAGTACTTCTATTACTTCTATTACATTGAAGTTAAATCAATAAAAGTGCCAATGTATTTATATAGACAGCACAACAAAAAATAGTTATCAAATGAATGAACAATATCCATCACGAAGGTAAAAATACAGAGATTGAAAACAAAATTTAAAATAACATTTTCAAGCGGCATATTCTGTAAAGTAAATAATAAAATAAGGCTAGTTTGTATTGTGTGGATTAATTTTACGAGTAAAATGTAATATTTCGATGGATAAGATCAGACCGTAATACTTTTTATTAAACAGCATGTATATATTTTAAACTTTTAAGAAATTAAAAGACATTTACGTTACAATTACTTAATTCCGTTCTGGAATTATCTATCTATATGAATAATCATTGAAATTCAAACGTTTTTTTTTTGTGTGTGAGTATTGCTGTTGGCCCAGAGACCTTTACAGCTTTATCTTATTAGACTCGTGAGTGGGAGGACCTGTGAGTAGGGAGAAAAAATAATTATAAGGTAACAAAATAAACTGTTACATTTTAGCTCAGAGGATCTAAATTAACGTTATAGGTCACTTTTTAATCTTACTGAATATGAATTTAATAATGCCTTTAAAAAAAAAACCTTTTTACAAAGCAATATATATATAATATACTATGGCACTCACTAAAAAATCAAGACAGTTTTACTTAATTATTAATTAAATTAACATCAGGTGAATTGTACGTTCGTAAGGTTATCATTATGATATACTGCACAAACCGTTTATTAAGACCTTTCTGTAATTATAAACGAGAAAATTTGCTTCTTCCCGTTGTTTTCTATCTTATATCACCTAAAGATGAAGCAACTATTAATCCAACAAAATTATATGATAATATATTAAAAAAAGAATTAAATCAAGAATTAAGTTTGCTTGAATTGAAATTTTTATTCGAGTTTGAATAGTCAAATTTTACGGGTAATATCACCAAAAGTTAAATAATAACAAAATAAACATTTCCATTTTGTTATTTTCGTTGTAAATTACATTAAGTTAAAAGGTTTTTTTGATATAAACTCTTCGTAGAGTTCCCATCAGAATAAAGATTAGCCTCCATTAATAACTACTTCGTATTCGATAGGGACCTGGTTTTGCATTGAATGTTTTATATTATTCAATGGAAAATATACTGTTTAATGATCGATTTCTGCAAACAATATCTAAGTAAAACTATATAAATATGGTATTTATTCTTTACTCCTACTGTTTAATGATCGATTTCTGCAAACAATATCTAAGTAAAACTATATAAATATGGTATTTATTCTTTACTCCTACTACTTCTATTTACTCGGATCGTTTCACAATTCCGCGGAAGTAGCCTTCCGCTTTTCTTCAAGAAAAGGTGCCCTCTCGCCGTGTTTATGACGGTGTTGTAAAAGTTGCCAGACCTAATTGATACCATTGTGAGTTCGAGTTTTGTGACGTGCCTTGCTCGATGTTCTCTATACGGATTGGACACAAACCTTGAATACCTCAACCGTGAAACCTCTTTCCTCACAGGCTGTAGTGTATTGTGTGCTATTACACTAGGCGATAGTTAGTTACACACCCTAGCACACCGGAAGCGCTAGGAGATATATCAGACATAAATAGACTACCGAGCTTCACTGAGAAGGGCCGGTTTTTTATAGAATAGGTGGCAAACGAGCAAGCAGCTCACCAGATGGTGACTGATTACCGCCGCCATATCCGCTTGTTCTCAGAATATGCCAGAATATCCGCAACACCAGAGGAGTCGCAAATGCGTTTACGGCCTTTAAGTAAGATGTAAGCTCTTCTCTTGAAAGTCCCTAAATCATATCGGTTCGGAAACACCGTTGCCGACAACTGATTCCACAGAGTAGTTGTGCGTGGCAGCAGATTTCACGTAAAACGCACAGTGGTGGATTGCCAACCAACGAGATGATGAGGTTGTAATTTTGAATCCTGTAGTCTTTTTGGACGTGGTCGATGAGTTTAGTGTCGGTATTACTGCTATGGGACCTATAAAGGCACGCATAGACGCGGGATTGGTCGTCGCTGTCTACGCGCAGCCAAAAGATACACATGTCCATGTCCAAACTTTCAGGACTGCCGAGGTGTCAAGAACAGATATCATTTCTGACGTATATATACACTCGGTATGGGTAAGTGCAGATTAATTAGGTGGTGCCACTTCTGCACATATTACACTCACTAGGTTCGAAACGCTACATCTGGCCCAGTTGCGTCAAATGTACTGGGGATCACGGCACTCCAGACTGCCCTCGTTCGACCGATGCAGTCGAGCCTCCATCCTGCTGCTTGTGCGAGGCAGAGGGTCACCCAGCGAGCTATCATTGGTACCCCAAAGAGTAACTGTGTAGGCAGCGTAGAGGCAAAAGCTACAATGCTCGGCAGAAGAAAGTCGAAAGGCTGCTCAACTAGTTCCCATCTCGTGATCCACTCAGAAGCCCAAGCCTACTACTCACTTCAGAACTTTCTTGCGCTGCATCTTCGTAAGTTCCTAAGGCTCCTACGAAGTTAATTGGGATAAAGCCGTCAATCGGAGGCCACCTCTCGGCCCATGCTAACACCGGTGCAGGCTACCAAACTAGCACAGGTTGTAACTGCAGGCAGAGTATGCAAAACCCCCTAAATTACTCACTGAACTTCTTACATTCTTTAGATTTTAACGCCATGGAAGACCTCACAAATATGGGCATCAAACTCAGACTCTCAATCGCATCAATCTCAGCCGAGATAATTATGGAATACACCATCTGCAGCTTCTGCGTCCTACAAAAGTCCCAATGCTTAGTAGCCAATCCTTACTACATTGGGACTTTAAAAGAACATTCGGTCTAGTTCGCATCCATTCATATAAACACAACATCGACGTTAGGCTTGCTAGTGCCTTCTTAAAACCTAGTCACGATAGGTTGACTGCCCGCAAAGGCGGAACTCTAATGTTCTAAGAGAGGTAAACTCGAATACATAGAGGCGATCGTGTATATGATAACTATGACCGATTATAGCCTTATAGGACTGGTCTCGGTATATCTATAACTATTCGAACACCGCACCATTCTGATAAAAGTCTCATAATATTTCTCTGACCTACACCGTTACATGATTGAAAATAAGAAATCAAATTATGTGCGCACGGACGCATGTCACTGTATTTATCGATCGACTGGATGAAATTAAAAACACAAGAAACGATGGAAGCTAGGAAAATGAATAATTTACTTTTTTTATTTGGAAATAATTAACGATGCACGACTCCTATCATCAAACAGGGACGCGCCATAACTAAAACAACATAAATGCGCATAAATCGTTTATGAGATTTTAAAGTTGAGGGTTCAGTTTCATGTGGATACTGCATACATGAAATCAATAGTAGGTACCGGAAAGACCTATACATCCTTTTTAAATTAGGCGTAAAATCTTGCCCCTAATCCACTTCAATGAATCCAATAACGCCGATATTATATTTTAATATCTTCCTTCGATGTATGATAATTTGAAATGTATTAAATTCCTCCGTTATTTCATTATGTATTACAAGAATACCAATCTACATGAGTATGTTATAAAAGTAGTTAACACCAGCCCTTTATGATTCAGTCTTTTAAAGTTATTGCCATAAAATAATGGTAAGCAGGATCTATGGTGGATGCGTTAAAACTTCCCAACTTCACTGTTTTAATATTTGCTGGGTGGCTAAAGATGTGTGTGTTCCGGCGTTATTCTGATGAATAACCACACAATTTCTGTTGATCAATTCCAGCCGTTTTTTCTCTATTTCTTACTTGAGTCTCATCAGCTGTTGAGAAAAGAGATCCAAATCGATGGGTTTGCTCGGCAGTTTAAGCTCATAATGAATGACGCCCTTCCAATACCACCATACACACATCATCACCATATTACGAGTTAATCCAGGTTTCGCTATAATCTCGGAAATTTGACTGTTCTTGTCGAAGGTAAACCAAACCACTTTTCATTATTCGTTATCAATCTTTTCAAAAACTGTTCGGTTTCATTACTTTTTGATAGATAATCGCAAATGAGTACACGATTCATAAAGTTTCTTTCGGTGAGCTCATGTGGTACCTAAATATGAAGCTTTTTTGTATATCCAGACTTTTTTAAAAGGGGCAAAATTATTTTGTGGTCAACCCCTAGCTCTTCAGCTATGGCGCTACTACTAACAAGTCGACTTTATCTGTAACAGGTCGATCAGAGCAAGTTTCATTCAGTTTCGTTCAGTCTAAATTCCCGGTAAAAACGCTTGAACCAATTTTGTGCTACTCTTACTGCGTTAAGCCCATAAAAAGCGTTAAGCCTATAAAAGTCACAAATTTTTTCATGACATGTGTCGCATATTTTAGTTTTTTATAATAAAACTTCAAAATGTATAGAATTTCTTCGTTACAATCACTCGTTTTGGCGTACCCAAAAACAATAGAAAACGGGATACCGTTTTTCCTTTTTATTTTTCTGTTTATAAAATGTCATCTATATAATGGTATCAAAACTAGCCAGATTCAAACAATACAATCAAAGAGATTTTAATCCAACTTTTTACGTATAAAATACGAAATACCTTTTTCCCTGACCCATTAATAACATTAGCTTATAACACATGGTTGTCATGTCCAGCAGCGTATAGCCGCCGGCTCTCAGCGAAACATCAAAATGGAATTTGCATAAATAATCGAGTTTTGTAAAGAGAAAATAGACAAAGTGTCTACGAGTATTAAACATTTAATTTGAGATATTTATTAATCATTAAATTGTGTATTAATTTGTACAAAATTTCGAGGTAAAAGCTGCCCAGATTCTGAGAGTTTTTGGAAGTCCAAGTTCTGCCATCTCGATCCAGAATGGCAGAACTTGGACCAAACGTGCAGTTTTTTCTACAAATGTGGATCACTCTTGTCAACATTTTAGTCACACGCGTTCTCCAATAGTAAAGTCAGTCAGGACAAGCTTCTCTTTAGATATTTCTTGAGGGAGCGATGCTCGTTTGCGTCTCACCTTCCAGACGTAAACTAGATTTCATTGGGATTCTAATTCAGATCGTCATTGATTAAGAATTGTGAAAGAGAGTTGATGTATCGCCATGTTACCTAGGAATTTAACCCCGAAGACTGCACTTACCGTTTCTACTTACCATCTTCACTTATGAATCATTCTCTTTGTGTAGGCTCCAGATTTGCTAGCTAATCCGGAGGCTCTCAGAGCAGGTTCTGCTCTCTGGAGTGCTAACGAGTTGTAACTGTAGAGTAACAGTTGCTCTTTCATTTGGACTTCCCATTGAACAAATATAGGTAATTTGACAAGTTGCTTGGAATTAGCACATGGAGTTTCTTCTAGAGGCGCTTCATACATAAAGTAAGTTATTGTATTCGTTGTTATATCTTCTTGGATGGCAGGAGGCAGTGACATTCATGTAGTGCAAATGGAGCACTTTTCAAGTACCATTAATACTTGCAAGTGAAGCACTGGTTTGGAAAAGCCAGTTTTATGAAGCTGAACGTTTGACGTCTATGAA
This sequence comes from Teinopalpus imperialis, assembly GCA_029286865.1. NCBI lineage: Eukaryota > Metazoa > Arthropoda > Insecta > Lepidoptera > Papilionidae > Teinopalpus > Teinopalpus imperialis. Next base: position 1,955,894 of record JAGSMU010000037.1, on the reverse strand, counting down.
TTGATCAGGAGACTAAGATATTCTTGATTGCTCTATGGAGCTGGCCACCCATTATTGCTTCCTTATCAATTTGTTCTTAATGTAACGTCATGACCAGAACGCTCAGATAGATTAAAATAATCTTTCGGCTTCTTTGCGGAATGAGATCGATAGAATTTTAAGAAAAATTGTTGAATTTTGATCTAATAATAAGAATTATGTAGTATCTTCGATAACAAAAATTAACAAAGGGGATGAACTTCAAAGTCATCCTCATTAGTTGTTATTAAGGTTCCAAAAACGCATTATAGCTGCATTGACAGCGAAACATTTTTGTTTTAGGGGACAAAAATTGCCGCCCTCAATTCACGACCCTTCTGCCCATTTTCGTTCGACTTAAATTACTTGGAAACCTTGACACATTTTCATAGGCCAACCACTTAACGCTCTGCCCGAATTTACCTTCGGGAACGTGAAGACTTCTCGTTTGACTCGGTTTGAATAATAGCAGAACTGACCCTTAGTTTTTTAGATTGCTAAAATATAAGCAATTGTTGCAGCAGCGGCCAATTGAAGTATAGACCAGACCACTGCGCATGGGTATCTTATAATTTGTAAATTAAAAACCTATGCTAATTGCAAACAAATATACTAAACTAGATTTCATTTCGTTGCTTAGTAAAGGCCTCACTCCGGTAATCCAATTATAAATCGTATAGACATATGTATATGTTATCATAAAAATAAGACACATTAAATTTTATTGCACACTAACTATAAGCACAGATAAACCACTTACAGATTTACATTTATTTTGATTATTCTTTGGTTGATACGACGGTATTAAGTGTGTGGAAAATTCAGAAGGGTATTTGGAAATTAATGTATATCACTTTTGTGATGCGCAACAGTCCCCAGTGACCTGGTTTGTTATAAATTAATATAATCCCCGCGTCTATAATAAACGCGGACTTAAATAAACTCGGCAGCAAAGCTTTTTGTTTCATCTCATTTCTGGCTATTCATCCTCTTTCCATTCGAAGAGATGTTAATATTTCTAATATAATTCTCCTAGCAGCAATAATACTAGAGTACTACTAATAATTATGAGTGGTTAAACATAGCAATCATTGAATCATAAACCACTTTAACTATTAATTAATTATATAACTAGTCTGGCCATAAATACTGTTACATAAAAACTTTTCTTTTTTTCAACTTTTTAATTATTTTGAACTTGGAACACTTATATTTTATTAAAAACTTCTTTCGATTTTGCGCCATTTCATATATTTTTTCGTTTTCGTTTTTCGTGTCATTATCAAATTACATTATGGAATGGGGTGTTAAAATAGGATTGCATTGATCCCCTTGCACAAAGTGGGTATGGAACCGTCGGTCATATTCCAGACACTTCAAAAGCTTGATATCAGCCGTATGTTCGTATATCGTACTATCAACAGATACAACAACACTTCCTCTGTCGAAGACCAGAAAAGATCAGGGCGGCCACGTGCTGTTAGAACTACAAAGGCTGTTAATGCTGTTAAAGCAAGAATTCGTCGAAACCCCATTAGGAAGCAAACAATCTTATCGCGAGAAATGAAGATTCCCGCTAGAACTCTGTCGCGTATTATAAAACAAGACCTGAAGCTCGGTGCTTATTGTCGATGTAAAGGACATGTCCTAAATCAATCTTTACAATTAAAGAGAGTGATTCGATCAAAACGCCTTCTGTCGCGATACGCAGGTGAAAGGCACAGAAATATCCTCTTTACCGATGAAAAAATTTCACGATTGAAAAACACTACACAATAAGCAAAATGATAAAGTGTACGCTCAAAGTTCTAAAGAAGCTGCTCAAGTGGTCGGAAAGGTACAACGTGGTCATCATCCTGCGTCAGTGATGGTTAGGTGGGACGTGTCTTATAAGACACTGAAATTGATAAATATTAAAGGATAAAATACAACGGATAACGAATACTGCCTGGAGGAACACCAGCATATAGGCTACATTAGTTAGATGAAGATCCGTCGATGCGGACTCGATCGATCGGATCGATTAGATGAGAACCAGTCCAGTGCTTTGGTAGAGATCATGAAATGGGAAAGGATGTCGTGACTGACGGCATTGAAAGCATTCAAAAAATCAACCAAAACCAGTACAGTGACTTTGGTGACCTCTATATCCATCTAATATCACCAGTGAATTTGAAACACAACCGCGATAACTTTTTGTACACATTAGCCTCAAGTATTTTGGATATAGGGTGGAAATAAATAGGTAAATAAGGATGTGAAGTCTTGGGTAAAGGAATTATGTAGGCATTACGTAAAAGGGATGGACAAGTTCCAGAATACAGGGAGAAGTTAATGGTGTGGGACATAATAATAATAATAAAAACTTTATTTCAAGCTCAAATATTATGCTCATAATTTTGTTAGTAAGACACTTAATAACTATGTAACTTAATAACTGTGTAGTAACAATACATACAGATACTTTCGTTCCTAAAATGCTACATCCCTATCCCTATCCTACCACATCCTATTATACTACTATCCCCTGGCACATGCAGCCTTAGGCAGTGATTGACATACTTACAATCTAGTGTACAGGCAATTATCTCCAGACGGCCTCGCCCACAGGTTGCTAGCAAAGAAACACGTGCAGTAAGCTCTGAATAGAGTGAGTTTAACCTCCTTCGAGCAGCGAGCAAACCTCCTAGCGATCATGTTGGCCCTCACCGACAACGCCCTTCGCTCCCTCTCTATGTCACCGTCGTCTTGGAGATGAGTGGTAATGATGTTCCCCAGGTACTTAAACTGGTATACCCTACTCAAAGGCAAGCCACAGAGTTTAATGTCAGGCACAGGATCATTGTTCCTATTTTTAACACCTCTCTTAAATATCATGTACTCGGTTTTCTTTACATTATAGATTAAACCGTGGCTATTCGCATAATTTTCCCAAATCGCGAGCAATTTTCTCAGGCCACAGACCGAAGCGCTCAACAGCACCATGGCGTCTGCGTAACTAATGTTATTTACACATACTTGAGTACATGTCAGTCCACTTTACCACATTGACCTGGTTTCCATACCAATATTATAGAACTTGAATAATGTCATATGGAACTTGTTGTTCATTCAATTTCTTCCACATAAGCAACCCGGTCAAATAATATCGATAAATCAAGAAAGCCTGCAAACACTTTGGTTTTTCGAGAGATATAATAGTCAATCGTATGCTTAAGACATACGGTTGCACTATCTGTGGAAAGTCCTGGACGGAATCCGAACTAGTTATCATGAATTTTTACATATTGATTCAGCTTATTGTTCAGTATTCCGTCCAAGACTTTCGCCACAGCCGTCGCGAGAGATATGGGACTGTAATTATTTTTATCTACTAAATTACCCGTTTTATTTTTTACGACAGGAACAACCACGGTTTTCATAAGTTCCGATGGCAAATATGAACGGTTTAGGCACAGCGAATAAAACATGCTCAAAACTCTCGCGACATGCGGCCCTGCGTACACCAGATGCTCGATACTGAGTCCGTCGTGAACGGGAGATTTTCCTTTGGGTAGAGACTTAATTGTGCGAGCTACTTCCTCCTCCGTTATACAAGTAGTCACCTTACCACTGGGCATCTCAGCATCGTGCACCTTTTACGGATTTGACTAAGAAATATCTTTAAACATTTACACATTAGCAATATCTTTAGAGCCAGTGACACTCACAGGCTGGCCAGGTGAAACGTTTCCATTTCCATCCATTTTGATTTGATCTTGGTGGTCTTGACACCACATCAGCCTGGATTTAAACACCTTTCTGGATTTACACATTTTGTCATAAATTACCGACGAAGGTTTTCAGTACAAAACCCACATACTAAAATTCAGTCTAGCCTCCCTGCGCGCGCCCTTTACGTAGTCGTTCCAGCCAATCACCGGTTTCATATGCTTCTACATTACTTTACCGCATCACTAAGAACACCCACAATATCCTCGTACATTTTATCTATAGTCGTTTTACAGTTACTAGTTTATTTGAAAAACAATTTTCACACATTTTAAGTTCTAAGGAATAATCAATAAATTTTAACTTTTCGTTACATTCCGCATAATATAGATCAATCTGTTCATTATTTTTTTCACCCCATAATATTTCATTATATACAATATTTTGATTGACTAATTAATATAGGTGGGATGAGATAGTCCAGGATGTAGACAATCATTCGACGGCTGAAATTATCGCAGCCTACACCATTGGATTTGATGAAAAGGATTGCCTCCTTGATCTCATCCGTTGCAACTGGAGAGAAGTGAAAGGTATCGATAATGTGACGAGCTAAAGCCATTATGTATTCGACACAATCATACTTGCTATGGTGGTCCAAAGAAGTATGAGAGGTGAAATGACGATTGATATCACCCACACTACTGCGCCCTTAAACCTGACATGTGGCTGATTGCCATTACCCCAGGGTCCCAAGAAACTTCTAGATATCAGCGGGGGAAGAGGAAGTGATATCCTTAAGAATGTGTCGGCGTTTAGCATTGCATGCCATCTGATCACATTGGCTCCTTGCCTAATTATATAGAGTATAAATATTTTGTAGGTTTAAATAATTTTATTTTAAACAAAATATATAATTATAATATTATTCAAGTTAAATTAAAAGCTTTTTAACATATTAAAAAATGTATAAATAACAACATTGCAAATTAAATTTCTATCATTATATGAAAACATACACAAGCTATTTGGATTGGCATTGTACGTCCTGGGTGGCATTAAACAGGAAATTGAATTATAGCGTTGAAAAATAATAGAGTTAAACGGGTTACAGATACTTTTCGTTATATGAATTGATGTTTTGATCAGACATACTGCAAAAAACCATTGACGAAACTACCTTCCTTTTTTATATTTGATTGTCATTAATCTCCTAATCGTAATGCTCCTATGTATTTAGTTAGTAGCAACAATCTAATTAAAGAACTACGAAATTGCAGACTTTAATTTTACGGTTAAAGAAAAATGTTTTATGCCATTTTTATGTATCCAACTTTTAAATATCAATTTTTATTTATGTTATATACAAGTATTATAACTATATAATATATTATTATATAGTTATAATACTTATAACCAATTTATTATGAACATCTTTTAATTGCCTCCATTGTCCGTAAGCAATACAAACTTATATAATGTATATTGAATTTTCTTCTCATGTATACATAGAACGTAATAGCCTCGCTGACTGGCTGTTTCGCTGAAATCTGTCGACTATAACTGGACTGACAATACTGTTTTTTCTCAGTCCATTTCAACTTTCTTTTTTATTGCATGTCACTCACCTTCTAGATGCCGGTATATGTAGATCATAGAAAGATATCTATCCGGTGCTTGAACTACTCGAAATAAAGTACATTTCGAAAATCCTTTTCTTTTCACAGAATTGGAGCATGTGAACATTGTAAGATTTAATGGCAAGGGCCCCGTCACTTTGTCTCTCACTTTCCGAAATGTATCTATACGTAATGACAAGATGTAATTGGCGTCTAAGGTTTGGTTGAGACCAACTTGCTTAGCCTCAAGACTGCTTCTCGGTTCATTGAACGTATTCCTGGCGAAAAAGCGATATACATACTTCGTCAATTTTATTGTGAAAATTCAAAAAAAAAATAGAAATTTAAAATGACGATACACAGCAAATTATTGTATAATATGAATTGGTACTATATTCACAGAATTGAAATTTGACTCTTCGTAAATACTTGCGATGAATTAATTCTATAGAATCAGCGTATTTGTGAAATATTAGATTCCGATTATGATAGTGTATTCAACTTGTTTACGATTTAAAGATTTATTAAGAAAAAAGTGTGTAAAAATATGTTTAAAATGAATATATAATATATAATATAATAATAATATTATATAATAAAGTATTTAATTAAGGGAACATTGTTTTATAAGTCAATTGCAGACTTGTTTTGTAAATATTTTCCTTCTTTTGTAGGATACGTAATTTATATTTTGATAGGAAAAGATATAATTAACAGTATAGTTTACAGTAGAGAATTTATCTAAGCCCTATTTTAGAAGTTTGTAATCATTGTACTTTTTGCCACAGACAACAAATCTTAAATCTACAGCATATACTATGTATGTCTATAATCAACATCATATAAAACATACAACTATGAAATGTAATGTCTTATTAAATTTTATTCTATATCTATTAAATTGATAATATTATCTAAATACTAAGTGGTAAACAATTGAGTAAACGCGCAATTCGCGCACAGGTCTTCAATACTTTTTTGTTTTACTTTGATCCCCTCATACAGATTCCTCAAGATGTTTTCCTCCACCGCCGACCACGCGTTTAATCAGCACTTAAAATAGCAAATTACAATTACGGTGGTGCTATGACAGCGAACTAGGTTTGGTCACGTATCGTGAAGTAGATACAGTTAATTTATTCTCAATCAGTGTTTTTTTTATCATTGGGACTATCAAACGAGCACAAAAAAAGGGAGTATCACAGAATGGGCGTCTATGCTATATTTTGATATTTGCTATTACATTTAATAGTGCATAAAATATTAGATAATTAGTTAATACGTCTACCAAGCAAAATCAAAGGGAAACCGATACCGTAGCCCGTGTATTCAACTAGGCGTAACTTGTAACCGTATCACTTACTCATCTATTGGCAATAGCTACAAGCGTTAAAAGGTGGAATATTGTAGGCTAAACTTTGTTAAATGACGGATTGTATTAACAATTTGTTCGTCGTGGTACTGCAATTACAAATAGTATCATGCGAACCTAAATTAGCCCTCGATCATCATTATCATTATTAGCCTTAAGAGTTCCCATTCGGGATTTGGACGGTACATCATGTCTACCATTCATCTTTTACGTCAATTGTACATTTATTGCCACAACTTTTATATCACTCTTTGTATACTCATTACCTTGGTCCACTGTATGATTTGTTTTAATTAATTAAAATTAAAATAGTCTTTTTAGAAATGTCGGATAGTGATAACAAAATTTATAGTGTAATATTGTCTAAAAAGAATAAAGATTCTTATAAAGGTTTGTTACTAACGATAGAAACGTCACAGAAAAGTAAAAGAGGAAAAACAACACTTTTCCATCGTCGTCTTGCTATTACCGAAGCAAAGCAAGCATTATGACAAAATGAATACCACTGTATTTCCGAAATTGCCGTCAAACAAACATTGCCGTCTCGTTACTGACTTAGTTTGAGATATACTATGTCTTAAATCTAATGAATATTACGTTATTACTAGAATTATAATAATGATGTTCCATTAGTTCGGTTTAATTTATTTAATGGCTAATCTCATATTCATGTGAATTATTTTTTAAATTATTTTCCAGAAATTCAACTAATATCATTATTAATTTACAGCACTACTGCCCAGTCTCCTTTCTCATATAGGAACATACAAATTTGTTTCTTAATTTATTACATTTCCTTATCTCTTTCTTCATCCACCTCTCACTATAAGTATCAACAAATCGACATTACACTATATAATCATATTAGAAAATTATTAATATATGGACGTAGAACACACCATTCTGTAGTTAAGATTCAAACGCTGAAACATGTCTTTATACATTTTAGTATGACGGTATCGAGGAGTGAATTACAATAAAATAGTTTACAGTTTCTAAGTGTAAACATCGTTCCATTTAGCAGCTGATATTTCATTACATTACATAGAATGTTGTGTTAATCACACAATCAATTTAGAGCGAAACATAAGAGGCCGAGGCCAGTATTGTAAAGTAAAGTACAATGCATATCTTGAACTATAAATGGCAATAAACTAATGTAAGCTTGTGATTTATTGTTGTCTTTTATAAATAAGCTTCCTGTTCACATAGTCTTTTTTTTTATTATTATTTTATATTTATTAATGTTACAATTGAAAATTAACAATTATCGAAAAGAATTGAAATATCCTAAACACAGTGTCAAATAATATATTTTTATATTATTAATTAATACATTTCTAGCTTAAAACATATATTGATAATAATAATAATAAACTTTATTTTCCTATAAATGTATAATTTGCTTCAAATTTATTACGAACATACATTACATCACCATACACTCAAGAAAGTAATCATCCGTTGCCGAACTTAGTAAAAACCCGTATTTCAGCCTTCAGCGTCCTTTCCCGTACTAGAAAATTTACTTTATTAGTACAGTAAGAAAATAGTGCACTTTAAAAAAAATGCAAAATAGTTAACATAAGAAAAATCATAAAGATTAATATAAAACGAGGAAAAATTGAAAGACCTCCTCTCGTTGTAAACAGTGTTAGTGTACATGTGTGTATGTTTAATTGTAGTATTTTAAATTCGAATCTTATGATTTTTACATTTTAAGTGGTACTGCTCTAATTAAATCATTTATAAAGTTATTTTAAGACTGTTAAGAGTTTTTCAGTTTCAGCATAATCCAAAGACTGTAACCATGCCGATATTTTCTCTTTAAACTGGTAACTGTTAAGGATTTTGTTAACTTGGTTATACAAAAAAGGGCCCAAAGCATTGAAAAATCTACCTAAACCTACAGTTGTTTGAAATTTCCTTGATTCGCACACCTTGTCTTTTCTACGGGTTAACTGCTTTCGTTCATCAAATTTGGTTTCACTAAGCTCTTTGAGAAGACTGCTTTGTTTATATAATTGTCTCACCGTTAGGACTTGGCAGTTTTGGAATAAAAGCTTTGTGGGGTATAAAAATGAGTTAACTTTTCGAATAGGGCGTTGGGAAATTTCGGAAGATTTAATTTATGAAGCTGGAGCTCCTCCCTATGAGGTTATACATTAAGATATGAGCAACTGAGAGAGAGCAAAGCAAATTTAATTGGCGAGCTATGGATCGGCAATGTGCCTAAGTGTTTTGAATATTGTTATTAATTCTCGAATTACACCGCATTACAATCAAATATGTCTTTCAAAATTCAGTTGTAAATCCAAGATTACTCACTGATATTTGATGTGACAAGTACGCGCTATTTTACGACAATTACAGTTGCTCATACTTTCTCTCTGACAATTATGTACATTTATGCGTAGATGTTTTTTAATTTTATCTGTAATTCGAATTTAGAAAACTATATATTTTCTTTGTCAGTATTTAGCGTTAATAAATTGCCGGAAAGTCATTTAGTTACAGTGTTGAACGTGTCTTGTGCCGTATCAAACACATCAAACCAGGTGGCATCGGAGAATAAAAGGCATGTATCGTCAGCATACGATATCATAATTCCTTTCTTATTTGTGATAAGACAAAGCTCATTAATGTACATGAGGAATAAAGTTGGCCCTAGCACACAACCCTGAGAAGCACCATAAGACACTGGTAATTACATACAAGTCATGGCTCATATGAATTCCAAAGATTATAGCCCGCTAGCGATCGGATAGGTATGAATGGAACAGGGTCAAAGGAGTTCCTCTAATGCCTATTGATATGAATGCATATTGTTTTTCTAAATATTTTATCAGTGTAGGTTAGGTTTTCATATTAGTTTGGAAATCGAAGGCAATAGTGTATCGCATATAAACAGGGATGTTATAAGAACACTTTCATTCCAGAGTGCAAACAGAGATTAAAAATGTAGGCGTGAGGAGGGGCATTATGATGCTATTTCACGCTGGTTTTCATGGTCATTCTGTGAGGCCGTGGTCCTACCCCGGTCATTCTGCAGTTAGAATGAAACTGCAGCGTCTCCCACTCAATTCTATATTGTTTTACGAACTTGTTTGAAATTTATTCAGTGTATTATTTGTGTGTAAATGTTAATTTTAATATGTAATTGAAAACTTAATGTTATAAGATATTAAAAGTACGATATAAACAAGTGGTTAAAGTAGGACCTCTTAGAATAAATGCATAAATAGATAGTCCAGTCAGGCCAGATGTGGCTCTTTTTAGTTTCTCAAGGTCTGTCCCTTTTTCTGTTTGTAGTATTCTATTTAAATGTTCTAGTTCTAATTTTTGCACAGTGTAAATAGTAACCCTTTTGCTCTGGGGTCTAGTTACACGTCGTCTATCGACGTTTTTGCACAACTATGACAATCACCACTATAAGTTAACTCACCCATTCAATGAAGCACACTAAACATGAAATGGTATGCCGATATGTTGTCTCTGTCTTATTAACACATTAATTGCGTGTTCGTATTGTCACTTTCTTTCATGCATTTGTAGAGAGATGAAGACAAGGATTTAGGCGCGTCTCAATCACTCTCAGCTTTCACACACCCTTATTCTGCGCTCCTATTGATTATTACGATTTTTGAATGTTTTAGATACAAAATTTATATTTCAACTTGACTTTGTACATACACTTCACAGAAATCCGGAGGGAAGGAGATTAGTAAAAAAATTTTCCGTATTTTTTTCTTTTATATTTTTAACTAAACTTTAATGACTTACTCTTACGAGTATATTTCCACAGCATGGATAAAACTCGCATTAAAATAAACTTTGCGTAAACGAGGAAAAACATGCGTACTCAAGCGTTTACAAAAACAACTGATGGCCCACATTTCCTTTCTAGCGCCCTATTTTAAAGTTTATTGTAGAAATGAAGGAACGCTCGTTATTATTTATGCAAAGTTTTACAATTTTTAAATCGTGTTGAATATGCAACTAAATGATTTTCAAAGTGCGTTTCCCGTAGTATATTTTATCTACCTCTTCTGTGGAATATCGGGTACGATCGGATTCTGTGGAGCGACTTCTTTCTGGGCGTGAATATAAGCGGCTATGCAGTTGAAAACTCTTGTAAACTCTTGCCTGGGGGTACAACTATGTCCAGACTGTCTTTCATGCCACTTTTTTGGTGGCACAGGTTGTCGCTAAAATACTTATATTGCATCGCATTATCATTGCCTTAAAGCAGCTAATACCTAACCTCGCGGTCCTGAAACAAATTGTCGCTGCCAACACATGAGGGTGGTGCAGTTCATTGCCTTATTATGGGGCACCTTTTTGGGACGAGACCCTGACAAAAAGTACCGTCACCCTCCTAAGGACTCCGAGGACGTTGGCCGTTGGGTTCATCCGTGGTTATTGCACCGTCAGGCGTCGTGAATGGCGGGCAGACTGGGACTGTCGAGGCTGTGAGTAGAGTCTTCGAAGCCTAGATGAATAAGCTTTAAATATATTTTCCTGCTGGTGCAAGTTTTTTGGGACACGTGTGCTTCGGTAAGTACCTGTGCCACATATCCGGAAGAGTGCTCAGCTAGAGTAGAACTGTGTCAAAGTCTCGTCGCAATAGTGGGAGACCATCTCAGGCTACCGTCATTAAGTCTATGGTCGAAAGCGATAAGTTATGGAACCTTCTGCGAACAAGTTATGTAGCAAAAGGAGGCTGTAGAAAGGAAATAAGATCTATGTGATCATCTAATCCACATCCAGAGAGCCGGACGCGGAATATCATCCCTCCTTTAACCTCCCTAACCAAGGTGGTGGTCATGAGTCTCGACCGACCATGTAATTAAGAACTTGAAGTGTGGCACGCGGTGTTCATGCGCGGTCATGTACGAAGAATGGGTGGAGATCTCCAGCTCCGCCTCATCCTTAATGGAAATATCGTCAAGATAATAAATAATAAACCTTTGCAAACTCAACTTGTTATATCAGACTTCACTTGAAACGGCCTAAGGGAATTCGGTGATTGTCTCCCTAGTTGAATTTAGTTTTCATGGCTGACACTTAAATATTTTCGCATAGTTAGAAACAAACATTTGATAGTAATTGAATCACGTAGTTTGTAAGAGCAATGGCGGTAGCTTCTTAGTCTTTCAATATTACGAGTAACTTGGGTGTAGAATTTGACATATTTGCATAATTTTTTTTCTATTAGTCGGTTTCAAAAACTCAAGCATTAGTTATTCCACATAAGTTTCACCAATAATATATTCATTTATATCAAATACTAAACAATAAAAATTACTTGAATATATTTACAGCCGAATTAGTTTTAAATTGTAAAATTTGATTTGGAACAAAATGTTACCAGCTAAAATAAAAAATGTAAACTGATAATGCTATATAAGAAATTATGTCGTTCTTGTTAATTAGAAATATTAAACGTGAATACTTTTTTTAAATTCACAGGACTCTCCAAGTACAAAAAATATTTAAACGTTTGTACTAAAAACAAAGCAATGGAGGTTGTTGTTTGTTAATGCTTGTTTCTGCCGCTTCTAGATTTCAGAGATAATTATCCCACTATAAAGGTTTTGAAGAGAATACCCATTTTATAAATCTGTGTGAGTAAACGCTGAAGTTTTTTCACTGTTTTCATTTCATCACTTATAAAACTTGAACTATTCTAAATAAAAATCTACAGGTGCTTTGGGATTTATAACTATTGCACATCCCTTGACAATTTTTTTATCGCTCTTATTAGGACGGTAATTACATGATCTTAGTGTACGAGTAATATCATAAAGAGATTATAATTTTCATCAACGAACGGTTTTAATCTTTCTGATCGTGCTATCGTAAAGAAAAGCTGAAGACCGAGATTAGTGGCGCGCCACGAAAGAGGACTATGGCTAGCAGTGGACTAATACGTATATGTTTGCTTTATTATGTGATGTGTGTGTGATCGTGCTAACAAGTTTCCGAGTTTAGGAGTCTTACTTGCAAAAAAGTACATTAATATTTGTTCGCTGTGAAATGCTATATGTTTAAACTATGGCACTTGAACTTATGTACATATATGACTCACATTAAATATTTTGTCGAGTGCCGACTGGCTTAAAAGATGCCCGGGTTTATTTTATCATAATACGTTATTGTAGATAAAATTAAATATACGGTTTCCTACAAATGTACTTTGCTTTTACTCTTTTGATTTAAAAGTTATTTAATATACTAGCAAAGTGAAAAAAGTAGCAGTCGTAAATACGTCTTTATAAACTTTCTTGTTTGATATTTCCAGAGGCTTTTTGTAAGACTACCTTTCATCAAAGACAGCATTTATTTTTTTCTTTAATAGAAATAGTATGTTTGTTCTTGTCAAAGAAAATTATATTAATAACTATTAACTTATTATTGTAACTAATACTAGTATACATACTCGACAGTATATGAGGGAAAGAATGGTTAACAAGACACATAGTCGAGTGTATAAGGGTTACCTAGATATTAGATAACTTTCTCTACACGTTATAAACTACAGGAGTATGTCCAAGTTTTCGTCCCTGAACAGCGGTTAACGCTGTTGTTTGACGATGGTATTATGAATAGAAGGTATTATATATAGATGTCAAACTTACCCAGGACATGGCTTTCAATCTGAACAAATAACTACCATTACGTATATTTTTATAAAATCCCACCTGATGATGCAAGTGGGTCACCAGGTTCTCACGAACCGTAGCATCACGGTCGTAGTCGACGGTGCATACTCGGACTCTAAACCAATGAATGCTAGCTTCTGTGTACTCCTACCATGTTTCGTCTGCATATCAATGACATGTTACAAATAAATATCATTCATCTCCTGTGGACGACAGCACAAAAGATGTGTTACACACTGACCGCACCAATATTTCTCAGGAAAACGTCAATAAGTGCCGGAATAAACTTGTGTCTGAGGTTGAAATCTTGTTAGACAAAGTTTCAAAATGGGGCCGACAAAATCTAGTCCAATTTAACCCCACAAAGAAACAATTTGCGCGTTTACCTCCAAAAAGAATTCCTTTGTCGCATCTTCATATTTTGAAAACGCTCCCCATGCTACTTCAGCTAGTATTTAAATCCTTGGCGTTGACATATCAAGTGACGTTCAGGTTCACGCTAACTAGTTATAATAATATAATGGAACAACAATATTTCATATCGGCCCACTGTGTAGAACTTTACAAAGTGCATGTTCGGCCTTACATAAAACGCTATTCTCATCTCTGGCGACCTCAGTACCAGCTTCTTCCATTTAACCGTATTCGACGAAGGGTTGCTCGAATTGTTGATGATCAGTTTCGAGTTGATTCAAAGATGTGCAGAGATGTTGACCATGGGGAGTGTCTTTGAGGAGTTGTTTTGATTCCAGCCGCTGAGTTTAAACATCGTACATACAAACGAATCGAAATTTCGTCCTCATCATCTAGATGGTTGGGAATCCACCACTGTGCGATACACCTTAGGTATCTTCAAGGAAAGACCTTTCTTATAGGCTGACAGCGCATCTGCAACTCCTGTGATGTTGCGGATCATTCAGGTTACTACTAACTAGTTTGCTACCTATTCTACAAAAAAAAATATTCTATCGCGCTATCTGTATGGACTGGAGAGAACCGGGCTGTGATATGGCGGTATCACGAATAACCTTGTTTGCACCGCCCTCACCATCAATCCTCTACATATTCTACAAAATGTATAAGAAAATACTCAAATAAATTTGTCTCTCATTTGCGATGGTAGAATTAGGTATTGCCACATTTTTGACATTGAAAGGTGTAATGAAATATCTTTACTTACTGCTGCTCTTACTGCTCTTTCCCTGACATTTCAATCACTCTCTCTAGATAAAGTTCGTTCTCTGAATAAAATATTAATCATAAGTTATAAGCTCGCCCAGTTTAGTCAGCCCCTGCTAAATGTAGAATTTTTCCGAAGTTGACATGATTTGCTATAAATGTCTGGCAGGAGCTACAGGCTGTCACTGGCATAGATATTAAGGTCAATCTAGTTATTCCATTATCTATCGGAAGTATTTTTAACTACAATGAACGGCATTATTGGTTTAGGAGCTTTGTAACCGTGACCTACACTTAAAAGTAACAACGATATGAAAATCATGAAATTAAAATAGTATTTTAACTGATGTAAAAAATTAAACCTTAAAAAGGCAAAATGGGGTTTGCCACAGGTTTAGAAAACAAAGCATTGAAAACTTCCTTAACATTTCTCCGGTCGCAATTTAATTCAATTTTCTTTATAGGGGACGCTACGAAGTGTTTTCGAGGACGCTCCACGTTACAACTTTTTTAATTAAATTCATAATGTTGATCTTCATTTCATCTCCCTATTATATTCATATTTTGCATACTTTCTTGGTAATATTTTTTATTTTTTATATTTCGGTAACTTATATAAATTCATAAGAGTAAATAATTTACATTTAAAGTTGACCCCTCTCCTTTAAATGACTGTTCTCATTAAGACATTGAATATCACATTCGATGGGAGCATGGACAAAAGAAGTGCAGTATGTTGCTAATTTCCTTGGAAGTAACATTAGCAATAGTATAATATTTAAAAGTTTTGTGATTCGTATTACTCGAACCAGTAGTGACAACTCGCATATGTAAATACTGCTGCAGTCTCTTAGTGCTTGGCAGTCAGTCATATCCTGGATAGTTAAAAAACCAATGCGATGGCTTATAACATAATTTCAATTTATTTGCCATGAGGGGAGGAAATAAATCGTTTTTAAATTCTGGTACACGTACCAAGCTATCTGTCCCACTACATTGGACCTCACCGTCCATGGTTTTCAAATTGGGTTTCACTGTCGATCCTGGTGTTAAGGAGGTACAGTGTCGGGTATGAGTGGAGGGTGGTTATATGAAATAGATGTTCGAATTAGTGTTAAGGTACTGTCCTTTACCTGTGTTTATAGTTCACACAGCGAAGACTAGAAGATAACTTATTTATTTTAAGTTATATCGCTGATATGTAGATCATACTAATCCCACATATATATATTAATATCAAACACTAAGAAGACTAATGATTTGTTTCGAATTTTTTCAACTATAATCCTATTTCCATTCTTCTGCTACTGTCCAAAGCTCTAGACACTAGTTTTCCAACAATTAAATCTCTACTCGAATTCGCCTTCTGAATCCCCTTCGAAAAGTTTCCAGTGCGTTATAGTAAGACTATAGTCCTAGTTAAAGTTACTGACTTACATTCGACGAGGTATGAGATAACAAACAGATCACTGTGTTTCTATTGTAAGATTTTAGCAATAAATTTAATAATGATGATATTGACATGTTGTTGAGTATGTGACGTATTATTAACATATCTCTAGTAGTGGTTGGCTGGTTTTATAGGTACCTTAGAGATCGACGGCTGGATATTGGCGTTGAAGTAAAGTTCTCATCTTGGTGTGAATTACGAGCTGGAGTCCCTCAAGGTGGTGTGTTGTCTTCTTTATTATTTGCTATCTTCGTGTATACATGCAGTCATCTCTTGAAGACCCCTATCGCTGTTTCGATCATTCATGGTAACCTGGCGGCTATTAGTGAATTGAGTAAGCACTATGGGGTTATAGTTAATCCTTGTAAGACCTAGGTGATTATTATTGGTGTTGCTGACATGATTGATAAGTTTATTGGACCGCCCTTCCCTCTGTTACATTAAATGGTGTTGTGATATCGTACAGTACCACCGTTAAAAAACTTTGTACAACTTTGATATCACTTTCTCGTGGTCCCAATTATAGTATCAATTATAGGAAATTAAAACCCTAGAACTCTAATGATAGCCCATATAGAATTCTACGGTCAGCCGGGTACCTCATTCTCGCACCACGTATGTATCGATCTAAGAATTCCTTCACGGTCAAGGCTATCTGCTTGTGGAATGATCTTCCTCCGCAAATTCAACGTGCAAAAACGCTAGACAATTTTAAGACCGACGTCAAAAATCATTACTTTTCACTTTGTAATCACTGACCATCATTTTTGTAATTTATATATATATATATATATATATATATATATATATTATATTTAGTTTATTTAGGTATAAGTTTGTTAGTTTATTATATACACAATATTTTTAACTCAATTATTCCTTAGTCTAAACTTTGTCAGGAAGAGATCACTCTTTAACGCCCGCTTATAAGAGCGCCTACCTATATACTATAACTCACTAGTTCAATAAGGCGCTCTAAAAAGTATCTTACTAAGTGTAGTAAGATACTTTTTCATTTTTGTGTTTTGTATTAATTTTATTTTTATGATTTATAATAATGATAATAATTTAAAAATCCTTGAACAACAACAATGTCTGAGGAAAATGTTACCTTTAATATTTAAAATCCTTTTTCAAGCCAAAAAGACATGTAATGCCTTTCAATTTATTCAAAGCTTTATAACACGTTTATATCGGATATACCGTTTCATTCAGAGAATTAATAACACTTCCAATATAGCTAAATATAAAAATATTAAAATAATATGCATTAACATATGCAAACATTAGTAAAGAAAAAAAAATCTTCTGCACCGATTCAAAATAATTTATATTCTTGCAGAAAATATCATTTATAGCGTGCACCTTTTCACCATCTCTTTAGCCCTTCCCATCGTGCATCACTTCTCACATTTATCGGTGGATGGTCAAGGATATAAATATAGAGGTTGGTCCGACTGTTCTCTTTTATAAATTTTACTACTAGTAGTAAATGTGCACATAATAAAATGTAAGTTCAATCGTACTCATTGGGAAATAATACACATAATAAAGCTTCTGTTTCCGCCATTGATATGAATATTATGAATCGGAAGGCAGTTGAATTGCTCATATTTGACGGCAAGATGGACAATTGGCCAATTTTTTAACCAACCAGTGTTCATTTCATTCCGCAATTATCCGGAGCTGACTATGTGCTTCAGGAGGAGATTAACACAAAACACTTTTGGAATTCCTGCGATGATCGTGCTTAAAATTATATCTAACATATAAGGGATAATCTAAATAATATAACAGTATAAGCAGTTTCTCGGAATCGAATATTATTAACATTCTAGATATTGTCCTTTGATTACCTTATAGAAACGTTTTTCCCTTCCTTTCGCATACATTTTTGGTCTCGTTACCGCCTAACGATCTTAAGTAGAGCTTGCATAATTTCTAAAAGCTTTTTTAGTCCAAGCGAAGTCGTATAAGAAAAATAATCTACTTCTACGGTTAATTATAAGAATGGATTATATAACGTTGATTTACCAGTTATCTGGAATCTTTCTAGAGTTAGGGCATCGTACTATTGTCTATATCTCCATTTCCCCGCGCTAGAATACAAAATTAAAATAGTATAAAAATCCATGGAAAAAATGTAGCAAATATCAATTTTATAATAATATGTAAATATATACATTAAGATATAAATTGTATCGATAGTGCTTATTTATCAGTGGTGGACACGCAATTAACTAATGAGGGACACCACGATGGTGTTGTTGGACCGGGTTGAGTTTATAAGACAGTATCAGGGCTGTCATTAAATGATATTCATGCCAGTCCCAGAATTATTTTTACTTTTATTATATTTTAAAATGTAAGTTATCTCAATTCCCTTTGATTTTCAACAAATGTTTCACCGAATTGCTGTACCGCTTGTATAATGTAAGTGGTATAGACGACGAGATCGGCACCCGTAACTTTGACCATGTCCCGTTTGGTATTAAACTGCCCCTTACTTAGCTATGTCTACACTCTAATATTCTCTCATGTCTGTATCTTGCCTATAAATTGGTAGATAATCATTTTTTAAAGGAATAACGTTTATTATATGTGTGATGAATGTACAGCGATATTTCTATTATATATACATATATGTTTATATATATATATATATATATATATAAACTTATACATGTGGAAAAAATTTAATATAAAATTATAAAAAATTCTATATATAGGAATTTATAAAAAATATAGGTATAATAGTAAATTCAATGAGTAGGGCTTTTACAATAATTCACGAGTATACTTAAAAAAAACAAGTAATTTCTTAAAACAAACATGAAAGCGCTGTATAATGATACTCATTACTAATGCCATTCAACGTTTTGGGTTGTAGTAATTATTATTTTGGTATGATTGATGTTAAATATAAACAGGTTTATTTCAAGAATGTTGTTACTGCAGTAAGATCACTTATACTTTATATTAATATTGCAGTCATTTAAACAAAGGTCAATATTAATCATATAATTAATATTAAAAGGAAAGTAAACTCAAATCTCTAAATATTATATTTGTTTATCGAATAAATTCATTTAACATAAACGTTGTGTAATATTTTACAATTCATTACACTGAATTACTTAACCTTAATTATTTAATTTTAATACAAAAATATAAATATAAAGTACTAAAATATCGTGCGATCTATTCGGAAGCGTTCCTCAATTGTTCAATATTTCTCCCCAGATAACCCTTCGTCTCTTCCCATCGCTTAAAGCAGGGACAAAGCTATCAATAAAACCACAAGTCAGAAAAGTCATTGTACATATATATATAATATATATATGTACAATGACTTTAATGATATATATATATATATATATATATATATATATATATATGTGTGTGTGTTAGTATATCGTACTATCAACATACAACAACACTTCCTCTGTCGAAGACCAGAAATGATCGGGGCGGCCGCGTGCTGTTAGAACTACTAAGGCTGTTAATGCTGGTAAAACCGGAATTCGTCAAAACCCCATTAGGAAGCAAAAAATCTTATCGCGAGAAATGAAGATTCCCGCTAGGACTCTGTCGCGTATTATAAAACAAGACCTGAAGCTCGGTGCTTATCGTCGATATACAGGACGTGCCCTAAATCAATCTTCACAATTAAAGAGAGTGGATCGATCAAAACGCCTTCGCGATACGCAGGTGAAATATATCTATATCCTCTTTACCGATGAAAAAATTTTCACGATTGAAGAACACTACAATAAGCAAAATGATAGTACACTTTATCATTTTGCTTTTTGCTCACACTAAAGAAGCTGCTCAAGTGGTCGGAAAGGTACAACGTGGTCATCATCCTGCGTCAGTGATGGTTTGGTGGGGCGTGTCTTATTAAGGAGTCACAAAACTACATTTTGTAAAAAAAGGAGTGAAAAATTCAGCCAAACAAGGCACTAACAACCCAAGCCTGGCTTGAAACCAACGTTCCGGACTTTATAAGAGCAGAAGACTGGCCCTCATCTAACCCAGACCTCAACCCTTTAGACTTCAAATTATGGTCAGTTTTAAAGGACATGGCCTGCTCTAAACGACACGGCGACATTGAGTCTCTTAAAAAAAAATTCCCTTAGAAACAGTGCGTAAATCCATAGATTCGTGGCCAAACAGATTAAAGGCCTGTATAAAAGCCAAAGGGGCCACCTTTCGAATAGAATATTTTTTTATTTTTTGCTGAAATGAATAAAAATATAGGTATCAATTTTAATAATATTATATTACTTCTTTAAAAAAAAATGCATTTGCATTTGTAACAGCACTTATAGCCGGACTAGATATATATATATATAATATCTACATCATATTCCTCAGAAACTACATATTGATAGATATCATAATAATCTTCAAATTGTTTAAGTATCGTTCAACTTATAAATGTGTGCATTATTTTCAAATTCTGTTTGTAGATATGGACTAATAATTATTCACTGTCAACGGTAAGGCGGGTTTTAATGTGTATGTAATGTCTACGTCGGTGTCATGCCACCTCGACACTCGAAATAACGTATTGAAAAGAATCGGATATAAAAAATAGACCTTTGTTGCGGATGTGTACTGACATAATGGGCCACCGTCATCCCTGACCATCAGATACCCCTTTATATCAAAATTTCATTTGTCATCATATTGGATTCAAGGAAGTATTTTAATAATTGGAACATTTATGTTGTGCGATCCTGATTCCGTAGCAACAATAACGAAACTACCAAAACTTTATCACCTTTAACTCAAATGCAAAGCTTCTAGCTGTGGTCGGCAGACCGTTCAAATGAGTTTTCACTATTGTATTTCACCTTAAGTCAGATAAATTTAATAACGGGCTATCTGCGCAACTGGACGCTTTGCTTTATTAGTAAACCTGTTTTTATGAAAGCGATGATGACAAATGAAGACACAGCTTCAACTGATGATAAGAGTTGATCACAGCCCATTAACATACACATAAAAACCATTCACAACAAAGATTTAAGATTCGCATGTGCCGTTACTCCCAACGAATAAAATAAATTATCTTGTCATCAGCAAATGTGTCTGTGGTACCCACCCACCATACAAAACACCATCGTTTTTCTATTATTACATACATTCTATCTCTCACTATTCGTCGATCTCATTGTCCTTGCCCCTAGTCGAGCCAATACATTCATAGCGGAACAAGAAATTCATGGGCAGAAAGAAAATTTTGATTTTAACACTATACTATTGAAATTATAAATTCATTAATTCACAAATTAAACAAAACTATCAAGTTTTAAATGTTTAAATATTATAGTAAATGAAAGTATTTTTTTCTTATTTTACATGAAATATACTTTCTGCCTCTATTTTTGTCGTAAATGCATGAAAATCAAAGTTCTCTTATTGTAATCGTAATAGCATTTATTGTCTAGATTTAGTTGATGTTAAAATATAACAAGTGCAGGATAAACTACGCAATGTATTACGTAATAAAAGTTCCGTTATTTTCCTCTGTGAGGTGCGTTTATGTGGAGATCAAAGAAAGTAATTTATTAGCTAAGGTTGAGGCTGTTTGTTTTATATGGATTTCCTTGCCTCTTTTGTAACATATTTGGACTACCGGAACGCTGTTATAAAACGTACAGGTAGATACAAAGGGATTTGTAATAATTTAAAACTTTTAAAATTGCCCAGATATGATATTAATGATTCATTGACATGTGGCTGAAAATACCCGAGTTGATGTCAATTACAATAAGTAATAATTTGATATTCCCTTCACTAAATCACACAAAATGTGATGAATATTTCTATTCATCAACGAGATAAGTCTACTAATACCCTATTAAAAATAAAATATACAAGATTTATTTAAGTGTCTTTCGGTACACCAAATTGTATTTTTACATATACATATAGTTTACACATTTCCAATAAGAATATTAATATTTTATATATTATTAAACATTTTCCTACAAATTCTTATAATATCAACTTATCATTTCGTTCAACTTTGAAAATTAAGAACTACTCGAAAATTATAGTTATTAAAGTTATTAAATTAATTTTTCAAAAATGTTAAGCAAAATATTACTACTCGTATATGTCTCGAATCGTGAATAACTTCGAGTCTGGTGCTCCAATTCCATTCTCAAAACAAATGACGCGCTCATACAAAGTGCCCGGATAACAGCAACCAGTATACGTTGATCTTTGCTTTTTTTCTCGAGAATCCCTACCATGGTAAAATTTTAAGGGATAGAGGGAGGCGAGCAGGTCTTTTGTGGTTGGAAAAGCGTTACTTAAGGAACGTGCCGGGTGAGTTAACCTGCGCACAACTTCGTGAATCAATCAACGTGGTAAGTCTACCCGGCAATCGTTTTGGCAAGTTCTACGCATGCGTCAGGCGTAGGGATGATCTTCATTGTTGTTTTTCCTTGTATCTCATTCCCTCGATTTAACAACACGGACCAATAAATTGCATTTTCGACTATTATTACGGCTATTTCCGTATGTATTTTTATTTTATATTAAGGAATAAATAATATTTTTTGGCTACCATAATACACATTTAATATAGCCATAGTGAAAAACAAATAAATATGAATTTATTATTAAAATAATATTTTATAACACTTTCTACAATGTCTTTTAAATATTAAAAGATTTCATACAAACCAAGTCGTAGAATAACGGATATAAGTTATAGTTATAGATTAATAGGTCACATGTCCCGTTTTTATCGAAAGAACAACACTATTCGTGTCAGCAAAATCCCGCCGAAAGCGTTCATATGACAGTATCGGCGCGCAACCGGTGTGTGGTAGACGTTGGCTAAATGGCGTCCCCGCAGGATAACGTTAACTCGAACGAACAAGGTACGTTATAAAACTTTTATAGTTTTGTTCGAATATTTTGCATAATTATTTCTAAAAATAAATTAATATTTTTTTAATTCAAAATATACTCATTTTGTAATTACAAACGGGGTAGAGTTATTAACAAAATTCGTTCAGAAACCAAATGTCTTGTAGGAAGCCAAGTCGCATTGATTTTATTTTCCTTTTGAATTGTGAGTGCAAATAAGTCATAAGAGAGTAATGTTTGTTAAAGTGTATGAGTTGTAATAATTTAAGCAAATACTACGAAATGGTAAAAATACACTTTGGTTTCTCCCTTGTTTTAGTTTTTGGTTAATTAATAATATAACATATCTTTAGGCGTTAATTCTATAAT
Source organism: Teinopalpus imperialis (assembly GCA_029286865.1). Lineage (NCBI taxonomy): Eukaryota > Metazoa > Arthropoda > Insecta > Lepidoptera > Papilionidae > Teinopalpus > Teinopalpus imperialis. Next base: position 1,932,620 of record JAGSMU010000037.1, on the reverse strand, counting down.
AAATTTAAATATTATTTTATGATAATATAGTACATACAATATTTGTGTGGAATAGATATTGCTTTAGATTTCCCTTGATCTGATTAATTTCTCCTATACAATTCGTAAATAATTATCAATTTAGTTTATTTAGTTCCGTTAAGTATTAGTATTTCGGATTAACATTAAGTTTTATTAAATATTTAAAAAAAATATTTGACGTACGTGAATATCGTTTTATATTATATAAATCGGTACAGTATTTTATAAAACTGTTAAAGCAGGTTATTCTGTACACTTCATTTGTAATCGAACGGGAGCAATCTAAGTTAGATTTTGAGGTCAACATCCTAAAAAAATGATTGCTGCTCGTTATTACGTGATTGATTTTAAACATAACATTTTATCTGGAAATCGTACATCTCACTAATTCCTCTTTAAAGCTTTGTTGAGTCTTGTGTTCATTTCGATATCAACGTTCATGTAAAAATCTTAACTTAACCTAACTTTATTTAAATCGGATTTTATCGGATTTGTATTAACTTTTTTAATAATCGTCGTTCCGAGTGCTTAATAACTCGAATCGTCACAGGGAAAGATTGAGATATTTGATGTCGTGTCATAATTCACAAAACCTTGGTCGGAATCAGTGTTCGTTTTCGAAAAATTTACTGCGAGGAGCTAAATTCAAATTCAATCTATACGAATACTTATACACAACGCGATTAATTAATTTTAAATTGTTTCGTTTAGCAATATTTCTTAAGTAACTTAGCAGCGCATTGTTTTAGACAAACCAGTCTCGAAGATGCAATGGCTATTAAGTTTTTGGGCGATTGCTCAGGGTATTTTTTATTTTCTGTATATATTGTATTCTGTTTAGTTTCAATATATTGCGCAAACAATATAAATATATCATTATAATTTCCCCTACATAATTTTTAAAATTGTAGTTGTCAACCACGTACAACAAACATTGCATGAAACATTATCAAGGATTTCGTTTTCAATAAGATTGAAAAGGGTGTGAAAAATTGTCTTATTACAAATAACTGCGGATTCAATAAATTTTAACAAGCTTCCTTATCTTTCAACATAAGGGGAAAATCCCTCACCTCCGATGAACCTATATTGATGTCTTGATTGTTATTTTTGCGTTTTAAACAGTCAAGAAAAAGTTTATGTAGTTTATAATTAAATGTTTTTAAAATGAACTGCAAAATATAATTAATAAAGATATTGAGAAGGATTCTATATGGTATAGAATCATAATCATATTGAATGATTTCTTCTCCATCTACTGCGTTTAATTTTTTTTGCATTCGTTCTCTCGCCTTTTTTTGTCACTGTAATCTTGATAATGCCATTTAGTGTAAATGTTAAATTAATTATTCCATCTCTTATCGATATGGGACAAAAAAAGTATTGTTAATAAGAGTGAGAACCTGAGTTATTCAAATAAATCTGTAGAGACATAAAATAAATTAAAACGTAACATGACATGATAACACAAACATAATATGATCCAATTTATGTTCTGAAATTTCAAACTTCTAACAAATTCCATCTAATTTCTGCATGTTTTTCCCAAAGGAATTCGCCTACATTATATACTCGATTTATGTCAAAATATAGATATATTTCTATGTATCTAAATATTAACATATTTAGATATATAGCACCATAGATGTTGATATATAAATTAAATATATAAGTATATTAATGGCGACGGTCGAATTTAACTTTTATGCAAACTTGCTAAAACATTTTTCATCAATAAACCTTTGGATTCTACCTAATTTTTTCTGATTTCAAATATTCGGTACTCTAATATGAAACAACATACAGAAGGAGAGTTCGACTGAAAGTTGAATGTAGTTACTGAGATCGGTAAAAAAAGAAAATGATGTTTAAATTTGTATAAAAGTACACATTCTCTACATGCGGGGCATACTGAGTGTATCTAGAACTGGCCACTTACAATAGAAAAAAATAGAATTGCAATTACGGAATTCGTAAACGCAACTCTCTAGGAATATGTTACTTTGTAATTTTCATGACCGTCATTTGTTATTTTACTGTGGCGTCCTTTAGAAAATTGTGTTTCGCAATTACAATGAAATTAAGTCGTGAAAATTCGCTTAATAAATTTTTACAATTTCACCGTGGCTGTCAAAAAGAGAGTTTCCAGAGACTTCAATTGGCATTTGGTGATGAAGCACCTGAAGCTCTGTGTATTCGTGGTTAGGAGAATTTAGACATGGACGTAACGTCGACTGAACAGTATATTTTTTAGCAAACTTTAGTAGGCATTGGAATGAGCCAAGTGAAAAACATTTGCATCTGAAGGTTCGAAAGCTTTGCACTCGATTGATACTGTATGATATTACGGAATACCAGAATCAACGGCTTGTCGAGTGGTGCCGTAAAGTGATAAAAAAGTTTAATAGAGAACAGTCATTGCCTGTCTATAATATCGTCAAAGGGTAACGTAAATAAGTCACAGGTGATAAAATCTGGGTGTACGGCTTTGAAAAGCCAGTTCGTAGGATGGATCCTTCAATCGTCTAATGTTGGGTCTGAATTGACTCGTACTAGCATGTCCTCAGCGACTCTTATACATCTCTTATACATGAGTTTTGGAGAAAATTCAGGTCTTTTGGGAACTAGCCGAGCAGCAACTTGTTTCATACCCAAGTGATTATTTAAAACTGAACGTATTGACTCGTGAGACACAGAAAGTTTGGTGGCTATCTCTCTGAAACTTGAATGAAGATTTTCAGTCACTATTTCCTTCACTTGTGCGATGTCAACTTCAGTTGCAGACGTTGCTGGCCTACTAGAGCGAGGCAAATCTTCTAACACATCTCAGCCGCTTTTGAAAGCTTTGTACCAATCATAAGCACGTGTTTTTGGTAAAGCCTTCTGTAACATTGAATTTGGAACCATAAACAAATCATCCATTCCCGTTACTTTATAACTGAATGTATAACTGCGCAATAATCCAGAATCGCACTAAAAGGGTTTATACACCTTTGAATTTTTTTCCTTTTCAAATCCGGGTAGCACTGGCTGATATAGACGTGCATATAGCGCAACCAACGAAAAACGGCGAGTTAATAGTTATGGACAGTGGCGGCGACCTCCTTTGGATTGACGAGTCCGTCATTCCAAAGGTCGCCGCCTCTGTAGCCTAAGCACGAGATTGCCTCACCGTAGACGTGAAAGTAAGAGAGATATAGAGGGATATGTTGCTCATCTTTACCTCTAGGGCCTGCACGGGTTAAATTGGAGCACTTGCGTAGCAGGTGTCCCTACGAACAAGATCGTAGCACGATGTGATGCCTGCATGGAGCCCCGGCCATAGGACCAGTCAGTGCACATCGAGGTTTTTAAGTATCCGCTATGCGTGTATCTTGGTCGCCTAGCAACTCGTCGGTTGGGAGCTAAGACCTGTGCGCCGAAAAGAAGGTGAAGAAAGGGTGTGGAGTAAGCCTACCTGCAGCCACCCAGAGTGCGCCGGAAGATTGGCACAGTCTTTAGAGGTTTTCACCCTATTGGTGCTGCTCGTGCAGCTTAGCTTGGTCACTCGGTCGGGCACTTTTTTTTCTTATATAACAGATATTACAAAAAAAAGACCGGAAATAAAGATCATCCGATGCAGTATCGGCAACAAATATCCTTTACAAGCATACACAAAGCCGAGGGTTAATACTTGTAAGTGTTTGTTGTATATTATCCAAGTAATGAAAAATACTGATATACGTAAAACTGTGGACGGTGGATCTATAATTATCTCTCTCATATATGCTATTTACGGAAATTTACAATTTAGTGTTTAATTTAATTTTAAAATACTACTCACTTCTAGTAAAAAATGTACTTTGTTTAAATACGTTAAACACGGAGTATGCTTCGCATGTCAAAAGGTAAGGATGCAGTGGCATGTAAAACTTCATGGTTTTTTGAGCAATTGCTGAAGTACGTAAATAGTTAACTATTTACGTACTTCCTGTCAATTATTTTCGGACCAAACCTCCTTTTAATAGTAGATAACTTGTCTTACCTAATAAATTAAATAAAAATATTGTTAAGTGAAATTAAATTTAATTATGAAAATATCAATATAGTTTTGATAAACCACTGACAATTCATTGACGATGGGAGAAAATTAGCCGCAAAGCAGCATGGTATTATTTTGAACACGAATTTCATATATTGCTGTTAGTATTCATTTTAATATGAACTGAAAGTTAAATGATTGTTACACCTATAAACCTTTGTATCTAAAATGAATCAAATATAATTATGCGGTGATCCACCAATAATGACTATATAGTAAATGCTTTATTTTCAAATTTCAAATTTATAAAAGATATTATTTGCATAATACAATCATGGTTAAATATCAAAGATATGTAGTTAAGTAGCTAAAGTATCGCATAAATTTCGTGCTTTCGTGGCATTTGACAGTGGTAGAGCTACACTGCAGTTTGTTTCTAGCTGCATAATTAATTGGTTAGCTCGACCGTGGTAGGACCACGCCCTCACAGAATACCAGCGTAAAACAGCAGCATAGTATTGCTGTGTTTCGTCTAGTGAGTGTAGAGATCTGGAGACTTTTACTACGGGTGATGAGGCATTCATCGCCTTCCTCACGGGTACCGCATCTGTATTATGATTCCTTGTCAATGATGAATGTATATGTCCTGGGCCGCAGGAGTCACTTACCATCAGGTGAACCGTGTGCTAATTTGTTACTCTCAATGTAATAATAATAAGAATAAAAAAACTCACGAAACACATTTGTACCCAGTGGATTACGAGAGGCTCAACCCTAGTCACGTTGTGAAGTCATAAGCTAAATTTATAATAGAAATACTCTTAATAGTGGTAGGTAAAGCTCGAACGTGGATGCTTCCCCGTGTTGCTTCACGCCCTTACAGAATAGCAGCATAATACGATTCTCTTTGGTGGGGTAATCTGGAGATTCAATTACCAGTAACGAGGCATTTTATCTTAAGGCTCAGAAGAGACGGTGCATATGTCTATATATCTTGAATCCTTGTTGAAGATGAATGAATATATCGTGGACTGCAGTCGACATTAACCATCCGGTGAACTATGTGCTATCTACCCCGATATTTACAAAAGTTGGTACAGAGGATATCTAAATATGTTGACTAACACTTATTCTTTGTTCGGGGGAACACAATGAAGTGATAAACGTAATTTTAATATTAAAATATTTACTATATATTTACTCCAATCGAATTAAGAAAAATAATTAATATGTCATAAGTACTTCTGCGATATCAATCCGGAGGAAGCTTTTACCTAAATAAAGTTATTTAGGATTCAATAGCATAATGATTTCGGGTTGTACGTAATTGAACTTTATCATCCACCTTAGAACTAATCGCCAACGCTATTGTTTGAAATTAGTTTTACCCAACAACAAGCTTAAGCAGTATCGTTCAAAGCTAAACTTTTATCATCTGTGTAGTTTTAGTACTTCTGAAAATATATTTGTAACCTATATCGTAAAAATTAAAAAATAAAGTAACGTCTTATATATCCCAGCTTATATATAACTGTTTATAAATCCCGCTGCTTTTGGGGATTTGCGGATTTCACATGTTATTCTTATTTTTATTGCTTTTTAGACATACAGGTGTTTGTTGTACGTTTTCCTTCATCATCGGGCACGTGGTAAATCAACACTTAAAATTGCGATTAATAATTACTCTGGTGCTGGCACTGGCTAACGAACTCGGTTTGCTCGCGTACCGTGAATTATAATCGAACGCTTAGGCTCGGAGCTACCAGTTAGTAAAGTTATAGCGTACTTTGTATAATTGTAGTTCTCATTACTTTTGAAAATAAAACCCATCCAACTTTATTATAAAACAAATATAGAAAATTATCTGACGAGCAAAAAAATTCCACTCAAGAAATGCACGAACACATACAAGTCAGTATTTAAAAATTTACTTAAAATATTACATATTTTTATCTACCACGTGTATCAGCCTTGCAGTGATATAAAATTGGTATTATTTTCATTTTTCATGGTGTTAAAATCCGCTTCCCTAACCACTGAGGTTAGGTTATAATTTCGAGTTTCACAAGTATTCATTGCCGTCGAGACGAAGCCGAATGATACAAAATTCTCATTCAAAATGATGCTTATGTCTACGTTAGTACTAGTTTTACCCCTTCTGGCCTTAATCATAGCTCGTAATCGATTCTTCATTGTACTGATGAGCTCTTTACCTAGGGTTGAAATGTGGCTTGCCATTCCTCCGTAAACGCTGTATAAAACTCGGTAACACTCGCAAGGGCAGGATCTCTGACTCGAACCATTCCCTTCAAGTGTACCCAGATGTCGTCGATTGCAACCAAGTCGGGGCTACATTCTAGCCAGTTCATGGTGTGTATATTAGCCTCGTGCAAATAGGCCACATCATGTGGTTGAGCATTATCGTGCATCAGCAAGAATCCTCGGCTGACTCCTTGACAACATGAGCTTTTTAATTCTAGTATGAAAATTAAATTCTTGCTGAAAAATGTAATATATTAATAAAGAAGAGCTAATGTAATTAGTCGTAATGCGTTTGCAACGATATACCGCTGTAAAATGAAAACTTATTTTCCCGCAAGACATTTTCAACTCCGATTAATATATTGTAGAACAAAGTTTTCTAAGAAAAATGTTATGAGCTCCGTGAACCAATTACGTTTTGTACCCCAGCGGTTGTCACGTTTTATCTCGAAATTTATTGGTGATTTACTACTATTTTCTAAAATAAATAAATATTTTTTCTTATTTTTTAAGATATAAACTCAATAAAATAATACAATAAAACCTTTTGCAATCAAGTTATTAATCCCCATTACAATTTCTTTTTCAAACACGAAATTTTTACAAAATTTAAAATGATTATTATATTTATCCAACATACTAATATCTAATAACAGGTAATGAACCGAAATTCATTTACCTGTTACGAGGCATTCTTTGACATTACCTCAAGAGTGATGACGTATGATCATTTTGAATCTTTATTGGGGATAGATGTACATAGATGTTTATAAATTATCCGTCAAATTAACATAAACAGTGGCCTCTTTTGTCACCCCTAGTTCTATATAAATGGTAATAGACATGTATCTTTTGCCTTTACACCACAAGACTGTATAAAGAGCTAACAATAAGCTGCATCTAAATAACTTGGATTTGATATTCAATGAATTTTACCTACAGCTTCGCCTATGTAGCGCTTACTTTATATTCTCATATATCTATGTATTACTATTAGGTTACACGAAATGAAACATATTTAAATTCTTGTAAGTTCACGCCTTATGCAGAGACCCATTATTATCTAGTACATTTGAAGTTACTGACATTGATATATACATAAACCGTGGTCAGTTTAAGTAAATAGGTCAGTGTAAAGTAAAATCGCTTAGAGTTTGAACGTAAAATTCGAAAGCATTTGTTGGAAGTAGTGTCAGCAGATTCACTACATCGATAATAATTTTGTATATATTTACTTTCAGATATGTTTGTATTTATTATATGTATATATAATTGTATAAGTATTTAGATGTACTGTATGTTTCTTTTTTTCTTCATTATTATTCATCTGTCCCAACCTTGATTTCTCTGAACCCTCCCAAAGTTGGATTAGATACTGCCTTAGGCGTTAAGTCCGCCTTTGTGTATATATTAGTTGTACAAAAGTTTATAAATAAATAAATAGTTAATCGTAGATTTTCAAAAACACACATTTACATAGTACAGAGATTACACATTTGCAGTTCTATAATAGCATAAACTACTCAAACTAACTCCCTCTCACTACTAAACTACCCTCTCAAAGTTATGTCTACGTAATCTAATTGCGGTAGTAGCTCCACAATGGTTTTAAACAAAACTCAATTTGTGCCAGACGTCTACGGATTTTGTAAGGTTAGATAATAATGCCTGTGAAACCAAAGATAACTATTATGTTATGGTAAACATTTTATTTTAGAATAACTTATTATTTTGAACAGATTGAAAGACCTCGTAATATTTTAGCAGAAAAAACGTCTTCCGTGATTCCGAACCAACTACAAATGATTGACAAGCCTCAGCTGGTAATCAATTTTGTAACTAGTGTATAATAAACCATTGTTGGCACTAGGTTTTCATGTACCAACATGAATATCTTTTCGTGATTCTGAGGTTAGATTCCCAGCCGTCTAATTTTAAAGCACGAAGTTGTATACGACAGAAAGTAAATTAAAAAAAAATACCTTTTTGTGTTAGTAAATTATTTTTTTTGTTTAAGTTAATTAATGAATTAAAAGGGAAGTGAAAAAAACAATTGTACTTGAAATGACAATTTAGCATACATACTAGCTGACGAGCGACGACAACAAACGTATAGCAGAAAAATTTAATGAAAATCATGAATTATTGGTTAGTGATTTCCTCCGTTACTAATGGAAATATACCAACCAGAACTTTAGTCACCAATTCCCGATAGATTCTATCTTACGAGCGCATAGAGTTTGGCATATCTTGGTGAAATTAGGGTGAATCGCCAGTCTTTCTAGTGTTTACTTTGAAAGTCATTTTCTCTACATTGAATTAAACGCTGGAAAATTGGTATTTTTTTACTATTGATGTCATACTACTATATATATATTGATACTACTGATATAATACTAAAATGTATTCTTATGTTTTTCACCACCATAGCTTCGAACAGGAATTTATTTCGCAAAAATAAACTTAATAATTGAAGATAAACATATTTATGTGAGAAGCACACATTGATAAGATGATTAAAAAGTAATAAATGTTTTCACAAATAAAAATAAAGCTTCTGTGGGTTAGCTATCTAAGAGCATTCTACCGGCATATCACAATTCACTTCGGTTGTGCATTGCGAGTGCAATTTTACATAAATGAATTTTAAAGCGAACGGAAGGCAAAGCCACAGTGGCTTTTTTCAAACTTATATCACAGTAAAGTAAAAGCCTAATATCCAAAATGAAATATTGCGCGGAATAGACACTCAACTTTTCCTAGATCCCGTGGCCTCTGTGTTATGTACTTGATTAGGGGGAGAAGGGGCTGGTTCCCATCTTTCAAGGTTGTTTGTTTGGAACATTGTTTTACAACAACTTTATTTTGTTGTAAAACAAAAGATTTTTACCTACTTCAATCCAGATTCGTATCAGTCGTATTTTATCGAATATAATGTAGAGAAGTAAAATGTTCGTGCAATCCATGCTGGCATCATTGTAATCCGTTTCTATAACATATTATTACCTATTTGTATGATATTTTTTACGGGGACTTTAGTACCTGAAATAGATCTAAATCTTTTTATGTTATCTATCTAGAGTCCCCATCTTTTAATATAAACATTTAGTTCCCTTTTTACTGACTCTAGTAGATTTTATATGACATTCCTTACTAATTAAAATAATTTTCTTTATTAAAAATAGGCTTCAGTCATTGTATTCAATTGCTTAGTTTGTAATGTTAAATGATTATGTTTTGAAATACGCGTTAGAGTCAGCACATTACACGTACAGGTAGTGCACGTATAGCTTTAAACTAGTTGTAGCACGAACGGGCTCGACAGAACTGGGAATAGACCGCCCTTAAAAAGTACATTAGCGTAAAATATCATCTTTTTATCATCAACAACAACCTTAATGATCGATTCATTATTTTGATGTCATTGACCTCAAGGGACAGTTACTGTAATCTATATATTTCCTAAAAATATACTTTTAATTACACTTTGTATTAGTTATCTAATATACCGTTATTATCTCAATCGTCGATGCCAGCAATTGTCTATAATTGCACAATGGCAATTTACACGTAAATGGTTCTGTATTCCATCCATAGGCCCAGTGTTCACATTAATTGCGAGGCAAGTAATTATATGTATAGGTATTATATATTAATATATACACACACAAGATTTACCAGTTCAGTAATTTTGACTGACCATGTAATTTCAATTGAAAATTCGGTAAAAAACGTGCAGCTGCCCTTGGAACTGTATATATACTCAAGTATGGGCAATATACAAGGTTTTCTTATAGTATAGGCGGCAAACGAGCATGATGGTAAGTGATCACCGCCGCCCATGAACCTCCGCAACACCAGAGGAGTCGCAAATGCTTTTCCGGCCTTTAAGGAAGGTGTAGGCTCTTTTCTTGGCCACCAGCTCACGAACCCCTCAGTTCCTTGAGCCCTGTGTCCGATGAAGCTGTAACAGCCGCATAGGCTAACAGCATCAACATCAACAGAATCTAGGTCTTTAAGGTCCCTAAGTCGTATCGGTTCGGAAACGCCTCTGGCATCAGCTGATTCCACAGAGATCGCGTGATTCACGTGAAGTGCACAGTGGTGGATTAGTAGAAAATAATAATTATAAAATGGTTAAGGTATACATGATGAGATTATGATAATGTCAACTGCTCATATCTGTTGCTTTGAACTATATATTTTTTTATTACATTGAGAGTAACAAACGAGCACACAGTTCACCTGATGGCAAGTGACTCCTGCGGCCCATGAGAACGACATTCATCCATGACAAGGAATCATAATGCTGATGCGTTGTCACCCTTGAGGACTGAGATGAAACGCCTTGTCATCAGAAATAAAGGTCTCCGGATCCCGTCCACCAGATGAAAAACAACAGCTTTATGCTGCTATTTCACGCTGGTATTCTATGAAGCCGCGGTTCTTCCCCGGTCGAGCTGACCCATTCATTCTGCAGCTAGAAACAAACTGCAGCGTAGCTTTACCGCTGTTAATTATATTTCTGTATATCTATTTTGTATGTATATACGAAATAGGTATTACTTAAAATTATTGTTTAATCTTTTGATACACAAATGGTGGCGTATATTAAGTAAACATATCATAAAATAAAACTAAGAAAGTTAGGAATAATAATGGAAAATGTTACCTTAAATGTATTTTATTCCCTTACAATTTCGTAGAGGTGACGACATTAAAGGGTACCTACCATACATAACAATACACAGAACGCTGCTAATGGCACAATGTCCCCGATTCACACTATGTACAAGTATACCCCACCTTATGTTTATATACATAAGGTGGGTATACAAGCTTTAGTTATCATTAATGATTATACGCTTCGCATGCTTAAATAATAAATATAGCTATTGATAATTTATAAACATTTAGATTTCAACGACTACTTACCGATAAATTTTAATTTCTAATTCAATCTCCTGAACGCAAAAATGGCAAATATACCAAACAAAAAACATATTTTTATGGATAAATTAGCGTAAGACTTTGTTATCTCTAAACTCTCAGTAAGATTTGTCTAATATTGGTGTGATCAGTGAATTTTAGTGACATGTTCTTGGGCAAACGAAGTCAAATTATATTCAATATTAAATTATTCCATAATGTTTAGTGTACTTACAATTTAGTGCTGAATAATAAATGGTTTTCTTTGAAATCATAATGAATCGTCTTAGAGCTTTGTAGCTAAAATGTATAAATTACTTAGTTCAAACTTCATTGAGTTATTTCGTTTGCTGAATGAAGAAACTGGAGTTGTAATTATTGGTAATAAAATTTTCTACCGTAATCATTAAGGGCACCAATATAGCTGCATTTTTTATTTAAGTTAGCCGTCTATTATCCGCAAAAATCACTTAACATATGCGTTATTCACTCTCGTTACACAAAATATCATTATTTTACCGTTTTAGAGTTTATTTAGAATAAATTGTAAAGAATAATATCACAAAATAAGTTTTTATTATATTTTGATTGACAAACACACTTCAGTAGAGACAAATATGTAATATATATATATATATATATATATATATATATATATATATATATATATATAATATACAGTCCGTACAACGTTTGCACGAGCGGAACGTTGCTTAGAGTCGAATGCCATTTGGCAACTCTATAGACTTTTACAGCCTGACACTACAGCTGGTTATAGAACTCAGTTTTAAATGTACCGCAAATTACACCGTGTGTCTCGCCAAGCAATATTCACTGGTTGCCAAACTTTCAAACGTATTAACTTATTCGTTTCATTCACATTACGACAGTAATGAGATGATAGACATTGAGCCCGGTCAACCTGACCCATTCAAGTGCTGCAGTCAGTAGCATATTTGACCATACCTTTACCATTGATAGATATATACTTCCATACATTAATAAGGCAATGCCCATAGTTATTATACACATTAATATAGTTGACATGCTACATTATTATAGTGCTATAGCAGCAATGTATTTTTTTTGATATCCGTCGATTCCTATCTTGACAATGTTAATTTCAGAGAAGGCGTGTGTGAATTGGCCTTTTAATTCTAGAATGATACGAAAATAGTTTTCTAATTTTGTTATTAAATAAACACTCATTGTGTTTGTAACTCAAATTTCTAAGGGTTACCAAAATATAATTATATAAAACACACAATGCGAGTTTTAGTTCACATTCAACTTATTATGTCAATATGCGAACAAATTTATTAAACAGTGTATGTGTTTCATGTAACCATAATTCGTTAATCACCCTTGTTACGGAGAGTAACAATGAGATCCATTATGCTTTAATTGTTCCCGCTGTAGCATATCAATGATCGACTATAGCCACATTGCATGGCTTGTGTTTAAACTGCTATTAAACCGACATAACAAAAGTTCATTTTCAACTGTTGCTCGGATATGAAAATAGTGAAAGACTAAATAAATATTATCTTGTCTGTCATTTTAGACTATGAATAATTTGTCGACACTTTCACTGATAAATAAAAATTCCTTTTTTTCAAGATTAAGATTATTAAACAAATCAAATATAGAAGAAGTATTATGTCCTGGTGGCATGAATGTCATACTCACGGGTGATTCGAAGACTGTTCTGAACTATATGCTTATTCTGCTCATCAAATCAGTTGGCTTAGTCGTTACTGAAGTTCTAAAAACATATTTAACGGTGCACCTGTTCTTCGCATATAATTGCGTTGAGGAAGCGTCTTATATGCGTCAAAGTGGCATAATGTTCTGCCCATTCGTTGCGCCTGGTTGTGCCGTCGTGTGTATGAGTAGCTGATTAATGGGTCTCAGAGTAGTTTGACGCTATTCGTGCCCATGATATCTCATCTTCCGGAGGTTTTTGCCATAGAGCATGTCTTTTCGCTTTTGCTTAAGTCTCTCGAAAATACATGCGGAAGACTTTATATAAGTATGTGATTATTTTTTCCATTACTTTCATACAAATCAAGAAACAGAAACAGAAAGAAACCGCTTAAAAGCTAACCTGAACCAAATACTAAATAAACAAATGTAATCCAACGTGATATAAATACCAAACATCTATTCATTCTAGAACAATAATCATGAACAACAAAATCAAAAGTAGTAGTAAGCCAAGGAAAGCGTTGAAAGTTAATTTTATTTCAAGTGCGACTTAATTACTGATGAATCCTTTAAATAGTCGTCGTTTAAGAAGGAAAATCCAGAATTTTGTTATTTTATCGGACCACATACAAATGAAGGAAAATGCACCATTGTGTATATCGTATTCAAAAGCAAGAAAACACGATGATAACGTATTTAAAAATCATTTAGTGTCATCTAGATTAGTTAAGAAAAATTACGTAAGTCAATATTTTCGATAATTTTAAAAGCGCATCTAACGCAGATATAATAAGTTATTGATTATTATTATTATTGATAGTTATTGATTAGTTATTTATATATATTTAGTATATAGTTTTGTTATTGATATCAGGGCATAGGCCCTGACTATAAATAAACTTTCTCGTGAAAAATTGATATTCCCTGAGGCAAAATGTTGGGACTTACTTGTTTGCCTACCTACTTGCTTAGGTTTGTGATTGTTGTGTCTATTTTTTATTCAATAAGGAATTTTCAAGGAAATGGTATACACGAATATATTTGTACAAAAAATACATTGATTTGTTATTGTTTTGTAATGTTATTCCGTTACTTATACGATATTTTTTTACCTATGGCATTTCCCAACCCACTATCTAACTCTGTCCTAAAATATACGATTTGTATTACATTGTGACGTTAGATTGTAATTCAGTTGTACTTTTTCAAATTCCGATAAGAATTATTCCGAAAGAATGAGATATTTTCCCGGGATAAACATTAATCTATTGCCCTCTCTAAGCCCTCCAAATATCTCTGTGCAAACACAATCAGTTTAAGGTAAACTTGCTGAAAAATGAATGGGTCGGTTCGGCCAGGCTCGGACTACGGACGTGTATTCTGAAACTATCTCGGTTGAATATCATGGTCCGTAATCGTCACTTACCATCAGGACATGAACTGTGCGCTCCTTTGACATCCTAATATTAAAAAGAAAGAATATTTATTTTCACAAAATAAATGTATATTCACTTATTTGATACTCTACAACAATAATATTACATAAAAATATACAAATCAATAACAACAGACCTTTATAAATGCCTTAAATTCATGTGGTTTCGCCTGGTTTAAGTTTTCACTTAAAGGAGTAATAAATGTTCCATATTTAGTCCGGGTTTCTGGTAAATGATTTTTATAGCTCCCACGAGTAGAATACATTTTAAATTTCGAGGTTAATTTTAAAATTCCTGATAGTTATATTTTATGAATTATTTTCCAGATGAGTATGCAATTCTTATCATAGTATAGCGGTTTAATATTTTTTTTTGTTTATTTAGTTTTTATGATGTCGGTGTAAGGAACTTGTATATATGGTATGTAATAATGAAAGAGTAACTTTATTTTATTTAGGGCAATGTGTAAATTTTTAAGAGTTTCTCAGCCCCAACTTTACCCCAAATTTCGCTAAGTTAATCCAAGTGAGGTTTTACCTAGCAATAGGTCATAAACTACACGTGATATGGAAGACACCTGGCCACCCTACGTAACATACTACCTTTCAGGTTGAATATCTTAGAACCTATATGATCTAGTAATGTTTGTTCTAAATGCCTACAATAAGAATCCTTTCTAATTCATTTTATATAGGGGTGGATAATGGAGGCAGAACCCATTTCAACCAATATTTTAAGATCGATATTCATTTTATTTAAGTAATGAGACCACACTTTTGTATTTATAATAATAGGAAGTATTTATCATTCCAATATGAACCTACAATCGTGAGGGAAAAATCGAGTCACTCTCTTTGCGGTGCGGTGTTGCCCAGATTTATTTTTTGACTATAGTAGATTGCAGGTAACCTTCACCTCAATCATCTCATCTTAAAGCTAAAGGCTAAGCCTTTTGCTGACATGACATTTGACAGCTTGAGATAACATTCATGTTTAAAAAAAATCTTATTTATCAATAAAACAAAATATTTTTATAAAATACGTAGTACAAAACTCTAAAATAAGGAATAATTCACTCTAATATAATACAGATAAAAAGACAAAACAATCATAAATTAAATAATTCAATAATTAGTGCTATCCTCACTGGGTCTAATTACAGCTCCTTTTCGGTTCTTCATAGACCGGATAAGATTTTTCACTGTTTCCATCAGCGAGTTTGGCTTGGAGCCCCCATCTCGTAGCTGGCGCAGGATTTTTGGCCCAAACTATTATTTTAAGCTCTTCTCATAAATACTCAATAGGGTATAAGGCCGGTCTACGTGCTGGCTACTTCATGCACTCCATTTTGACCTCCTGCAGGTACCGCTGAACAGAATCTGCAGTATGTTGACGGGCATAGTCCGGCATTAGCACAAAGTTTTCACAAATAAAGTGCCTACATCTGCGTAAATAATGACATGATCCCTAATATTTCTTAAAATCTCTAAATCTGCCATTAGGTCGATGAAAACTAACTCGGCCCACATTCGAGCCGGAGTACCACAAGGCCCCGTCCTAGGTCCTATTCTCTACACACTCAACACAATGACATACTGTGTAGACCTAGCCCTCTTCGCCGATGACACCTAAATGCCTCCGCAGCCGACACTTTAGGGAAATGGTGTCGGAAATGGAGGATTGAGATTAACCCCACCAAAAGTACATCCATGTTCCTCTCTCGACGCAACAAAACGCCGCTCACCCAACCATAGAGCTATTTGAACATCTAATCCCCTGGGAAAAAACAATCAAATACTTAGGGGTCACATTAGATAAAAGACTCACAGTCCGCGTATAAATGGTGTACAGCATTCACCCTAGGTTTGCTTTTGCGTTGCACCCGTAACTTAATAAAAAAAGCAAAATGTCCCTACGTAATAAAATTACACTAAAATATAAATCAGAAAAAAGCGTGCATTCGACCCATAATTACATACGCAAGTCCCATCTTAGCGCATGCCTTCCCGCGTTTCATTCACCGACTTCAGGTAATTCAAAACCATTTCATGCGCAAGGCCAGCGGTGCACTGTGGTTCTTGGTTAATGAAAATCTACACATAGATCTTGAGCTGCCGACCATAGCTGGAGCAGGCTTCCCGCCGATATTTCTACTCTGCCGTCACACAACCCCTTGATTGTAAGTGCCGCCACTTACAATCAAGGGGTTGTGTGAAGAATTTTTTGGCTCAGTTATTTTTTTAAAGACTCAACCTCGTGCATGACGCTCGAGATTATCTACATGTCTTATCTTATCTCTGCTTGTGAATGTTTTTTTTTATGATGAAAATTGCTTAACTTACATTTTTGTGGCATCAAATTTTAAGATTAAATTGTATTAATTCTTTTAAGCACACCCCTTAAGCTTTCGTAATTAATTGTAATTCCTATATGTATCTCCAGGTGGCGCTTGCTAACTTAAATTTAAAAGGTATACCTTTTATGCTTTCCAGTATCATCAATCACTCCGTTCTCAGACGGGATTACACTAAGCTTCGTGATTATAAAGGCAATGGATTTAATTTAAACCTTTATTACAAGAATTGTATTTTTAAACATTATTAAAAATTTATTAATTTTATTTTAAAAAGAATACAAACATATTGCCCTTTTTTCTCACATGTTTATTAGTCTATTATATTAATATAATAAATAAATTTACCCGAAAATAAGAAATGCAAGAATCTTTTAGATGTTTGTTATTCATTTTTCTGTTTTATTAGTAAAAAAAAATTATTAGTTACAAGTATGGCACGACGTTCTAAGTAAAACAAGGGGACGCTATTCATAACCACAACTAATCAAATATCATCTTTATGGCACATGTAGTACGGTTGTTTTTGCAATTACCACAAGTAAGCAGAGAAACGGATAGATCGAGACTTAACTACACGTACTTTGTGTTTCTTTCGCATACTATATAGAAACTGAAAATTCACAGTTTAAGGTAACCATGACAATGATAAAGATGTTGACCAAAATAAAAAATATATTTTTTTTTTATTAATAAAGTATTTTTTTGTATTCAATGTCTTCAAAACTTTTTGAATAGAATATACCAATAATAATATATATACCTTACTTTTATGTTCTAGTCATTGCTAGAACCGAATATAACGGCATACTCTCTATCACGCGAGCAAGCCGTTAACGGCTACAACACATCATGTTCTTGTCTATATAATTAATTTGTCATACAAATAATAGCTATTAGTTATTACTTAAATATTAGGAAAAATTACATAAAAATTACACTTTGTTATGCAAAGCCATTAAATTTCGTGTTAGAAAAAAATATATATACACATATGAAATATTGAAACAGTGATTTCATGCAACAAACTAAACAAAATACGAAACTATTTCAAGTTATAAAATTTATACTAAATGTAAATGAAAAGTTGAAGTGAAATATGTTTACGAATTGTATTCACTAATTGAAAATCTATGAACAAGTGGCGTACTTATTCGTTACTTCGATGCCTAGATTTCGTTTTGTATGATAAGACATATAGTGCAGATAGAGCCACGTTCGCGAATTATATAACGTTCTGTACTTAATTAAGTTTACAATTATTCAACTGGTTTTGGGTAAATTTTCGCTTTTATTTCCATTTATCGACGAGTCATTTCACAAAACATTTCAATTAATTTTTAAAGTTGTAAATATACTATTCTAGTTTCTGTAGGATGGCAATGAAATAATGTCGCTTCCTAAATGCTATTTATGTAGCATAATTATTATCCTTTACAAAAAAGACATGGCATAGCATTTCGCGTTTCGGCAAACAAACAATGCGCATTTTCCTTATACTAGTATTAACTGCTCTTATAAAACATTCATTTATATAAATCTCTTATTGTGTACAATCTCTAAAGGTCACGAGATATCTACGCAGAGGGTATTAGTCTCATTATCATTAATAAAATACAACTAATAGAAGATCTGGCACATATAAAATTTAGATTGATGATTGCTTAGAAGCTAGGATGTTATTACCAAGCATGAGTCAATAAATTAAGGTTTTTTTTTTATTTGAATAAGTACAAATTGTAAACATACCATGCTGTGCTTGAGTTGGCTTTCACATTCATAAGCTTAGTGAATAGCTGTAATCTTTGAGAAATGAAAACTTAAACGTTTTTATATAAAATAAATATCAGTTACAAAACTATTAGTTCATATACTGTACTCAAAGTGGGTACGCCTAGATAATTGTATGATTATCTAACTATTTTTATAAGTTGAATTATGTCAATTTAAGTAACATAAATACATAGAGTATGATATAAATTGCAGGGATACCTAAGTTAATAATACTGGTAACTTTATTCATTTAAACAAAGCAAACCTACTACAGTTTCCAACCAATTAAACTTTACAAAGTCTTCTTAACAATTTAATAGTTTCACTATAAAACATTTACAATAATATTACGGAAGAAAGAATCTTCAAGATCAATAAGACGAAGGAACAAGTATCTTGAAGATAAAATGAACCCTGGAAGTGATATTTACGTCTTCATATATATTATTACACACTTTGCTGTGAAATTATTGAAAACTAAAAAAATCATCGAATGAAAACATGGAAAATATATGGTATAAAGAATAGAGGTATTTTTCTATACTTGTGTGGTGATTTTTTCCTCTACTTCAGCAATCAATATTATGTTAGAAGCACGTACATCAATATATTTATTATTTGTTTTTAATTCAAATCTATTTTATCATCGGAATAATAGAACTGTAAATATTAGTAAGCATTAGAACAAAACAAATATCCAGGGTAAGTATTATTACTATTATCTCAAAGACATCATATTCGATAAGTGAAATAACTTAGTGCTCGATTATCTAATAGTTTTCATTATTGATAATTTATACACAAAACACACATTAATATCAGTATTTTAATGGAATTGTAGGTCTTTATCGCACGGAAATGTGTAAATATTAAACCAGTAACGAAAGGTTATCGAACGACAACTCCACAATTGGTTATGTATGCATTGTGGTGGAAGGAGTACAAATTATGATGGTATTCGATTTGAGTTTCCGAGCGCCTGCGGTTTTCTAGTGTTATAACTACGGATTCTGCACATAATTAAAATTATTATCATATTTTTTCTGATATTCATTTACTCTATTCGTTAAATATACAATAATAATTTGTTTAAGTTTATTAAAATCTCAAAATATTATGTGCTACTTCGCTCTTATATATTTTCTCTTTTTAAAATAATCCTGTTGCTTGTAATCTCCATTCACAAAAAGTTTAGAAACGTCTTTATGTAAGTTAATCCAGATTTAAATAATATTTTAGGTTATGTTCTATCCTGGAAATAAATATTTATCAAGCTCGGACATAAAATAAAATTTTAAACCGTGCTGTAGTTTTAATCATGCTGTCCGAGTGACTAGCTATGTGAGAATAAAAAGAACGATGTGCTTTCGGACGGAATTTAATATTTTTATCAAAGGAATTTCCCTCCAGTATTGTTCAGGTATAAAAATATTTTTATAGCGATTCTTATATCTGTTGTTTATAAATTGAAATGATTTTATATATTCATCAGAATTGTGAACGTCTTTGATCATGGAAATCGAATTAATAGATTTATCAAACAAATTTAGTAAACTGAACTGAAATAATCGAAGTGAAGCTCCGAAGAGGAGCTTATTAATTTAATAATGAAGTAAATATTTAACTATATAACATTTTTTACACCCATGAGGAGTGAGATGTTGTCAAAAAAAGTCAATAAATCGCCCTTGGGCTATCTCTTTATTTTCGAACAGATATTTTATTTTAATTATAAATGATTGCATTATTTGAATTTTTAATTTTCTATATACTTCATTGAACAAAAATATAAAATTTATGGTTCGCTTTGTCTGATTGGTCTGCTAAATTTAAGTTCTCTATTGTAAGCTCGCAAAGTATGAGTATAATATTTTACACTAGTCACGGCTTCCTCCTGCACAAAATTTTAGGGTGAGGTCATATATCGTAGACAATGTAGCGTGAATGTAAGTCGCTACGTTATATATCATTCTCTGTTTTGTTTCTGGTATAGCTTAATTAACATTTTTTTATCGTATTCTTTTTCTTGTATAAAGCGTATAAAATTGTGAAATGGCATAAGTGGTCAGGACAATAGTACAAATAAATTAAATATTACTCTGATCTAAATCTGACCAGCATAATAAATTCAGGAAGTATCGATAAGGTCAAACAATATTCTTATGCAAAAATACAGTACTGATTTAAGTAAAAGAAATCTTATCTAAAGTAATGAAGGTTAATCTTTTATTCTTCAGCTCGTATATACTCCTAAATAGTTAGTAGAATAATTATTTGATCTCAGTGTAAGTGACTCAGTGAAGAGTGATAGTACCGAGAGTAATGTGACTAAAGACTTAATATATTTTCTTATCATTCTTCGACTATTAATATAATGTCACCAAAAAGGTTATTGAAAATATTACGGCCATATTATATTACAAGAACTACAAATTCATTTAAATAATCCCAAAGCTTTTTACTACTAAGAATTATCTCAGGCGGTCCCCTCGGGCACCCTCGAGTCAGACACAATCGCGGAACAGGGTCGGACGGTACAAGCCGAGGCTCCTTCTCGGGAGCCCTTGTGCTAGTTACCCATTTAGAGACCTCGACTGAGCGCCACAAGCGCTCGGTTACCTCTACTCGGTGAAAATGTAAAAGCCCTTGGGCTAACAGCGGGCATCAGCCTGAAAAAACAGAATTATCCCAGAATATAGCTGCATACTATAGTTGATATGCTGTTCAGCAGAATCCGTAATTTAAGTTAAAAAATATATTTTATGTAATAAATCACATAGATCGTCATTATCACAGCCTACATTAGTACACTACTACTTAGGCCTTCCACAAATATTTCCATGAATCAAGATCCTGAGCCACCTATATCATCAACTTCACGCAACCTTACTTAAGTTGTTACTCCGTCTAGTTAGTCCTAAGTACTATCCTAGTTATCTACTGAATTTGATTGGCTGAAATTGGAAATTGAACATAATGTTTCGACCCTTCGCGAATTGTCAATATGCTTCCAAGAACCACGTCAAACCGATTTAAATTAGTTTTTTTATTTTTATTTTTATTTTATTTCTACTTTTTATTTTCATTGTCATTATCATTGTCATTTTCATTTTCATTTTCATTTTCATTTTCATTTTCATTTTCATTTTCATTTTCATTTTCATTTTCATTTTCATTTTCATTTTCATTTTCATTTTCATTTTCATTTTCATTTTCATTTTCATTTTCATTTTCATTTTCATTTTCATTTTCATTTTCATTTTCATTTTCATTTTCATTTTCATTTTCATTTTCATTTTCATTTTCATTTTCATTTTCATTTTCATTTTCATTTTCATTTTCATTTTCATTTTCATTTTCATTTTCATTTTCATTTTCATTTTCATTTTCATTTTCATTTTCATTTTCATTTTCATTTTCATTTAAATTAAATGACCTAATAATTTCAATTTTTAATCAATTGAATAAACTATATGGAAACCCTACCATTTCTAATTAGATCATTATTATTATTATAAAATCAATTATTTGTTTCAGAGTCAACGCCTTTCCGGCGTTTAACGGTCAAATTTCCTAATGTTGGATGCGCTGGTATGTATACATGGTTCTATGATATTTTATTTTAATAACAAAATACCTCTGTTTCTTCTCCACAGCAACGCATTATAGACCGGGGCACATATTTAATCAATAACATTTTATTAAATTAAAATTTAAAAATAAAATGAAGTAATTAGATTGTAATTGACTTAATATCAAGAATGTCTGAGCCACTAATTATAAAGTTCTGGTATACATGAAGGGTTTAGGGAAAAATTTACTGCCAATACAGAATCTATTAAGGACGTGTGCTCATTTAAATTATGTAATCTTCTATTTAAAAAGTTCAATATAAATTTATACGCCAATTGTAAACGGATCTGTTTTGGTATTAGTTCTGTCAATGTAACTGGTATTGCTTTTGGTATTGCTTATAAAAATTTTGGTTAGCTCAGTATATTTTATCTAGATCATAACATCACAAAGGAGAATGTAATTGTGCCCATAACGTCACGATAACTAATCACATAGGCAAATAAGTAAAGGAATTCTAAGGTACAGCCACATCTTAAAAGATGACCTGTTCATTATTCCACCACCATCAGATTGTGGCATTTTTCAGTATCTACGTTGAGGTAACATAACTACCCAGTATTATTACCGGTCTGGATATTTTCTGAAAATGATTCGCAGGTATTTTTATACCAAATTTCGTATATGTATATTTAATATAGTCTCGTAAATAATAGACATCCTTTTTTCTATTGGCCGCTACTGGCTAAGGGCTGTATTAAACTTTAATACAATATCAGTAAAAATTAGGCATATATGTGGGAACCAACAGGAATAGAATAACATATTTTAACCTTAGATCATTTTTTATATTATTTATATTATTATAATCATCTTTTCTATTGTTATTCCTTGAGAAGAGTCAGTATACCACATGTGTTGTTTAAATAGTTTCGTTTATGACATATTTACATTAGTGCGACGATATCAATAAAATCGGTTTTCATTTTATTTAAAAACTGTTTTATAATGTAGTTTAATTAATATTATATTAATTTAAATTTTCACAAAACTTACCGCCTTAATTTTATTTTAAAATCAAATACTGTCCATGACAATTCACTGCATTAGCTTCATAAGCCAATTAGTGTCAGCAATGTGCATGCATATATTTATACGTCAATGAACGAGCCTAGTGAAGTTAAATAATCAGTGTGTTTGACATTGATAACACGGATGCAATTGTCAGAGGACGGACGGAGAGACGGATGTTATGTCATTTTGCTTAACGATCGCATGAATAACATGTTAGTTGAGGGTTGTCAAATACCACGTATTCACCATCCAATCTTGATATATATGACACTCGTGTGTTGAAGATCGTCTGGTACTACGGTATGGTAAATTATTTATTAAACTAAATTATATATTTTTACTCATCTCTCACGTCGTTAAAAATAACGAATAGTTTATATAAAAATTATACAATTTGACGGTGGTAGAGCGAAGGTGAATGATCCGGGGATCCAACTATAGATAACGAGGCAATTCATCTCAGTCCTCAGGGAGTAACGACGTATGTACATATAGACATATTTTTGTTGAGAATGGATGTAGATGTCGTGGACCGCAGCCATCACTTACCATCAGGTGCCCTTTTGTCATTGTTAAATGATAATGATGATTTCTTAAATAAGGACTGGTGGAAGTACTAGAATCTGCGTGTCTAGTGATCAGTCCCACAGGTTATAGTGCTTTCATCAGGATCTCACAAGACTATAAAAATAGCTCTATATATTTCACTAAATATATCTTTTTTTGTGGTGGAGATTTTATTTGTATTGGAAATTTCTTTCTTTGGTTCTTTGTACAAAGTATAAGAGACATTATAGGGTTTATATTAAACATTTGTCATTATTTGTTACAATAATTTTAAGCGGTTAGAAACATTATATATGTGTAATATATGAAGTAAACTAAAGTTAATATTTTCTCGTACGAATAATCGGATTTCATTCAACCAATTCATTCGTTCTTTGATTCACAGGTACGTATTTACCTGTAGATCTCTATAGGCTTCAGTAACCACTAAACATCAAGGAAACTTCTGCTCTTTTATGAATTTGGAGAACCGCTACTTGGGCAATATTCAGTGCATGTTTGGTTTAAAACGCGGAATAATTTTCAGCATAAATAATATCACACACGTCTATTCTACAGTATAGTCTTGCTTTTAGACTAATAAAATTACGTCAGTAGCATCACATGTTTGCTTTTGTTGTTTAAAAAGAATAAAACAATGTTGTCAATTTTTTTTTCATAATAGATTGTATTTATTTACTAAAAAAAATCGTTGCAGAATAAAAATGTTAAATGTATTTCATAACTCTATGTTTCATTCTGTTTTATGAACTTTTACATCAGTATAAAATTATTATTCTGATTACGTTTGGACGAGAATATATTTAACGAGCTATATATATAATTTCGATAATATTTTCCGGAAGCAGTTCAGGAAATTTTTAATTGCTTTTCTCTTTTAACCAATTATGCGTATATGCCGTTTGTGATAAGCGATTTCGGTTTTTAACATTTTTCCTGCTTATACATACACATATCAATAAAATAATCAATTTTAAATAAATATGTCCGCACCAAAAAAAACCAATAAAATCTTATGTGTCAACAATGAAATAACACATGCAGTTTACTGTAAAAGTGTAAATTAAGACGTCGATTCTTTTGTTTTCCATTGATGCCTTCGGAAAATGTTCTCTATCGTTACATTTTTTTTTCTAAGTAATGATAATGAACTTAAATTTTTTCATTATTATAATCGAAAATTTGTTCTTTAATCGTATAATTTCAACATATAAAATAAAAACTATTTATTGTCAAAATATCGTCTCCACATTATTCTTCGTTCTCCTATTTCTAGAAATTTGTTTCATTGGTCTATTAAAGAGAATACTGTAAATTTATCAAAAACAAAAGATTTAAACATTTCTTTGATAACTGCAAACTTTTAACAACAATTTTATACTAGAAAAACTAAATTATTCAAAGAATAAACTATACGATTTCCAAGTTTGTTCTAAATATTTATAATACACTTGCAGTTAGGATGGTAACTCTATGCAAAAGGAGAGCAGTGATCTGTGTGCTACTTGCTGTGACAGCAGTTGTAGCAGCAGCGTCCTACGATCGAGAACGTCTTGAAATTGCAAAGCAAATACTGGAAGAAGTACCGCTTACTGACGGGTAAAAATAATACAATTATTATTTCTCTTACAATTATCTAAGCATATAATAACTGATTTTATGTTATAAATAGAATTAAAATTAAATAACATACTATTTTCTTAAAGCCACAATGACTTGCCTTGGAACATTCGCAAGTTTCTACGAAACCAGATCAACGAATTTGAACTTGACACTGATTTAACCATCGTTGAACCATGGTCTATTTCCAAGTACTCTCATACGGATCTCCCAAGATTGAGAGTAGGAATGGTTGGAGCTCAAGTAAGTTTAAAACAAAGATGTTTGCTTAGCTATCATCTAAATTTATTATATATAGCATACAACATATATTCAAGTTAATACTGGTCTCTTGATTCTCGAACTACATAGTAAGGGGTAGTGTGATATTTAAATAGAATGATATTATGATCCCGCAATTAATATTAATTGTCGATACATAAATATGCAACAATAACTAACTTTACCAGCAATAATAAGTATATAAAGAGATTGAAACTAGAACAAAGGTAAATAATCGTGTGCACTGTATGTGAAAGAAAAAAAAAATACTTAAAGTAGGCCATAAAGGGAACGTGCTTTGTACTAGACTTGGATTACAATGAAAAAGTCAGGTGGGATATTTTACGACGTGTTTTTATACTCGCTGTAGTCCACCAACAAATAGTCCCATAGGAGGCAATACTATTAAATTGATACATTTCTTTTATTTTTACGTTTTATTTGACCAATAATAAAATAACTTCTATTTAAGTAGTTTTTCCGTATCACGTTTATATTCCTTACAGAAATGAATATTATTCTAATGTTGAAAGAAATCACTGAATATATATATAATAACACTGTTATAGTATAATTGATTTCTACTTAAAAAAAAAAAAATTTATTAAAAAATTTTAATTTAGTTTTCGCTTATTAATTAAAACTAAATATACTGATTTTATAACGTTTGTATTAAACTCGTTATTCGGCGACTCGAGTGCTTTACGGCACTCATAATCGGCACTTATATTTGATAAACCATGATTCCTCGTGAAAGAAAAGTAGTAGTATAAAGCTGCTGTGTTCCTTTGGTGAGCGTAGGGATTGATGTACCGAATCATAGTCAAACGAGTCACCGTCCAGGGCTCAGTCCCCAGAGGAAATAACAATCTCAGTCCTCAGAGGAAAAACCAAATCTGTAATGAGGATGGATGAAAGTGTCGTGGGCTGTAGTAATCAATCATCAGGTGAACTGTGTGTTCTTTTATCACTTGACACTTAATGAAAAATTATAGTAAATATAAATCAAAATTTTAAATTTTTCTTTTTTCATAAAGTATTTTTCATGAAATTTCATTTTTCAAGTTCATTAATGATTTTTATACTAACATTTCAATTCGATTACAGTTTTGGTCTGCATTCGTTCCATGTGGTACTCAAAACAAAGACGCTGTACAACTGACACTCGAACAAATAGACGTTATCAAACGTCTAGTAGACAAATATCCTCATCATCTGCAGTTGGCTAAATCCGTAACAGGTAACTCATATTACTTATATTATACGAAGTAAGATGAAATCTAATTTATATATTTTCTTAATTCTGAATTATTTCACTCCATTTGTACATGATTTTATTAGATATTCTGCAAGCTCATAGTGCAAGGCCTCGTAAAATCGCTTCGCTAATCGGAATTGAAGGCGGACATTCCATCGGTAACTCACTTGGGATACTCCGCAGTTATTATCAACTTGGTGTCCGATACATGACCCTTACTCACACTTGCAACACTCCTTGGTAAGTTTTACAGCTTCTTAACTTAAAAAATAAGCAAGCGCCAATGACGGTTAGTAAATAATAACTTTATCCAGATCTCCAGATTTATTTTTAAATTATTTTGTTCGATATTACTATTAAACTTCTTGCACCTTTACTACTTAACTCATCAAATTACTAAAGTGAATAAAATAACTAAGAAGAATTTTTTTTGACATTTAATTAAGGATTTACATATGTAAAACTCCAGTAACAAAAAGTTACTCAGTTCTGTAAACACAAAAACTCAAATAATTCATAAACACAAGATAAATTCTTAATCTATCTATTAATTGCTATCAATAATAACAATATATAACTATGTAAATTTTTAATGTTTTTAACAATGTAAAACTCACTAAAATGTCAAATGCGGCGCATGTTTTCAAATCTATCGTAATTATGTGAAACAACGCTAGGTAATTTTAAAGCATAACAAAAAGTGCTGTGCTGTGTCAGATTCGTTTTAAAAAAATTTCGCTTTTAGGGCAACTTGTAATAAAAATCGATTTTTATGATACTTAAAAGCACTTAAATTTTTGTCTTCTTTTATTATTCCAATATATACCGTATTTTTCTTTTACCTTCGGACCATAAGATGCACTTAGCTTCTTTTACAGCTACCCATGAATTTTTCACCTAGGTACAAACTGGTTTTATGTATTCATCTCTTTTCTGAATTCATCCCACACTAACATCGCAGGCTTTTTAAACAATGCACTTGGACGTTTTGCCCCTATGTTTTCTATGCATAATTTCATTCCTGTCTCATCCATTACTGGCGAAACGTAATACTATCTATGGTCGATTATAGACAAAGACTGTAGGTAAATCAGTGATTCCACTGCTTGTCTTGAGATCTTCAGTGGCAGGCAATATTTTTTGGACATTTCATGGTAGAAGGTAATATTAAAAAATATTTTAATATTACTTTCCACCATGGACCATGACATACACTTAAAATTTTAGTCCATTTTTTATGTAAAAAGGTACGTCCTATAATCTGAAAATACGGTAATAGTTATTATATTATATGTAACATGTATTATTTAGTTAACAAATATCACAATTTGACATTTAAATTACCTCCAGTAATAATATTTTTACATATATTTCATGACTAAGTGTAGAATGTGAAAGCGGCTACATATACATATGTACACGTCTACCAGTATATGATATGTTTATAATTCCCATGAAAGTACTAGGATAGGAGTGCGGACGGTTATCCGTAATGCGAGACGAATGGGAAGGCCTTATTACTTACTATTTATTAAGTGTCGTCTGCATTTTTAACGATCGACTGGTATAATTGCTAGTTTAGAAAGTAACATTATAAGACATTGTAAGAAACTAGAATAGTATTAAAACATAAAAAATGAAATCCAACATAAAATATTTTCATTTGCTATGGCTAGGGACCAAATAGAATTGAAAACAATTGTTTTCAAAGCGGAGGAAGAAACTTTTCGCCTTTGCAGATTAACTGGAATCAAAGGACATGTACAATATGGCAGTTTCAGACCTCAATTACTGACAACTTATGAGGTTTCTATTCAAAACAGGGAACCGATCGACAGGAATCTTATGTGTAGTATCTACCGAGTCCTTAAGACCTGCGAGGATAGAAGCGAGAATGAGTAGCTAAAGTACCATCAAACAGGGCAAACGCTAACATCTGAGGATTCCGCTTCATTATCGGCCCGCACCTTCCTCCCGTGTGACCAGACAATGTGGAAAACTTGTACAGGCAAGACACCTCAAAAAACACATTCAGTCAGTATTTACACGTAACAAGTAGATTGTTTCGTGCGAATACTTACATGCTTATATGAGTCCTAAGAAAGCACCCTGTGTATACGGGTTCATTACCTGCATTTGTCTAAAAGTCTTCCTAACAGACCCGAGGAGTCTTATTGGCATCTACAACCAGTATTTAAGAGTAGGCTACTTTCTCACGCCATGGAAAAGCCCTTTAATAATTATTATTCCAAAAACTCTTAAAGAAGTATACACTAGCCGAAAGGCCTTCAAACCGATTGGGTTTTTGCCTATCCTAGGTAAGGTTCTGAAAAACAGTTAGTAGTACGGTTTCAAGGTTCGGAGGAGCAACTAAGCTGACGGAATAAAAGCACAAAGCATGTAGCTTTTGCAGATGACATACTCATCGTAGCCAGAAGAGCTCTGAAGAGCTTGATAGTACTGTGATAGAAGCACTTGGTATTATCTCCGATTGGGGGAGAATAAACAAAATAAGATTCGCCGCACACAAAAATATATTTAAGTCGGTCCAGGCCTGTAAGCGCATACTGGGGGTTGAATAGCAATATACTGCGTACTAAATATATTACGGTCTTCGAACCGACGGTATTATATGCCGCTAACGTCTGGACAGAGTCTAGAAATATATGATATGACCTCCACTGGCTTCACGGCATCACAAGTAGCTTCGAGATTAGTATTGCAAATGCGCATCGGACGACTCTATTATTGCTCCCGCAGCCGTAGCAGGAATTTTGCCCTTGGACCTTAGGGTGGAAGAGCAGTTCAAAATATATGATATGAAAATAAAAAAGGAGCTAGAAGGGCTCCCAGGTAGGAAACTTGAACGTGACATCGATTTCAACTCCCCCATCTAGCTTGTCGAGAACCGATCATATTTTCAAAACAACTAAAGAACCAAAACAACTTGAGGAAAACCAAGACCTAATTAACACTGACGGTAGCAAGCTGGAGCGGCAGTCTCAATTCGGAAGAAATAGGAGAGAAAACGCTACTTCTAGCGTACAAACTACTGCAAAGTGTACCAGATTGAGCTAGTGGCTATACGGAAGGCACTAAGGTACGTTAGCGGGAAAACCGTAAGAAATAGTAAGCTGACTCTACTGAGCGTTTCTAGATCCGGTCTACAATCTGTGTGCAACCCTAACTTCCTTCACTCACTTGCTGTTGAAGTGCGGGCACTTCTACGTGAAATGAAACAAGATAGTGCGAGGCACATACATACTACATATACAATAAGGCACACGCAGGGTACTATGGGAAAGAAAGGGGCGATGAGAAATAGAACGAGGTGACTATTTCCCATTGTCCATCGCAAAACTTTCCATCGGGGACGACACGATACTTTACTTACTCTTCGTAGCGTACAAGCGTATCAGCTCAATTATTAGGCATAACATTATTTTTTATAGACGTTAGAGTGACATATCGGACCATCAGAAACATTGATCACTCCAACATAGGTAACAATTCTAAACAGCTCATGGAGGAATTAAACTCCTATCTACATAGATTTATGCTGTCAATTGATCCACTCTGTACTTGTTGTCAAGCGAGCGAAGAAACCATTGAACGTTAAATAATAAGCTGTCAAAGATTCCCTAAACACCGTTATGATTGCGAGCTTAGAACCAAGGACAGCTCTGTAGGGATTGTCAAAGGGAAATCTTTTTCAAATATTGTGCGACGGTAATGAGGTTGGTGGCTAGAACAAACGTCTCTATTGTGGCCTAATGAGCTTGGAACTCTACTGTATGCAATTTCTAAATTGCTATTCTCGTTATTTTTATTAGCTTGTTATTCTTACGGTAGCTGCAATGTGTGTAACATCATATTTTTCTATTATAAATCGCTGCACCGTAGTATTTTTATAAGTAATATATTCATTCTAATGAATATAAATTAAGGAATTATAGTCTAATTTATATAAATAAAATTGGAACTTAATTCTTCTCGAAATATATAAATTTAAGGAAACCATATCAATACAGGCAATCGAGTAACAAGGTAATTAAATTATATATTCACTTGTTCAATTTAACAATGTGTACCAAAAAGCGAAAATTATATTGTACCTCGCTTAATGCATGTTATCAAATGTCTAATTACGGACGGGACGGGGCCTCTCAAACAGGTCTCATAAAAAAAACACAAACACTCAAGATTTCCTTTTTACTCGAAAGTAAATGGATTTCCCTAATCGTATTGTTTATCAAAACATTTTCATAAAAACTCGTCAAAAATTACTTCTCAGAATTGAAACTATCCAAAAGTTTGAGTTGGTTGAACTTAAAAAGTCCAAAACAAATAACTTTAAATCATTTGATGTTTGACATAGTTGTTTTTGAACTTCAGAAAGATTTCTTTTGAAACATTTCTACTATTTAGTTTTTCTATACATATTTTCTAAAATTTGTTATTTAAACCGTCATATTTAATATATCGAATTCTTATTTCTATATTCTTATATTGTTCCCTCTACTACATCTACTGGAACAATTCACCTTACTACTTGTACGTCGTCATATAGTGTTGTAGGATTGAAGTACCGTTGACTGCTATTGCTAACTACGATTTATTTATGATTTTTAGGAAATTCGTAAAATAGTAGATAAATAGTATTTGACATTTCGAAATACTATATATAGTTCTTAAGATTAGATAGCCTATAGTATTGCTATATTAAATCTACATTTGATTCTATGATCAATGTTAACTCGAGGAAAAACTGATATATTCATGTCCATCAATCACGTTTCAATTGAAAATGTCGATCGCGTAACGGTAATATGGCCAACTCGGGATCCCATAATGTGCTAAACTGCAACAATTTCCCCTGCTAACAATTTTAACCATTATAATTGAAAGTGTAAATAGTGTTGTGACAATAATTAAAGCTATTCATTTGCAAAAAAAAATCATTAACGAATGCGAATAGCGGACTCCAACTAGACAACGGAAACAAACATCTAAGCGATTTTCATATGTAAATTTTTGCATCATTTATTTGTATTGTTGCTTCGTAGGGCCGATTCGTCTAATGAAACACCAGCCACCAATGGCCTCACAGAATTTGGAGAGGTAAGCATTACTTTTTAAAACAATGTGTAAAAACGCAATAGCGAATAATTAGTGTAAATCCTAAACTTTCATAGAAATATTGTCTTGTTATATTAAATATCGTATTTTAAATAATACTTACATCATCACGATACGACATAACATTGTTATATATACTATTATATTTATAAATTTGAGTTTTTTCTAAAGCCGCGTTTTTATTTCCATTTAACATACTATGGTTAATACATTATGAGCAGATGTAATAACTTACAACCTAATATTAAAACAAGAAAATATAAATCAAAACTATATCTATACTATATATATTACGGGTATGGACGGTTTAGCCAAAATATGTAAGGATGATCTAATAAAATACAAAAAATATCAAAATAGTTAGCATCTAATAAACAATAAAATTAAAATATCATACTTAATTTAAAAAAATATTTTATAATATTTAGCAGCATGCGAATTATGATTTAATTTAGTGTTTAAAAAGTAGGGATTTATTTCAGCGTACTCTTTTGTTTACAGAAAGTCGTTAAGGAGATGAATAGACTAGGCATGTTGATAGATCTTTCTCATGTTGGAGAAAATACAACTAGAGCTGCTATCCGCATATCCAAGGCGCCAGTTATCTTCAGCCATTCATCCGTCTACAGCCTTTGTCCTCACAAGCGCAATGTTCCTGACGATATTATACAATCTCTGGTGA
This sequence comes from Teinopalpus imperialis, assembly GCA_029286865.1. Lineage (NCBI taxonomy): Eukaryota > Metazoa > Arthropoda > Insecta > Lepidoptera > Papilionidae > Teinopalpus > Teinopalpus imperialis. The sequence goes on along the minus strand of JAGSMU010000037.1, from coordinate 1,899,944 downwards.
GAGGAATTATAATATGACAATTTATTAAATGTTAAGAAAAGTAATAAGTGGCACAAGAGTAATTCTATTTTTTAAAAATTGTCTGTGAAGTTTAGTAATAGCTTATGAAACGCGGCTTTGACATTTATAAGAAAAACAACAGTAGAAAAACACGAAGATAAGCCATGAAATATTCTTCAAGAATATAGAATAATTGTACCATCGTTTTTGACCAACAATCGGTCGGTGGTTATTGTCAATTTGTTCTCGATTCCTTAGTTGTGTGACAAATAGTGCATCTTTCTAAAACTTGTCTCAACTCGTTGCTGAGACTGGCTCGACATTAATATTGGACCTGGTGACCCATATCACCAGTATTGGTCACCTGGTCCACTTTTCACTCTTATTCGGGTTGGTGCTAAAAATACCAACTTGCAGATTAATACTAAGTGAAAGGGCGTGCCAGAGGCTTTTAACCCATGCTTATGCTTAGAACCAATGTACTTCCCTTGAGCACAGAGCGCAGGATTGCCAGCTTCTCGGTGTTCTATAGAATACACATCAGAGAATGCACAGAGGAGTTAAATAATACTTCCATTCCATATCCGTCATCGGAACTTAAGACGTACGATGGACTAACCTTTCGTTATAGACAATCCCCACATTCGGATGTTTTCAATGCGTACGGAAAACAAATGAAACAATTTAACTGATGCAGTCTTTCCATACGTAGTATACAATGTAGTTATCCGCTCCAGATATCTTTGAGGTTTTTGAAGTGATTTTTCTATACGAATACACCAAAGACCTTAGCAGCCCTAAAACATAACTTCCGCCAAGTGGTTTCAAATTTATCGTCCAATGTTTTGATAAAATTAATCATTAAAAATTTTGTTAAACGAGGCCAAATATCCATCATTCTCTGGCGATCACTTCAATGATATCTTCGTGGTTGTATCTTAATAGAAAAAAAATTAAATCTCCAAATTAACATTATCAATGCTGCCACCACCTTGTATTTATAAAATTGAAGTTGTAAATAAACTTCTATCTAATCATTATATTACCCTAGAACTAGACTGCGATAGAATTATTAGATACTTTTACGTGGGTGGGTGGTACTTGTGGTGGATAAACATTATGCTGCCGTTTTCTTTGATGAAATGATAATTTCCTGGTCTAGCCGATCCGTTCATGCGTGCGTAATTCAACTACTATTAAAAAACTGAATTGTAAAAAATTACGCCAGGATTACGTAGATTATACTTCGTTTTCTTCGCAGAGAGGAAACGGTGGAATCATTATGGTTAATTTCTTTCCTGACTTTGTGAAATGCGCACCAAACGCCACACTCTCAGATGTCGCTGGTAAGATATTGGTTAATAATTTTCGTATGTTATGTTCATCTATTATTCCCTTTGTATCGTATTTTTTTTAGTATTGCTTGTATACATTTTGTAGTTACATAATCAAGTGATAATCATAATAACATACACCCTTTATACTTTTAACTATCTAACAATGGTTTTATAACCAAAAGATATTCTCTTAAATAGTTAATCACTTTTGTTTAATTAAAAAAAAGTATGTAAAGCTTGAATTTCCTGAATTTAATGCTTCCTCAATGCATTTTTTGTTTTTCAGAACATTTTCACTATATCAAAAAATTGGTCGGAGCGGACTCAGTAGGCATTGGCGGAGATTTTGATGGAGTCAATAGGTTTGTTATTTTTATTGGAAAATTTTAATTTAATTTCGGTATTTAAAAGAGAGTAATGGTACATTTTAGTGTAATATTCATTTAAATTTTCTATTTAATAATTATATTAAGTTCGTATTTGATTGAAAATTTATTTATAGAGTACCACGTGGATTAGAGGATGTATCTAAATACCCTGAACTGTTTGCCGAGCTTCTTCGCAGTGGCCAATGGAGCGTCCAAGAATTGAAGAATCTTGCGGGTCTTAACTTATTGCGAGTAATGAGGCAGGTGGAGAAGGTAAATATTTCGTCACTTACAAAAAATATCTCAGAAATTGAGTCAGATATTTTAATTGTTCCCATTAAGATTTTTTACTAATCTATACGTTGTTATTACGTGAATGAGGATTACAAACTTACATTGTAAATTGGAAAAGTTCAATATGAATATAATTTAAAGTAAAACAATATTTTCTTTGCATTTTTTAAAATTTTAAAAGCAATAATTTAAAAGCCTACATTTTTATAGGTTAGAGATGAAATGCGTACCAATGGCATGGAACCCGAAGAGCACCCAGACTCACCCAACGACAACGGCAATTGTACCAGTAACGCGTTCTATACCGAATAGGTCTTAATTTCATTAGCTAATTACTGTTATATATCTACCAAAATAGGAAAATACAAATACAGCATAATTTAAATATTACAACCCCGACTCTTTTATTCAAAATATAAATTTCACAGTTAAGAAAATTTACTTATTTAACTTATTACTTATTATTCTGGCGATATTCACTATTTCATTATAAATATATTATGCGATAACGGAGAAATTTTTAACTTAATTAAATTAAATTAATTAATTTAATTTTTCATCAAAAAAATAAAATGCTGTATCCGAAAATATTTTTACACAACTATTGAATCCTGATTATGGCAGATATGTAAAAAGTATTAATGATAACGACAGACTTACAGGCACATAAAGCGGCTGTTTGAATTCATTGAAATGGCATAATTATATTATGTATTTTGACGTTCACGTAACACACGGATTGGGGGAAAAAGCTAATTCCATTAAATAGCTGTTTCGTTTCTGAACAAATTAACAAGGTTGATTAGTAAAATAGACAGTAGACGAGGTATTGTATCATATTTTTTTCCAAAGTTAGACTCCGAAACCATTAATCCTTTACGTAGACTCATTAATACTAGTAGCGACAGCTGTTTAAACCATAATATATTTACATTAATCGGTAGAATCGAAAATATATGTAATCAGTGTTGTAGCATGATAGATGTTCATTATGGACTAAGCACCTACTACTTCAACTCACTAGTGCGTAAGCAGGTCTTAGTGTCACATATAATACGTACGAGTATATATACGTATGTTCTATTGTTAAATGTGTCCCCGCTTTAGATGAATGTCACTGCTCCTTCTTCCAGTAAACAATTCTAGCGATTTCCAAGAAGTACTATATATCTTGTATTTTTTGACTATCCTCGTATTTGAGACTTTTTGTATTATTATTTATTTATACGAAATGAAATGTACTCATTTTGTTAACATAATGAAATTGAAGTCGTAAAACAAAATCATTATGTTCAATCGTCATTCTTCCAAACAATAAATTAAAATAAATATTATATATAAATTATAAACTTAACGTGAAATGGGCGAATTTGAATCTCAGTTAGTAAATATAAGAAAAGCGGTAAACAAAATTTTACCCGAATTTATTTTGTTTATTAATAAATTATTCCATTTAGGAATTTAGGTAGAAGATTGAATAAATTTGAATCAGCCGTTTTTGGATTTACAGATTTTTATTAATTATGTAAAGATTAATTATTTTATTTCATTATATTTTCAAAGCATTGTTCGGCTTAGTTAACATTCTGGTTTTGTCTTTGATAAGTGATTGGTCACAAACTAATTAATTTAGTAATACAACGTAATTGCGTATTCGTTTTTTTTAAACAATATGTAATAATTTAATAACTTTTAATACTATGATGCATTTTTTTTAAATTTTTTGGATTAGATTTTTTAATGTGTTAATTTTTTTAACTTCTAACCGAATTCTAAACATTAGTTAGAATTATATAAAAAATACTGGACAGCGGAAGTGATACTTTTGAAGAGTTGTGATCAATACAAGGTGTGCCAAATGATGAAAAATTTTAAAATATTTTAATATATGTAACTCGTACACTCGTACTCGTAAAGCGAGAGTAACTTTGTAATGATACTTGCATAAACGAAATCATAACTTTATTTCCGATAAAGCGTTTTAATGTCACTAAACATCCATTGTTTTATCTAAAAAATATCACTAAAATCTAGACTATTTAACAAATAAAATCTGATTTATTAATAAATTACGAATAATAAACATTAATTTATCGTTTTGAATATTCCTTCTGTTCGTTACAATGCGCTTAGCTTATATCCGCGATTAGCGTATATTTAACATGTGAACTTTAAACTACGAATTTTAATATCCCAGGGCAGGAGTTAAATTATAAGCATACATCATAACATTGATACACAAAAATCGCAAGAACATGATTTCTTGGTAATTTAACTCGAGTGTCTTCAATACCGGACCACGGTTTTTAAATAATTTCAACCATAAATATTTTTAAAAAGCAATGATTACAGTAACACTATTTAAATCTCTTAATATGTAAACTCTACATCATTTTGCTTATGCCTGTATCAATTTATTCATATATAAAATGTTTGCATTATCATTGAAGAACGCATTATTGTTGTACGAGTAATCCGCTTAGTCCCACTGAAATGACTCACTAGATAAGTATTTTAATTTCCAGTAAAATCGGTCATCGTAAACAATACGTTGAATTTTAGTTCATTGGATTGGATATTTTGGAAAGTATATCACATTTTAGTTCTAAAACTATAAATGTATACATAAGATAATTTTAGATTGCCTCAGAGTTTTGTTACAATGAATATGTTGGGAGTAGGCGGATAACATCAAGTAATCTCAATATTGAGATGGTTACGGTAACGTGGTTACCTATTTTTAAAAAATGTCTGAAATATGACGTTTTAGGTATAACGACTGAAAATTTTTGAACCTTTATTATCTACCAATGACTGTTTCGTCTGAAATCTGGCTGTTATTTTGTGATTGATTTTAAGTAAAATGTTATATGTATTCTTCATAAACAAGCGCGCATTGATCGATATATTTTTTCATTAATTGATTTATATTAACAAAAATAAACACAAAAACGTTTTATATACTTTCAGCATCGAAATAGATGTTCTGTTTTAAAATTATTTATTATATATTAGGCTAATTTGAGAAGGAAAAGAAACAAAATGTTATCACTACTAACTTGAAATTATTTGTATAATGTTTTACTATCACGGAGTCTTTGTTTACATTCATAGCGATATTCTTGGGATCATTGCGTTTGTATTTTTTCTTGGGAACTTAATATTTGTTCCACTAGATGTTTTTGAACATTTTCGCAATCATTAAATCAATGTGCGCTTGTATATATAGTTGTTAGGCGTATTGTAAATAGCCAGGATCTATAAATCCCACTGTGCACGCTATTGTCCTTTATGGGGACCAACGGTCTTCCCTTGCTAGTGTAACAACGCGCCTTACAACAATTTTCTGAAGTGTTTTATATTTCATACACTATTTAAAATTTAATAAACACAATTGATGTATACTAAATATTTTGTTTTATTTTAGCAATAACGATTTAAAATTTCATCTTACGATTCTAAAGCCTACCTACCTATTACATATTTTATTTAAAATTTATATGTAGCTCTTAAATAAAAATTAATAAAACGAAAGTATTTTATATATAAAAACCACTATGGTGGGTGGATTAAATATACTAAAATTTAATACTACTTCCTTGGAAGTACTCTTCAATTAGGCTAATATTTAGCTATTTCTCAGCTCTGAGCATTCAACTAGGTATTTAGTATAGAATGGTAAAGTCCCGTTTATTGTTTAATAATTTTAATTAGTTAAATTCTTACTTCTTGCTTTGGAAGCGTTTTTACATTAGAAGAATTTCATGGTTTAGATAAATTCTATTAAACCTTTTGTAGAACTCCTTAAATCGGTAAATATATCTATCGCTGAACAGTTTCAGGAATCGTAGAATTATTATTGTACCCCATCAAACAGACACCGCAATTTCTTTATTTTCAAAATTATATAATTCATATAATTGTGGTCCTGGTATTATTTATTTATTTATTAGGTTTACGAACATTTGTTTACACTGATTGCGTACATATGAAATTTATGTAACAATTACTTATTATATTCAGATCATTATAGGTAGCAGTCAGCAGTCAGTTTCTAAGCGCTCCCTTTTAAGGTACGCGAGCAAAACCGAGTTCGATCCCCGGTGACCGGCACCAATGTAATGGTTAATGGCAATTTGAAGTGCCGATTTACCACGTGCTCTGCGGTGAAGGAAAACATCGCTAAGAAACCCGGATGCCTTAGAAATAAAAAGAAATATTTCGAAGACGTGAAGTCGGCCAATTCACTGTGGGTATTACAATTCACAGAGGGTATAGGCCGCCACTCAGCAGTGGGATTTATACAAATGTATAGTCTGTTACTTACTTTATTTTCCTATAATATATAATACTTTGGACGTATTGACGTACAAAACGTCGAAAAGTATTTTTTTTGTATTGAAATGAGACAGGCAAGTTTGGAACACATGTGTCTATTTTATGTTCTTTTTTTTTCTGTTAGCCCGAGGGCTTTTACAGGACAAACGTATTGAGAGATGACCGAGCGCTATTGGCGCTCAGTCGAGACCTCGAACATTGTTTTTTTCTTTTTATGTTCATACAACAAACTTGCCTGTTGGGTAAATTTTTGTCATCCTCCGTCTATGAGTTTATTAGTCTGAGATTACTTAATTCCAGTTTGTTTCTTATGGTTTATAAGACACATAACTTCTGATTTATCGATACCTTGCTTTTAAAAGAAAAAATATTTTAATAATTTCTCCATCGCTCGGGGTGTTGGTACGGAGATGTTGCTGTCGATATGCGGTGCTCTTTAATTATTTTTTTTTAAAACTCCTTATATCATTCTACTTGAAAAACAGATTTCGATGAGAAATTAAATTCTGAGAGGTAGGAAATTTATAACTGATCTGATGGAAATATATCCCAATTTTGGATCCTTGGCAGTGAAGGATGTAGGTATCGGACCGTAGGAACCGTTCACCATTGTGTAATTTGTGTGCTCGTTCGTTACTCTTACATCTCAAAATATATTTTTTTTAAATGTAAGTATTGCTTTTAACATTACTAAGATTCCCGTTAAGATTAACGGGAATCTTAATCTTCCAACTAAGCTTAAATACTAGTCCTAGGAGATGGTTCACGGCAATAATCGAATGAAGAACTCGAACCTACAACCTAAAAGAAAGAAAGAAAAACAAATATGAGTGAAAATATATCTGTTTGAAAAAATATATATACAAAAGTAAATAAATAACTTCCTAAATCGAAGTAAGAGGTCAAAGAAGTCTTTGATGTAAACTTTCTGACTCTTATTTATCCATTAACATTTCAACATCTATTCCACAGAAACTAAGTTGTTTCTATATTAACATGAATAGATTCTGATATCATATCATCATTTGAGATCTCAATTTTATATAATATAATAACGCAAGAAACGCAACAAATACATTGGGAAACCTGTTATATAATTCTATTAAGGCCATGTGAACCTTATTTTACAAAAAAGACGTAACAATTTAAGTTTTCTATGTACAATTTAAGTGGCGTAGAAGAGAGAATACGAACACAATGGAACAGTTTTTTGTTTATATTCGGTGTATTTCGGTGTACAAACATACCTCCGATCTAATATATTGAACTACAAATGGTTTAACTGGCGACTAGTGAGTGCCAAGAGTACTATAGTATATCCTGCACAGTTTATATGTTCTAGTAGATATCAGAAGATATCACCGTAGTCGAAATCGTTCAAGGGACCCATCAGTATAAATATATATGTTTAAATATTATATCAATTCTTTGGAAACTTTGAAAAATATGTTAAACTATATTATATTATATGAATGGAGAATTTGTAAAATAAAAAAAGCCCATTGTTGTGGCCTCATTACTTAAATTACAATTACGACCTACATTAATTGCTATTATTTCCAGTAACCACTTCAACTAAGCTATATAAACAGCGTTATCGAAATTCTAATTCTAAAATATGAATATGAAAGAAAATCATAGACGATATAGTTCTGTATATTTTAACCGCCATTATATAAAGGCAAAGTCATTTCACTTCCATTAGACGTTGCTTGGCCTTGACCCAAGACCGAATTTATTATGTCACAATCTAGATTACGCTGGCAGTGATCGTAGAAAGGATAACTAGATAGTGACAATATCTAATCTTCTCTGTACCTATATATGGATCCTCCGTTCACCATAAATATTTAGTAATAAAAACAATTTTATAAGTCGAGTATAATAAACAAAAATTTAACTTTTTTTCTCTTTCTTATTTAATTTTACGTAACGAAAGTTATAATCATTAAAAACATACGGAAAGGTTTACTAATCAAGCAAGTTGATGTAGGAGTACGAGTACGAGTAGTGGCCGATTATATAGGATTTAATATTAAAAGAAATTGATAAGGAAATTTAATACATTTATAATAATATTCTATTTCATGTTTGTCGCCTTTACGGTTTTATTACAATAATAAAACAAAAATGTCTTCACTGTCTTTTGATGACAAATATCAAGCTTTTAAGTAAGTGAATTTGTAAAATACTACAACACAATTACATTTATGTATATATATTATATACATATTTTTTTACAGATTCATCGATTTTCTTTCGTGTAAAGAATAGTAAACATGTTTCTCGGGTGTGTAAGGAACCTTTTGTACCGAAATTCTATTGAAAACCCCAATAAGGCCGTGTAATTTTTATTTTTATCATACGCCAAACTCTCAAAGAATCAGTGGCTGGATAAAAATTTATAAGTCTCGAAAATATGTATTTTTTAATGAGTAAGAGTGACTTTTTAATAACCAGATATTTTTTTAATAACTATATGTTTGTCCTTAGTAATTTGATTCCTTTTGTTTATTAATTTGATATAAGCTATAAAAAGAGCAACCAAACCTCAAATGTTAAAGGGATAATGTAAGTCAAAAGTTTATATTGTGCAAAGACGGTAGCATTACAAGTTTTAGTATCGGTTCAACACAAAGAAAATACGGGACAAAGAGGATAAATGTTGTTCTTTTATCTAGATTTTATCAGCATAAATGTTTTCCTTTCCTACGTTTCAGATTTTATGTTGAGTTTGATGAAAATATGTAATATAGTAAATAAAAAAATCACCTTAGCAATTTAATCTCTTAAAAATACTTACAAGATATTGCAATATAGTAAATATGTTGTAAAAAGATTTACCACGAAATTATCATTAATTACCTTTAGAAATTTTGAGCATGTGCACGAGCACGTTTTGTACGAATAGCACCTATGATTCTACTAATAGTACAAAAACTGATATCTTATTCAAATTTTAATACAACATTACAATTACAAATAGTATATTAACGTATTAATTGAAACCATTGACCAGACCAGAATTTCGAAACGTTATAATGATTCGTTTCCTAATAGCCAAAGTTATATTTGTTTTTATGGTAACCGTACAATACATAAAACTGTTTCGTCTTTTTTCTTCTATTCTATTTCTATATTTTTATTATAAGATCAAGGCGATAGTTGTTAGTGAATTCATATAATTTAATTTATAAATTTTAGTTAATAAGCTAATGCAGAAATTATAATTCCTTCGGTTTCTATCAATTGGCGCATTTCCATAAATTACTTTCATTTCCTACTTTCATTTTTCATCATTGTAAGTGAAACGTTAAGGCTTTAAAATATATTTATCTTATACCCGAAAATGTTGGAAAGGTTTCCAACGAACTTGTCAGTAAAATAACATCAATCCTCGATTGGGAATCGACATACAGTTATCCTTGTTTCCTACTGAAATATTACTGGTGTAAATTTCTCATTGTATTGTCTTATACAATACAATGAGAAATTTACACCAGTAATACAATTTAAATAATTGTGTTGTTAGTGAAAATAGCATACTTTTTAGAAAGTTTGAGAGGAATTCGGAAAATTCATTATAAAAAAATAAAAATAGATTATTTCACAAAATAAAAAATCTCTAAGAAATTTTAATAACAATCATGTATGAGAGAATGAAGTGTATCGATACAAGCTGTAGTAGAGCTACGTTGCAGTTTGATTCTAGCTGCAACGCAAATGGGTCCGCTCAACTAGAGAAAGGTCCACGACTTTACAGAACATTCGACTAGAATAGCTTTATAATGCTCACGATTCGAAACAATCCTTGTTTCGAATCGTGAGTGTTGGATTCCGGGCTGGAAGTACAGGTAACAAGGCAATTCCGACTCTCCGATTGAATTGCCTCATTCTCAAAGAACGCATTCTCAGGGGTGCATTTTTAATCTTTGTTGGGGATGGATGTCATAGATTTCTTTCATTATCCCATATATTAAGAAAAAACAATTTTATATAATTAATATAATAAATTGTTTTTATGATTGTATGATCATATTTAATTATATACGCTCAGAAAACGGTGCGCAATTCAATCTTAAAGGAATATTAAAATAGATTTTTTTTTAAAATGTTTCACTATGATAGATATCTTGTATTGTTTTTAAGTGTTTCGTCTAAGGATTCCAGTTATTGGGTATTAGCTTAATTAGATATTTTTAATCCCTTTTTCAACAAGACTGAACAATTCTGTATTCTTTTATCCTAGTCAAATATATATATATATATAGATTAGAGTACAGTCTACAAAACTTAAGGTCGTAAGTTCAAATCCACCTTTAGATTATTATTGTGAACCATCTCCTATCACGATCATTTTCAGCTTTGATGAAACGGTTAACTGGAGTGTTAGTAATGTTAATAGCACTGCTAGAGTTATTTTAAAAGAAATCTTTGTTAAATTTTCATCATCACAGACATTCTCCCCCGTAGATAAATATGTACCACAAAATAAACTACAAATAAATAAAGATATCAAGTAACATTCACAATTTCACAGTCACTTGCAAGAAGTAGACGCCGTGGTTCAAGATGTATAAATGTATTTTGCGAAGCGACAAGGCGCCGTCTAACCGTAACTTGATATTCGGTTTAAGAATTTTCAATGTTAAAATAGACATTCCTTGGATAGGTTCAATATTCTGAGAGACAGTCAGCTTTATATAACTTTTGTGTCACGATGTAGTACAATATAACTACTATATATAGTGTTGAATTTATCCATAAATTTTTAGACACTTTATTGTTCAAACAAAAAGAGATAAGAAAATGTAACACGTACAGTTAATAAAGCCAACTACTAACTAAAAAAAAACAACGCAGGAGATCTTCCTATCTATTTCGACCAAATTAATGTTGGGTTTGACGTCAATGACATCCACAGTGGAATATATATTATGGTGGCCTTAAGTCACTCATTGATCGCTAGTAACTAATGTGTTCGCGATAAGATCGTGGGAAAATTAAATCAAGGACACAAAAGATACCCAAATCTAAAAACAAACAATCTGTCCTACACAATTGTTATTCGTCGTTCGGGAATCAAACCCAGGGATCGCATTACAAAAGATGTGCCCTATCTAAACTACTCCGCGTCTTTTTGTAAGATATTTATAATAGTGGTTGTCTTTCAAAAATCTTTCCATCACCCTTATGAAAACATGAATAAACATTTCTTTATTTAATATTTTACCGGCTAGTGAGAGATCTTTTATGTCGTGTAATGTGAGTTAAACCCAAAAAACAACAAAACGTTGTTCATGGAGTTATAACGATTATTGTTACCTACAATAGATATTTGACCAACATTGAAAGGTCGGTGCCATGGAAAAATGAAATGATACTAAATGATAAATACCTTACTTTCGCAGAAAGTTCTGACGGATTGCCTTGATAAATCATCCTTAACTGTATAGATATTATTTTTAGGAAATGGTTTGCCTTTTATACATTTTATAATTTATTATGAAAGTACTATAATATTTTGATTACATCCTTAATATGTTTATAATGCATATTTGATTTCTAAACTTTTACTTTTAATAAATCAAGTTGTAAACCTAAAAGCTAGCAACTAAAATTCCGTCAAGACTCTTGATCCAATTAACTTTGTCAAGTAATGTCCCAAGTTGAACTTTTCAGACACTGCTTGCGGTATCTGGGCCATAACCCGATCTTCGTAAAAGTTTTGAGTCTAAACTGAGTATCATAAATGATTAATGTACCTCTAGGGATTATAATGAACCGAAAGGTGTCGAAAGATTAGAGCATTAAAGCATTGATTTAATCCAATAATAAAAAATACAGTAGAAGCTAATTATAATAAAAAATAACTAAATAATAACACTAATACCATTAATATATAATAAAATATATTATTATAGGTAAGCCTAAAATACAATTAAATAATAAAAGCAAATAAATTTCTTCTAAAAGGACGAAACTATCTTTATTTATTATCGATCATCGAAGCATCTTGTATTTTCTTGCTAATCTATTGACACTATTTCCAAATATGTTCTGTTTATATATTTTAATACATGTTGTTTAAATAATCCCTAAGCTAAAAAAAACTAATAAAGAATATTAACACTGGGTGCTGATCGTAAGTTTCATATCGCAGGAGTTTTAATACTACATTTATATTTACTTCTAAACGAATTATTACGGGCCGGTCGGTCATTCGTCTTGAATTTCATAGCACGAGATCAACTTAATGTGGATTATTGGTACTGAGGCGTAATAAATATTAATAAACACATTAACCTGAACAAAACATTACGCCAGGCCAGCTTTATTACGATTTAAAAATGTCTCAGTATGTATGTGTTGAGACCCTTCTCTTCAGATACGATATGTGGTATCAAGTGGGTTTGGAGTATTGATATCGATTTTCGTGTGTACTAAAGACAAACTCATTAACTGATCATTAAAACATATTACTCTCGTTGACCTATAAAACAATCTTGAATTTTGGCACGAATGAACGTTTCTTGGCAAGTGTAGACATAAATCGAAAAAATTTTAATTGCAATTTCTGAGTGAAATTGTTATAAGACACACTTATATTTGCGATTCATTTCATACAATCTAAACACGCTACTTGGGGATTCCGATTTTCCATCCCCTTAGGCATGCCAGTGCGACGCTGAGATAATGAAAATTGTAATGTTTTTTTTTTAATATTTATTAAGCTTATATATAAAATAAATGTATATATAAAAAGCAGCCAAGCCAAATTTTGTTATGTAGTAATTAAAGCCTCCTTAAATTACTGCAATTAATGATCGAAACTTATATAAATATTTTCTTTCAGTTCGCAAACGTTTAATGAAATATTGGTGTTTTAATATATAATATTGTTGAAATATTTTAATATTGCAATTCCTTACAGATCACCGGTCACTTTGAGAGAAAATTATTTTCATTTAAACTTATGTGTACGTTCTAATTTTGACATTACTAAATATGGACAAATAGCCTTTTATATTCCATGGGAATGTAATTGCAAACAAAATACACTATATACAATATACTGAGAAATAAAAGCAACTGAATGTCGGGGCAGGAAAATAAAAAATGTCCATTCATAAGAGTTGACGTCAGGGCCACCATTCAATATATTTAAATAATTAAACAAACTTTCTTCCTTCTGAATAGAATTTACGTACATTAGATAAAACTCACCAATCCAGACCCAATAGTGAGTTTCATATATATTATATACATATATGATTTTTTACCGATTATATCGAATGTATTCGAAATTTTTAGTTCAATATATGTGCATAGCGGTGCCATATTTCCAGTTAATTCGTACTAGTGCTGATTTTTTTATAATAATTAAGAGTATAATTACGGACCTTATCCTTTTGAAGAAGGTGGTAAAGAATGATAGGAAAACTGAGGAGTTTTCCTATCGTTCATATGGAGGAGTACTTAAGGACTTCTCCATATGAAAATTCATACATCAAAGCCTACCAAAGCTTACTCAGTTAGTAACCTTTCCGTTTCAACTGTGAGGCAACATGCCAAGTGTGTCCCAGTTTCATTATAAAGCTTAAATGCATTAAAGCTGCGTAGTAACTCATTTGAAATACTGATTTTAAGATTTTCACACACGTTTTCTTTATTTCTACTTATTTTTTTTTATCACAAATATACAATGCAATACATATAAAATCGTACAAATGTAGCCGTTACGTAATATAAAATGGTCAAGATTTTTCGTACGATTGAATGTCAATTTTAATCCACATGTCTCAGATATGTCGTAACCTATATTGCTTCACAAAATTTCATCAAATCCTGGGCTAAAGAAAAAAAAAACAATAAAATTTAATACATCTATTTTATTTCCTACTTCTTTTCTTAGTCCTTTTTTTAAGGAAACTGACAAAGGGAACTAACAAATTCACATCAAAAAAACTAGAAAAGTATTAAAATATATTTAACACATTGAGTTTTGCATGTGAATACTATGAAATCATGATTATATAAAAGTAAAACATGTGTATACGGGATACGGGGAAATACAAAATTGAGCTTGGGCATGCCGTACTGTAATCACAATCTGTGTGGATTCAAATGCAGTAACGTGATTACTTCACATACGTAGTCCAGATACAAAATTTTCGGATTTAACTGGATCATTTGTTCTCCAACGTTTAAATAAAACTACGATTTAGAATTTAAACCGCACTTCTTTGTTATCCTAATCGCCAGCGGCGATATCATAAATATTTCATATCATATTCCATATCCACATTTTAATTAAAGCAAATTGTTGTTGTTAATTATTACCTGGTTCATGGAATGAACTTATCGCTATAGGTCAACAATAATATCGAGATTATTATTTTTATACCTAAGAATCTAAAAAGCCATGTCGTAGCACTAAGCTTTAGCACTGATTTTATTACAAATGTAGATAAATTTTAATAAATCGAGTCACAAAACCCATTCTTCTCTTATTTGTATGAGTCACTAATTCAAAAAAAGACCAAGTTTGCAAATACAATCACATGTCTAGTTTTGGGCATGGACAATTTTTCGTTCACTAACACGTGAAGTCTGCTGCTTATACCTACAAGAACCAGTTAATTAGATAATAAAGGGTAAGTTTTTCGTTACAAAATGTAATGTCATTAGTGCCTATTGTACAAGCTATATTAATTTTGTTATTTTGATTAGCATTTTATGATGAACATGAAAAAATACTATATCGGTATTATAAAAGACTAAAGTTTTTATATCCTAAAGACCGGTTGGAATGACGTCATGATGTCAAAGTTAACTACCGTCACCGTACATCTCTACATATTTTTTCAAATTTAATAGACCACAAATCTTTACAAACAAACACCTATTCCTACCAAGGATTACTAGGTTGAAAATTCAATTAACCGATCTATAAATAATTAGACAGTTTCTTTATTGGCAAAAATTTATGAATTTCTTGGAAATTCTTAAAACTAATTTATTCTAAAACTATTATGTAAACTTTAATATTTTGAACAAAAAAGCTTATAAAATAAACATATTTCCGTTGGGCACTTGGTTTTTAAATCATCCAATTAGCCTTAATCAAAATAAATTGACCCTAGTGGTATAGTAATGAATTTTCATTAAACGCAAAGGTATTAAGGAAGAGAAGAGAACTAAAAGAAAATTGGAATATTTTTATATAGGCAACAAAAAAATGAAAATTAATTTTGTAAAATATTCTTTCCACTAATGTGAGAAACATTTTCGATTTTTCCTTTTAAATTAACTTAGTAATCATGATTTCATAATGAATCCACAAACCACTAATTTGCAATAGTACTTTACTAAGAAATGAACATTGAAGAATTCCCTAAAAATGGTCACCGATTTAGTTATGTGGTAAAACCTCGTTCAGTAACTAAACCATGAAAGGAGTACTAGTTTCCTATTCCTTCCATTTATTGTGTCAGTATTAAGTTTGGACTTTCTTACTGCTAGGTGTAGGTATTAGGAATTATTCTAAGAGGCTGATAGTGTTAAACAATAGCAGTGGTCGGCAGATCACGACTAGTGAGACGCATGCGGCTCTTTGAATCGGTGGCTGCGCCTCTGTATGTGTACTTCAATATTTACCAAAATAAAAGCTTTTCTTCTTGATAAGAGTGTTCACTATGCAGAGCTAACGAACTATCTATAGATCCAGAAAATTTATTTCATGGTGGATTTTACTCATCTATATCGTAAGCTTGATCGTCGGTTAAAACACATTTTTTTAGAAGAAGTAATTTCGTTCGAATTTCATCAAATAATTTCATTTCGTCGCTCTTTGCCGAAGCTTTTGAAAGAGAAACTCTAATTCACTTTCCATTGAAACATTGTTTAGAAAATAAGTCTTATATTGATATTTGGTATTTCAGTACAACACTATTAAATATGAAGGAAACTTTTCTCAACAAGTTCAACATGTTTCACTTTAGAAACAGGAAAGCGACGTTAGCCGTTGTTAAACAACCTCTGAATGTAACAGGATTTTATGCTCTTTAATATTGAAACTGGCACCCTTGAAATGCACTTGATTTAGAATAAAGTTTTGTGGAGCTCAAATTTCGAGCGTCTTTGTGGATATTGGAGAAAAATAAATGCGAATTTTAATACAGCACAAGAGGCTTTGAATAGAGATCTGGAGAAGGAAGATATGTTATTTTTAGCACCTGGAATAGTACTCCTGGTTCATATGAACAACTGAAGAAATAAGCGTTGGCTGTAATTTCCTTAGTACATATTTTTGCATCAATCATTTTCAAGGATGAACTTTATCAAGAGTTAATTAAGAAATTGGGTTATCGAAGAGAACTTGGAATCGTGCCTTAAATTAAAAACAAAACCATACAAACCTGACTTACCCTCACTTTCCAAGGAAATGTAAGAACATTGTTCATATTAGTGGAGTATTTGTAGCTGTTTTTTTAAGTATTATATTATATTATATATATCCCTTGTCATATTTTTAAATAAATATTATCTTTATACATGTATAATATCAACTTTTATTCAATGTACCGTTAGTTAAACTAAAACTTGTACTTTTAATACTAGTTATTTCCATAAAAATCTCCATTAAACTCCACTAAAGCAAAGCTTAAGTTTAAAAATGGAAAAGATGACGACTTTGCCGACCACTGTACCATAGGATAGACGGTAGTGTGGTGTATGGCTGCTGCGTCGCGGGTCGTGAGCTCGATTCCCAGCCGAGGTTGAAATTTTTGATTTTCGGATCTGGGTGTGTTGTATGTACTACGTCCCGAATCCCCGATTCTAGACGACGATCTTATTGCATATACATAATACTAATAATATATAATATAATCACTATAGGGAAGGGGACTCAGTCGTTGTCATCTGGCAATAACTAAAAGAGCATCACCATTACTATAGAATTTTATTCCGAAAATATATTATACCGTCATAACGGGCTAACGAAAGAAAGAAACAGAGAGTATTCTATAATTCATTATGCATTCTTTAGTTCGTATCAGGCTATAATTCAAGCCAATACACGAGTAGTTCGTTTCTTGATACTTATTATGTTGTCGAGTGGTTTTATAAGCATTCGATGCTCTGCTTATCCTGAAAAGGTTAATTAGCATGAAGTTTTTATTTGTTTTCTTTTTTGTATGCTACACTTGAGTTTGTGGTAATATGTAGATAAGTTATTTTATTATGTAAAAGATTAAGACTGTTATTATTAACTTACATGAACTAAGTTAAATAAAACATGCTATAGCTGTATTTATCCCCGGCCCTGATAGAGGTGACCTTGAGATGGGAGGTTACCAATGTAATGTTTTGTATAACATTTTATAATAGGGCTATGTGATATTCCTATACGGATTCCTATACTTACGCGTTAGCTTTTGTAATCAAGTGATATGCTCAGATTACATTTTGGCAAAACATATAATCAATAACTGTAATTCTTAAACGAAACATCTAAAATCGTCCGTTGATATGCATTTATTTTATAAGTTGCAATATTACAATACAATGTCGCAAACTTGAAAGATATATTTTTCTTAAATTGTTTATTATTCATTACTGTCTGAAATAAATGTCGTAAAAGACAGTGCCATAGATGAGATGCTGGCGTAAGTGGTGTGAGTTAAAAATATATTTTCCTAAAGAAAGGTGCGTTGGTGTAAATAGAAAACAATAATTTTAATTGTAACACGTAATCTGATTTCATGTATCGTCCTTTTCACATTTCAAATCATGTCTATTCTACATATATATATTTTTGTTGTCGTCTGACTTCTGCCTACTAATTAAAGCAAAATTATAAACTCGTAGCGTACACACATAATTTCTTCAAGCTACGCTTATTCGACGATGCAAAGTCTAGTTACGTTAGTAAATTACACATCAATGTTGAAAACTTGTTTAATCTTTCGATAAAACGTTTATTATGTTTGCTCGTGACCTGATGAATATGCATTTGAATTTCATTTAAGTCAGCTACGATTTTAATCTCGCTATATTAAATCCAGTCGCTTTCATGAAGTTAAGCATAAGCTCATCTACATCGTAACATGGGGTAAGTTTACTAAAAACAGCATAATATGCGCAACAATAACTAACTTAAATGTAAGGCTCTCGCCTATGTCATAATGCTGACATGGAAGTTTTAATTAAATATATTTATAACAATCTAAATAGAAATTAGTATTTCAAAGTTATTATAAATATAGTCAGTGAACTTAAATAGTCTGAATAGGGAATTAATTAAACAAAGTTAAGTAATAAAACTCGTATTATTTTCGTCCATACCGTACTTACGGTCCATGGATTGAACGCACATAGAGTTTTATTTATCAATAATCATAACACTTACGCTACTAACAGAAGTTATAAAATGATTTTTCTTCTACTATGATAAAAATGATGTTTTCAAACCTATTCGCTTTCGTTCCGTTTTCCATATACATATATACTATATAATAATATCACGACAAACTTTTGCGATTCAATCCAATGTCCTTGTTTTGTTTGAAGTAAGGTTAAATTATTACAAGTTATCCAAGCTGGAATGCACTTGATGTGATGAATATATATACGATCGCATGAGCATAATTTGGCTTATAGAAAATAGTTGACACTGTTATTTTTATAATTTTTTTTTCTCCTTCACAAAGTTACACAAAATTAATGAAACAATATAATATTCCTTTGTGAGAGACTGATGTCTGCACAAGGTTGCCCTGTCTGACAGATTAACAGGCACTCGACTTGATACACGAATATTGTTGTGCCTTTAACTTTGAAAGAAAAATAAAGAAATAACATTAAATATAAACATCATATATATGGCATGTACCTAGATAATATATTAATGTATATATGATTGTTATAGTTTCGAATGTATTTCTTTATGACCGACGCATTACAGTACGAAGAGAAAAGTGATTTATGTATAAGCCAGTTACCCAGTCTTTACTCCGACATCATCAGAATACCAGCGTAAAATAGCAACATAATGCAGCTGTGTTTCGTCTGGTACGGTATGTAGTGTAGGGATCCGGACATCTTTATTACTGGAGACGGGGCATTCCATCTCAGTCCTCAAGAGTAACACCGCATCAGCGTTATTATGGTCAAGGATGGATGTAGATGTCATGGACCGCAAGAAACACTTGCCATCAGGTGAACTGTTTACTGGTTTGTTACACTCAATGTAATAAATTAATTTAAAAAAAATACTACTGTTACGTTAAAAACGTCCGCACCTCGGCAGTATTGATATTTATAGGTTTTCTCAGAGAATCACAGCTAACAAGAAGATCACAAAAAATAATACTAAAGCATTGCTAAAAAACATAAACCCTTAGATGCTACGAAGCGTTTTCCTATATTTATATCAGTGTACTTTTAAGGTAATAAATTAAAGAGTATCATGTAGTAAAGTTTGCTAATATATCAATAACTATATATCTATGATACATTGTTCATAAATTGTAGGTTAAAAATTAAATAATAGTACTTTACATACAATTTTAACCGTATTGGCAGCCATTGATATTGACTATGCAATTCTATAAAGATTAATGGAATATGTAGATTTACTGTCCTGATAGGCGATTGATAGTAGTTACAAGATAATTTACACAACACAACACCTTTATAATATTTCTTGTTGTTCTTTATATTTCTATGTCTATAGTATTGGATTTTATTTATAAATATAAAACTATATTACTTCGTTTAAACGATATAATACGTAATATAATGGCAAAGAAAGATTTCAGACTCGTTAAACCCATAAGATTATAAGCTACATTTATATAAACGTTTTTCGAAATACTCAGCCTCTATACAGCAATTTATTGGTCCGTTCGTATCGTGAGATTTAAAACTTCAACGATAGTCTCCTTAATGGCTGTCTCCTAATTCCGATATATATAGTATATCGAGATACGAGCCATCGAATGGAGAGATCTCCGGAGCTGTAATATTAGTCAAGGGCTCTGAACTTCGATGTTGATTTCAACAGAAATCTTTTAAGGAAAATATGCCTTTTTGTATTTTTTAGTAAACCATCTACAAATTATTGCATGGAATAGTGTAGAATATTTACATATTACGCTGATACTGATCTACATTATTGCGCGAAATACTATAATAAAATATGTACAATATTAGAAATATTTTTCTTCGTTATCTAGGCATTCGAAACTCGATTTTCAAATAAATGCTAATATTTAAAAGTACTGAAGAAATCAAGGAATCCATTCCTCTTTTAAAATTTGCGTATAATCTATTCCATGTGGGTAGCTTTGCCGCCCACAATGTTGTTACCGGCGTAGAAAAAATTACTTAACACAAAATGACGCCAATAATAGCACAAGTAACTTTTTTATTGTATTTATGTATTTTTTATATTTCGCCGTTTTTCCAGTTTATTGGAATTCAATCGTTCTTAGTTAAACACAGTTATGTCTTTCAAATAGTAAGTTAGTTTTTACTTCAAACTTTTTATTTATTTATTCTTTTTGTACCTTAAGTACGGTTTCCAAGGGCGCACTTAATGCCCTGTGCCATTCTCTGCCAGTCAATCTTAAGTGAGTGAGAAAAAACGTTGGTAGGAGCAAATAAAAAAAAGTTATTTATCTATAAAAATATCAATTTACAAACAAAGTAAAATAAATAGGTAAACATTCAAAAGTTCAGTACCCGTAAATAGGACCAATAATATATTTACAAAATTAACATTGGATTTCTCATGCAGAAGTAAAGGCACTTTTTTATTTATGTATCACATTGTTTATTATTTATCCTACATATATGATTTTTGTAATATACTAAAAAATCCTTTACGATACAATTTATATTATTAAAACAACTTCCTTATATATATTCAAATCTACATATGCAAAACATAAATAATAACATGAATTTAGAGAATAACATGCTTTAGCTTGAAAAAAGTAAATAACATTTTAACTTTTAGGTTCGTAACGTTTAACCTTTAACGTTGGAAATTTCAAAATATTATCTCAACAAATGAATAAAACATTATGAGAATGAAATATTTGTCAGCCGCTGGATTTTATATTTTTGTAACATAGATAGTGTTTTTGTATATGGTAAAGTCAGTAATGTAGAAAAATAAAATTTTATAACATACAAAGTAAAATCCGAGGGAAAGTTTTTAATTAACCAATGAACTAGATTTGAAGTTATAGTAGAGTTACCTCATTAAAAATTTTCTTTAAAGATTCTTTATTTAACTGTGTATAATCTAACAAGATTAAAAATATTTTAAAAGCAAAGCTTTTAGTTGTAGGTTATATTATATTTGATTTATAAGTCGTTCGTATACGTCTGTAACTGCCAAAACATTGTTTGAGTGTTTTCAGTGAATTAACTTAAGCTTAAAACATATGTGACTTTTAAGAATTATGATGATTTTCCAAGAAATCTATGAGCTTATTACAAACATGCTTAATATAGTTGTATCATTTCAATTTATTACCAACTAGTTTTTACTTGCTACTTTTCTATAACTACACGTTAAAGAAAGTTTTAACTAGTTATTATTAACAGACCACTATTCAAAAAAACCAATGTTAATGATGTTATCAGTCTCTCAATTTCCATTACACACATGAATGTGTAGCATAGAGCCGACTTTGATAGAAACAATTTATCAAATGTAATATTCACCTCCGCTGCTGTAATATTCGACTTTGTGCTTTGTTGAGGAAAATAGCAAACTGAGCTTGAGGGAAACAGCAGCCCTTTGAATTAGAACGGGGTCAGAGCAGATTACAGGATACTAGAGGTACATTTCCGCACTTTCCTTTTAGAATAGTTGCAGTAACGATGTTCCGTCCAAGTTGTGTGACACTAAGCTTCGCCCCGCTAAATAATTACGCTGCATTTAATTTTCATATAAGCGTGACTGGAATACCATTTCAATTGGAACTTATGTGAAGGTACAACTTATAACTCTAGACAAATTAGATACTTTTCACTGTAAAAAACAAACAACAAAGCACTGAATATCCTGTAAAGTTTACAGGATAATCAGTGCTTTGTTCTATATACCTGACTGCCTCCCGTAATATCTTATTGTACATCTTCTAAGGTGTCATATTACTTTGCACGTCTCTCAATCAAATAATAGAAATCCCCCTAGAGACACACAGCCCTCGATATCTTTTGTTAAACTGAGTTTCCCATTAGTTTGATGTTTGAGGCAGGTTTAGATTTCAGGTTCCTTTGAATCAGTAGTAGAGATTGCCGGTAGATATCAACCAGTAATACAATATTGCCAAACGTGGAGAGTTCGATTTAAATACCATTATAGTGTTACATGAATAGTAATGTGCTTTCAATAAATTGACGAGTATTATTATAAAAAGCGCTATCTTTACACTTCAAATGTATTTATTATGCTTTCATTATATGTAATGTCTGCTTGTTAACTCTAACTGCAAACTGCTACCGTGTAGTCTTTGTATTTTTCCACCATTATTGAGATTGAAAAAGCCTGATGACGTTGAAATAATATGCTGATATTAATACGTTTATATAATTTTCCCTGAGTTGTGTCGTCCTAGTGATTCTTCAACAGACATTGAGCTTCACATGCCTGATTTGATTTAACGTTTTAAATTTGATATACATGATGGCGTTAAACTGCAATCAATAACAGGTTTGCTGGTTGTTCTTTAATGATTTAAGATTATTCTTGATATGTGCCTAATATAATAACGGGGGACTTTGACATACAAGAAAGATTTTACAAAAAATATGTTATGAGGAAGCTAAAAAAAAGTGTATATGTTTCTTTGAGCGTTATTAAAATACTTTCTTGGAAAGTCTGCTTGTTTAAGTATGCGCACTCCTCGTTTTTTAAGTGCACGGCAAGGTTGGTAATAGTTGAATGACGTAAGGGGAACTTTGGAACCTCATTACTACTGAAAAAAGGCATACATCGTTTGTTTGCATTTCATTAACCGGCATCACATCCCTCGTTCATTTCTTCGATTGGACATACATAAATACTTACAATTTTATACAAAATAAAACAGCGAACAAGATTCGATAATATTTAATCACAGTGTGCACGTTCGATTACAGTAACAATATTCGTTCTCTAAAATATAATTACATAAATATTTCAGGGCTTATTCGCAGCATCAAGTTGCCGAAAGATAAAGATTTGCGACGCCATTACAATCGAGAGGATTCACGTTCGTTGAAATTAAGGGAGGGGTCCTTTAAGTGCTTATTACTTGCTTAATGAATAAAATGATATTTTTAAATGATACAATTATAAACAGTAATTGTGCATTGTTGCAAAATTATTCATAAAACTATCTAACTAAATAAAAATCATATATAATACGGGCAGACTAGAGCTACAAAATATTATTAAAATATAGACTATAAAATATAAAAGAAGGTATACAGAAGATATAACTTTAAAATAACTAACTATACAAGAAGCATAAAATTGAATCTATAATAAACCTAGTAATAAACGCTAGATAAAATTTATAAAAATACCAATAAAAATAAAAATCAATGAATAAAATTGATGATTTGAAATTTTTAAATTCAAATGAAAGTGTTCGTGTATCGATTAGCGATTATTACGTATCGATAAGAATGCGCGTACCTATCAACCTTTCTCAAATACATACCTTCTGTTGTACATATATTTAAACCGTCAGAAGCAACTAACCAAGCCAAGGTTTGGCCCTCTCGGGCACCCTCGAGTCAGTTGCCTTCGCGCCCAGGGTAACGGTCCAAACCTTGTGCATCTACAGATATGGAAGAGGACAACAACTGCATAACGAATCCCTTTGGCTTTCAATGAAAATCCCTTTCTAAGACATCTAAGTATATAGTAAGTATAAGACATATATTAAACCTATGAAGTAAAAGTGAATATATATTAAGGAGAAGGTCTGTATGAACTTAAAAAATTAAAAAAAGTTGTGAATTTTCATGCTCATTTGAATTACTCATTTTACATCTCTATTTTTTTTTCTATAGATTTATTGTGACTATAATGTGAAAAGCATTATACACACGATTGTTAAAGTATATCACCATGAATGAAGTTGACTAGCGAATCCGAAATATTCATTAAAAGTTTACAAATAATTCGAATAAATTACGATTTTCATACACCAACATCATAAGCACACTACCTAGACATGACTAGTTTATTACAAAATGTAATAAACTAGTCTATATTACATCATGCTGACTAGGCATTAGCACAGGGTTACCATAACACAAGTTGATTGATGTAACCACACCTTTATGTCGTTGTAGATAACAAAGCAATATTGTATAATATATTTAGAATATTGTTTTAATCTAGAAATAACTATAACAAGCATTATCACTAATAATATTGAATTTATGTCTATATTATTGATACTCGTACATATGTCCATTACACTTTTATTACCACAACAGGTAACAGTAACAATAACCTAAAATCGTACCATATCTATGATGGTGTATCGCTTAATCCTACCAAATGTAAAGTCATAATTGGTGGCAGTTCAATGATGCTGGTCAACATAGATTCTGCTAACCTCTCCTATATTTTGCAATGGTATTCCACAAGTTCTATATTTTTTTATTCAATTTTAAACAACTCTCATCTTGTCTTAAGAACTTTTTTTTATCTTTATTCTACCTATATCAGAGTACCTCGTCCTTTTTTGTTTCTTTAATTCTTCTTATACTGCTCAGGCTATACAGCTCTGGAACGCCCTGAAGACATTAAACGAACTACTAAACTGATTCCTCAGTATTGCTGAGAAATTATTTGAATTTGCTATTTAATTATTTATTATCTATTATATATTTATTGTGTATATTAAATGATATTTATTTATTTATTGTATAATTTATGATATTCACTGTGTCGTATATTTTATTTATTATGTTTATTAAGTATGTTAAAGATATTGTTAATGTTTAGGATTCATTTATTATTAGCACCTACTAACAGTGAACAGGTTAAGAATGCCAAATTGCATTAGGTCGCCCATTGGTCCCCTTTATATATAAGGTGTTTATAATTGGACATTAAATAAATAAATTGTGAAATATCTAAAACAAAATATATTTTAACAGCACTAGAGCCACGATACAGCAATTTATTGGCAGGGAGATGAAATTTCCGCACAGCTTTCCTATGTACTAATTCGCTGTACGTTTCGATTGTACATTTAAGGTTATTGTGGAAAAATAAGCCAACGACTTCAAAAAAATCAAAACATAAATATTTTGTAATAAATGGAATGGTTAGTTCGACAGTCTAGAGAGCCAATGCTCCCAATCGGACGTCCCCGCGGACCACGACCACCTTCGCAAGGTGGACGTCGACGTGTCGCTTAGGGCGTCGTTACCACCAGCGGGCGAACCGTTAGAACCTGTGACTACAGGAGGTCACAGACATTATCAAAAACCTCAAAAAGAGGTCAGCTCCCAGGCCCCACGAGATTAACAAAAAAATACTTAAAGCGCTTCCCACTAATATTATCTGGCATATATATGGCATATATCCTCCTAATGGCAATATTCAACACGCTCCTCTCAAGCTGCTCCTTCCCGGATGCCTGGAAGGAAGCGGACGTCATCGGGATTCCCAAACCGCACAAATCGCAGAACCTTCGAAACAGCTATCAATTAGCCTCCTGAACTCCGTGGGCAAGGTATGCCAGAGAATTATTCTTAGGCAACTGAAAGAAAACGTCCTAGCTAATAGATTACTCACCTTTGACCGAAAGCTTAGTTTCCGCCCGCATATCAAAAATGCGAGGAACAAGGCCACGTTCTTCATGAGCCGGCTTCACCAGCTCATCTACGTCAACAGCAAAATGTCCCTAAGACATAAACTTCAACTATACAAGACCTGCTTAAGACCAATTATGGCCTACGCCAGCGTCGTCTTCGCCCACGTAGCCGCGGACAAGTTAAATCTATTATAGACGGTCCAAGACCGTTTCACCAGAATTGCTCCCGGAGCAGATCCGTATCAGCGTAATATCGATCTGCACAGTGACTTCCAACTCGTCACCATTCCGGAACATTTCCAGTCTCTCTCGCGCGCTTCTTCGCGAAAGCGATTTCGCACTCCAACCCGCTAGTGGTAAACGCCGCAATCTACGATCCGGTGCCGAACCCGGAAACTAGGAACCGTCGACCCCGTCACGTCCTCGACGACCCCCACTTCATGGGAAAGCCGAGCTCCAGTCCGTCCACAATGGACCCCGGACCGTCACACACTACCAACATCTCGTCGCTTCTTCGGGATACCGCGTACACTAGATACACCCGGGTGTCAGGGCGGTTATCACCGCTCACAGCTTCCGATTGACCAGACAACAGGTGGCGTCTATCAGAGACTAGGTCCGCATACCAAATCCTCGGACGGTCAGTAGTCATCACCATCCATTCTCCACTCTGGAGAATCTTCCGATAGCTAGGGAACTGGCAACTTGGGTGGCACTATCAGATAGGAACGTAATCAGAGCAGACTGACACGCTCGGTTAATGAGCGCCTTGTGTAAGTAAGAGAACCAAAAACTAGTTAACCAGCTCACGGACCCCCAAGTTCCGTGAGCCCTGTATCCGATGAAGCTGTAAGAGCCGCATTGCCTAACAGCATCAACATTTACAGAATCTAGAGAACGGTTAGCTCCACTATTATAGAATATACGTTTGTGTTTAAATTTTTCTCACATATAACGCAAAACCATAGAAATGTAAGGAAGGAAGACATACGCATACATTTACGTTACAAAACTAGACACAAATGATAGAAGAATATTTTAATAATAACAGACAGACATATGGCTATGTTTTGTGATGCGGGTAATATATGAAAATTTGTATAGTTATGAGCAGGTTTTGCACTTCACTATTAGAATCCGGTCGTGGTTCCCAAGGTTTCGTTGTCTCTACCGTTCTAGATTAAAGTGGAACTGAATCATCTAAATTCAAATTTGAAACGAATTTTCATTTGCAATATGACCATGTAGATTTAGTATGGTAGTATGGAATTACCAAAAATGTATAAATTCGACATTTAATTAATTTTTCGTGCAGTGGTTTAGGTTGGTACGTTATTTATTCTATAATATGATAAATAAATAAATCTATTATTATTATTATTGAGCTTTATTTTTTAAATAGGGTGAATATAAGTGTGGAGTTTTTCCAATGCGAGAGGAAGAACGAGTAAAAGATGATGGATTGTGTGTAAAAGTGATTGATATGAAAGTAGTACGAGTGGATGTACTAACGGAATAAAGTGATGAATGAAAATGAAGAAAGGACATGATATACCGCCATGACATGACGTAAGGATATACCTTATTTAGAAATGGGACCTGGTAAGGCCACTAATGATTTATTTATGAGTACTACTATTCAGTATTTCCGTCATTTCATCAAGTGTATTTATTACAAATCTAAAATTTCCTACAGTCAGACGTTTCAATTTCTTATTACGCTTCTTTGTACTCAAAATGAAATGTTAGTAGCCGAAATTTTCATATTGCATATTCAATTACTCATAAACCGAAGAGGAATGAATTATTATTACCAATTTATGTGTAACCTCAAAATCAAGCGACAAGTAGCCTAGATGCGACAGATCTTTTTACTTTTAAATTATGTCAATAAAATAAATACTCTAAAATTTTGTTTGGACATGGTGGCGATAAAATAGTATAGTTTCTTTGAAAATTCCTTATGGTACAAAAGGGCAATATATTTGGAAATTTATGCAATATTTTTGTAGTTGTAACTAGTTTAAAAATTTGTTATTGTTTGAAAATAACGCTCACTATTTGCGAATTCTCTTGGCCTTGATAATATCGATGACCTGGTACTCAAGCATTATTTTAGAAAATGTATAGTTAGCTTTACTTTACGATATAAACTCGTATTTTAATAAGACATTATTTTTCTTCATATTCCCAACGAACTAAATATATTGTATATGTATATACTCGTATATATATTTATTTCTTGATATTTATATATATATTCAACGGTATTGGAAGGATGAATTTGTGAAGCCCTGATTAACTACGAGCTAAGCGGTGACAGAAATATCATGCATCTTAATCCAAAAACTAATAATATATGTATTTCTGAAACCTGCTCCAAAATCCTCTCTGGAGGCGGCAAATATGTCCGGTCGGCACCAAGACTTTAAGGTTTCATTCAACAAACAGATTGAACACTTTTGATTCTTAATTTTATAGAATTTTTCACAGCTACGGTCAAATAATCTCTGTCTGCTATATGAATATGAAATGGCAAATTTTAAGTACCCAATACAAAGACATTCGACGCATAGGAAGGATTTCAGTCAAAAATTATTCCAGCTATTGTACTCATAATTGATTGCTCTTTTGATTTGATTGAAAAGAAAATTTATATATTTGCATTTTTTTAGCATAATATATTTGTTTTTTAAAGACCTTTGTTTGTATTGTTTGGAGGATGATAAAGGAGTACACAGATCACCTGATGGTAAGTGATTTCAGTGGCCTATGACAACCACATTCATATTAAGAAAATATAATGCAGCGGAATTTTAGCTCGTTCCTAGCTTCAGTAGAAATGAATGAGTCTACCTAACCAGGGAAGAACCACACCCTCACAGAATACTGGTATGAAATAGCATCAAAACATTTCTGCGTTTGGATTGGTGAGTATAAGGTCCGGATACATTTATTATTGATGACAAGGCATTCTAGTCCAGTCCTCGGGGTGAAAATTGATATAGATTTCATAGGTTCAGAGGTCATAGTTATAGTCAAATTGAATTATGCAATCGTATCAATTGTCACCCTTAATAATATAAAGAAAACAAGAAAGAATATCAATAAAGGTACAGTTACAGTGTTTAAATTTTACATATTTTTAAATAATCAAAATATTTAATTTTTTTATAGAATAGATGGCAAACGAGCAAGCAGCTCATCTGATGGTAAGCGGTCACTGCGGCCCATGAATATTCGGAACACCGGAGGATGTGCAGACATCTTTTTTTTAAGGTCCCTAATGCTTATCGGTTCAAAAATACCACTGGCGATAGCTAAATCCACTGATTAGTTGTTATATTATAGCGAAAAAATAATTTTATAAAAAGAAATATATATTTTCTGTATTAAAGTAATATGTACCAATAGTAGTACAAGTATTAATTTTAATAATGTAAAAAACAATTCCAGTGTTTTTTGTACTTACTATCGTCGACTACTCTGTCCTTAATTTCAGCATAGGGCATCGAACGATTGGTCATTAAATAACGAAAGCAGAAATTCAATTACAGCCAAAATTGATATTTCATCTTAACGTCATTGATACGTACAGGCGATATAGACATGTGTCATTTTTCTTCACGGAAGAGGAATTGAAGGGTATGATATTTTCCAATTAGTCTTTATTGTAAAACGCTGATTTACTGCATTTTTTTTCTTTACTGAGAGTTGTAAAGCTCAATAATATATACGTGTGTGGCATATAGTAATATATACGTGTCTTTAAATGGCAACACTAGTTAAATACGTTTAGTGAAGATTAAAGTTAAAAAGTTTTATAATAAGGTTACCCATAAACTTCTCATGTCTTCATATTTGTTTTTTATATATTATTGCATATGAATTTTCGTCACCATGTTTTCCTTCACCTTTGAGTAATGTACTTACCATATGGTAAATCAAGACATAAATTAAAATTCAACATTAATAAATGCTAATATGTTTAATAATAAACAAGTATTAGTTTACTGCACTGGAACCAAACTAATACATAACAAGTTCTGGCTCAAAGGTATCGCATCGAGTTTCATGACCTGTCGGTATTTCCACAACGCTGTCCGACCGAATCCTCGTTTCAACTCACGGTTGAAAATGGATTCCCGTAATCACTCTCAATTTAGTACTAATATTAAACCGACTATATAAAATTTAGATTTTTATTTCATCATACATAGGAATCGTTTTCTTGAGATTCTTTTTAGCGTTATTGAGCGTAAATAAAAATATTTTTATCATTAAAAATTCTGCTAGCTACAACATTTGACTTAATAAACTCAAAAAGAAATATATTTACATCCTATCCCTGTCTACCTCGATAAGGATACAATAATTGAGAAGAAGAAAATATTTTTCTTTTATATTGTAATCGTTATATAATTTTACTGTCTACCTAATAAATTATTAACATGATTTAAACAGGCATCACGCGACCTTCCTAGGTGACCCAATCTTATGTCTTGTATATGGATTAGTGTCGTGTAAGGACGAAATGATCTCAGCAGCTTTTCACATTATCAATCCTAGATACGGCAAAAGATTTACATCAATCCTCAATAATCATCACGCAAGTATTTTGTTATCCCTTAGAAGAAGATAGACTGTTTCGTTAAAATTTAAATGCTGTCCTACCAAACGAAACACAACAATACTTACGTAAAAAATGTTATAAACAGTTTTAGTTTTATTTTAATTAAAATCAAGCCATAGACTTTTGTGTGGATTATTGTTAACAAAAAGGCTATAAAACACTTAATTGTTAATTTAATCTTAAAATGATTACAACGTGGTTATTACAATTATGGTTATTAATTAAAACATTAACAAAAACATTAAATTAAAGCTGAATTACCAATCTATCAACGACCGTGCAAATTCGTGGTCAATTAAATCACACCCTAGTGGCGAATGGCGACGAGATATTGATGTCGATCGTAAATTAAGTATATTAAATCCGACAGGGACAAAACATATAATTATAATTAGTGACAAATATCATTAAAAATAATTTTATTCAAGTTAATCTTTATTGTAAAGATGGGCGATAACGGTAATATCGATAGAGTTAATTCAATTTGTTACCAACCTAAATTATTATATTTTTTTTATATCAATAAAAAATATATCTAAACTCGAGTCTATACTACTACCGTTTATAATAAAGGAATAAACTGCTTGAGGAAAACTTTTGAAACGCATGTGCTCACTGTAAACAGGTGCACGGGCATCATCACAGATTGTTTGTTCTATAAACCTTCAATATGGAAGTAGCCGACGTTATACATTAGGATATAAAAAGACTGATTTCCCTGTACGAATATACAGTGAAATATATAGGTATATATTTTAATATTTATAAAAATCATGTAGGCATGGGATACTGGATGAATATAATAAATAATCCAAGAAGTCAGTTGATTTTTGTTTCCATATTTATAATTTATCTAGACTATCATTACCTCCTTTGATTAAATATAGTAAAATAGGTAGTAGAGAAAAATACGAAATTTAATATTTTCTTCCTCCGTGCCTTTACGACTAACCACCCTAAAAGAGCTTTTGCGGGAACAAAATAATACGAGATAATAAAATCTATTTTCTATATTTATTCCATGAAACATACATCAGTGTAAGATGATGTATGTTTGTGTGATGTGAAGTGATGAGTGTAAGATGATATGTGTAAAAAAATACGGTAATCCTACGAACTCTAATCATTTAGATATTATTTGGTGTTATAACATAATTTTAAAAAAATTATAAAAAGTTAATGAGAAACAAATTGCAAGAGACAAAACCTATAAAATATATTTTTAACATATAAGTGGTAAGGACAATAATTAATTATGTCATAAGAGATTATAATACACAATAAATGAATGAAAACAAGTCACAGTAGATTAGAAATAATTATTAGAATATAATTTATATTCAATATTTGTAGCTCATATAAAGGTCTAGAAGAAGATACATAACAACAATTAAAATATGTTTTATTTTTTTTTGTAATATTTTAGGAACAGTTATTATCACTGTGTGTGTGCTCATAGCATATAAACAAGCGAACTATGGCACTAATGGCGAGGGGTCGGTCCAGAGAATGAGTGCAACTGCGTTCGACCGAAGCGCCGATTTTTTAATCAAAGCCAGCGTTTGGCCCCCTGATATTAAGCAATGAGGTTGCCGCAGGCGGTAAACACGTAAGCCGGTGCCGGATAAACCTCGAAAACGACACCATATCTGGAACATCTGTACTTCCAACATTTAGTTGTGTGCATAACAAATTATCGGTTAGTATAAAAGAATGGAACGCCGATTACCTAAAGATGGAGTTTCCCCAATCAATAGTAGATAGATTAAAGGGAGAAATGGGGCGGAACCACTAACAAGACTTAAGGTAGCGGATCAATTAATTATTCTTAATTGCAGCCTGTAGTTACTAAATCCCGCTGTTACCTCTACGGATTATGATAAAATAACTAATTACCAGACTGGAAAAATAACTTAAAAGATTGTTTTTCAGACACTAGTTATTAAATTCCAATAAAGCAATACTGATACTAGATATTAATATAAATATGACAACAGAAGAATAGTATCTTAACGCATCATTTTTAAACATGATAATATAACAACATATAAGAACAATATGTTTTATATAAGGCACGTGTGCCAAATGCATCGCATTGTGTCAATTTGCAAGCAAATTGACTTACCAACTTCGGATAGACAAGCGTTGGTATCACGCTGTAGTGAAAATATAAGATTATATATTAAAAAATATCTTATTGTTTATCCTCTTAATTATCGATTTTAACCTTCGATTCTAAATTTAGACATCTGTTTCCCCTCTCTAAAACGCCTAAAAAACTCACATAAAATTATATTATGAAATAAAATACTTAAATCAAGCTAAATCTGGATTTGGCAGAGGTTACTTAAATATTACAATAACAGCAGGAAGAAAATCCCAAGTTAATGTCATTTTCAGTGCTCGGTGTAATTATGTTGCAGTCTTTAGTTGCAGAGATTGGATACTTTGTAAATTTATTCAGCTGTTCCTTCATTTTTTCGTATTTTTTTTAGTTACAATAACAGTAACCTAGGAAATGTTATTATTTAATATTTCGAATACTATCTCGTGTAAGTGAACAATTGTATTCTTATGAGAATTAATTACGTCAAACCTACAATTTATTTTTAAATAGTTCTGATATTTTGTTAAAATTTTGATATCGCTCATTCATTAATATTTGTGACTACTGTATTTTCACAGCTTAATTCGTGTGCATATATCCAATAACTCAATAAAAACATGTCTATATATAGGGCGTTTAATAAATTTTTAGGGTTTCAAATATTGTGTTTTGTTGTTATAAATATTTTGTAATAAATAAATAGTACATTTTTAAAACCTTATTAAAGCCGAATAATATTTTTAAATCCTTTACTGTATTTGGTACCGCATAATTATTAGAGTAAACATTCGTAAGCATTAGACCGGTAGTTGTCGATAAGCAAATACCAATTATACGTAATTATTTACTAGGTCAACATATTTTGTACACAATGCAGTTTATCAACTTTGCGTAATTTAAAATAAATATTCATGGACGTTTGTCACAAATTAACTTATTATATGAACACATTAATCGTGTATTAATGAAATAAGTAAATAGTTTAATATAAACGATTATTTAACAACACTAAACAGAGATAAAATCTGTGTTCTGTGATCTTAGGATTTAAGATGTTTTTTTTTATAGAATAGCTGTTAAACGAACAAGCAGCGCACCCGATGGTAAATGATCACCGCCGCCAATGAACATCACAACAACACTAGAGGAGTCGCAAATCCGTTGCCGGCCTTAAATCATCCACCAGCAATGCGCCAAGTTATGGTGCCTTTCTCTGCAATACTGCAATTGTAACATAACCATTATAAAAGTTTTCCAGCCTAATGACCAGCTACTACTAATGATTTAAAACAGCTACTAACGATTACCTACTACAACTACCTTGCTCGTAGGACCAGGTTATTGTAGTAAAGTTACTTGGTGAAGAATAAGTAATGTTCATAAGAACCTTGTGGCTTCCGAAAAAATATTAATATCATTAACTGCCAGTAAAAAATATACAGATAGTTGTGGCCACTGGCTGATACAATTTATCTCGTTCTGTGACTGACAATTGGTGAACATAATTATCAGAACAAATCCTCATGTCACATGGATAACGTAAAAAACGATAAAGGGAAAATTCTAAAAAGTCCAGCGTCTCTTAGTAACATATAGCTTTGTATAACTCAAAAGGGAGCTGTTCACTTTTAAAAAAATGTGATCTCTTTTTAAATATTACTGTTTTCCTAAACCTGCCTGTCCTAAGCCTGTTTCTATTTGCGGCACGAATGGGTAGGCTCGACCGGGAAAGGACCTTCCCAGAACACCAAAGTGAAATAGCAACTACAATTACACTTCTCTGTTTTGTATCGTGAATATGGCAGCTAATGACTTAATGACAGAATACAAGGCATCCCAATGTCCTCAGGGGCCTGCGATCATCAGTTAACATCACGTGAATTGTGTATCCGTTGATCACTATAGATATAAGATGGAAGTGACTGTATTACATCAACTTCTGAAATAAACACTAATTCTCAAGCACTTACTTGTTTATTCAAACCTATCTGTTACGTTTCAAATTAGGTAACGCCCACCCTTATATAGTTCACTATTCCAATTTAAATTTCACGTCACGGATTATTTGAGCAGGCAATTACTGGCCGAGTTAAGCTTTGTGTTTTACTTCTAATCTACAATAAACTACCCTCGGATTTCTCATCTTCTACTTTCGTATTTTCCTGTTTTTTTTTACTTTTCTATTATTTTTATTATCCTATATAACAAAAATAATATCGTTCTCACTAGCCTACTAAGAGTATATTAATCTCCATGAGGACAAGTAAATTTAATACACTACCCTGAGCAAGTGACCATTATAATACTTTGGAAGAAACTATAACAGTGATATTTATATATAAATCGTTGCTATTGAATAAACAGCAGAATAAATTATTTAAGTACTAGCAGTTTATTTGTTATAGTGATCTATTGCTTTGCATAAATATTGATTAGTATTATTATTTATTAAATTTCATCCCCAACAATTCAGTCAAAGTTCAACAGTGCAGTCAAACAATTTGATTCAAGTGCCGCTATTTGAAAGATTTTTCGACTGAATCTCAGATGTCAATAAGGTTTATGTTATTTTATCAGTCCATATACATGTCTACAGATTTAAAAGCACTCGTCATTGACAAGAGAGCGCGTCTTTTCACTCTCAAAAATTTAGTCTGTAATGGAAATGTAACTGTTAGTTAGTTAATAAGTTATGCCATGTTTATAGGTCTGCACGATTTGCCGTCGTCAAATGATTTCATTTTTAAAATTATTCGTAAATATTTTTTAGTATTATATTTTTTACTCCACGCCGTATTTAATCAAGCTATCTTAACTACGTTATTTGGACTAGCATCGTTAAACGTGTATTAATTAAAATCAGAAGAGCTACTTGAAACGTTGCGGTGCTGCGTGGCTTCGTGACAATTTCTACCTACAGTAGAGAATTAAATAAATTACGGTACTCATATTGAACAGTTGTGTGTTAAACACATAATACAATAAACATTTATTTGTGTGCCTATCTATATCCAAACATTGTTTTATATTTATATATATATATATATATATATATATATATATATATATATATATATATATATATATATATATATATATATTTATATATACACATATATCACACAAAAATCTAGGAATACAACTTGAATCGTGAGTCACCATTACCTATACTATATATAAATTTAAAGATTTGTAAATATCTAATTCATAAGTCATGTTGTGTCTAATATACAGCGTTTGCAATGCGGGATTGCAAAAAAATTGTATTATCCTAAATAAAGACTCTGAACCGCTCATAAACCAAATTGTGTAAACAAGGAACCGGCAGACTTGTTCAAATAACTGCCTGCTGTATTTGAACGTATCGAAAGCAAACTAAATTGCTTTATACAGTTATTATCTAAGTTGATTTGACGGGCAAATAATCTTACAATATTTCGGGTGAATGATACTTTTCAAACGATTTTTTTTAATTTACTATCTTATAACCAGAAAATCATAGACGTCATAATGTAGTATATACACTATTACCACATTTACATTAAGTAGATGCTTGAAGGGATTAAGTGGTAATTATAACATCATAATTCTCATTACTATCATAATCAATGTTGATGTCCGCCCGATCGATTTTATCTTATCTATTATTTTTCTTTATCACAGCAATATATTCTGGTTGTTAGCAGATATATCAACTGCGCAAGTATTATATTACATTGTCGTAAGTTGTAAAACAGAAACACATATACGTCGTCCCTTTCTATATTCCAATGCCAGGGCAATGTGTGCATTTTAGGGACATGGGACTTAACATCCCAACCCGAAATGTAACAATTTTTATGCCAAAAAATCCTTCTTATTCTGGGAATTGAATCCATAACTTGTGACGTAGCAAATC
Organism: Teinopalpus imperialis; assembly: GCA_029286865.1. Classification (NCBI taxonomy): domain Eukaryota; kingdom Metazoa; phylum Arthropoda; class Insecta; order Lepidoptera; family Papilionidae; genus Teinopalpus; species Teinopalpus imperialis. The sequence continues at coordinate 1,863,119 of JAGSMU010000037.1, read as the reverse complement.
GATACTCCATTCCCGACCTTTTAATTGATGTATAAAGAATATCTCACTATTGTGTAGTGACATATATATATATATATATGTATATATATAAATGTATATATATATATATATATATAAATGTATATATATATATAAATGTATATATATATATATATATTCAGTATCTACCTATGAAATTGTCGTTCTTCAGTATTGGCCATTTAAAACCAAAAAAGTTTTGATAGACTGTGAATTCTAATACAAATTAATTTTGTTTTAAAAACATGACATTCTTTTTACAAAGTCAGTCTTTCGTTTATTCATTAGCTTAGTATTTTCACTACGTTTGAACATTTTTCGTCATAATGGATACTTTAAAAATTCGTATGATTATGGAATATGAGTTCCGTCGTGTCATCAACGCGACACAAATGGCATGTAACATCAACAACGTTTAAGGAGAGAACTTTACACACGAACGCACAACCCGTTATTGGCTTGCCCGGTTTAGTTCTGGAAATTTTGATTTGAAAAATGAACCTCGTGCTCGTTCGGGCACTTTGGTCAACAATGATGAATTAAATGCGAGCTAGCAGCAGCTTTTGATGTTAACATCAAAACAATATTGGTCCATTTGTGACAAATTGGCAAGATAAAAAAGCTTAATAGATGGGTGCCCCACGAACTTAACGATCGCCAGCGCAACGTACGCGTTGAGAACAGCCTCGCGCTGCTCAACAGGCACAGAAATGAAAGAATTTTGAACTGAATTGCTACGTGCGACGAAAAGTGGATTCTGTTTGACAATCGAATGCGGTCAGCCAGTTGGTTAAATCCTGGTTCAGCACCAAAACAATGCCCTAAACGAAAAATCTCCTCCAGGAAATTCACTGGTCACTAGTGCCGGTATGATTCATTACAGTTTTTTACCAAACGGTATGAGCAGTACTGCAGATGTGTACTGTGAAGAACTGAAGACAATAATGGAGAAGCTCACACATCTGCAACCAGCTTTGGTCAATCGGTCGTCCCCGCTGCTCCTTAACAACGCGTGACCCCATACTGTACAATAGACATTCTCCAAGCTGCAAGAGTTGGGGTTGGAAGCTACGGTAGAAGTCACCAGACCTTGCACCCTCCTATTGTTACTTTTCCAAAATTTGGACAACTTTTTCGCGGGAAAAAAATTCAATTCCCGAGAGGCAATACAAAATGCCTTTAAAGAGTTTGTTGCCTCCCGTCCAGCTGATTTTTACAAGAAGGGCATCAATAAACTACCACTGCGTTGGTAAAGATGCATCGATTACATGGGTGATTACTTTGAATAACAGAAATAAAAAAGATTGAAAAAAAAATACTTTAACTTATTTCATACAAAACGGTAAAGACCTATGAAATTGCTGTTTATTTCTTCGTCTCCAAATTGAACATCACACAATATCACGATCATGGTGTAATGACGATAATATTCTTTTTTATTTTAAATTTATTCCCTTTAGACTTTAGATTTGCGCTTCCACTAAATGTAGATTACCTATTAGTAAAGATCCATTTGAAAGTTTGGTCTGGGATCAATTTATAAGTCAATATTAGGTATTTCAAACGCACTTTGCCAAATAATGCATTATGATTTTACTTTAAGTTGAAACACGCTTGATATGTGGGGTGAAATTTGGCCAGGCAATGATTTTTAATCTTTCGGTATATCTTACCAAAAATTAAGTGATATACATGTGGGAGCGGCCATAGTGTCGTACGTACTTATATATGTAGTTGGCCAACCTGTAAAAAAAATTGTAATACTCTAGTTCTATCTATCTTTCTCATTTCTATCACCTAAAATGTTTTCCTGGACAAAATTATTATAATTACAATTATGTAATAATGAGGAGAGATTTAAATATCTATATATATATATATATATATATATATATATATATATATATATATATGTATCGATATACCATTTGCTTCAGCGAATATGCGAGTTATTGTTAATTAAAATAGACGCTGATGTTGATGAAGCAAAAATATTAAATATAGTAATTATAAAAATAAAAAAGTCTTAAAATATCATAGAATCAATGATAGTGCAATAATATATCATATTTTGATTGAAACGTTTAGTTTTAAATATTAAAATTATATATTATATAGTATATATTTATTAATATATATTACATATTATACATATCGTATATAATATATTAATATACTCTTTATTGCATTCACCTTAACAAAGTTAACGGTAAACAAAGGGCGGGCGTTATGCCAAAGGCATTCTATACCAGTCAACCCAAGGTGAAGATATTGTGATAGGTGTAGCAATAAACTAATTAATATAAAGAACAGACTAAAAATAACTAATATACAATTAAAGATTGTTACATACATATATAGATATTAAATAAATGTATAAATTCATAATACATATAAAAATACAATATACATACAATATATACCTTTAACTAGTCTGGCCATAAATACTGTTACATAAACGCATTTCTTTTTTATTTTTTTAATTATTTTGAATTTGGAACACATATATTATTTTAAAAACTTCTTTCGATTTTGCACCATTCCACATATTTTTTCGTTTTCATTATCAAATTACAATATGGAAAGAAAATAGGATTGCAATTATCGCCAAATGTGTTGCACAAAGTGGGTATGGAGCCGTCGGTTATATTCCAGACACTTCATAAGCTTGGTATCAGCCGTATGTTCGTTTATAATAATAATAATAATAAGCCATTTAATCGGTTAGACAAATGACAACACAATACAAATTAAACACACAAACAAATAAAATTATAATAAATAATATTAACAAAGTGAACAAAAAAAATTATTAAAAAAAAAGAAAAAATAATAAGAATTACAAATGCTCAAAAGGTCCACGGTCCACTTAAAGGGACCAAGGCTATGTGTTGCAACGCCAAACCGACAGGGTTAACTGCTCAGCATGATACTGATTACCCACGGAGGGTAATCAGCGCTGGTATTCTGCAGAAACCCAGACAAATCACGCGAACGACCGTCAGCGGCAGATAAATAGAAAAATAAACGAAAATTAAAAAAAAATAAGAAAACAATAAAAGGAAAAAAAAATGCATGAATATAAAAATACTTATAGAAATTAACAAAATTCATAAAACGAGAAATCAGAATAAAGGTATATTACGCTCGACGCAGTCAACCAAAATGTTCACAAGAGGATTATACATACAAATATTATCCTCACTCATTCTTTTGTACGTCCATCAGAAACACCTTCATCTTATTTCTAAACAAGGCCTTGGTCTGCACGTTCTTAATGGGCGGCGGAATATTATTCCAGCATTTGTTTGCTGCGTATCGAAAACTGCCCCGAAATGCTGCGGTACTGTGACGCTGTGTACACAAAAGGTGTCGCCGTTGCCTCCTGTCTAATACGCTCTCATTGGCCCACTCTAACTTACGGAAGAGATATTTGGGTGTCTGTAACTTTAAAACATCGAACAGTAGGGAAGCTAGGTGGAGTTTTCTACGATGTGACATTTTTAAAATGTTGCGTTGATTAAAAAAAGGTGTAACGTGACTTCGAGGCGGTATTGTAAAACAAAAACGGGCGCAAGCGTTTTGTATTCGCTGAACTACTTCAATCATGATCAACAGATACAACAACACTTCCTCTGTCGAAGACCAGAGAAGATCGGGGCTGCCGCGTGCTGCTAGAACTATAAAGGTTGTTAATGCTGTTAAAGCCAGAATTCGTCGAAACCTCATTAGGAAAAAATCTTATTACGAGAAATGAAGATTCCCGCTAGGACTCGCGTATTATAAAACAAGACCTGACGCTCGTTACTTATCGTCGATATACAGGACATGCCCTAAATCAATCTTTACAATTTAAGAGAGTGGATCGATCAAACCGCCTTCTGTCGCGATACGCATGTGAAATGCACAGAAATATCCTCTTTACCGATGAAAAAATTTTCACGATTGAAGAACACTAGAATAAGCAAAATGATAAAGTGTACGCTCACAGTTCTAAAGAAGCTGCTCAAGTGGTCGGTCAAGCTGTACAACGTGGTCATCATCCTGCGTAAGTAATGGTTTGGTGGGGCGGGTCTTATCAAGGCGTCACAAAACTACATTTTTGTGAAAAAGGTGTGAAATCTTCAGCCTAAGTATATCAAGATACAGTCTTGGATCCTGTTGTGAACCCTCTCAGCAATACACTTGCAAGGAGTGGCGAAATTTCCCTTGGAAAAAAAATATCCATTTTTGTAACAGAACTTATGGCCGGACTAGGTATATACATACATAATAGTATACAATACAATAACGTTAGCTACCAATAAATTCCATATGTGAATGATGAACTTATCTGACTACAGGTAACATAAGAATGACGTGAGCTGGGTGCTACGTGTTATTTGTGGTTCTCTTACTTACTCAAAGCGCTCATAAACTGAACGCTGGAGGCGAGGGCGACGCGATGAGGTGTTTGTGCCTTATGTGGGTCCGGGGTCCGTTGAGAACGGACTGGCGTTCGGCTCCCCCATGAAGGTGGGGGTCGTCGAGGACGTGACGGGGTCGAAGGTTCCTAGTACCCGGGTTCGGTACTGGATCGTAGGTTGCGGCGTTTACCACTAGCGGGTTGGAGTGCAAAAGCGCTTTCGCGAAGAAGCGCTGCGAGATAGATTTAAAATATTCCGGTATGGTGACGAGATGTAAGTCACTGTGCAGATGTTACGTTGATACGGTTCTGCTCCGGTTGCTAATCTGGTGAAGCGGTTTTCAACCATCTGTAAGAGATTTAATTTATTTTCGGCTACGTGGGCGAAGAAGACACTGGCGTAGGCCACAATTGGTCTTACGCAGAACTTGTAGGAGTTTATGTCTTAGGGACATTTTACTTTTAGTGCAGATGAGCTAGTGAAGCCGGTGATAGATAAGCTGCAGCGACTATCGGGCTATGACCGGTCATAGCCCGATAGTTATCACCTACCCTACACGTGGTAGCTTCGATGTTCGTTAAACGCGGAACCTCGAGCGGTACGCAGTGCAAGCACCTTTTGTAGTAGATCAGGGTGCCGCCTTTGGAGGCGGTCAGCCTGTCTACACGCATGATGTTGTAGTTTGCGATCTTCGGATCGCTGTGGCTAGGTTTTAAGAAGGTTTCTTGCACTAGCATAACGTCGATGTTGTGTTTTTTTAAATGGATAGCTACTTCGTCTCAAAAAGACCGTCCGTCGGCGTTGAAATACGAGACAGTCAGAGACCGGGGTTTGACTCGACCTAACGGTGTGTTAGCCATTTGAGACCGAGTTATGCACCGCTGGGCATTGGACCATTCTGGAGTGCCCACAAGGAGCGAATGGTGCCCATATACTCTGCAGTGATCTGCAGCATCTCAAAAGGGCTCTTGGCCTGCTGGAGGCGGATCCCCATGTTGGTGAGGTCCTCCAGGGCGTTTAGATCTAGGGAGCTGATGAAGTTCAGCGCGTATGTGATCGGGTTTTGCGGGGGCTCGGTCGCTCCGGTTGGACGGGAGCAGTCAGGTGTGCCATGGTCACCGATGCAATTTACGCATCTGGGCCTGGCGTAGCAAAGTGGCCGTAATATTGGCAGCGGTGACACTGTCCTACCAGTCCGCGCCTGAGGGCGGCCTCAACGGATATGCCGGAGAGGCCGCAGAGGGACTTGTCATTAAATATGGCCTTGCCTTCTTAAGTCAGGTCCAGGGTGGCCAGAATAAGGGACATCCTGTGCGCTTCTAATATTGGGAGGTTCTGCTGCTTGGATTCTATAACCTCCTCTAGCTCTGTCTCAAATGAAAACGAGATGACCAATCCTTAATAGCATTAAAGTTACAATTTATTTTATGAATCCCGTTATGGAGATCTGGCTGCAGATCATTAGCGTACAGATGGTACGCGCAATACATATTGGAAGTAATCAGATTATTAAAAATCAAAAAACTTAAAGGACGCCTTGCGGACGCCAGTATTAACGTCGACCAAAGTTGAGTAAGTTTGCCCTACTTGACTGACTTCTGGCGACCGCGAAGATAAGAAGAAAACCATTCCAAGGCAGTAGGAACGAAGTTGTAATGGAGACGATAGATAGAAGGATATGATCCACTGTGTTAAAAACATTGGAAAAATCAATCAACACCACTCTACTAATATAATATATAATTAAATATCATAATGTTGTAACTTAAAAACACTCGCAACCTCATTTTTTCAAGATTAGCAAACATTTTATACATACAATATTTTTCGCCGTATTCCTACTTCCCGTTTTACGCTATGAAAATTGCAGGATTAATAATAATACGTAAATTAATTAAAATAGCATGAGGGATATATCTAAAGGATATACCTATTTCGCTTTATGATATTTTCCATATAAATTTCTTTAAACGTTCCAATATTTACTTTATGTTCCGTTTTATTTTCATAATAATAAATGCTCTTGTGTCATAAGAGCGATGACATATGGTGAAACTAGTTGTAATTTAAATAGTTGTTACTATTTTTCCACATATCCGCACATTAGATGTTTATTCTTCTGATGAGAGTCCCATTCAGCTCTCTTACTTTTCTGTCCCAAAGTTTGTTTATAAAGTTTGAACGTTGAGTACCAAATGATATTCTGAATTTTAACTTTTTCTATACACCTATTTTATACATTCTTCTTAGTTATCTGGTAATTAATTTTTCAATACTTCTTACATTTACTTTTTAATTTTAGTATCTTTTCTTTAAAAAGAGCTGAGCTGAGAGTTATGTTTTAGTATATAAAGAGACGTGCACGCCAAAAGCGAGTGGAAGTTAAAAAAAGGATATTATTTATCAAAAATCTGCCATATACCTCGTATCTTCTAAAACAGCGTAAACAGCTTTTAGTTCATGTTTAAAGTTGATTATTTATATAAATTAAAAAACATTTAAAATATTCAGTTAAATTTGAATATCAATTATATGTCAAGAGCCTCTCTTTTAATACCCTAAGAACAATCTAGATAGCTACATACTGAGGAGGTATTTGTTATAAAGCGCTTGTTCGCTTAGAATGGTGATAAGGTACCGAAACACTGGGTCTCGTATACTTGCACTTCATTAAATACAATAATTTAATATCACATTTTCTGTCAAGTAACAACTCTGTGAGAATTACTAGAGATAGACTATTTAATCCTATAAAGTATGTCAATGAAGTTCTTATGTTTTACTTCAAAGTGGCAAACTTCATGCGATAAGTCAATTAAGAGCCCTCTCTTGCATAAATTGTTTCCTTCCGAGAAAACGAGCTGTCGCAGCAAAAGCAGAATATTTATTCATTTCATTGACTAAATGTAGTGTGTATTTTAAGAGGATTTTAGGTCTCTGTGCCTTTACATTGGACCTCTAGGTCCATTGATTGCAATTTCTGACTACAAGCGATCCTGATTTCTAGGAGATGCCGTAGCTAAATAGAAGAGGGCTCTTATCGATTAAATAGAAGAGGACCCAGGACCCAGGCTTGTTACTGTGTGCAAAGTACAGATTATCGGCGTTCAGCCTATTAGCCGGTTATAAAAATTGGAAAAAGGTGTGAAAGGGCGTACTAACATCCGATTTTGAATTTTTGAATAAAATTTTAGACTAAGGAAGTATAATTGATACAAATATGTCGGAATTGTTTACACAAGAAATGCATTATATTAACACCTTTTGCGAAGAGCAATTTTTTGTAGGACAAAGACCTTATATTTTATGTTGATGAGTGTCACGGCAATTTGGTCTTGGGACGTATAGCGGCAAAATCTTGGTCTCGGAAAACAACTACGACTATGTGTTTGTTAGGACAGATAGATGCAACGTATAATGTGTTTGTGAAAAAGTGTTTCCACTTCCGTAGATAGATTACTTACATAAAAATGATTCACTAAAATTCTCGGTAAATCCCTTTCCAATATAAAATTATAAAATATTACACAACTTACACAATGTATTACCATTGTTTGTAGTTTTTTCAAAAAACTTACTGGAATTCCGTTGCCGACATTATGAAAAACAACCCACTGCGAAAATGATTGCCGACATCTGTACGTTTCTAACACAGCTATTCTCAAACATCGCTATATTCTCCCTGGAACTGTGGATTTTTTTCTCGCTCAATTCCATAACATAAGTAATTAACTGCCTCCAATTATTTTATAATAACTAATAACCACACGCATTCAACAACGCATTGCTCGACGGAGGAATGTGAGATCCGGTATATTTGTCATATAGAAAAGGGGTGCAGAAAAATATTTTATTTTAGTGTAACAAAAAATAAAAAACCTTCGAAGTAAAATAGAAAATGCCAATGATTCAAATCTCTTTAAGTCGAACATATATTAGTCTGTGGTCGAACAGTCGCAAAGAGTAATGTGTTTGACATTGACTGATGGCTTAGCCAATCTACCAAAATACCTCATTTTTCCTATCGTTAGAAATTTTAAAATAACTCAAGAATTAAGGCACAATGACATATTTGTAAAAGCGCACAACTTATGTAATTGAGAAAAAATTAAAAAATATATGAAATACGGCCCTATTACGACCACTGGTCGTTATAACATTAGTTGTTGTAAAATTAACTTCCCACTTTGAAGTAAGACTTTAACGCAAAGTTCCGGACAAGCTTACGACTTTAGTCTTCCCCTTAATCACTTCGCCCCTCTCCCCACCCCCCACTTCACATGACATGATATACACCATTATTATATATATATATTATATATATATTATATATATCATATAGTATGTTTGTTATATATCATATATTATGAATAATAACAATTTTGAATAAAATTAGTTTCAAATTTGATCTCATTACATCTTTATCACTGCTACGAGCAGTTTCTAAAGGTCTATTATGCTCTACATTGTTATTGCTTACTCTTCAGGTAAATTTAGAACAGCAACAATAATTACAATGTAAAAGTTATAAAGTGCATAAAGCATGTGATACTTAAAGTTCGTTTTCTTATTCACTTATGTAAGTTATGTATACATTTATTTTATATTGTTTAAACTTCAAGTTACTTACTGCTGAATGTTCATTTAATGCTTACGGTTTATATATATATATATATATATATATATATATATATATATATATATATATATTATATATATGTCTCTTGACCTTCCCCGTAATTTAAAACAGTTAATTTTCTTCTCATTCAACCTGATTCACGGACTACGCTTACTTTGGATCTCGCTTGCTTTGAAGAGACATTGTTACACGGATGGGTGCATGTATTGCGTTGATGCCGATAAAATTTAAAGCAGTCGACGATGGACCATCAACAAGGAAAAACAGAAACCTGTCCCTGTGGGATCACCCCACGGGGACAGGGTGGACCCAGCGCCTCTGTGCAATAATGAAATAATACATTACGGGGATAGAGTATTCTGGAAAGTGAAAAGTTGAAAGTGAAAAGTCTTCTTTTAAACTATGTTGGAATTATTGCAGATTGTGACTTAAAACTTTTGGCACTGGAAATCATTAAAGTATTTACATTTTTAGTACAGTAGGGTATTCTCCTAATATCCCGGGCGGAATTAGCGTAATCGTATAATTCGATATAATATATATATACATGCACATGCATGGTGGCGAAGCAAAACATATCTCTAAGAAATAATAATAAAAGTAATACTTACTTATTTATTTATCTCCCTCACGAAACAACATTCGCAACAGATCGACGACCTATGACTCGCTATTGCATTACAGGCATTCCATGTTTATACAAGCAGGCTCTGATCCGTACCATTGCTAACTACAATTTAAGCGAATTGGTATCAAACAATGTTCAGGAATATTTGTTGTGTTATCGTTCAATAATAATAATAGTTTGTCTCTAAAATACGCTGATAAATTTCCAGGCATATTCTTATTGAAGATCCAGTTGCTGAAAGCGAAATGTTTGTGACGCTATTACAACCGAGAGATTTCAAATTCGTATAAACGAATGGTGGCACATTAGGTATTACTATGTGAAATTATATAATGAACTACTCTATTTCGGACCTCAAAAAGGTAATATGAATGACAAAATTTTGTTTTTAAGTTCTCAAAACAAGACCTCCTTTTCTATATATCTTTTAATAATATAAAATATTCGATAATAAAGCATGTAATGACATTTATAATTTACATTAATATCTGTTTGCTAAGTGGTGTTACCATATACTTGACCATATCTTGTCTGGGTGTTGGGTATGGGTCGTTACGAACTGAGATGGACTACGCTTTCACATGAACCGTGTAGAATAGCAGCACATCACTACTGCGTTTCGTAGGGTAAGCGTAGGTATCCAGAGACCATGAGAGAATGGCTAATGCTGGACCGCAAGGGTTCCATTGCCCACTTGAAGGTATAAAAACAAACCTTCCCATGTTACGGCGAGCCTTGTTTGAAGAGAAGGAGATTAGACATTCTTCCCTTCGAAGACTGAGACGTGACAAGAGCATCACTGTATTATATATATTGTTTTAGTCGAATAACGAAAAGGACGTACTTATATGAGATCGATTACGCTTTTTATGAAAAGTTTTTTTTGGAATTTCCCAAGTTTATTACTGGACAAGATAATTATTAGATGTGAAAAGGATCACGAAATAATTCTGTTAATATGGGTATAGTATTGACAATTCCCGCTATCTGTTTTTATTGTGTATTTTATGTCGATTTAATTACAAAATGTAGACTCCCTTACCTGTAGAGCCGTTGTGAGCTCTAGGAAAGTCCTATGTCCAGCAATATGTTTACAATAGGGTGAGACGACGATTGATCTCGAACTCGAAATTTTAAGAATGATTCTACATATTGATTGTTAACGCATTAATACAATGCAATATAATGTCACTACCAAATTGTCATAAGTTCTTGGATATTTATTAAAATATTAAATATATTGTCTTATATTTTCTTGTTGCTAGCATACTGCTAAGTTTGTAATATTTTTTTAAAAAACTAAGCCACGCTGCGTTTAAAATATTAAAATTTACGTAGTATCTTTGAAGAAATATGCAAAACATGCTCTAGTTTCATAATAAAACCAAAAGGCGTGGAAGTAGCATTTAAACGGGGAAAATATTAGATACTGTTATTTGTCATAACGTAATATAATTATATTGCTTTAATAAATTTATTTTATATTTATAACACACTATGTGTGTAATGATGACATTAAGTCTTTACATAATTATACCAGCTGCAAGCATATCTTCTATATTTTAGATATACTTCTATAGTACAATCGAAAAGGGTTATACAGTTACTACACAGAACGATCTGATACAATGCTTCTTCAATTCGATGTCAGAGTTAGCAACACTCTGGTGGCAGTGAAGTTCCGAACTTTTCATAACAATATGATGCTCCTCATGTCAGGCTTGTTCGTAAACAGATTAATGAGTGGAGTAATATTATAATATGGAGACCTGGTACCTTCGTAAGCCTTCATCTTTGTGTGTGCTACAAAGTTCGAAGGGAAGGAATGCAAGGCTGCTATACCGAACATAGTCCATACAATAGAGCAAAGACGGACATCCATTAGTTGTGTAAGTAAATCAGCAAGTAAATGGAGCTCAGAGGGGCTAAGCGAAGCTATGTATGCTCAATATTTCCGATTCCAGTTGCCAGTTTCCGATTTTGATTACAGATGACCAAAATTATAATAGCCATTAAAGAGTACCGGCGAACTCAGTCAGATTTATGAATATCAAATCCAAATCACCGGTTTAACTTCCACAATTCCAAACTAAAAGGTACTTCGGATACGGTAAAATAGTTTAAAGCTAGAGAGCACCGACTCTCTTGTAATATCAGCACAACAATACTATATTGTTGAGTGTTTCTCTTCAATCTAACTATCAACTGTGCTTTTGTTTCACTTTAACTTTACCTCTTACATTGCATAAGTGAACCTAATATGACCTATGCTTAGCTTGCAATCTTAAATAATAAATAATATCTTAAAATAAAATAAAATATCTTTTATTGTGTTCCTTGATTATTATTTGCTTCTTCTTTCCAAGTTTGATATGTGGCGTGCCTACGCATATAATATATACACAAATATTACATACTATAATTTATCGATTTAATTCAGAAGCATACCCGGGCTACACCCGTATTATGCAACCAGTGATAAACATTCGTATAGTTTTTTTTTAGCTTGGGTAAATGCCTTCGCATACCCTCCCTCACGGGGGCGAGGACGGGTTATGCGTGACTAAAACCTCCGTAAGGAACGCAACCGCAACCTCTGTTTTTTTTTTACTGTTTTTTTTGAGATTCTACTCGGATCCCTCGAGTGGAGCAGACTTCCGGATGTGCTCTCCATGCGCCTCCAGCCAGAAGCTGCAATTAATACTTACAGTGAGATAGTGGTGTTTATTATCGGTAGTAGTAGTGGTAGTAGGATAATAAGTGCCGGAAAAACCAAAACCGTCCTGAAACCGGATTACCGCCCTGTGAAGTGAGTGCATCACCGCGCACACCTGCGTGCACACCTGCGCGCCTACATGCGCGCCTACCTGACTCAACGACCCCGTAAATTGCCACACCCGCTCGCCTCAGAGGCGGCTATTGTATTTCCTTTTTTCTGTCGCATTAGGCGACCGACAGGTACTCACCCTAGCGTACCCAAGACGCTAGGAAATCTGAATAGATTGTAGGTTTATTACACCCCCGCCGCAAGGCGGGGACAATAGTACCTAATTTTACCGCGGACGTAAGCCCTAAGCGATTAGGTATGGACGCCAACCGCATTATGGCGTTCAACAAAGCGACGTGTCCCGACGTTTGAGAAAAGTTACATGCCCCCTATCGTTGAAGCGCGCAGGATGACTGATCCGCGCACAAAACAACCTATACCCCTCATTCTGGCCACCCTGGACCTGACTCCAGAAGGCAAGGCCATTTTCAACCTGAAAACCCTCTGCAGCCTCTCCGGCATATCCGTGGAAGCCCCCCTCAGGCGCGGACTGGTAGGACAGTGCTACTGCTGCCAGTACTACGGCCACTCAGCCAGAAACTGTTATGCCAGGCCCAGATGCGACAAATGCATTGGTGACCACGGCACTCCTGATTGCTCTCGTCCCACCGGAGTGACCGAGCCCCCAGCGTACTGCCTATGCGAGGCAGAGGGCCACCGAGCGAGCTACCGCGGGTGTCCCAAAACACCGCAGAGGCAGCGAGGCGGGTAAGGCCACAACGGCAAAAAAGCCAAACCCAAAAAAGTGGCACCAACCCCAGCCATCCCAGTTAGGCCCGCGCCTGCCCAGGCCCGCCCCCACTCCAGCTGCAGCTCCAGCTCCAGCCCCAAAACCCGCTGCCCCGTTGCAAGCCCCTATGGCCCCTCCAAAATCAGCCTGGGCAATGCCTCCTGCTATAGCGCGAAAAGAAGTCGCGCCTATCTCTAGGCCGAACCCCGCCCCCGTGCAGCCTGCCAACTCAGCGCAGGTCACACCTCCTCAACCTCAGGGTATGCAAAACCCAATCACTTACTTACTGAATTTTATCAGCTCCCTATATTTCAACGCCCTGGAGGACCTCACCGACATGGGGATCCGCCTCCAGCAGGCCAAAACCCCCTTCGAAATGCTGCAGATCACTGCAGAACACATGGGCACCATACGCTCCTTCTGGGCACTTCAGAATGGGCCATTGCCCAGCCGGGCATTGGTCCATTCCCCCCTAACTTGGTCTTAAATGGCTAACACACCGTTAGGTCGAGTCAAACCCCGCTCTCTGACTGTCTCGTACTTCAACGCGGACGGACTCAGGTCTCAAAAAGACGAAGTAGCGATCCACTTAAAGAAACACAACGTCGACGTTATGCTAGTGCAAGAAACCTTCTTAAAACCTAGCCACAGCGATCCCAAGATCGCAAATTACAGAACCATCCGTGGTGATAGGCTGACCGCCCCCAAAGGCGGCACCTTGATCTACTATAAAAGGTGCTTGCACTGCGTACCGCTCGAGGTTCCGCGATTAACGAACATCGAAGCTACCGCGTGTAGGGTGGCTATGATCGGTCATAGCCCGATAGTTATCGCCTCGGTTTATCTATCACCGACGAAAACAGTTCTAGAATCGGACATCAGGACCTTAATCAACCTAGGCCCCTCGGTCGTCATAGCAGGTGACCTAAACAGCAAACATGCCTCCTGGCACTCGACAAGGGAGAATCAAAACGGCAAGGCGATTCGAGCGAACTGTTAGAACCCGTGACCACCAGTCACAAACATCATAAAAAAACCTCAAAAAGAGGTCAGCTCCCGGTCCCGGCGGGATTAACAATAAAACACTCAAAGCGCTTCCCGCTAATATTATCTGCCTCCTAGTGGCAATATTCAACACGCTCCTCTCCAGCTGCTCCTTCCCGGATGCCTGGAAGGAAGCGGACGTTATCGGGATCCCCAAACCACACAAACCGCGGAACCTTTCCAACAGTTATCGCCCAATCAGCCTCCAGAAATCCGTGGGCAAGGTATACGAGAGGATTATTCTTAGGCGACTAAAAGAACACATCCTAGCTAATAGATTACTTCCCGACGAACAGTTCGGGTTTAGGAATACGCACTCCTGCGTTCAACAGGCCTTCCACTTAACGGAACACATTCTTATCGGGCTAACCCTCCAAAACCCCATTGGTACTGGTGCACTATTTTTTGATGTCGCAAAGGCATTCCACGAAGTATGGCCCAACGGTTTAATTTATAAACTTCGCTCAATTAACATACCAGACAGGCTCGTGCACATCATACGAGCCTTCTTGTCGAATCGTACTTTTCGATATCGCTCCTCAAGCCGGCCGCTGCTAGCGGGAGTCCCCCACGGCTCCGTTCTCTCCCCTCTTATTCTCACTTTACACAAGTGATATTCCGAAAGATCCGCAGGTCAGTCTTGCGCTTTTCGCAGACGATATCCTACTAGACCGCCCTATACTATTCAAACATACACAAGGGCCGTATCACCATTCGTCTCCAAGCCGCAGTCATCAGCCTCGCCGAGTAGTTTCGGTTAGGGAGAATCGAAATTAGCCCGGATAAAAGTGCAGCAGTCTTCTTCTAGAGAGGCTCAGCCGACCCACTCTGCACGGCACCAGTACCTAGTCGTAGAAAGCTAGGACGTATCACGATTTTCGACCGACCCATTCCTTGGGTAGAAACGGTCAATTACCTTTTTTTTTTTACATGGGGAAATGCCTACGCATACCCACCCCTGCGGGGGCAAGGGTGGGTTATGTCGGACTTGCACCGACTAAAACCCCATGGTGTTCCTCCATCGTCGCGTATGGCGGGGTCACGGGAACGCTTTCGCACACATCCGCGACTCCGCCTGCGCCGGCCGACCAGACGGCCCCTTCTCCGGGGGAGGACATCTCCCTCTCCACCCCTCTCAGGCAAGGCGCGCCGGAACACGGACGCGCCTTCCAACTCGGCTTCCTCTGTAGGCGGGAAGCGGACTCCCCCGAGTCCGCCCCCAGAGGCCATGAGGGCCAGGAAAGCCCCAGCCCCCTGCGGCAGATCTGGTGATAGGCTCCGCCGCCAACCAATGTTCGGCCGCGGAGGACAGGGAGAGTGGCGGGAACAACCAACACTCCACTGAACCCGTGGCCCCACCACGGCCGCATCAGCGGTGCGACCCCCGCGTGAGTCGCGGAGGATAGGGAGATACACTACCCTCCCTCCCCGACTCCGCTTCGGCTGCGGATGGTGCGTAGGACGGCCTGGCTCCGTCCATCCGCTCCCCGCAGCCCACCGACACGCATCCGGGCGAGCTCAGCTCTAACTCGTCCGGAGTGGCCTCCTCGGGCCGGCCTTAGAGCGCCTTAGGCCGGCCGATTGGTTTCTTCTTAGCTTCACCGTGGTTAACTCCATACCACGGTTACTAAGCCCCCCCGCTACGACAAAGCGAGAACCCTTCGGGGGGGACGGTCAATTACCTAGGGGTCACCTTTGACCGTAAACTTAGCTTCCGCCCGCATATCAAAAATGCGAGAAATATGGCCGCGTTCGTCATAAGCCGGCTACACCAGCTCATCTGCGCTAAAAGCAAAATGTCCCTAAGACATAAACTCCTTTTATATAACTCCTACGTACCATACGACCAATTATGACCTACGCCAGCGTCGCCTTCGCCCACGTAGCCGAAAACAAATTAAATCAACTACAGACGGTTCAAAACCGCTTCACCAGAATAGCAACCGGAGCAGAACCATATCAACGTAACATCGATCTGCACAGTGACTAACATCTCGTCACCATACCGGAATACCTCAAATCTATCTCGCAGCGCTTCTTTGAGAAAGAGCTTTTGCACTCCAACCCGCTAGTGGTAAAAGCCGCAACCTACGATCCGGTACCAAACCCGGAAACTAGGAACCGTCGACCCCGTCACGTCCTCGACGACTCCCACTTCATGGGGGAGCCTAACGCCAGTCCATCCTCAACGGACCCCGGACAAGGCTCAAACACCTCGTCGCGTCGCCCTCGCCTCCGAGCGCGACGCAATCTTCGCGACACCGCGTACACTCATTACACCCGCGTGTCAGGGCGGTTCTCACCGCCCACAGTTTCCGATTGATATGAAAACAGGTTGCGTCCGTCAGAGGCTAGGTTCGCACACCGAAACATCGGACGGTCATTAGTCATTACCATCCATTCGGGAGAATCACTCGATAGCTAGGGAACTGGCAACTTGGGTGGCATCATCAGATAGGCATAAGACCAGAGAGTAGAGCGACACGCTCAGTTTATGAGCGCTTTGAGTAAGTAAGAGAACCACAATAGAGAATACGGTTTATGACCAGCTCACGGACCCCTCAGTTCTGTGATCCCTGTGTCCGATGAAGCTGTAAGAGTCGCATAAGCTTACAGCATCAACATCAACAGAATCTAGACAACCGCAACCCCCCTGCGCTTTGCTGGGATAGCCCGTCCAGGGGGCGTGCGTTAAGAAACTCAAATGTAAAATAAAAATAAATGTGTAATATAATATTATAATTTCATGTTAGCGGTAGCGATAAAATTTATTTACACTTCGTACTAAAATTGCTTTTTGATTAATTTATCGAACATGTCTATAACATGATGATTGATGCATGCACCATGATTAAATATTAAAAAAGCTGGATTTGAGAAGATCAATGAGATTAAGAGGTGAATGTAGTATTGATAATTAAGCTGGTAGTACCGGTTCTCACTGTTGTCGGTTAAAGATTTTACGGTAAAGACATTACTTTGTAGTAGGATGTTCGTATATACGCAAATAAGAGAGGACAATAACTTACTGGAAACGTTAATACTACAGTTAAAGTCAATATCCACTATTCAGAATTATTCACCTTAACTATTGCACGTTTAATCCTACGAGCTTTAAATTATTTCTGAATTGGAACAAATTTCCAATGAGAAATATATGTAAATCATTAATACCCATAGGTATCCCGTAGACCTGTAAAATTGCTCTAAGCAAAGGGCTTGTTTATTTTAAACAACGTTGTGGCGAGGAAAACCCCTAAGAAAATTTTGTAATGGTCACCAATTTTAAGGCTAGTTTTTACAATACTCTCAACTTTAGGGTTTGTCAAAACAATGCCTGACTAACTCAATTAGGCTTTATGGTAGTCCCCAAAGTGGGATCAATAAACGCCTTAATCATGTGAAGAAAGGACCTGAGTTAAAACTTTTATGCGAATTTCTTTCCTTTGCTAGTGGATGGTATACATTATTTGACCACCCTCATACCGCCCCCGCCCCAAGGGAGAGGGCGAGGGCGATACCGCCATGTCACAAGCCGGTTCTCTCCAGTCAATACAGATAGAAGCGTCACTGGGGTTTCTTGCGCCACTTCTTCTTCAGCGGCCACGCATTCCGAAGTGATGGTACAGATAGCCAATAATAATAATAGTGATATTAACATGGATAATCCTTAGTCAGAAGCAACTGACCGAGCCGTCCCGAAGCCATCGGGTCAAAACAGCCATCAATCCAAAAGAAAAAAACACTATCCGTATAACTACGGATGAAGAATAAAATTTTTAGGCTCTTGATTAGTTGCCTTAATAGATTCGTATGTTAAGATTATGTCAAGTAAATATAAAAAGATTTATTTTTACATACAGGGGATTAGAGTGACAGAATTAGGCGCATAAAAAGGTAATGATAAATATCAGTGTTGGGTCGATCACTAACAGAATATATATATATATATATATATATATATATATATATATATATATATACCTAATCCGGCCATTAGTTCTGTTACAAATGAAAATACATTTTTTTTTAATGAAGTAATATAATATTATTAAAATTTATACCTACATATTTATTAGTCAGTGAGGAAAATATAACAAAATATTCTATTCGAAATGGCCACCTTTGGCTTTTATACAGTCCTTTAATCTGTTTGGCTACGAATCTATGAATTTGCGCACTGTTTCCAAGGGAAATTTCACCACTGCTTGCTCTCAAGTCGCCGTGTCGTTTAGAGCAGGCCATGTCCTCTAAAACTGACCATAATTTGAAGTCTAACGTTACGTTGAAGTCTTTAGCTTTTATAAAGTTCGTAACTTTGGTTTCAAGCCAGACTTAGGTAGTTCATGCCTTGTGACCAGGTGCAGAGTCCTGCTGGAAAGTCCACGGTATATTTTTAAAAAGTGTATTGCTGAGAGGTTTCACAACATGATCCAAGACTGTATATAGACCTTTCACCTGCGTATCGCGACAGAAGGCATTTTGATCGATCCACTCTCTTTAATTGTAAAGATTGATTTAGGGCATGTCCTGTATATCGACGATAAGCACCGAGATTCAGGTCTTTTATAATAATATATTTTTTTATGATACGCGACAGAACTTTAGCGGGATTCTTCATTTCTCGTGATAAGTTTTTTTGCTTCCTAATGGGGTTTCGACGAATTCTGGCTTTAACAGCATTAACAGCCTTTGTAGTTCTAACAGCACGCAGCCGCCCCGAACTTTTCTGGTCTTCGACAGAGGAAGTGTTGTTGTATCTGTTGATAGTACGATATATACGAACATCGTGCTGATACCAAGTTTTTGAAGTGTCTGGAATATGACCGATGGCTCCATACCCACTTTGTGCAAGGCGATCACTGCAATCAAGAAAATAGCATTAACGCTCAATTCCATATTGTAATTTGATAATGAACATGAAAAAATATGTGAAATGGCGCCAAATTGAAAGAAGTTTTTAAAATAATATACATGTTCCAAATTCAAAATAATTAAAAAGTTGAAAAAAAGAAAAGTTTTTATTTAACAGTATTTATGCCCAGACTAGTTATATATATATATATATATATATATATATATATATATATATATATATATATATATATATATATATCGTTTTTATTGTTAGTTGTAAATGTAATGTATACAATATATGTACGTTTATACTCGAATAATATACATCAAAAGTCAAAGTCAATTTTTATGCAATATTTGTTATTTTTATACAGAATAGGGGTGGCAAACGAACAAGCAGTTCACCTGATAGTAAGTGATCATTGCCGCCCATGAACATCAATAACAACAGAGGAGTCGCAAATGCGAGTTAATAAAGGACATTATTATTTTTAACTACCGCAACTATTAAACTTAAGCAAATAATTATACATTACGATGTGCAAGTAATGTTACATGCAAGTTAGACCCAATGGGTAATTTTTTGTTAGTTAATTTTGCAGTTATAAAATTAACACTATTCACTTTCACGATTAGTTAGTTTGTTTCTATTTAAATATTTTAATTTAATATATTCATTTTAATAAATATATTCCATTCTATTGATTAATTATAATCAAGTAATTCATTAAATTTTTTTAATCAATAAGTACACATTATGTTCTAAGACAATGATTTAATCTTAGAACTCATGCACTCACTCTCAATCACTAATAATATTATAAACTTTCCTGTCTATTTGTTTTCAATATAAGTATACATAGTGTCTAAAATATTAAGATAAATATACGAGTACAGATTAGATGTAGCATTGACAACGTATTACTCCAATTATTCAAATAATTTAATTTAGCAAAATATACCTATGATTCCCGGATAATTGGCCTGTTTCCCTAGGTGATGCTAATAAATTTTGTTACATAAAGTAGCTAAGACCAGAACCGGGGATCTGACGTCCATTTAGTTTGATTTAGTAATTTGAAGCGAGGTAAGGTATTTGATAGAAGTTTTAATGGCTTTCATAACATCAAGAAATGAGACTTAGTATGTACATTTAAAAGATTTGAGTCTTTAATAATTTTATTTAGGATTGACGTCCTACTACCTATAATTTTATTAGAGGATTTCTGTAATAAAATTATTGTGTCGATCCTCTTATAACATTACAATGAAGATACATCGGCGTCCCGGAATGCAAAATCCATTTTTAAAAGTGTATTGCTGAGAGGTTTCACAACATGATCCAAGACTGTATATAGACCTTTCACCTGCGTATCGCGACAGAAGGCATTTTGATCGATCCACTCTCTTTAATTGTAAAGATTGATTTAGGGCATGTCCTGTATATCGACGATAAGCACCGAGATTCAGGTCTTTTATAATAATATATTTTTTATGATACGCGACAGAACTTTAGCGGGATTCTTCATTTCTCGTGATAAGTTTTTTGCTTCCTAATGGGGTTTCGACGAATTCTGGCTTTAACAGCATTAACAGCCTTTGTAGTTCTAACAGCACGCAGCCGCCCTGAACTTTTCTTGGTCTTCGACAGAGGAAGTGTTGTTGTATCTGTTGATAGTACGATATATACGAACATCGTGCTGATACCAAGTTTTGAAGTGTCTGAATATGACCGATGGCTCCATACCCACTTTGTGCAAGGCGATCACTGCAATCAAGAAAATAGCATTAACGCTCAATTCCATATTGTAATTTGATAATGAACATGAAAAATATGTGAAATGGCGCCAAATTGAAAGAAGTTTTAAAATAATATACATGTTCCAAATTCAAAATAATTAAAAGTTGAAAAAGAAAAGTTTTTATTTAACAGTATTTATGCCCAGACTAGTTATATATATATATATATATATATATATATATATATATATATATATATATATATATATATATATCGTTTTATTGTTAGTTGTAAATGTAATGTATACAATATATGTACGTTTATACTCGAATAATATACATCAAAAGTCAAAGTCAATTTTATGCAATATTTGTTATTTTTATACAGAATAGGGGTGGCAAACGAACAAGCAGTTCACCTGATAGTAAGTGATCATTGCCGCCCATGAACATCAATAACAACAGAGGAGTCGCAAATGCGAGTTAATAAAGGACATTATTATTTTTAACTACCGCAACTATTAAACTTAAGCAAATAATTATACATTACGATGTGCAAGTAATGTTACATGCAAGTTAGACCCAATGGGTAATTTTTTGTTAGTTAATTTTGCAGTTATAAAATTAACACTATTCACTTTCACGATTAGTTAGTTTGTTTCTATTTAAATATTTTAATTTAATATATTCATTTTAATAAATATATTCCATTCTATTGATTAATTATAATCAAGTAATTCATTAAATTTTTTAATCAATAAGTACACATTATGTTCTAAGACAATGATTTAATCTTAGAACTCATGCACTCACTCTCAATCACTAATAATATTATAAACTTTCCTGTCTATTTGTTTTCAATATAAGTATACATAGTGTCTAAAATATTAAGATAAATATACGAGTACAGATTAGATGTAGCATTGACAACGTATTACTCCAATTATTCAAATAATTTAATTTAGCAAAATATACCTATGATTCCCGGATAATTGGCCTGTTTCCCTAGGTGATGCTAATAAATTTTGTTACATAAAGTAGCTAAGACCAGAACCGGGGATCTGACGTCCATTTAGTTTGATTTAGTAATTTGAAGCGAGGTAAGGTATTTGATAGAAGTTTTAATGGCTTTCATAACATCAAGAAATGAGACTTAGTATGTACATTTAAAAGATTTGAGTCTTTAATAATTTTATTTAGGATTGACGTCCTACTACCTATAATTTTATTAGAGGATTTCTGTAATAAAATTATTGTGTCGATCCTCTTATAACATTACAATGAAGATACATCGGCGTCCCGGAATGCAAAATCCATTTTTTTAAAAAAGTACAAATGAGTTGTACGTAAGGCCAAAAACAAGGATAAGGGGAAGTATGCACCGTTAGGCTGAGAGACCCTATGCCCGAATCAGGTCGTGGCAGCGGTGGCTGAGGCTGGGGTTATTCGGTGGACAACATCAAGATCACCAAATGGCAATGCATATGGGCATATGTTGGGTGCGGTGCCCCAATGCGATTAAGGTGGAAACGGAAGACAGGTGCGAAAACTGGTTTGCGTGGGCTGGGGTCTGCTCGGGTGCAGTTATTGGACCCCAGGCCCATGCATTGCTTCCGGTGCCTGGAGAGGAAGCACGTTGGCAGAAGGTGCTCCAACCAGGTGAACCGGAGCATGCGCTGCTACGCGTGTAGAGAGCCAAACGGGCACAGGGACAAAGAGTGCCTGCACTTAAGTGTCAAATGTCCCTCGAACCATCACCTGAACGGTAAGAGGTGCGCCCCACTGTCCTTTGCTTCCGGCCACCTGAGGGAGGTAAACTGTGGGATTCCACAAGGATCCGTGTTGGGTCCACAATTGTGAAACCTCGCGTACAACGCGGTCCTGCGGTTTGATCTCCCCGTGGGCGTTAGTGTCGAGTGCAATGCAGATGACACTCTGGTACTGTGGCTGGCGGGGACAGTTTCGAGAGCACCATCCGGTTTGCTGAGCACGGGGTAGGATGCGCGTCATAAGACCGAGACGCTTTTGTTCCACCAACTCCCCAGAGGGAAGGAGAGCAAGCTATGTCGATTCCCGTTGGTGACGTGCAAGTCCGAGTGTGACCGGTGATGAAATACCTCGGTCTCATCCTGGATGGTCGCTTCGAAGAGTAATTCGACCGCCTGGTCCCTAAGATCGAGAGGGTAGTGGGTGACATGCACCGGCTGCTACTCAATATCGGGGGCCCCAGGGAAGGAGTCCCCCGCCTCTACTCGGGAGGGTGCGATCGATGGCCCTCTAAGGGGCGCCCGTATAGTCACATCAACTTACGGACATCCGTCGCTGTAGAGCTAAGCTCAATAGCCTGCGGCGTAAGATGGCCATCAGGATCGCACGCGGATATCGTTCGATGTCTTTCGAGGCAGAGAAGCGTGGGAGTCCGAGCGGTAGATCTTGGTCCAGAGGATCTGGCAAGACCTCTCTCCACCAGTCGCAGTAGCGGCTGCGCTGGTGGATAAAGGCGCGTGGAAGGCACTGATCTCTTTCTGTGAAACCGTCATGGTATAGAAGAAGACCACCAATCCCGCTCGGAGACGGCGACGCCAGGGCGGTTGCAACGGACGCCCCGGCCCGTCAGCCCTCTAGTCTCGGGCATAAGAATAGGGCTAAGGTACCCCCTGCCTGTCGTACAAGGCGATTAAAACGGGACTTCGGGTTCGCGGGTGATCAGGGTGGGGGCTTTGACCGTCCATGCAAACGAACCCGGGGAGGACAGCCACTCGAAATGGTCTCAAGTTGCCGTAGCACAGTGAGGGTGCTAGGGGAGGTGCCGGACCTCCCCTGAGATGTGCTGAGGAACCGTGCAGAAGGGCACCGTTGCATTCCGGAGCCCCTCTCAATGCACTGAGGATGACCATTGGAAGTTTTAGTGGTTAGAAATATATATACCCACATAACCCTGTCCCCCAGGAGGCAGAGCATCTTTCGACGATTTTCCCCTCGAAAAGAAAAAAACTGGTGGGTGGTATTTAAAAATAAACTTAAAAAAAATGAAAGTTATTATATTGTAATATAGTATTATATTAAACACGATATATGGAATAAAAGCATATAGTGCAAGTTAGTTAAAATGCGAATAAGAAAATGGTCAACAGCGATCATAATTGTAAATATTATGCAGCGATGTGGACATTGATAAATAAACGGCTTACTTATTGTCAACGAAACGTGTTTTAACTACATACTCACTTCAGTATAAACGAGTTAAACTAAGTCTTACTATGTGTTAATTATTGAAATGCATTCCATGTCCATTTATTTTTCGTTATATGCTTCAACATTAAAAGGTGGAATTTATGTGCAATTATTCCTGTCGATAATACAAAACATGTTTGTAGTTGTTTTTTCGTATTCAACATTTTAGTTCCACTTACATTATTTCTTCGTTCTATATGTTACATTAAAACTACCACACAATCGTTACGTAATTTAACATACAGGTATATTTGTTATGCAAACATTTTTACTATTTTTGTTGAGACGCTGAACGTTTTTATTTTAACCTCGGTAATTTTCATCATGTTAACGAAAGAAAACAAGACTGGCTTTCTTTTGTTAGCAAACATATTTAGCACAATCGTATTTAAATACTTTAAGTACGATTAGGTTTAAATTTAAACGTTATTTATTAATAAAATTTGTTCCCTTTTTATTTTTATATGCATGCTCGGTAAATCTTATTGATACTATTCCTTTATATTTTATTGATCTACTAAACATATTTATATTATGAACGTAATGTGTTAAGTATTCTAATTACATGCACATTGTGTTCTTTTTAGCTTTATTACATTTAAACTATTACTTGTACTGATATACGTATAACTAAAATAATTCTATCTACGTAAGTATAATATGAAGAGTTGCCAAGTGTCACATGGACTCCAACTAAAATTAGGCTGCCGGTCATATTTATGGTAAATTCAGATGCACCGCGAATTCCTGTCGAGGCACAGTGATACAGAACTTGTGAAGGACTAATATAATTTGTGCATCTATTCTGACAGAAATAGAAAAGCCGAAAATATTATTATATAATTTACAAAGGCCTCCCGTCCCACCGATTTCAAAAGAATGCAAATCGCTCCCGAGCTCAGTTTTACTATTACCATTAACAAAGAGTAAGAGGAAATATTAAACGTAGCGAGGATACACTTTAACCGTGTTTCTCACATGGCCAACTCTACGTTGCATGTTTCAATCAGTGTTAAAAATTGGTGTTGTGGTTGTCTACTGAGAAAAAATTCGTTATTTCGAGCGCGACCGAAGCCTGTACTAAAAACAAGTTGTTTAAATAAAACTAAAACTGACTTCACTGTCGTTGTACTCCCTTGTGCTTGGCAAAGCTCGACTATGTAAACTTGGTACGGTGAGAAAGAGACAAAGAGCTTATTTAGGACGTGACATTAGTAAGACATATTAGCTTCCTCACATTTAAAGGGTACCTCTGTCAGGGCCGTGGCGGCTACAGAGGACGCTGAGACAAGTAATATAAGTTATGTAAGATTGTGTATTTGTATCATATGTGAACAAAACGATCGGTTCGTGGGGTCCTATGGCAATAAAGATTTTAAACTACTAAAGCCTTCTAATGCCTAGTGACAAGAGGGTTTATTCTTTTCTCGCTTAAATATTGAGTATTACCATTATGCGAAGAAATGTAGCCAGCGTTCTCGATACTAGAAACAGGGTTTTAAAATAATTTTAGCTTTTGGATTTTGTATTGTAATTGTACATATTATTTTATTGTTTTAATCAATTTTGAGTGCAGTAGTAGCGGTGTTCCGGGTACTCGCTTTTAATATCTCTATGAGAGTGAATAGAGTTTGATTGTATAACAGTTATAAGTATTGTTTAATCACGTCCACGATGGTATCCTTGATGCATAATAAAGGAATTATGTCCAAGAAATAAAGCCCCAACAATCTTTAGAGAGCAGTCGTGTACTCAGTAGTGGGATATACATATAGACGGATACTTACTTTCATAAATTGAATCAAAATAGTTTGTGTGCGAACTATAATATACATATATTGAATGAAATATATTCGATATATGTACAGTGGTGATCATATAATTGGAAACACTTCTTATAAATAAATAAAGTATAACTTCAACGTACAAACTTTCTTTATTCATAAGAAATGTTTCTAATTATATGACCACCACTGTATATTAAGACGGATTTAATTCGATGAATATGCCTTTTTATGTTATATTTAAAGAAGTATGTTTATCAATTTTATATAAAATTGGGGGATTTCGTGACCTTCCTCTGCCATTACTAGAATTACAATTAGTCTAATAGAGAACCTCTTATAATGTATAATACTTACATATATTGGACATTAACAAATGTAAAATGCTCATTTTTTTTTAACTGCAGTTTGCTATAATAAGACTTAATTAATATTCCCCGACGTTTGCAAAGACATTGAATGTTTTTAATCACCTGAGTTCTTTTTAGTACGTCTCCAATCGTCTGTTCCATTGTCAGCTTAATTAATTTTGACACAATAATTACCTGAGCTAAGTTGT
Source organism: Teinopalpus imperialis (assembly GCA_029286865.1). Lineage (NCBI taxonomy): Eukaryota > Metazoa > Arthropoda > Insecta > Lepidoptera > Papilionidae > Teinopalpus > Teinopalpus imperialis. The sequence goes on along the minus strand of JAGSMU010000037.1, from coordinate 1,836,653 downwards.
TACAAATTTCTATTTTTCATCTATTACACAGGAATCCGCTGTAACACAATTTTAAGGAAGCCTTATCCTTTTTACTTGATATAACTTAGTAGCTCCTCAAAACTAGATAAATAAAGTATTAACGTGGAGAACAAAACATTATTAAGTTTATTTGCGCTGAATTTAAAAACCTCAAATTCGAAATGAATGTTGAAATGATGTACGATGAATGAACCGTCGTTGCAAGTATTTGCTAACAAGTAACTATCTATGTAAGCTCTTACGAGGGTTGGACTGCTGGTATACGATAAGCCAATGCATTGTGTGCATACGACCATTTTCTATAGTTAACTTTGAGTAGTAAAATATTTTTCAACGCTTTTGATTGTGCAGACACGTTACAGAGACAATTATACAGATATAATTACTAACGTATATCAGTTTGTTATTTATATTTGCATATAATAACTCAATTTTTTTAGTCAAATCTTATGCACACTGAATGCATGTACCTTTTATCACATACGTACTACGTACAACAGACGATACGTAATTGTTTTTTTTATCTCTGAAGTTTTCGACACTAATTGTAGTATTTCCATCATATTTATTTAATACTGATGGCTAAATATATGTATTTATATATATATATATATATATATATACATATATATATATATATATATATATATATGTATATAAACCCTAAATTACATATAGATATTTACACTTGCTTTTGTTGCTTGTTGCTCGTGCCTGAGAGAATGTATTGAAATTGATAGGAGGCTGACCACTGATGCATGTTTTCGTAATAATGTCTTTTCGCCGCCGAGCCAGTCAATATTTTATCGTAGATTGAAACATGTAACAAAATTACGCCACTAATTATCCTACAACTTCCTCGAGATGTAAGTCGAGATTCACAGCTAGGCTTGGAATTCACCAACGGCATTTTGCTATAACTACTTAGTTAATTGATGAAAAAGATGATGCCTCTTGTCATCACCTTTCATAAGAAAAGCTACTCATATATCTGTACATCTGAACGGATCTGGGAAGAGGACTATATTTCTCGTGAACAGGTGGATAAAAGGTATATATTCGAGAAGTTTGTAACGATACCTTAAAATTACCGGAGAAGACGCGTATAATTGGCACTAGCTAACTTGGGATCACATATTCTTGGTACATTTGAAGATTCAATGAGTCCCACTCAATTTGAGGATAGCTTACTCCGAAGTACAACTTCGGCGACAGCATCAGCCTATAACCATATAATTCGGCCAGTGTCGATATTACCTATAAATAAGCATACACCCAGGGATAGTCGTCGATGTCTATGATTCGTATCTACACGATTGTGAAGTCTTCGCATTTGTAGCTTGAAATGTAACATGAAATTCAGCTTTCTTCGAAAGTAATAAATATCGATAAGACGATTAAATAAATATTGCAGTATGAGTGGAAGCAACACAACGTTTAAGATTTCATTTCATTTGACAGTTTATTGTATAATGTTTTACAAAATATTATATTAAACTTCGTAAATAATGTTCGAATATAGGAGCCCTTATTTATTCTATTTAACTTGTAGAGTATCATAACAAATATTTTTTTGTTTAATTTCTATTCTTATAGTTTAATATGTTGTACATATATTGAAACATAATTGAATATTATGCACTTTATATTTAAAGTAGTTAATTTATACGGCAAAATCATTCGTCTTATAACTCACTCAATGGCTAAGACTTCTTCTATATATAAAGAAAAAAAGTAAAGTATCATACATAAAATGTAACCTTGCTCCAGTTTATGTATGATACATGAAATTTCAAAAGTACTCTTGGATTTAAAAGTTATTTAGCTATATTTCTCTTTGCCATAGTTGTTACTATTTAAAGGTTTGAGTTCCTGTAACTCTCTCTGTGATTTTATATCCGTATATATAAATATTTCATATTTTCATTTATTTCCCGATAGTGTTGTGTGCTACATCGCGGTTTAAATTTCTTAATGTTGCAACAGTTTGATTTAGTTTTATTTCGTGTTTATACATAGAACAATAATGCCCATTGTTTTATTTTCCTTTTTCATTGTACTATTTCTTATCGCTATTATTTCCAATTAAATACGAAAAAACGGAATGTGAATTATGATTCTTCGTGAAGAAAAAGCAAAGTGTTTCCTTCTGAATTTTCAATGCTCTTCCATGTATTGAGGTCTCTCGTTCTCTAAACAGCTCCTTTGTTTTGTATAGTTACAAAAAAAAACAAAGCACCTTCTGCTGTATTATGGCGTACATTTTCAGTTGTACTATGACACGGTAACTCATGGCTTACGTCTTGTTACTAATGTTAAAAAAAATATCTTAAATGATAAAGTATTGTAAGTAACTGCAGTAACATACATTTACTGAATATCGTATCGTATACGAGACATTCAGTACATAAATAATTTAATTTTATATATGTATAATGCTTGATTACACAAATTATAACAATGAGCAAAAATTAAAAAACGTCGAAAAAATTATTACATAAGTACCTTTTCACCATCGCGACCATGCATATGAACACATACATATGATATACTAACACCAAACACAAACGAATATGCATAAATCACATCCATATGTTTACGTTTTATATAATGCTAACAAGCTGGCGCTCCAAAATACAGGCTTCGAAGTAACAAATTTTCTACTAATTACGTTTCAATTTATTCAATAAATACCATTGTTTTCTTGAATACATGTTATTTGTGTCATAATAATAATTAGTGTATAATAAAAAAATATCAAATAATATATGAAATTTAAAAAAAAATTGTGTATTGGGAATAAATTAAATTATTTTAATTCAATTACAAAAGCGATGTCGCCTAAATATGTAGCAAATTTCAAGAACTCAATACAGACGAGATTTCAATACGCAAAGAGGGTTGCAGTCAAAGCATTCAAAGCCCCCTCGCTAGAGATTTGCTCATGCAATTTCATCAGGCACCATTGTACTTAAAACAGAACATTCATTTGGATAAGAATTTATTTATTTTATCAGTTTCTTTTTTGGAAAATCGCTATTTATTAACTACGTGGGCATTAAACAATTAATTGCTATGTAATCCATTGAAGTTTACTTAATAACTTAATAATATAAATTTTAGCTATTTCAATTTTTTTTAATTTTCTTACTTCTTTAAGTATAAACTTAGCACTTTACACGGTTAACAAGCCCGAAATGTGTGTTGATAGGTTCCGAGAGGTCATTGAATAAAAATCTTGCAATGGTTTCAGAGAATGTTAATGCTATAACTTTATAGATAGAATACTTCTTAATAAATACTGGGAATACAACATAAAGAACAAGGTGTTTTACTTTATTAGAATAAAGAAACGTTTCACCGTAACCTTAGTTTAAATGTAGCTTACTTTTAAACGTAATTAGAAATTGACAGTACTTTTACTTGGTTGTTTTTATTATTTATTTACTAAATATTTTCGATTACTTACTGTAAATTTTATAATTTTTTTAAGCTTTTACAATCACGCATTCAAGAAATTAACAGATTCTTATTGTCCTTTTAATGTTGGATTGTGTGTTAAAGTACTTTGCGTCAAGACTACGCTATCACATTTCCTAATACGATGACCATAAATGTATATAACAACTAAAGGATAAACTGATTACGAATTATATTTAATACCAGAAATTTCTCCTATGATTTAATATAACTTATACAGTCTAAAAGTGAAGTAAAAATAAGTTCTCAACTTTTAAGTCAATAAGATGCAATACAGGTTATTATATTTAAATATTGAGATTGATTTAGTTAATTATTATTCAACTTCCTAATAAGTGCAGGTATCAAATTACAGTCCCACATAACTCTCAACAGAACGGCGTATCTAAAAGAATATAGAGGCCAGTGGTAGGGAATAACAGTTTGCAAACTGCGGTCTACCCGAAGGTTATCGGCAAGATGTAGAAACTGATGTTTGTTTTAAAGACTTATTTTTTGTTTGAGAGTTAAAAGAAGTAATAGTGTCCCGTACATTACAAAATGATGGTTACCATATAAGGTGATTGATATTTATGTAAATTTTATACTCTAGAAATTCTCAACTGCTCCTTCTTCATAATGTCTTTTGAAACTACTTAACTTTTAATTATTTTTTTTTCTATTTAAGAATTTGTCAGTAACATAAAACATATAAAAGGCCAAATAGCAATAGCGGAAATTAAGGAAAAAAACGATTATTCGTTACTGCTACCAATAAGAAATATATCAACTTAAAATCTACCTAACCTTTATAATAAGAAATATATAATAACAGAAACAGTGACAGTATGAGAGTTAGTGGAAGATGCATTTAGGTTTTAAAACATAATTTAGCAATGTTCCCGCTGAATTTCAGCTACAAAAGGCATCCGACTTAAGCAAGAATGTTACTGCAATACTGATATTCTGTTAGAGCGGTGAACACAAAACAACAAAAACTGGCAGTTTATTTCAACAACATAAAACAACATAGCTCAAAAATGTCATTTAAATTCTTAAGGATTTATCGTCTGTAAGGTAATTCAAACAAAATTAGGGATAATTTATAACAAATATAATGTAATATTATACGTTATCCACGTTAATAACAATGATGTAAAATGTTTATAAAAATATCTTAATTTACTACCAAAATTGTAGACAGTTTCGGAAAACCGGTAAACTTTTTAATGTTATTATATTAAGTATGTGCAACAATGATAAAATTGAGCTAACAGGTTTTGTTAAAGTATTTTATAAAATAAATTATTTTATGATAGAGAAGAGTAGCAAAGGTAGGGAAGAGGAGTTGCGATAACGGTCCATGAGGATTTTAACATCCAATATGTCGGAATTACAATCCATTACCGGCTTAAGGATAACTTTGAAATTGGATTACTATGGATTACATGTTACACTTCACTAATATATTATTATTACAGACACTATATTTAACTTCATATAACTTTATTGATAGTATTATCAATAGTTGAGACCTTATTCGTTTTTGAAATAAATCACAAACTTTTCTAATTTGTTTTTGCTGGCCACCTAATTAAAGACAGTTTAATGTTTCATATTCTTAATATAAAACTTAAAAAAAATTGTTTTCTTATTTTTTGCAATTTCTCTGGGCAGCTTCAAGAAGCGCCTTATCTCAATATATATTAATAAAATTAAAAAAAATAAAAAATTTACTTCAAAACATCTGCCGCTGGAGTTGGAGAATCCCTCAGTGTGCCTGAAAGTGGTGCAGACTACACGATACAATCTGGGCGTGTGTGCTTTCAGGCTGCCAAATTCCGCTCTGCAGCCATCGTACCAGGGGCAAACGGCGCTAAAAGGCTACGGCAGACCCTGTCACGCCCGCCGTGGATTTCTGCAACATCATAGTCTTCATCCCAAACTTAGCCCCGTTCACTACCATGATTTTTATTTTAATATTTAATCATTAATAATCTATTAGTTTGTACTATTTATTATACTCATTTTTAGATCTCAACGCTCCCTTTTTAACTTAAAAGAACGATGAAAGAAGAATGTCAAAAAACTCTCAACTTGTAAAGCGCCATCTACTGATAAGTTCTGTAGTATCTAGATAATAAAAATATGCCATCTGTAAGCGTTGGATGGTAAGCTTGCAAAAAAAGTAACTATGCGTCAGTCAGTAGTTGAACCACCATGCACGTATAGCTTAGAACAAATGTTGTGTGCCAAGCTGTTCGGTAACTCGTAAGTATATTTCTACTATTTCTAAGTATTTAAAAAATATATTAGATATATTGCCAACTTTCGTTATTTAATGTTATATGGAATCGATAGAAAATATACAATATTTTAATATCGTTGAAATTATTATTCTTTTACTTCTCCTGACTGCTTTAACTAGTGTTAGGTAAAATAAATAAAAATTAATTTTAGCCATATATATATATATAAGGCCAACATCAACTGCAAAGTCGCATTCTTATAACGCCAGGAGGCGCTGTCCGTTCCATGCTCGAGTGATGTCTCTATCTTAGTATATATATAAATGTCTATGTCTCTGTGGTATGAACGAAGAACGTGCTCCACGTTGCCATGCCATGCCATTGCATACCTCTTTGTTCATAAATTTTAATTTGAATTTACGACCAATGAACAACATCATTATTTCGATCCGCCATCAAGCACAAGGATAATGCATAAAGTTATAATTGTAATGCTACATAAAAATGCTACTTAATTATTTATACATATACATCTACTTACTCACATTTAAACATTGTTTTTAACTATTAATAATTTTTTGAATATTAAGTAAGAAAAAGTAAGTACATTTAATGATAAAAAGGATGAGTTTTTTGCTTTATGTTTCGGTACTTGCGAGAACCTCTCCGTGAGTAAAGGCCTCCTCCAACGGCAGCCAGTTTTCTCTTGACTGGGAAATTTCAATCCAGTGTGGTCCTCCTATTTTCTTTATATCTTCTTCCCATCTACTATAAGGTCTGCCTCTCTTTCGTTTTCCTTGAAGCCTTGCCACATGGTAATTCTCTTAGTCCATCTCTGATCCTGGAGACGAGCTACATGGCCGGCCCATTTCCATTTAGAAGTAAGCGCGTGTGTTAATGCATCGGTAGCTTTAGTAGTTTTTCTGATTTTTGTGTGACAGATTTGAAATATCTTCCTAATCTTTAGCATACTACGTTCCATAGGTCTTTGGCATGTTATTATCTTCTTTTTAATGTTGTTATTGAACTTCCATGTTTGGCAGCCGTATATTAGACACGGAAGAAGACAATAGTTCAGGGTCTTTGTTTTTAAGTTTATTGGTAGATTGGTCTTAAATATTTCCTTCAAACTCCAGTATTTATTCCATGTCAGCTGTATTCTTCGGTTTACTTCTAGGTCGTTGCAGTGTCGGTTGAACCCTATTTGTTTTCCAAGGTATGTATATATTTCTGTGTATTTCAACGATTTGCCTCTGACCGATATTAGTGCCTTGGTGTTGTCAGTGTTAGTCATTAACATAGTTTTGGAAAGATTCATTTCTAAGCCTACGTTTATGCTACCATTGTTTAATGACTCAATCATGACTTGTAATGGAGAGCTGCTTTCCGATAGTAGTAGGTCGTCTGCGAAACGTAGATGGTTTCGGTAATCCCCTAAAATCTGTATTCCGCATCTCCCCCAATCTAGTGTGCTAATTATTGAATCTAGCCTTGTTTAACTCCTCTCTTTACGGGGAACCAGGGGCCAGCTGTCTCAAGTTTGATTCTATTCTTGCTATTCTTGTATATGTTTTGATTACTTGAATGTACGGTTCTTCCACTTCTTGAGATCTTAGAGTGTTCCATAAGCTGTCATGGGAGATGATATCAAAAGCCTTTTGGTATTCAATAAATGCTAAGTAGAGTGGTCTTTGCATTTCTTGGTACTTCTCTATTAGGAGCTCTAGTGTGTGGATGTGGTCGATAGAACAGAATCCTTCGATCCATGTTTTGCTCGGTGTAAGTTCTTTAAAGGCTTTGTTTATACTTCCTGCTCTGTTGAGTTGACTGCTAATAATATTATACCTATAGTTTGTGTAGTATTTCTTTATATATTTATTTACTTACTTGTAAAGTGCAGTGATTTGGTTTTTAATCGCTCGAGTTTTTTCTTTAAAATTTTGAAGTTCCCATCGTTCACTAAGGTTCAAAGTTCGTTCTGATAGTATTTTATGAGTTTTGGCTTGTTTTTGTGTTGATTTTTCAGCTTTTACTTATAGCACTTAAAATATTATCGTAGTATTCCTGTACAGTTGTATTTTCAGGCAGATCAAGTCGGCTTTGAGATTCGTCAGACTTTATGCATTCGATGGATTTTGCTATCTTGTCATCATTTGTTAATTTAGTTTTTGTTTTGTGGTAGTTGGCCCTGCTTTTCTTTTTACTTGTTAATGTTATTGTTGCTCGCGCTGGTCTGTGATCTGATGGGTAATTTATATTTAAAACTTCTATATTTGAAACCTGTATGGTCGGTTTGATAGAATAAAGTCAATTTCATTTTTATATTTACTATCGGGTGATCTCCAAGTTCCTTTTATTTTTTGTTTTCTTTTTGAAAAGTGTGTTTTCGATTGCGAAATTGATTAGTTTTTGTCTTCTTTCATTTCTTTCACCGTACCCATTGTGCTTCATAATCAGTTTTTCTTCCTGTTTTGGTTATCCTATTTTTGCGTTGCAGTCACCCATCAATATGTAGTAGTAATTTATGGGCAACTTCTATTGCTGTACGGACTGTTGTATAAAAGTTATCGATGTCTTTTCCGCTTCTTGCTTTTTCAGTTGGTGCATATACTTGTATGATTGATATCTGAGTTCCTTCTATTGTTATGTTTAGTAATGCGACTCTTTCTGTGTAGCCAATGAGACTTTCTATATTGTATCGTTTCCTTATTAAGAAGCCTACCCCATATTTACCCGGTGTGTCACCTGAGTGGTGACATCTTTGTTCCCGTACGCCTTGTTTCGAATAGTCCTATTATGTAATTGTTAATTACTCTGAATGCTTAGTTAAATTCCATTAGACGTTCAAAAGTTGACAATGGTCTGACATTGTATGTAAGTAGGTATAGTTTATTTCGGAGATTGGCTTGGACTGTTGGAGGGTTGAGGTCATGATCTCCCACGGGGACCAACCGGATTGGGAGGTGATAGGGATATATGGATATATATATATATATATATATATATATATATATATATATATATATATATATATATATAGCCATGCATACTTCCTTGAAAGTATAAAAAAAACAGATATTGATGATTTAAAATTTTGAGTGTCGGTAATTTTGTATATTTTACTAATATCTAATTGCTTCTTGCCTAGTTTTTGTCTAGCCACGTTTCTTAAAGATTTTCTAAAAAGTATAAATTTGTACCATTTAGACCAGTTACTGCCCTATATACTTTGTTCGGTTAAATATGCATAACTAGCGGAATAATCTCTTGTGAAATATTTGTAATATTTCCAGATATTTAAAAATTTAAACTAGTATTTATTGAAATTATGAAACATACGTTTAGCTATCCAAAATATAAATAAAGATATCAAATTCAAAACAAAATAATAATATTTCTTTCAATCTTCTTAAATAATAATTTAATTTAGTATAATGTTATCCTGAACATAATTAAATAAAAGAGAGCTGGAATACTATTTAAAACTTGGATTATTCAAGAACACGATAAAAGCGGATATTAAAGCAATCATGGTCCCGGCATTAGCTTTGAAATTCTCACTCTGCTTTGATAATAATCTATTTCCAATATCCTGCACATTCATGGTTCAATTTGAACTGGATTTAATTACAATCTCAACGGTGTATTCCCTAACTTTGACTGTTGTTTAAGTTCCTCAAACTCTGAGATATGATTCAAATAATTTAATGATTGTAATTTTGGCAATATTAAATTATAATTCCTCCCTATTGTGGGGAATTATTCAGCTATTAGTTCAAAATAACCTGCTTTAGATATGCGTCAATAACTAATTTAATTTTTCCAAATATAATATGTCCTTTAAATAAACATGAGCATAATCAGTGTGTGATAAAGAAAGTAACAAATTGTTTTTTCCTTAGTGAGCTATAGCTATAACTGAAACCTATTTGTTTATTATTTAAAAACCTGTCATAGGAAAACATGTACAAACAAAATATATAATTATTACATAATTTTATGATTATTTTAATTAAATGTTTAAGAGATCAGTAATTAAAATTATTATTATAAAATGTTAAATTATGTTTTATTGATAAATATGAGTACTCTTTGCTATTAGATACAGACAATTATGTTAGATAATTTTTATTTTGTAGTAGCGTTCTCTTCGATGTTCTTTTTTTTCTAATAACAGTTTTAAAATTCTTTTCTTAATTGTTCTATTCTAATAACCTTAATGTCGCCCGCCCTTTAGATCTTCGTTCTGTTTCGACTTTAGTATTTATCTATAATCATTCGCTGAAATTCCCCATATGTAATTCATGTACCTATTATCAATCACACAGTCTTTGATTTAATGTCGCTGATTGATGTGGTCTCTAAATATTAAACTATACAGTATCATACACCGAATCTTCATTATTTTGGCAATGACCATTAATTAGAAAGTTGTGTGTTAAAAAAACAAGCCTACAAATTTTCTAAATTATTTATAGTATAGATGCACATCGCAATTATGTGCTTATTTTTCTATTGATCTCAATACTTGTAAAATATAACGTAAATTATAATGACTAGTCATAACAAATTATAATAAATAGTAATTATTATTTTTGATAGGTTTTGGCTTGTATACTTACAATAACCAAACCCAAAGCATAAAGCCGTGCTAAAAGTAGCAAGAACTTAAGTTAACTTTTGAAACTTAACTTGTTCTGTTGAACATGTTAAATTTCAAAATATAAGATGTAACCGCTCCTTTCGGCCAAGGCATCACAGCATGCAAATTGTAAACAGCTCTTATCGATGTATATTTAGTTAAAAGCGTGAAGAGTTTTTTTCTCTATAGAATTTCATTTTATATGTGCAATAGTCTTTCAACTGCAACTGGCCTATTACAATTTTTAACTTATATGTTATTTGATCCCACTAACAATAGCATTTCCGAGCTTAATATAATTGATGTATTTTCCACTTCATTCCTTTTATAGATAACCGTATTTTTTAATCTTCTTTCTATTCGAATTGGTCTTTCTGATATTTTAGAGTAATTTTTGAAAAACCATCAAAAAATCTGGTATGTAAAATACATACCAGATTTTTCATGATCTACAAAACATGGTCATAATCTTTTCTTGAACTCCCTTCTGGTACATTTAGGTCTTACTGCAGTGTCGGATATATTAAGAAATCATCTTTGTTTTTCTATCGCCTCTGTCTTCCTAAAACTATTATATATATAAGAGGGCATTGTCCATCCACTTAATTTACATATGATTTAATAATTAATTTTAAAATGACTTGTACCATGTGGCTTCTACGAAGCTGTCTTTCTGGTATTTGTTTCAATTATTTCTTTAAATTTTTTTTAATGTTTTCCCCGCGCTTTGTCTCTCTTTAAAATGTACCCTGCTTCTCTACTTCAATGTTGACTTTTCAGTTATAATTTGGCTCCACGTATTGCATTGGCCTTATTTTCTTACGATGCTGATGTTGAAGCAATATCTTCATAAAATGAAAAATCAGGATCAATATCTATAGTACATCTTCCTATAAAGAGCCTTTATTAACATTTGGAGAGTACTGAGTTATCGTCATCCTAGGGGATATATTAATTTGACGTACGTAGTCTTAAGTAGGTCAGAATGTAGAACAACAACAAGATAATCTCTGTATGCCGAAACAGAGGCTTCTATCAATTAAGGTAAGACGTACATTTTGTATATCGGAACAAATGTTGATTGGGTATTATAGCGTGGTATATATATATATTTATCTCTCATTGCTATTTAAATTAGTTAAAGACGTGCAGATGCTCGTGGCATTTATTTCATTTGTCACCGACTCCTATTAAATCTTTAAAATATAAAATCTCTAATCTTCCTATTAAATATCACAGAGCAATTTATCTTTCTCTTCTAAATATCATGTACGTAATTTTGAGCTATGCTTTGGATCATTATCTTGTTGGAAAATGAATCCATCTCCAATTAATCGCAACCCGGAAGAAACGGCATTTTGTTCTAAAATGTTTTTGTACTGTTCCTTTTTCAAAATTCCTTCAATTTTAATTAAATGTTTAAGAGATCAGTAATTAAAATTATTATTATAAAATGTTAAATTATGTTTTATTGATAAATATGAGTACTCTTTGCTATTAGATACAGACAATTATGTTAGATAATTTTTATTTTGTAGTAGCGTTCTCTTCGATGTTCTTTTTTTTCTAATAACAGTTTTAAAATTCTTTTCTTAATTGTTCTATTCTAATAACCTTAATGTCGCCCGCCCTTTAGATCTTCGTTCTGTTTCGACTTTAGTATTTATCTATAATCATTCGCTGAAATTCCCCATATGTAATTCATGTATTTCTACGAAGCTGTCTTTCTGGTATTTGTTTCAATTATTTCTTTAAATTTTTTAATGTTTTCCCCGCGCTTTGTCTCTCTTTAAAATGTACCCTGCTTCTCTACTTCAATGTTGACTTTTCAGTTATAATTTGGCTCCACGTATTGCATTGGCCTTATTTTCTTACGATGCTGATGTTGAAGCAATATCTTCATAAAATGAAAAATCAGGATCAATATCTATAGTACATCTTCCTATAAAGAGCCTTTATTAACATTTGGAGAGTACTGAGTTATCGTCATCCTAGGGGATATATTAATTTGACGTACGTAGTCTTAAGTAGGTCAGAATGTAGAACAACAACAAGATAATCTCTGTATGCCGAAACAGAGGCTTCTATCAATTAAGGTAAGACGTACATTTTGTATATCGGAACAAATGTTGATTGGGTATTATAGCGTGGTATATATATATATTTATCTCTCATTGCTATTTAAATTAGTTAAAGACGTGCAGATGCTCGTGGCATTTATTTCATTTGTCACCGACTCCCTATTAAATCTTTAAAATATAAAATCTCTAATCTTCCTATTAAATTAAATATCACAGAGAAATTTATCTTTATAAATCTTCTCCCTTTCTTGGATTACAATTTTATATACATGATTTCTGTACTTGAATCACTGGTTTTGACTCTAAATCAAATACTTTTACGAATTTATTTTCTACCGAAATTTCGGTTACAATTTTAATTTTTTTTCCATCACTTTGCATCCCAAAATTATATGTATATAAGTAATATATAAATAAATTAAATATATACATAAGTAATTTTAACTCACAGACATAATATCCATTAAAAATTAAAAGTAAGACAAAAAGAATTATGTTGATTTTAAATTAAATATGAGCTTAAACTCAGTTGGGTGCATTTATAGAAAACATGGTATTTTTGTAAATATATTTTCTTGATACTTTTGTGGTCACAGTCTGAAAAAGTCTTGTTGCCCTAATAACGCCATATAGCCTGACGAGGTACAAAAATGTCTTCGCAGCAAGCTAAATTGAAAAGCTAAGGGCCCTAATGACTTACCAATTGAAGCGTTGAAATCAATAGGTACTCATGGTGTGACTATACTTACTGACCTTTTTAACCACATACTCACACGCCGCTAGATGCCCGACTCTTGGAGATCGATGTGGTTTTAAGGTCATGTGTCACACTATGAAACTCCTTGAGCGCGTGGTCAACTCGAGGCTCCAGCAAGAGTGCAATGTCTCGGACGAAACCCATAATGACAGTATGGGTTTAGTCCTGGTGGTGGTACCATAGACCCCCTAATCTTCCTATTAAATATCACAGAGCAATTTATCTTTCTCTTCTAAATATCATGTACGTAATTTTGAGCTATGCTTTGGATCATTATCTTGTTGGAAAATGAATCCATCTCCAATTAATCGCAACCCGGAAGAAACGGCATTTTGTTCTAAAATGTTTTTGTACTGTTCCTTTTTCAAAATTCCTTCAATTTTAATTAAATCGCCAGTTCATTGGCTAGAGAATCAACCCCAGACCATAATTGAGCCACGGTACCATGCTTGACTGTTGGGACTACACAATCTGACATCATCTTTTCTTGGGCACTGCATCGAACGTAAATTCCACGTTTTGAACCGAATAGTTCAAGCTTGGATTCATCGGTCCAAAGCACTTTTTTAAAATCTTCTTCAGTCCAATCCCGTTGGCTCACTGCATCCGTTTTTCTTTTTTTGCGGCCTTAGCAGAGGTTTTCGAACGGCAACGCGACTATACAACTTCGCATCTCTCAGTCGTCGTTTTACTGTAGTCAATGATAAAGGTTTAACTCAGGTTTTGTTTACTTCAACGCGGATTTCTGGTGCTGTTAAGCGTCTATTTCGCTTGCTGGTAACAATAATGAAATTATCTTCACTAGACGTGGTAGCTCACGGCCTTCCCGAGCGTGGACGATTTTGAAAACTGCCTGTCTCCCTGTATCGAATTATTGTGCCATGAACACAAGTCTTCGATAACTTCAGTTGTGAAGCAATCTCACGTTCGGATTTGCCTTCATTATGCATAATATAAAACAACTATGGCAGAATGCACTTCACTCCTAATTTCTCGAGCTTTTCCCATTTTATGACGTCTTCACTGTAGAAACCACAAGTTTAGACTAATTGAGATTGTTTGTGAACAAACCCAAGTAAACTCGGGTAATAATAAGTCAGAAACAAGTGTTTTCAGGAGCTAAATAATCCTAATTGTTGACCCATACGTAACCAAAGCAAAGTATATAGTAATGAGGACATTATAAAAATACCACCTGGCTCTAGCATAGCGTTGGTCGGTGTTTGAAAGCAATAGATGTTTATTGTCCAATAACTTGAAAGTAAACAAAAGAATGACTTTCAATCCGATTCAATTCAATTTTTCAATCCTTACTTTTATATTTCCAGATGTCGCTGCAAATGGACGCACATTTTTAGAGACAGCTCTTATCTTGTGTCATTCACTTTCATAATTTCTTAATCTCATTTTCGCTATCGTGTGACGAATAAAGACATTTTTACTTTTTCGAAATCTTACGTGGTATACATATATGTATTTTAATACTCGTAGATTCACCTTTGATCTTGCACTTTGAAACTATATTACTGAAACGGTGAATATGATGTTAACTTGAATAAAAGAAATACAATAAAATGCTCTAAGCAATTGAATATTATGACCGGCGATGGGAACCAGCATCGAACCTAAGCGCAAAGATTATCACGATCGCTATCTATCATATATGCCGAGTGCTAGCATTATAGCAGGCTCTAACTTGAATAAGACATATAGGTAAGTCAGCGTATGCAATGCGGTGGAAACAAAATTGTACTGAGAATATTTTATATGATATAATCTTTTAAATCGGAAATACCAATTTTATTTTCAGTAATCCATAGGTTCTTATCTGATGAAACCATACACTTTAAACAAGTGTAACTCAACTTCAGTACGACGACTGGAACGCATTAGGATCACAATTTCACAGAATACCAACATAAGATAGGAGTAGCTTCGTGCTACTGTTTTCTCTTATGACCAAGAGGCATTATAACTTAGTCCTCACTAATACGTACGTATTTACAATTAATTCAACAGATATACCTAGTCCGGCCATAAGTTCTGTTATAAATGAAAATGCATTTTTTTGTTTTGTTATATCATTACAATTTATACCTACATATTTATTAGTCTCAGCAAAATAATATAAAATATTTTATTCGAAAGGTGGCCCCTTTAAACAGGCCTTTAATCTGTTTGGCCACGAATCTATGGATTTATGCACTGTTTCCAATGGAAATTTCGCCACTGCTTGCTCCAAAGATTTATCAGAGACTCAATCTCGCCGTGTCGTTTAGAGCAGGCCATATCCTCTAAAACTGACCTTAATTTGAAGTCTAAAGGGTTTAGGTCTGTAAGATTTTGAAGTGTCTGGAATATGACCGACAGCTCCATACCCTCTTTGTGCAAGGCAAATCACTGCATTCCTATTTTCTTTAACACCCCATTCCATATTGAATTTTGATAATGAACACGAACCAATATGTGTAATTGCGCAAAATCGAAAGACGTTTTTAAAATAATATATGTGTTCCAAATTCAAAATAATTAAAAAGTTGAAAAAAAGATTTTTTTTTTATGTAACAGTATTTATGGCCAGAGTAGTTATATATATATATATATATATATACATATATATATATATATTTATATATATATATATATTTATATATATATATATATATATATATATATATTTATATATATATATATATATACGTGGTGTTCTCGTGGACCGACTCTTCCCCTAATGCCATAAAAAACGTAATTTAGTACACACAATAATATTACATAATTTACAACAAAAACTATTCTTGTTCTGGTTTATATATATATAAAAAATAATTTTAAATGTTTTAAAATTTGGTTGAGTTTATTGATCGAGTTTACATGATTTAATTATATATCATCGTCGTTGTATTCACACTTGGGAATACTAGCTGTAATAATAGTGGGGCTTAATAAAACAGGCCCAAGTGTATGCATGCTAGTCCACACACTTACATATACACAGCGCGGCTGAGGATAGTCTGGTGACTAATTAAACAATTGCAATTTTAAATTATGTCATGATTCACAATGTTAAACTGGATGTAGCTACAATAAAAAGCGAACAGTTCCTTAGAACACTCACCGCAGTAAATGCGATAAGAGACGCAACTAGATAATATTTCTTCCGAAAGCAAGTACATCTTGCGCATCGGCAAGACCTTGGTAGTTCATAACCGACCTATCCTTACTTGGAATCACCAATGCTTTTATCGGCTTAGCAGTAAATATCACTAACTTGAAACATGCCTTTGACATACCGAAATAACGGTTCAGACTTGCCTCAGCCTATTTAATCCAAAAATTTCGACGGCCTTTTTGTTGTTGCTCTAGATCTGTCTACGGATAGGTAGGCATAATGCTTGGTACATGTAGGCATAATGCTTGGTAATGTGTTTAAGATATCCCACCTGCATTCTACAGGAACCGAGACACCAACCCAGGATATTTTTGTTACAATTTAAAGATTATTAAAATGAATATTTCATTAGAGCTTTTTCTTATATAGAAGCTGCTCTATGTTACAAACCTTAGTAGAGCAAACTTTTGTTCGCTTTACAACATCTGTAAAATAGTTTTATTTTAAACGATAAATGAAATTACGCACACTTTAGTCCAATCTTAATTCTGAAATTTGATATAATGCTATTATTATTGTTTAACATGTAAGATTTTTAAATAAAGCACCAGTAAATTAGTTTCCTTTTAATTTAGAATTATTTTTTATTTAACAATAATTATAATAAACTTTTATTCCACAACTATTACTGATATTTTTGTTGAAATATTAAACATAAACATTATTTATGAACGAACCAAAATATAGTTCTCGTTGTCTACACGTGTGGCGCTGGCGCGCTTATGTCATGTCTGTGTCTCTGTGTACTTCTTCTGCAATAAACATATTATAAATCTATTCCGTGGGTTTAATTGTGACTTTCTACAGGTTATGGGCCGTCCCGTAAACCTAAATTGATTTATTTAATGCAGTAAAGTGTTATACAATCGACGTTACAAGTTGTTCGTCAATATTAAAATATGCAAGCTATGTCTAACCTACAAATTGAGCGGTTGGCTGGGCGGGAAAACTACTCGAGCAGGAAGTTCGCGGTTTAATCTTATCTACAACATGAAGATCTTTGGGAATGTGTCGATCCCGGCACCGATGTCGATCTGATAAAGGATACGAAAGCCAAGACTAGCATCATTTTGTTGTTGGAACCCATAAACTACGTTCATATTGAAAATGCTAAATCATCAAAAGAAATATGGACGAACCTGCAAAATGCTTTCGAGGACTCCGGGCTATCCAGAAAAGTCGGCTTACTAAGAGATTTAATAAACATTTCCTTAGATAACTGCACAAGCGTCGAAGATTACGTAAATAAAATCATGAGCACAGGTTACAAACTACGAAATATCGGGTTTGAAGTGGGTGATGAATGGCTCGGTACCCAAATGCTGGCGGGTTTACCAGATAATTATAAACCTATGATTATGGGACTGGAGAGTTCCGGAATCAAAATTTCAGCAGACTTTGTAAAAACAAAACTTTTACAGGAAGTTAAAGTGGAACACGTGGACGTGCCTGGGTGACCATGGCACCACCGATTGTCCGAGACCCGAAGACAAGGCCCTTCTGGCCACTTTCGGGCCCCCCGCATGTATCCTTTGCAACACAGAGGGACACACAGCCAATTACCTTGGCTGCCCAAAAGAACCAAGATGAAACGTTCCCTTAACGTCGCATTTTTTATCGCGGACGGTCAACGAACAATCAACGCCACCAAATTTTCAATTTCGTTCACGATCACCAAGTCAACATGCTCCTAGTGCAAGAGACATTCCTTAAACCACACACTCGCAATCCCAACATTGCGGATTATTACAACATTAGGAATGATAGAACTTCTGCCGCTAATGGCGGAACTCTCATCTACTACAAAAAGTCCTTGCACTGCGTGCCCGTTGACACGCCAACCCTCACTTTCCTACAAGCCTCGGTCTGTCAGCTAGATGGAATGCAGCTAAAATCAACCCCCGGGGGTTGGCTTAGTTGGTAGACTCGCTAAGCGACGCACTCGACTTTGACATCGTAGCGCCTACTACGCCTACCCATTTTCCATACATATTGGGTCACGCACCGGATGTGCTTGATATTGCCATCAGTAAGAACATCAACCTCGCCTTCCAAGGGATAGAGGTAATCCACGAGCTCGCTTCCGATCATCGCCCCGTTCTTCTTCGGTTAGGGCCCTCTGCCCCAACCTCACTTTCCACCAAAACCTAACCATAGTAGACTGGCACCGACTCAGTAACGACCTGAGGGAAGCCACATCACCGCACCTAGATGCTTTTCCTAGGAACATATCTTCAGTCCACGACACGAACCTCGCAGTTCATGCCCTCGCTAGGCACATCCAGCATCACAGTCGTCGAAAATTGCTCGAGGCAGGTTCCCTCGGTGGAAGACCACCGATGGAAATGGTTTCGGAAATGGAGGATCAAGGTTAATCCCATCAAAAATGCAGCCATGTACTTCTCTCGGCGCAACAAATCGCCGCATCTCCCAACTATAGAGTTATTTGATCGTCCAATCCCCTGAGAAAAGATAGCCAAATACTTAGGCGTCACATTCACCGATTTCAGATAATACAAAATCGTTTCATGCGTAAGGCCACCGGTGCACCATGGTTACACATAGATCTTGAGCTGCCGACCATAGCTCAGTACCTGAAGCAGGCTTCCCGCCGATATTTCGACTCTGCCGTCACACACTCTAGCCCCTTGATTGTAAGTGCCGCCACTTACAATCCCATCGCGAATCACAGATTCACCCGCGTCCGAAGGAGACCGAGGCACGCCCTCGACGACGCGACCACTAGGGCCCAAGCCCTGCATAAAACAACACACGTATATTACACCCTCATTTCGCCCCGTCGACGGCGAGGGCGTCGCAAACAAGGTTATTTGCGATACCGCCATGTTACTGGCCGGTTCTCTCCAGTACATACAGATAGAAGCGTCACTGGAGTTTCTTGCGCCACTTCTTCTCCAGCACCCACGCATTCCGGAGTGGTGGTACAGATAGCTAATAATAATAGCGATATTAATTTAGATAATTCATTATTCAGAAGCAACTGACCGAGCCGAGATTCGCCCTTCTCGGGCACCCTCGAGTCGAACGCTCTCGCGAAACAGGGTGACGGTCCAAACCGAGGCTCCCTCTAGGGAGCCCTTGTGCTGGTTATCCATATATACTGAATACCATAAGCGCTCGGTCACATTTTAACCTGGTGAAACTGTAAAAGCCCTCAGGCTAACAGCGACCAAACGCAAGAAAAAAAAAAAAAAGAAAAGGTCACTGCAGCATATGCCATCAACCGATCACCATCATGGGTTTTGGATGAGGTTACTTCATCCCTATCCCTACCCCTATGACAAATGGACTGGTAATAAACGTAACATTTCACATTTAAAAATCTTTGGTTCTAAGGCTAGGGTACATATTACAAAACAAAGTTGTCTAAAATAGGATTGTAAATCAAGAGAGCTGATTTTTGTGGGATACTGTAACAATACTAAGGGCTATAGACTATGTGACACAGTAAATAAAGAAATTGTGGTAAGTAGGGATGTGATGTTTATTGAAAAGTCAGTAAATTATATTGATGAAGTCACACTTAAACCCTCCGGCACACAGCTTGTTAACACCTCCCTAAATAGCAAAATGATGATATAATATCTGTAGATGATAACTCACAGAATGAGACAGATGATACACTTTCACTCAAACAGTGATACATCTTATGACAGTTGTATAAGGAATAGGAATACTGATGATGAAACTTATTATCCCAACACAAGTGATGATAGTGCTACTGATGATGGTTTTATTAGAAGCAATACTTTGAGATCTCATCAGAAATACAAGAATTTCATGTGTGTCCAACAGTTCAGTGCAGATCCAATGACTGTTGAAGAAGCCTTGTCAGGCACTGATGCTGAAAATTGGAAAACAGCAATGGATGCGGAGAACCAGTCTTTAATAGAAAACAATACTTGGGAAATTACTACTCTTCGAGATAATAAACATGCTATACCATGCAAATGGGTTTTCAAGAGGAAGACTAATGAAAATGGAGAAATAATTAAAGCACTTACAACACAGGCATTTTTTTCTTTTTTTTTGTGTTTGAGTATTGCTGTTGGTCCAGTGACGTAAGCACGGCTTGTGATTAAAGGTTGTTCACAAAAAGCTAGCATAGATTACACAGAAGTATTTTCACCGGCTGTAAGATATACTTCATTGAGATATTTGTTTGCATTGGCCCTGGACATTTATCGAATTGATACAGTATCAGCTTTTCTTAGCAAGTATGTCAACTGAGAAAATCTTTGTATGGATTAAAACAGGCAATCCGGCAGTGGAACAAAAAGCTCTACACTAGTTCTACACTTAAAGGTATGGGTCTATTACAAAACAAGTTAGATCCTTGTATCTATCATAAACAACAATGATATGTTTTTCTAGCTATATATGTAGATGATATAATTTTATTTAATAATAATATGGAGACAAGAAAATATGTTATAGAAGAGCTACAGAAACAATTTAAAATAAAGGACTTGGGAGATATAAACTACTGCCTAGGTATACATATAGAGAGAGAAAGGAAAAAAGGAGTTATATATTTAGATCAGAAAAATATGTACAAGAAGTGTTACATAAATATGGTATGTCTTAATGTAAAAGTGTAAAGACACCAATAGATGTTAATACAAAATTTATGGGAAATACAGAGGTATCAAGCATCTTACATACTATCCCTTATCAAGAGATTCTTGGGTTTTTAATTGTATATATCACAAATTACCAGGCCAGATATAAGTTTTGTTATAAACATGTTGAGTAAATACATTAATAAACCTGAAATGTCACACTGGTTAGCTCTAAAGCGAGTTATGCGCCATTTAAAAGGCACTGAAGAATATAGGTTGAGTTATATGCAAAATGCAGAAAAGACTATGACTCATGGCCTCTGTGATGCAGACTGGGTGAGCTCGGAGGATGACCGGCGTTCTTGTACTGGTTACACATTCTTGTTTCAGGGAGGAACAATTAGTTGGAACTCCAAACGCCAACCTAATATTGCTCTACGATGGAGGCAAGTACATGTCTTTGTCTTCATGTGTACGAGAGGCTATGAGGCTAAAGCAACTACAAGAAAGACTTTTGCCTCAACTGAAGAATAAAGCAATGGTTATTTATAGTGATAATCAAAGTTCTATAAAACTTTCAGGTTTTGATGGCTATCATTCTAGGACGAAACATATAGATGTTAGGCACCACTATTTACGTGACAAAGTAGTTGGAGGGGCCATTGACGTCAAATATGTGCAGACGGACATGATGGTAGCTGATGCACTCACCAAAGCAACGTCACATCAAAAACTTACTTATTGTGCTTCCAAGATGGGCTTAATTAATGTTTAAGTTAAAGTTTATGTTTAATATTTCAACATCTTCCATGTTGAAATATTAAACATAAACTTTATGAACGAACCAAAATATAGTTCTTGTTGTCTACACGTGTGCCGCTGGCGCGCTGATGTCGTTTCTGTGTCTCTGTATACTTCTTCTTCCGCAATAAACGTATTATAAAGCTATTCCGTGAGTTTAATTGTGACTTTCTACAATTTTGATAAACAACATAACTTGTTTTCACACAAAAACACCTCACTCTGAGAATGAAACTCGAAGCCAAACCATGAATGATGAAGGATCTGCGCTGAATCCCCGGGATATGTGTGCTCTCTTTTACATTGTTATGAGCGTACACTTTATCATTTATATTTTTGTAACGTTTTTCATTATTAAAAATATTTTCCACAGATAAAAATAGAGCGCTATTTATTTCCGCGCACCGCCTTAAGCCTCGAGAGTGACCCTTAAGTGACGAAACAAAATAAAACAACTAAACTTGGTTCCGCGTTACTATGAACTACGAAGAGCATTACAAATTTGTGCAGAAATTGAAATAATCGAGTTGCATTTGGAAAAACATAAAAATTGGCTAAATAAAATCGAGAGTTATACGACACATTAAAAAAGATATTCAACTATAATAATGTCGTCCGCAATACTAAGCATTTATACGAAACCGTCAGACCACCTTGGTTAGGTTGAAACTGTATTTATTCTATTCAGTTTGATTATTACCTTGTGGTAATATGTTTCACCTAAAACTTTCAAGATAGATTCGTTCTCCCGGTGATATTACCAGAGCTACGTTGTAGTTTGTTTCTAACTACAAAATGAATAGGTTCAAGCTCAACCGGGGTTAGACCACGCCCTCACAGAATACCATCGTTAAATAGTAGCATAATGGTGTTGTGTTCCGTCTGGTGATTGAGTCAAGAGTGATAAAGCATCTTTATTATGATTCCTTGTCAAGGATGAATGTAGAACTCGCGATCAACGCGTATTTTTTTCTTTTCTTTTCGAAAGTACCTACATAAAAATGGTGTTAAAAAGTGCTCTTGCTGTAATAAAAATATCACCAAAAAGTCACCAGGGCTCGAATGCAGTAGATGTAATAAATGCGCCCATGCAACTTCAGCCTGTACCAACCTTACAAAGAAACAAATTGCAACACTTCGCAATCCCGATGGTCTGGAGTTGAGCTGCGATGTTTGCCTGCGCAACACCACAAAAAGATTTTAATTTTTTCTACCGAAGGACACCGACGAAGAAGACAAGGAAACTGATGGACTTATGAAATTTGATTCCAAAAAATTGCTCGGTGACATCAGCCGAGAAATGAGAAACACAGTTAAAGATGAACTAGAAAGCATCACGTGTTCCTTAGAATTCACCAAAGGTCAATTAGCGAACCTAGAGAATATCGTAAAGCAACAAGATATTAAAATGTTAGTAAACAAAAACTTAGACCTCGTTAATAAGAACAAAATCATCGAGGAATCAGCAGTTACTTGCAGGGAATATCATATCCGACCTGACTGCCGAAAACACAACTAACCGTATCTACATCAGAGCAGCACTTAAGCAACATACCAAAAGTTTGCTACTTAACGCCAAACAACTTCTGGGAGAATCATACAAATATGTTTGGTGCAAAGAAGGTAAAATATACGCAAAAAAGAATGAAGACTCTAAACAGGTGAACATAATACGCTCCTTCTCTGACATTGAATCACTTTGTTAAACTATTACCATAGTAAGTAAATTAAATCTTATTAAATTGTCTGCAAGTTATGTCTAATAATATCATACAAATTAAAAATTGTAACTCAGTCAACTCCTTTATCACAAACATCCATAATCAAGAAATTAATATATTTTTGTTTGTAATATATTTATTCACGTTAACATATGTTCACTTATTAGAAACTTTTCTAAGTTACTTTGTCTAATAGATTCTTCAATCTTAATGCCGGATATAATTATTGTAACAGAAGCGGTGTAATTCAAGCCATATGTAACCTTTTCTAAATTCCAGACTATGAAATGTACACACAGTTACGATACAATAAAAAAGGGGGTAGTATAATTATGTACGTTAAAAACTACATAAAATTCACAACTCAGTCGATACAAACACTCGTTTGAAACGATTACAGGTACTTTAGTAACATCATACAATAGTTCGATAACTATGTGTGGTTTATCACCGAGTTAACTAAACATATAAACAAATATTACTCCACTGATATGATATTACTTGGTGATATAAACATTGACCTTTTTTTTGTGGTTCCAAACGAGACAATATATGCAATTATGATAGTGGAATTTTATTTAAAGAATTAAATAAGGTGGATTGGTCCCTCACAAATAATATGAGTTGCCCAATTCGTATACAAGAGTTCATCAAATCTAAATTATACAATGCGTGTTCTAAATCGCATAAAACTAAAGATAATAAGTACGATGTACATTCTAGACACCCATGGATTAAAAAACATATTTCATATCTGTTTCTATCAAGGGATAAATTATTTAGTCTATGGAAATCAGACCCAACTAACAAATGCTTAAGGTTGCAATACAAGATGTCATTGGCCGTAAGAGTCAATTAGTGAACTGTGTGCTCGTTTGTTGCTCTGAAGTAAGTTGCTAAGAAGTAAGCTCTGAAAAGTATTCATAATGCTATCAATTAATCAATTAGCTGCGATGCGAAATATATCTAAGGTTACTTCTTAACCATAAGTAATTTTACATACATTACTGAGCACAAAGACAGAATGATTCATTAGCATGCAATTGGGATCCCGACTTCCTACAAACGCCATACGAAACACTGGAGTGGTGCGCTTTACAAATTGGTTATTTCATGCTGATATTCTGTTCGGGTGTGCTCTTTCCCCGGTCGAGACGACCCGTGCATTTCGTAATTACCATAATGTCTTAGTGACTTTTCTGGCATTTATAATAATAATGTTTCTAGTGTACGAATCTAAGAAATTTTACATAGGTACTAATTCATCACAATTTCCCAAAAAAAGATTTATTGTGTATTTTAGTGGTGTTTGATGAATCTGGACCAACATAAAACGGAACTTCATTGAACCAGTCCCTCCAATCAGGTCCTAAGATGCACGATGTTTCGATAAATTATACAGGATAGCCGGTACAATCATCCTAGCAGTTTTTTTCTTCCTCCAAAACTTCTCTGTCTTAAGCACACATCATTCCCCTGGTATATACCATATTACGAGTATAATTATGTTATTAAAGGCTGGCAACGCATTTGCGACTCCTCTGGTGTTGTGGATGTTCATGGGCGGCGGTGATCACTTAGCATCGGTATAGCTGCTTGCTCATTTGCCACGCACTCTATAAATAACAAAAACAAAAGCTGTTCGTGTATCAACTAAAGATTTTAAATATTTACGTAAAATCAATTTATGGAAAAAAAAAGTAGTTTCGATTAGAATTTTAGTTTCGATGGAGTTGGCAAAAACAAACTCAAGCCGTTCCTACAAACGGGGCAATTTGAAACTTTGCGTAAACAAACTTTGACTGCTAATCATACGCTTAAACTTGTTTGATTCGGCTTCCAATCCACTTTATATTTTTGCATCTATAATATTCAAACTAAATAAATTCTATTATTATTCTTTTATTTTAGAAAATTACTCTGATATCTTTCTTGTATTTATACAGTTTTAGTTATAATATTTACAAAAAGAAAAAGCTCGTAACGTAGGTTTATTACAATACACGGGAAGATATCAAACGCTTAGGCTAATTTGATACCGTATTTAAATAACTAACAACACACGTCCTGTGTAAGAATCACATGACGTCTTACAATAAAATCACATCAATGATAAATGGTATATACCAAATTTATTACATAAAAATGTATAAAGAATTTTTAATACAGTACAACTTAATACAGTGTAATTAATGAATCAACTCGGTCTTACGTCTCGGTCGGTACGTCTAAAGAATGGAATTTTGGAAATTACTCCAATTAAACTTACAACGAATATAATTTTTTGGCGTTGTAGTCTTTCTTTCTAAATAACCCATTTTGTTGAACGAAAATGATTTAAATAAAATTAATTTGGAAATTGTCGGCACTGAAGATCTAACACATATAATTAGTGTAGCATCCATTTCTTATGATTGAACCTGCTATCGGTAGCCATATATCCTTACTTTATAGTCCAGTGCAATATTTTATATACTTAACTCATACCAATACCTAAGCTTGTTCGCATCTTCTGGTCGGTCACTAACAAGTGATAGAGCTACACTGCAGTTTGTTTATAGCTGCAGAATGAATGGGTCAGCTCGACCGGGGTACGGCCACGCCCTCACAGAATAACAGCGTAAAATAGCAGCTTAATGCTGCTGTGTTTCGTCTGGTTAGTGCATCGGGTTAGTGATCCGGAGACCTTTATTGCTGGAGACGAGGCATTCCATCTCAGTCCTCAAGGGAGACAACACATCTGCATTATGATTCCTTGTCAAGAATGAATGTAGATTTCATGGGCCACAGGAATCATTTACCATCAGGTGAACTGTATGCTCGTTTGTTACTCTAAATGTAATAAAAAAAATCTTCCTCTATTATTCGTCGCACAGCACTGAGATTGCTCCGCTCGCGCTTAAACTCATTACACCAATTGTAAACAGTGGCGCGAGATGGCGTTTCATAATTATATCCCAATGGAAGTCTATCATAGCTTTGTTGTTGATTAAGACCACAACGAAAGCCGTAATATCGAAGCTACCGCTTTGCGCCACCTCGAGATAGAGGTAAAGGAGCGCATCGCCGAGGTAAAAGATGGGATGGTCTGCTGGAAGATATCACGCCGTCACACACTGCCTTCTGGCAGTTGACACGTGCACTGAAGGCAGATACCGTCTCAGAAATGCCACCCTTAGATCTGCCTGATGGGGTTCGCGCGTTCGAAGATTTGGAGAAGGCTGATTGCATAGCTGACAGTTTGCAGCTCCAATGCACTCCCCGTTCGCCACTAATCAAAGTAGCTCACATGAATAAGGTTTAACAAGGAGGTTGCCCATAGATCCTCGCTATCACCGACGGGTGATCCGCTCCCTGCGGTTACATATGATAAAGTGATAGACCAGATTAAAATCTGAAATCCCGTAAGGCGCCAGGCGCTGATAGGATATCTAATAAGGTGATTAAATCCCTCCCCAATCACCTGATCTGCCTCCTTGTGATCATTTTTAATGTCTTCCTGTCCAGCTGCTCCTTCCCGGACATCTGGAAGGAGGCTAAGCTCATATGGATTCGCAAACCAGGTAAACCTAGTAACCTACCATCTAGCTACAGACCTATAAGTCTCCTCAGTTCGCTAGGGAAGATCTATGAAAGGCCCATCCTAGCCAGTTTACGCAAATATGTAGAGGAGAAGCATCTTCAAGGTTCAGAGCTCAGCTCCCTCTCAAGTTCTTCGGATGGTGGACTACATCTCTAAACACAAAGACAGAAAGAAACCCAAGAAGACTGGGGCGCTGATATTTGATGTATCGAAGGCATTTGACCAGGTCTGGCATGAGGTCTTTGTTTATAAGCTCTGCACAATCGGAGTGCCGCATCGTGACCATCCTACGAGAATACTTGTTGAACCGCAGCTTTCGTTATAGCATGGAGGGCACCCTCTCATCCCCTAGAGCTATTAGAGCTGGAGTCCCCCAGGGCTCGGTTCTTTCCCCCACCTTTTCGCACTTTATGTAAGTGACATCCCCCGAACGAAGGAGTCAAACTGGCACAGTATCGACGACGACACCGCGTACGACACCGCTCTCTATTCCGCTCATGGTAAAATCAGAACGCTCTGTTCACGTCTTCAAACCTTAGCCAACGCACTAGGCAATTAGTTCAGGAAATGGAGAATCGAAGTGAACCCGGAAAGGAGCAAAGCGATAATTTGCTTGTGTACACAGGAAATTGATTAAAGTCAATTATCCTAATTTTACACTGTTCAAGACAGTCATTCCGTGGTCTAGCCACATAAAATATTTAGGAGTTACTCCGTACCGATGTTTCAATTCGACCGTAAATCACCCTAATCCGTTAGTGGTGGCTGCAGGTGACTACACCCCCGTGAGGGACACCCCTTGTGACAAAAATCGTAAACAAAAACGTCCTAAATACGTAATCATAACGCCTAATGATATTCTGACGGCAAACATTAACTTTGACACAGTCCCGCCTGCGCCGAGCGGCAAGGGCTTAACTGCGGACAAACCAACGTCACCCACGCGCACACACACCAACATTAGACAATCCATACACGTAAATTCAGACACGCCACACCGCACTCGCTCGTGAGTACGACGTCGTCTTCCTCGCACAGGTCGGCAGATCAAGATCTGCGGCGGGCAATTCAATTTATTCGTTGGAAGTGTGGCCACCGGTGGGATGCCGGGGTGAATAACCTTCTTCCCTCCCCGCCGGGTATAGGCAGGGAGGATGTGTGCCCTACTACGTCCAAGTGCCAGTCTTATTAGTGCACTTGGGTGTGTGCTTAGAGCTAACTAAAACTACGCGTGGGACTTTTATAAGTCCAGTGGGTTGGTCAACCTTCACTACCCAAGGCCAAGTTTGCGTCGAATCCTGCCAGTTTTACGTTTTCCAGAAGGGGAACCGCGGGCGTACGTGGCTAGCCCTAGACTAGTTTAGTTAACACCGCAAGGTATCCACTAGTGTAACCACCCAGTTGGCTTTACAATAATCTTACTCGGAAACTAAATTCCAATCACAATAGCACCAGCAATAAAATTGCTCGGTGTATTGTTCTCGGAACAATGGGTGCGCAGGTGGCTCGCTCGGGAAGGTCGCGGCGGGGTGCCGGGCGACCGTTCTCGGCGACTGCTGAGCGTCAAATGGAACATGCCACATAGGTATAATTGACCATGGGAAAAACATGGATATTCCAGATTCAAACCACAAACTTTCAAGGATTGGCCTTGTAATTTGCGAATGCAAGACGGATCGGAAATGGAAGTCTTTTAAACTCAAACGACATATCGCTTGGGATCATCGGAATCCTCGGAATGAGAACTTCCTCACCTTCGAATATTCCTTTGAGTATCGTCGCGTAAATCACATTTGTCATCAATTTACTTACCACCAAACGCGTACCGTTGCACAGTTTTGCATGATTACTACGAAGCCAACCTTTAGGCGTAAATTGTGCGGTGGTAAGCCAGGCACATCCAAGGAGTTTAAAAATTCAATTGGATAGTTGATGGCTTTATCTTCATTTGTTACGCAGTCAATGGATTTGAATGAATGCATTGTTCCAATGATCTCGTTCTGAATTATGTAGTTTAGGTCATCTACATCTTTATTCTTAGCCACTAAAATTGGTCGCTCACTAAACCATTCATTATTTTTAGTAGTTATTAGTTTAGTAGTTTTAGTAATGATGTTTGGGAATACTTTGTTGATAAGTTGGTCTTTCGATGAGACAAAGTTACAGAATGATGAGGAAATTAAATCAATCCGCTCGATTCGTCGACAGGTACTCGACTATTACCGACAGTCAGCAATTGCTCAGAGAAATCTTCAGCAGATGTATCATTAGGCAATGCAACTCTCATGTTTGTTGTCAGCTGAAGTTTCTGCACATAGCGCCATAGATTCGATGATTTGAGATAAGCGTTTATATCGTCGGCAGCCGTTGATCTGGGAATTGCTGGCAGTGTTTGGTGGATCAATCACCAGACAGTAAAATCATTGCTCCTCCAAAACTTCTCGAGTCATTGCGTAGATCTTTCAATGTTCGGTTAAGTGCTTCTAATGCACGTTTATGCGCCATTGTGCAGGTGATGATTTTCGATGCTGATAAAACTTTGGCCATTGCTGAGTTTTAATGCTGAATGAGCCGTACGGCATCCTTCTAACAGTGTGGCTGCTATTACAAAAGAAACAACTGCAATGGCAATGTTGGATCTCGCATGAACAGTGGCTAAAACTACTGACATGAGTAATGTCTTTCCAGTTCCACCAGGGGCATCCAGGAAATATAAACCACCATTTCCATCATTATGTGCCTTCATTAATAAATCATAAACTTCCTATTGTTGGGGATTCTACAGGGGTACATTAGTTTGAACTACTAAATGTAATTCCTGGTGATCATATTCACGTTCCCGTTTCAATTCTCGATTAAATGCGTCATTCACTTCACGATTTGGCGCATGCAGCACGTCAGGTTAGGAATGCCTGCCTAAATCCCAATTCTGGAGTTCCCTTTTTTTTACAGTGTTGAAGCTTCGTCACAGTTGGTGTGTAGGCCATGGGTAATCACTAAACGTGCCAAGTGGCGGGCATTGCCACTGTCACTCAATATCATTATTGGTCATTATGAGGTTTAGGTTTTGGTTGAAGGCTGCAAGGTTCCAACAGAGCGCAAAGTTTCTGAAAACAAAAAGAACATATGTTAGATTTATTGTATAGAATTAGAATAAAATATTATTTGTAATTATTTAGAAGTAATGCACTGTATCAGTGTTAGGCTCGCAATAGACAATACGCAGTCTCTAAAATAATTATGTTGCATTAACTGCATTCAATCCCTTGCTATATTATCCGTTCTTCTAAAATTCTCATAATTTAGTGTTTGCATAAACAATGAAACTGACTCTTTTACTAAATTGATTTGTGTCTGTGATTGTCTTCAATATGACTTCCGATTTAGAATAATTTCATTTATTTTGAAGTTATTACGATTTATATTATTATCTAATTTATTTGGTTTTGATAATTTAATTCTGTTTTTGTTTTTAGTTTGATTCTGATATGGTTTAGTTTTCCCCATTAACTAATTTCTTTGTAACACAATAACATTTAATATGTAACAATTGATGTGTTCATCTTTTATTGGTGCATGCATCAGATTTGACTTTATGGACCTGTGCATTTAGATTGTTTTCATGTATGCCCTGTAGATGACCCAAATTAAATAAATAAAATAAAAATTGCAGTCAATTTAGAAGTAGCTTAATAACATAATTTTATAATATATCATAGATTTATATCATCCATAATCGTATTACAACACTGAAGTATAAACAAAATAAGAACATAGGTAACATCAATATTGGTAGATATAGAACTGTCAACAAGTGTTAATTTTGTTCCTGGAGTTTATTCCATTTAAAAATAGGTATTACAACAATTTGCACTATATGTTATTGTGAATAATTTTATATCAGTGTGTGCTTAAATCAAATAAGAGTGGAATGTCTACTTAGGAAGTTAATTGAGTTACCCACACCTCCCTTTAGTATAACCATCTTCATAAACATCTCACTGATTTTACTGCATTTGGTCTTTTTAATTAATCACTTTATATACAATGGCCAATATATCCGATGTTGAGAGCATGCAGAAGAAACTGGAAGGCAGCTTACACCGTAAGATGGCTGAATTTGAGAATAGACTCAAAACTGCATCTAATCCTTTGAATTCTACCCTGTGGTGTCCTATCCTGTGCGGGTTGAGTTCTTTGCATTCAAGAAGCTAGTAGTATCAATGCTCAACAAATCAGCAAATTCGTGACTGCAGCAAGGCAATTGATACTATTAATATGAAACAACGGCTGAAGATTCTTCTCTTTAAAGGCATTCCTGAAATACCAGAAACTGATTTAAAATTGAAGATATTAGAGTTAATTCAAGTGAAACTGGGTCTTTCTCATGTCAGTGAATCCTCTATTAAGCAGTGTCATCGGATTGGGACCCAACAGAATAATCAGAATTGGCCAGTACTTGTTCACTTCCATGAATATTGCATAAGGTCAGTAATCTGGCAGAACAAAAGTAAATTGAAGGGATGTCCAATATCAGTTTGTGAATTCTTAACTGTCAGTAGACAATCTATTTATAAGTGTGCCTGCAAGCATTTTGGGATAAAGATTGTTTGGACTTTTGATGGTATGGTCCACATAAAACTTCCCACTAGCGTTCGAATAAAGATTTGTCCAGAGGAGGACCTTGAGAATCTCATATTTAAGTATCCTATCGAAAGCTCCTCTATTGATTCCAGCACCCCTACTGCTACTGTTCTGAAAGTAAACCGATGAGGCCTGTGCAAGCGCAGCAAAGTTCTTCTGGAACGAATCGACTTATTGAGGCTTCTCGGCACAAGCAAGCTAATACTGTGATCAAGAATGATGAACATAAGAGACCAAGGCGCTTGCCTACCAAGAAATAGTCTGTACTGTCATCCATTTACAAATTATTATTGGTTCATATCTTAGATTCATTTCATTATTGTTTATTTTTCTAATGTTCATAAGGAATCTGCTTGTATTTTGCTTACTTCTTCCTTCTGTTTGTTATTTGATCTACTTCCTTCACATAAAATTATTCGTGGGCTTAAGACTTTATATTTCGTTTTATACTGATGTAGTTACGCTTGTTTTATTTTTAATAAATTTGTAATTCTTGTATAGTGCTTCATTTCAATTATTGAAGTTTGTTTATATAG
This sequence comes from Teinopalpus imperialis, assembly GCA_029286865.1. Taxonomy (NCBI): domain Eukaryota; kingdom Metazoa; phylum Arthropoda; class Insecta; order Lepidoptera; family Papilionidae; genus Teinopalpus; species Teinopalpus imperialis. Next base: position 1,804,407 of record JAGSMU010000037.1, on the reverse strand, counting down.
CGTTTGATGCTGACAGTTTGACATGATGATATTAATTTATCCCTATTGGGAAAGGCAAAGGACTTTTGACAGTTAGAGTTCACATTGATATTCTAACTTTTCTATCCTTAGTCTTCATGTCATACAGCCAAGCATATTGTTATATGTGCTTGGCTGTATGACATTGCATATTTTAGCGGGATAGCAAAGTTGTATTTTTTTAGTCTCTTTTTATTTATATCATATATTAGTTGTCGCTGTTTTTCATCTATTTGATTGTATTTTATTATATTTTTGTTTTTTATCTTTGCTTATTTTTATTCGTTATTACTATTGTTATTTTATGCTTTTGATTTCTGGTTTTTTTTCTTGTAAACAGGTAACTAAAAGGATGGTGATAATTTCATTTATATTTTTTCAACTTTTCTTCCAACCAAATCAGAACGGCGGCGTAGTTACATATATTAAATCGCGGACGATACCGCAATATTATTCTCGGGTAATTCTTGGGAGGCTGTTCACAATTGTGCTGAAACTGGACTAGCTGAGGCATCAGCCTAACTTGACTCCAATCTTTTTACTCTTAACTAGAATAAAACAAACTATATCTATTTCTCTATTTATAATAGTGGTCAGCCAACTGAATTCTCCAATATTATCCAATCCATAAGTGTGGAAATGTGAAATCGGAGACATGTAACTGCACTTCTACTGAACAGCTGTCATCAACCAAAAATTTGGGCTTCCACATTGACCAACGTCTATCATGGTACACTCACATTGACTATGCAGCTAACGGAATTAGAAAACTTACTTATATTTTCAAAAACCTTCGAAATGTCGCTCCGACCGACTTTGTTGTAAAAATATATTGCATTAGCTCGGCCTATTATAATGTATTGTATTTCTGCTTTACGATTTGCTAACACGATTTATCGAAGTAGTAAGGTCTCAACGTTTTTTATTAAAAGTTAATCATTTTAAACCATTAACTGTAAGACAACATATTGGTAACAAAAGACAAGTATATGTTACGGATAATTTTAAGAACCCATAAAAACCTTCAATATGATTCAAAGGTCTTAAATAGATGACGCCGAGACAATGTTGCTCCATTTTACTCCATCAAAACTAATTTTGCATGTCAACAGTTCAGGAAGCAATCAGTTCACTTATATAATAAAATAATTAATATTTACCCTATGAACCACTACACTTCCAAAAGAACGCTTACAGAATGGTTAAAAATACCCGAGCATGATAACACCGAAGCACTGTTAAAGGTCATCTATGTTTAATACAAATAACCTGTTACCACATTCGAACAGTATACACAAACAGACCTACAATAAAACTCTAATCCTAGTTAATGTTTGTAAACAATAACATCAATTTTTATAGCGAGTACCGAAGAAACGAACTCTGAAATTGTATTGCCAGCCCACTACTACACTTACAACCTCTGCGCTACCAGTGGTACAGCGAAAAAGAACGATTATCCGTGTACCCACACAATTTTTTTGCATTTAACTTACCTACCTTCTATTGTTAGCTTACATTTATCATACATCCTAGACCTAACTAACATAGCAGATTAACAAAATTTACACCTAATTTTTTAACTAAATACATTATAAATATGTACATTCTATTTTCTTTCTTGAGTTATTTAAAAGATTTTTGAAAATACTTAACATAATTTAGCATCGATCGAACAGTATCGATAGTACCTATCCCGTTATCGATATGCACCTCTACAATTCTTACGCGCATCACTACACCTCTCCATTAGACCTGTAAATGCGAGCAAGACAGACAGATAAATATGATTTACGATCCGAAGCCTTAGTTCATAATGCGTCGACTATAGTATGGAATATGTAATAATCATTTAAAAAAAAAAATTTTTTAATGATTATTACCTAGTTCGTAATATATTATAAATTTTACTTTATTTACATATTAATTTACAGTAGTTGCATAAATTTGAATGAATTTAGAATTCGCAAAAACTTGTTTCTAACCACTCAAGTGAGCTTTACGAACTTCCGAATGTACTACAAGGTGCGCGCGCATCACGGGCGTCTGACGCGTCCTGTTTTAACCTTTCCTGGACAAGCTAAGTGTCGGACGAGTCTTTCAGCGGGCTGTACATCCATTGTTATAACGATTGCTATCTAATGTCGAAATGTAATAAGTGTAATAATTTAATTAGGAAGTCCGATAAATCGTCCGCAATTCGATGCAAAAAATGTACTTTGTACTGGCATGTTTCGTGCGTTGGACTGTGCGATACACCACGGCACAAAATTAAATGGCGTTGTGACGCATGTAAAATCGATCAGTGCAAGAAAAACTTAAAAGCTGCGCGGCGTATGCAGAAAGATCCCTCTCGACCTCGAAAGAGTTTTGATAGTGATAAAGTCATAAGAAACATTAAAAATCTTTACGGAAAGCTCCAGTGTGTCAAAGACAACATATCTGGTATGTCTTCGAGCTCAGTGTTCGAACTGGAGGAAAGAATTAAAATGAATGAAATGAAATTGAAGAATCTAGAAAATCGAGTAGGTGGAATTGTAGAAAGGATGACATCAGTGGAAGAACACAATATGGAAGTGGAGCAAAACAAAAGAGTAAATTACGTTGAACTTCATGGTTTCACCATGTACCCTGACGAACAACTTGCAAATGCGGTTCTTGAAATTGCTCGTTTGCTTGAGGTGCCCTTAAAAAGATCAAATATATCGTGGGTTGAACGCATGGAATCCCCGAACCCCGAGTTATCTAGTAACCAACGGCCGATTCTCATAAAATTTCGTAATTTAAATGTGAAAAATCGATTTCTGCTCGCTATAAAAAAGAAAAAGGGTATAAAAATGTCAACTCTCGGTTACCATCACGATAGCAGTATAGTGTATGCCAGAGAAAATTTAACGACGTTCTTTCAAGATATTTTTCGAGAAGCCAGAAGACGATCCGACTTTGAATTCGCCTGGACGTACAATTGCCGTATCTACGTCCGTAGGAATAGGGATTCCCCACCTATTCATATTAAGTCAAAAGCCCATCTGAATTCCCTATAAATGACCATTTCAGATATAATTTAGGTCACGTATTTTTTGTTTTTTTGCATACTGTATCAACTGCTTTTATATAGGTGGAACCCACCATTTTTTCAATCAACTTTTATTATTATATATAATTTGCGTGTCATTCCATCTCAGTTCTCAAGGGTGACAACGCATCATGATTCTTTGTCAAGGGTCACCATCATCACTATCAGATGAATTGTGTGCTCGTTATTTACTCTACAATAGAATTATATAAAAAATATTTTAATCAAAATATTGACTTGCATTTAATCTCGTTCCGTGTAAACATTTTAAATAAATATGACTACATTGTGAAAAATATGGATGTTTTATTCCTTAAAGAAACTTAGATTACACCAAATACAGATGTTCGGTTGTTAAGTATCTAGATGTGATTTTTGTTAGCAGTCAAATGAAACGCTTTAATTAATTTTTGTCACTAAGACAAAAATTCAACTATTTTTTTTTTAAAAGTGTTCCGCAGATACCGCGCAAAAATAATAGTGATACTTATATTTATGCTGAAAAACGATGACCACATCCACAAAATCTACTGGATGTGACGGAATCCGAAAGCTTATTAATTTAACTTTGCTTTATTTATTAAATGCCTTCCTCAATGAACAATGGAAATATTTACTCTCGTTAATTACCGAGTCCTAAAAGAATCAAGATAGAAAGTGACTTAAGACCAACTAGCATTTTACATGCACTCTCTGCATGCAAGGTAGTTAAAAAGTGTGCCCTATTATGTAAATTATGCCATACTTAGAGGCGATGCAATTTCGCAAACAAATTAGTACAATTTTCACATATTGTAGACGACATTCTGGCCGCATCTGATGAAGGTATGGGAACTATTCTCCTGCTGTTAGATTTTTCACAAGTGAAAATGAACAACTGATTTATTTTTTTGTATCTTTAATAATATTCTTCTACAGGGAACATGAAATATGTGTTCTGTAATACTTTTAATATCTCAACCAATACATTTCAGATCTTATTCTACTATAATCTGTTAAAGCCTCTGTCGGACCAATCGCAGATACAACTGGGCATTTATTATACATATACTTGCCACCAATTTTTCTAATACTAGCTGTACTAACTTTAGTCAATTCTGCAAACTTCTTCACCAATGATGTACGTTTACAAGTATATAACATCTGAAGACCAATATCGCGGCAAGAATTAATAGAACCCTCTGCTTCCTTCGTTAACATCAACTTTGCGTAATTAACTCCTCGTTTCACTTCAGAATCTGTTATGCTAGTGCAAAAATACATCCACTGGTGCTGAATGTTGTGTAAAAGATGATCTATTTTTTTTCTTTCCGCTACATAATACACGCCCCAAAGTCCAATGTCTTGATACGTAATATAGAAGGGTTCGTAAAACTCGCATTGGTGACCCACGGCAGCAGCTCGAGTCAAATAAGCACCGTGAGTGTCACCTCCACCTTGACTTTTATCCCAAACTCCCAAAATGCAATTAGCCACGAAGAGAGGCCAAAAATCATCATCCCCATAACCAGGTACTTCCAATGCTATAGCAACATGAGCTAAAGGCATGGAATCATCCCTGTATACCATTGAGGAACCTGTATAACGACAAAAATCATTGTTTGAATTAACTGTATCGGAACGAATATGAGTAAACCTCGTTTGAGCTTGGCTAAATACTTCCCGGGAATTGACTGCTCCTGATACGGCCAGTACTAAATTGTGAGGTGTGTATTGTTTTTCCATAAAAGATTTTCCTTCACTATCATCAAAACATTCAATATTCTTTATAGGTCCAATAACGCGTTGTGCCAAAGGCGTACCTTGGAATGCGGCTTCATGCAAATAGTCAAAAACAACATGTTTAGGAGAATTCTCACAATCCTTTAAATCAAAAATAATGTTCTCTTTCCCTTTTTGAATTGCACAATCTGAAAAATCTATATGTGTAATGATGAGTGACATTATATCAATTAATTCTAAAATATTTTCAACAGGACAAATTCCTGTAAATGATTGGTATTCTCTGGTGGTGGAAGCAGTGAGATTAGCTCCTATACACTTAAAACAGTCGTCAACACGACGCATATTCATGCTTTCAAATCCATTTAAGGCCATGTGCTCTATAAAATGACTTATTCCATTATTGTTTGTAGTTTCAAATCTTGATCCTGTTTGTATAAAAAGTGAAACACAAGCTAATGGAGAATTTGTTTCTTCCACGGCTAATCTTACGCCATTATTAAGAACTAAAGTCTGCATTTTGTTATATAAAAGACCTGTTTTAAAACCGTTCGCTGTCATGCGAATTATTGAATTAAACATTTGGCAATAAAGATATTATTTCTCTAAAAACAAAGTTCAAGTTTCCACTTTATAAATATATTATAAAATATTGACAGACATCATTTTGGACACCAATATTTTTATTTTTTCTTTATCCAATATGTTTAATAAAGTTTACATATAAATGATATTTGTTTTTTACGCTAATATAAGGCAGTTTTTTTTTGGATACGATTTGTAATAATAGATCAAAATCGTAGTGAAGAAAAAAAAGAGATTGGAACGGAAGGGGGATGGGAATACTATCGTGAAATAGCATTATATCGCAGATGTGTTTCCTGTGGTATGTGTAGGCATCCGAAGAGCCAGCCTTATTACTAACTGACTGACGAAGCATTACATCATAATCTTATGGTTGGGATGACAGCACATCTGCATTATGAATATACTGTATAAACGGTATAACTACACGTATTATGTTATACCGATGAATGGTCCACAGGATTCACTTATCATCAGGTAACGTGTGGGCTTATTTTATACCATTTATATAATATTCCGAATTATCCCTACCCTACATTACGTTTGAATAAATATATTATCTGAGGTGTATAGCAATATTCATTAAAAATGTAGGCTTTGCAAACTATTCATTTAAAAAAAAAAGTTAAACGAATTGTCAAAATTGATTACCACTTTTATGCGAAAACGTAATAATGTTGAAAATGTGTAATTTAGTGAGACGTAATAGTGGATACTGGAAACCAGTTTCAACAAATAGTTTACGATTGAAATATTCTTATCCTTATATGAATATAGTAAGAAATTTGCCTCAACTTGAAATATCCAAGATTCCAAATGGACTGACTGTGGCAACGCAAGAAAGGGAAAGCTGCAACATGTGTATTGGATTATACGTGAATGCAGGATCACGCTATGAATCTAAAGAAGTAAACGGCATCACACATTTTTTTGAGCATATTGCATTTAAAAGCACGAAGGCCAGAACTAAAGCCGTCCTAGAAAAGGTAATATTAACTACTGGAGTGAAATTTCAATGCTTTACTACACGCCAAATGGCTGGATACTTTGTAGAATGTTTATCGTCAGATGCTCCTCTGGTATTTGATATTTTATTGGATTGTGTATTCAATAACACATTAACTTATGCCGATGTAGAAGCACAAAAACAAATAGTATTTTTGGAGATGTTAGATCATGATAAAAACTACATTAATATTTTGGACGATTATTTGCATTTGTCTGCCTTCCAAGGTACACCTTTAGAACAAACTGTGCTTGGACAAACAAAAAACATATCTACTTTTAATTCGCAAATACTTTGCAGCCTTATATATAAACGGTTCACCCCAAAGAACATGGTATTGACAGCTATTGGTGGGATAAAACATAACCAAGTACTGGAAATAGCCAATAAGTATCTAAGTAAACTGGTAGATATAGAGCATGAGGAGGCTGAAGAATATAGATATACTGGTTGCGATATGCGATATAGAGATGATTCACTTGCTATGGCCAATGTGGCAATTGCATTTGAAGGACCTTCATTCTGCCATAAAGACTACAATGTTATGAAATTGGCTACAGAAGTCGTCGGCGGTTGGGATAAATCCCAACTTGGAGGGTTAGGTCACGGCACAGGAGTGGCGCGTGCTGCATCATATAATGGCAAATGTGACTCCTACAAGGCATTTTACATAGCCTACAAAGACACTGCTCTTTGGGGCGCATGTTTTGTTGCCTCGAGACTAAATCTTGACGACATGGTATTTGCATTACAAGACGAATACATGAACTTGTGTAATATGATAACGGACGAGCAAATAGAGAGGGCAAAAGTTCAGTTAAAAACCAAATTGCTTTCAAAGTCCGAAAGTACAGTAAAGACTAGTCATAGAGTGGGTCGCACTCTTTTGTATCGCGGTTGTTACCTCTCGGTATTTGATGCGATACAGATTATTGATAACATTTGTACTAACGAAGTGAAAACTGTTTGCCACAAGTATCTTTATGATAAATGTCCAGTTGTCGCTGCTATTGGACCTACTGAAAGCTTAACCGATTACAGCAGAATTAGAAGCGACACATATTGGTTGAGAGTTTAGATTTGAAACTAAATTGTAATTTTGAAAGCGCAAGGAAATAATTGATATAGTTATTTATCTATTGATTTAATAGATTTCGGTGGTCTAGTTTTGTTTCATGTTAACTCGTATTACTGTAGGAATAATTTTGATGATTTATATGGAGACTTTATCTACTAATGAAATCTAAAAAAGTGTTGGTACTTTATTTATGCCATCTACCGCCATTGTCGTAAAAAATGACATTAAAATTTTTTAGTCGATGTTCAATTATCTTCTTGAATCTACGATATCAAGATATTGTTTAGAGACGCGAAGTTGGGTGAACAGTTGTTCGTTACAAATTACGACTAAGAACTGCCAACTATCCCGATTTTGAATATATACCATTGTTATTATGCTCTTGTAGGAGCGAGTCTTATTTTAAGTAATCTCTTTAGCCTTTCACATTATAATTTATAACTTCTCACACACAATTTAAATTCATCTCCTAGTTATTGAATGAACATCCGTAACAACAGTTGAACAAATTTCATGGTCGATAATAAAGGGGCCTACCTAATAGGTTCGTGAATAAAAAAATAGGTAGAACTGAAAACAACAAATGTAATAAAATAAATCCAAATAAAAAAGTATAATTTATTATTTTGTATGAAATTTATATAAAAATAAAAAAATAATGAGTATAAATGAATTCATAGAGATAAAGAACACAATTGATACATCAATATATATATATATATATTTATATATATATATATATATATATATATAAGAACTTGGAATGCATTTGACGCCGTTGAATATTAAAGATAGGGTTAAATATATAAAAAAAAACAATCACAAACAAAAATGAAATAAGTTAATAAGATAATTATTCCATACAATTTTATTTTAAGAACATTTAATTTACCACTGCCATAAATACTGAATGAATTAGTAATATCACTATCTAATTGCAATGATCTCCTACTACAAACGGGCTTCAATTTTATTTTAATTTAACAGATGCTAAAAACTGTACTGGTAATTGTGTAATAAAAAAAATTACATCGTTAAATGTAATTTATTTTTTAAGAAAAAGAATGGAAAGGACCACTTCATAGCAGGAGATTATTATTGACAAAGTGTTATGAATAAGAATACTTCCACACATAATATTATATAATGATATAATAATCAATGATTTTTGCGAGAAACGCAAAATACATCAGTAGAATATAAATATTGTGCCACGATTTAAAAATCAATATCTGTAAAAAAATATATCGCGTCAGTTAAAAAATTGTAATTGAAAATTAATAAATAAGAGTGATTACGTCATAACGAGTGGCACAAAAATGTTTTGGAAAGAGACACCTTACGATCTACCAAAATTCTTATACTGTAGTTACTTTATAAGACAATCACAAAATAGAGAGCTCAATATAGAGAGTCAAAGAGATTGTCCACACACACATTAAAATCAACGGAACGACCGTTTACAAAGATTACACATATATAGAGTACATAGTATAAAATGTTACATTAAATGTTTATGATATTTCGTGTTCGAAATGCGGTCGCGTAAAATGGTACAGGCTTAACGCTGTTAAATTGCATTCACAACGTTCTATTCCGATATTAACAACCATATCCCCACATTGTTGTTCTAAAAATCTACCGTTGGCACTTTCAGACTGCGATTTGCCCTTTTCAATTTGAAATAAAAGTATTTTTATATAAAGTTACATTAATATGCATACATTAATAATATTCTAAGCTTGACCCAAGGTAATGGGAAAATGTTGATGGTATTATTCTCATTTTCAAATATAACGGTTAAATTTACAACCACAACTCGATAGAGTTTGTAAAAACAAAGTGTTACATATGGCATAGATTAGATGTGAAAAGTTAAAAATTAAGACAAAAGGGCAGACCCGGCTCAGGTTAATGTTGGTAATAATGAGGAACAAGAAATGTGATATCAATCTTAAATCGACGTCTTTTATATTTGCGTAAATCCACACTGATAATTTTCAAATTTCCTTGAAATCATAATTTTGCTTAGAAAGAATTCATCATTTCTATACCAACTTTTACATTATCAAATTCCTTCAATAGCAGCCTTATTTCATTATACGAGATTCCATCTCAAACGGACGAAAATATCACTGCATTACACATGCTATTAATTCTAAAACATTGACAAATACTGGCCAATTTTATGACAATATATTGTCAATTGTCGGACAAGTAATAAACATATTGAGAAATAAATCCATTGGCATGTTATTTAATAGCAAATATCTAAGTACAGGAAAGAAAAGTTTTTTAATTACTTGTCAAGTTCAGAAAAGTCAAGCTTATTACTTGTCCTTTGGTTTAAATATATTCGAACAAATGCCTACTAATATCGCATGTATTAATACAATAAGGATTTACGCTGTTTCCCGGTAAGTTTCGCTGTTAAAAATTTAATTTTATAACAGCGGTATTTGTTAGATACTATAGTTAGTCTTCTTCAGTTTAGATCTTTACGATGATAAAATTACTTTTTACTTAGTAATGTATGATACGTTTTATAATTGAAGATTTTGGAATTTGATATTAAGTTAAATAAATATAATTTATTTAACTAACGGCCAAGGTAATTGACGAATTGACAGTTTTGTTGCCATATCCTATGATAATTGCCGATTGATTGAATTACTATTCCAAAATATGACATTCCCTGATATTTTTCCCGCGTGAATGCATATATTTAAGACATCGGACCATGAACTAGAAGTCAAAGTATATTTATGAAGATGGCGTCGGTCATTATTGTATATATATATACGACAATTAAATATAAATATTATAGAAATAATTTGAGCGACAGAATAGACACAGAGTATACCTTACATGCTAACACTAACACTAATTGTCATGGACTAACATAATTCAATACAGAAAATATTTGAGCACATGATTATTTTCGTGTAATATGAATGTCATGTTTCATAAGTCATTTCGGAATTACGGTAATATATGATATATATTAGAAATGCTATTATTATTTTGCATCAGATTTTGAGATAAACTTTGTTGAGTCTTATTTTGAAGATGGATAATTTAAATATAATTTTAATCTTTATTTATTATTTATATCACAAAATCTGATGCAGAGTAAGCGCAACCACAAACGAACCATTGATATTCAGTACCATATGTATTCATGCCAATAGTTCACAAAATAAAAATACATACTAAGGGCATGAAAATCGATTTGGCCACAAATATTGAGTATTAATAAAACGACAATCTATATATCCTACAATAAATTGAAAGCCCTCAGGTGCAAAGAGCTTTTCAGATCTTTCAAATCTAAACGCGGGGGAATTATTGAATGTGTTAAAAAGTTTCGTCATGAACTATAAAGTAAGAGCATTGGTATAAACAAAATTTGGTAAAATAAACATCGTAAATGCTAAAACTATAATACAGCTACCGAAATATGGAATGTTTGTTATGTAAACATTTTAATAATCTCCTTGGATATTAAAAAATATATGTAAAAAAGACAACCTACAACTCTAGGAGTACTTACATAAATATCTTCATAAAAATCTATGACAAAATTAATCGTTTTGATTATGCAGACTTAGAACTAATGGAATGTAAAATAAAAATAAAAATTATACTTTAAGATGAAGTTTGTTAGTTCTATTACCCCTTAAATTTAATGGTTAGATATACCCAAACCTTCATAAAATACATCTAAAATGGACGTATTAATTACCAAACGAAAATGTTATTCCATTACTGTTGCGGTGTACTAGTTCAAGAATTTAAAAAGACACCTAAATAATATTAATAAAAATCAATTTGAAAATACGATTCCATCAATACTTTTACTAGGGGATAGTTTAATAATATATTTAATATATTTTAATAACCCTAAAATTTGAACATTTTTGGAAGATTTAATTTTATTTGATGAGCTTATTATTTTTACACGCGGTCGTAAAGATTTGTTATTATAAATTTTTAATGTTCCCTGACTAAACGTGAATCTAACTGTACACCGCTTCATTTCTATGGACTTCGTTCCTGTTACCTTTTACATTTCTTACTACCTATCCGTTCGTCCGTATTTCACTGAAAAGAGCTAATGACTACGATACGTTTTACCGACTTCATAACGATGGGACAAGTCTTTCTTAAATTAAAGCTTTAATAAACGCTGGCAGACCAGAATCATACATCGTTTTCCCTGAGGATGTATGAATAAAAAACACTTTCCCCTAACTCGTAAAATAATGTTTGTTAAAAGTCACTGAACCATATTTTATAAAATTGGAAATATCTTATGTACTTTACAACTGTCCGTTCGGTCCAATTTAAAGTTTTCTTTTCTCCTTTGCCTTTCTTTCAAGGGGGAATGCGAAAATTTGCTCAATACGCGATAAACCTAACAAAAAAGAAAGACAGTCGTTTTATACATTTGAGGTACGAATTTCCTTAAATTAACCTAACAACCCATGTTAATAAAATTATAAAAAAAGAAAATGTATACATCTAAAATTGTACGTATAATAATTGTTCAGATGTATTAATTAAACTTAAATGTGATCTTAATATTAAAAAAAACTTACAAAACTAAGTAAAGCATACGTAAAAAAAATGTATAATATACACAATATCGTATTTTGTACTGTAAGGTTATGCCTTTCTTTTTTATTGTGCTCACCTAACATACTGTCCAGCATAATCGTATCGCAAATTTTAAGACAAAAAAGTATTTGTACTTTTGAATTTAATGGCAACATTTAAATTATAATTAAAACTCTTTTGTTTTTATAGCTACCAGTACAAGTTACCAGCGTTTTAAATGTTTCGAATGCAGTTTTAAATCTTCATTCTTGTAACTATTATGTACCCTAATGTCCGTTTTTTATTAATAATTAAAAATACATAGATCTTTGTTCAACTAAGTATATGAAAAGTGTTCCCGAATAATGAGTTTTCTTACTAAAATAAAATTATAATCAAATAACCTGTGACTAACGTGACTTATTAAGAGTTTGTGTTGCATAATCCGATGTATTTACTATTAATCTTTTTTATTTTGCATTCTATTCCGATAAGTAACTACGTATAAATACAAACGAAAATCAATATATATCTATTTGTAAAACTATCTCAGATGATTCAATTAAGGCGGCACCATATACCGTAAACTAACAAAAAAAAAGATCTCGGGCAAACACAGGGCGCATGTTTTTTTTAATATTAAATGGCAAATATATTTAGAGGTGACTATAATATTTAAATTTATGTCACGCTTTAAAAGTTCTTTGAAAACTATAAGTACAATAAATGTCGGAATAGTACAGTGCCACACCCTATGTGCAAAATACAAAACTCAAGCACTGTATTAATATTAAAAGTAAAATTATAAGGATTAACTTTTGCTTCAGTCTTTGGATTTTGTGTGGTGGAATGTATGCATAAATAATAATAGAAAATATACGACTCAATAAAAACTCCCTTCATCCTATGCGACCTGAGGATACAGAGTACGATGATATCTTACGGCTACGATAAGTTTTGAAACACGATTTTATTATATTATATCCCTATAAGACACACATTAATACAAATTGACTTAACAAATCTATGTTATAATATAGAACATGCTGCCGTTGTACGTAGAAAAGTGGAACTTTTTTTTATTGATTACAAATCTATTCAATGGCAATTAATTGAAACGCTGCATTTTTTGATACCGAGATTATATTTCATTACATATTTTAAAAAAAAAAGAATCTCAGTGAAATCGTACAACGGTAGTATGTAATAGACCACATATTGTCATACAATATAGAAATTTCTTATGCCATTAAGACAAGTCAATACGTAATACATCAAAGATTATATCCAAGGTCAATAGCACAATGTTCCATGAGTACATTATAAAATGGGAACATGTGATGTTTTACAATAATTCTCTCACTTCTCCAGTGACCTAATATGAAAACGAAAATAATATCGTTTCATTTATTTTTTTTTAAAAAAATAAAAAAGATGTTAATCTAATGAGAATCAAAAATGGAGGGACGAAACACTAAACACGTAAAAAAAATTTAAGGCGGCTTCACATCCGGGTAAGATTATAGCAGAGGCAGACTCGATATACATATCTCCAAAAATGTATGAAACTCTAAATGACACCGAAGATGTGCGAATGTAAAAAAATCTAAGTAAATGGACACCAAAGAGACTTTAAGCCCGAATTGTGTTTGTATTGTATCCCAAAGTTGTTACCGAAACTATGGAAAGTTCGGAAACAAATACATGCAAAATGCGGGATTAACGTACTGTAACCTAACATCTAATCGCAACTTAGTTTTCCGAGCAGCAAAATTATGGTGAAAAAACGTAATTGTCATGCCATCTGCATTCATTCGTCAGCAAGTGGTACAATCTATATGGATCGGTAAGATTGTCTCCATCGTCTTCGTTGTTGCGAACTTGGACAGCGCGTCGGGCGCGGCGACGGACGCCGGTGCGGAGATTAGGGTTGGCGTGGGCGGCGGAGGAGGCAGCGCCTGGAGAAGGAGCGGGTGTGGCAGCGGGGGCAGTGTCGGGTGCCGGAATGGGAGCGCGGGCGGGACGGGGCAAGGGGGTTGCGTAAGTTGACGGGGGGGCGGGACCAACGACGTAGGTAAAATCGGCGATGGAGAAAACATTCATCGTATATCATACGGTTTCTGGACTAGCTTCCGTCTTCGGGACCACGGGCTCTGGAGTCATTTGTAAAGCATCCGAAGCGTCATCGTGCTTGTTCGAATCCGAAGCTGGGGCGAGTGGAGACACACTGTAAAATACCCCGACATAAATAAACTGCTAAAACAAAAGATATATTATACATACAATATATAAATATATAATATAATAAAATAAATATAATATATAATAAATATATACAAAATAGCATTATCAAACGCGCCAGTATAGGCCATATATATATATATATATATATATATATATAGGAAGTGCCACATCAAGCGAGGGTGAAGAATGTTCAGTGCATGGCTATAATTAACTTATTAATGATTCTGTATGGGGTAATAATAACACAAAAAACTAACGTGTAACTCTTGTGTTCCAAACACCCGATGATTTGTGTCACCAATATTATTTCAATTTCAACATAAAAACTTAATAGCGCCATCATATTGCTAGTTGCACGCAGGACCAATTTTGCATTACAAAGACCACAAGCACATATCAGCCAATAAAATAAACACAATTCAAAATAATGAAACAAAAATTACTTCAATAAAGTTTTGAGTGCAACAACTCTTTATATCTTAACCTATAAACCCATGTCAAAGTGTAGGTAAGTACGGACGCTCCAAAAATACAGCTTGAAATAAAACAGGTCCCCAAAACGCAATTTAAATCAACTATATTTAAGACGCAAAGCAGCTACATTATTCCCCGTGAAATGTATTTAAAAAAACTTAAAAACAACTATAAATTAAAATTAAAGGTTAACAAAAATAAATTAAATCAATTAAAATAAGACTACAAAACATAATATTTTATTTAACGTTTCTCATTTACCAGACATATAACCTGCAATAAGCGAACATCAAAACGCTAAGCAACATTTTTTTAATATGTATATAACATAAATAATCACAAATAGAAAGAACATGAATAGACTTCTAAATTCAATCGAATTCATTTAACTTTGCTTAATTGTCAATCATGTACAAATGTAAAAATTTATAATCCGTTAAATATTCCAATCGAAAAGGAATCGCTGAGCAGATTTGCACGGAGATGTTACATCATTAGAAAAAGAAGAAACCATAATAGGTGTTATTCCGAATCAAAATATCAGATAGATAAATATTGGACTTACTTTTCCCCTTCCTTCATCTCCGAGCTGCCAATCGATGAGTCAGAGCACCACTTGTTCCCAACCATGTTTTGTACACTATTAACAAAAAAAAAGGTTGATCAAAACAAAACATCGAATACTGGTATTCAACATTTTCATTAAATTGAAGAAATCGTAAAGGAAAATACCACTGTACGTAGCGTACGTACCGATGTATCAATCCTATTATCGAATTGAGAATATAATTTAGGAAGTTGAAGATATAATTTAGGAAGTTCATCGTGAACCGATTGTCCGCCTTATAAGACTTGCGTATAGACACGTGCACTTTAGTCGTAGTCGGAACTGGGAATGAACTGGGGGTAACTTCGCAATGCGCAACTGTGGAATTTCCCCCTGTACGATCAATAAGATAATGGGGTTTAGCGGACCTTTTGCTACCTATATCACCCCGATTTTGTCTGTCCCCTTTTAAAGGGGTACACTCCTCCTCTTTCATCGTACTATACCTATCTATATGAACAGAGAAGCATGTTATATTCGCGTAGAGAGGGGGATCGACGCCGTATTGAAGCAATATAATTGGCATCGATTACACTATGCACAGGTCATATGAAATATTACGTTTTGTTTGGGAAAAAAATATTTTTAACTTTATTAACAACTCATTAATCGCTCACCCTAAACATAAATACATATACTAAATAAAACACAATACTAAATTACATTCGACGGCGTATTCTAACCTTGTTTCGACTTTAAAAAAATACTATTATAAAAAAAATATAAATTTTATAACCAGGTGAGGTTATAAATATTATATTTTTTTATATATGCAATAATACGGAAACATTGTAATATGGAAAAATCACCATATTATTATTTTATAAAACACAACAACAACGAGTCTAAAAGTTTTTGAAAATATGGGGTTTTCCCGGGACTTTTATAACACAAATGATTTATGATAATTTCATGTATGCCTGATTTTGCAATGATCAGGAACTCTGTCAGTGTTAAGTCACACAAAGATTTTTTATTATGACTAAGGGTGACAAACGGGCACACATTTCACTTGATCGGAAGTGATATAGGCGTCCCATAAACACCCCAGACATGGTCCTAAATATTCCATCCTCAACAAGGTTGTAAAATGCACAAGCCTTGTCACTGAGGAATGAGATGGGATGCCTCGTAACCTTATTGTGGCCCACCAGTCACTACCAATTCCATACACTCATCATACTAAACACTGCAACATAATGCTTCTATTTTAAATTAATAATATGTGAGATCTTCCCCGGTCGACGTAACGCACACATGCCGTTGATGAAAACTAGCTGCGGCGTGACACCATCGTTAACAGAAGTTAACCAAGGGGACTACTACAAGTGGGACACAGTTTTAACAATCGTAGAGACACACCGCTGTTTGTTTCTAGCTGCACCATGAATGGGACGGTTCGACCGGGGAAGTATCAAACCCTCACAGAATACCAGCATAGAATAGCAGTATAACGCTGTTGTGTTTCAGCTTGTGAGTGCAGGGATCTGGAGAACCTTATTAATTGTGACGAGGCGCTCCCATCTTTGTCCTCGGGGGGCTACGATTACTTATCAAGGAGGAATGTGGATGTCATGGGCCGCTGGAA
Organism: Teinopalpus imperialis; assembly: GCA_029286865.1. Lineage (NCBI taxonomy): Eukaryota > Metazoa > Arthropoda > Insecta > Lepidoptera > Papilionidae > Teinopalpus > Teinopalpus imperialis. The sequence goes on along the minus strand of JAGSMU010000037.1, from coordinate 1,787,410 downwards.
TGCCTTATCACCGTGTGAACTGTTTGTCCATTTGTCACTCTCAGTAAATAATAAAAGCTGCAAGAATGAGTTCAGAGTACAACTAGTATCAACTGACGGCGCAAGAGACCAATTTATTTTGTCCCATTTTTTTTCTGCATGTGGATATAGGCAATATGCATTCAATTATTTTCCTGTATAGAATTAATTTCACAACAGTAAGTAAAATTCGTTTAGTTCAATTGACACGAAAAGAAAAAGGCTTCAAGTTTCGAAACCGGAATGCACAATACATTTGGCCGACGAGATATACTACCCGATGAATAAATTTACAGATTATTAAAATCTTTCCACAAACAAGGTCATATTAGTATTTGCATATTATATATTCACCCGGCTGGGGTTTGCACCCCAACCCCGAGCGTTCTAACTTATTTAGGGCTTTCTATAGGGCGATGTAATTAAAGGACACCCCTCTAGGTACAAAGCTTTTGTGCCTAGAGGGGTGGACCTAATCTGACAGGGTCGATCCCTTTCAGATATTCAAATCAATACATATAACAATGTTATAGGAATATAATGTTGTTCCGATAATAGAGAACCGGTGTGTTTTATGGTCAAATATTAGCTACGAAAGAATTCTCTTCATCCTATGGGATGGCAACCAAGTACAAAGTAGCGTACGTTAACGAAAGTTATGGGACACAGTAAATGCTCTCTGTGTAAAGAAATCGTTGTCGTGCAAACTTATTGCTTATTAATATCTTGTTTCTAATAATTATTGCTTAAGTAAAAGAAATAGTCTTGTAACAATAATGTCAAAATGTTGGTGTCGCGAGAAGCATATTGTATGCTTACAAAATAATTGTGATGTTGTGATTTTTAATCAGCGTTATTTAAAATCAAATGAGATAGATACTACTAATACTGACTCAAATTTCACAAGCGAGGCACTGGTTAACACTTGTCACCGTGTCTATCACGTTAAATGCCTTTAAACTAAAACTCAAAACGAAAGCCAAAGAAGACCACTATACCAGCAGACCAGGCATTGAATGTATTATGCATACTCGCTCAGAACAACTCTTGTGGAGAAAGAAAAGAGATCAGTTTCTACCCACAACTACCAAAATCTGTTAGTTTTCATGTAGGTTCTTTGAAGGTTTGGGGGAGAGGTAAGCTCGTATGATTGTACAGAGTCGGTTATTGTGGACAACAATTTAACATGCTACTCAAGATCCATCCAAGCCATGTAATGTCGTATTCGGTGTTCATCAGAGACGATTACGTTATCTTAATATAAAAATAAAGTACACAACACAATCTTTTTGCGTGAACGAATACAAGTGGTTGGTCTCCAAAAATTGCAGTGACTAGCAAGAAACCCAAATTAATAATCAATTCCGATATTGCACATGGATATAGCCCAAAAACGGATAAAAGGACAATCTGGAACCAACACGAAATTTTCACATAAATCATGACAACAGAGTTTATTTAGAGTATTAAAGTATTAGTAAATTAAATATAAAGGCAAGATAGAATAGACCAATCACTTAGTTAATAGTGATGGCAAGGTTTTAGCCATATAAAAATAAAACAAAATCCATATATAAAACAGAGTGATACGTCATTTAATTTATACTTACACGTGTCTCATCTGATCGCCTTGGTTGCTGAGTTGGGCGAGATAGGCTGCCTGTTTACGATGATGATACATATGCACACGAAGGCATGAAGGGTTCCGCATACGTTTATGGCATACATCGCATTGGAGAGTTCCCTCTCGCGTATCATGCTTATCCCGTATGTGGACCTTCAGATTGTAGCGATTAGCGAAGAATCGGTGACAGGACGGACATTTCACACCGCGGGCTTTACAATTCCACCCTGTAAAAAATCTCGAATTATATTTATTTTCAAAATAATAATTATTATATTATGATTAAATATTGTGAGATATCTTATAAGTAAAAATGCATTAATAATTTGTATGATATACTTGCCAGACTCTTTAGCAGACTCGGGCATTACCAGGACGTTATTATAAACATCAGTGTCAAATTCAATAAGCGGCTCACTGAAATATTTCATAAACAAAAAAAAATAAAACTGAAAAAAAAATTGAAAAAAAAAAGGATAAAAAGGTCTTCTAAGACATACCCATCAGAACCATACTCTGTATTTTCAGTATGTGTTGGACTGTTGTTAACTGTTCTCAGTTTCTTCTTTATGTTACAGCTATTCTTATTGGGTGTATCTTTGAGCAATCTTTAAAAATAAAATAAATAAAATAAAATGTAAAGAAGCAGAATAATGTAAAACAACCGAGACCAATTTACGAAGCCTCCCTATTATACAATCACGTATATACCTTAATAAATATAAAACGTCAGCCACCATTTTGAAAACGATATTGGAAAGTACTTCAATAATTGAAACTGGACGCTAATTAATAGGTAGTCAGACTACCTATTAATTAGCGGACCCCAACGACCGTCGTTTGAGGGGGTAAAATAACGTATTGATCTGACATACGTACCGCTTCAGTGGGCTGCGCGCAGCCTCTTCCTTTATAGACGCGCCAGTGTAATCAGTAGGGGATTCGGTTGCTATGGTATCCTCACCCCCTGGCACCCACTCAGACTGGCTGTCCCCCAACGGCTCGGGAGCGTCGGGCCCTTTATTCTCGTCCAGTACAGGCGGCGGCGACTCGCTGTACTGTACAATTTCATTTTAAAATTTAATTCCACCGTCTATTATAAATTGACATCAAAGGGAAACTCAATACCGTTCTCCCCTCATCGTTTGCAAATTAAAAGTCCTCTGTTTACATAGATACACTGCGATGAATACGTATATAGAAGTATACAAAATGTAAAATTTATAAATATAATAAAATTCTTAAAATTATACACGGACACATTTAAAGTATAAAAACTTACGAGTTTTTTAATTTCATGATTTACAGCGTTTATTTAGAGTAGTAAACAATTTTTTCATGACTTTTTTTTAAAATATGCAATACACCGTAAACATGCACTTCTGGCACTATTTTCTACTAACATAACATCTTCTGACCATAGTTGTCGACTCCGCGTGTCAGAGACAAAGATCTTGACTACTATCACTAGCACATAAGCATTAAAACTTTAAACAATTAATACCTTTTTTTAATATTACATTGAAAGTAACAAACGAGCACACATTTCACCTGATTCATGCGGCCCATGTGACATATACATTTATCCTTGACAAGGAATCATAATGCATTGTCACCCTTGAGGACTGAGATGTAATGCCTAGTCACCAGGTCATAAAGGTCTCCGGATCCGGACACTCACCAGACGAAACACAGCAATATTACAACGCTATTTTACTACGCCCTAGTCCTACCCCGGTCGAGCTGACCCTGTCATTATGCAGCTAGAAATAAACTGCAGTGTGGCTCTACCACTGTCATCAGACATACAAATATTGACATAGTTCTATAAATGTGGATTTGTTTTTTATTACATTAGGAGTAACAAACAAACATAAATTTCCCCTGACGCTACATGACGGCTTCATCCATCCCCAACAAAGATTTAAAACGCTCGCTCCATGTCGCACCTGAAGATTGACATAGCTCTGTTACCTGTAACAGAGACTACGGATCCTTACACCCACCAAAAACGAAACACAGAATACCAGCGTGAAAAAGCTCGCTGGCTCTACCTCAAAGTGGCTGGCCAGTCATCAAATTTAACTACCAAAAAGTTTAAAGCATATTACAGTGTTTTATTGTAGATTTATCTTATTTCTAATTCTTTTCTATGAAGGTTCAGAATAATTTAATTAATATTGCTTCATAATTTTTATGGATAAACAACTCCACACAATAATTAGTAAAACAAAATATGCTATTTTTTGCATTTCCAAAAAAATATTAACATGTCATGGAATGACATATTACTTCAAAAGTAGTTTAAAAATAGTTTAAGAGCATGAGCATGATATTTTGAGAATTATATTTGAATTTATTATATTATTGGCACTTTTCACGTTGGTGTTCATGAGGACTCGGCTTTGACTATCTTCTTGTTCAGCGATTCACCGAAACTGCATCTGATAGAATGCCCAAGAACCATCTCCGAGGTTGATGATGTATGCCGATGATATTGCGCTGTCAGACGAGGACAAGAAGAAACTGGAGCAAAAGGTGAACCAATGGAATGATGCGCTAGAGAACGGTGGTCTGAAACTAAACGCTTTCAAGACCGAGTACATGGTGTGTAGTAGCAGCGATTCTGCACCCATAAGAGTAGGTAACGAATACGTCGCAAAGACCAGCAATTTTAAATACCTAGGGTTCATGCTACATGAGTTTGGGTCAATAGATTACGACTTCCAAGCCCGGACGTCGTGATCTATTTACAACCAATGTCCTCTGCAATCACAGAATACCAGTGAAGCTCGTGTACAAATGCATCATCCGACCAATCTTATTGTATGACAGCGAAACGTGGGCATTTCTCAGAAGACATGTCCAGCAGCTACAGCGTTGCGGAGATGATTGTTGCTATGGATGTGTGCCGTTACACGATTAGATCGTGTAAGAAACGAACACATCCGTGGTAGCCTTGGAGTCCGTGACATAGTAAGAAAAGCTACAGAAAAATTTTCTCCGATGGCCACATAAGCCGCACACCTCCAAATTACGTCCGAACTAGATGCGTAGACCTCATTGTGAAAGGCTCAAGATTCCGCGGTAGGCCCAAGAAACGCTGGCTGGACATGGTAAAAGCGGACATGATGGTGAAGAATCTCACGGAAAAGGATGTCGAAAACCGGGCAAAGAAAGAGGAAGAAAGTGGAGAAGACTCGGTCGTAAGGCGGACCCTGGTAGTAGACTTGGTAATCGATAGAACAAGATATTATTGGCCAAAGGTATCATAATACATTATTGTTGCAATGTACATGGTGTATGTCATCATTATTATCAAGAATCTGGTTGTCAGCCGCAAACCCAAACAAGCTTAAAACGTCACACTTGTAAAGGTAAACTACATCCATAATTCTCGATTACATAAAAAACCTAAACGGACTTATTTACAAAAATAATTTTTACACAATACTTACTATTATATTATAAATCATTTATAATCTCATATATATATAAACATTATATACATTATTTGCTAGTAAATATTATATTAGGTGTACAACTCCCGTTTGCTCTCGCCGTTTTCCGATGGATCAGCATCGGCCTGGGCTGTAACACGTAGATTAAAGATTTCACTGAGCGAGTTCGAACATCTGTTATCGTATCGACATCGCCGTATCTGTGAAACTTGTTTACATTCTTCAGTTATTCTCGATTCTAAATGTCGCTTTTCGAGCCAAATTCTCGTGGTTTGTGGGAAGTTTTGATTTCTTTTTATGCTTCCATTCGAACATAGCTGCAGCTGAGGATCATCGAATGCTTTCGAATATTTACGCTGACGCTGCTCTGGGTGAAAGAACGTGTCGTGACTGGTTTCAACGTTTTAAGACTGGTGATTTCAATGTAGAGGACAAACATAGCGGAGGGAGAGAAGCACTGCTCGATGAAAATTTGTGGTAAACGCAGGAGGAACTGAATCACTGGGAGTGACACAGCAAGCGATCTCGAAACGCCTGAACAACCAAATGTCCCATGACCAAGAGAAACACGACAAAGTGATCCTCCAACATGACAATGCTCGACCACACACAGCCGCGAAACCGGCCAAAAACACCACTACCTTAGAAAACCTCCACTAGACCTCCCAGTCTTATCCCACCCGCCATACTCCCCTGATTAAGCCCCTCCTGATTACCATTTGTTTCATTCAATGGCGCATGGCTTGGAGGGTCAGCATTTTTGCTCTTACGAGGAAGGTGAAAAATGGATCAAATCATGGATCGCGTCGAAAGACGCTTATTTTTTCCGAGATGGAATCTCCGAAAATTGCCAGAATTATGGGCAAAAGTTGTATATATAAATATTGGTAACATACCTGTAAACACTATTTCTACAATAAATCTATTAATTCCAGATAAAAAAACGGCGGGAGCATAGTTGTAATAATACCTAATAAATACTATAGTCGACGCATTTTAAACTGAGTCGTCGGGCAATAAACGTCACTGACAGTAGGAATGTGCACGCAATGCAACCCGTTATCGATACTTAGCTACCTGCGCACGCGGGGTCGATGCGTCATCGTGACCTTCATTAGCACTCTGACTCCTGATTGGTTATTCCTAATAATTCTTTTTTTTATAAATTCGTAAGGGTTGTTGTTTTTCTATAAATATAAGATTTTTTGTTATGACACTCATTACAAAGCACCACCTCTGATAATTAACCTACAGGAAGATGACACAGATGGGGAGATACGGATGAGGATTTTTGAAGAACTAAGAAATGTCCCTCGAAAAGATAAAAAACAGCCCTTTTCAGGGCCACATTACGATCTATACAGTTTTTCTCTGATTACGTCGAAACAAACATTTTATCTTACAAATTAAAAACTTTTATTATCAGATAGTGAAAATGATTCCTATTAATCCTTAACATAATTTAGCATATCGATCGTACCTATCTCGTTATCGATATGCACCTCTACAATTCTTACTCACATCACTACACCTCTCCATAAGACCTGTAAGTGCGAGCGAGACAGACAGATAAATATGATTTATGACCCGAAGCCATAATGCGTCGACTATAGCTGCAAAATTAATATATAGGTAGCTCCAACCAGGGAAGGGCCAAGCTTTCCGGAATACTAGCGCCAAATAGTAGGTTGTCGCTACAGTGTTTCAATTGGATTAAAGAAAGTAATCAGAATTATCACTGTTGACAAAGATTCCATTTTAGTCCTCAAGGGTTATAATTAATTATGATTTATTGTTCTGGATGACATGTTGTCATGCACAAGAATTACTTTACCATCAGGTGATCCATGGAGTGACCATGACGATATAAAAGAAATTTAACATATAAAGCATTGGCTTTAGTTCTATTGAAATGATCTACCTGTTGGTGTCTCACATCCCATCAATATTGACCAAAACTTATGTAAATTTGTGTATGTTTTATGTGATTTTATTAAATCTTGCAATACTAAGCTGTGATTTTAATTTATTTTAACCCTTTATTTCCTGGTTATTGAATAGAGCAGTGTATTTGTGTTCAATTTTTAGGTTTGTAGTTGGTTTTTAGTTTGTTGAGTAATGTTTGTATTATGTTTTTAATATTCTAGTCTTAGAACTATCACCATATCAGTATGAATGAAGAGTCTAAGATACTAATGACATAATAAGCTTCCATTTTATTCTTAATTTATACTGTATTGTTCATCATCATGTATGTATGTTGGCTCAGTTAAGATTAATAACATTGATCATAAATAGAAAAGTTCTATTCAGATAGCGTTCAAAAAGTTTACATGTTTAGAGACATTGGAATTCATCATAACTTCCATGAAAAAGTATTCATTGCTTGCACTATATGTGTTAAGACAATATATGCTTATTAAAACAGCAAATGAAATATAAGACTACATTAAATATATTAAAATACTTAACGTAAACAAATTCTCTCCATTATTATTATTTTGTTTATGAAAAGAAAGCAGGATATAAATGTAAATCTTAAATTACAGATGCTGCCCATCACCATTGCATGAGTTATGGTGATTCTTATTTATCATTTTCGAATAAACTTATTTTTAATAAAATAATAGCTGTGTGCTTTTTATTATGAATATACTGATGGAGCGACATTAACAAAAATCTCAACTGCTATTATTAGATAAGTCAAAAACTGGATTTATATATTTTCTGAAGCATGAACAAATCTGCTGGAACATGAGCAGCAAAGAACTACACTTTGACTGCAAGCACTGCAGACCTAATAATTACTAGTAATTCCTTTAGAGACAAAATATGTTTATCATTATTATAAATGTGAATGTATATTGGTCACAAAACCCTTCATGTAAATTATTAAGCGATGAAAGATAAAATATCCAGTTTAATGTTGAAATTACTATGTTCTATAGTTTACTAAACAAAATATCCTACATTAGAGGCTAGTCTAATTTTCATGATCATATCTCAACATATTAGTCCACTACTGAATTTAAGTCTCTCTCACAGTAAGTCACAAAAATCTATCTATATACAATTACCAAAAACAACTTTGAACTTATATTACATAATATGTTTGCTTGTTGTTTGCAACTGTTTTAGCTTATTGTGATAAAATTAAACTAAAGATGGAACCTAGACAATGTATCTCTTATTACATGAATGCTTACAAGCTATTAATTTTTTTAAAATATGAAGCCCATAACATAGCTGTCATTTCACACAAATACCAAACTATGTCAAAGTATTTGCTGAAAATGAAAAATTAATATGGTTAAGAAAAGAATGCACTTACCTCCCTGCCTGAAGTCAATCCTTTGACTTGAAGCAGCTCAGCAGTATGAAGAAATCCGAAAAGCTCATGTTGCCGCACATGCACTTCCCCACAGTACATGAATTGGAGAAGCTGACGCAGTTCCTGATGTGCCACATCCTTTAAGATTACAATGGGATGCCCACAGGGATTCATCTAACATGATAAAACAAAATTTGTTTAAAATAACATTTTAAAATCAATGTAATTTAATGTCAATGTATTAAGATTAATTATTTCATTCCTAGAGGAAACTAATATTACTACATATATACTGAGAAACAAAGATGAATAATCTTGTATTTATTTATTGTCGCTAAGAGTACCAATTTATAATATATGTCATTAATAAGTATCCTATTTGGCCAAAGTAAAACAAACCAGTCCATGTCATAGGGTAATTGTAAGAATGCAACATTAGCAAAAATAATTCCAGCCATTGATTGAATCATATTCCAACACCACAACTTTATATAACATAATATAACAATATTTTATCAAAAGAGAGATTAAACATTTTTTCACTCTAATTTAGTGATTATAATTAACACTTATGTGGACAAGCCCTGTAATATAGAACAGGAAGTCCCATGAACAAAAAGAAAGTGACTAATGAAGATTGATCAAATAGCAGATTAACAGCTCACCACATTCTTCAATATGGTTATGTCAAAACAGTCTAAGGCAGGAAATGGAAAAAGGAATGTACAGTAGCTATATGATAATGCCCTCCTGATCTATACACACAGCAATATCTTCCTGTTGTGTGTGAGTAGTTTTTTGACAGGGAGTTTTATGAATACAAAATTATATTATTAGATAATTTGGAATAACTCAGCAAAACAAATGATAATGCACTGAAGAAAAGTAAACAATTCAATGAAACAAATATTTCTTTTGTTTTAATTGATTTAGATTGATGAAGATATATCCATAACAAAGTTAACAATAAACCTACAAAACACACCTTTTGTTAAATATCTTTTAAGGGTATCTAATAAAAAAAAATACTACTTGCTTAACTAATTATATAGTTTTTTAGGGACGCCATTGCATTAACAATATCTGGTTTATTTTATCAGTGTTTTTGTTGTTGATGATATGCAACTTTATTTGTATGCAAAGTTATATAATTCTGATAGTGCATATGTTTTGAGTTAAGGATTTGCAGTTATTTATTTTCTTAAATGATATGTTAAATAACCTATTTAACTTCTTCTCTAAACTTCAAAATGGACACAAATATTTACTTATTTTACATTAATGTATATTTTTAGGATTTCGTAGAATATGTTCTAACAGAATATAATATGGATAAAATCAGATCAATACATAAATGGTAGATAAATATAGTGTGACATACTGTTATATATACTACTACATTTCTATACTATAAAATTGGTGTATATACACATATTTTAACACCCTTAATAAATAAATACAAATTTAACATGTCTTTATATAACTAAATAATTAAAACTTACAATACAAGAACTTATATAGTAATAATAACTAAACAGTGAGTCACACCTTAAATAGTTCTTTGAAATAGGGGCTGCAAACAGACAAGATGAGCTTGTGTGCATGGACATACTGTCCTCCCGCTGCCAACGTCACATCTACCAGGTCTTCGCTTTCCAACAAAGCTTGGAACGACTGGGATAAATTGGTATGGAAATCGTTCCATCGTAACGAAAATTGCTCCGACATCTCGCCCTGAAAAATAATATCCAACTGTAATAAATGCTGACAACCGAGATATGCGACTAACTGTACACCCAACTTTCAGACATCTACGCGTCTGCACAATGAAACATAGCACTTACTGAAAACTATGTACGAATTCTCAATTCCAGACTTATCTATTGTTGATTTGTATTTAGAATCGTTCAAAACCGTAAGTAGACATGATAACTACGACACTCGCGAATTATGATTTTATGATGTGATATAATGTCGACCTCAGTGACGGGATGGCAATACACGAATTAAATACCAACCAAAATGTCGCTTGCTCACAATGCACTGTTCGTGTTCATTGTCCGACAAACATCATATCGAATGAGTAATAATTATTGCCTATTATAAAAAAAGTAATTTTTTTCAATTTTTATATGACATAAATTTTGGAATTAGGCACAAAATTTAATACACACTGACAACAAAATGAACCACCGTATATATGAGGAAACAATTGATAATATTATTATATAGATAATATTCATCATATAGCGCAGTTATTCTATGTGGGCAACAGCAATCCACCAAATCAATTAAGTAGTACTTTTTTTTCGCACAAAATTATATTTACTATCACAATTACCAAAAATATTAATTCTAATAATAAATATGAAGAATAACTCTGCTTAATAAATTCACTTCATCTTACCCTAAAAATGAAAGCAGTAGTATATTATTCTTAAAATGTGAAAATTAAAACTATTCTAATAGTTTATTATATACAGATAATATTTGCATTAATTTTATAAATCGTGTATGTAGTGGACAGCTATACACATCGACTTTGTAGCCATACGCAAATGTGAGAAACGACCCAAGAGCAATTTTAGATAAAGCTGTAGAGGTCACTGCACCAACAGCAATACTCATACACAAAAAAAAGACCCAAGAGCAATACTTATTCGGCACCATTTCCGAGAAATCCCGGACGTCAGTCTGCAAAACGGCAAATAGGTAAGTCGAACTTCCTTTAATTGACACTATTGTTAACTTACCAAATTATATTAGTAATGGACAAGCAAGCCAAAACTCTACAGTGGAACTGTAGAAGTGCATCGTCTAAGAAAAGTGATATTATTTATCTTATAAATAAATATAAACCTTTTATCGTTTTATGGGCTGAATATTGGTGATTTAAATAATATAATCATTCTGTCCTGTCCTCAGTATAACCACTCCATGTTATTTGATCACCCTCATCCTTCTTCCAGTATCCCGTTACCTACATCTGTTCCTGTTTTGCTATCATTTTTAAATCATAATGTATATAAAAAGTTATGTTTATTTCTTACTGTAAATAATATACAATTATAAGTACATATGTATACAAATAGTATTCTATATGTTATATTTTATTAATTACTGTTCCTTTCCATAATGTAGTATTTTGTATTAGAGATAGTTATATAACCTGCTGATCCTATCCTTTATCCGATGTAAAATTCTATTCTTTTACTATTCCGTTTCCTTACCTTTGTCTGTGGCAATACGCACTGCGTGAAGCCATTTAAAAAAAAGTCAAACTTCGATATTCATCATTCATCATTCAGTAGGTCCAACTTGAATGGACAGCATTCGGAAAACTGCGACATATCTTCTCGTCCTATATCCTTCAATACTTGAAGACAAAATCTTTAACCATACCGTGCTTAATTGGAATTGCGAAAAGATATATTTTTACCGAATTTAACATGGGGTGTGCTTTGAGGAGTTATTCCGAATAATTCCGGCAGTTTTGAGATTTAGAGACCTTCAAGAGCCTAGTGGCTCAGGAACGAGCTTTCTGGCAATCTATTTAGGGGGCCTATGTCCAGCAGTGGACTATTAATAGTCTGTGATTATGATGATGATGAGTAATCGATATAATATAAGAAATGAGTGTAGTGAAATAGGAAGAGTGAGACAGAAAGAGGAATTGTGATTAACAGTTACAAAATTAGGAAGTCTGATTTTATCTATTGAAACTTTCTTATTTAATGCTATGAAAAATTTTTATTATTTTTTTCTTATAGCTGATGGCCATTGTTGGCCCGAGGGCTTATATAGCCTCACCGGGTTGTGTGGCAGAGCGCATAGGGAACTCAGCCGAGACCTTAATTTATGGTATACTAGCACAAGGGTTCCCGAGAGGAAGCCTCAACTTACCGTTACCCTGCGCGTGAAAGCAACTGACTCGAAGGTGCCTGAGTGGGTCAAGCCTCGGCTGCATCAGTTGCTTCTAATGGATTAACTAAATTAATTATTATTAACGACATTTACCATAATTTCGGAATGCGTTGGCGCCGGAGAAGAAGTAGCGCAAGAAACTCCAGCGACGCTCCTGATATATGGCGGAATCGCGAATACCTTTGTTTCAACGCACTCGCCTTCAGCGGGGGTGGTATGATGTTGCAGTGTTGGTGTGTAGTGTTTTGTGGAGGGCTTGGGCTCACATCGTCTGGGTTGTCGAGAACGTGCCTCAGTCTCCTTCGGATGCGAGTGAAATGATGATTCGCGATGGGATTGAAAGTAGCGGTATTCATGATCAGCGGATTTAAGTGTGTAACGGCAGAGACGAAATAGCGGTGGGAAGCTAACCTCAAGTCCTGAGTTGAGGGATTGCGGTTTTAGTCCGCCGTGGTAGAAGCCAGCTACGCTTTAAAATTAATTATAGGAGACTTGTGACATTGGCTAGGCGGGCCGTTTTTATATGGGGCCTCCTGAGATCTCCGAGACGTTACAGCAGGTTTTGAGGTTGAAGACCTGCTTCCCTGCGGCTGAACGCTCTAGAGAGATGATTACCATGTTGTATAGAGTTTTAGTGCGTCCACTGTACATACGGTTGACGTTGACTAAGTAGCCTGTCTTTAGCAAGCGTGTAGGTGTGGAAGTACACACCACTATTTTCTAGTAACTGCCCTATGGGCTTCGCATGTTTCAAACTGAAGCTTGATAACTAATGCTTTGGAAACACCGGAAAATTTGTTGGACAAGGCCGAGGACAACATGCCATTTGCCCTTGGCTTGTATCAAGAGAGGCGAGGGCGTTTCAATTGCTGAGAGATAGCGGAAGTACACTGTGAGACAGCAATATTAAAAGCACTGTGAACAAAAAAGATTAGATAAAATTACCCCAACAATAAGAAATTATAAGATTTTATTAATAATATACATTTGGTATTCTTAATTATTAATAAAATCTATATAATTAACAAGTGGTAACATTTAACCAAATTGTCGTTAAATGTCATACTTATGTCATTATGTCAATTCTCATTGGTCTGTCATCAATGTGTGAAGGGTACGTTGGCGTACACGTAAATCAAAGTTTTTTTCGTTTTATTTATTTAACAACATAGGTTATAACTGAACATGAAGGTCGCTAGTTCGTGAATTAAACGTTACCTGTTAAAAGCGTGACCGTTGGTAAGCATTTAAGACGCACTTACTTTATTATATTATGTTTTGTTAACGCAAACATTGTTCCTCTTAGTGAAATAAAAGCATCGTATAGCGATATGTCGGGACATAATGCACTGGATGAAGCCGATGCTGACAGAAACCAACTAACAAAGAAAATTATAAGCGCTGCATTTTATGCCTTGGCGTCTTTTATGATAACTGTCATCAATAAAACAGTGTTAACGACCTATGCATTCCCATCTTACCAAGTTCTGGGATTAGGACAAATGTTGGCGACGATTTTAGTATTATGGAGCGGTCGATATATGCGAGTTGTACAGTTCCCACCGCTAGACAGCGGAGTGGCGCGCCGAATTTGGCCTCTTCCTCTCATTTATATGGGGAACATGGCTACAGGGCTTGGTGGTACTAAGGAGCTCAGTTTGCCAATGTTTACTGCATTGCGGCGATTTAGTATTCTAATGACAATGATTGGAGAAAGATTTGTTCTTGGAATAAGAGCATCTTGGCCAGTTCAAGCAAGTGTGTTGGCAATGGTTGGAGGTGCACTACTGGCAGCTGCTGATGATGTCACATTTTCATGGCCAGGCTACACTCTTGTGTTATTGAATGATGGTTTCACAGCTGCAAATGGGGTGTATATGAAGAAAAAATTAGATTCAAAAGAGCTTGGGAAGTATGGCCTGATGTACTACAATGCCCTTTTTATGATATTACCTGCTGCAATATTAGCCTGGCGTACTGGTGACTTGGAACATACTACTGCTTACCCACACTGGGGAGATGTTCTTTTCCTGGTGCAGTTCCTCATGTCATGTGTCATGGGTTTTGTATTATCTTACAGTGTTATGCTGTGTACACAATACAACAGTGCCTTAACCACTACAATCATTGGTTGCCTTAAAAATATTCTTGTTACGTATTTAGGTATGATCATTGGTGGTGATTATGTTTATTCATGGCTTAATTTTGTTGGATTAAATATTAGTGTTTTAGCAAGTTTACTCTATACATATGTAACATTTAAACGCAAACCAACTACTACTCATTTGTTGTTAAGTGAGGCAAATGCAAAAGTGGATACAGTATAGCCAAATTTTTAACATGATTGACCATTGAACTTACAACGAATGTTATTTAATATTCATGGTGGATACCAAAGATAACATATAATTGCCATTTTCACTGTTTATGTTGTATCATAACATTACTGGAAGTAACTAAGATATATCTATATTTTGAAATTTATAATGAGAACAAATATTTAATATAACTTTGTAGAGATTTAAAAACTGGTTAGTATATTTGTATTTTGAAGAGAAATATTTAGTTAATACATACCAATGCAGAGGATCATATAGAAATTCTATAATTACTTTATGCCTTATATACAGAAAAACACCGAATTAGTGTCAGAAATATTTATCTACAGCAATAATTTACAGAATACTAATTTATAGATATTATAACAAATTATAACTTTAATGACATTAGTTATAAGTAAATATATTAGTATGTTCAAAGGTAGCAACCATCTTCCACAATAATAATTTAGGGATTTTTGTACTTTATATTAACAATTATAATAGTTTATAGAAAACCATATTATTAACGTAATTTAAATTTATAAGCATAATAGGAAATGGAATTTTATTTACAGAATTACCTATTGGTGTTATATAATCAAACATTCTTAGTTTAATTTTATATTGCTTACTTAATGTAGTATTGATTATTCTTAAATAAGTTCCATTACAATTGTTATGTTAACTTGTTAAATGTCTTATACTAAAACAATTATTTAGTTAGTGCATACTATAAGAATTATACCAACTTTTTTTTCCTATTTTTGTTATATGGATTGTTTATTGAACCATAATGAATATTTACACAAAATAATGTAGTGTAATTGAAACTACATTAAAACAAATTAAATTGGCTGCAAATTTCAGTGTCAGTGCAAATTCTAATGTGAATAAAAAAAGATAAAAGTACAAATTTTATATACATTATGTTTAGAGTACAGATGGCCGACGAATTTGATAATTGTCTTGTAGACATCTATAGACATTTTAGATCAGTGTCATATCTGTGTGTAATTGCTGTTTTGAATATTTTTGTAATACTTTGGATACCATAATCAAATTTTATTATTTTGATAATTATTGGCTTGGAATGCTTCTTTAAAATGGTGACTGCCTTGTAGTCCATGTCCCCACAATTATTTCCTCTAATTTTATCTGCCTGTTAGTATATATACATTTTTTTTAAGAATATTTAATTTACATATACAACATTATGATAAATTCAGGTTTTGTGTATTAATCAAATATATGTAAAGTAATCTACATGTTAATGTTATAGATTACTTCTTAATTAAATATTTTTAGTACGAAAATACAGTTTAATATATATATATATATTAAAAAATATATATGCTGTGAACAACTGTTAGCAATTGACAATAAATGGAAATGTCTTAATGACCGGTTTTATCCTTATTGGATATTTAATAAATGTTATTTTATATACAGTATATAATTATAGAGCATCCCAATTATAATGTGGCTAGTGTAGCTTATTCACTCCACTAAGTAAACAAAATAATCAATAAGCTATCACTAGATTTGGGCCACTATTTCAGTGGCCTACCAAATATATTTCAATAGTAAGATTTCTTCGTTGGTAAAGTCACAAGTCAAAAAAAGCAAGCCAAGATTTTCAAAATGATATACGAATTTACGCATCACATCTTGTATAAAACATAACGATGTCAAAAGCCTGCTAGTAATTATTAGTAATAAAATTTTGCATAAGTCTGCTATTTACAATGAGGCAAAGCCATTACATATTATATAGCCATTACATAAAAATATGTCACATAAAGTTTATTCGATGTTTCTATCATTCAGCGCGTGAATTAACTGAATGTTATCGTTTTCGTAAAATTTGATGTTGTTAATCGAATGTGTATTCATGAATACCCCAATTAAAATTATTCGTGCTACGTAACTGCCCCAATTTGTTTGTTTAATGTTTTACTTGTTGTACAATTGAACGATCGAATTTCAGCGCTCATAAAAATATTAATCACAGTGGTATAGCTAGTGCAATTTTATGTTGTCGTGTGTTATACGATATCAATCCAAATGCTACATAGCAATGTAAAAATAATTAGGAACTTATTTCAGAACAAACAGTTTTTTTTGAAGTTACTTATTAAATCAACTTTAAATTTTGCCGACAAATACCGAACAAGTTGAAACGAACATATCGGATAAACATTATTTTTAATGGTAAAACGTAATTCCAATAATGTAATCAGTTTATTTCATTAAAACACTCGCAGTCCTTAAATTGAAATTTCGAACAAAGCCTAATTAGTAATCATATACACAAGATTACATTAAACATCGATTTGATAATGCGCAAATGTTAAAAGCAAACCATTTTTTTTGTTAGTCATGGCTTACGATAGAGTTCTAGATTTATGTTGTAGTTACTACATATAGTTTAATTATCATTTTCTATCCTTAAAATGTAAAAAATATTAAGCAGGATTCCAGGTTTTTTCAACTTCATTCTAGTACGTAAAAAAATAATTTTGTTTGCTTTTTACGTTCTTTAATCGATCGAGATTTTTTTGCATTTAAAAATTAAATGGTCACTTAAGTACCTTAACTTAACCTTTCAACAAAGTTTGCCAATTCAAAAAGTTATACATTACGTACATATTTCCTGTCCTAATTAAAAAAATGTATTGCTGTCTTTTCCGTTTTTAAAATGTAAGCTTCGTGCATTAGAATATGGCTGATAAACAAATTATTAATTATTAGCTTCAAAATTACCAATGTTTGAAAAATAAATATCCGATAAGAATCTGCAAAAATTTTGGCGGTTATTTCTTTGGTTTTTTCAATTGTATTACAATGTCACAACGCCACTGTTTTTCTATCTGTGATACTTCTGTTAGTCGTTCCCGATTAAAACATACAATAAATTATAATTTGTTATATGTTTGAATTGGATCAAATATATTATATATATATACAATTACATATTTTCTTGGCATCTATAAACGTATGGCATCCCATAATACAATCTTGAGTTACCTCCCATTGATTTCTCGGCCAGAAAAGAATGGGAACCCCAAACCGTTTTTGCCTTAACCGCCACAGAATGACAGTAAAATTTGTACAATAACTAGAAAATATTTATTCAGTAATAGTTTTAAATTAATATATTCATAATTTCTGTGGGTTTTATATATTTGTTCTGTTAATCTATTAAAACTATATCAATTCAGCAAATCAAGGCCAATATTTTACCAGGCTGCGGCGTATTTATTAAACTCATACATTAATTACAAAATTATTAATGGTGTATAAAAACAACTATAGAGATTAGACGAACAAACAGTGCAGCATTATATCGTTGTACTAAGCATTGGTCATTGCACAAGAATAATTCTTATCTGTATTGTGATAAAGCCTTTATTGTAATAACAATTTTAGAGTGAGCATTCGTAACGATAAAATATATCATAATGTATTGAACATGTTTGATGTGTCAAGGAAGTTGTTAAAAAGCCTATATGTTAAACAAGATATTAATGTCATTGTTGCTATCTATTTTTCATCCATGTTAAGATCCAATATTTGTGATTACTGCAATTGTTTCGAATAGATTTATGTAAATAGCTATAACCATGTCTTCCGTTATACAAATACATATACACATTAACACACACATATATATAATATATGTGTGTGTATATATACATAATATATACATTATATATATACATATAAACAATATATCAAATCATAAATAGAAACACGGATTGTCCCAATAGTCGAGTAATTTTATTTGTATGATATAATTAGGCGCTGTCGTGCTCTTTTATAATAAATTGGTAAAAAAAGGATTTATACGTTTTATTAAAGCATTCTGAAATAGGCCCATAGATTTTAAAACAGTTGTAATATCTCGTCAATGTCTATATGAAATATTTGCGAGATGTTACATGACTAATTAATCTCTGGTCAAAATATGGTTAATAAAATCTATTTGTAGTCTGTTATTATTATTGTAACCGTTCTAAGAATATTCAATATACTATAGTTGAGTGACAATTATTATTTTAGCACCCTTAACACTGCAGTGCGCCAGAGTTATCTTATCTCGATATACGTATAAAGATCACTCTGATACAATACCGGGGGTAAAATAATTAAACGTGCTGCAAATGTGTTTAATATCTTAGGGATAAAGAAATATGCGTCTCTACTATCCACATAATATAACATCAATATAAAATAAAACTGTCCATGTGTACACCTTTATCTAGAAACTGATGCAAAATGTTCGTTATTTTCGACGAGTAGCTTTTATTCTTTACGCGACCCGATAATGTCTTCCTGCTCATGTGATAAATAAGAAAATAAACTTCGTACTATATTATGAACAGTGATGGAATTATTATCATAATTTACAACAAGACGAAGACTGCATTACTCTCCAATATTTTATTGTATAAAATTATACTTATTTAATAATTTTAAAACAAGTTAAGTGGCGGTTGCTAAATTTACAAATTAAATATTTAGATTTATCTTAGTTTGTCTGTGAACCATCTCACATACTTGGGATGTGAATTGAACAATGTTTTCTTATTTAATTTCATATAGCTCATCACTTGTCATTCTGCTTTGTGGTGATTTATATAATTTAGATAGCATTTGACGACATTAAAAAAAAACAACTTTTTCTTTTAACTTCGCCTGTTTTTCTTAATCATACTAACCTAAATTATATCTGCATTCGTGTTTTGCGAAACTTTAAAGTACTCGCTACAGACATTACATACATATGACATGTACAAAAATAAAATGCAGATACAGCGACTCAAAAGCGTCTCCAAGAAACACGCATACAAATAGAAATTGTTTGGTTCAGCAGAGTAATAACAACTTTTCTTGATTACTTTCATAAAACTTGTAACCTGAGCGTTTTTTAAAAACTACGACCACGCAACTATATATTCTCCCCTTGTTAAGTGTGAAATTTGTTCGTTACTCGTACTGTTATCTAAGGTTTTTGTATATAATTATGTAGAGTTTATAATTCGTACAAACATAGTTCTTGAGCTCCTAATCTTTCTACATTTGTTATGCACGCCAAACAGCTTATATTATGAAGAATTCTAAGGTCGCATCTCTTGACTTTGTTACAATAACGGTTTAGTAACAAGTACATATGAAAACTAATCTCCATTGTCTTATACGCACATTGTTTACTTAGATGAGAATTTTATCAACGTTTATTATATATATACAGAAGTAGTAGTTATAATTTATTTATAATATATTGCTAAATATAAGTAATAGGTTTATTTTTTTCAGAGTATTACTATTGCATCCCGAAAATTGTTTATTTTACTTACTGTTAAACGAACGATTCGATAAAATTTATTTTAATTTATGAACAATTTGTTTATTAAACCATATTTTTTTATTATTATTTAAGCTAGCAATATTTGTAACGAACTTCAAATTCCGAACGTACGTAGATATGTGTTGAGAAATATTGAGCTTGTAATAATTATGATCTTATTATGAATTCTCTTTTTATTTTAATATAAATTTTGTATCATTATTATATGTTATATGTCCAATATAAATGTGCACATTGTGATACCACGAAGGTTTAGAAACGACAGTTCTTGTACAGAAACAGATAAAATAATGTTAAAATTATAATACATTTTCGTAAAAGATGCTCATTATTTTTTTATCATTGTTAACTTTACTCAATGTCTTGAGGTTAAGATCTATAAATAGTGACACTTAAACAGTTTGAAGAAGTAACTTAATAAAAATGTATTATAATGTATATGTACAAATTGTCTTTCAGTCCTCCAGACAAAATGTAACGACCATTTTTAATGTCGCATTTACATTATTAGCGGGTAGAGACAAATCTGTAATTAGCGTTCATTAATCATCAAGAATTGTCGTCGGTTTTTTGATCAATCAGACGTGGATGCGTTCAAAGCGAACTAGAAATTTCTCATGCACTTTTTTGTTTCAGTTAATTCGTAACTGTAAATTATACTTTTAAAATTATAAATTCGTTAGAATTCAGGCTTTAGCTGTTCTGCGTAACGATCGTGGCCTTATTGATCATTTTCTTATGATTAAAGGCTGTATGTAGATATCATATGTTTTATTTAACTGTATGTTTAAATTGATTTTTCACTTATCATGTCATCTAACACTGTCTCAAGTAATCAATTTCTAATGTTATTGCCATTAAATTTAAGCAATATTTCTTAAATTGTCAACACCCTAAATTACATCTTATATTTATGTATTAAATGTAAAAACAGAGTTCTAGATTTGTGGAATTCAAAATTTATCTTATAATGCATTTATTTAGCGTTAGTTTAACATTGCCATATCCTTATTTAAATTATATAATTTTTCCACAATAAATTACTTAGCTCATACTGTCTTTTTATTTTAGTTGTAGAGTTAAAAAATCCCTCAAATGAAACCTTTTTTGGATTTATTTTATTGTAAAAGAAAACCAAAGTCGTCCGCGTTAAAAACGTAATTACCTTATTACTGGTAAAGGGGGTATGCCATATTAATCATTAAGGTTGACAACAACCCTGGGTCTTGCAATACGTATAAAATGGACCGCAAATAGTGCTTCCATCAAATGAACAGAATCTAATTTGTAAAAAACTATATTCATTTTAAACATATAGATGCTGTTGATGTTGATGATGTTAGCCTATGCGGCTCTTACAGCTTCATCGGACGCACGGCTCACGAAACTGAGGGGTTCGTGAGCTGGTTATTAGTTTTCTCTTTTTGTGGTTCATATCACAAAGCGCTCATAAACTGCGTGTCGGTCTGCTCTGATCTCGTACCTATCTGATCGTGCCACCCAAGTTGCCAGTTCCCTAGCGATTCTACCGAGTGGAGAATGGATGGTGATGACTACTGACCGTCCGAGGATTTCGTATGCGGACCTATCCTCTGGCGGACGCCACCACCTGTTGTCTGGTTAGTCGGATGCTGTGGTCGGTGAGAACCGCCCTGACACGCGGGCGTATCTAGTGTAACTAGTGTGAATTTTAACATAATTTGTTTGAACAATCGCTTCGTCGCATCATCGTTTAGAAATAAATTATTAATAGCCCGTAATAGACAAAACTCAATTCTCGGTGAGTGAGTGAGTGAGCATATGAATACTACTGGATAAGCGTGTTTATACATCGTATTTTTTTACGTATGTAATTTTTTCTATTTCTAAATATCTGTGTGTAATAAGCTTTCAAATACAAGGCTGGTGGTACACAAATGAAAACACTGGAACAATTTTGTTTAGTATAGTACTTTGCTATATATATAAATCCCACTGCTGGCGTAGAAGGCCTAGAGGATGTTATGGCTCTACGGCGGATTCACGTGTCTTCGAAATATTTTGTTTTATTTATTACATAGGCACACACGATGTTCTACGTCACCGCCGAGAATGTGATAATTCAGCAGTTGAAATTATTTAGATCACGATCATGCCGACAACTGGGATTGAACTTGGTTTGCTCGTGTATCAAGAAATAAGAGAGAGCTAAGATACTGAGCTACCACGGCTCACTTTTTTATTATAAATGTATTTTAATAAGTAAGAAGGTCAGATCACTGACACAACAGTTTTCTGGTAACAGGCTATATATTTTACATTAAAAAAAAACTATTTCGTAATCAGACTTGTACTGAACAATTAGTTGACGTAGGTATGTAAGACACTCAGGCAATTTGGTACATTAATTAGATTAGAGCCTATGTAGAATATTCTGCTTCGTATTAACTGCGAGCGAACCCATTCTTCCCAGCAGCAAGAAATTAACTGCTGCGTTGCTCTAAAGTGTGAAGGTCAACCCGGTGAAACTGTAAAAGCCCTCGGGCTAACAGTGGCCTTCAGCCCGAAAAAAAAAAGTGTAAAGTTCAGTATAATTTGCCATAACATGCCAGTTGGTAAGTGTCGTGGCCGATCTGTAAAACAGCAGGTCGATGGGTGCAGGTGTCTCTGGAACGTGCTTCTTAAAATACCGTGGGGAAGTCCTATTTTCAATTAATGATGGACTTTGATGATTGTGATCATATTATAAGTCCATAGTAACAGTCACTTCGTCGTTATACACATTTTAATGAAATCAAATAGTTTATTTGCCAGAAAATGATACAAATGGTGTTACAATAGATCATTAAACGTACAAACATATACTGCCATGTGTGGCGTGCAAATATTATAATGTATTTAAATATAAAACCAATTTAATATTGTATTAAGATAATCTAGTTTTATCACAATATAAGTAATCGATTACTTACTTTATTATTTCATTCAGATTTTCTAGCTTATTTCTTTTATGGAATAGGTGGCAATAGTAATTGATAACCGCCGCCCATGAACATCCGCAACATCAGAGGAGTCGCAAATGCGTTGCCGGCATTTAAGGAATACACCTTCCTTCTCTCTCTCTTCTTGATGGTCACTAAGCCGTATCGGTTCGGAAACACCGCTGGCGACTAGCTGATTCCACGGAGTAGTGTGCGACGGTAAATTTCGCGTGAAGCGCACAGTGGTGGATTGCAATCCATCGAGATGATGATGAAATTTTGAATTATGTCCTGATGTAGCTACGATGTTTAATTTAAGCGGCTGGAATTATTCCGAACAACTCCTCAGAACACTCCCCATGGTAAATTTGGTAACAAATGCAAACATCTCGTCACAACACCAGTGGATCAAGTTGATCGGAAAGTCCCTAGTCATGAACAATTCGAGCCGCTCTCCGTTGAATGCGGTCAAACGGAAGAAGCTGGTACTGGGGTGCCCCGGCCCAGTGATGAGAACAATATTCCATGTGAGACCGAACTTATGCTTTGTGAAGTTGCAAACAGTGGGCCGACATGAAATACTGTCTCCCTCTATTAAATACCTCCAGTTCTTTAGAGGCCGATTTGGCCTTACCCTCCAAGTGACGGCAGAACTGAACGTCGCTCGATGTCAACGCCAAGGATACCATCCGTTTAGAAAATAAGGCGATGCGACAAAGGAAACCTTTGTAGCAGTAAACGCGTAAACTTGTGTCTTTGTAGGATTCAATTGTACTAGATTTTGTTGGCCCCTATCTGAAACAAAACAACAACAACAACAAAATCTCGACCTCAGACACAAGTTTATTCCGGCAAGGTAGGAGATAGCACACAGCCTAGTGGACACACCGGCATTCACTGGTTTGGAGTCGGAGTATGCACCGACTACGACCTTGATGCTACGGTTCGAAAGAAAATTGTCGACGCACATGCATAATTTCTTTATAAGCGCATAGGAAGGAAGCCACGAAAGAAGCGCTTGGTGCCAAAACCGATCGAAAGCCTTCGCTACGTCCAGACTTACCGCTAAGATTTCTCCCTTGGAACCGACTGCCTGCACCCCTGAGGTGGTCCCACTTCCCGACCACCGCCACATTGCAATCTTGCGACCTGCCGCCCTGACACTGATTCCAGCCGCCCAGATGGCAGCCACATGCGATGTCGGTGTCTCAAGCGGCTAGACCGAGACTTGCTCGGGGCCGCCGCCAACGTTGCAACATGGCCAGAAAGCGCCGAAGAGGTTCCGTGCGATCCGGAAGTGGAAGCAAACTGGTTCCGGGACACGATGACGCGTATCTGTGACTTATTATTACCCGAGTTTACTTGGGTTTGTTCACAAACAATCTCAATTAGTCTAAACTTGTGGTATCTACAGTGAAGACGTCATAAAATGGGAAAAGCTCGAGAAATTACCAGTGAAGTGCGTTCTGCCATCGTTGTTTTACATAATGAAGGCAGATCCGAACATGAGATTGCTTCACAACTAAAGTTATCGAAGACTTGTCTTCATGACACAATAACTCGATACAGGGAGACAGGCAATTTTCAAATCGTCCACGCTCGGGAAGGCCGAGAGCTACCACGTCTAGTAAAATTAATTTCATCCAGCAAGCGAAATAGACGCTTAACAGCACAGCACAAATCCGCGTTGAAGTAAACAAAACCCGAGTAAAAACTTTATTGCCGCGTTGCCGTTACAAAACCTCGGCTAAGGCCGCAAAACAAGAAAAAACGGATGCAGTGGGCTCCTGTCCATCGAGATTGAACTGAAGAAGATTTTAAAAAAGTGCTTTGGAACGATGAATCCAAGTTTGAACTATTCGGTTCGAAACGTAGAATTTACGTTCGACGCAGTGCCCATGAAAAGATGATGTCAGACTGTGTAGTCCCAACAATCAGGCATGGTGGTGGCTCAATTATAGTCTGGGGTTGTTTCTCTAGCCAAGGAACTGGCGATTTGATTAAAATTGAAGGAATTTTGAATAAGGAACATTACAAAAACATTTTAGAACAAAGTTTCTTCCGGGTTGTGATTAATTGGAGATGGATAAATTTTTCAACAACATAATGATCCAAAGCATAGCTGAAAATTATGTAGAGTATATTTAGAAGAGAAAGAGGCACAAGGGGTGTTAAAAAACATGGTTTGGCCTCCTCAGAGCCCGGATTTCAATCCCATTGAACTTTTGTGGGAAGAGCTTGATAGGAACGTCCGTAATCGTGGCCCATCCTCGCGAGAAATGTGGAATGCTTATGCGAAATTTTGAACAATATTTCACAGGACACCATTAACAAATTGATTACCCGTATGTCGAGACTTGTGAAAAAAGTCATAAAATGTAAAGGAGTTTAGTTAACTATAGCCTTTTTTTGCATGGACTGTTAATATTTCTTTACGCTTTTAAAGTATATTGTTTGTGAATCAATGTTCTATTAGATGATTAAACAGGTTAATTAAACATTTAATATTGCATTGGAGTTTAACTTTATTTTCCTACTTTAATTAAGGTGGTCTTAAACTTTTGGCCTGCAGTGTAAAGATTAGCTATATGCACTTTTGCTAATTTTTTCAAGAAATTGAGGGTGTTTTTATACAAAGATACATATTTCTTGTATTGTGTATGTATTACCTATACAGGCTAATATTTCAACCTTATATTAAACGGAGAGATTTATAAGGACATCAATAAACTGCCAGTTGTATAATGTAGTTCATTAATATTTATTCGAGGTTTTCAGTCTAGTATTTGTCTTATAGTCCACGAAGGGGGAACTGGGACTGCAATTAACAGTAACGATAAAGACATGATTGACCACCGCACATTTCTTAGTGAACATCAGAGTTGTTTTCCAATAAATGCAAACAAGTGTTTTTTGTACTATCTCACCAGTTCGCAAATGTTCACTCGAGTTTAAATTAATATTTAGCCTAGTTTATAGAAAAACACTAAAAGAAGAAGTCGGGGTTGCAGATTGCCTTCAAAATCGTCACTAAATCTAACCCGGGACATTGCCGTAGATCAGTGATTGTATATAGACTATTAGGTGCTACCGTCGCTGGAACGTGCTTACGCAGAATTCGGTGAGGCACCAAAGCGTTCCCTTGCTTTTAGAACTCCTCCCAACGGACCAGCCTTGAAGGAGTTGCAGAAAAAACGTAACATAGTCAGGTCTCGCTCAAGCTATCTTTTGGAGTCGCTTAGCATGAATGGGTTCGCTCAACAGGGGAACTACCATGCCCTTACAAGGTCAAAATGTAATTAAGTAAAATAATTTATCATATAAGACTTACTGAAGTAATCAGGATTCATTGGAGCACAACCATTTAATTAATATTCCATGTTGTGCCGGACCTCGCACGAAAAACCTGTTTCTGAATAAATTCCTTAGTGTACACGGATCGATAGAGTTATCACTGAACAGAACGCAGCATTCAAAGGCTAAATAATAATGTTTCTTTGTTGATCCACTTCGTCTTGATGTTTTGAAGTTTCATTTAAATCCTGGCATAGTTAAATTGAATCTTGAAAGAAATTGTTTGATTTCGAATAATTAAATGGGGAAGATATTTTTGATGACGGATTGCGTTTTGATTGTGTCATGTGCAGATAAACTTGTTCCTTATTTAGATTGCAAACATGTTTCACGACTAAGATACAAAGGTTTCAATATAATAAGAAAAATAAACATGATGTAGCCACACAATTTACAAAACATGTTTAAACGTCTAAACTTTTAGGTTATAATTCTATTCTGCAAATTGTACCAATGAATTTCGTTGCACGATTACAATTCAATAGGCTGCATTATACATGTGTGCTGATGAATGATTATAATATTAAATTTAATCATGCTTGTGGAAATGATATTTGGGTTAGGAAATAATAAACGCGTGAGATAAGTATCAATAGTTTATTACATAAATTATAGCCAAGCTTACATTTTCATTTTTACCTAATCCGATTCACATTCGAGTTAAACTGCCTAAAGTTTTATTACATCCATCGGTATACTATGCAGGAGCGCAACGATTTATTACCTTATTATAATCTAGCTCGATGACCTAATACCAAATACAAGGACACACTAAATTCTAATTAGTGCCATATTTGGTGGTGTCCACAGCTTTGGAATATGATTATTATAATTATAAAATGTGAAATGGAGGGAGAAATTATTTAAACACTCCTGCAGATCTTCTAAGTATATATAAAAAATCTTATAAATAAATCTATGATCACTATCAATTACAAATAATTAGGCTATGCTTGGTGTTACTACGTTTAACTATCCCATATTTTTTCAATATAAATCCTACTTCAACTCGCATAAGCAATGTTAAAACTAAGTAATTTATGAAAGAGTATGGCTCTAGATTTCTACATATCACAAGTGTTAAAACTGATTTTCTTTCCACATCGGCCGGCGTTGAAACTTCAGACTTATGATGACGGCAAGAACACGATACACGATAAGAACAAAAGTATTCATCTATATATACAAAAAATTATAGTTTATACATATATCTTTTCATTTTTTTTTTATTCGCCATCAAACACTCGTGTAACTAAATCTTGAACATCTTAAACAAACGATCAGTGGGTGCCTGAAAAGTCAAGCGGATCAATGAGGAAAGACATATATTTGATGATACATTGAACGATTATTGTACGATCACGAATGTTCGACAATAACATAAAAGTCTATAGAGGCATTTTCATTTCTTTATGCGTTCAGATTTTTATCGCATTGAGGTACACTCTATTACACCCCATTACAAAATATAAATGACCATAATTAATATATGAAGCATATAAAAAAAGTATCAACTAGTGCCGGTTTCAGAGAGTTACTGATTGACATCAATTTTGCGCTATACTAATTCTTTCCGCACAAAGAGTACTTGTCTATGAACATGTCTCAATGTAATGAATATTAAATGTGTATATGTAATGAAATTCATACTTCATCTAAAGTATCAAAATTTTTATATTTTATATTATTATTGCATTTATTTAACTACACCCAAAACGAGGTCATAAATAAATTGTTTTTGACCCTTAAATATAGATACATTTATTATTGCTAAGTGTAAAGAGAAAATTGGTGTTACATGAATGGATTTGTGTATAGGTACTTATGACGTATATACGTACATGGAAGTATTAAGTCTTAATTAAACTATTATTAATAATGGGCATTTTACAAATCTTTTTTAAGACGGCATTATAAAATTCATTCAATAGTAAAAACGATTTGGGTAATGAAATACTTAAACAGTAATTCAGATTGGTGTATAGTATGTGTATGTTTTTATTGCGTATCTTTCATGGAGTCCTCTATATATTACATTTATTAATTTGTAATAACTGCTAATAAGTAACAATAAACATATGATTAACAGTTTATGAAAATTATAGAATTAAATGATTAAATTTTTACTAAATATAAGCAAGATAGAAATCACCATCCTGAAACTCATATCTTATTTATCTTGGTTTTATTTCAAAGGAAAATTATACAAATTTGAACAGATATAGTGTGAATCATTAAAAATAAAAGTGTGTAATTAACTTTCATTTTGCTGATTGATAAGCATTAGAAAGAATTGTACATTCAAATCAGAATGATGTCATATTTAAAACAAAATTTTTGCTTTAATTATCAAGAAATTTGAGATTTAAAATCATATATAAAGGTTTAAAGTTCCTTATATGTATATAAGGATATCATATTAATTAACGAAACAATGATACAACTGCTGTATGATTATACTTTTTTTATAAGATTGACCTGTATGTATGTATTAATGTAATGGTACTTTTTAATTAAATTTTTAACCACTTTCAGGACATCTAAATAATCAGAAATTTTGCAGACATATTATGAACAGATGATAATACAATAATTACATAACCATGTATGTTATTTTTGTGAACTATAAAAGTTATTATACATAACAATGTTTGAAACAAAATTCTGTATGATAAGTCAGTTATAACTAAGTACCTGTAATGATAATTTCTATTAAATAAGCAGGCAAAAGTTGTGATTTAGTATGGAAGTGATGGTAGATGAAAGTTGAATGATTGAGTAAAAAACCAATATAAATATTTCACTCATAAATGTATGGCAACATTTAAGAAAAATATAATATGAATAAAGAAAAAATAATTTTAAATTTATTCATATTATTCCCCTCATCCATGCACCATAACATAAGATAAGACCGCACAGTATTAGCTTAAACAATTATAATAAAAAGATTGTCACCACTAAACAAAAAAATCACTTAATCAATATACTATTAGCTTGCAATTATACAAGCTGGAAACAATAAGCATTCCTCTTATATCTATGTTGGCAGTATATACTTTAAATTATAAGGTTTTTATAAAACTTGATTACAAAACATTGATTAATCCACCATTACTCTTTTTGTGAAGGTTGATGATAACATGAAATAAAAAATAGAAAATTCTAACACACGACTGACATTTAAGAAACTTATAATTGAAGCTTAAATGTAAAACTAGTATGTAAACAAGATGCCTGTATACTTTTAACATATTTTAAAGCAGGACTATAATAAAAGTGATATAATCAGCCTTATGTACATGCAACATAAAGGAATATGATACGTACAAAAATGCTTATACATGGCAGTCTACTAATTATTTAAGTACTCAAGTATAATCACATTGACATCGATACATACACATGGTTTACAAAAGAAACTGGCAAAAACTGAGTATTAGACTTATAGTATATTACCTTGTCATACACCCAACTCCCAACATTTAAAATTCACAATTTTCATAAACATAATTATATCAAAATCATTACAGCAAATTTGGCTACCTACATTTTATAATCTTATTTTAAAATGACAATCGATTTAAGGAATGTTGCCATAATATCGAAGCTCTGTCTGAAGACATGGAAATATTATTGTACCTACAATCATATATTGAGATTTGCTCTTACTCTAGGGACATTTTTATAAGGTCAGGAGTAACCGTCTTTTAAATATCAAAACTAACTATTACATTCAAGATTGTACTTTTATGTACCAATAGTTTGTTAAAACTTGTATTGAATAAGTATTTTTTGTAAACATACTAAAAACTGAAATATTGGAGTTGATTTTAACATAATATAGCAGTAATTAAGTAACAAAAATTAAAGACCAAAATTAATTACTATTTTTAAATATAAATACTATAAAACATCACAATAAAAAATACAAATCAGTCCTAACAAATAGCTCCCTATTAGCACTGTTTAGCATGGAAATAATTTTTTTTATATTTTTTATTTATTGTATTCATTGAATGTTTTTAAATTATTCTGTCCTCAGTGTTCTTATAAAGAAAATATGTCTATACTATAAAATTATATTGGCTCTGATTTCGTTGTATAGTACTAACAGACGGTAGAATATAAAGCTTATTTTATTAAGATGTTGAGATAAATTAGTCATGATTTGTATTCAAAATAATCCAGTAATGTAACATTCTACAACATTAAACAATGAAACAATATAATAAAGTAGAAAAAAATATAAACAGCATAATTAGATTATATTTTCTTAATAACTAGGGAAAGGTGTCTGTTATTTTCTATGTCTAAAACTATGTCAGTTCTTTTAGAAAAATATACAAAATGCATCAATTTCATTAATATAAATCACTGTAATAGAATCATGTTATCATGAAAAATCGAGATCCACCAAATTTCATTATTTTTGTCCACTGACATTTTTAAATATAATCTAGTCTCTATGTAACATTCATTAAACAAGAAAACCATAGGGGCCACTGACACGAATCTGCGCACGCATGCTCTGTACGCTATTCATAATTTTTTTCTGATGGCCTACTAGTGTTACACCAAGAGAAGACAATTGTTGAACAGTTAGATCAACCACTGCATCCATATCTGTGATACCTGCGGCTCTAAATTTTTCTATGTAACGAGACATTTTTATGCATTCCAGCCATTCTTCGACAGAAGAAAATTGGATTAAATCAGGTGTGTCTCCGGCAAGAGGATCAGCAGATCGATTCTGAGCAATCTTCCTCAGGGTATCTGGACAACGAATTAGTTTGTCTAAAGTCTTAACAATGCTTGCAAAAGTTGGTCTATGAGTACGCTCTTTTTGCCAGCAATCAAGCATAAGTTGATACACAGCCTCTGGACAATCCATAGGTGCAGGAAGACGATATCCTTTTTCAATTGATTTTATAACATCTTGGTTACTCCAATTCCAATAAGGGCGCTCCCCAAAGCTCATTACTTCCCAGCAAACAATGCCCATAGACCAAACATCACTTGCAGATGTGAATTTTCTGAAAGCAATAGCTTCAGGCGCAGTCCATCGTACCGGTATTTTACCACCACGGGTTGTATAGGCTCCATCAGCGGTAGATTCTATTTCACGTGACAAACCAAAATCGGCTATTTTGCATACTAGTTGTGAATTAACTAGTACATTGCGAGCAGCAAGATCTCGGTGAATGTAATTCATCTCTGAGAGGTATTGCATGCCAGTAGCAATGCCACGTAACATTCCTACCAATTGTAGAACACGGAATTTACCATCATTTGCACGTAAGAATGTATCTAGTGATCCATTTTCCATGAACTCTGTTATAATCATTATTGGATTGCACTTTGTAACAACACCTTGCAAAAATATTACATTTGGGTGTTCAAATTGACCCATAATGGATGCCTCTGCAAGGAAATCTCTTCTAGCTCTCTCTGTTGATCCTGGTTTAAGAGTTTTAATAGCAACATCAATTTCCTGTCCACAACTAGCAGGTAATTTAAGTTTCCCACGGCAAACATCACCAAATTCACCACCACCAATTATTGCTTCAATAGTAATACAAGAAGCATCAATTTCTCGTGCAAATTCTCTGACTGCTTGATTGGGATCTTCATAAGTATGAGGATCAATATAAGTTCTTGAACCTGTTCCAGCAAACAATGGTGTAGTGGCATTACTGCTTGTCTTTGTTGGCCTTTCTGGCCCTGTATATACTTCACCATTACGATAATTCAGAGCATTACAATCATTAGGTTGTTTCTTGTCACATTCATCATCAGCTCGTGAGCGCAAGAATAGAACAGTGGCAATTATAGCAACAACAGATAACACAACAACAATGACCATAACACCTGCAACTAATCGTACTTGGGCACCTTCCTCTTCACCTACAAAAGTTGTTTCAAGAACAGATCCAGTACGTGCATACACTATAGCACTGAATTCTCCCCAACCTCTTTTCATCTTAGCCCGCACTCTTATTCCATACTCTGTATCCCTTTTCAGTCCTGTTATTGTTATGTGAGCTTCTTTTGTAATTCTTAGTGTTGCATTAGGTCCTTTTTCTAAGTTATCTTTTGGGAAACACTTTATTTCATAACTCTCAATTGTATCTTCGGGATCTGTTAAATCAACTGGAGGTGGATTCCATGCAAGGGATAATTTGTCACTTTCAACACTCAAGATTCTTAACTTTGAGACTATGCTCACAACGGAAGCTTCAGTTACAGCTGTTATCTCTGCTTGCTTCGGGGGCTCTCCTGTGAGTTCAGAAACACCATTTGTAGCAGATACTTGAAATTTGTATTCAGTTACAGGGTCTAATCCCATTACAGTGACTCTAGTCGCATTAAGCCCACTTAAAGCCGGTCTATACTCTACACTTGAACCACAGTTAGAGCAATGGACACTGTAAGTAATATCACTACGCCCACCATTTTTATGTGGTGGCTGCCATGCTAGAGATATTGAAAACTGGTCAGCAAAAGTTACAGTCAGATTATCTGGAGCTGATGGAGGTTGGGTGCAGGGAACATTTTTTGGGTCCTTCTTAGCCCTGAAATAACTTAGGACACATTTGCACTCTGCAGCTGCATAGGTTGTAGATTCAGAGAAATCAGGGCAAGGAATACAAGGATCATCACCAGTGTGAGATTTAAATTTCCCAGGAGGACATTCAATACATACTTGATTGGTATGGTCAGATTCAAAGCCAGCTCGGCATTTACATGATCCACTAGGCAATGTCCACTTTCCATCACCTTTGCAAAGATAAACTGGAGGACTTTCACCTGGTGCAGTCTCAGCATTTTCCACACAGGTCCCATTTGCTTGTTCTATTACTGTTACTTCTCTACCTGTTGGGGTAGCAGGAAACCTTGCAAAATTAACAGTTACTTCTGGACATGTAATATAGTAAACTTTGACGGCCAAAATGGAGATGCATGCACCTTGATCTCTAAACGCAAAGTAAACTCCCCTTTTTGTTGCAGCAATACTTTTTACCTCAGTGTTAATATCAACTTCAGAATTTGTATTAAAACGACCTTCGCCAGCAGCAATACGCCCCACCAATTTATAACTTTCTGGCTCCCATGGGGGTTGTTCACGAGTGGCTACATCAAATTCATAATACAACAAACTAAATGTCTCTTTACAACTCAAAGCATTTCCTGGAAACAGAGAGCAATCCCTAATTGTAAACTTGATCTCAATATAGATTCTGTTAGCATTTCTGCGCTCAATAAATGGTGTCCAAAGCCAATTATTTACATTAGGATGAGCAACGTCACAGACTACATACGATCGCCAGTTGATTTGTTTTTCAAAATTAGTGTATGACTCTTCAACCCAACCAGGCGTGTTTGCCTGTACACCGTAAGGAAAACGCATCCAACTAAGGGTATCTTCTGTAGTAGTGTCGAGAAGCATAACTTGCTCCCCGCGCACGCTCAATGCAGCTATCACTGCGGCCGCCACCGCTGCACAAAACCACATCATGTTGTCGACATAATAATACTAATATTCCCAAAAACGACACTTAAAAGCACGATAAATCAAATAGAGTCACAATAATCCCACTTCATAATGCTAAAACAAGTATATTTTTACGTCTCTATTTCGAACACTTCACTTTGTCGGGGATAAAGGACGACCCCATCATTTCTCTTTTCTGCTATATTATATATTCTGTAATCGGAAGCACAAGTACGACTTTTACTTAGATTTATTACGGAATATAAACCTCAATGTCTATGTTTTAACTTTGTAGCACGACGGGAATGCAATTAACACAAGTTTAAGTGAGGATTCCGCATTTTTAATATATATTGATCCCGTATTACATAGATGAAAACTCGGTTCCTTGACATGGACGCGCAGCAATTTTCTGAGTTGCCATAATAAAAAATAATATACTGCCCACCAAAAACGCTATGTTTTTTATAAAACATTTAGCAATTCCCATGTATAAAACTATATATCTTATTTTATGTTTAATAATGATTATTGCTTATGTAGATCATATCAGTTCCTTTAAGTAATTAAAACATTATAAAATCTATACCATGAAGAGTAGTAGCAGTATCTTCTCATCTTAACCCATCATTCGATTTAGTATAGGTAACCGTAGGTTAAAGTATTTCTTTAATTTATTTTAATAACAAATATTAACCTTTGCTACAAGAATCACCATTGGTCTTCAAAATAATCTCCTATTACGCGATTACGTAGAACGCAAGGTCTAATTTGTAGCTGCCGAGAATTGATCCGAACGAAATCTTTAAGACGAACTTTTTTGTCCGTAAGCAATTTCGCTTTACTAAGTTTTTTGGTATCAAATGTAGATCATGTTTCACTATACACAGAGTGGAGCGATAAATTGTTTCACGTCAGTCAGAGGGTGAATTTTATGATTGTGAACTAATCTTTGGTTGATAATGTGGCAGATCAGATGAAGAAGGTACTCTTCATAATCCGGGTTTCTGTTGATACTCTCCCGTCTCTTAATAATATGCATAAACCTTCCGTAACGCTGATCACCTCAGATTACCTTACGCGATTCCGTGTGTAATGGAGTTCGGCAGTAGTGGGCTTTCCCAAGTGCGGCCTCGCTGAATACAATGCATACCTAGAAATGTTGGATGACTGACATCGGCGTATGCCTCTGTTGTTGATCTGGGTGACTTTAACACTCACACCGGTGAGTGTGGGAGTCCTTCCGGGACAATCTTCAGATCTTACAGGGGTGGGTGGCAGGACTTGATATCCGACTTAACTTCGGGTCCACGTGTGGAGGCAGGGGCACACATGTTATTGAGATGGTGAGCAGCGGTGGAGGTGATTCCGTACGTAATTTGAGAGGTCCTCTATGGTGAACCAGTATGGTCACATTGACATTGACCAGTATGGTCATATTTACAGGAGTTCAACGCTGCAGAGCTCAATCGAAAGACATCAGTGAAGGCAATCACGATCGCACTAGGATCCTTTGAGGCGACCACTATCCTAGCTCAGATAAATTAGCGCGCACACAGTGGATGTTCTTCACCATAGCAGTTAAAGTATGATACAATTGCGTGGCACGACCATCTTGTATAGAGTATCCCTAAAACAATAGACGCGCTGGCAGCCTTTTCATAGTAGACGGAGCAACGATGTGACGTCACAGTGGCGTCGTTTTGTGCTGCATTCTTGCGTACTTGCTACTCGCCCTGAAGCTTTCGCCTAAGTACCCTAAACGCAACCAATTTTCAACCCCAAGCAGTATCCATCATAAAAAAAGAAGCGCTCGCGTCAGAGGCGATGTCGCATACTAAGATATATATTAAATTTAACATGATCTTTTGAATAATATGATGTATGCAACAATGCGTAAAATGGCGAAAAACGAATAAAATGTTATTCAGTTACAGGTATCAATCACTAAAACACTATTTAATTACATAAAGTTTTACCATTTATACGTTATTTTTCTTAATTACAATTTATAGATTACTTCCAATTTTCTACAATCCAAATAATCAACCCCAAATAATAATTCTACAAATGATTTATTACATAATTGGTTTGATCCTATTACCCGCTACATGCTACCATGGTGCTATATAGTCTTATTGTGCACACCCAATACATTCACAGTAATTTATATAAATCAATATAGATTATAACCTGGGATTTTTCTTTTTTACTGAAAAGTAACGAAGTAAAACATATGATTAAGAGTATACCACCATCATCGGCTCAGATTTTTCCAAGTCCACTGCTGAATATAGGCCTTCCCCACAGATGGCAGATGAATCATAATCCTGAGCTACCTGCATTAATAAATTTCACAGAGACTTGGATAGGTTATCATTATTCACATTCTAGTAGGGTGTAGTTACCACAAAAGTGCCCTACACATTTGTGTTAAAATATGAGACTAATTTACAAAAACTTAATAATGCTGACTAGTCTCACGAGTTAGCATTATAAGCTTAAAAGACCAAATGTCATAATAGGCAGATTTATAAATTTGAAATGATATATTTTCATGTCCTTAGTTTACTTGTGACTCAACGGGTAAAAGGCACATTTCTAAGATACAAATCAACTTCTACTTGTACGCATTCCCTTAAATGTCCTTGCAATTCAAGATTCAGGCAAAGCTATAAATCAAAATGCGGCTAAGTAACTTACAGCTACAATGACAAATAAAACAATTATTGATTAAATAATTTAATAGACAATATATTTAAATAAATACTTTTTATCAAATATTGTAGTTACAAATAAAAAAAACCAATATAAGCAGTTATATGCAAGAAGTCCTACATAAGTACTTTAAAAGATTTAAAATATGATTTTTATAATTTCAATTTATTTTCAACAATGGCTTGTACAAGTTTATTTAAGTTGACAAATATGTGTTCCATAGCAACAAATTTGTCTTTGTAAACTTTATTTGATATAAGTAATGCATTCCATCCAGCCGCTCTAGCTGCCTTATAATCTTTTTCAACATCATCACCTATGTGAAGACACTCATTAGTTTGAATATTTTTATGTACCATTACTGCATGGTTAAAGATTTTCCTATCTGGTTTAGTATACCCAATATCAAATGAAGTAAGTATAAAATCAAATTTGTTATAAATATTCAAATTGTATAAAATTTCAATAAGGCGAGGATCAAAATTAGATATTACTCCCAATGAGATTCCACGAATTTTTAATATGTTTAGTATCTTATCACCACCTTCTGCTAAACACCAACATTTTGTTGTTCTAAAATCATTGATAAGTTGCTTTGCTAAACAGTTAATATCAGCATTCTTTGGTAGTTGTCCCTCAAACGTCTTTTTTACTACTTGGCTCCACCAGTCTTCCCAAGATATAACGTTTTTACCAAAATTAGGGTATTTATTCCACATGATGTTGTAGCTGTCCAGCAAACGCGGTTTAAGATCATTTTCAGATCCTTCAAATCCATAACCACGACCCACTATTGTATAATATTGCCAAGGATGTTCTCTAAACCTAAGCAACGTATTAGTCGCATCAAATGTTACTAAACGAATACCTTTTAACGACATATGGAATTCTAAGTCTTTTTACTTATATCCATTAAATGAAATATCGATATAATCGGGTTAGTATGTGTATTTCGCTACTTTAGGTATATTAAAAATAGTTCTATGTACCTTTTATATAATCAAATTTAAACTACTCCGTGCGACTACAGATACTTTGTACATAATACAGATTTAACTTTTTTTAAAAAGTGCTAAAAGTAGTCTCTCGTAGCTATCTATATAATTCAATTATATATGTAAAAATAATAAATTTATTAATTGTGTGCACATCTGATTCTGACAGTGCATGACAGACCATCATTCTTTTTTGTGATAAATTCATGGTTTACGTACCCCACGTTCGATAATCAGTTTAAATTATTTTAATTAGGTTTATCTCCAATTAAAAAATTAAATACAGAGTTGGTATGGTAAAATATACTGAAATATATTTTTTTCAAATTAAAATATAATAATAATTGTCAGACAGTTTTACTTAATTAGATACTCATCTAGATTCTGTTGATGATTATGCTGTTAGCCTATGCGTCTCGTACAGCTTTATCGAACTCAGGGTTCACGGAAGAGAGGTCCGTGAACTAGTAATTATTTTGGTTCTCTTACCTACCAAGAAGCGCTCTTTCTCTGAGCGTGTCTGCCTGTGCTCTGTTTCTGAACTATCTGATTGCCACTTAAGTTGCCAGTTTCCTAGTTATCTGAAGATTCTCCAGAGCATCTGACGGTCGCCACCTTTTTTTTCGTTGGAAGCTGTGGGCGGTGAGAACCACCCTGACACGCGGGTGTATCTAGTGTACACGGTGTCGCGAAGATTACGCCGCGCTCGAAGGTGAGGGCGGCGTGATGTAATTATAGTGTGTTAATTTAGTTAATATCGCTATTATTATTAGCTATCCGTACCACCACTTTGGAATGCGGGGGCGCTGAAGAAGAAGTGGCGCAAGAAACTCCAGCGATGCATCTGTATGGACTGAAGAGAACCGGCCAGTGACATAGCGGTATCTTGGTATAACCTTGTTTGCGACGTACGTGTGTTGTGTGTTATGAAGGGCTTGGGCCCTGGTGGTCGCATCGTCGGGTCGTCGAGGGCGTAGCCTGGGTCTCCTTCGGACACGGGTGAATCCGTGATTCGCGATGGGTTTGTAAGTGGCGGCACTTACAATCAAGGGGTTAGAGTCTGTGACGGCAGAGTCGAAATATCGGCGGGAAGCCTGGTTCAGGTACTGAGATTTTCGTTACGCAAGAACCACGGCGCACCGGTGGCCTACATGCCGCATGAAACGATTTTGTATTACCTGAAGTCGGTGAATGTGACGTGGGGAGGCATGCGCAAAGACGGGGCTTGCGTATGTCATAATGGGTCGAATGCACGCTTTGTATAGTGTAATTTTATTCCGCAGGGATATTTAGCTATTTTTATTGAGTAAGAGCAAGCGACCTAGGACGAATGCTGCTCGAATCCGTACGCGGTTGATATGCGGACCAAAGGCGAGTCTTTCGTCTAATGTGACGCCTAAGTATTTGACTATCTTTTGCCAGGGGATTGGACTATCAAATACCTCTATGGTTGGGAGATAAGGCGTTTTGTTCTCCGAGAGAAGTACATGGCTGCACTTTTGATGGGGTTAACCTCAATCCTCCATTTCCGAAACCATTTCCCTAAGGTGTTGGCTGCAGATTGGAGGCGTTAACAAATAGCGTCCGGTTTGAATCCAGACACGTAGAGGCCGGCGTCATTGGCAAAAAGGGCTAGTAGTTTTTATCTTAGTATTGGTTACATGGGCGAATGCCATTATTTGTCTTATGCAGAATGAGCGGGTAAAGCTTGCTCATGACTAACTCGGCCTTATTCCTCGCATTTCTGATATGCGGGCTGAAACTAAGTTTGCGGTCGGAGATGACCCCTAGATACTTGACCAGTTAATTAGACACTGAATGAAGCTCACTAAAGCCTCCTCCAAATTTTAAATCGCTCTTAATTTGAATAAGTGCGGCTTAAAATGCCAGCCTTCTTGATAATAACTATCATACTAACATAATATTAAAAATGTTTTTAGTTTAATAATGCTATCAGAATGATTTTTGGGCGGTACATCTCATCGATGCGGTAAGACAGAACCAATCGGTTCCCGACGTGGCCGTTATCCTAAAGGCTTCGTAGCCAGCGGCAGCGGTTAATGAAAACGATATCGGTGTAAACGATTTGGAGGATCAGAAGGAAAGGCTTGGAGGGACTGGAGACTATCGATGGTGTTACTCGAGAGCGAAAGGTTTGAAAAAAGTAGGTTGTCTGTTAAAGTATCTGAAGATTGTGGATGACATATCATGTCGGGATCACCACACATAGCCGTAGGATGAAAAGTGGTGATCTCTCAAAAGGCTTGGATGTTAGCCTGGCCAACAGCTAATGCTACGATATTGAGATAGAATTTATGAGCTCTCTGTATATATAGTGAACTGGAAAATTGTAATATCGTAATTCACGCATCTCGATCGTTGTTCGTGAACCAACAGAGTCGCCACATGCTAGTTGCCATTGTTTTGGTTGGTTCACCATAGTTCTCGCGTATAACAGTTGAGTCATGGCCGTCTCCATATATGCCTATGACTGTGCACTAAACTCAGAACAAGCGAGTTGTCACTACAAGTTCCAGATCTAAGATAGTATTTTTATATTAATCTTTTAGATAGATTGAGCTAAGATAATTATTGTATAAATTTGAGTAGTTTTAATTGTTATTTTTTTAATTTCTAAATAATTTTTATTATATGTAGATTTAATCAAATAATAAAGCTACAAACGCAGTATTCAGGAATCATTTGTACCACTAACATAGATCCATCCTTTATAGACGAAAATGTTTACTTTATGTTATTGTTGATTCTATCGTGTATTTGACAATTGTTTACTTAATTTAAATATTTTGCTTTCTATGGCTTAAAGATTTGTAGCAATGTCGTATGAAACGAAAAAAAACTGTAAAAAATATTTTTTTCATGTTGCAACTCTGTTATAATCAAATTAATAATACCAGTTTTTATACTTGATTAACATAGTATATTCAACCAATAATTTATATACGTGTCGAGCAACTATAGGCTATTTCCTATTGCTTATTTTTGTTATATTTAAACTTATGGTGCAAAGATTTAGCGGCGAGCTAAGAACATCCTCAGTACGTTATTTCCGAAACTACGAACAGTATCCTTGATCCGTTCATCACATACTTCAATTCAATAGCCATGGCGTATGTAACTGGAGGTTGGTAATTACTATTTTATCTTTATAATAGTTTTTTTAATATTATTTTTATTATGTTTATGTTTAAGAAATTATTTGTGCGTTTTTAACTTATACAAATTACTTTTTAATCATTCAGATCCTATCCTTTATGTTTTATGATCCATCAAAGTATCGTTATCTAGAAACATTAATTTGATTCATCATGTCTCATTATTTTGTAGCATTTTAATTTAATTTTGCTATCCCCAAGTATAAAATGTACTTGAGACTAAAATTTATCAACTGTTTGGAGTAATAACTTGTATGTTAAATGTATTGAAATTTATCGTTATTACGTTGATGTTTCATTATTAGAATAACAAAAAAAGCTGTTCTTTTATTTGTAACACTAAAAAAACAAACTTAATCGTTTTTCAAACATTTTTATTTTGCCAGATGGAACTGTTGTT
The DNA here is from genome assembly GCA_029286865.1 of Teinopalpus imperialis. NCBI lineage: Eukaryota > Metazoa > Arthropoda > Insecta > Lepidoptera > Papilionidae > Teinopalpus > Teinopalpus imperialis. The sequence goes on along the minus strand of JAGSMU010000037.1, from coordinate 1,746,262 downwards.
GAGAAAATGCCATTTAGTGTTTCTGGGTGGTTCTGGTGCACCATGAATTTCTTTTATCTCCTGTAAGTAATGTTTTTTTGCTATTTGAGGCACAAAAAGTAAATCATATGTGGCAACGGTTTTATTTGCTGGGGCTTCTGAACAGTTAATGTTATTGCAGGTGTTAGATTGAAACACTGTATCATTATGCTGCCTACTTTGTTCAAACTTAACAGTGATTTATTGCTACTGTGCATACCATCCTATTACATTTTATTTCCACAGTTGTGCTAGGTGATTTACCACTATGATGTAAGACCAAGAGAAAGCTCTCTTAAGCCTTAAGATATATATATATATATATATATATATATATATATAATATATATATATATATATATATATATATGTGTATGAATACTGAAATGATTCAAGAACTGTTAAGCATATGCTATATATTTTTACACAAAAATTGTATATAGAACTGGGGTAATTCTTTTCAAGAAAGAATCTGTTTTGAAAACAAAACTATGGAAACTTTGTTGAATCCTAATGATTTTGTCTTATTTTACAATTTTACCATTTTCAGTTTCATGACTCTGTTCAACCCTAACTTCAGCAAACATGGTGATAAATATGTTAGAGACTTCCGCCCACCTGGTAGCGGGTAAGTAGATTTTTCTCCTATTATATAATTGAAGTGGTTGTGACTCACATTGTTGATACATTTTTTATAATTTATAATCCTTAACTCTTCTGTGTTTATTTAAAACTGCTGTTTATTAAATAAAGATAATTGCAATATTACACAAGGCCTTTGGATAGTCTAGTTAGTAAAACATTCATGATATTGTTAAAAAAAAGATAAACAATTTACTTCCCTTAACAGACATGCTGATTATTTTATTGAGTTCATTCAGCACAGAATGAAGTACAGTTGAGAACACCACATGATAACTAAAGTTATGTGGGTGGGTTCATAGATTAAAAGCAAAATAAAGTCAGTTTTATCTAAATTTTTTCTGTCATTAGATATGAGACGGCAATATTTTTTTTGCTAGAGATACCATATACGGGTATCTTAATAAATTATTTTTTATATATTTAGCTCAACATATTGATATTACCTTGATTAATTATTTTAAGCTAGGATACAATAATTAAGGATTAGGATTTCTATTTTTCTGTGTTTTTTGACAAATGACAAATGATAAATGATTTTTTTATGGAATAAGGATCATAAACAATCAGTCCAGTAGCATGGGGTTCATTCAGGAGTATGCTTAAAGCAATATATGCAGGAGGCCTATGTTCAGAAGTGGGCTAGTGATGGTTGTGATGATTATGATGAATTATTCAGCCTAACCTTAAGTCACTACATAATCAATTTATTCTTGCCTAAGGCGAGGTTGGAGGAAGGTTATACTAGTGTCAGCAACACAATAAAACTAAAATACAGCCCAACCTAAAACCAATTTGTGTGGTTCACACATGTAAACCTTACTTTAGTATGAAATACAGGATTAGCAACACTCAACACTGATTAGTGCTACAAGCTCCCAGTTATTAATGAGACTTATTGATGAGTTTTGAATATTTTCTATAGTTACATTAGTTTATACTATATCTTTAGAGAGTAACAATGAGGATGCAGTTCATCTGATGGTAAGTGACTCTTGTGGCCCATGCTATCTACATTCATCCTTGACTAGGAATCATAATGCAGATGTGTAGTCACCCTTGAGGCCCGAGATGGAATGCCTCGTCACCAGTAATAAAGGTCTCCGGATCCCTAAACTCGCCAGATGAAATACAGCAACAATATACTGCTATTTCATGCTGTCCCGGTCGAGTTGACCCATTCATTCTGCAGCTAGAAACAAACTGCAGTGTAGCGCTTCCACAGGCAATATAATGGTGGAATCCCTAACTTTGCCTTGTGATCAGCTCACTTGACAGGCGGATTAGCGATATTAGACCTTGTTGTCTGGACATCTTACGTAATTTAAAGTTAATTTTTACATTTGAAATAATTTTTAAATTTCAAAATTGTACTGAATTTAGGTATTATTAGGTGTTAATTTGAGTAGTCTTTCAGTGAATATGCAACTTAAGTGATGATTACGACAGCTAGTAACATACCACTCCATCAAGGCTCCTTCAAAGTTAAGTTAAAAGGGTTTGTAATCATAATTACTTTAGTAGGCAGATTGACAGGGTATCAGATTTTCATGCTCTTCTTGGCAGCTTTCAAGAATGACTGACAGAGATGATCTCTGTCAGTCATTCTTTCATTCATTTCCCTGTTGTTGCGTCTTGGTTTCCATTTCTGACTAAGAAACAATATTTGTGTATCACACTTTGTTGTTTTACGGGTCGCAGATTATTGTATGTATTTCCCGTATATCTGACGCTCCAATAGCTTCGATCGTAGTGCACATTCAATACTTCAGACTAGCCTAGAGGATGGTGAGTGAGTGCCTTTGTTTGCGCAAAACGCTTAAAGTACTATAAAATATCCTGCGTAGTTGAAGTTAATTGGTAAAATCGAGAAGATATCAACATTGTCAAAATCATTACTGTTAGTGGTCATGACACCGTATTTTTTAATTCCTGTTTTTCAATTGTATCCTATTTGTATTGATTCTCTTTGTACTAATATAATATAAATTTGTATTTTTTCAGACCACCTAAGCCTCCGACAAGGAAGTTCGGAGGTTTTGGACCATCTGGTTCTGCACCCCCACCACCGCCAATGGGAGGAGGAGGATGTGGCTGCGGATAAAATTTCTGAAAGTGCAGACAATTAAAAATCCAGCATTATTACATGTTCCATTATATTTTTAAACAAATATTTTTTTTCTTGTAATTGGTGTTTGTACCAAGCCAGTTATATAAAGATGGTGTCATGTTATATTTGCTTTCATTATTAATACTAATACATGAAAAAATTGATTTTATTATTTAAATATTCTTATGCTATTAACTAATAAGTGCTTTCCCCTATTCCTACTATTGCAATATCAGGCACCATGCCTGGTATTGCAATAGTCAACTACATATAACTAATATGTTATTCATTGGTTTTATTAAGGAGGAAAATTAATATGTTATAATATATCATAATATTTACTAATATAAAAAAATTACATTGACTATATGAAAAATACCTGTAATGGATATAAGTATATGCATATGGTAATATGAGGACATTCAAGTGAATAATAGAAATATAGAAATTTTCTTGTCAATATACAGGGTATTAGAGGAGACCGCTTCCGAAAACGAAGACAGACGATAGTACTAATGACACATTGATCCGGGCATCAGCTGTTTTTTGATTTTGTGTTTCATTGCTGGTTTTTTTAGTCAAGTTATGTATTTTTTATGAAACTATCGTTTCATTTAGCTGTACTAACATGATTGAGCGTAAATAATACTAATAAAACGTTTTAAAAATATGATTATTTTTTAATCAGGATCGACTTTTTTTCCGTCCCATCATCAAAGGTGTCATTAGTACTATCGTCTGTCTTCGTTTTCGGAAGCGGTCTCCTAATACCCATTATAATACAATATAATATTTGGTCTTTACAATAAGCTTGTCCACTTTAAGGTGCATTTCATATTCGTTATATTAAGTTCAATTCGTTTTGGATTAAAATGATGGGACAAGCAATTTATAAAGTAAATTAAGTAATAAATTAGTAAATTGATTGCAACAAACGGTGCACATATTTTAATTAATAATAAATAGGCATGTACTTTGGAATGCTTCATTGTAAAATTATTGCAGTTGCTATGTCTATTCTTACATAGTTTTACATACATTACTTATTGTCATTAATGTGTTATATGATCACTAAACCTAGATTCATATTATTATATTTAACTAAGTTTCAGGGGATGTTATTTCTATATAAATATATTATAAACAAAAAATGCAATATCAACAAAAAACGTATTTCTTATTTTGTATACTATGGGTCAATTTAAAATTAAAATATTCACAAAAGAAGGCTGAACCAACAAGTTGAATATGTGTTGTCACATCATTGATGGGCTGAATTGTCTGCTATAATATATATGTATATATATATATATATATATATATATATATATATAATTTATGAAAAATATATTTAATTATCATCAATTAATCCATAAAGTGTGTTATATTCCTAAACATTTTTTGCTAGTTGTCATTTATTCTGTATTATCTTCTATCTAAGTCTATAGTATGTATGCTTTGACTGCTCTAGCGATTATTTTTGTTTTGATTTTCTTTAGTGTCATATTTTTCCATTTTTGAAGGACTTTAAATGAACACTCTTTTATTTTATGATATCAATTACAATTTATTTTAACGAGTACTTTATGATACTCTAGTTCATTGCGTTATTTATATGGAATATAAAGTCAACAATTTAATGCTTCAAAATTGTGATTGTTACATAATATTAATGTCATATATTATTTTTATTTATGGCTAATATAATAGAGCCGTAGCCGGTAGCTCAATGTCCGGGCAATCCATTTTATTTTCACGGTAATTTAACACCTGTTTGATTCCCGAAATTGTTGATTTTGAACAGCTGTACGTTCAAGAAATAAATAAAAAAATCTATTTCGAATACATGTGAAGGCCGCTTATCCGCATTGCAGGAGCGTGGCCGACTATACTACAATTTCCTGAATATGTTTAATTTAGTTTTCTCAATAGATTTGTAGGGGTGGGGGGGGGGGGGGGTTATGCCCAGCAGTGTTATCTATATATTTATATTGATTGTCACTTTTTTTCCGTAATATTTCTAACTTAATAGTTACACGTAAAGATGGCCCATGATTGCGTTCAGTGTGCTAGCGACAGCGAAAGATAATTTATTATTGACAAATATACATTGTTATATTAAAAGCCATGACACATTCAGCGTCTCATCTAGTATTTAATTTTAGTTGAAGTGGTCAACGGAATGTTACTTATATAATAAACAGTGCAAGTATTTTTATATATTATTTAATAAAATATGAAAAAATAATTCTGAGCTATACATAGCTTATAAATCACCATCGGGTGAGCTGTTTGCTCGTTTGTCACCTATTATATAAAAAAAAAGCTGCTAAACTGAAATAATTTCCTGTCCACATTGGACGGTACGGTACATGGGAAAGTTCTATGACCTTAATTAGAACACATAAGCACTATTTATATTTGTAAAATAAAAATTCCTAAGCTTGCATGAGAAGTAAATTGCAACGATTATAATGAAAGTACATTTTAATAGTCATTCTTTATTTTATTTGGGATTGACAGATATAGATAGATCCTTTATGACTTTAAATTCTGAGGATCGGGTCCATATATATATATAGGATGTTATACAATTAGGACAGAGTTTTTTATTTGTATTTGTATGATATTTTTACGTTACTTTTATTTATAGTGATCGAAAGAATAGTTTTTGTCTCTGTAAAAAAGTGTACCATATTGGCAAGTTCAGAACTTTAAGTCTGTTTTCTGCAAGTGATCATCATTCAAAAAGGAAGACGAAAAAAAACACTTTCGTACATAAGTCTCATATTAATTTCATCATTAAAATCCATCCATTAAAAATATACTCAAACACAATTGTAATAATATTTATCGTAACATTGATTAATAATATCTTAGCGATTTATTACCTTGTTATGCCATTGAGGGAAGGCACTCTACGCCCCCGATGAATAATAGGTTTCTTTTATGTTCACGGGTCTGGGCGGCTACTATTTGTGTAAAGTTTATCATTATTACCCTTATAAGTAAGAATATTTAATGGAACACACTTCTGACTGGAGACCGGGCATTCCATCTCAGTCCTCAAGGGTGACAACGCATCTGCATTATGATTTCTTATCAAGTATGAATGTAGATGCCATGGGCCGCAGGAATCACTTACCATCAGGTGAACTGTGTGCTCGTTTGTTACTCTTAATGCTATAAAAAAAAAAAAAAAGAACATATTCTGACATATTTGTGGTGAAATCTTTGAATAAAACAGCCGTATATTGAATAGAACTTTATTTAAGTATGTATATCAACCACATTCAATGAAGACATTATAAGAAAACACTTTGATTTTTATATTAAAGGACCGCTTTTATTAAATAATGTAACTAACTAAACTACATTGGGAGGCATTATTTTTAACACTATTAAGCTTACTGAAAGATATAACGTTTCTGACTTTAAATAATTAAATAGTTATTCTCATTATTTTGATAGAGGCTGAGCGCACCAGAAGGTTATTATTTTATTGAAAAAAAAAACATAATATACTCAAGTATTTGTATATAGTATTGTATATATATTATAGTAGAATCCTCATCTAAAAATATCTTATTTATTTTGTGATATAAATCTGATAAAAGAAATGTATTATATAATATTTTTGCTATTGCGAGTTAAAGTTATTTAAAGTATTTGCTATGGAGAGATTAAATATGGGTTTCTTCGTATTAAATTCGTGTCACATAATCGCCAAATGTCGAACATAGTTTTTTGATTATTATAAATAAATAGGTTATGTTGAATAGATAATATTAGGATACAATAATGTTAATTTTCACTATTACATGGTGTACTAATACAAATTTAAGATCTGTAGTTCATCTATATTCATAAACAGTACTACAGTAATTCTAAGTTATTAATTCGCTAACTAGCAACGCCACACGTATATGCATATAAATGTGTTCCACACTATTAGGATGTTTTTAAAGCTAAACTTTATTCAATGTTGTAAATCTCATAGGTAATACGGCAACCGGCTCAGATGAGTTTGGTTTATCGATATATATACTCCAAGTGCTAGCTTTCATATCGAATATACCTGTAAAAAAATATTTTTATAATAACCCTATGAATGTAACCTAACCCAACAATGTATGTAGTTATGAAATTACACATATTGATCAAGTGGACAGGTTTTGAGCTTTACAAGTCTGAATTTATTATAATCTGTGGGAATCATGAAGTTCTTATAACTTCTGAAAGATGGAGAAATAATCATCTGTTTGTGCTGCTGAGGAGAAACCACATCAAATACATGGCGGTAAATACACTGCGGATATATATATATATATATATATATATATATATATATATATATATATATATATATATATATATATATCACTTTCTTTTATTCCGAGCAAATACGATAATTCTTGACACATAAGTTTTCAGAGTCAGTTCAATAATCGAACCGTTTAATTTGAAAGGTCAAAAACTCCATTTCTACTTAAATTTTGCTATATTTACTAGTGATAATGTCGGAAAGCAGTGATGAAGGTACTTTTAATTAATTAGTATTTACAAGTTAACCTCAGCTTTTGGACAATTGCGTTAGTTGAAAAACCAGTACGTTTAATTAATGCCATATCCATATGTTACACCATCCATATATGACCATATGGGTGATTATGCGACCCTGGTATTCATTTTTGTCGTTAAAACAAGAAAATGCTCTTGTGTCCTTTTGGTCTATTAATTTATCCTTAAAAGGTATTTTCTTGTCCGTAATTTGAACCTGTGGTGTAACATATCGATGGTGTAATACATGGATACGACAATTAATATAAAACTTTAAATTTATTAATCAATTTTAGAAATTATTTCACCCATGGGGAATAACGGAAGATCATTTAGTTCGGACAGTGAAGAAGAAATAGTAACTAATGATTTAAAAAAAATCGAAAAAGAAACTGCATTATTGAACAATATTCGTCTTGAGGGGATGAAGATACGAATAACAATGGAGAAAAGATCGATGAATCATACATTCATACAAAGTGCGAAAGATTAAATGGAATTTTGTAAAAAATTGTACTCAAACCGGAAATTTTGAAATCTGAAAAAAAATGTTTAATTTTAAAGACCAGAATTTATTACCATGTCGGGGTAGACCACAAAAATTTGAAAATATTGTATTGACACCATTGTATAAAAATATCAGACAAAATACAACAGCAAAATTTAAGGACATCATGATTACTTCAAATCGCTTACACGCACAAAATGTAGATGAGTAGTAAATTGTTTTTGTTTTGTAATAAATTTATGTTTGTAATTTTTTACGTTATGTATTAAGAAAATGTTTTGAATCGCATAAATTATGTTTCCCAATTATTTTAAAGATGTAAAATAAATTCGTATCGTTTTTTTTTCAATTTGCAGCATCTTAAATGATGTTGAATGGCATTGGGCACTTTCAAATTTTATAATGAATCTGGTTGTTAATTTTGAAAGTGGCCTAACTCCATTCTCGATAAGAAAACGCATATTATTCACTTAACAATTGCCACTATTTTAATAGGAACTATAAATTTAACACCCTTAGATACACTCGAGCAGTATGACTCATAAGTATATTTTTAAATTCAATGGAACGCAAACCCTTAAATATCTCGATTTGAAGATAAATGGAGTTAGGCCACTTTCAAAATAAACGGTCCATATATATATATATATATATATGGTTAGTGATCATAAAAATGTAATCATTGTAATCAAATATTAGTCGTCTACTTGTGTCACTGTTTATACCTGCAGCAATAGTTTGTATCGGAGCATCGAGTTTGGTCTGGAACACTGGGTAGTCTTTGTACGTGGTGTCCGATAGTATGTCTTCGATGTCGGCTCTGTTTTGCGGCGGTGGATGTTGTCTGATGGCTTTCATTCGAGTTATGCTACTGTCTATTATATCACCGGTAACTTGCTGTACTTGTTGACGTAGGTATCTATATCAAAATAATTAACACGATAAATAATACGAATCGTTATCTCTAAAGCTGATATATCGTAATTATTTACGAAGCTCAAACTTTGGGTAAGAAAATAACCGGCATAAGGTTACCGGCACACCCGATCAATAATCACTTATCTTAATCAATTGTCGGTTAGTCAATGAATAAAGATGTTTCTCATAGAATGCCACTAGGCATGTATCTGATCCATTTGCGTCGAATCTGGAAAAGATTGAAAATCTTGTCCAGTTTAGAATTCCGTACACGATACGCCTGATGGTGACAATTAAGACAATAATAATAGAAGCGTCGCTGGAGTTTCTTGCGCCTCTTTTCCAGCGCCCACGCATTCCGAAGTGGTGGTGGTAAAGATAGTTAATAATAATACCGATATTAATTCAGAAAATCCTTAGTCAATAGCGCCTGACTGAGCCGAGGTTCGGCCCTCTCGGGCACCCTCGAGGCGACGCTCTCACGAAATAGGGTATCGCTCCAAGCCGCGGCTCCCTCTCAAAAGCCCTTGTGCTGGTTACCCACTAATAGGGGTGTCGACTGAGCATCATATGAGCTCGGTCACCTCTCAACCCGGTCAAACTGTAAAAGTCCACGAGCTGACAGAGGCCATGAGCACGAAAAAAAAAGTTGACAATTGCGGCCCACATCTTGAGTAGTAAGTTGGAACGTCTGCCTTGTAATTGGGTGCCCAGCTGCTTAGTTTTGTATGGCAAGTGTAGGGACATTTATCATACAAAATAACAGCGTTATAGTATACCTTTCCCGATTGCATTTCTAGAAAATAACCGTCACTAGGCACTACTACTAATAATAATAATGCTCTAGTGTTTAAGTATCAATGCGTTGCAAATGGTATAATCACTAGACCTTTTGTATTTTAGGTCACCTAATTTTATTAGCTTTACAGGACCCATATTTAAATTTCTACTGTTATCTATGGATCCTAATACGCGTGTACATAAATTGTATTTGATGACTAAAACATTTTGAGAATCATAAGTGATACTTACGCATTACAATGCATCAATGTTTCGTTTGTATATTCTTGAATGTTTAAAGATGATTTGTCGGCTTTGAGATCAGGAGCTACCTCTATGTTCATTAACTGACGTTCTCCATTCTTATCCGTCCATATTACGTTTGTGGAGAAGCCATTGCCAATGCCTAGGCCTGCGTCTAGGAGTATATTATCTGCTTCAGCGGGATTTCTTGCCGCCAGCAATGCTCGCGTGATGAATGTGCGCGCTATTAGAAAATAAACAAAAAAAAGACAAAGTTTTTTAAATTGAAATGTAATATTTTGAAGTATTTAATATTCGGCTTAAGTCTCGTGTTCGGGTCCCAGCTGAGGCCAGTAGCTTTAAAACGAATTTTTAGTTTTCTTGGTCCACGCTGACTTTACATATGCGAATATTCGCATATTTCACTTTATTAATATATTCGCAATTAAGATAAAATATCAATTTGGAGAATATAAGTTTAGTCAAAAGTTTGCGTCGTTTGTTATTTCTTTTTATGGAAGTTGAGAAGCGTGCATACAGTTCACCTGATGGTAAATAATCGAGGTGTTCCATAGTATATATATATATATATATATATATATATATATATATATATATATATATATATATATATATATATATATATATCATACTGTAGATTCATATAAGACAATACAGTGACGTACATGCTTTCACTGTTCCTTTTTATCAACAAGCGTTATTCCACACATGTATTCCGTGAATGTTTGGTCTTTCCTCGATTAACTCGACGATAAAAAAAAATGATTTGTTATGTATATCTATATCGGAGTTGCCACTACCCTATTAACTTACGGGTGTTGCCTGGTTTCAAAATCAACGGGCTGAGGGTATTGATAGAGAATACGAGTCCGTTTTCATTAAAGCCCATTGTGTAACCCGGGAGCTGGCCAGCATAACACAGCGAAGCGAATCTCTCCTCTACTGCCTAGTAGGTATATAAAAAAAAATGTTATAAAAATTAAAGAAATGTCATTAAATAATATATTTTTTAATTCCAATGGAACTTGTGTGTTGCCTTTATTTTTTTTCATTCGTACACCAGCGGCGGCTCTACCACGTTTTTCAATTTGAAAATACTGCTAAAAACAATATTGTGGACTAATAAAAAAAAAATGCTGATATTGTCATATGTCTGTGTATGTATGGGAAGTGTAGGAGGACCATAGACAAAGTATCATTAGATGGGCTAATGATTATGCAAGTCGACAAGTGCAGGTGCCAAGATCGTGCGTCGTGAAACTGTGAAGGTGAGACCCACGATCAGCAGTGGAATAATGTTCAGCTGAAAAGATCATATTAATAAAAGTATGAGTGTTATAGCAGGCTAAAGTATGACAAAAATCAGCCTACATATATTTGTAATAGAGTGGTAGTAATTTATATGTCATCCAAACACAAAAACAGAGATTTAAGATACCCAATCTTAGTGACATGTGTGACTCAGATGGTATGTCACGTTTCTATTAATGGGTAATTTTACGTTGGTATCCTGCGAGGGCATGGTAATTCCCCGGCCGAGTCGACACTTACATTCCGCAGTTGGAATTGATCACTGTTGAAATAGTTTGATCAAAATAGCTCTGGCATTTTGCAAATGTTACGTTTGCGGTAAGTCGATGTGGGACGGGTGGCTCAGAATCCTGCAATATAATCCGAAAGGACAAATAACGAAAAACAACATTTCAAAAATGATAATTAATCATTCGTTTAACGTTGATTGATCCGTTCAAGTGATCTGAAAATGAACGGATAGAAGAATCTGGCATCGAAGACATTAATATGTCTCGGTTGAGCCAATTTTATAACGAGACTGCTTAATGAAGCTTACTTTTTTCCATGTTTTTTTTAAAACAAAACCTTTAACTACAGCCCTTCTGATAATATAAGAATGTTGAAAAAACGGTATATGTCTTCTGGAAATATCAGCAAGGTAACGTCTCAAAACTAGCATAAGCAGTGAAAAGGGTTCGATTTAATAAATAAAATAATAATTGTAGCCGCTGAAACTACGAGTAAACGCAAGTACTACAAAAATCTCTTGGAATGCTATTTGTTTTGGAAGATACTATAATTTAATAATTCCTTACATTGTCGGAACCAAAACATATTTGTGCATTTGAAATGCAAGATAAATTAAACAATGTGCATATGTAAAATGCAGTATTAACTCTTATATAGTATTAAATCTATAGTTTTTTATTTATCTAATATTAACTTCGATACCAACCCTTTGTAATGACACACACACATATTTAACTGTATGAAAAAATCGCCAGTTTCAATCTACAGGTTTCACGAAACAAACGGTGATATAGTAATCACACACACAGTTTATGGAGGTCAGTGTGACAATCGGTTGCGTTGTGGGCCATGTGTTCAATTCCCAACCGAGTATAACCGAATATAGTTCATATTTGTATATAATACAAATTTAAAGGTTTTCGGGTCTTGGTGTATTACGCGTATATCCAGTGTCTTTGACAATGCTAAACTAAACATTCCTCTAGTTTTATTGCACATGCATTACATTGGACTAGGAAAGGGTATTTTTTTTTCTTTTTCCGATTTCCGATCGCCGCTGTTAGCCTGAGGGCTTTTACAGTTTCACCGGGTTGAGAGATGACCGAGCGCTTTTGGCGTTCAACCGATACCTCTAGTAGTGGGTAACCAGCACAAGGGCTCCCGAGAGGCTCGGAGCCCCCTACGTTACTGAATTCAATCATAATCACCATTATTGTCACTCGAGCGTTGAACTTACGATAAAAACTGTTGTAAATTTAATTCTACTGACTTTTCGTTTTCTGACTCAGTTAAATACTTGTAGACAATAGGTAGCATATGCAGACTCCCATTTCGTCAAGTGAACCATCGCGCCTTTGTTGAATGTTTCCACATTGTGCACCAACCCTTCTCGAAATTTTCGCTTTGGGAACTTATCTTAAATGTAGATCCTTACCCCATGTTCTTTGTCTTCAGGCGTCGGTATGATATGTGCTGACATGATGTAGAAATGGTTTAATGTTTCCATAGGTGCATCTTCTGTATGGCCGAGCACGATCTGTAATTAAATGGAACTAAATGTTATAAAAATTCTCATGCCATTTTTTATGAGAAATTACGAAATTCCGTAAAGAAAAACAGTTTTATAGTGCTAATAATCTATCAAACAAGTGGATGGCCTTTACCTATGTTAAAGATTTAAAAGAAATTTCAAAACATCAAACTATTACCTTACCTCGTGAAAAGTTCATTATTTAAACGACAAAATTAGGTAATTAAAACTATTTTGATAAAAATATGTATATAAGTATAAATGTAAGTAAAAATTTGAAGTCATTTCGATTTTGTACTTTCATGCATACAATTTCTTGTCCCGTATGATTTACATTCTATACGTCTTATTTATCACATTAGCCAGAGGAATTAATTTTTCTTAAAATATGATTCTAGCACTTATTGCGTTATATATATACTTATGCGTTATATACGCATTGCAATTACGCAGTTAACGACAACATGAAGCATTTTAGTACTTGCGGCCACTGTTAGCCCGAGGGCTTTTACAGTTTCACCGGGTTGAGAGGTGAGCCTTGTACATGGAGAATATATACCTTTTACTTTAGTCCTATTTTTTGTTTCAAGTATGGCTAACTAACGGTGGGCTGAAAGTTCGTAGGCTGAGACATAGATGGCGCTACTAGTATTAAATCCATATGAACTTTAGTTAGCCATAACCTTCAAAAGACACGTGTATAAATTTGACAGCACTATGCACTATTAGTATTGCTTCTTTAATGAAGCAACTTTAGTTAATTTGATAAAATGGGTAAAAAGGAATTTCGTGTGTTAATAAAGCATTGCTTTTTGGTGCAAAAAAAATTCAATTGAAGCCAAGACTTGGCTTGATAAACATTATTCGGACTTTGCTCCAGGAAAATCTACCGTAGAGAAGTAGTATTCTAAGTTTAAACGAGGCGAAATGAGCACCGAAGAGGCTGTTGCCGACGAAAACATCAAAAAACGTCCACAAAATAATTTCTTATAACCGTAAAGTGAGGTTGATTGAGATAGCTGAGACCCTAAAGATATCAAAGGAACGTGTTGGACATATCGTGAATGAATATTTGGATATGCGAAAATTCTGTTATTAGTGGCCTGCGAGCTCACAATCGACCAAAAACAACAGCGAATTGATGAGCAGTTTTTGGATCTGTTCAATCGTAATAAACCCGAATTTTTGAGTCGATATGTGACAATGGATCAAACATGGCTCCTTCATTTCTCACCGGAGTCCAATCGACAAACAGCCGAGTGGAATGCACGTGATGAACCGATCCCAAAGAGTGGAAAGACGCAAAAGTCGGCTGGCAAGGTTATGGCATCAATATTTTAGGATACGCATGGTATAATATTCATTGACTATCTTAAAAACCATAAACAGCGACTATTACGTAGCGTTATTGTAGCGTTTGAAATTTGAAGAACAAGAAAGTGCTGTTTCATCAAGATAATGCACCGTGTAACAAATCAATGAAAATGATGGCAAAATTGCATGAATTGGGCTTCGAATTGCTTCTGGCATCCACCGTATTCTCCAGATCTGGCCCCCACCGACTTTTTTCAGTTCTCAGACCTCAAGAGGATGCTCTCTGGACACAAATTTCGCTCTGATGGTCACAGAAACAAGCTTATTTTGAGGCTAAAGACAAATCGTGCTATAAATTGTTATCGAAAAATTGTATGACAGCTATAATCGTTGTATCGCCCTCAAAGACAACTATATTGAATAATAAAATCAAATTCTATCAAAAAAATAATTTTTCTATGCTAGCCTACGAACTTTACAAATATATAACTACTCTTGTGATAATTTTGCCAGTGTACAGTCAGAAAGATGTACGTGTATTAAATTGATCGGTAACAAAAGCAATGAGCGGAATTCATGAAGAGAACTCTAAGTACAGACTTAGGAACAACATGTTAAATAACTGTAAGTATAACTAAACAAAGGGAGATGAAGAAATATTTAAAGTTGATATGGTTAAATCAAGAGAATAAGCGAGAGGGACAATGTGTGGTTACTTATAGCTGAGAGATGATTACGATGATCATACACTTACATTATCAGGAGAGTAGAATGCGATATCACTGCAGCCGCCGGAATCTTTACGTGATACGTTGTTCTCGTTAATTGTTCCAATTATGTCATCCATATGCAGCAGAAACAGCTGGAAAAAGTTACGAGGCTATTAAGTTTGTTTTGAAATATTTAAAATTTTTGGTCTTTTATTGTAATAAGTTAGCTGTAACTGCGGGTCGGTACGTATGTTGAGACACGATGCTATGCCAACGATTAAGAGTTTTTATATTTCTAATGATGATAATTGCTCTTAGCAGAAGGAAGTTCACATTAAAGTACAAGAGGCAAATTATAGATGCAATTTTTTTTATATAAATGTGTGAAAAAAATATTCCTTTTAAGTTTTTAATAAAACAGTGTGATTCACCTAAATCGATCATAAATAGAGACTCACGGTGCACGAATCTCTACACTCAACACACAAAACATGACTGTATTTCTCTCCTATTGTTCGTTTTCTGTGGCTCTTTCCTTGACCGGGCCGATCCATTAATTAGTTACATACAATTTACAAAGTGGATGTACCACTGTTAAATATGTTATGATTTTAATAACTCTAATTCGAAGCGAAATGACTTTTGATAACGTACTGGTACCTGAATCCTGAAGTCATTCGACGGATCTAACTCGGATGGGCATTCTATGGACGTACGGATAACATCGCCATATATATTCCTGGATTATCCAGGGGGTTGGAGACCCTCAATACTGGTTACGTCTAACTCTTCATCCATCCATCCATCTCATTTTTCAGGGAGAGGATTAATGTGGTTGTATGTGGGTGTGTTAATGTGTGCACAGAAGAAGTATTAATGTTTTAATTACGTGCAATATCTATTTTAATATAAATCTGTACCAATAGATACAATGATATATATTTATGTAAAGTTACACACTGCTTATATAAATATATTATTACTATTATTGTTATCAGATTATACATGGCCCAGTTCACTTCGTGCAGTAGTTTATATATTTACTACATTGTATTATCTGAGGTCACTTACATCGATAAGAATAGAATTTGATTAATAAGTGCATTTTAGTTTAATCATATGTCCCACTAAACTTTTTTATTATTACACAATGAATTAGAAAGTTAATAATATTAATGTAATACAAAATAATAATATTAGTTAATAAAACTGGTCACATTTTTCAGCGGCCATATCATGAAGGTACGCCAAATTAGGAGCGGCCGTAATGGATGTAGAAGAGACGAGAATAGTGTGACAGGATCATGCCATAGATATAATATAATTATAAATTCTTCCTTCATAAGTTACTCTCTCACCTGATAGTAAGCGTCAATACAATCTTGGACTTTATATTTACTTTATGCATACAAATTGCCAAATTATAATTAAAGTAAAGTGATGGTAAGAGTGGTAGAGATACGCTGCAGTTTGTTTCTCACTGGAGATTGTGGAATGGGTCAGATCGACCGGGGTGGGACCACGCCCTCACAGAATAGCAGCGTGAAATAGCAGCACAATTCTGCTGTGTTTTGTCTAGTGAGTTAAGGGATCTGGAGATCTTTATTACTGGTATTCTTTTCTTTTTATTTCTTATACTTTAGTATTGGACGAGGTATTCCATCTCAGTCCTCAAGGGTGACAACGCATCTGCATTGTGATTCCTTATCAAGAATGAATATAGATGTCATGGGCTGCAAGAATCACTTACCATTGGGTGGACTGCGTGCTCGTTTGTTACTCTCAATGTAATAAAAAAACGCCCTTGATGGGCATCTGGATCTCTTTGTCAGACACGGTGTTAGAGCATAGTCCACCGCAGATTTGCGGACTTCGAATATCTTCGATATTTTGTTTTTATGTATCAATCACTACTCAATATTGCACTTAACAATATAATTGGTGCCTAGAAATCGAAAGTCGGTTTTCTCTAGGTAGGTCGTTACGCGTCGTAAAGAAGAGAGAAAAGTGTAAAAGTGTTTATTTATATTTATTCATTAGTAAATATATAACTACCTCACGCTTTACGCTAAATGTCCAGCATTCAATATTATAAATATTAATGTCTATATTAACTGGAAGATGTTGAAATTAAATACGGCGTCCGTTTACTTTGAACCACATTTACAGTAAGCAATGTAAACGGACACGGAACTGTTACGTTCATGTTGTAATTCATTTTTAATATCCGTGTTTAATGATTAGCATTGGTGACGCAATTTTGTAGTATGAAAATGTATACATTATATTGAATACTTAAGACAAATGAATATTATCAGGTAGTTACCGATCGGTTTTAGTCGCTTGACGAGATGTTAAATCTCTTTGTATTTCTTGCCGTATTTACCACGGAAAGGTTTTTTTTCGGGCTGCCACGGGAAGTGTTGTAAGGAATTGTTTGGAATAATTACAATTTCAACATTGTACTCATGCATCTCGTCATTATTCAAAATCACATGGTCGCCATCTCGATTGTCGGTAATCGATCACTATGCTCTTTATACGATTTTTCTACCACACACATGTATTTAATGGAATGTGTCGATGGCGTTATTTCCGAAGTGACACAATTTAGGAAGTTTCAAGAGAAGCACCTTCTCCATTCTTAAAGCCTTAACAAACCTACAACTCCTCTGGTGTTGTCATCAAGTGATTGCTCGTTTGCCATTTCTTCTATAAAAAAATGGGCTTTTCTTAAATCTTAAAAGGGCCTACAACCGTGCATTACCTTTCACATTATACATCTGTCCTCATGGGATAACTCGAGATGCCTCAATAAATCTCAATAGCCTTATTGTAACCGCTGCAGGAAAAAAGGAAAGTTCTACTTTCCTATTACTTATTATTTAATAAAATGATCCGATAGAAATGAGTTGTTATAACTAAGACCTCAGGAGTCACTACGCTTAAAAGTCGATGATTGAAGATGTTATAGATCGTAGTCTTTCTCTTCTATTCTTTCAATTATAGATGTAGCACACATTTTTTTTTGAGTATGTATATGTGTTGGCCTTAAAGGTTTAACGGTTCAGGCTCGAGAGCAGGCGGCCCGCGGGTGTGGAGTAAGGAGACGTGGACAGAGGGTCCCTCTTAAAGAGGTACGAAACTTTGGCTCGGATCGTTATCGAAAAGAAGTTGTAGCACACATCTTCGCTGACTTCTATTTAATTAAAGAAGGGGATGTGATTTGTGATTTAGGCCGATTTTTTCTACCTTAAACATGGTTGAAGGTAAGAAAAATACGCTTAGGTGGGTAATGTAAAACATGATGGGGGGCATAGTTTATGGCTACTATTAAGCAGTGAAAAGTAAATATTTCTAGGTTCTAATGACTGTGTTACTTATTTTTCTCTATGAAGTCTCGTGTTCTCTCTTACGCGCATTAAATACGTTTCGAACTATAATAATTGCAATATTTATATGTATGCAATAACCTAAAAGATATACGTTTTTTGCAATGTATATATTTATGAAGTGTCTATTGAGGCTGCGTATATGTAATGGTACGCTCTGCGAAACTTGAAAGTAAAAAAAGTATTCTACACGTCGTCTCCTTCCTTATTTCGATATAAATATATCGATCGCTTGCATGCATTAGTGGGTGCATTAAGATCGAAAACTCGTTCTGA
This sequence comes from Teinopalpus imperialis, assembly GCA_029286865.1. Taxonomy (NCBI): domain Eukaryota; kingdom Metazoa; phylum Arthropoda; class Insecta; order Lepidoptera; family Papilionidae; genus Teinopalpus; species Teinopalpus imperialis. Next base: position 1,727,697 of record JAGSMU010000037.1, on the reverse strand, counting down.
TGCAGTTTTACGGGCATAATATTTACACGCATACACAAAATTCAAATACTTGTGAACTTGAGATATGTATTATTCTTTAACTGGGAATCGAATTCAAAACCCGCGACGAAGCAGCTATTTGCAAGGACTATTATGTCAAGCAGCCGCGAAAATTCGTACTGTCCACTTTATTACTGCTTCAATAACTTTTTTGTAACCATTTAGAACAAAACTGGATTTCTATTAATAGTCACTCTATTAATAAGATATCGTGTTTTGTCCTTTAAATATACGGATATTTTTCAATAGATACTTATTACATGATGGTAAATGTAATTTACTATAAGTAAACACTAAAATGATTTTTCTTATCCTTTTACAGTATATATATTACTGCATTAACTCTGTTCGTCAAAGATTTCTGTTCTTTTTGTTTGGTTAAATATAACTATTAATGGAGCCACAACACGAACACTTTATTACTGACCTGTTGGAACGATACTTTTGCGCCGTCGGCTACTCCTTGAATTTCCTTTACGTAATATGGATATCTTTGTTTCATATTAGCTAGGGTCTTCTCATACGCAGTACGCCCCTCGGCTGTTTTGTATTCTTTTTCGAAATATTTAAGCCCCTGATATGTTTCAAGGAAACTTTGGATGACGGATGCGAAGTTGCGACCCTGAAATTCGTATAAAAAGTTTTCGGTTATTGAAACTCTCTTAATATCATGGATATATATGGCTATCTGGCCATAAATACTGTTACATAAAAACTTTTCTTTTTTTTAACTTTTTAATTATTTTGAATTTAGAACACGTATATTATTTTAATATATAATATATAATAATTTTTTTTTTTTTGATTTTGCGCCATTTCACAAATTTTTTCGTGTTCATTATCAAATTACAATATGGAATGGGGTGTTAAAGCAAAATGGGATTGCAGTGATCGCCTTGTACAAAGTGGGCATGGAGCCGTCGGTCATATTCCAGACACTTCAATAGCTTGGTATCAGCCGCATGTCCGTATATTATACTATCAACAGATACAACAACACTTCCTCTATCGAAGACCAGAAAAGATCGGGGCAGCGCGTGCTGTTAGAACTACAAATGCTGTTAATGCTGTTAAAGCCATAATTCGTCGAAACCCTATTTGGAAGCAAAAAATCTTATAGCGAGAAATGAAGAATCCCGCTAAAACTCCGTCCCGTATTATAAAACAAGACCTAAATCTCGGTGCTTATCGTCGATATACAGGACATACCCTAAATCAATCTATACAATTAAAGAGAGTGGATCGATCAAAACGCTTTCTGTCGCGATACGCAGGTGAAAGGTCTATATACAGTCTTGGATCACGTTGTGAAACCTCTCAGCAATACACTTTTTAAAAATATACCATGGACTTTCCAGCAAGACTCTGCACCTGGTCACAAGGCACGTACTACCCAAGTCTGGCTTGAAAGCAAAGTTCCGGACTTTATAAGAGCTAAAGACTGGCTCTCACCTAGCCCAACCCTTTAGACTTCAAACTATGGTCAGTTTTAGAGGACATGGCCTGCTCTAAACGACACGGCGACATTGAGTCTCTTAAAAAATCTTTGGTGCAAGCAGTGGCGAAATTTCCCTTGGAAACAGTGCGTGAATCTATAGATTCGTGGCCTTTATAAAAGCCAAAGGTGGCCATTTCGAATAGAATATTTTTTGCTAGCTGACTAATAAATATGTAGCGATACCTTGATTAGTGGTGACGAGACCACCAGGTGAACTGTGTGCGCTCGTTTGTTACTCTCAATGTAATAAATAAAAAAAATACTAACGGTTACATTTTATACTGTGAGATAAAGAGATATACTATGAGAGCGATGGTAGCTCAGCGTTCAAACGTTCGCTATTCAATATTCGATTGCAATATTAAATACTAACTTAAAGTTTAATACATATATATATATATATATATATATACATATATATATATACCTAGCCTTTTCACGAAGAACATTTTCATTACCATGATATATAAATATAAAATTAAATATATTTAAATTCTCACGACGACCACCAGACAAAAATTACTCATTATAAATATACTTTTGATATAATTTTGTTATTTTTTGCGCTAACGATGTTCTTTCTGAAAAGGTTATAAGCTGTGTAATAACAATACAATTAATCAGTTTTTTCCTTAGCAACGGATTTATTCATTTACTTAATAATTTATATATTATTTAAGTACAGCTATTTCAACGAAGTATTTTAAGTTAAAACACGTTTTTAATAATGAGGTAAAATATTGTCGTTCGCTAATTACGAATTATTATTATTATTAATTATATTAATTCTTGTTTAGAAATGCTTTGCCTAAAATGACGGATATTGTATGCCAGTGTTTGTATTAAATCTTTTTACAATGCAAGGTTGAAATAGTTATGTAAATTTATTTAATTTACAGTCCAATGAATGGCTTTGGCGAAAGTTTATAAATATGTATGAATTTATTGTTATATTAAATAGGCTACTGTAAGAGTTCTAATTATCATCTAGCTGCTAGAATATAATTAGAAGTCTAGAATCTAGCAGCTATCAGGTTATCCGGTATTACGAAATAATATTATCCTAAGACTTTTTTTTAATTGGGGTTGATTCATTAGGAGATTATTGTACTAGGCGTAAACTATTTATTATATTTTTTAATTTATTTAGACGTAAAACTTGATTAAAACCTATTTATAATCGGTACCCTTATTATTATTTATACGAGAGTGTGAATTATATATACCCAAGTTCATCCAAAGTCCATGTTATATATATCTATATACATGTTTATATATATATATATATATATTAAGTCTCATGAGAGTTCGCTAAGCAAGGCTGTTGCATATAAACTACTAGGATTTTTAATAGGAATCCAGGACTAATTTTTGAGCACGGTCTGATTTAAGTAATAAATAAGAAAATGAGTTACCACATCGTATCCGACTTCATAATGGGAACCTTGGAGATAGATGACAGGTACAACACGGCGTCGACCGATGTGTTTCTCGCTCACAGAATTACCTGGAACAAAATAAATCATTACAATTCCTTTCACATGTTGTTTATTAATACCCTTCTCTTTGTAATCAATTATCACTTAATTATAAGCAAAGCGGTAGTGGTCTAACATCAACACACAGTATTAATCACGATCCAGCCAGTCCCTAAGTTTGATTTTAAGATAACTTTTACCTATGTGGTATCGGGAGTATAACGAGGATTAAAACATTTACAATATTTATGTACAGTTTACAATGCGTTTTAAGTGCGTGCCCTTCATGTTTGGAATTGGATAAGCTTAAACTATAGAAAGAACTTACTACCTCCGCATTTAAGTCAGTTTCGATAACAGATGAAAGAGTGCAACGAAATATTATAGTACGCTATGTATGTTGGATACAGTGTGAGAACCGGAAAAAAATAACGTCGGTATCAATTGTAAAATGTTTATTACCGCCATAAAATATATCTTGATATACGATTTTATTCCGCTATCGATAATGTTTCAACGGAACCTTTAAAATGTTTTTTTCATTTATATCTTAAACTTGTATTCTTACGATGTATGCTTGATTGTCGAGCACATGGTAAATAAAGAAATGTAAAAACCAAACAAACAACATGGAAATTTACTGATTTATTATACTCCTGTTTGTTAGAATTTGATTCTGGATGTTGGCACCTGCGAGGACCTCTCGGTACCCAAATATATATAGTTACTATATAAATAAATATGCATAGTAGTAGTCAGTTATTAGTATCTTCTCAAATGTTTGCATATTTATATAACACAACCAAATAGTAAAACTATACATAAATTTGACAGATTCTTTTTAAAACTTTCGTATTGTCTGCAATGTCCTCTAATTGTCAAATCCGTTGGTTTTTATAGAAAGGAACTGTTTATGAAATTATAGACACTAATGAATTTGCTTTTAAGACATCTCTGTAAGATATAAAAGGAATATTTGAATTTATAAATGTTGTGAACATGATACGATAGTATTTTTATCAATTTAAGTTAGTGTCGTAAAGAAATTGAATTAATTGTTGCCCGTCTTATCTATATTTTTTTGGAAATTATAATGTTTTATCTTTAGATTAGAAAGAGTTGCTAACATTATATTAATATTATTTGATAAATTCATTTATACTTTTATCTCTATCTCTCTTTTACCCTTCACATTCGGACGTATCTTTTTCTCAACAAATACAATACACAAAGTTTTCCGGGTAAACACAATATTTTTCCGAATGATTTTACTCGTATATAGTATATTACACAAACTTTGCAAGCTCTTTAATCGTCACACAAAACCAGGGTAGTCTACAAATGACACGTAAAGGGCGGAATTGACATGAACTTACCGTTTAATTCTCTCATTACGATAACGGGTTCAAAAGCCAAATACTAATTTTGGATTTCAAAGCGCACAACGTAAGCGGCCGACTCTCGACAGAGTCACGATAGACACTGTGCAGCGTTGATACTGCTTAGTGTATAATATACTTGTTACTACTTAGAATCACAGCGATCAAAGATAAGTTGAAATGCTAAACTGCAAATCTCTCACAGATTCTTATCTTATATAATAATAATCTTAAAAATGTATGATGTACATGAATCTTAATAAAAAATTATTACATCAAAGCGAAAACAAAATAATGATCTTTTGTTTCTAAAAAAAATAATGAACCTTGAATAGTATATGTGCAACGAAAATGTTTTATTTCAGTATTTATATCATCCATAAGAAATATTAGATGCACATGTGATATCTGAAGACTGAATTGGAACGTACTGGTACGTATCAGTAAATGGATTTTCGGAACCTTATCGAAATAAATAGCCTTATATGATATTTCATGCTGGTATGTGGTGAGGCCGTGGTCGTCTTCCGATCGAAACGACCTATTCATGTCCAGCTAGAAAATTTACCTGGACCTACTACTATTTAAAATTACATTTAATTTACTTTTCTTTTCTTTCTCTACAAAAACCTTTTAAATATTTTATGTACATCATGAAAAAATCTCAAGTGTATTTTTAATTATTAAAAAGCTAAGTTCTGTTAAGACAGTAAGAAGATAATATCATAATTGAAATCAAGCCCTGAAGTGTTTCCTTCAATCGAGTATGACAAAATGAAATTCCCTTGAGATTTTCGAATGAAATGCAGTGAACACTGAGACATCGAAACAACAAATGTATAAAACTGCACAAACAATTTTTATACATTTGTTGTTAATACGTTCCTACGTTGCTGCAAGACGTGTCGTGATATTAAAAAAACCAATTTATCTGTTATTAAAATAGAAATGTCAAAAAACAATGCTGCACTGTAAATTTTTAAGTCGAGCTCTTATGCGCTTCTTGTAATGTATGAAACTAAAGTTACTAAATATTAAATCATTTTTTTATTTTACATACTTTACTGCTGTTTATGAATGCGTCGTTTTACTTTATGAATATGAAAGTTAATGTTTTATATAAATATATATATTTATATATATATATATATATATAATTATATAAGACAATAGAGGACAATCACAAAACATATGTTTATTAGAAGTCAAAGTTGTAAAAGCTTAAGAAATTTGATCGTGGGTAATAAACAATAGGTATATGCTACACATCCCTTTCCTTAAAAAGAGTGAATCTTAATAACTTTTTTCTACAAAATAAATAGCTGCTGAAAACTTATCGTATCCTATATTAAATATTGCTAGTAAATTACTTTACTACTTTATTTACCCTTTGCTGCTTACAGAAGCCACTGCAGATAATTTTAATATTTAATTATGACGTAGAGATGAAATTATTAATATCTATCACGGTATCGTTTTTATGTACATAAATGTGATTTCCCGCATCGATTATTCTATATTTAGCCCAATATTTGATAAAGGCAAATGTTTGACAAGATGTAATATTTATGTTGCAAAGGAAAGAACAGAACCATCAAATAAGATGTACAGGCAAATAGTCCGCTTGGTGAGCACTTTGTACTAGAGGTAGATGAGACACGAAGAGAACCTGTGGGGAATCTTTGACAAATATCAAGATGAGGATTCTAAGATTTTTAAATTACTCTTTGGACTTCTTTTCTCATTACTTAGCGTATGCCACCATTATTGATGTCGTTCGAGAATAAGTATAACCAGAGAATAAATATAAACGTTTTTAAAGTTGACCTAAACCTTGTTTGCACCTTGGTTGTTCTATTTAACTAATGCATTTTAATTATAAAAGTGAAACAGATGTGTTTCATATTGAATCAGAACGCTTTGACGCATATATAAATCACATAAATTAATGTTCGGTAGGGTGATTCGACGTCTTTACCATATTTGGCAAGTTTAGCAATTATATTATTCAGCAAGTCCTTGTAAGAGCCCCGAAAAATAGACCCGTGTAAATCGGTAGAAAAATAAAATATCTCCATTTCCGTCACGCGTACAAAAGACAGAAGAATAAACGTAACTCAATTGAGCGTATGAATTTGGGGGCATTATTACAAACATGTACTTATATATTTCATGTTATAAATAAAGATAATTATTATGTTATGTTAAGTTATATAAAATTTAGAGATCTTTTTTCTCCAAATTTCACGTGATTTCACTATAGGTCAGGTTAATAGAACTTGTTTGAATACAAGTGTATTGGAAGTGTAAGATCCCGTTATGCTGGAACTAAAATTAGATTACATTAGGTTTATTGGAAATTTTTCTCGGCGCTCTTTATCGTAACGGACGATCTAATCCTGTATATGTTTCTAAGATAGATTGCTTAAAAATACGGTATGCAATTTATGTAAAATAAATATATTTTTTTGTTTCTTTCTCTCATGTTTATTAATTTTGTTTTAATTTTAAATTCTTGCAAAGATGTATAACGGCGGCCTGTTCGCTTTATATTAACCTACTTTTACGATTTTCTATATTATTAATTATAAATGCTTATATTTGTGTAGTATATCTATTTATGAAATTTTTCCTTACTTTTTAATGTATATTTTATTTTACTTTCCGATGTTTTGACATTGAATATTACCTGAAAGTGCCATCAGAGTGCTGCGATAATATTTGTAGGTAATTCCTCGTTTCAGACGATGAATCATAATGGAAGTTAAGAATGGTCTAATGATGCAAATTACAGATCCATTAATTATATGCGAATAGTAACGTTGGAGTTATAAGTTATAAGAATGTAGTCATAAGAGCTAATTGTCCGCAAAGTGTCGCGACACATTAGTCTTTCCATACCTTCGATTTTTTGTTGTGGTATTAATAAATAATATTTATTAGGAAGTAATTAATTGTATATTTGTTTGCTGTAACATACAAGCAATATTCAACTTAATTTATATTGGACAATAGATCGTTTGTTATTTGATGTTAATATTTTAAGCATAATTATTAATTTAATACAGTATTAATTATTTCTGTTAGAAATAAAATTACGACCAATTACTACCAGGTATTACTAAATCTATTGAAGTTGATTTATGACATTTGATATTTCGGCTAGTTACTTTTGCTACATTGAGTAAATATGGAGGTTATAATTAATATCATATTAACAACTACTCTCTAATTATATTTACATGCAGATATTGCCGGGCTACATGCATCCGTAAACTTTCCCCAATGTAGGCTATAAAATGTAAAACATATATACGGAATCGAAAATACTTCCTAGTCTGCGATAAAACTACTGTCATTGCCTACATGAATGCAGTGACAGTAGTTTTATCGTTACGATTAAGTATAGTGGCATTGAACTATAGCAGGTTGTCACAATTACTGTAGCTGTGTCAGTGACCAGTGAAACTTAATTCTAAAATAAGAAACAAATATAATACTCAACGACCACAGAGTAGATATCATACAGAGTAAGCTTTGAACATTTTAGTTGTTACTTTTGTAAATTAAATATAGCTTAGGTAGTAAAAACAAAATTTCTTGACACAAACACACACATACACAAGTAATTGCAATTGCTGGCAAAATAGTATAGATTTTAATATGGAACTCATCTATTCACTGTCTACACCAGTACGCAGTGTAAACCAAAACTAATGTGGCATTGGAATAGGGAAAAAATAAGAAATACAAAAAATCTCAGTCAATTTGACCGCTCCGAACCGACATCTACGGATGCTGCCTATACGCCTTCTGCCATTCTTCAAGAAAAAGTGCCTTGTCAACGTGCTGGGGAAGTGCGTGTTATGGCAGTTGCTTTCTCGTTTAAAGGGAGGTAAAAAGCACATAAAACAAGATAACGATACAAACTGCTAGAAAATCTCGAGCCTTCGAATACCCCATACTGGCAGAGGTGGCCCGAGGTAGAATAAGTCACGCTAATGCCACCGTTAGTCAAACCGGACGACTCTTCTTTAATCTTCGATGACTTAGAGAAAGCCGAATGTCTCGCAGACAGTCTAGAGAGCCAATGCATTCAGTCACTCGCACCCACGGATCCCGACCACTGGTAAAAATTCGACGCCCACGTAATACACAATACCAGCGGGTGGACACCTAGAACTGGTGGCAGTAGATAGGATCACACATATTATTAAGAACGTCATATAGAGATCTGCTTCAGGCCCCGATGGGTTCGACAATGAAATGCATAAAGCGCTTCCCGCTACAATCATTTGCCCCTTAGTGGCAATCTTTAACACGTTTCTCTCCAGCTGATCCTTCCCGGACGCCTGGAAAGAAGCGGATGTAATACCGCACAACAATCCTAGCAGTTGTCACGCAATTAGCCCCCTCTAAGTAAGTATACGAGAGAGTTATCCGTTATGAGCTTACTTCTCGTCGAACACTTAGGAACACGTACTCATGCGTCCAACAGCCCTACTGCTTAACAGAACACATTCACGCAAGATTACCTACGACAACTTATAGAGTAATCTTGTGTATAGTGCACCAAGTGAGAAAGAATAGTGTACCTATGTGCACTATTTTTCGATGTCACAAAGTCTGGCATAACTGCTTAATTCAGAAACTGCACTTTCTCAACATACAAGACAGTTCACAGCATTCGAGCCTTTGTGTTCTCTCGTTCGTCTTGGCGAGATCCCTCAAGGTACTTCATTCATAGCAATGTCATTTTTGTAATGTGAGAATAGCTCACTTTCCAAAAATTATATTCCTTCGCTTTTGCTTCTCGCTGACACCGCCCTTTACCATACTAACAAACACAAAGGTCGTATAACCCTACGGATCCAATCCGCAAGCAATCGCCACAAGGAGTGGTTCCGGAAATAGAGAATTAATCCCAAAAAAGAGTGCCGCCATCTACTATTGGAGAGTCGCACCCAAATCTCTCTCTATACCAGTACCTACTTATAGGCAGCTAGGACAGATAACCTTCTTCACCTTTCGTCTTCGACTGTCCCATTCCTTAGGATAAATCAGTCAATCATCTCAGGGTTACCCATGACGACAAACTCAATTTCACCTCACACATTAAGAATTCGAGAAACATGGTCATCTTCGTAACGAGCAAAGTATACCCGCTCATTTGAGCAAAAAGTAAATGTCCCTGAGGAATAAATTCCATATATACCTATATACACGTCCTCCATAAGGTCTGAAAATGGTCTACGCCAATGACGTATGCACCCATGGCAAGAATCATATACTAGGAGAATTGGTGGCAAACGAGCAAGCAAGTCACCTGATGGTAAGTGATGGCCACCGTCCGTAGTAAGTAATCGCAAATTAACTAGCTTGAGGTTACCGGATTCGCGAGCCCCTAGTCCGATGAAGATGTACGAGCCGCTTAGGCTAACAGCGCCACATCAGATGAATCTAGAGAATCGTTGTGTTTGCCTCAAGCGGGCTAAGGAGCCTCATTACAGTCCCGGAACGGTCTAGTCAAGCTGGGGAAGCTTAGAAGCTGTTCCTTGGTCAGCCACGGTTAAGCAAAGCGGAACCTATAAATGGTAGCCCATAGAGTTGCGCCTTCCCAAGGTTGCCGCTTCAGGTGGATTCATGGTGCCCGATTTAGACATGAATGGAGGTGGGACATCTTGGGTTTTTATGTCGTCGCGAGTAACCTGGGAAATAACCCGTCCTTGCTACCGCGATGAGGCTATACGCATAAAGCATTTCTCCACGTATATATTAAATAAAAATAAATGATCCTCATTACAGACGTCCTGTTCTAAAACATTACAACTATACCAATTTTACATTTTTAAATAGATTCCTTTACATTTAAGTAATATGTTAATGCTTAATCCGAATGGATAATTTGACATTTGACATATTTTTGGTCGTTTGCAAAATTTATCTTATTTCAATATTAGAGGTTTGTTTTCAGATAAGGCCGTTAAACATCACCACGCCATTTTTTTGGTCGTTTGCAAAACGTATTTTATTTCAATATTAGAGGTTTGTTTTCAGATAAGGCCATAAAAAACAACCACGGCTTTTCCCATGTCCTTGAAATCTTCCTCAATGCTGTCGCACCATCTCATCTCCGGCTTCTCTTCTCATCATCATCTTCTCTTCGGCTCCTGGTCTTTGTTTTTGCAGTTTCCACTTACTCTTTACTTTGGGTGCCCTATGGTCTTCCATCCTCTCAACGTAGGTTTACACCAACACAACATCAATTACATGGGATATATTATAGTGCCGTAAGAATTTGCAGAAAACAAAGGCATATCTAGTAATGCATTTGCAATAAGATGGAAGGTAGGTTCCGATGCAGTGTCGGAGATACGAGGCATACATATACCTACACCACTAGACCCGAAAACCAACATGTTGCGATACTCGAATATTGTTCCACGGCTGGAAATCAAATGCCATGACGTAGCAACCAGGTTCTGTAACCACTACGTTGCGTGTAATTCACTACCAGGGGAAGTTGACCGGTGCAGTAATTTAATACATTTGTTCAGTAGTAGTTTGTTTCAAAGCACGTCTTATACAGGAGCAAGAACGAAGAGTGAAATACAAGTTTTCAAATGATTAACAAAATATACCGTTTTAACTAGCATGTACGAATAGAACGGTAACTGTATTTCAATAATTTATTCTACGTTTACATTACTGCGGCTTATTCAAATTTCTGTTTCCAAATTTAAACCAGGCCATCCAATTGTATTGAACAAACTTTATGTAAACGCGTATATACTATTACAGGCTATAATTATTTAAAAACAATCAAAAAATCTTTGTAACACATAAAACACAGGTCTAAGGTTTGATTACTTCCAAGTTATCGTTAAATGAGATTTAGTGGCAAAAGTAAACTGGTTCTTAATAACCTGTAACTATTATAAAGGGCGGTTACAAATGATCATTTAATAGCATAACATTGTAATGATCATTTAATATAAGGGATTGAAGGAATTTGATTTACTTAAGAATTGCGGATATACCGTAACATTAATAACGCGTTAAAAATTCTTATAATAGCAATTGTTCTGTACACAAGCTATTTAATAATCCTAAAGTAATTATAAAGCCTATTGCAAACAGAGGTCAGATTGGCAAATATATCTGAATTTGAAGGTTAGTACTCTCGTTGTTTAACAAGTGTGCAGGTGCATTTGGGTTGCTTGAACGTATGTACGTAACATGTTATATTGCTAGATTCGATAAACTAAGCGAGAATTTTTAAAAGAATAAACATTATTAAAATTAAAATAGAACTGATATATTTTTTTGCACATTGTATATACATACATAAATAATAATTGTATATATGATACAAACAAATTACAAATAAATCGACAGCAAACAGGCTTCCATTGGAAGATTAGATTAGAATCACTTGAGATTCAGATTACGAATATTTGGAAGGATTTTCCTCCTTCTACCGGTCGTCAGGTCATTGCCCGTGTGGTGGTAAGATGCACCGCGTATAGGTGAGGTGCCAATGTCACCCATAAACCAGCACGTAACCAACCATAAACGCGGTGTATCCTAAAACTAGGAGAAAAACTAAGTATATTCCTTCTGAGATGGTTTTACTTCCTGGTTTTAATATTTGATAATTTAGTTATAATTTATACACAAAAAGCCGCCAGCTAAGCCTCAAAAAAAAACAATTTACGTTCGAAAACATATCTGCTAACTTTTTTTTTGAATTCGAAGCTTAACAAACAACACGTTTTTCTAGTTAAAAGTTGCTGTTTTAAAGGTGTTTTCAAGGTTTCGAGTGATCAAAACCTGTGGTTATGGCTTCATTGTGTCTGTAATTAACTTACAAAATGTATAACAACTATATTGATATTTTTTCACGGGAGACTAATATTGAAATGGCAACCCACTTGATTGACAATTGATATAATTTAAATTACCATTATTAAGCCATTATATTTTTACATGAGGATTCAAGAAATAGCAACTTTTTATTTTTTTTTATTTTGGGCTAGTGGCTGCTTTTAGCCCGAGGGCATTAACAGTTTCACCGGGTTGAGAGGTGACAGAGTGCTAAAGTCGCTCAGTCTCTCGCGCAAACCTCTATTAGTGGGTAACCAGTACAAGGGTTCCCGAGAGAAGCCTCGGCTTGGACCATCACCCTGTTTCGCGAGAGATTCGTGACTCGAGAGCACCCGTTAGGGCGGAACCTCGGCTCGGCCAGTTGCTTCTGACGACAAATAGCAACTCGTTGACATAAGTCTATAGGATTTATAACAATGACCGTAAGTTCGAATCCGCAATGAGACTATTGTAACGTACGTCCTATATCACATTCGTTTACCCGTAGGTTTGAATATTTAAGAGGAAGGTTAGCATTACTGCTAGTTTATAAAAAAACCTTTGGGCACTAACATATATGCATACAAATTAGCTAAATTACTTCAATAAAGTCAACATTATACGTAAGTTATAGGTAAAGTGATGCAAGGGTGATGGCCGTAATGACCTTACGCGTGAATACCATGGTCGGAATACGTTAACCAACCTTGAGAAAACTTTTTTTTGGTTTATTTTGTTTTCTTATATTATACAAGAAGTGGATCGTCCACAATCTAATAAATATAACTATATATATACACAAAATTAAAGTAAATAATGTACGTAGTTTGGAGCGGTGCATTTTTAAGTTAGATTAATCCTACGACAGAGAGACGTTTAGGAAACATAACATGATCCTGAAACAAAGAGAAGTTTACGTTGATGTACAACAATTGTTGAATGCACTATATAGTTCGCTAGCATTAATGCAAACACAGTTGCACACAAATGTGTGTACCTCACGTAATACATTGGAATTGCATTGACATTGTAGAAAGTTTCAAATTCAGTGACTGCGACACGAGGGATATATGCAACACTGTCAGATTCAGAAATAAATTATTTATGGTGTGCAAAATTGGTTCTTCGTCTGCGAATCGAACCCCGGACTACTATGTCCGCAGTTGTATATATTATAATCACCTAATATACATATTATAATTTTTAATATATCAAAAATCCTTGTATTTTCATTTTCAAAATTTATTCCAAGGCAATGTTGAGTAACAATTACGCACTCGTAGTCCCTCATCAGCGTGGAATCTTGTTTTGTAATTTGAAAAACATCTTTCGAGTCAACTTGAACTTAATAGGCGCAAGTAGGCAATATGTCTCTGATCTTAAATCTCCGTATACATTATACAGAGCAAGTGAACAAAGTAAAAGGTAAAGTAACATTATAGAAATCTCACTGCTGGGCTCCCCAGAAGGTGGGGTCTCTACAGACCGACAGGCGGCTCGCCTACAAATTGTATTTTTTTAATCAAATCTATAACCGCTCATACGATCCGCAATTTTGAAACTACAATACTTATAAAAATCAAAAAAAAAAAAAAGACCTTTGCCCGCGTGTACTTTATTATTTCATAGCACTAGCTTGTTAAACCATATTTTTCCTCATCTTCCTTATACGACCATCCATAAACTCAGCCTCACTTCTTCTTCCTATATAATATTGCCCCACTTTCATTCATAAATGCCATCAGCAATCGACCGATAGTTCGCTAGAGTTTGTAGTCTCGTATCAAGAAATTGTCGCTGAAATTACCATATTTCTATCGAAGGTGCAGTTCAAATATTTTTAAGCCACTTGCAAAGTTAATAAGTATTTCATAAACGGATAAGTTTCGTAGGGCACTGATCTTATTTGCAAGAAAAAATCAATAATATAGAACATGAGCCACAAAATTCCTGTCGTATGTGTTTTGACTAAGCGTTACAAAAAACCATGTAACACTTTCGAAAGAATTAAACACCATGATAAAGTTGATTATGTTAATGACAAAATTAGTAATAAATAAAACCAAGTCTTGATGATTTGTTTTGTGGATGAAAAATACACTGCGCCCGGCCGCCATTTATCCAATAAGTCGGGGCAGACTAGGGTTTTATTTTTCTTCAGAAAACCGGGGCAAACAAGTGAATTTTCAAATTGGGTAATTTTTGTACTTAGGGTCATATGAGCGAGGTCATATGACTTTGACTTTGTATTTGGAATTGTTCATGATACATTCTCTTTGATCCACAATATTATATTATAAATAGACCCGACAGACGCTGCCTGATCAAATTTCAATAAATTTGTTTGTGATCGTCTTGTGAATTTATGAAATAATCCAACGTTCGAATAGAAAATAGAAATTCCGTTCTTTATTTAATATTTTTTTTTTATTTATAAACATATTTAATTATCCTATACCTCATTTATTGATTGCTTTAATTTTTATGTTACCGCAAAAAAAGTCCTAATTAAATGTTTGTTAAATGCAATGGCAAAATTGTTTTTGTAAAGGTAAGAATGATACGAATAGTTTGGACTGACTAAGATAGAGTGTATTGCTATTTACAAACAGTACTTTAATTAATTTACTAAAGGGCCGTGGCAACTCAATGTCGATGCGCTCGCTTTTGATTACGGGAATCGAAGATGTGTGAAGTTCATTAATCCGCACCGGAGGCGCGGGTAGGAAGGACTATGCTCTAAATGGATGACTATGTAGTAAAACTGGAATCAGGGTCCTGTAATACACAAATTATTGGTTTACAGGGGGTGGAAAAAGAGGGTATTAAATAATAAAACTAAACTAATACTTCTATCCTTGAAACACATAAAAGAATAAAACTGTAAGTTTTAATGTGTAAAAGTGTAATATATTACAAAAAAATAGCTAATGGATAATGGAAAAATAGATATATGATGCCAGGGTCAATTTATCCGTGAAACAGCGCGTATAAATTACGATAGTTGTTACTTCATCTTATCTTATTAGTTAAAGCTGGCAGCGCATTTGCTACTCCTCTGGTGTTGCGGATGTTCATGGGCGGTGGTATTCACTTACCACCAGGTGAGCTGCTCGCCAGTTTGCGATCTATACTGTAAAACAAATTGTCAAATGCATTCTCTACATAGTCATCCCCTGTATACATGCAGGCATAAGTTTAAGACCATCTTGATAAAAGTTAAACTCCAATAAAATATCAAATGATTAATTAACCTGTTTAAACATCTAATAGAACATTGATTGACAAACAATATACTTTAAAAACAGTCCATGCAAAAAAAGGTTATAATTAGCTAAACCGATTTTTCATCAAAAAATCCTCCTTTACATTTTATGACTATTTTCGTAAGTCTCGGCATATGGAGAAACAATTTGTTAATGGTGTCTTGTGATATATTGTTCCAAATTTCGCATAAAGCATTCTACATTTCTTTTCGCGAGGATGGGTCACGATTACGGACGTTCCTATCAAGCTCTTCCCACAAAAGTTCAATGCGATTGAGATCCGGGCTCTGAGGAGGCTAAACCATGTTTTTAACACCCCTTGTACCTCTTTCTCTTCTAAATATCCTCTACATCATTTTGAGCTATGCTTTGGATCATTATCTTGATGGAAAATGAATCCACCTCCAATTAATCGCAACCCGAAAGAAACGGCATTTTGTTCTAAAATGTTTTTATACTGGTCCCTAAAATTCCTTCAATTTTAATCACATGGCCAGTTCCTTTGCTAGAGTATTTTTTTGAATTGAGCTACCACCATGCTTAATTGTTGGGACAATACAATCTGACATCATCTTTTCTTGGGCACTGCGTGGAACGTAAATTCTACGTTTTGATACGAATAGTTCCAACTTGGATTCACAGTCCAAAGCACTTTTTATTAAATCTTCTTCAGTCCAATTTCGATGGGCAAGAGCCCACTGCATCAGATTTTTTTTGCTTTGCAGCCATAGCAGAGGTTTTTGAACGGCAACGCGACCATACAACTTCGCATCTCTCAGTCGCCGTTTTTGTAGTCAATTATAAAGGTTTAACTCGGGTTTTGTTTACTTCAACGCGGATTTCTGGTGCTGTTAAGCGTCTATTTTGCTTGCCGGTAACAACAATGAAATTATCTTCACTAGACGTGGTAGCTCCCGAGCGTGGACGATCTTGAAAACTGTCTGTCTCCCTGTATCGAGTTACTGTGCCATGATCACAAGTCTTCGATAATTTCAGTTGTGAAGCAAACTCACGTGCGGATTTGCCTTCATTATGTAAATCAACGATGGCAGAACGCACTTCACTGTTAATTTCTCCAGCTTTTCCCATTTTATGACTTCTTCACAGAAGAAACCACAAGTTTAGACTAATTGAGATTGTTTGTGAACAAACCCAAGTAAATTCGGGTAATAATAAGTCAGAAACACGTGTTTTCAGGAACTAAATAATCCTAATTATTGACCAATACGTAACAAAAGCAAAGTAATTAGTAATTAGGACATTATAAGGCTCTAGCGCAGTGTTTGTCGGTGTTTGAAAACAACAGATGTTTATTGTCCAATGACTTGAAAGTAAACAAAAGAATGACTTCTTTAAATATTCGATACTAACAATAGAATATGCAGATGTGCATTTCTTTCATTTATCCTATGGGAATCTATTACAATTGATGGATAATTATGTTATTTATATGCGGTCTTAAAATTTTGGCCGGCAGGTTATGCCATAAGCCATGTTCCTAAGCTTAGTCTAGTGTCTTTCTTTACGCCCGGTTATGGCTGCGATTTATAGTTGGTTAGTTTTGTTTTATATACGCTTAATTCTTGTTACTTGGGTCGGCCCTAAATATTAGCATGCGGTTGAGCATCTATAACCTTGTCATTGGCGTGAGACACGTGCTCGCTCGTTCGCGTCGGTTTGTTGACGTCACATCGTTTTTGAATGTGTTTACAAATTCATCAAGATCTAATCATACGATCTTTATAGGTCACTTAGAATGAAATGATAAGCACAGTTGCTGTGTGTTATGTGCTATACGTTTATCCCCAACACTAAAGACCATGGACCATGGTCACCACATAACACTAGGAATAGGTTTTACGATAACTCTAGTTTTTAGGTCATTGCAACTGTATATTATTTAATTGTTTTAATAAAGGTAAAAAATTTAAAAATATACTATAATCTCCAAAGATGATTAATTTTGCCAATTTTTGAAAAGAAGAACACTATAGAAATTAATGTATATCGTTTTTCAGATTTAATGTTATTTTAACGAGTATATATTACCTTAACAATTGATCTATTTTCTTGCTTAACTATCCCTAAAAGAATTAGAAAAAGTGAAAACTATTTACCATTAGTAAGTCGTTAGTTTCTTGGCTTTATTTGTTCATTAGATATCTTAGCAGCCATTTGAGCCGTATATTCCAATGTATTTTTGTTTTTTTTTTAATTGCAACACCATGAACCAAACAAACACAAGTAAACCTTTAATCTCATAAATATTCATTAATGTCTTAATTTATCAGACAGATAGGTATTCTTATGGTCGATCTTTATGATGAGCTAATAATATGAATAGTGAAACTCAGGTTGTTATTGGCTATAGCTACTACGAGTAAGTACGGTGTGTGTGCGTTGCAGTTGTCACAAATACAAATATCGCCTAATGGACTTATCACAGGATAAAACGGATATGATGAGGAAATCATGGGATTGCGTTAAAGGTAGTAGGAATGATTGAATGTGAGGATTTTTTTATTATTTAGGAGGAGTAAATATTTGATTAGTAATATCAAAGGTACAGTGACATGCCACTGGGAGACCGTTGGTAAAATGAACAACACTGTCTTCGCTTAGCACATATTTGCATATGACCATGACTTTATGGTTGTTGTTAAAGTAGTCCACAACACAGGCACGATAAAATATCTATTACAGATAAGTAATAAATATTTATTGCTACTTTGTGGTGTCTCGTTACACGATACTGTTTTACGATCTGTACTCCAACTCATTTCGTTACTTATACGAATTTTCAAATGTAATAAGGATCATTTTAATAATATTTACAAAGAATCGTAGCTTTTAATTTATAAACATATTTAATATGATGGCTGAAATGTTACAATGAAATATTCTCATGGTATAGAAAATGAATTTATTTTGTAGCACTTATTGCATTGTATCGCATTATTTCTAGGTTATTTTTCACAAAAATAGCTTGAGAAGCACTACAGGTCAGTGGTGTATGTAGTTAATCCGGTAGTTACTTTCGTTCGCAATCGCAATTACTGTGGAAAAAGCTCCAAAGCCGTAATTTAAATAATACACACTTAACCAGACACATGAAAAGCGATCGTAGGTCTGCCTTACATAATGGGATTTAACTAAATAACTTTAAAGATTTCTATAAAGAAGAGATTATACAGTTTTCGTAAAACCATTTGAGATACTATTTAGATAAGGTACCATGCATCTTAACGTGTAGCAGAATTTTATTTTCGATGTCATTGACCTACATCGGTGTTATTATTAAAGGGTTACGCCAAGGGTATCTAATGATTTGATAATGTGTGTATGGGTTAACGCAGGTCGATGGATTGGCATGGCGATCGGTAACAGACGGGGAGGCTAAAAGTAATATTGTTTTATTTCGCTACGTCAATTTCTGTTGTAAGCTTAATTATATTCAATTGTATTTAAATTGTTATTAAATTTGCCCCTTCGCTGCCACTCCGTCGATCTGTGCTGATTAATTTTGTTTCTGTTACATTATTCTTTGTGGTATGTGTAGGTTTAGGCTCTAAGTTGTATTTAAGAGGAGGATTGTAGATATTTTGTAAGATCATTTGAAGATAATGAACTTACGAAACCAATTGTACTGTTCAGTTTTCTCTCTATTCGACTATTTAAAACCGTGGTTTAAATTTAAAATAGATGTGCTAATCTAGGTGATATAAATAAACCCACATGTTATATAATATTTATATACGCATTCGTTATTTTAGCAGAGTTTATAGACGCGTTAACATGGCGGAGGTCGACATTGCTGCTAGGATGTTCTTCGCAAACTTTTTCTATCACTGGCAAGCAATTGTTTACATACCAATCTGTAGTCACTCTTCTTTGGTTTTCAAGCGACACTGCAATATAATGTCCTGATTTGCCTGTTGGCAAGTCTTCAAGAGGAAAAATCCATTCTGCCGACTGGTTTTTTCTTTCCGGTTCAAATCAGTACACCCCGGTTGTTAAAATATTATAAAGATCCAATGACTCTTCTTCACTAAGCTTTTTTATCGATTTACGACACCACTCGACGAGCAGTCCTTTCTGGTCTTCCGTTAAATTATGCGGTATTTATCGAACGTCAAACTTCCGAACATTCAGACGTACGTATGTTTTGAACTTGGATCATTGCCAAGATCAACGTATTTGCAATAATTTATAATAAATATTTTTTTTTTGCGATATTCAATCTGTTGTCGTACGGTTTCAATATTGATTCTATCCGCCGTCGCCAGCCGACTTTATGGAGTCACTTCCACGTCAAAATCTCAAAACCACGAATAAACAGAGCTGCGACATGGGGCTTCATCACCAAATGATTATATTGAAGGCTCTGGTTCTTGTTTTTTAGTCTCTTGTTGACTCTTCTTGAACCCACTCTAAATAAAAAAACGCCAGAAAATCGTAAAAGAATATTGAAATTAAACTTATTGGTTTATCCATTTCAATTCTTAGTTTTTCTACTTTTATATGTTCACCTGTTGTAATCGTGTTATTTTAATTTGCTTAGAAATTGTCTAGCCTACATTTTTCTGGATACAGTTAATGTTTGGGCTGTTAACCTATGCGGCTCTTACAGCTTCGTCTGTTAAAAGGCTAGTTATTGTAGTTCTCTTAGAGCGTCCGAGCGTGTCTGTCTGTGATGCTCTCTCGCTATTTTTCACAAAAATAGCTTGAGAAGCACTACAGGTCAGTGGTGTATGTAGTTAATCCGGTAGTTACTTTCGTTCGCAATCGCAATTACTGTGGAAAAGCTCCAAAGCCGTAATTTAAATAATACACACTTAACCAGACACATGAAAAGCGATCGTAGGTCTGCCTTACATAATGGGATTTAACTAAATAACTTTAAAGATTTCTATAAAGAAGAGATTATACAGTTTTCGTAAAACCATTTGAGATACTATTTAGATAAGGTACCATGCATCTTAACGTGTAGCAGAATTTTATTTTCGATGTCATTGACCTACATCGGTGTTATTATTAAAGGGTTACGCCAAGGGTATCTAATGATTTGATAATGTGTATGGGTTAACGCAGGTCGATGGATTGGCATGGCGATCGGTAACAGACGGGGAGGCTAAAAGTAATATTGTTTTATTTCGCTACGTCAATTTCTGTTGTAAGCTTAATTATATTCAATTGTATTTAAATTGTTATTAAATTTGCCCCTTCGCTGCCACTCCGTCGATCTGTGCTGATTAATTTTGTTTCTGTTACATTATTCTTTGTGGTATGTGTAGGTTTAGGCTCTAAGTTGTATTTAAGAGGAGGATTGTAGATATTTTGTAAGATCATTTGAAGATAATGAACTTACGAAACCAATTGTACTGTTCAGTTTTCTCTATTCGACTATTTAAAACCGTGGTTTAAATTTAAAATAGATGTGCTAATCTAGGTGATATAAATAAACCCACATGTTATATAATATTTATATACGCATTCGTTATTTTAGCAGAGTTTATAGACGCGTTAACATGGCGGAGGTCGACATTGCTGCTAGGATGTTCTTCGCAAACTTTTTCTATCACTGGCAAGCAATTGTTTACATACCAATCTGTAGTCACTCTTCTTTGGTTTTCAAGCGACACTGCAATATAATGTCCTGATTTGCCTGTTGGCAAGTCTTCAAGAGGAAAATCCATTCTGCCGACTGGTTTTTTCTTTCCGGTTCAAATCAGTACACCCCGGTTGTTAAAATATTATAAAGATCCAATGACTCTTCTTCACTAAGCTTTTTTATCGATTTACGACACCACTCGACGAGCAGTCCTTTCTGGTCTTCCGTTAAATTATGCGGTATTTATCGAACGTCAAACTTCCGAACATTCAGACGTACGTATGTTTTGAACTTGGATCATTGCCAAGATCAACGTATTTGCAATAATTTATAATAAATATTTTTTTTTTGCGATATTCAATCTGTTGTCGTACGGTTTCAATATTGGATTCTATCCGCCGTCGCCAGCCGACTTTATGGAGTCACTTCCACGTCAAAAATCTCAAAACCACGAATAAACAGAGCTGCGACATGGGGCTTCATCACCAAATGATTATATTGAAGGCTCTGGTTCTTGTTTTTTAGTCTCTTGTTGACTCTTCTTGAACCCACTCTAAATAAAAAAACGCCAGAAAATCGTAAAAGAATATTGAAATTAAACTTATTGGTTTATCCATTTCAATTCTTAGTTTTTCTACTTTTTATATGTTCACCTGTTGTAATCGTGTTATTTTTAATTTGCTTAGAAATTGTCTAGCCTACATTTTTCTGGATACAGTTAATGTTTGGGCTGTTAACCTATGCGGCTCTTACAGCTTCGTCTGTTAAAAGGCTAGTTATTGTAGTTCTCTTAGAGCGTCCGAGCGTGTCTGTCTGTGATGCTCTCTCGCTATTTTTCACCAAAGTTGCTAATTGAAATTGAATGCTAAATTGAATGAATCGCTACGCAGAATATATTATACAAAGACACTCATTGTCATCCCATGTATGGCATATGCGATAAATTCGAATAAATATTGAAGAAGATGCGAAATACATCCTAACCCAAAAACTTGACATCTGACATTAGGTGACGAAATAACGTATATTGTTTAGCTCCGTGGTTTTTATTAAATTACTCAAGTAATAAATATTGTTAATATTGTCTAATTAAAAATTGTTTATGTCCATATTTTATACTGTATCTCAAAACGTCTAAATATATATCAATGTCACAATTTTGTAAATGATGTACATACCTATTATTGGTGTACATATTAGATTCTAATGCTACACTACTTTATTAACTATTATGAATGTGTGAATATGTACATTGTTGGTGTGTCTACAATAAATAAATAAATCATCCAGAGAATATATAAGTGCAAACGTACACATATCCTTTCATTTGATATGATATGCCATATAATCTCATGTTATCAACTTACAAAATTACTATTAAAGTCTAAAGTCTAGGTCATTTGAATAAAATGCCATCGTCGTCAGTTTGAGACACTATTCGTTTTGTTCTTGCGTCATTGACTTGAACCGAATCATCCAATTCGCGTGTTAAACAAGGGTGCACGCAACAATCTATTTTATTTAAAAATCAGATAAAAATCAATCGTCGCATCTCATTGCTCATCATTTAATTACAATAAAAAGTTAACAGTACTCTAATTAAACAGTATTCTAATTGAAATGAAAAGTTGATCAAAACTTATCGTCAAATTCATATGTTAATTACATATGTAGAATTTATTGTACATACATCGTCTGTTTTATAACTTTATACGTCGTATGTTACCTTATAGTTCTAAAAATGATAATTTTAGGCATACTTCTATAATTATTGATATAAATATGGCCTCCTAAACATTTTTCTTTTACCACCGAGCATTTTACGTCATATTATATTAAATGATATAATTAGCAACTAATTCAATATGCCTCGAAACTGATGCCTGGGAATCAATTTATTACAAATATAATATTAATATTCCTTTCATTTTTGGTAAATTAAATATATGTTCGTCTCTTATACTAAAATAAACGTTAAAGTCATGCATATTGATATCTTTGGAATTAGGTGGGTTTATATTATGCGAAGTAACGATACAATAGTGGTTACTTTTAATTAATCAATTTTGACCATGACTTCTCATTGTATGGTAAGAACTGAGTAAGAAATCAGATTAAATTGAACGTTACGGTCGACATTTAAATTGATCAGTAATTTGTCTTTTGTTTAGATTTATCAAGTTATTTAGGTTTTTATTACTCTAACGAGGAGTTCCCAACAGACAAATATAATAAATTCCAAGCTAATTTTAAGTTTTTATTTTTACTTCTTATTTTGATATTGTTAATTTTACAGTCACAATTATAAATAAAATATAATTATTTGAATATGATTTATCTCCTATCCTTTACATCTTTTTTTTATTCATATTAAGTTTATTATGTAATTTCCAATTCAGTAATTTAATAAATATGACAAACTAGAAACAATGAATTTAGAATTTCAACATAAATGTGCCAACATTAATGCTGGAAATAGCTGGCTGGCACTATTTTTGTTGATACTCAAGAGACCGAGTTTCTTGTTGTATGACGTACAATACTCGTCCTCGCTAATGAAATCATGAAAATCATTCATGAAATCTCACTCAATGTATAAAATAAAATAAAACTTTTCCAAAATTCACACTTCAAAACCGGATTTAGATAAACTTAGTAGGTTTTTCTATAAACAAGGATTATAAGAAAACGTGTTTCAATTGTTTTTTTTTCCTCATTCGTACAAATCTATACAATGTTTTATGTTTATTCCACAAACATTTAAATTACATCTTCTACTATATTATTACATAAAAAAATAAAACTTCAACACTATATCATTACTTGTACGAATTAAACATCTACAGCGTGATAAGATACGTTAGGAAAAACCGCTTGTTTTCCTTTTGCGATCACGTTTTCATCGCAGGCTAAAAGGATATATATGTATATACATATATTTAAATATAAATTTGCATGAAAAGGGAATGACATTTTACGATTGCCGTAAGCGTATATCCCGAAGCATCCGATATATATGACTTATAAAATTGCTTAGTGCCGATAACGCCGGATAATTCCACGTTTCTGGGATCTTCGAGCGTTTCTTTACTGCCAGTTTATAACTACGATAAAGACCTCAATATGATTTTGAACGGTATACTCGTTAAGGTGGTACGTAGCTGTAAAAGGAACGAGAACAAGTGAAGGATTTAAAAAAGAAATTAAATGCAAAAAATAGACATTATATATTTTAACTACAGTGCAGCGACTGGAATATTTAAGATACTTTTGAAATAGGTCTCTTACCTTCTCTGTCTGTTATTAATCCTAACTATATAATGTATAGAGTACGTTCGCTACGCTTTATTTAACGACCACATGGCTCGGTAGATAGTACCTAGCTGGCGTATCGCACGTCCTGGGACGCACTAATATTTATAATGTGTACATAGTTTTGTAATAGCCGCAGGTGACAAGATGTGAAAATCACGGAATAATCAATTTGAATATTGGGAGTCAAAAAATTGTTAGATGTGTGTCACCGTTCTTTATAAAAGTAGAGATAACTGTCATCAAAAAATTAAAACACGAAGTGGCAATATAGAAACACTAGCAAGCAATAAAAGGACAATTTGTTTCCCATTCACGTTTAGATAAAGTAAATACAAAGTAATATTCATACATATATAAAGTGTTAATTAACTACCGATTACCGATTTTAACATATTTTTTTAGGATATTACTAAATATATATATGTGTTTTCTATATATTATTATAATATTGTATATCAGGAAGCATATTATTTTTCACTTAGGTATTTTATTTTTGTCTATACGACTAGTATAACTAGTATATTTTCGTGTCACAAAGCAAAGTACACAATTTTCGTTGGTTTTAATCTATCTATATAGTATATGTTGATTGTATTATGGGAAATGATTTGAATTCTAAATGCGGTTTTATTAGCCAGCCAACGACGATTTTCCTAAAAGGAAATAGGGCAAAACTAGGTCACAAAACAATCGTATCAGGCGTTTTGTTCGTTATTGTTTCAATTTAAACACAATTTCGTTATGACAAAATTATGCCAAACAATAACCTTGTTAAATATAATATTTATAAAGTACTGTAAAATGATGCTAAACAAGCAACGAATGGATTGTTGCCCATTTGAATAGACCCAATCGTTAATTAACAAAAGATACGACTTTAAACTTTTACCATGTTCTAGCGACAAAAGTCAAAAGATACATATAAGCATTCTCGACACCCATCTTCTGCGCACCTTTGACATGCCGACAAGACGATCATGCAGAATATGCAAAATGTCATAACTACTAATTAAATAGTTATAGTATTTAAATAGACTGTGGTTGCCCACGAAGTGAGCCTCTGCTTGCCTGCAGGTTAGGAGGCAAGATTCCTCGTAGACATCCGATTCAAAACAGTTTGAGGAGCTTTTCTCGACTTAGTAAATAAATAAAGAAACAATATATAATTTACCAATATAAAAATGATAAAGGCCGAATTTCACTATTACGAGTATCATAACAGTAAGTTTATAACGATAGATAATGGTATTAAATTGTGGGGTGTATATTTCATGAATATTAAAGAGCATTTAGACTGTATTAATAACCAGTTTACATTGAAAGTGGAACCGTAAAAAAATCAGATTAAAGAAAAGTCAGGGAGTAATGATGGCATTGAGATGTCATACATACTATTTAATTTATGTATGTGGTATTATATGAGTACATTACGAAATGAGATCGTGTCTCAAGAATCTTGAGTAACTTTCTTAAAGTAACACATTTATTTTAAAAAAATTGTACTGAAAGATCCGTTCAATGAAAAGTTAACAGTATCAAGTAGCCATACAGTAAAAAAAAAGAATGAAAGTATAGATTTTTTTTAGCTCAAAAAAAATAAAATCAAGTCAGCTTTTGCTAATATTTGAATATTTCGACAGACAGCACTTTCTTGACGTTTTGAGGACACCTATATTTTTGCTTAAATGATTTTATCTTTGATTTCTAATATTGTCGCTGTATTTGCTGTGTTCTCCGTGTCCTCGCCTTACATTTTCCAGCTATGGGCTATAAGTGAATTGTGTTCTCACATCTGAATAAGCTGAATAAAAGATGTGAACTTAAATATTTAAAACCCAAAAAAAAAACGTTGATGTATTACAATTTTAATCAGACGAATGACGATGGACTAGGGTGATTAAAATTTTAATAATGAGGTTCGTTTGCAAATATAATATTTTCTTTTATTTGTATATTATTTATTTTTTGTATTTTCATTTTAATTATCAATATTATATTATTTTCTTTGGTTGGAAATAATGAATCATCATTCAGATGTGATGATAATCATATTCAAAAATTTTGTACAAAAAATGTTTGTTGAATGAACTAAATCTTGTAAAATGACAACAGCACAAGAAACTGCAACCCCTCCTCTCTGGTTCAGAAACCAATAATTTCTGTAGTATGTATATTGACTTCAGTTGGATATCGAATCTATAACGAATCATGAACCATGGGTTCATGACTCGCTCTCTCAAATCGATCAGGAGAATATATTTATTTTAAATATCCGTATAAAACTCGTTTGACAGGCTGATTAGTAATCACAATGTCAGGTATCTCGCAACGGCAACTCATCACCTATTTCGATGTCAGTAGTGACTAGATTTTCCTTTTATTTTTTTATCTCAGGTTTTAGTATGTGTGAGAGAAATGGTGTAGATTTAAACTCGATTGCAAATGCGATAGGTATTCTGAAAGCAGATATCGTTTCACAGCACACATATTATGAGTATATTACTGAATCTAACTTGTACGACGTACGCATAGTAAGTAAAAAATTTAAATGCATCCTCTTATAAGGTGGACTAAAGTAATGAGCATAATTCACTATATGTGTACTTAGACCTACTGAGCTACAAACCTACAGTATACCTTCAATGTACCTACAGTAAAGTTTCAATGTACCCATTAAAACTTTTTCTGATACCTAACGAACTGAAAGTAAATAGACAATTTTTCAGAACTAAAGCGCTCTACGGCATGAATCATCTGAGGTCGTCAGTTATGAGACTGTCAATGCATAAGCATGCAGGTTCATTGAGTGCCCATAGCACGTACAACCGCGAAATATGCATAATATTTTCCAAGGTAAGCGCTTTTCTCCGTGATAATTATTGAGGTTATAGATTATAGGATTTCTAAAAGGACTTATTTTTAGGCCCTCATTCAGTGAGCAATAGCTAAACTAACGAAAAATTTCGATATGGAAGCGACGTTGAAGAACATAAACCTGCAAGTAAGGTTTTCCTTTCACCCTTAGATTTTGATGTTTTTCATTTACCTATTTTATGTGGATTATTTAGCCTGTGCCATACGGGATAATTTATCTAGGATATGTATGATCGATTTCGACTTTGGTAAACTGCTATATGATATATTAAATACAATATCATCTCTAGTTGTTTTGATTGAGTTTTCTGTATCAGTAGCTCCCTATTGAATACAATTTTGTGGAGTGATGGCTACGCTAATTAATTAACATTAACTTAAAAATATGTCATCATAGGCAATACTATTTTTCTGAACAAACATAAACTGTATTGATGATAATGGAATGTGTTTTTATAAAGCAGGATCGCAATTCCTTGTATACTGATAAGCTCGTTGACTCAAAAATGGATTTATGAATATGTTTATCATAACAGCTTAAAAGGAACTGGATACAAGTCGATCTTCGTGACAAATTGCTTGGCGTTTGGAGAAAACGTGAGAACGTTAAATCTATTCCATTTTGTAAGCAATGATATATATTTTTAAAGTATTTACTATGTGTCAACGTGTAAGATTGATAACGATTCCTACGTGCTATTTTTTTATTAAATCTTGTAATTATACTTTACTTTATTTCTTTGTACAATACAAATTAACTACACTGGTTTAACAAGTTACATTGAGTATATAAAACGTAAACTTAAATTGCGTAGAAATTTTTGTTAAATAAATCCTTGACCTTAAGCAGTGCTCTGGACAATAATAATAGTAAAACAAGTTTCGTGAGGTACCTATCCTCTCATAAATTGTACATAGGTGCCCAGTCCCTTATTAGAAGAAAACTCTCTGACAGTAAAGATTTGTTGCTGTCGTTATAAATAATAGCATCCCAATATATCTACGGTTAGTCTCCTAAATATCCTAAGAGATGATACGTTTTCAAATAAAATAAGTGTTCATTAATGTTCTATTCGGTATTTTAACGGACTCGGAGGGGGTTCTTTTTTAATGTATTTCTATTAATTTCTTGCAAACGGCTTAATGGTTTTGGTTAACTATATTCTATTAAACTCTTATATACTATGTCGTTAAAAATATCGTCTTACAAAAAATCGGGCAGAAACATGTTTTTTATAAGAATATCATTGATGCATGCTTTTTATATAACCTATATTAACGAGGTTTTCTCTTAACATCCCTCCTTGTTCGGGTTGCTTACTTGCTGACCGACCGAACGGGATTCTCGTGACTCATGGGTCGACAAGACTTCATAGCATGTACTACATTCTGACGTAGTGATTTGCGAGTGGAGCGCTAATCAAGTATGTAAATCCGGTGATTTCAAACGGTTTTCAAATACTTTTTACTAGTTTTTATTTCATAAAATAAACGGGTGTATAAAAAGTTCTTAAATTTTGGTTTAATCTTGAAACACAGTATGTGTATAGCTGTGTGCAAAATCAAAAAAGTAATTAAAAAAAATGTCGACACCCTGTATTGATTACTGGCGCCGCCAAAATAAAATCAGGATTGGATTTGGTTTTCTACTTGCTTCTTACAAAGATAAAGGCGAACGCCCTGACTAATTATACATATCTACAATTGTCGTAATTATTATATATCTTGTTACTAATTTATCAACATATGTTTACTTAAGATTGATTCTAAATCGAAAAATGTAATATAGTCTTAAGTTTTCACTCGACTATGAGCAACATGTGGATCTTTGGCAAAACTTTATTCTGCAAATCAATAACGCGCAAACAAAAAGCTAAAAAAATATTGCTTGCTTTAAAAATAAACAAATTTCTTTCAAAAAAATTAAATCGTCTCCAGAACGTGAATGTGTTATTTTATTTATACACGTAATAAACAACAATTAGTAGGACTTTAAAAATACTTTAGAAATTTTATATTACATATAACTATATGTGAATACTAAATGTCTGTAAATGTTACATCTTTAAAAAAAATATATATAGATTTTTTATCTCTACGTGTTCATATTTTTAGCGCACCTTCGTGGTACTTCAAAACATTACGTGTATATTATTATAATCCTTCGCCACCATTATGCAAATGAGGATTAAAATATTATTTAATTATAAGGCAAATTATTATTGAGAAAATACATTTGGGATTTCGACACTAGGAGCGACCGTATTTTTTTAAAGTTATATTTTCAAATATAGTTTATGATATGATTAAGTATCATAAATTTCCTAGAAAATAACTTATTATGATAACAGTATTAAAAACGTTTTTGATTAAAATAAAATACTTCACTTTTTAATAGAACACGACACATTTCACTATAAACACATAAAACTGTGATTGCTATCTAGAAAAAAAACTTTATTACTTACCAAAAACTAAAATGACAATAAAACCGCATAGATTTAACGGCCCCCTCATTATGTTTTACTTACGATCAAATTTGTTTTAAAACACTGATGAAATACAATTCTAACGACCGATGCCGCGAAAATGTGGTGTGATCGTAATAGCGGCGACCGCATACATTAGGTGTTTCCGATCTGTGGCTTTATATAAATGACACAACGCGTTGAAAAGCGCCACTGTACAAAAAAAGTAAAAATAAATGAGCTGTAAATTACAATGTACAGAATGGGGGACCATGGAGGCATGGTGGATTAATCAGGAGGCCTGTCGAGATACGTGGTTTATTGACGCAAGTTTTTTTTATCAAATAGAACACGACGCTGTTACGGCAATTTGAATTAAATTAAGAAGCACTACAAAAGTATGCCACTCTGTTATTGGTGACACTTAATTGGTGATTGATTGACTTGTGATATAATAAATACTTTTTTACTCAATAGCCTGTTGATATTATACTATGAATATATACAATATTCTGTTTAAGACACTTTGCTAAAATCGGCAGGTGAATTGGTAATTGTAGTTACTGACGCCTCACACCCCTGACTAGTCTGCTATATTTTTTTGTATTTGCATTTTTGAGGATCTATCCTTTCCCAAGTCGATATCCCTCAAAAACTGTTTTTGGGGGTCGACTAGGTCTAAAAATCGATCTCTTTTAATTAACACAAGTTCTCATTTGTAACTTTCAAGATACGGTATAAGTTCTATTACATATACCAAATTGTTATAACAATGACTAATATTTTAGTAGGAAGTATCATAGTTGTACTTTTAAAAAACTCAACAAGTCGATACGCGTGCACAAGTTCGTACAAGATGAAAAACTCGGCAAGTCAACAATAAGCGTAGACAAGTTTTTAAATTGCTAAGCATTATGTATAAACATGAAAAAATCTAGAGATAGGATTTTTAAAATGATTTGGCTATAACTATTTGGGTCTGAGGTATCGGTTCATTTTGGAAATCTGTTGCCCAAAATAGTTTGGGAATCCCTGCTCTATCTTCTACCAATAAACACTGCCTGGAGCCGGGTGTTCAAAGCATATTCAGCCGAGAGGCCGTATGGACAGAGAAGGAGATTCATGACGCAATGCAAGGCACTCCACGAGCCATTTGTAGACAAAAGAAAAGTTTTGTTTGTGTGATACAGGATAGGGTTATTAAGGTCAACAATTATCGGAGATACATCCTGAAGAACGGCACCACCGACATCTGTCGAGCTTATCACCGCCCTGGTGCGTCGCTCAGGCATATTACCACCGGTTGTTCAGCTCTTTCGAACTTTATGCAGGCACGACCTAGTCAGGATTCACCTTGAGACTTGCTCTGAAATATGGTCACATGGATTGGAGTTTGCATTATTATAAGTATTGTTCTCAAATATAGCCTCTGTTATAGTGTTCTATTGGGAGCATCACGTATCAGACTATTGATATATAATATTTTAGGTTAACATCGTTATTCCCTATGATGAGATCCTCGGGAAAGCCGGGAGACATAGAAAATAATATCTGCACCTGGCAAAATAGGTTGTTGGGTGTTAATATTTATTTATTTAACTTTTATTTACGCACAGTGTTTATACATGAAAAGTATTTTCAAAGGCGCATTATTGGTAATTATCCCTATAGTCGTGACTGCAAACGGGTTAATTTCTGTCGGCCTCTCGAAACATGTGGTATTATTTATAATAGTATATCTACTTTGATTATTATATAATATTTGTTATTTAATATCTTGACCAACCGGACGAGAATAATTTAATTTAATATTACAGTACAAAAAAATTATGCGGCACACAGAACGGGATGTATACATCTCCTTTAGAAGGAAAAGTAATAAGTTAACAATATATGTAGATGTAAGGCTTCAGATCCGCCATTTGACTATTTTAGTACACCGTGAGATATAGTAATATCTAGTAGACAGACTTTAGATTGTCCTAGACAAGCATTTTGGTTGAACTGGTGAATTGTAATCTTAGTAATGTTCATATCACTGCAAGCATTGTTTTTCTTAAAATAATTTTATTTATGGGATTGATAAACGAGCACCATTTCACCTGTAAATGTTTCTTGCGGCCATTGTTGTCACCTCTGAGAACAATTCTATACGACTGCCTCGTAACCAATAATAAGGTCTATAATTTTCCTCGATAACATGTAAGGATTTTTGCTTATTTCTATTATCAAAATTGTTTGTAGGTTAGACATTATTCTTGCCTTTGATGAACTTGAAATATTATTAATTCATAATTTTGTCTTAAATTATTATATCAGTTACTGCATGAAGTAGTCTCCAATATTAAAAGTATATGCTAATATTTATTACTTAGAAAGCCAATTTACTTCATGTGAAAGTAAAATAATACACTCGTAGTCTGTACACGCATAACAAAAAATAAATCTACCGGTTCAGTTTTGGTCTATTTCATTAGATGGTCACAAAGGTGGAATACAGGTTTCATTTATGTGAGCAACGTTGTTTTTGTCATCTTATTTTGTAAAATCAAGCGTTGTATAATAAGTTCTGTTTATTTACAAAATAACAAAATATTGTGCAAAGTTATATACGTTGACTGAATTTCGCTTTGAATCTTTATGCTCAACCTTAGAGCAGGAGAATAGTCAGCCATCACCAGCCGCAATTCCGACTCATGGCTTAGTTCTTTTAAATATTCTTTTAAGTTTAGTATTGTTATTAGATCACTTGTTATTCATGAATATATTTCAAAAAATGTTAATGAATCATTGTGAGGTATTAATTTTGTAAATATATTTTTATGTTTTCCTTATGTAAATATATTTTATTCACATACATATTTAGTCCGTTGGTTTGCTGCCTTTGACTTTGACATTGAAATATCTCTATTTTTGGTGTACAGTGTATTATTATCACTGCTCCTTTGTCCGTGTCGAGTATGCTACGTTAAATTATGGTGTTATATAATGGAGTATACTATACTATATATATGTATATAGTATACTCAACAACAGATATCAATTTATAGATAAACCTCATATTTAAAATTCAAATTTTCATTATACGAATCTCTATAGGTTGAATATGGAAAATGATCAAGTGAAAGATGGAAAAATGTTCAAGTATTCTTAAGTATCTAATTTCTTTTGGCATGTACTCATGCCATACTTGGCGCATATAGACAAACCGATACACGGTTACAGGTATACTAGTGTTCCATTCTCACTTGTTCGGGTTGACAACAACGATCTTAACGATTCCTTATCGATGACGAATATGGGTGTCATGTGCTGCAAGAATCTCGTGCTATAAAATGATTTGTTAATTGTATTGTTTGTCATGTTTGGTTTTATAAAAAAAATATCTAGAACAATTGATCTATACCATTCATCTAAGAAATGGAGGTAACACGGTATTATATCAAATAAGGATTAAAGGGAAGACGTGAATGGTAACATAAGACAGATTATAATCCCTGTCGCTTAAGATATAAATCTTTAATCTACAGGTTTATCATGATATAATCCAACAATTTAACATTTGATATCTAGAGTAAAATATAATAGGTGTTTTTGTCAAAATCAAGAATTAGATTTTTTTTTGTTTTATCTTAATAATATTCTAATAGTATTAAAGAGCACAATTAGTGAAGTTG
Source organism: Teinopalpus imperialis (assembly GCA_029286865.1). Taxonomy (NCBI): domain Eukaryota; kingdom Metazoa; phylum Arthropoda; class Insecta; order Lepidoptera; family Papilionidae; genus Teinopalpus; species Teinopalpus imperialis. The sequence goes on along the minus strand of JAGSMU010000037.1, from coordinate 1,694,226 downwards.
TGTGACTTGTTATAAATAAGACAAACTCGTTATATTAGAACTTAAATTTGTTACTCTTACCGGTCCATGTACCATCATTCTTGTGCAGAAACATAAGATTTAGATACGGCGCCACACCTAACGAAGATGGATTGTTTATAACCTATAATGGGCCAATATATAATATAATTCAATACCCGTAGTACAGCAGGTGTCCTTGGAGACCTATTTACTTAATATGGTGACCCTCCTTTGAGATTTTCTCTTATGAGTCGTTATGAAGCACTGGTATATATTCTTAACGTGCTATATTATGACATCGACGGTGTAGAATATATTATAGTACCGTAATCATTCGCGTTAACACAGAGACATCACAGACTCCTTACATATATCAAAGTAATGCATGTGCGATAAGATCAGATGAAGTGTGAGGGAAATGGGTCATACATATCAAATACTCAGAAATAAAAACCAATAACTTATATAATACTAATATTGTTCGTCGTCTAGGAATCGGATGACGGTGTATGCTAAGAGATTTGTTCTTGATTACGTACGTACACAGTTCACCTGATGGCAAGTGATTCCTGCGGCTCATAACATCTACATTCATTCATCCTTGACAAGGAATCGTAATGTGTCAGATGCGTTGCCACGCTTGAGGACTAAGATGAAATCCCTCGTCACTAGTAATAAAGGTGTCCAGTGTCCCTACACTCACCAGACGAACACAGCAGCATTAAGCCGCTTTTTTACGCTGGTATTCTGTGTAGACGTGTTCGTACCCAGATCGTGCCGACCCATTAATCTGTAGCAAGAAACAAATTGTAGTGTAACTCTACCACTGTTGAGAGATCATTCTTTAGATCTTCCCTACATACTTTAAAGGCAGTTTCGTGATGTAGCGTTGCTTTTGCATTTATATTTAAATTAAATTCGTTTTTATTCAAATAGTCTTATTTTAAAAAGTATTGATACTCCGAAATATATATATTAGATTAAGAAGAGCAGTTGGTCTTTTCAATACTCAGGTTTGAAAACTCACTAAATGTAGACCTATTTAGGGAATAATTACAGTATTACTTACTGACTGACTGAAATATCCCATAGATTATCATTTTCTCTAGAATCAGTTTTTTAAAGTTTTTAATGATATCCTCTGTGAATATGTTAAGACGCACTAACTAATTTTTGTAGTTTATTATGCCTTTATAAAAATATGGCTTTCATAAAGCAACAGAATCCGATGAATAATTGAGATCAATTTTTTTCATTCAATGACATATCTGTAATTTATTTTTCGAAGTAATCTGCCATTACTATTTCTGAACATATTAATATATTATCAATATTCCATTTAATAATAATAATAAATATAATTCTTAGGTTTACCACTTATGCGAGTAATAACGTACTATGCAGTTTTTATTTTGTCGTCAGAATTCAAAATGTTGTTTCTAATATATATGGACTTTGGAATATTTGGAATGGAATAATTTCTGACGTAATCATAAACATAAGGCCATACAATTTGTATAATATTTTTCTATTTCCACTTTACAAACAGCTGCCGATTCAACTTCAAAGTTCTATAAAGTTTCAATTTTAAAAGAATTATTAAATTAATCTAAAAGTAATCCAAAAATGTTTATATAAAATGTATTTACATTTTCATGCGTCATATGGGTAGGTGTTTATGTCATTACACGTGAAACTAATTAATGGTTTTGGGTCGACACGTTATTTGTAAATCCACAATTTTGGTGTCGGTTAATGTAAATTGTTGACCACAATCGAAACTTTAGTGACAAAAACATTATGTATAGCGGATATATTCGTTATACGAGTCAGCTCGGACAATATTCAATAAGTTAAATGATTTAAATTTATTGTGTAGCCGAATACTTGACGAAGTTACCTGAGATATTTCTACATTAAAGTTTGCACAGATCGTTAGAGAACGTTATCTATCGTGGTTTCAACATCATCGATACTAACTTGTAAGGGGTTGGTACGTATATACTTTAACGCAGAAACTCAACGCAGGTAAATTCCCTTCTACGTTCAACATAGAGAGACCCGACATTATGTGTCGTTTGTAAATTACGATTATATCATCACGTAATTAATATTCAGCTCCTCCTCAAGCCTTCGCGGTTAACATCCACTCTTACGGTAACTTAACAATTTATAGTTATCTATATTTAATATTATATCCTGATTTTTTCTCCAATGTTCCGCTAGGCATAATATATAAATGTTACCTCATTGCCACTTAAGCCAGTATATATTTCCATGTACAAATATTTATAATAATTTCTGATAGTTTACGGTATGTCTTGTAATTATTTTAACTATAAGTTTATTTGGTATATTTAAGCGAAATGAGTCATGCTCATTGTTTCCTCTGCTGGTTATTAATTTAGTATTGATTCCAGGCCTCTCTACTCTAGAATACCTTTATTAAATTATAGGTAAGACATCTCAAAATTAATGCTAATGGTTGCTGGATAATTAGTTGCAATGGTAGTGAATGAATTCAGTCGCTCGCTAGTTTGCCCCTCATCCATAAAAATTAATTTACGAAAATCTAAAAAAAGGTAAATCAAATTATGTTGTAATCCGGATACAATGAACAAAAGATAAAATAATTAACGTGCTCTCACTTTTTTTTCTCATAATGGTACCAATGCGCAATTAGAGCATTAAAGATTCACACTTAATACTTTAATGCTCGAATGGAAACTAGATAATGTAGCAAAACATTCAGCGCGAATGTTAGGTTTTATAAAACATAACTACATTGAACAAGGATAAAATTGTTGAATGCTCTGGTTCCTAGTTGCTGGAATACGCAAGCGCTGCATTGAATTCCTTCTTTGTTCTAGATTTACAAAGAGTATATATATATCCTTTATGTATCTATATATAGGTATAAGACTTAGTACATCGTATTTTATATGAATAGATGAAAACTTTACGCGAATGATATTTGAAAATTCTCAACTGGGAAATTATTTTAGAGCCTACATAAAGGCACGATCTCTTGAAGGCAGTCTTGTTGGCAGCAGCCAGAGCCTGTTGCCCAGCTGTTGAGCTCACCGTCACCTATGAACATCCACAACAGAGCAGTCGCAGATGCGTTGCCGGCCTTTAAGATAGGTGTAGGCTCTTTTTTTTGATAGTCCCAAAGTCGCATCGGTTCGGAAACACCACTAGCGCCAGCTGATTCCACTTTCGCGGAAATTTCGCGTTACACAATGGATTGCCAACCATCGAGATGATTAAGATGAAATTTTGAATTCTGTCGTGATGTACGATGATTGAGCTTAGCGACTGGAATTAGTAAAGTAAAAGTGGTTTGTCACTCTTAGTACGTAACAATATATTATTTCATATTTATCTTGTAAAAACTACTCTTAATTATAATAGAACAATTGTGTCATATGGTAGGTTTTATTTAATAATGAGTTTGTGGAAACTAGTGGATTACATACATGTGTTTATGACGACATGTAGACACAATCCTTTAGTATCTTTCGCTTTGTTATAATGAAATTGATATGAAGATATCACATTTCTCACAAAGACAGCCATTTGTACAATGGAAATTATATAGATTATAACCTTTTTTTAATTCTAACTAGATTATGGAAAGACATAATCACGAACGTAAAAATTAATGTACAAATTATTACAGGCAAATTATATTGTAAATAAAACAGCTGTAACTTATTTATATTAATTACAAATAAGGCAATTTGTTACAATAGTTTCTGATTAAAAAAGTTGAACTAAAAACCTTTAAATAATTAGGTAAGTGAAGAACTAGTTAATGTCAATATTAAACAAGTACGAAACACAGTCATGTGTTATTGTGAGAAACTTTATAAGGTGATTTGATATTTTCTATTAGATTTTTTAAAAAGTTACTGCGCATAATTACAGCGGTGAGTGCGGAACAAATAAATTCGATCTTGCTTCTTTTTATACACAACATATAAAGTACCATAGACATAGGTGGTGACCAAAGAGGATATAGTTTACCAAAACTGATTACTGCCACCACATACCATACCTTTCAAATGTGATAATAATACAAATGCGTTGCAGTTCTGAGTTTTCCTTTATCTTTACTTATCAATCGAAACACAGCAGTGAGATAAGTAAGTACTATTATTATATAAAACGTTGTACAATGTATTTAATAAGGCTTAGTAAGTAATGTTTGTAGCAATATTTAGAAAAAAAAAGAATATTTTTAACAAAGAAATATTCTTTTTTTTTAAAGAAGTAAATTTTAGGATAATTAAAAAGCTACACTTGTCTGGTTAATTGTCAAGCGGTTATTCGCCTTATGTGGTATGAAGTTTCTTGCTGAATTTACAGTAATTCTTTTTGCGTGAAAAGAATCTGCACTTTGGAACCAGCGACGCCATTCTATGAAATACTATGAATATGTAATTTAAAGTGAAGTCATTCATCGAATCAAATCTGGTAAATAATGTAAATTTTCTCTTTACTTGCTAAACTATTATTGGGAAGCATTAATTAATTTAAATTCACAATAATAATAATAGTATAACCCCTCACCCCCGGAAGGATTTTTTATTTTTTATGTAACGAAATATACTACTGTCACTTAACGCTATATTGATTAAATTATTGTAAAAATAATAATTATTACTACATGCGTTAATATACGAGTAAGTTACCCCCACATAAGTTTAGATTACAATTACACATAAAATGGTAACATAGCTTGAGCATTGAGTTACTATAGATAAACATATATAAAGGTAAATTGTCATTAAAACATACGGGCACGTATAATTAAATTAGATTGGGAGCATTACATATGAATGCCATGAAGCGTAATAATAACGCGCCGCTGAAATAAAACTTCTATCGTAAACACAATCCAACAGCATTCACATTATTTTTCAGTTTTATAATTAGACTTATCAAATCACTTACCTTGTGCCATTTTCCCAACTCGGCTGCGTGGATGACGGTGCCGTACTGGTATCTAACTCTTCGAAGCCTTACACACGTCTTTAATTGCATTAACAGCTTTGTCTATTTTTCTACCAAAGCGACAATATTACAATACATGTTGAATATGAAATGCAGTCTGAACATAAACCTTATCAGTTGACAATAAGATTCATAGAGATTAATAGTGAGAGTTTTATAAATTGAAAGAAATTGTGATCCGTTTAATGGATTAATGTGTGATTCTATTTGAATACCGTATCGTGATTGAACAGTGTAAGTTTGGCCTTGTTAGTGTAAATAATTTAGACTGTCGTATTAAAACCTTTGAATGTTTGTCATTATTATAATATGTATATAATGATAAGCTAAGTTAAGTACATTGTGCCACGTACGTAGTTAAGTTTATTACAAACTCTAATACAATATCAGCACGTATAAAACAAATAGGTATATATATGATTTGTATTCTTTGTTGTTAAGGAATTCTTGCTGAAGATACGGATCAGGGCCGTCACCATCGGTCCTCATTCTACTACAGATTGAACATAGTTTTGGATAATTGTAAGGGGCATATAAGCCATAAGACGGTTTTTCTGTTACACCAGTATTTGCTTGCTAACGTTTTGTTTTACTCCTCATGCGAATGCAGTGCGTAGCCTGTAGCGCTGTTTTACGTTGCCATTCTGTTAATGTGTGGTTACAACCCAGACCGCAAAGGCAATTGACTGTCCATCAAATGTTTATATCATCATGGCTGGAATATCTGACTACCTTTGGATCTAAGCGCGGCCTATACATGGATTTGGAAAATGGTATGAAACGACTTAGTGGCTGTGCCTTCGATTGAATACGCACAAATATGTAGGAGTACCAACTAAACGCGCGAGATGCATTTTATAATTATCACATATATTTTTCCAAATAATTTATCGATTTTAATGAAATAGACTCTTTATCTAGTAGAGGTCGTCCTACACTGCGACTGCTTCCGTGCGACTGTCCAACGTGATCACTGAAGAACCTTTCTCGGTTATTGATTCTACAAGCTATATGGTCAGCACATTTTCACTTCAGCTTGCTAATCTTTTGAGCTATGTCTGTAACTCTCGTTCTCTATGTCTCGTTGCGTATTCTACCTAAATAGCCGAGCACAGCTCGCTGAGTTTGGGACTTTGGGCTTTCTCATACGGCCAGCAGTGAATGAACATGTATCTGTACCGTCATCACTAGCCACACGTAAAGACTTTTTCTTTTAAACATCGAGGGATGTTGTACGTACTATAAATTAATTCAATTTCAAAGCCGTATTTCCTTAAAGAAACATGGCCACCGAACCCAGAGAGAGACGCCATAGCGTTTCCGACTGATACATTTTATTCTATCGCTTTTGCGGGGGTAACCACGTAAATCTACAGTTTGCGCAGGTGTATGAACCGTATCGGTACAGTACAATACAACATATTCTGTATTCACGGGATCTTTTTTATATATCGAATAGGTGGCAAACGAGCAAGCAGCCCACACATTGCATCAAGCAGTTGCCCGTGAACATTCGCTACACCAGATTAGTTGCAGATCCGCTGGCTTAAGAAAAGCTTGCTTAAGAATGGTGTAGGCTCTTTTCTTGAAAGCCCCTAAGAAAATTTTATAGAAAATTTAGTAAAGTAAATTTGTAAAGCGCACAGTGGTGGAATCCCAACCATGAGGTGGGGGATATAATTCTGTATTGATGCAGGATGTTTAAACTCAGAGGGTGGAATTAATCAGAACAACTCTTCAGACGCTCAGCTCGCGAGTCTGTTTCAATGAAGCTGTAAAGGCAATCTGGACCAACAGTATAGCACATACACAAAAATATTAACTACACATCACACGCATTCGACAAACAGTCAGGTTTGGGGTCGTGCAATCTCGCAGAGTCGTAAGCTAATGTTTGGACTAGTTGATCGAGGCGAAAACGATTATGATTTATATTTTAAAGTGGTTTCATTTTAGTATAAATAATTATTAATTATTTTATTATTAATTATTTTTAATGAAATATATACTTAATTATTGTTTGGGGCTCAAGGGGGCACACCTACCATCTACGTACATCCACTTACGTTCACCCCAAGTCTCTGCTGCTCGTGGTGCATGCTGATGACCGACGGACGAGGTTCTGACAAATTAAATTTAAAATTAAAATTCAAGTTACGCAATGCGATCGCCAACCCGCATGCCTAATTCGGCTATTATGAGCAAAAAAAATTTAGCAATCCACAATACACCACGCCCCCAATTCCCGGTCGAGCTATTCCTGACCACGGCTGCGGAGCAAGGGGGAAAAGAATCCCCAGATTACGGTAGGCCGCCAATCTCAAAAACAAGTACTGACCCTGGACGTATAACGGACGCACGCTGCGACTGGATGAGCACCTTCAGCAATTAGAAGAGGTACGGTATAAGGTGGCACATTTATGTGAAGTCCAAAGAGAGGCAGAGGACACCATAACCCTCAAATCGGACCATCTATTGTTCTTCAGATAGGGAGCCCTTTTAGAGATGATTGATTGGTGAGGAAACGCGGATTACCTGGAAACGTATGAAAATGATGGTCAAACTCCACTGACTATAATAAAACCTGGATTAAGGTGATGCTGTGTGTATGGTGGGATTAGAAGAGCATCGTTCATTATGAGCTTTTACCGCCGAGCAAAGCCATCGATTTGGATTTCTACTGCCAACAGCTGATGAGACCAAAGCAAGAAATGGAATAAAAACGGCCAAAATTCATCAACAGAAGGGGTATGGTTTTTTATCATGATAACCACACACGTCTTTAGCTATTAAGCAAATATTGAGAGAGCTTAGGAAGTATTAATGCATCCAACATATAGTCCTGACCTTGCACCGTCAGATTTCACCTGTTTCGGTCTATTTAGAATTCTTTTAGAAGTGTTACGTAAACATCAAGAGAGGACTGTGAAAACTACTTGTAGTTCTTTGATCGGAAGTCCCAAAATTTCTACAGCGATGGGATTATGTCACTACCTATAAATGGCAACAAGTTATTGAACAAAATGGCACCTATATATTATAATCAAATGTAATATATAATAAACTATGATAAAAAATATCTTGATCTTAATCATATATAAAATATGAAAAACATTTTTCCCCGACCCATTATTATATAGATAGACAGATATATCTTATCTAGATATCTGAGTAAAATTACTCACTTAGAGAATTATATTCTCAATTTTATATCCATTAAAGTCTGCGTAGGAAAAGTAATGTTAATTATTAACCTAAAACAGACATTTAGGCAAATTACAGTCTGTGAAATTTTAAATTTCACTGAAGTCGGCCATTTTGTTTCTATTATCGTGAATTGAACTTTGATCTTAAATGTAAGAGTATTGTTTATACCACGTTCTTATTATGATTATATTTTTGTACTTTGTATATTTATTTCTCTCACAATAGACATAATTCATAGGAACAATTCGTAGGCGAAAGGGTATTAAAATACTCATAATTTAATACCTTTTCGGCTACGAACCCCTTTTCGCATGACGTTTTATGTATATTTTGTTATCACATTAAGATAAAAAACGTTTAAAATATGAATGACATTAAATATATTTAAATTTGAACAACATTTTTAATTTGCTGAAATCCTTCTTAAAATAAACTAATTAGTATATTAAACTCAAAAACATTTTTGGATGTAGGTCATGTAATAAAGTATGTCAACCATCGAATTCACGGTCTCGCTAATTCTCTAGATATTTTATGCTAAAACTCATACGGGTTACACACGTGTTATTTTTAAACGATATTATGTCAAGTTTGATTCTATCTCTATAAATATAACAATGATGAAGTCCAGTCGATATTTCTCTGTCGATGTCCCTGGCGACAACTTATTTCCGCAAATATAGGGATACCCATACTTCCGTTACTCTCCCTAATTCGATGTAAAATACGTGCGATAACATTGGAGGAATAGTCGGATGTAGGTAGGTCGCAAAATAATCAAGCCGGCCGAGAATCGAAGATCAGGACCCCATAGACAAGCAACAATAAAAATTAAATAATTATAAAATAAATGTAAGTGATAAATGTCGATCTTAAGATGAGCAATATGAAGAATCACGCCACACCTAAACCGGTTGTGGTTGGCAGCACTACTGACTTCTAGTTATCAACCCATGTACAACGTATACTTAAGGCGAATATGAATAGTTCGGTTAGGCAGGTCTTCAATCAGGAGATCCAATGAGTTCTACTCAGGTCGGTAGCGTTCGGTAAATTGGGGCATATCCAAATTCAATATCCGACAACATTTTTAAGCAGTGCTGTGAGTAACATTGTCAGTGATATGAGGTATCGAGACGGTCTTCGCTGACTCAACAAGTTAATTATTTGCGTGATCCGTAATGAGGTGTTATGCAGTAGAACAAAAGTTATATAGTTGATATAGGTTAAAATGGCTGGTGTGTGCCGGGCACATAACTCACGGAACCGTTAACCTGTGAGGAGTAAAATTTTCAGAAGACAATCCATAGCCATTAGATGGCTTACGAAATTCGAATGCGAATGCATACTTTAATAACTCTATTTTAATATTTTATGATTATTATTTATCTTATATATATGGACCGAGTTCTTAGTTATTATTTGAACATCGTTAAACATCGTTTGAGTAAAGCAACATTTGTACTATGTAATTAATTGTAAATAGACAAGATTAGATATTGCAAAATTCCAAATTATTAACATAATGTCTTTTCCCATATTTTTTTACGTGGTAAGTGTTACGCTGCAGTGTGATATTAGCTGCAGAATAAATGGGTCAGCTCGACCGGAGTAAGACCACGGCCTCACAGAATACCAGCGTAAAATAGCAGTATAATGCTGCTGTGTTTCGTCTGGTGAGTGAAGGGATAACTTTATAACTGGTGATGAGGCATTCCATCTCAGTCCTGGTCACCCATGCATCTGCATTATGATTACTTGTCAAGGATTAAAGTAGATGTCATGGGCCGCAGGAATCACGTACGATCAGGTGAAATGTGTGCTCGTTTGTTACTCTGAATGTAATAAAAGTAATAATAAAAAGGCGTAGAGTTGATGTGACAAAACTGTTTCACCATTGCAATCAGTCAGCACCTCGCCAAGAGGCGTTAATGCCGTGTCTCGGTAAATTTCACTTTGAGGTGCAAGACCTGTCTGTGCAAATGATCAAATTATCAAACGGGTCCCGTTCATCACCCAAAAAATATGGATGATGGATAAATTTGGAATGCGCATAGGACCGCTGCCTGGGGGTCGCCGGGGCACGTCTGGAGCTGGCGCTGGACGCGGCAGCATGCAAACCACCAGCCGAACACGAGGGGTCGCCCGACCACCTGACAAACCCTCGAATGGATTCGATGAATTGAACCCCTGGAAAAGCCTGGGGCTTGACGGACTGCATCACTACTAGCTTAAAGGGTATCATGGGATGCCACACAGTGCTCGTTCAGCAGTTCCAGGAAGCCCTCAACCGTAGGTCACTTCTGGACCTGTTCACTACCGGTCACTCATCTGGTTCCTAAAGATCAGGTCACTGCAGATCCGAGTATTTACCGCCCTATTACGTGTCTACCCACTATTTATGACTGTTTAAGTCCTATCTGGTTTTGCCTCTCTCTGAACCTTCTTAGCACGCTGCTGGAGAGTTCCGGGAGGGGATTTCAGCTTCGGAAAAGAGGAACTAAGGTTTTCCACCTCTTCTACATGGATGACCTCAAGTTATTCGCCCATAATCGCTTTAATCTCATAGAGTTACTAAAAATTGCCAGCGATTTTAGTAATGCTATCAGAATGGGGTTCGGAATGTATAAATGTGCGGTCCTTCATGTTGAAAGAGGAAGAGTCGCTGATTCTGGAGGCATGGATACGTCTCTGCCCATAAACTTAAAGACCCTGTTCGAGGCTGATATATACCGATACTTGAATATGTCACAAAATATAGGTATCGATGAGTCGAGCATGAAACAATCGTTTCCGAACGTGTTCTGTGCGCGTCTGACGAAGTTGCTTAATACACTTCGTCCTTCGTCCCATACCTTGTCGGGCGTGAATACGGCGCGTACGTATAACGGTTGGGTCATGCCTGTCTTCATAATATACCTTTGATATACTCAAGTGGACCCAAACCAAATAAGGAGCCCTGGACACAAAAGTCCGCACAACTATAACGTCAAACGGTAATAAGGCTTTACTTACCCCGAAGACATGGAGACCGTGACCTTTTAAGCGCCGAAACCATACACAACCGTGAAGTGTGCAGCCTGTAACTACTTTATGACGAGATCGGGTGGTGCGTACCATACGGACAAAGGGCTTCCCCTCTGTCCTAAGCCATCGAACAATGGCTGGACCCAGGTATACAGAGCGTCTCCGACCGGGAGGCCGAGAAGAGGCTCCATGGGAGGTACCACAAGATTCTTCACGAGCCGTTTGTAGACACAGTGGCCTCTCTTCACTCGCTACGCTTCGGTGGCCTTTTTGGGGAAACCGAGGGTTTTGTCTGTTCGATGAAATATCAGGTTTTTAAGACGAACAACTATAGGAGATACATCCTGAAGTCCGTTGACATGTGTCGAGCTTGCCATTGCCCTGGTGAGTCCCTCAGGCATGTTATCTCCGGTTATTCGGCGCTTTCTAACTCGAAGTATCTGCACAGGCACAACCTAGTAGCCAGGATTCTCCATCTGGAGTTCGCTCTGAAATATGGTCTTATGGATCGGAGATCGCTCTAATTATAAGTACACGCCCGAAGCCGTGCTCGAAAATAACCGCGCCAGGCTCTACCGGGACAGGCATTATTACGGACAGGACTAATCTTGCGAATAAGCGATATCACGTGTTGATGGACTGGGTCAAGGATATTTTTGGTCGACACCACAATCCATATGACGAGAACCTCGTGGAAGCCGAAACAGCTGAAAAGACAAAATATCTGGACCCGGCACACGAGGTTACCGACATGTGGGGTGGTATGCCGACCGAAATTATTTCTATAGTTGTATATGCGAACGTGTTAATCCCAAAAAGCCTCTTCAATCACCTGAGGCGGTTGGGACACAGGGCTGCTCCAGGCTCAAATGCAGAAGGCGGTGCTCCTTGACTCTGCTCGTCTAGTCCGCAGGTTTCTTTCCCTTTCGCCCTAACCCTCGACCCCTCTCGAGGTCTCCCCTGTCGTGGGATTCCCGTCAGGTTGGTCTTTATATATAAAGTTGTTAAAATTTGTTTCTTTATATGTTTATAGTTTTTTTATTTATTTATTCTACACAACATACAGGCGGAGATGGAAAAAACATATCCCCTACAATAATAATAAAATTAACCTTGGCTATAGGTATAAAAAGGTAAAAGTAACAGACTATAGTATGTACATATCCCACTGCTGGGAATACTGCCTTTTTGTAAAATACCAGAGCGTGGGCCGCCAGGCGGCTCCCTTGCGTTATAACGGGCTTCACGTCAAGATTTTTTTTTTATTCTTAGATATACCGGTTTCCTCACGACGTAATTCAGCACGTAAAGTTGCAGTTAGCAATTTCATAGTGGCTTTCATGGTAATTATATAATATTTATGAAATATCTGGATGTTGAGAATATGGCGATTTTTTTTAAAAAAATATTTTAAATTGTAGGCATTTTTAGACTAATGAAATAAACGCTAGTTATTAAAAGTATGTAATTTGCATATGCATAAGGTTATAAAGATTAATAATCAAATACTAAACAGCATATGTACCTGATAGTTTCTGGATTTTGATAGATAACCAGATATTATACTAGACCAAATATTATATTTATGATACATTTATTGTTTTTTGAAGTATATGCACTCACTATTTATACGTTTTTGTATTCGTTGGAACCATTGCGTGAAGCAGTGGATCCAGTAGAGACCTTTTCAATGGGCTAACGTCCGTTCTGTGGTACCAACCAAAGGTCTTGAGTAGAAAACCATGGTTTTAGCCGGTGGGAGTCCGGCATAACCCTTCCGACGACCTTGCGTTGGAGAGGTGTCCATTAGGACTTCCCACGAAAAAATAGGCGCATTTTCAATGGCTTCATGGGACGCATTCAACTCTGCTTACGGGCTCGTAAATCGTAAATATCTAACATTATCTTAAATTTTCCGAAATAAAAAGTGGTTGCAAGGTGCGAGGTCCGGGTTGTATAGCACACTAGTGTTATGTTCCTGTATAACATACGTATTTTCTGAGATCGTGATGTAGGCTCACTCATTTGTATAATTTGGGAGAATAGTTTATAATAATATATGGAAGGATATGTGATTACTAGACGAGTACTTTCTTAGTCGATCTTCAAAAGAGCGCTTTAATATTATCATAAGTTATTATTAATATCATTAAAAGGTATATCCAAGAACCATTTTCGAACGATATAAAGCAAAGGTAGATCTTGAAAATATATTAAGTCGGAAAAAAATAAGTTTTTTTTAGTTTTTAATAAGTGAATCAACAAATATACAACCTTTATTCAACACTAAATAGACGTTTGACGGAGTGTCAACAATAATTATTTTATTTTCTAGGTTTACTTTATTCTTGAGTATAATAATCGATTTATTTTATTGAATGGCATTAAAACCAAGACAAGATGAGGGTACGTTTCGAAACCAATGTTATTTAATGTTTTATAAGTTTCACCGGTTTGAAGGTCGCGATATTATGTATGAATATAACACTCTTCTAATATACGTTACGTATATACTAAGTATAAGAAATACTTTTTTTTAAAAAATAATATAACAGAAGAAGATATATAGAACAGATTTGTTATAAGCTAAATGTGGTCTGGTATACCTTTTGGTAAATATTATATTTGTGAATAAATAAGGTATTAGTTAATATATAGAAATAGACTACGATATAGAATAAATCTTAAGAAGCAGCATCGTTTTAATAGCTAGAGTAATTTAGAGGAAGTTAGTTGCTTGGAATGAAGTTAGCTCGTCAGAATTGATATCCATTGGTGACTCGTTCCGTTTAATGTTCAGTGGAATTAGGAAGGATAAATTTTGAATCAGGAAAAATAGCATAAATCTGTTCTGAATATCCGCAAGACTGCTACCTTGTCTTGCATCCGTTTAAGGTTTCTTCTAGAATTTTTTCCATTTGTTTTGCATTAATTGGATTTTATTAAGTAAAAATCATTCTTATCTTAATTTAATTGGAATATATATTAGAATATATTTTCGCGTCCCGATTATCAACATTCGAATTTGGATAGTAAATAAAAGCGATTTATTAATATCATTATCTAATTAAGCAAGATGGAATCATCCTGGCAGTTGTAAAGAGTTTGTTTGTAAGAGTAATATGTTCATTTTAATGTAAGGTGTTGGCAAAATGTGTTTCCGTAAGATATTACAGATTATATTCTACTATTTTTAATTTTTAATTTTTAAAGCTGATATTTGGCTCATGAGATTGATACCATTTTACCTGGTAGGTGTAAATGTTTGTAAATACGTTTAATACAAAAAGGAACATAACTTCTGTAGGCGTTAGTCTGTGATATATAAGAAACTAGTTGGCAACGATTAATGTAGTATATAATTTCACGTACATTGTGAAAACACTTATTGTTTTTATAAAATTCTTATATAACAGTAAGTGGTATTAGGTTTCTTCATTAAATTTTTAGTCGTCTTGATCGTCGTCGTTTGATAAAAAGTAAATTATTGGTAATCATTTTCGTTCGAATTAGATCCTAGAAATACGTGAACTGTTTACGTTCTTGATTTTATAAGTATTTATTGACAAAATATAGCAATATATATTATAGATGTTAGTGATACGTGTATAGTGATTATGTAAGAGAATTATTTATATGTAGCAAATTTATTGCAGATATTGTGATTAAAGTGATATAAAAACCTAACAATTTATAAATTATTTTACATTAAATTCTTGTATATATTTTTTTAAAGCCTAATTAATAAATTAAAGCTATTAATAAATAGCTGGCAACACAAATGGGCTCCCGATCTCCATCTACTACATCGCTACTGTGTTTGTATAGGGGAAGGAAGCTGCCCCACAATCACAGGCACAAAACTAGTTCTCCATCCTTGTTCTGATGGAATATTCTAAGCTGGGTTGCTGAAGTTAATTACCATAACGTTATCTGTATGCTCGTTAGTAATTTCAAAAAATTCCTTATAATCTTGTACAAAATAACTTCGTAGAATATAAAACCAAACTTTAAGAAGTCTCGGCCTGGTACCCGATTAGAACAATCACCAAGAAGTGCAAGTTCTGTGGACAAAACTATTAGCAACCCGGAATTTGTACATTTCAATTCATTAAAGAATCTTAAGGGCAAAGAAGAAGAAGGAAAAGAATCACTTCGTGTATCATCAATTGCTCATAACATAGCTTCTGAAAGTAAAATCGTAAGTATTTAAGATAGTAAAAATATAATGATTATTAAATAAATCGCGAGTTTCATTTAATAATCAATATATAATCGTATTTAATAGAAGCTGTAAAAGGTTGTTATGTAATATTTCCGTGTATTCTTAAACGCCTGACTATCTTTACCGAGCATTAAGCGTTGAGCCTTTACCTCTGCAAGTTTTTTTTCTGCAACCTTTCAATTTTCACAGTTGATGCAATCTATCATAATTAGTTAAAATTTGAGTGGAGGTTAATGGAGGAGATTTGCTTAATTTTTAATACCGTTAAGCTTTGATTTGGCTCTTAAATTTAAATTTAGTTATTATACCTATTATTTATAGGGTCTTCGAAAGGATTCAAAGATCGATGAAATACTGCACCTAGAAAAAGAGACTAGCCAAGGTGACGACAAATCGAGTGTATCTAAATCAGGAACCATGCATCAGCAACTACCTGGCATTAGATGTATTAAAACATTGCTCGATCCCAAGAATCTAGAAATGGAGAGACAAAAAATACACGAAACGCAGAAACAGGAAAAAAGCATCAAATGTTGTGAACATACAAACACACCTAAGGTAATTTTATATTATAAGTATATTATTGTGACAATCACTTGGAGCATTGCAATCAAAACACTTGGATGCTGCATCTGAATCTTACGATCTACGATCTTATTCCGCATACCTTAAAACTAAAATTGGTGAAGAAACGCTGCAGCGTGAAGACATCGGTACAAACAGGGCAGGACCGTAGTGTGTAATAACGCTGTGTTTCGCATGATGCCTGTAGATATCCGGAGACAGTTAATCTCGTAGTGAGGCATTCTATCTCTATTCATTGAATCTTATCCCACGTATCTGAAAACTAAAAGTGGTGAAGAAACGCTGCGGCGTGAAGAAGTCGGTACAACTATACTTTCACAATACAAGCGTGTAATAACAGCATAACGCTGTGTTTCGCATGATGACTGTAGGTATATGGAGAGAGTTATTCGTGTAGTGACGCATTCTATCTCTATTCATTGAATCTTATCCCACGTATCTTAAAACTAAAAGTGGCGAAGAAACGCTGCAGCGTGAAGACGTCGGTAAAACTATACTTTCACAATACAAGCGTGTAATAACAGCATTACGCTGTGTTTCGCATGATGATTGTAGGTATATGGAGAGAGTTATTCGTGTAGTGAGGCATTCTATCTCTATACATTGAATCTTTATTGATAATGGACATCTCGACGGACGACTCATAAGGTCGCATTTCTTTTAACTTTTGATCGTTTGTCACTTCTATCAAAAATATAAAAAAAAAGATCTGGAATATTGTAAAAATGATACAGCGTTCTCTTGGTTGAGATTCTCTTTAAATAATTTCTGTACAATAAAATTTACTAAAACATCGCGTGAACTTTACTTTTTTATTTTTGCAGAAGTCCAGTGCGAGTAAGTTTGGGTATTGTAAAAAACACATTGTAACGTTACTTTTTTGTGGATTGTCATTAAAGCATTTAAGAAGTATCGATTAATGAAGATTTATAGTTTTTAGTATTATGCAAATTGCTGTAATCTTTCATTCGTTTAGGTATTTACGATTAGATGTATTTAAATCTTATAGCCGCGTAAAATACGTTTAAATGATTTAAACGCTGTATTCATTAGATTTCGTACACTTACATATATATTTTCCTTGTGCGTGGAAAAAAAAGGAACTAATTTTTGCTATTGAAATTCGACAAACGGTAACAGAAAAGAAGAAAATACTCATAATACGTGCCTTTGATCATCATAAGCCTGTCATAACACACTCCTTACTATAGCATTATGGTAAACCAAATCCAGCATTTTTACGTGCTACAGAGGGGTTTTTTTTCGGGCTGATGGCCCCTGTTAGCCCGAGGGCTTTTACAGTTTCACCGGGTTGAAAGGTGATCGAGCGCTTATGGCACTCAGCAGAGACCTTTATATATGGGTAACCAGCACAAGGACTCCCGAGTGGGAGCCGTGGCTCGGACCGTTACTCAGTTTCGCGAGAGCGTCTGACTGGAGGGTGTCCTAGAGGGCCGCACCTCGGCTCGGTCAGATGCTTCTGACAGAGACTATTATTTAAGTTAATATCGCTATTTATTATTAGCTATCTGTACCACCACTTCGGAATGCGTGAGCGCTGGAGAAGAAGTGGCGCAAACTACAGAGTGGCTGCTGTTAAAAGATCTACCAGTTAAAATCTGGTTAAAGGATCAATAGATCAGCTCGATGGCCACGTATCGCAGTAGTTAGGGTATTACTGGCTGCATTGTGTATTATAAATTATTGGGTTTCTGGTCTAGGTGTGTTGTCTATGTCTCGTGTCCTTGAAACGGCATTTGAACTTTTGTCCGATGTTTTGCACGTGGATTAAAAGGGGGTTACGAGTGAGTGCCTCTGTGTTTGCGAAATACTTACGGCACTATTATATAATATATAATATCTTGCGTGAAATATTTACTTAACGCGGCTTTTTTGGTCTTACGGTGAGTGAAAGAACTCTCGAATTTAACCTGATTGATAAAATAAGTCGATACAGTTGATTCAGACACTTCTGTTGCCTTCCGTTACCATTGAGCTTGAAGCTTAATGGCTACAGGAAGATGTTTTTGATCATCCATTCCTGGGTTCAATTTACAACTGTGTACAAAATTTGTACAACATTGATTATTGGGTTTCGGATCAAAGCTGGGTCAAGGGATCAAAGGACGGCACCTGGCCTTCATATACTTTATTGCATACATTTTAGGTTCTCCTTTTGACGTGGATAACGATGATCCCTTAATACGATTGTTGCAAGATGTTCATCACGATACCAGGAAAAGTGCTAGAATTATAAGAGATTCTAAAGCGAGATTGCTTAATTTACAAAAGGTAATACTAGGTAATAAAGGTCATACTGAAAGTTTCTGGATTTTAATAAACGAGGCCAAATATTGTACTTATAAAACATTCTTTTTTATGTATATATTCTCACTATTTACACATTTTTGCATTCCTTGCAAAAATTGTATGAAACAGCGGATGCAGTTTTTAGTAGGGATCTCTTCAATGGCTTCGTGGAACGCCACGAAAGAAATTCAACGCCGCTTCCAGGCTTTGACATTGCTGCGGGGACGCTTTTTGCCAATTTTTTCTAACACTCTGATCAAGCAATTGTTTACGTACCAATCTGCAGTCACTGTCCATTGGTTTTCACGCATCACTGTACTGCCTGCCCAAAGTAACAAGTAAAATGTTTTATTTTCAAATTCCGTAGTTACTTTTTTATTTTTTTATTATAAGTGGCTAGTTTCAGAAACTTTCAGAATGTCCCACGTAAATGAAAAATCGTAACATCATGTATTGAAATATTAATAAATAGATTTACATTTTATATTGTCCTGGCGAAGTAACTTGAATAAGATATGATGTATGTAATGGAAGGAGAAAAATTCTGGACAGAACTAGTATAATCTGTCGTTGCATGACCGTCTGTTAGTGACAATTATTAATGGTTTATGTTTTTGGAACGGCCGCGTGGTGTTAGAGTACTAGCAGCTGTTTCGGGATCCTGGTTTTTAGGTCTGGGTGTGTTGTATATAAGACCCGTATTCTTGACATTGCATTTGAACCTTCCTCCGATCATATTGTACATCCATATCGGAATAGGGTATGGGCCGACCAGCAATTGCCTCTTTTTTGCGCAAAAGCTTACGGCTCTATAAAATAATCTGCGCTGTTCATATCCCGGTAAAAACTTATAGCGGAGGAAAAACTCCTAGCGATCGCGTTCACGGCGTCAACTAGCGAGTACTTTTTGGGAAAACAGTTGCCCGCGTAATTGACGGAAGAGGTACTCCGTCTGCCGTCAAGGAGTTACTCCTGCAGACGTTGAGGCCCCGGTCAGCCGTGAACGTAACAGCGAACAAATTATAGTGCATATATTTTCCTGGGAAAAGGGTCCAAATCAACCACGCGTATGTAACAAACTCTAGCGTGATATTGTGACCTTCCTTGCATGGTATTTACTCGCCTCAGCCTCCCAGAAAAAAAGGCTACAGGCGCAACAAAACAACTCTGAGAACCATCGAGGGGGCAGGACGATAACTCGGAAATAACGTACATGTACATATCTAGAAAGCTGCAGCAGCGGTATCAATTCCCGGGAGAGTTGCAACCTCTCGAGTTAATGTCCGGGTTATGGGGACTTCCCCCCGAGGCTCGTATAAAGTATAAACTTAAGCTCTTTAAGCAGAGTAAAACTTTCATATAGCATAAGTCGAAATCGAACAGGAGGATTTCATCATATAATCTTAAATTACATTTATTACAGAAAACTGTTTTGAACGAAGCTGATATAAAGGAACTCGGTGAGCGTAATGAATTGCTGCTTCGCGAGATGGAGCGCTTCGATCGATTGACGAAAAGCATTCAGAAGTTAGTTGGCGCTGAGGTGCATCAGTTTAAAAAGTCTAAAGAGGAACCATCAGAATACGCTAATAATATACCGATTGGTAGGTAAATATTCATTATAAGTTGGTGATTAAGGTCTTAGTATTTTAGCGTAGCAACATGCTCTGTTTTGTTTTCCCTTGAAGAGAGTTTGACGGTAAGATTATCTTTTATTTTCGGTGACAATGGGATTTTTTTAAAACCTTCAATCACATTTGAATCATTATAAAGAATAAGATTCGTTTATGAAAATTACATACTGCGTTAGCGAAACGTACACCAACTTGGGCAATAACAATTGTGAAGCCGGGCTCTAATTTTGTTTTATCGCCCTCGGCAGCGCTGATGGCGATAAAACAAAGCAAGCAGCTAGTAGCTGCAGGTCTGACATAACCCGGTTATCCCCCGCAGGGTTTCCGGGTATCCATTAGATTAACATGAAATAACAGCATGCACTGCACATATAGTATATGTTATTTCCGCGCATAGTCATTTTGACAAAAAGGTATTAATGTACGTGGTAGCTGTGTTCAAGCGCTAGGTTTTCATTTCATGATATGCCAGAAAACAGGTTCCAGCACCTAATTTTTTTTAGTTATATGCTATTTTAAGTTGTGAATCGTCATGTGTTCGCTGGTGAAGGAAAACATGAGTTCTAGTAGAAACTGCATGTCAAAGAAATAAATAAAATATTTCTAATAATCTGAAGTTGCCGATTCCCATGAAGCTCCAATACCTACTTTCGAGATAATGCCTAGGATAGCGGTGGGGTATATAGAAGGCCGGCAACGCATTTGCGACTGTTCTGGTGTTGCGTATGTTCATTGGTGGCGGTGATCACTAACCATCGGGTGGGCTGCATGCTCTTTTGCCACCTATTCTACAAATAAAAGCTACAAAATGGCAACAAGTTATCGAACAAAATGGCACATATTATATAGGGTATTAGGAGACCGCTTCCGAAAACGAAGTCAGACGATCGTACTGACACCTTTGATGATGGGACGGAAAAAAATCGATCCTGATTAAAAAAAATATATATTTTTAAAACGTTTTATTAGCATTATTTACGCTTCATCATGTTAGTACAGCTAAATTAAACGATAGTTTCATAAAAAATACATTACATACAATAAAAACCTAGCAATGAAACACAAAATCAAAAACATCTGATGCTCGGATCGACGAACGCACGGGCGAAACTGTCTCAAAAACTAAAAATACTAAACATAGTAATCAATCCCGCCAAAACAAACCACTCCTTTTGCGGTGGGCCGCGGCCGCCGTTGACGGCACTTTGATCATGTCCGCGGTATCAGCGCCGCGCCGCCGTCGCGCCCGGACGTTCGTTAATCCGAGCATCAGCTCTTTTTTGTGTTTCATTGCTGGTTTTTTTTAAGTAAAGTAATGTATTTTTTATGAAAATATCGTTTGATTTAGCTGTACGTTAAAAACGTTTTAAAAATATGTTTTTTTTTCCGTCCCATCATCAAAGGTATCATTAGTACTATCGTATGTCTTCGTTTTCGGAAGCGGACTCTTAATACCTATATAAAATACGAAAAAACTTTTTCCCCGACCCTTATTCGAGATTATTATTATATTTATCATATGTGTTATCTATATAAGATATGACATTTTAATATCTAGTTTCAGTTCAATTAGCATAGAAAAGCAAAATACATCGAAGCTAGCAGGGACTATTTCTGTTGCTAATATTTACACAACAAAATTGAAGTTGTTAATTGGTTAATGTTATTTGATTACAGTTAACTTAAAGAAGATTCCACAAAATGGTGGTTATTTTGAATATTATATAAATATATAGCGTTCACTGTACATATTATTTACATACGAAATGTAGACGAGATCAAATTTGCAACTCCATCCATAATAAATTTTCCACTGTTGTTTTGTTTCTTCAAATGATTCAGACGATTTATAAACCTGTATTCGGTATAATTCAAATTTTGTTATTCTTCAAGTAACAATCGGACGGTTTGATCTGCACAGTCAGCCCCTTTAGAGTACACCACTTCACACACATATATGTACATTATTTATTTATATTTTAAACACGCAAGTTTTGTCATTCATTTAAATACCTCATCAATTTCTAATATGTATCAATTACATGTGTGTCTTAGCAGTGCCTATTTATATTTATTATCTATCTACGATACTTATTTTTTTATTGTTTTTGGCCTTGACCTTAAATAAGGTTTCTAAAGACGAACTACGCTTAGTGGCATTCTCTGCCAGTCAACCATGGGTGAATGAGAGAAAATGGGCGTAAAATAAAAAAGGTTACTTAATAATAACACGGTCAAGAAAATAATGTAGATATTGGAAGTCACCTTATTAGTCATTATTTTTTAAAAAAAACAGTATACTCAACAGCCAATACTTAAGTGTTTCACTTATTTGTTTGCGTAGTTAAATATGTGAAATAATAACTTAAAATGGGATTTGTTTGCAATAATTTGCTAGAAATTAGCGCTGCTATTAAGATAAATAGATATATCTTTTAAAGTAGCTTGGCGGCATTATATCGAACAAGGGAAAGAGAGAACGAGGGCGCGCTTCTATCTTCATACGAATACTTACAAAATTATATCGTATATTAAATTATATTATATTACATTATAGGCGTATATATCTCAATAATGCGTAGGTGAAACGTAGCGTACAATACAATATAACCAGTTTCACAGAATTAATTTAGGTAATAATAATTTAATAAACGTTAACCAGTAAAGATCGATAAAATCCAGGTTACCTGTGCTATTACGGTTTATTACTACAATGTAAAACTGTTTTTTTTATAGAAACCGAGTTTCCTGAGTTCAAAATGTGCCAGTCTGCGGTACTCAATGCACCTAGAAACATCAATACTGGAACCATCACCAGAAGCAAATCCGTACGTCATCAATGTAACACTCGCGTTTTATTGTAACCAAAAGAACAAAAAATAGCAAAATATATTTTTGACCATTGATTTTGTGTTTTTTTTAAGGAAATTGACCTCACACGGAAACTTACCGAAAGCTACGATATGCAGGAGAAACTGGTCGCTGATAATGCCGATTTAGAAGTTAAGAGGTTTGTTTCAGTTATGTTTTTTTCTTAAAAATAAATTTTCGGGCTAAAATAGAGCTGAAATAAAGAGGAGTAAAATGCGAAAAATGGTAGCTCTTTGCTATACGTAGTTCGGACGCAACCAAGTTTTTGTAAAAAAAATCTGGTATTGCTCTTTTACCTGTATATTCCCTATTATCCTATCAAATAAGCTTTAATGGTTGTGCTAGACCATATTCGAACTGCGGATTCCAACACATGATGTTAAGATGCGCAAACCGACACGATTATAGTTTATAGGTACGAACTCGGTGTTGATTACCATAGAAATTTTTTGATTTTTTTGCTGTTTAATAATTGTATTTTTGTATTTATTATTATTTTACATGTTATAATTTACGTGTAATTAACGTTAAAATATGAGTTTATAGATTTAAATTATATTAACGTGTACCAATGTTTTCGTATTATCCTTTTAAAATATTGTGTCAATTGTAAATTATAATTCAGAATGTTCTGAATTACACTTTACAATTAAATAAAATTTTTATTATTTGAAAATAATCACAAAAAGTAGTTTAATATATTTTTGATCTATTTATTTATTATTACTTACAGAGAGAGATTTTAAAACGGTAAAACAATTTTACGCGTACTAAAATGATTATAGAAACCTTATTCTATACTCCATAATATAACATTTTATTCACAAGATTTTATTTTATAAGATCTTTTATTATTTAATTTGTAATACAAAGAACGAACGCATTAAAACATGGAATAATAAATTAAAATATGTATATATTTCAATTTATTGTAAGTCGCTTATTTATTTTTAGGAATTACACTACACGCGTACGTATAATATAAAGTTATGATCCATTAAATCGCCCCTTCGCCGTTCACTCTACGTGAGTATCGCTGGGTGATATTATCTCTCGTTCCTAATGGGACACCTAAATGATACGATCAAAGTGACCGGAAGAAATCATTGGAGGTCAGGAATATAAGCACAATAAATTGAGGGACACTCAATAACTTAAATGCCATAAATAAAATTAAAATAAATTAAAGCTGGAATTTGAAACTAAATAATGACGTAACTATGGAAGATCTCTTATTTGTCATCTACCAACCTAAAACTACGAGAAAATTATGTGAGAAACGAGCATATAGTTTACTAGATGGTAAGTAATGATTTTCGCTCAAAAAATCCACGTGCATTCTTAACAAAGATTCAATATGCAGATGAGTTGTCACCAGAGAGTTGAGATGGAATGCCTTGTTTCATGTTATTGAGTCCCCTGATGCCGCCCAAAACATCTACGTATATTCTTAACAAAGAGTCAAGATGCACATGCGTTGTCACCACTGAGAACTAAGATGGGACGCCTTGTTACATGTGTTTGTGTACCCTGATGCTGCCCAAGAAATTCACATCCATTCTTAACAAAGATTAAAGATGCACATGTTTTGTCGCCACTGAGAACTGAAATGGAACGCCTTGTCGCATGTAGTTGTGGCCCTGATGGTGCCCAAGACACCCACATCCATTCTTAACAAAGAGTCAAGATGCATGCGTTGTCACCACTGGAGAACTAAGATGGGACGCCTTGTTACATGTGTTTGTGTACCCTGATGCTGCCCAAGAAATTCACATCCATTCTTAACAAGATTAAAGATGCACATGTTTTGTCGCCACTGAGAACTGAAATGGAACGCCTTGTCGCATGTAGTTGTGGCCCTGATGGTGCCCAAGACACCCACATCCATTCTTAACAAAGAGTCAAGATGCACATGCGTTGTCACCACTGAGAACTAAGATGGGACGCCTTGTTACATGTGTTTGTGTACCCTGATGCTGCCAAGAAATTCACATCCATTCTTAACAAGATTAAAGATGCACATGTTTTGTCGCCACTGAGAACTGAAATGGAACGCCTTGTCGCATGTAGTTGTGGCCCTGATGGTGCCAAGACACCCACATCCATTCTAACAAAGAGTCAAGATGCACATGCGTTGTCACCACTGAGAACTAAGATGGGACGCCTTGTTACATGTGTTTGTGTACCCTGATGCTGCCCAAGAAATTCACATCCATTCTTAACAAAGATTAAAGATGCACATGTTTTGTCGCCACTGAGAACTGAAATGGAACGCCTTGTCGCATGTAGTTGTGGCCCTGATGGTGCCCAAGACACCCACATCCATTCTTAACAAAGAGTCAAGATGCACATGCGTTGTCACCACTGAGAACTAAGATGGGACGCCTTGTTACATGTGTTTGTGTACCCTGATGCTGCCCAAGAAATTCACATCCATTCTTAACAAAGATTAAAGATGCACATGCTTTGTCGCCACTGAGAACTGAAATGGAACGCCTTGTCGCATGTAGTTGTGGCCCTGATGGTGCCCAAGACACCCACATCCATACTTAACAAAGAGTCAAGATGCACATGCGTTGTCACCACTGAGAACTAAGATGGGACGCCTTGTTACATGTGTTTGTGTACCCTGATGCTGCCCAAGAAATTCACATCCATTCTTAACAAAGATTAAAGATGCACATGTTTTGTCGCCACTGAGAACTGAAATGGAACGCCTTGTCGCATGTAGTTGTGGCCCTGATGGTGCCCAAGACACCCACATCCATACTTAACAAAGAGTCAAGATGCACATGCGTTGTCACCACTGAGAACTAAGATGGACGCCTTGTTACATGTGTTTGTGTACCCTGATGCCGCCCAAGAAATTCACATCCATTCTAACAAAGATTAAAGATGCACATGCTTTGTCGCCACTGAGAACTGAAATGGAACGCCTTGTCGCATGTAGTTGTGGCCCTGATGGTGCCTAAGACACCCACATCCATTCTAACAAAGAGTCAAGATGCACATGCGTTGTCACCACTGAGAACTAAGATGGGACGCCTTGTTACATGTGTTTGTGTACCCTGATGCTGCCCAAGAAATTCACATCCATTCTTAACAAAGATTAAAGATGCACATGCTTTGTCGCCACTGAGAACTGAAATGGAACGCCTTGTCTCATGTAATTGTGGCCCTGATGTTGCCCAAGACACCCACATCCATTCTTAACAAAGAGTCAAAATGCACATGCGTTGTCACCACTGAGAACTAAGATGAAACGCCTTGTCACATGTGTTTGTGTACCCTGATGCTGCCCTAGACATTCACATCTATTCTTAACAAAGATTAAAGATATCTATGCTTTGTCGCCACTGAGAACTGAAATGGAACGCCTTGTCGCATTTAATTGTGTCCCCTGATGTTGCCCAAGACACCCACACCCATTTTTAACAAAAAGTCAAGATGCACATGCTTTGTCGCTACTGAGAACTGAAATGGAACGTCTTGTCGCATGTAATTGTGTCCCCTGATATTGCCCAAGACACCCACACCCATTCTTAACAAAGATTCAAGATATCCATGCTTTGTCACCACAGAAATGAGATGGAACGTCTTGCCCTGTTGTTTCGAGTTCGCTACAGCGTGCGATTATGACTATAAAACTGCGGTTACTTCATTTCCCGCATTTAAAAAATAATTATAAACATTTTGAAATCTTGTAAGTCTAAGAACAATTTTATGAGACTGCTCAAATTCTACCTTTGTATAAAAAGTATAAAGTAAAATTACTTGTTTTCTTTTTTTTGCCAATAAGGCTTCCGGCGATCTACACAAGAAGACAGCCATAGGCACGGAACATGTTTTATACTTATAATATAAATTTTATTTCGGTTAAAGTATCGTATTCTTTCGTAAAAGCGACTGCGCGCACAAATCTGTTGTTTTCGGGATATACCTTGGCGTTATATTTGAATAGTGTTGAATCGATTCATTGCGGAGTTTCAACATACCATGATGATTATAAAGAGGACCAATTCTTACATTACTGAAACTATTCGAGAGAGCAAAAAAAGGAAAAATAAGTGCTGGGTACATTTGTTAGATTTAGACCAGTTAGATCAGAATAGAATGAGATAGAATATAGTTGAAATTTATTCGTCTCAGTATTAAACTACAGTTTAATGAAGGAAGATTTCGTTTATATTCTTTAAAGAACAAAGTACAATCTAAGGAAGCCGCTTAGCGTACAATCCACTAGTATTGTTATTTTGTGTAGTATCGAACCGACATTACTTCTTCATAGAAACACGTTTTAGAGAAGTGTTCTGATTCGTCATATACAACACGACTCTCCACGATATCGTGTCTCGACATAGGCGTACCCAATATGCTTCTTACTCCTCATGATATGCTACGGTAAGCTAATATACTAATTTAATTCGAATTAATTAGCCATATACTAATCATTTCGTTCGCTAAATATAAATAAATAAACATAATAGAAATGTAGGAACATAATTCTTTATTACATAAATAATATCCTTTAATATATAAAATAAACACAATAAAGTAACATTAGACGTTCCTTCATTAATAATAAAAAGTATATTACAGCAAATTTCTAGCGAAATCATTAGTCTCGAGAGAGTTATAATTCTATTAAGTTTTATGAACGACGATCTAAGTTTCCTATATATTTTAAATGATGAAAAATGATACGTTCCGTTTTCAAGTAACATATAGGGAGTTTTATATAATTTGTGACGGTTTATGAATCGCGTTTCAGTCATTACGTAATATGATTACTATAATTATAAATTGTAATTATCCCTTATATCTAAGGTTACATTTGACCCTTCCTTAGATCTTATCTTATAGGCGTCACATCGGCGGAAAGGAACAAGTATGAGCTAGAGCCTGTGTCTGCGTATATACGAGTACCTATGCAACAATTTTTGTACCGTCAATAGTCCTAATGGTTTAGAGTACCGTCTGCGAAACTTAAGATCGCAGGTTCGAATTCACCATTACACTGTTGTCGTGAACCATCACTTACTCGTAGCACAAGCATTTTCAGCTTAGTTGGAGTGGTTAACCGGAATATTAGTAACTGAAATATTCTATATAAAAAAAGAAATTAAAATACCTTTTATAACAATAGATTTGACCTACAGGGTACTTTGGCTTAGGAATGGACGCAACAAAACACCGCATCTCCCAATCATAGAGCTATTTGTTTGTGCCATTCCCAGGGAAGAGACAGTCAAGTACAAACTGACAAAAGTCACACTCACCTTTGGTTCGCACATCAACCGCGTACGAAATCGGGCTACCTTAGTTCTCGGTCGTTTGCAACCGTTATGTTAGATAATCCAACTTTATATATTAGGTCTTTACCTATGAAATTGCCGTTCTTCGGTATTGGCCATTTTAAACCGATAGTTTTGATTGGCTGTCAATTCTAAATTCAAATTAATTTTGTTTTAAAAACATGACATTCTTATACGAAGTCAGTCTTTTGTTTATTAATTAGCTTTATATTTTCATTGCGTTTGAACATTTTTCGTCATAACGGATACTTTAAAAATTCGTGTAATTATGGAATAAGTTCCGTCGTGATCAACACGGCACAAACGGCACGTAACATCAACAACGTTTACGAAGAGAAATTTACAAACGAACGCACAACCCGTTTTTGGTTTGCCCGGTTCCGTTCTGGAAAATTTTGATTTGAAAAATGAACCTCGTGGTCAACCGGACATTTTGGTCAACAATGATGAATTAAACGCGATCGTGGAAGCTGATGATACTCAAGCTACAGCCGAGCTAGCAGCAGCTTTTGATGGTAACATCGATTGGTTCATTTGCGACAAATTGGCAAGGTAAAAAAGCTTGATAGATGGGTGCCCCACGAACGTAACGATCGCCAGCGCAACGTAAGCATTGAGACCTGCCTCGCGTTGCTCAACAGGCACAGAAATGTAAGAATTTTGAACCAAATTGTTACGTGCGACGAAAAGTGGATTCTGTTCGATAATCAAAAGCGCCCAGCAAGTTGGTAAGATCCTGGTCCAGCACCAAAGCAATGCCCTAAACGAAAAATGACCTCTAGAAAGTTGATGGTCACTGTTTTGTGGTCTAGTGCCGGTGTGATTCATCACAGTTTTGCACCAAACGGCATGAGCTTTACTGCAGATGTGTACTGTGAATAACTGAAGACAATGATGGAGAAGCTCGCACATCTGCAACCAGCTTTGGTCAATCGGTTGTCCCCGCTACTCCTACACGACAACACGCGACCAACGCACAATTCTGCACAACAGACAGTCTCCAAGCTGCAAGAGTTGGGGTTAGAACCTCTCCCTCATACACCGTACTCACCAGACCTTGCACCCACCGATTATTACTTTTTCCAAAATTTGGACAATTTTTGGCGGGAAAAAAATTAAATTCCCGAGAGGCAGTACAAAATACCTTTGAAGAATTTGTTGCCTCCCGTCCAGCTGATTTTTACAAGAAGGGCATCAATAAACTACCACTACGTTGGCAAAGATGTATCGATTAAATGGGTGATTACTTTGAATAACAGAAATAAAAAATCACGGGATGGGCTAGCTATGGAAAAGATCGTCAACCTCCGTTGAGAGGAGCTGCTTAAAACGAACACCGATCTGTTCGATTGGATTCTAATCGTAGTTATCAAGCTGATTCCTAGTTCTTGGAAAGTTCGCCAGACAGTACGAGATACGTCTTTCAAAAATACTGTCAATTTACGATAACAATACTATACTCAGCACAGTGTGAGTGGATTTTCGCATGATGTGGAAAGCTCTTTATGACATGTTATGTACATATATTTATAACTGCCGTGCGTATAGATCATATTAAATTACCAATTTTGGTGAAAGGAAAGTAATGTGATCCATTTTTTTAC
This sequence comes from Teinopalpus imperialis, assembly GCA_029286865.1. Lineage (NCBI taxonomy): Eukaryota > Metazoa > Arthropoda > Insecta > Lepidoptera > Papilionidae > Teinopalpus > Teinopalpus imperialis. The sequence goes on along the minus strand of JAGSMU010000037.1, from coordinate 1,664,429 downwards.
CATGGAGATGAAGCGATGACCTACGTATAAACATATTTGAAAAGTTGACATATACAGGTAGCTCAGGATCGTGCTTTTTATTAATCTTTGAGGGTTAAGCAGTGGACTATTGATAGGAAGTGATGTTGATAATTATGATGGTTCCATTCACTGTTTTGCATTCTTATCACCGGTTGTTACTTTTTAAGTCGTTCGTTTCTATTTCTTTTCCTGATCTACGGTGCGTAGATTGCTTTGAACAGTCCAATTTTCCCTAAAGCATTAGCTGCCAAAGCCATAGGTTGAGCTAGTTATTTACCATATTGTTGGTTTTCTATATTTTATCAGTTATGGGGGAAGCCTCACAAGTCTTTCTGATGATTTAATATATTCACTGCGACGAAATATACTAAAATCAATAATAGTTTACCACACTGTTTTGTCATTTTTATTACTTTTAACACAAAATTGTTAAAAGTAATAAAAATGACTCCCTTACTTTGCTTCGCCGTTCTGAGAATAAGTCAATTAGTTAGTAATTATGAGAGTAACTTTACATTGTACAAGTAGATATAAGCGGAAAAGAATATTCTAAGTTTTGCAAACAGTTAAAAACGCATCGTTTTTCATACGGGTAATTTAAAAACTCTGTTCTAAAAATCAATAAAATGCTTTTATCTCACTCATTTTAAACGCATATTCCCGCGCACGCACTGAATCATAACTTTGTGCCGTCAAAGCTGGTGCATAATTTGAGCGCACGGAAGCTATGTAATGATTTTTTTTAACTAACGCTAAACTAAGGTCTCTATTTTAACAGGATCCTTAAAATATAAGCGGCATTCTGAAGACCATTTCATCCAACTTTCTTTTCAAATTTAAGGGCCTGCAGTTTACCGTAGCGGTCTCCTTCGCAATGCATTATTCATTTCTGAGAGCAATATACCGGTATATTCCGAATCCAATATATGGTATATATCGGGAACAGTTATTGGCCAGGTCTACGTGAGTTTATATAGATCCTCATGCCTGTACAGAAACATAACAGATAGATAATCCTAAACGAAACCAACAATCTGTTTATTTTTTCTCCTCAATCTTTTGTTATTTATTAGGAATTCCCATAATACATTTCATTAAATTTTCGAAAGGTGGGCGAAATCGAGGGAAATACTTAAACAAAATTTGTTTTAATTATATAAATTGTATACCATATCACTCACTTTGTTTGATATCGTACACTATTAAATAGTATTTAAAATATACTATATTTAAATGGATATACTATATTCCAAAATTAATAATTATAATGTAAATATATTTTTACCAATTATAATTCATACTCATCTAAAATAACGGATATTTTTATTTCTATACAATTACTATACACCTTTTTCTAGCCACTATTGTTGAAAAAACACTGAATTACTTTCGTTTATAAATGTCATAACTGACATTCCTTAGCCAACGCGATCTAGGATTATCAAGCCTAAATTTACTTCAAAATTATGTTTTGTGTTAAGAAATAAAATAATAAAAACATGATTAAGACACGGTTAGTATATCAGTATATGTATGAATTATATTCCCTTTCAGATATATTTTGTACAAGGAGTTAATGACAAAGGATCAAAATTTAGAAACATGCCGTGCCCAAATCAAAAGGTTGCAAGGAGAGTTAAAACTCTTGAACTTTGAAAACTCAGTTCTCATTGAGAAATTGAACAAAAATAACCCTGAGGTACTATTACCATAGATAGAATAATATTCGAAATTTACTTGTCTTTGTCGTATTACATCTGGATGATAATCTGATTATTTACAAATTTAGTTAGTTTTACCAGATGTAACCGTCACCGTTTCGGGCGGAGGAACAGTTTACGCTACCTTACCATTCCTAGTGAAGATGGAATCATCTTGCGCTTTGCACTTGTCGCAAAGAATAGATTTTAGTAGTAGTCGTAGTGGTAGTTATTTTGTAAACGGATATTTTATTTACATATACATACGCAAATAAAATATTGGCATTCGCTCTATGCGTAAATATGATCATTAAGAAATTATAAAAATAACTTTTATTCATTTTTATTTAAATTTGAATTAAGGGCGATGCGGCTGCGATAAGTCAAGACTTTCCATGTCAACAAGAAATAGACTGTTGTTATAGTCAGGTAATCAACTTTTCATAAGACATTTTTAGTATTTTAAATATTAACAAGGCTTCTGTAAATAAGTCTGTAAAGTAACGATCGGTAAAGATACGATCTATGTCGTGTTTGATGAACTATATTTAAATTCGTCGAGAATAGATGTAGGTGGTTATGGGCCGAAGTTTTTATTTAACATCAACTAACATATTTGGCAGGTGGATTGGTAATCACGTTTGCTTCCACAAAATGAGTTTGTTTTTACAAGCTTTTATTTAGTCTCACCTGTCCCGTTGTCTGTCTGTCGGTCTGTAATAAAATCTTGCAAGTTAAATTTGATCCACTTCCCGGTTGAGCTGAAATTTTGCATGCATATATAAATCGGATGACTATGCAACGTTCTTATGACATAGAGCTGATCTGATGATGGTGCTGGAAGGTGGCACTAGGAACTCTGTAATTAAACAACGCAACCCCATCGAGTTTGGGCTCATTTATTTCGATCTTTGATGAGTATCTTGGTTGGCGTGAATTTGCAACTCCCATCAAATTTGGAAAAAAGTTAAAGAAAAAAAACCTTTTTTAAAAATTAGCTTTTATGATTTTTTAATAAAATCAACTAAAAATTTAAAAATAAATTAACTCTTAATAATAAATATAACACTTTGTAAGTTCATTGTAACGTTTAACGATAGTTAAGTTTCTTCGTCTAAGACAAAATAATTCCATAATATATTTTAATACTAAAACTTTAAATCATCCCTTCTTTATCACAGTCCCAATTTTATAAATAAAAGCGTAATAAAAGTTTTTTAAATTATATAGTGACACAAATTGCAAGTATTATTGGTTATAATTTACTTTCCAGTTTGGAGAAATCACTGATGTTAAAGGTCCCCAAGAGCTTATAGATAAGCTTGATAATTACAAAAGCTCTAGTATAAATCTCGTGAGTATAAAGCTATCTGATAATTAGTTTCCATTGAGTAAGCAGTTTCATTAAGTTACGTGTATATTGCTAATTCGTTGAACTATATTATTTAATTATGTTATTTGATTCTAAAAATTCTGGGACCCAAATATAGAGTTTCACATGGCGCTTATATCAAAGTAAAAATCGTGATAGGCGAGTTAGTTCTCAAATAACTATAACTATACAATGGCTCATGGCGTATGTATTATTTATTGTGCTAGGTACGGTTAATGGGATTTGCGCATATTAAATTATTCGTTTTCGGATTTGGATTTGTGCTTTGTATACATGTCCAGATGTCATCTGAACCTTCTTTCGATATCATTACCTAGTATATATGTGTTAAAGCGAACTAGGGAAGGGAAATGACGAACGACTGTTTATATTTGTTTATATATATATATATATATATATATATATATATATATATATATATATTCTAATTTAAATTAAAATAATCAAATAAATCAACAATTATGTCAAAGGAAAAACAACTCAGCGAGTTGGAATTTGAAATCCGTGATATACGAACTGAGATGGATGGTATAAAGGAAACGGCTGGAAGTGCCTGTCGAGGCGGCAACTCCACCGGACCGAACACATGTTTCAAGCAATCGGTAAGAATGTTACGAATGACTAAACAGTAAAGAATTTTAAAGACTAAATAAATTTACTACCTTGCCACTGGTGACGGGTTATTTCTTATTAGTATTATGATTCCTTATCGAGTATGAATGAGTGTGGGTTTATATGTGGGACTCACTAACTGTGAATTGCGAGTTCATTTAGCACGAATATAGAACCACAGAGTAACTACTATCTCTCTGTAAAGTAAATGGATCGTCTTGATTGAGGATGGACCAAGCTCCGTGAATATCAGCATGATATAGAAGTATTGTGCTGCGTGTTAAAAGTAGGGATCTGGGTACTTGAAACATGGACCTGAAGTTTTCAACTGTAATCAACGGTAAGAGTAATAAGAAATCATTGTGCAGAAACTTTTTTATCATTTAGGACTAAGGTAAAATGGCTCTAGTTCTTTCATTCGCCAGACTACACTACTACTATTTTACTCTTTTATTTACTCGCTGATATACAATAAAGCGTAATCCTACCCCTGTCACGCCAACGTATTCGCTAATTTAATGTTTACAGCATGCCCCTACAACTATAGTGCATATATATATATATATATATATATATACATATATATATATATATACATAATTATCCATCAATTGTTATAAAAATTTTGCACATGCACATTTGCATATTCTATTGTTAGTATCGATTATTTAAGGAAGTCATTCTTTTATTTATTTTCAAGTTAATGGATAATAAACATCTATTGTTTTCAAACACCGACAAACGCTACACTAGATCCAGGTGGTAGAGTCGTAATAATATTTTTATAATGTCCTCCTTTTTGATTACTTTGCTTTTGTTACGTATTGGTCAATAATTAGGATTATTTAGCTCCTGAAAACACGTGTTTCTGACTTATTATTACGCGAGTTTAGTTCAGTTTGTTCACAAACAATCTCAATTAGTCTAAACTTGTGGTTTCTACAGTGAAGACATCATAAAATTGGAAAAGCTCCAGAAATTAGCAGTGAAGTGCGTTCTGTCATCTTTGTTTTACATAATGAAGGCAAATCCGAACGTGAGACTGCTTCACAACTGAAGTTATCGAAGACTTGTGTTCATGGGACAATAACTCAGTTTTCAAGATCGTCCACACGCGGGAAGGCTGAGAGCTACCACGTCTAGTGAAGATAATTTCATTGTTGTTACCAGCAAGCAAAATAAACGCTTAACAGCACCAGAAATCCGCGTTGAAGTAAACAAAACCCCAGTTAAACTTTATCATTGACTACAGTAAAACGGCAACTGAGAGATGCGAAGTTGTACGGTCGCGTTGCCGTTCGAAAACTTCTGCTTAGGACGCAAAACAAGAAAAAACGGATGCAGTGGGCTCTTGCCCATCGAGATTGGACTGAAGAAGATTTTAAAAAAGTGCTTTGGACCGATGAATCCAAGTTTGAACTATTCGGTTATAACGTAGAATTTACGATTAACGCAGTGCCCACGAAAAGATGATGTCAGATTGTGTAGTCCCAACAATCAAGCATGGTGGTGGCTCAATTATGGTCTGGGGTTGCTTCTCTAGCAAAGGATCTGGCGATTTGATTAAAATTGAAGGAATTTTGAAAAAGGAATAGTACAAAAACATTTTAGAACAAAATGACGTTTCTTCCGGGTTGCGATTAATTATAGATGGATTCATTTTTCAAAAAGATAATAATCCAAAGCATAGCTCAATATTATGTAGAGGATATTTAAAAAAGAAAGAGGCAGAAGGGATGTTAAAAAACATGGTTTGGCCTCCTCACAGCCCGGATCTCAATCCCATTGATTTTTTGTGGGAAGAGCTTGATAGGAATGTCCGTAATCGTGGCCAATCATCGCGAGAAGAAATATGGAATGCTTTATGCGAATTTCACTAAACACCATTAACAAATTGATTGCCCGTATGCTGAGACTTGTGAAAAATGTCATAAAATGTAAAGGAGGATTTTTTGATGAAAAATCAGTTTAGCTAACTATAGCCTCTTTTTGCATGGACTGTTAATATTTCTTTACGTTTTTGTGGTAGTGTTTGACAAGCATTGTTCTATTACATGATTAAACAGGTTAATTAAACATTTAATATTTTATTGGTTTTACTTTATATTCCTACTTTAATTAAGTTGGTCTTAAACTTGTGGCCTGCTTACGAATAATTCAGACGATAGAAGAATAAATAAATTGAAATCCTTTCAGACAGTCTTGGAGAAATCATTACTAGTGATTATGGGCAGTGTATCTATATATTATGTATTAGTGATATGCAGTGTAATCCAACTTTTTTCTACTTTACGATTTTTAAACGCACAAAGATTTTTAAATTCCCAAAATATCACCTCAGTGCTATTACATTTCGAATGATCGGCGAAGAAAACGATAACGAGATATAACGATAATTTAAAGTATAGCTTCTCCGTTAAGGAAGGATGTAAAATGTATATAGCGACTGAGTTACGTTATGGTCGGGGACCTGGCTGCTGCTTCGTAGATTCTCAGTCGAGGAACTGATTGTTTACATCACCAATTGTTGGTTTTCGAGTCTTTTTGTCCCTGTTACTGCATCAAAACCCTCATCGGATCCGTATTGCTCGTATATTACATCAGGAGGGAATGGCGCTGGAAAAGAAGTAGCGCAAGAATCTCCAGCGACGCGCTTTATGTGACTATATCGCGAATTTGGATCTAAAAATGTTTCGGTATTGTTCTAAGCATTAAAGTTGATAATGGCCGAAACTACATAAATGTTGTAATTGATAGTGGCGGTAATTCTTTCTTCAGGCTTGCCATTAGTGTCAGTTAGCGCCTGGGCAAGTGCAGTCGCATTGGCACCGTACAGACTACATACAGACTGCGGCGAAGCGGTACACCAGTCCCAGGATACTTTCCCTTGCTGTTCAATCGGCTCAGCTGGAAAAGGCGGTTGAGCAACGGAGACGGGGACGGAGAGGGTTAGCCTTGTGGAGTGGAGCGGGTGGATTGGTTTAAGAGCTGGTGGATTGGTTTAAGAGCTGGTGCGAGTGTGGGTTTGATCGCAGACCCTTTGGTTTAGGAGCCTTAGGGTAGCCAAAGTAATTGGCTGTGTGACCATCTGAGTTATAGAGGACACATGCGGGAGGGCCAAAAGTGAGCCTGTTAGACTTATGCACACCTTGCCCAATGAAGCTGTAAGAGCCGCATAGGCTAACAGCATCAACATAAACAGAATCTAGGATAAACTTATACTTACTTTACTTGACTTATGCTGCTTATTATATATTATGCTTAGTAACCTGTTTAAGAAAATTAAATAACATAATAAATAAATAAATAAACCTGTTTAAATAAGAATTTAAACATATTTGAGAATATAATTTGTATTTTCCAGCCTACCGGTCTTCCCGTACCTCCAATGACAAGAGCTGTAAGTAAATCTCACCACCAAATTGCTAGACGTGTAAACTATTTTTAGAAACAGTTAATTCTGATAATGTAACATCAGTATATTTGTCACCAAGAGTGATGTACTCTACAATCTTACATTCACTAACTGCGATCTAAGGATGAATGAATCTTAGTTTATTATATAAAAAAAATATATTATTATATTAAATAAGAAATAAAATATCCATTGTATGGCGAGTCGACATTATACGGTTAACCAACGACAAAGAGAGAATTCTAAGACCTCATACACAATGAGTCCGTCACTCGCATGTCTAGCTCTATATACGTATGTTAAGGCCCCTATTACATGTAACAACGATAATTTTCATGAAGATGATATTTTTATCCCCATTTGTTTAATATCTCAATTAAATTGAACATTTTTATTCTTATATATATTTTCAAGAATTACTCTTTATAAAATATTTTTTCAGTTTCTTTGGAAGCTTGTTAAATACTGATGACAATGGACATTAAATAACTATTGCTTTCAGTTTAATAGCGCGTATCGAAGGTAATTGGATTTGTAGATTATCGTACATGTCCTAATTACATGTGAAGTCTCTGGCGGTGACACGCTGTATTCGTATTAAGTTTAATGGATTTGTGGTTAGTGTATTTGGAAGCTTTAGCTTAAAGATGTACGCCTTGACATCTAGAACTAAATTGATAGAATTAATATTTCTTATTTGTAATTTAAAATAAAAAAATCGATTTCAGTGTGGAGTCTGTCCGCCGTGTCCAGCACCATGTAACCCAAATGCTCCTCCGGTAATTCTTCATTTTCATTAAATATAACAGTTACAAATATAAACATATGAATTTATTAATTGTTGTGTTAAATTGATCAACATTTTATAGACTCCAGCAGAAAAAGAAGTAGAAAGGTTAACTATCCAATTACATCAAACACAAGAAAGTTTCAAGACCAAAGTAGCTGAGGTTTGGTGTCTTTTTTCTTTAAATATACCTAAAATTATTATTACAAATACATATAACGGAATATATGTGAGAGAATTAATCGTAGCAGTTCTTAAGTAGGATAATATAAACATTAAATACAACACTATAAAGCAGTACAGTTACGTTGCAGCTTGGCCGCGACGTGATAGGGCCTGGTCGACCGGGGAGAGACCACGCCCTCACAAAATACCAGCATGAAATTGCATAATGTTGCTGTCTTTAGTACAGTGAGCGTAGCGATATGGAGACCTTTATTACTGGCGATGAGGCATCTCGTCTTAGTCCTCAAGGGTTACAACGCTTTTGCGTTTTAATTCCTTTTAAAAGGCTGGTACGGGAACACTATTTAAAAACGTCTGATAATAATTAATATGGTAAATTACTCTTGTAAGTGTTTGTTATATGTTTAATATGTATCGCTTTGTATATGTAAATATTTATATATGTATATATATATATATATATATATATATATATATATGTATGTTTATATGTGTATGTGTATATATATACTTAAATTCGAAGTTCTAAGATATACATTATTTTTTCTTATTAACAATGTAGGCACTAAATCTACCATAATGTCTCTCCGCGCCACGGGTTGCTGGTAGAGAATGCCTTACGGCATTAAGTCTGCACTTTGTATCCTTTTTGCAAGGTGTGACCAATAACGTTTAAATAAATAAAAAAATGATAAGTATGGCTCTCATGGGCCGAAGGGGTCACATACCATTAAGAACTGTGTACTCATTTGTAACCATCAATACAATAATAAGAAACATCATATTATATATAAAAACTTTCAGTGTGCACTGCTTCGTTCTGACCTTCTTAAGAAAAAAGAAGAGTTGGAGAAAGAGCGCTGCCAACACCGCGAAGTTCAGAATAAATTACGAGAGTTGGAAATGAAGTTTGAGGGATTAACGACTCACACAAATATGTTGCTGGGAACAAAGGAGCAAGCTTTTGAACAGGAAGTGAGCGTCAGAATGTTAAAGCAATGTTACAGGGAAGCGAGGGAGGAAATAGATGAGCTAAGGATATTAATGAAGGAACAGAATGATCAGCTTCAAGACTATCGAGTGAAAGTTAGTAACATCCCTGACTATAATTTTACCATAAATTATTAAATGAAGTATTCATATTTAAAAAAAATCATAATCATGTAGTTATTTTGTGTATATAATATAGTGGTATTTTTTTTAAATTATAGTTGGTTTTCCGATTTTAGTATCTTCAAGCTCAACAACTTGTCGAAGAACAGAAAAGACAAATGGACTTGATGGATATGGATAATACAAGAATTAGTGAACAAATTAACCTCGAGATACAAAAAGTGAAGGTCGGTATGGGATCAACCTAGGCACATAATTATATAGTTTTATTTCGGTCAAATGTTATATAATTTATTTATTTTTTAACAGTTAAAATTCCAAGAAAAACTTCAAGAATTAACACCTATCCCTGATCTGTTGAAAGCTACACAGATGAGATTAAAAGATGCACAGCAATCGCAGGCTATTGCCGAGCACAACGTTGAGCAGTTGGCTAGGGAGCTTAATTGCGCCAGAGAGAAGGTGTTTTTTTCATTTTAATTAGTAGTATATTGCATTGTGTACTAAGCGATATTACAAATACAATTACATTTATAAATGTAGTTTGCGGTTGCGGAAATGTAGCTATGATCATGTTCGATTTGTGTGAAAATATAATTTATATAAATATAATACTGTGAATGAGTAAATGTTTTATTGGCGTAACGTTTTAATATATGTAACAATATACAAAACATTGTATATTGTATCAAAATTTACAGATTATTACGTTTTATTCATAGAAGTTAAACCGCCTAAGTCTATTTATAATTGAGATAAGTTTTTAAAATATTTGATATTTTTTTCGTGACATAAGATTGCGGAGTTACGCATCTATGAACTACGCCCATTGCAATCGTGGTTTGTCTACTTCCATCGCAACTTATCCAGTTAAAATTTCAAAAAAATAAAAAAATATTTTTAAATTGTTCTATTTTGAGGGTAAAAATATGAGAAGGTAAATGGTAATATTTTTATCAAAAATTAAATTAGGACTTTAAAATTGAGAGCAAAATTAAATCAATGTAATTTTTCAAAATCCTGAAGCTGAAAAACCTGAGCTATTGTAATTTTTTTAAACTAAAATTCACTATTTATATGCACATGTATTATCATTAATGACTCGCTCAGAGATGAGACAAGTTAAATTAATAACTTATTTTTTATTTTGTATATGTTAGTTTATTTCAATTACAAAAGAGATTTTTTATGTATTATATAAAATGTAAATATGTAATACATAAAAATGAGATAATTATTTTTTCATTATATATATCATAGGATCGATTTATGCTTCAGAGTGGAACATGTAATATAAATAGTATAAGTTTTGTTAGGCGGCGGGATTAGTATTTGATTTTCCTACTTTTTAGTACATATACATACTAGTAGATTCATATGTACTACTTTAGTACATATGAATCAATTATAACTTTTCGTTCAAAATTATGAAACCCATTATAGGTATTTCTACACCTAAAGTTTACTTGTAAAGTATTAACTTACCTATTTTGTACTTAAACAAGCCACAAAGCTTAACATATATCATTAACTTTATTTTTCTATTCAAGTATTACCTTTCAAACATATAAAAGTACCCTTTTCGCTTCTAGGTACACGTTCTCTTGCACAACACTATTAAACCACCGGAGAAGCTACCAGAGAAAGGTGCCGATGAGAAACAAATGGCCCTTCTACAGCAAAGAATAGCGCAATTAACAGAAAATAATATGGGTCTCAAGAACGAAATTGAAAGGCTCAAGTGAGTTGTTCTAAAACTTACCGTTATGGATATGATAATTAATATATATCATTTCTTAAAGAAATATTATCGCTGCTTCTAACATTTTCAGCTCCTTTCCAAGATCCACGTTCTTCTGTTAGTTTACCAATATTTCACCCAAAATTGCCCTAATATTACTGGTAATTAACCAGTAATTGTTAGAAAATCTTGTTTTAAATGTAACATCAACCAGTTATAATTAAAAGTTTTTGTTAATTTTTAAATACATTTCAGTTTAAAATACCGTTTAACATATAAACTTGCTGCCTTATTCTCAAAAGTTCCGTTCTGTTCTTTCTTAAATATATAAATTCACTATCTCAGCATGTTTATGGCCCTTGGTACAGCAACAGAGTTTTCGACGGCTAAGGAGTATCGTGATAAAAAATTATTGTGTCTTTCTTCGTCTATCTAGATCGGTGAAAAGACTGGTGTCCTATTTCTTTTAAAATTTTAGAGCTAACGTGATACGCATGGAGGAGGCCGTGCTTGCAAACGAGAAGCGTCTACAGGAGAAGATGCATGAATGCGCGCAGCTTGGTGGCGAGTTGGATAGGTATCGTGATGAGGCTGCGAGAGCTTTACAGCGCGCTAACGATCGCACGGAAACAGTACGGAAGTGAGTGTCCTAATTCATTCTAGTTTGTATTGTACTGAAACTTTCGAAAAATATACGAATATAGTCAATACGAATTAAACGTCGTATTTTCACCGATTCCTGAACGATTCAATCATACATTTGTGGAATTACTTTTTTTCTGAAAGGCGTGTCATAACTTTGTCATATCATCAAAACATTTTGTGTAGTTTTCAATAAATTAATATAATTCAAATGTATATGTAGAAAGATAATTCTATGTCAGCGGAACCGATAGTATGATAAAATGTTGTAATATTTTTCTGTGTTTGTCAATCCGATTTGCATTTCCAACAAAGCGCAACATCTAGAAACTTATTACTTTGTAGAGTTGCTCCACATTTATAAACTTTGCTTGCGCTTTCCATAATACGAGAGTTTTATTGTGTAGCTCAAGGCTACTGTGATACATAGATACTAATAGATACTTATATAATGTATGTATTACATAATATACTTACTTGATATTAGTGACGGGGAATTTGATCTTAGTTTTAAGGAGTGCATGTGTTTTATGAATGTGGGATTCAGGGATTGCGGGAAATATTTATCAAGTGAACTGTTCGTTTCGTATCACTATTATTTTACGCGAGCTTTTTATTTTCTCCGACAGAATACGTCAATACTATTGGTGTAGTAATACTATATATTGAGTCTGATTTCGTTTCGTTGCTGGTTTTTAGTTGAAACATAGTTGGTTTTGTTTTAGTTTGATTGCTTATTGTGCTTATATCATATTGCTTTTATACTTATTTCGTATTTCTTTTTTATTATTGTTAATAGCCGCTAAGATGCATCTTTCTTTAACCTTTAAAATATTACAGTAACGTATAAATATATTCTTTCTCTCTTTTTGTAATATATAAAAGCATTTCTGGCGATATCTGTGCAGATATTTTCGGTAAACTCTATATCGCGCTAGAGATCATGGTACCCATTGTTGAGTTTCGATAAATTTCTGGAATTTTCAATATTTAAATTATTTAATGAGTATATAATAAAATTAACATACAGTCAATTTATACGGTTGCTATAGTTAAAAACAGTATAGCCACTCTGCAACTTGTTTTTAGTAGTACCCTTAAAGGAATACCGATGGGAAATAGTAGCATAACGCGGTTCGCTTTTTCGGTGGATGCTTCCAGAGATCCAGTTCCTGGTGGTGTGGCGTTTTATCAGTCCTAGTGGGTGACAACTTACCTTAAGCCCATATAAAATGACTAGTTGTTTCATTAGATTATTAATTGTTTTCTCAATTTAAAAGTAAAAGATTTTTAATATTTACCTAAATCTCACACTACTAGATGTATGCAGACTACAGTTGCCGAATTAGAGAGACAACTTGCCGTTTCTAGAGCTCAGGTTAAAAATGCAGAAAAGGAGCGTGAAGAAGTAAGTGTTTGCTTTATTCGGTTTAAATTTTAAGCCTTCAATATCATTTGACGGTCGTAGGGACGGTGTAGTGGTTTGAATAACTGGCTGCTGCTGCACCCCTGGTCTTTGGTTTGATTCCCAGCCGAGGAACAATATTTATAAATTGTTGATATCCAGCGTCGACTGTTTTGAGTTCTGAACACTACGCCTGAAGCTTTTTCCATTCTTATTGCACATGTATTAGCATTTGAACTACGAAATTTAACAAGGAGATATTGCCATGGTCCAACCAAGGCAGATAGAATGCATTTAATAACTTTTTTCTTGAATCGTTCCGTACCTTCATATGCAAAAGAGGATTCTACATTTAATACATATAATTAAATAGAAACTCGCCCCGTTTTTTTGATATTATATTGTGAGTAACAAACGAGCATACATTTCGTTTGATGGTAAGTGATTAGTGCGGCCCATGTCATCTATATTCATCCTTGCCAAGGAATCATAATGCAGATACGTTGTCACCCATGAGGACGGAGATGGAATGCCTCGTCACCAGTTATAAAGGACTCCGGATCCCTACTCTCACCAGATGAAACACAGCAGTGCTATTTTACGCTGGTATTCTGTGAGGGTGTGATCCTATCACAGTCGAGCTGAACCATTCATTCTGCAGCTAGAAACAAAGTGCAGTGTAGCTCTACCACTGTAAGAATCTAGATCATTACATCTAGAGCGGTATGCGGTAGAAAGGAGGATTTAACATTTTGCACAATCTAGATATATTTATTTCGCCATCATATTTATATTTATACATATCCTTCAAGAATACATACTGACCTTTTGTTTCGAATGTTAGTAAAATTAATATTTTTGTTTAAGATCCAATGTCGCATGCAGTGTCAGATAAAGCGTCTGAATGAGAATTTTGAGCAGGCGCAATTAAGAATACTAGGCCTGCAGGGTCAAGTGCAGATACTGCGGAGAACTGTTTCCAGTACAGATGGTGAGGGAGACGGCGACGTACAGGACTGTGCATGCAAGAGTTTATTTGAAAATCCTTAGAAGAATTTTCATTATTCTACCATGTGTAACCCGTTTTGGGAATATGATTTGATCGAATTTATGCAGGTATTAGTTTCTTCTTTTCAGTCCTTTAGTTTCTTTGCAAGGGCAGCGGCATCGTCAGATGTACTAAATTTTTATTTTTTTATTTTTTTTATATCTTTAGATTTAGTTACATTTAAAATGATTTGATTTTACTTATTAATAACATATTAATTGGAATAAAAATTGATATTACTAAAAGATGATTGCAATTTTTTTCTTACAGTAACAAAATAAAATTGTGTACGTTACGAAATCTTTTACTAAACGAACAACGCAAAATGGTTACATAAGATTCTTTATTACGCTAACAAAGTAATTTAAAAAAGCTAATTTCTAGCTGTTATTAAATTTGGTAAAAAAATCTGCTAAGCTGCTTGCTTTTTCTTAATTTACACGCTTTTGTGTTTGAATGTAATGTATTTTTATTCAGTCTTCACACACATATTAAGAACCGATAATACAATGATTTCATGCCTGTATGTGTTAGGTTTAACCACAAATACAGTAGTAATTTAGTGGCCAGCATATCGGACAAGTTCGAAGTGAAGTGAGGATAGCATTTTTTATCTCCATAGATATAGGTATAGATACCGATAAAGATCAACCAGTCGTATTTTTCCAATAGATTTAACGATCAAATTATAATTTGTTTACGACCCGAGTGTCAATTTAAGTATATATTATTGTTTTTTTTAATAGATTACTCATTTTCCTCTGGTTCCACTGGTTCTTTGATAACATGCACATTTCCCATGATGGCGAAACAGGAGCGTAAAGATTCCTGCGCAATGTGAGTTTCTCGATGCGGCATAGACGCTACCTCGTGGTACATGTCCACCGCTTCACATATTATATCCATTGCTTCCAGAGGGCGCTGATCATCCATCAGCTTGGCACCTTCCTAAAAAAGATTGTAATTTGGTTGTAAAAAGGTTATAGTGGTTTTATTTTATGGTGGTTTTAGAACGTTATTTTTGGGAAGTATGCATATTCCTTATGTAAGTGCATTACTTATAGTCCTATGGCTTAATAATTTCACTGAAATAAACTCGCAATAAGAAGGCTTTAGAATGCAAGTCACGCAAGTAGAGGTTGGCAATAAATGTTAAATAATAGCTTTATTATTTATTATTGCAAAACTCAATGTTCCCATTACTATAGAATCTTCATAAAAAATCTCGATTCATATCAGAGACCAATAAGGTCTAGTTTATTTAGTCTAGCCTTCCTGCCAGCGAACCTCGCTTTGGAACAAATGTTATGCCTTAATCTGGAAGGGACATCGTTGCCAAAGAATATCAGCGTATAACATTTGCCATATTTAAGTGACATGGCATGACGTAATTACATGACGAAAACTACATCAAGAGAGCTCACGTGGGACAACAAATATCCATTCGTTTTTACAGACCGCCACGAAAGTTCCATATTATTTTCTGGCTATTAATCGTTTTGTTATCCTTAATTTCATTTATCATTAAACATTCTACGTGTTTAGTCAACTATAATTCAGTTTAAACTATATATTAGTCAAATTAACGTTTCACTAACTGATATATTAATTATTCAATAAATCGGTTTAAAGTTATGATCATAGGCATTAATCTAGACAGGAATTAATTTCGAGTGGGTGCAAAGAAAGTCTCTTTATTTTAGCAAAACAAGTATCATCTACCACGGCTATCAGAGTCTCGCAGCAATTGAAAGTAGAATCTACTTTCAGCATAAATAGTTGCGTGGATCAAGAATAGCAGCACAGCGCTGTTTTGTGTCTTATGATAAGTGGTCCCTGCATCGGCGACGCAGCTACTAGTATGCTCATGGGCGGGGATGATCACTTACCATCAGCTCGTTACAACATTAAATTGTCGCTAAACTTAAGCTTGCCACCACATTTCCCACAGATTACCACGAGGCTTGATTCTTACACATGACGTTGACGTATAATTATGTAATTGAACAAATAAATGTAATTTTATTTGTTCAATTACATTTATTTGTCATAGTCCAAGTGTTAATTGATTTTAATACTATGAATTAGTTAACTATTTTATTATAAAATTATATTTATTTTGAGTTGGCATATGTATTTATTTTCTAGATACAGTAATTATATATTTTTTATTGTCATCTGAAAATGCAATTTATTGCTTTATTCAGTGTGATTTTCGTGACTGCCTTGACATTGGCTGAATTCGTTAATAGAAACATTTTATAATAATAATATTTGTTAAATAGAATAGACGACTTTATTGAACCACGGGTTATAATACAATGCAACAGAAGTAAAAATTCAATTTATATTTCACCACAAGATTTTGATCAAAACCTAAAACTAGAGGGAAGTACAAATTTAATTTAAAAGACCAACAGTCGTTTCTCGGACGTATATTTGAATACATCCTACGAAAAAAGTTAGCAAAGAAATAGCAACGAGAAATACAACTAATGGAAGAAAGTGGATTTGAAATAAGAATATTCATAAGGTTTTCATCGAGAAAATGAAATATGAATTAGATGAATATTTCCGCCTGCAATATTAATCTTTGCGACAGTATGGCTGCTGGCGGCTTTGTTAGGAGTTGATTGAATAAGGGTCGGGTTATTGATGGGGAAATGTGCTTTAATGTGTTGAAGAGCCTGTGATATGGAAAATATTTTTGTAAATATTTAAAAAATAGGAAAATAATAAATACACATGTAGTCGACCGCTAGACCCTCAAATGGGTACAATAAGTTTTTGTCTTAGATATACTTTGCAAGCCGATTAACTAATAGAGTTACACATATTTAAATGCAAACGATTTATTGGTTTAAAAAGAATGCCCCTGATTTTGTTGCCGATTCCATTTTAGTTAACCTTATTTATATTAATTAATTGGTTACGTGTCCAAGCGCCTGTCAAGGGCTATGAAAATAAATAATTTTGATTTTGAAGAAGGAAAAATTACATTTAAATTTAATATGATTTATTTAACCAAAACGCTGTGCTAGATGCTTGAGCCACGCAGCTGTTTTAGGTGTGGCATGAATGATATGGCACATGCGTTTTATTTTTTTATAAATATTATTTGATTACTTAGGTTTCATAATACGGTCAAGAATATCCACTTATTAATTACGAAAATAATTCTAAATTTTTTTTTTGATGTTTCATAAATATATAATTAACTCTGCGCTATTTCAATAGACGAGATATTATATTTTTTCTTACAGAGAAAGCGATATTAATTACTTGTAATTTGATTTCCATAAAAGTATAATGGACAAAATAAATGTGAATCATTATTTGCAAGTAACTGTTAATTTCTGGTTGACTTTGAGCGCATGTTGCAATTAATTAGTTGTCAATGTTAAATTTAATTTTTGTAAAACTTTAGTTAATTAGTCGGTAAACGTGCGCATCGGTGACGCTCTAATCCCTGGTGGGAAACTGTTAGAAAGGCAGTGGCAGCAAAACTCTCATAAATTATGCAGCTTTCGAAGCTTACGGGGGTGGGAAATTGCTAGCTGAATAGTAATAAGTTGGCCTCAAAGAGAGCTGATGTTTTAACCATTGACTATAACAGGCTAACAAATGTTGTATGATGTTCTGAAAAGCTACATTATACAGGGTTCAACGCAACAATGTATATTCGATATAATCAATGTATAAAGTTATTAATGGGAATGTCATAACATATATTTAGTTAACAACAACATTATTCGGGGTTATCCTAAGAGAGCGGCTCCTTCCAATCATTAAATATTTTGTTATTAAAACAATCCTTCATATCGGTGTGTTATTCGTTGCACCCTATAAATGATTTCGAATACAACGTTCAGATTTAAATGCGAGTTTAATTAACGTCAATTTGCTTTCAGGTCAAATATTCTGTTTGTTTAATACCTGGGGCTTTAAAGCATTATATGTTAGTCCTCTGGCAATGATAGCTCAATTATGAATTGGGTCGCTGATAATGGTTGTGTGCCCCGGTGATCACTTACCGTTCGGTAAATTGTGAACTCTTATTTATTTTTTGGATAAAAGAAGTGTTTTAATAATGACAAACTATGTCCATTTTTTTTTCGTGCTGTTGGCCGGTGTTAGCCCGAGGGCTTTTACAGTTTCGCCGGGTTGAGAGGTGACCGAGCGCTTATGGCGCTGAGTCGAGACCTAACTATGACCGATGAAATTAATTAAAATATGTGATTTCAATTAGAACTAGCAACGTTAAAAAAAATTGTCTGAGAGAAATGTTCATGTATTTACTTCCGCACGTTCCAACCATTAATTGAACTGAATTAGTAATTGGATCACATGCATACGTGGTGTAAGGTCGACATCATGCATTGTAATTACTCTCCTGCAATTTGCGGGTAGGCTTTGATATATTCTAGATGTCTACGTTGGCCGGAATATTCAGTAATGACAAGGCAGTATCAAATCACATTCAGCATCCCTTAAATGAAATAACGATCTCTATGATATATACGATACCTGTTACTATATATAGGCACACACATATATACTATAAATATACCTAAAAAATACGAGTATACTTCAATTAAGAATAACACGAGGCGACGAAATAAACTTAGTTGGGCTATCTGCGAATCTGCGCAATGTTTTCGTTTAGTTTTTAATATTTAAAGACGTTTAGTATTTACAGACGGTGTTACCACTAATGTAATGCTTAAGCGAGACTCAGACCGAGCTATGTTCACTTCGCCTGATAGAATTCTTAACGAGGACATCTATTAGTTAAAACAAAGGTTTCATATATATATTTATATATATATATATATATATATATATTTATATATATATATATATATATATATATATATATATATATATATATATATATATATATATTTATATATATATATATATATTATATATATATATATATATATATATATATATATATATATATATATTGCTCACTAAAACTGGTGGCGTCACGATGCAGCTAGTTTCTAACTGAAACATAAATCTGTTTGACCTGGGAACGACCACGCACTCGCAAAATGCCAGCGTGAAATAGCGATCCAGGCTTAATATAGGTGCATGTGAAACTTTCTTGAGAATGTAGAAGCTGTGTGCCGCAAACTTAATTTTCCATTAGGTGGACTGTGTGCTCGTTCATGAGTATAAGGGATACTTGTAATATGAAACAACTTTCTCGCCTAAGAATCTATCTAAATATGTATTTGCTTTGCCTGCCATCATAAAACAGTTCAGCTCCAGTAGGACTTGTATAGGTCGTTAAATGAACGATTTCTTATAATTTTAATTTCTTACCTGATATTTCAATAAACATCTTTCCACCGTATCTAAATACACTTTCACTAAGTTCTTATCTAAAATAACAGAACATTTCATGCATTTATTTGGCAAACTCTTCGTATTGGCAATAAACTTCCATGGACACGATATATTGGGACACCTGTAAAAGATGGATGTATTAAAAAAACTCACACTCAAAACATGTAACAAGTAACCCACCCATATATGGACCGACCATTTCGGTATTACAACGTTATATTATAAATGAATGTTATTTAATATTTAAAACATGCACCAGCTGTTTACTAAAAAAAAAACTGTTTAAAAATATAAATTTATACAAAGTTGATAAATATTACTTTACGTGGTACATCTAAACTGTGGCTGTAGTAGTATAAACAAGTGGGCTCGAATAGTGGTAGAGCTCGGCCGGGGCAAGGCCACGCCCTCACAGAATACCAGCGTAAAATAGCAGCATACGTTTCGTCTGGTGAGTGCAGGGATCCGGAGACCTTTATTACTGGTGACGCGGCATTCCATCTCACTCCTCAAGTGTGACAACGCATCTGCATTATTATTCCTTGTCAAGGATGTAGGAATGTAGATGTCATGGGCTGCAGGAATCACTCACCATCAGGTGAACCGTGTCGTTTGTTACTCTCAATTATGTAAAAAAAAGCATAGGAAAGAATTGCGCTTATAACAAAATTAGGGTAAAAAATCAAAACTCAGTATTTTAATTACGGCCAGTAAGAGAAACTGACAAGCTCATTACTAGCAAAAAGACGCCCCATTTAGAAGGCAGTGACAACTTCCATCTTTATTCGTAGGTATAGATGTTTTGTGCGTAAAATTTGTATTAAAATAACCGACGGTAGTCCTTATTTCAAGAGTGCATAGGCTTTAAAATTAAATTGAGTTTACGGCAAGTTAACGATATCAAATGTCTTAATATCATGATTTGTGGCTATTTGCGAAACAGGCTATGATGACGAGATTTAGAGAAGAGAAATTTACCTTAAGAATGGAGAGCTGAGAGTTATTTGTTTAAGAGTTGGCCAGTCTTCTTTGCAAGCTAAGCAGTCACATTTGAACCAGTATCTGGAAGCAAGACATCTCTGTCGTTCTTTCAGATTGCGCATCAAGAAATGTGGGCCGTAATTCTCGGAAACGATATCTCCAGGCGCGAGTGGACGGGTAGCTCGAAGAACAAGATTTCGGCCATCAAAATACCTGCAAATTGAAAATTTTCCCATTGACAACATCTACGATAGAATAGGTGTTTTTTTTGGTACGATTATTTTTAACGACATTCAAATATAGACAATACCACAATAATATTTCTGTTTCTATTATTTGGATCACTTTTTACTATAAATTATAAATATCATCTTTGTATCGCTAAATTTTTAACAGTGGTAGCTACACTGCAGTTTGTTTCTAGCTGCAGAATGAATAGGTCAGCTAGACCGGGGTAGGACCACACCCCTCACAGAATACCGGCATGAAATAGCATAACGCTTCTGTGTTTTATCTGGTGAGTCTAGGTATGCGGAGACCGTTATAACTGGTGACGAGGCATTCCATTTCAGTCCTCACGGGTGACAAAGCATCTGCTTTATGATTCCTTGTCAAGGATGAATATAGATGTCATGGGCCGCAGGAATCACTTAACATCAAGTGAACTGTGTGCTCGTTTGCAACTCTCAATGTAATAAAAAAAAGGTTAAGCACTTTAAAAATATGCATAGGACTTTTTATTTTTTATTTAATACTACCACTTAGTAACTTAACACGATAATCCTGAAGACAATTATTTTATGGGTTGGATAGTACAAGTCTTCAGTGTCATTAAATAACATGTATTTAAGAGACAGCCCTATACCCCTGATTTGTGGAATACATGTCTATGGTAAATATTAAATACAGAAAAAGTAGACGTGTAAAATATCTTTTCAATCCAGAAAGAGTAAAGAATGAGTACCGAATAATACAACTAAATTTAGTGATAATAATGGTGTAATTTATGATACGTGTTATATTCACAGCACAGTTAAAACTAACTGAAGCACAAATAGGGCAGTTTAGCTTAAACGCTTTTCGGAATATCAGTCTAAACCAGTAGTTCAGTTCTATTATATTCTGCAGGTGAAAAAAGAAGACTAAGACCCCGTTCCTGGAGACGGCTGGCATTCCATCTTAGGTCATATATGATTGCAAGTTTTATACGCTGCAAGAATTACTCCACATCAGGTAAACTGAATGCTCGTTTTTCTTTCCTAATATTATAGAAACAATTTAGTTAAAAGCAAAGTAAGGCAGAGCGGTCTATTATAAATAAACTTTATCAGCTACTAGGCACAAGCTTCGTCCAGACGTACACATTTTCACACGACGTTTTCTTTCAGCGCCATGTACTTGAGAATTGTAATATAAATCAGCTCTTAAAAATGACCAATAACTTGTTTGATGCATATCCGGGACCGGAGATCGAACTTATGTTGCCACTTAGCTACCACGGTTTCTAAATGACACATGCTTATATAAAAAAAATTGGTAACCAAGTTTATTATATTATATAGTTTGGATTTGGTACAAAAAACTTGTATAAATAAATAATTATCTTTGTAACGTTTATAGGCTAACTAAAAAGACACGCGAATCCTGAAGTCGAGAAGAAATACGCAATAAAATTGAGAAGGGAAAATTCTGGTATTTATTGTCTTGTGTAAAGCAGTAGTTCTACACAATCTAACACGCATTCAACGAGAATGCAAATGGAATACAGCTAATAAGATTAGGTTCATACGGTTATTTAAAAAAAATGAAGTACATATTCTATTTATATAAATATATTGCATTCCTAGGTAATTTTAATTATAGTTAAGGACATTTTCCTATATAGCAGTATCTTCAGAGGTTTACTTTTTACGCTTAAAAGTTTTCGAGTAAATTATAATCTTATTTACAATCTTCAAGTGGCAACAACGCAATAACTATAATAATAATAATTATTATTACAATTCGTTTCTTTACAAAAAAATGGTATCTTTTTTATTTACCTCGCTACAGTTGGATAACACTCGTGATTGAATAAAGCACCTGTTGGATATATACCAACTGCGGTATACACCGGTTTTGATCCAGTAAACATATGCGGGCGGCGAACCGTCTCGTAGATCTCATGTGCGTTGAATTGAATAAGCTGTAGGTTCCAAACTATAAGTTCGCAGATTGAAATTTCCGCTAGAAAAATGATGTAGTTAATAATGTAGTTTAAGAACATAATAAAGCGCAAAACACGTTTTGAAAATTTTAGTTAAGCTTGGTAATTCCTAATTGATTAAGTTATCGTATTAGCGCATACTAGAACAATAGTATTACGTCAACTGTGAACAAACACTGCCATAGATTGCTATCAAGCACGAACCCGAGCTTTCTGCATCCACCCACTTCCAGGTAATTCGTTGTTGTAATGAAAACTAATTGATTTAACATAATTAAAAGTAATAACCTTTTTGTAACTTGTTCTTTTCGCAGTTCTTAAAGAAATCACTTTTTTTTAAACATTCAGTGAGAAACATTGCCATCACGATTCTCTTTAAATAATCGTCCCCTTTTCTTTGTCTCGAATGAGTACAAAGTGTATATACTTGAATCGCTCTGTGTAGTAATTGTTCCCGACTTGTTTGCTGATCTTCCAATTTAGTTGCGATTTCGTCCTCCTTGGAATTGTTGTCATTGAGTACATTCAGACCTTTCTTCGATCGGTTCAATCTTTCTTTTCGACTTTTCATCTTGGATTTCTTTGGCATTCCTTCTATGTCATTAAGAGCAACGCTTTCAACAGTTTTTACGGTATTGAACAAATGTTTTGAATGAATAGTTAGACTTGTATCAAGACCAGCTTGAGTAACCATTCGTAGAGCAATATGACTGAGTATCGACATTCCTGATCCTTTAAAGGAAATAAATAATGATAAATTTAGGGATATAATCTTGGTAGTTATTTATTTAAAAAAAAACAAACAAATATTCCTTAATTTATTTTAAATTGCATCTGATGAATGCTTGATGTAAGCCTAATTTGCTATAATTGCCTTAATCTCTTCACACAATTAAAAAACTGAATTAGAAGTATCTTACCAATGAATAAGTCAAGATATGGACATTCATACGTATGATAAGTTGAAACGGCTATATCTCGACATGGTATACTACAGAAAGCGACCCCTGAACATTTTGGGCACCACACAGGAGCAACATCTTCACAATCTTCTAATCTTTAGAAAAAGTCGTAAAAAATAAAATTATAAATCTTGTTAATAAAAACTAAGATTACATTATCAAAGTATATACCTTTTGAAACAATTTAGACAATGTGTCCCATAAAAATCCGGTAAAAGGCATGCTGCATAAGGGCTGTCTATGAGTAGTACATCTCCAGTTTTTACTGGTTCATTTGCTACGGCAAATCGGCCCTAAAATAGGAAATACGAGTATTAAACATATAACATTTTCACCCTCATCATTTTTTATGGAACGTAAACTGCTAACTATACAGTGAATAGTTAACCATCATTGAATCATACATATCACATTGAGTTGTTACCTTTATTTCATCCTCCGTTATTTTAAGTAACTTCGATAAAGACGGCATGGACTGCTTAACTCCCCCAGTCAACGATATACCTACGAAAATGTTAATCGAATAAGGTTTTTATAAGTACACGTATAATCGTGATGTTTCGCTCAGAGAATAGTATTGTTATTGACCTATGAAGTGCCGCTTAACGATTGTGGTTCGCGATGAGTCCTTTGAGTATATGCGAGCAGTGCTAGGGAGGCTTGACTATAATAACTTGTAATATTGCATCTATATAGATGCGTGACCGTTAAACTGAAATGTGCAAATGAACACTTCTTTACCTCGGAAGGCAAATTAAGGTGTCGATTTCGCTATTGCCTTCGGGTACTAGTTGTTACTCCTTCTGACGTTCTAAAGATTCCACACACACCAAAGAGTGTTCACTTGCCTAAGCAATAGGGTGGGCAGGAATTAACCACTAGCACTTAGGTTTTTTTTCGGTAATTGTAGCCCCACGTTCCCAACGCTAATTAAAACGCTTATAAGCTTTCATATCCATCGAAATATAAGAACCCTTTTGTAATTTTAGAACCCATCACAGATCAAGATAGAAACGTAAAATATCTTAATCTTGACCACTCTGGTTCATCTTTAATAATATAATTTATATGATTGCGGGCGTGACATTATAAATAAATCGAGTCATAAAAAAGGTATAAAATCATTTTAATTGCATTTAAATCCGCTCAGTAGTTTTTGTTGCTAGACTTCTGTACGGTTGGCCGCATGACAACATATTTTATTTCACAACATTGCTCACTTAAGCTCTCTGTGACGTTATCCATGGCGGCAAGAAATATTTTGGTATAGTCAGATCGATTGAATAGTTTTATGACAACAATATTTTTGTAGCACATGTTATATGCTACCGAATATTTCTTGGAAGTACCCTTGTAATGAAATGAAAGCCGTTCATAGAAGTCACGCCGATAGAACTTTGTAAGTTACTTTTTATACCGCAATAATTTTGTCATTAGTTTGGAAAAAATCATTATTAAAATATATAAAACTAAAAGAATATTATGTAGAATTACAATGCACGTTGTAGTTGGTGAATTGAAAAGTGTTATGGCTACATTTTATTCCGAGAAAATATCTCATTCCTTGGGGAAATTGTTATTGCAAGTTCGTTGAGTTCTTTTTCATTTGGTTTTCTTTGATTTGTTTCATGGTTTAGTTTTGTTTTCAATGTTACATTTATAACATTTATGACATATAAAAACGATTCATTCCTGTGCGTTAGGCAATGTAGGAATTATATAGACTTGTTTTAGGGTCGTAAATGAGAAAAAGTAATGATTTTGATGAATTTCGGACACTATTTCAATTAAACCTCCTTGCAAGGAAAATATCGTATTTCCTGTCAACCTGTATTTTCCTTAATTGACTGCTTTTGGAATTCTTTGTTTGACTTTTTGTTTTAGTTTTGCTGTTTCGGATTATTGTTTGGCTTATTAGACTTGATTTGGTAATCGGTTTTGGTTAGTTGTTCAACCGTTTATAGTTTTGTGTTTTGTTTAACTAACTGACAAGGTTAGGTCAGGGAAAGGACCTTTTATAGGGCATGACAATCCCTAATTAGCGTTATTGTAAACAGGTGCAAAAATGGTGATCAGCAAAACATATAGCTTTAATTATTTAAAAACAAAAATTAATATAAAAAGAAATTCTAAATTGCACTAGTCGTTTATGTACGTAAGGAAAAGAGAAGGCCCTAGCTTACCTTTCCGATCTTTCAAGTACAGTTATTCCAAATTCTTCAGGTGATTAGTACTCAAGGTAGAAACTGTTAAGTTTATTTATTAAAAAAATATTATTGTATTGCATAGAAAATCCTTATTATTTGTGTATTTTAAAAGTATGAACTTGAATATGCATTAAAATTTTTGAAAAACACAATAGAGTGGAAAAGCATGTCCTAGTATAATATAAAAGATGTCCCGTCATATTATGAATAAAATCTCTACCTATCAAGCCAATTAAGTCGTAAGTATTATTATTGATTAATATAATATAAAATGCTACTATGTACTGTTCATGTTTAAGTGCGAGTGCACACTCACTTGTGTGTTTGTGTTTATGCGCAATGTGTGTTGATTATTATGCAAGAATAATGCACACACGATATGATAAGACATATATTTTTATGTCTAGGCCATCTTTTGCGTAAAGTCATTACAGAGTAACATTTACAAATCTCACGATTAATCAGTTTTTGGTGAAATTAAAAAAGTTTGTAGTATTAGATACATCGGATTGGACGTTTGAGGTACAATGTGTCTATATGTTTCACCAGGTACCGATGCGTAATCAGAGACTTTCCAGCGGGAGTTTATGTTCGTGTAACGAAAATTGTTAAACCTATTAACAACTCCAACTAAGCTTAAGTGCTTGTTCTAGGTGATGGCTTATGATAACAGTCGAATGGTGGATTTGAACCCTATGACACCTACGAACCTAACTTTGGCAGACCGTTACTCTAAAGCATTTATTTGAGGTTTTTGTTTTTTTCAATAAATTTTATGCTTTTTGTCGAATTAGGGAACTATAACGATATAATATATATACGACTGTCTATGGGTCGCATTATTTTTTATTATATTTTGTATTGTGCCCAGGCACTATCTAAAATGCCATGGTCGATTCTTGACAGGGAGTATGATAAATATTTACCTGTCTTATCAGGATGATGCTTAGGTTCCTTTGAATAATCCAGCGATTCAATATCTTGTTGCAATTGCGTTTTTGCTTTCTCATCATTAGCTAGTAGTCTGCCCGCTAGTTCATAAGACACTTTGGCTCTTGTTGACTCCCCTACACCTGAGTAAAAATAAACTATATTATATCTTATTCAAATAAATTTTAGTTGCTATGTTACAGATTCCTCTTACGGTTTTTGAGATAAGAGATTATATTTAATATTATTTTAGAATATTAAATATAATGGAATCACTTTCGACTTAAAACTATTACGTAATTCACGAATAGTTCAATAGAACTGCTAATCAAAGGTGCTTCTTTAAAACTAGAAAAATTATATAAATAAAAAATTAAATAAGCACGATAGTTTAAATTGTATGATTTGTACCTTTATAACAATGACCCATACGCCAATAGTACAGTGCACGCATTCGAGCGGGTAGACGTTCTTTCAACGCCAATTTTAAATCTTCGAGGGCGGCCAGATATCTATTAAGACTCAAAAGTATCTCAGAGCGTAACCACAGAGCAAGCGCTAGAGATACACCACCATCGATTACGTCTTCTGTACCTATGAATTTATAAACGTTGATTAGTTACTACGGATATTTAGATAAGGTTTAAATATCAAATTTGATATACTTTTTCTTTGAAGTTGTTTGTAACTAAACGGAAGATGTTATGAACTTTTACGGAATTTTATTCCATTAAATAACATTTTTCTTTTTCGTTTTATATGTAACAAATTAAAAGTTAGGAAATTTATTTAAATTATGCTTAACTATTTATTTTTAATCTCTTAATTATATTGTACACTCATACTAATTTGAAATTTATGGTAATTCTAAATTTTTTAATTATTCTTTTAATTTTATCTTTAGCGTATTAACCTTATAGATACATAAGTTGCCTTTTACATATAGCACATATTAAACCATTAGTTAAGCGGAAAGCGCATTGGCTTTCAAAACATGTTGCTTTCAACTTATCCCGATTGACCGGTGACGTCCCAGACGAGAGTCTGTACGCTTGGACGTATTTAGTCATTGATCAAATGTAATACAGCATGAGCGTGTCGCTATTTGCGGTCTCGGGCTTTAGTAGGATTTGTAAGCTTCTTATCCAGAGATAAATGAAACCAATCTTTACTTCATCTCAATAGTCTGATACGTAAATAATATTCACCTATTTCGGATATATAAATGTAATTCTTGTATATAATGAAACATGTATAGGATCATTTGTAGAATGGTACAATAGATTTTAGTTTATTTCCATATCAATATAATAGTTGAAATGATATATAAATAGGAACATACATACATTTCTTGAATTACATATCAAAACATTTTATTGTAGCAATTTGTTTTACTTGTAATTGTAATTAAAATGTGGGGTTATAATATATATAAAGGTTAACATTACCTAAATTTTAAATAACAATATCGATTATTTTATTATAGTACCTGTCATAGGTGACCTCAATATAGCCTGGCTTGCCAAGCCCAAACTTCGCTCGAGGGCACCTTGTTTTAGAGCTGCTTCGGCTGCTTTACGTTTTTCCTGCGAAATCTTTCCGTCTTTGGCTCGGTAGAGAGGTTGAATTCGAGAGAACACTTCTTTAAGTCCCTCCATAATCTTAAAATAATTAGTTTATACGCAATCAAATACTTGATATACAGATGCTCCCACTAATTAAACGATAGGAACGGTGGGTGAATTATATTAAGAAAGTATTCTGTAAGTTTAGGCCTCCATTCATTCGCCTCAATCTATATCTATTTATGTTACAGCGATTTACCAGCATTATAGCGCTGGAGTCAGATTGTGCTTTGGATAATCTTAATCAATCCAGCGTTGTAACTGAAATTACTATTTATTTTACTAATTATTCATGATAATCCCTTAAAGCAGGGTTTCTCAAACTATTTTGTACGAGACACAACTTTTCAAAAAAGAATTGATCCTTAGACAAATTACTTCATTCATTACAAATCTTGTCTCTAGTTTTCTTCCTATTGGTACAAGATACTTACCAATTTAAAAACTTTGCGGTTGGTTAAGTGTAAGGTAAGTAAACTTAACATTATTTTCTCATAAAAATTAAAAAAATAAATAGATCAAATTCAGTAAATATCAAGTATAATTAATAATTATTAATATAAATCACATAAAAATACTTAGGTAGGTAATTATTTTTAGAAACTACATTAAAATCGCAAATTAAAGATAAAAAAATTAATAATTCATTGTGATTGTTGTTGATGTTGGTACACGTAACACAACTTACAGTTTCTTCAAAGTAATAGGAACTTGTGTTAATTAATAGAGGTCGATTTTTAGACCTCGTCGACCCCCAATATAAGTTTTCGTTTATATTGTCCCCTGGAAAACCGATATGACCACTATGGGAATTCCTGCTTTAAAGTATCCAAAGAAATTCCAAAATCTTCATTATGCAAAGCGCAGTTAACCAAAATCAGAAACAGACAACAAACGAATTCTCAATAAAACCGTGAAAGATTTTAGGTACCATTTGAACTACAGGGTAATTAGTGGGCTGACGCCACGATAGCGAAATAATTGAGGGAAATTATAGAATATTATTTATATACAGAATATATGTATTTTCATTGTTAATTACGAAAGTGCTCATAAAGTTGTTAATAACTTATTACGTCGACTGTAGCCTCGTCCGAAAATATAATTGTCCAGTACAAAATCAATTTTTCCTACAAACAAATGTAGTGGTATGTTAATTATCTTCTAGTTCAGGCCAGTGTATTTTTATTTTTCATTAATAAGCTTTCCGTCGGAATTTCTATTCTCTTGGAATAAAAGTCACTAAGGTAGAACAAAAATTCCTAGCTCGTTAACTAACTGTGTATATAAAAAAACCTTCGAATTGCAATGTCACTTCATTATTACGTTTGTTTGCATTTTCTATAGCAAGAAGACAGTTTTACCCGTAATGAAAATTAACAACATCTTTATGCAAAAATACACGTATTTTGACATGAAGTAAAGACAAACATACTTTCATATTCATAATATTAAGAAAGCAAAGTCAAGTGGCACCCCATATATACCCATACATCCCACTGTTAGAACAAGGCTTCCTCTATAGAACCACATACAGCTCCAATGCAGATAGACAGCCTTTACATGTGTTCGAAAAATATTTTGTTTTTCATTTATTTTTTCGACTACGATCTACACGATGTACAATCAGCACTTTAAATTGAAATTAACAATTTCTTGGGTGCCTGGGATCGAACTGAAATTGCTCGCGTACCGTGAATTTAAAGCGAACGTTTGCACACAAAAGTACTAAGCTCAAGAATAACAAACTAAGAGTAATTTACTATTTAGCAATTCTTGTGAAAAATAGTAGCGTAATGGTGCTGTATTTCTTCTGGGGAGTGCAGGGATCCGGGGACTTTTATTACTGATGTCGAGGTATTCAATATCAGTCCTCATAGGTGACAACGCATCTGCATTATGAATCTTTATCAAGGATGAATTTAGATATCATGGGGCGCAGGAATCATTTAACATCCGGTGAAATGCGTGCTCGTTCGTTATTTACAAATTATTAAAAAAAAATCCAAGTTATTTTTTTTACAAAAGAACTCGGCAAAATCATTAACCCATTGTTACTTCGATGTAATCTCATTAGGTTGCAACCGTTGTCTTATACAAGTATGTTATCCTGGAACTTTAATACGGTTTTTGTTTAAATGACTATATTGTTTTGATGTTAATTTATGCCCATACACAACAAAGATTTAAGTTGGATATGTGTAGTAAATCCTGAGGACTTGCAGGTTAGTGATGGACATTCGCAACACCATAGGAGTCACAGATGTGCTGCCGGCCTTTAAGAAATATGTAGGCTTTAAGAAGTCGTATCGGTTCGGAAATACCATTGGTGACAGCTGATTTATTACACAGAGCTAAATATATGCATACCATTTTGTTTTCCATAACTGTCGTAACTTTTTTCTCATCCTCCACCTTTTCGAAAGTTTCAATCCAATTGTTTTCCTCGGCTACTGAAACAAGTTCTTCGGTAAGGTTTTTAAAAAAACCAACCGTGTTGGAGCATAGAGTTATGTTACTGCATCTTTCCGCATACACCGGATCCACATCGTTGTAAATACGTGACATTTACCTGGAAAGATATTTTTTCCAAATTAATTTGAAAAATGTCTGCTATATATATATATATATACATATATATTAAAATATTTCTTTGACGTATATTATGTAGGTACTGATAAATATAACATGATCATCTTTTGAGTTCATTATTAGACTACTGTTCCCTCTAAGGTCGCCCAAAGCACCTGAGCTATCAGCGATTAACAGCATAGTATCAGAGGTTGACACTTGAATAATCGATCTAAAGATCAGTAAGCTATAATGGCTATGTAACGGCCACGTAGAATCGATTACCTAGGATAGACAAAGGTGCCCAAACTAGATAGATTTACGACTGTTTTTTCGCTCATACCCGTGATGTTATCATGAAATTTTATAATATAAACTTTAGTGATATGATATATATGACACTTATAAGACTAAGTTTCTATTTGTAAATTCGATTTTACTAAGTTCACTGGTTTCGAAGTCAAACCTAAAGAAACGTTTAGTTAAATCTTTTGTGCTTATAGTGTAATATTCACATTTAAATATGCTCATCAAATAACTAAAAGTTTACAGTATAAAATCCAACGTCTATCACTTATTAAATAATACGATAAGTTTTTATATTTTTTAATTTCCTATATTTCGCTTATGGCAAAAGCCACTCGGAACACGAGCGGACTGATGCTTTTGACGTCCCGGTGTCATAGTTAACCCGGGCTTAAACTTTTTTCCCTATACATAAAACTCTTTTATATTTACGTAGAAAGACGGACGCACAAAACCTCGTGAAGAATTAAAATGAGTGCTGGAAAGCAGTTCAAAAAGTTATGAGTTAAAAATTAAACGCTATAAAATCATAAAATTCGTATTATTTAATGCTTAGTCGCGTAAATATAAGGGTCGTTATGTCTATATAAATGAAGACAAGAATCGATTCCATCTATAGATTTACATATATTTTTATTTCATTTTGCCGATATAAATATATGAACAAGACGTATTTGGGGTGATGAAATGCTAGACTTACTTCAAAGGTATATTGATTTACCGTGTCAAATCTGAAGCTAACAGATGTTTTCTTCGAGACGTTCTGCTTTAAACAGAATTCGAAACACGAGATCCCTATTGCGCACTATTGCCAAGCCCAGATACGATAACTGAAGATGAAGATGAACTATATATATATTTAGCCTTTGTACATCAGTTTTCTTTTCTTACATGGGTATCGAATCAATGCGATGTAAACAAGCGTAGATATTATCTTCGCATTAAATTTAGCAAATGGGCTCATTTCAGTGGTCTAAATGTCAAGATTTACGTGCTCATTGTCAGTAATAGCACAAGCATCCGCGTCTCGATTTCTATTCATCAGACACTCAACATTTTAATATCGTGCCATACTCAATTACATTACGTTATAATTAATTTTATATTATATCTAATTGGTCTCATTTTAATTATTTCCCAATTTAGAACGAGCAATGGATTCGATACCAATCATGTTGTCATATTCGATAATCATCAATATTTAATTTAATTATATTTCTATGTATAACTGAAATATATCAAAGGTATATTTGCCAGGAAATATATTATTATATATATACAGTGGTGGTCGTATAATTAGAAACACTACCAACAGTCCTTAACATTATTTAAGATACTTCATCGCAATCGTTTTTATTTTGAATTTGAACAATAAATAGGACAACAATATGTTCAACGACTTATCATTTATTAGAAAAACAATATAAATCCCATTACACACGTGCCGTTTCAATATTACATTAAGACAAACATTTAAATCAGTTTTAAGTTATGAACAATAATGGTCATCTAATTAGAAAGAACAACAAAAAAGTATAAAAAACAATATCTTAAGTTTTAAGTATTAGTAATTAGTATTGTTATTTATGAAATTTGCTACTATCCAGAGCCTAACAATAGTTATAATTAATATTTAGTGGCGTATCCCTTATTTTCAATAACAGCACTGCAACGACGTGGCATTGATTCAATCAATTTCATACATTTTTCTAGGGGGATTGAATTCCATGCTTCAACAAATGCTTCATATAGTTCGTTTTGACTGGTGTTACGTTTCTTTGAGACTTTTTTTTTAACAATATACCAGAGATTTTCTATCGGATTTAAATCCTTAATATTTGCTGGCCAGTGTAAAACGGATATACGCTATTCGCTAAGGAAATATTTGACGCTATTGGCCGTGTGTTTAGGGTCATTGTCATGCTGAAAGATTTAGGTTACAGGTAAATGATCGTCGGAGTAGGGAGTCATTGTGTGCTCTAATTTTTATATTGCCATTGATCTATTGTACCTTCAATCTTCCGAACGGGTCCACTTCCACATCCGGAAAACACCCCCAAACTTTAATGTTAACGCCACCGTGCTTGACTATACTCCTTGTGTATTTGTAATTAAAAGCATTGTTTACAGGACGTTTATGATAGCGTATTCCATCGGAATTTACCATATTTATTTATTTTTCATCTAAAAATAACACTTCCATTCTCATACCGTCCAATTAACATATTTTTTAGCGAATAATAATCGCTTCTCTCGGTGTTGCTTGGTAAGAAGCGGTACCTTTCGAGAGATTCTTCCAAACAATTAAGTTTCCACTAATCTTCGGCGTATCAGTCTTGACGAGATGTTACTCGGGTCATCAGGCGAAAAAACTTCATTTTTAATCTGGTTGGAGCCTTTACTTGGGCCTTTATAGCAACACGAACGATTAGCGTATCTTCTCTGGGAGAGGTTTTTCTTGGCCGAGCCTTTCTAGGAACATTTTCAACAGTTCCATGTGTTTTATAATGATCAATTAAAAACTTTCTTAACAGGACAATTTAAATGCTGAGCTGTTCTTCTGTACGCCCACTTATGATCTATATGTAAATTAACAATTATTTGCCTAGTGGACGCGTCACAACTTTTATTTGTGCCCATTTTGAACAAAATAGAATTCAGATTAAATATTTTTGAACTGCCGCTAAAATAATAGAAAAAGCCAAGAAAGAAATGTTATTCTCCAATTTCAAAAAAAGAACGAGCTGTGGATACTTTTTTTAAATGTTTCTAATTAGGCGTCCAAGCGGCCAGTAACAGAAAATAAACTCTAAAATAAGACTCATTCTTACACATGTAGGAGTTTATTTTTGTAAAGTAAAAGTAAGATATGTTTTATATTTTATGCATTTAATGAGTTTTTTATTTGAGTGGCTATATTATTGCATGATTACTAAATATTGAAGGTGTATATTTTTTACGAACATTTGTACGTTGAAGTTATACTTTCTTTATTCATAAGAAGTGTTTCTAATTATATGACCACCACTGATATATAATTAGGAAATATACAAAAAATATATTTTCTGTTTAATCTTGTATAAAGATTTATTTGGGTTTTCTTACAAAATGATGGAGGGACATTTTATTTGATGGGAAACTTGTAACCCAAACCACATTAATCCATACTAGAAAGGGAATTAGAGTGCAGATGCGTGTTCGTCCTGGAGACTAATAATTACTGACTAATAAATTTATGTTACCGTCGTTACTAGTAATTTATCTCTCATTCACCATATAAAACAGATCTGCGTTACAACGTAACGAACAGTTTATCTAGAATGTGGCAATACCTAATAATATGTGTAGGTAGGTACAATCATCAATTAGTCCATCTTTAGGACATTGACGAACACTTTCGGCTTCTCTTGTTTCGGTAGAATGACAAGTACCTACTAAATTGAGTTCAAAGTTCATTATAAATATAAAAATGAATTATAATATTAATACCGTAACCACTGTGTGTTAAATATTTAAAAAGATAAAATAGAAAAAAGAAATATATAGTCAAAATTTTTACGAAAAATATATTTTATTTCTTTATCATTTGCTACAATATATGTATTATTAAAAGAAATATGTAATGTATTACTAAAAAAATAGTATGATTAACTAGTAATTAAACTCGTATTATTTGTTTAATTGCTTAGATATTTAAGGAGTCTTCTTCTTGGAGATACTTTTGCTTTACAGGAACTTTTACTGCCATTTTATGGGATACAATAACAAACCTGCAAACTCGTTCAATGCAGTAGTCGTTGCAGGGAATATAAGCTTAGATGCTATTATTATTCGGTATATAAAATATAGGTACTGTCTTACATACAAATAATTTTAGTAGTTACTAAATGTTTAACTTTCTATAGCGTAAAAAAGTTAAAGCTTACCTTTGATAAATATTTACTTGGTGTAAGATGGTATCGAAACGTGCGTATCCGGCGGGAGCACCCGTAAGTTGTTGCTAAAATTAACCGCAATGCTGATCAAATTACTTCTTATGTCGACTGGTCTATTTCTATAGTGTTTAAATTATTGAGAGCGCCATCTATTGGCGGCAAAATAGATAATATAGTAATGAGTAACAAGTTTACAATAGCACAATGCCTAATTATATTTCTTATTTAAAATATAAATTATAAGTTTAGGATATAACATAGTGAAAGACTAAAATATGCATACATTCAAAGTTTTGTGGCATTGTTCTAATGTATTCTTTTTTATTTGTTTCAAATTTTGCGCCTGTGAAATCTATAGCCGCAATAAATCTATTCCCCTTTACGTTTTCGATAATCAATAAGGTAAATATAAAGTAAGTACTTATAAAATTAGTTTTTAATTCTGCAAATGAAAACAGGGTACACAGAGTAAACAGGGTTTCTTTTGCAGAGCAGTTGTTTATTGCGAAGCAAAAGTAAGTTAGTATAATAAAAGCGTTGATGTATAAATTTAAGTGAGTGTGCACTTTATTGTTGTAAATAATTACGACTTAAGCTTATTTTATATAGCTACAAATAGGACTGTTTAATTATTTAAATATTATTTAACTTAATATAATACAGTACCTATTTCTCTATAAAACTGAACTAAAACTGAAAGTTCGGCGGTAGCTTAAGACTCAAGGTGTTTATTTATTTATTTTATTTTACACTTCTAGGGAAACTTACGGCTAGTACATAACAGTTAAGAGTAAAAGAGATTAAACACAGAAGGCCAATTAAAAGTTTCCACAAATAGGCCATTTTGTAGTTACACAAAGACATAAGAAAAACGAACAGAGTGAATAAAAAGTAAATATACAAGTTAAAAAATATATCGCTAAGTAATTTCTTAAACAAAATTGCCAGCGGTGTTGAACAAGTCAAGTTCTACATGCTCAACCGAATCGGACCACGGTTTATTTCATTTTTATTTTTTAATGGCTTAGATTGGACCACGGACCATCAGAATACTGACGAAATTATATTGCATATCCCTCTGCTGTCCTCAGCATACGTCCGTCAGAGTGCCGTACGTTCATCAAACTGTCGTTAAGAATGAATATGAATTTCGTAAGTACTTCTTATTCATTTTGTACAAACATGTTTACTTTTTAAAGTAAACATGTTTGTACAAGATACAATTATGAATGAGAATATCTAAGCAATTGAAAATCTTTGGTGGTTTAGTTCAGTTATTATTCTTATAATTACTTGACTTACAACATGCTAAAAGAATCTCGCGCTCTCATGCAATACGTCAATATCAGCATAAGGTGTTCGCTATGCCTCCAGTTTAACTCACGGTCAAGAGTGTTTAAGCTAGATGCAGACCAACATCTGTCTAATATTTATCTTGGAACGACAGTGTTATTGCTACACTGCAGTTTGTTTGTAACTGCAGATAGCTGACCTATTGCTCGACCGGGGTAGGACCACGCCCTCACAGAATACCTTAATCTGTGTGCTCGTTTGCAACTCTCAATGCAATAAAAAAAATAGTAGTGGAATATTCTCAAATGGCCAAAAATTATTGATGCAGTACTATTGTTGTTCTTATGAATAGCATAACATAGAAACATGAGAATATAACGTAAAAATACCATCGTTTTCTTTCTTTCTTGGATATTGAGCCATACAAAATACGGATACTGAATTATGGGGTGTGGTTAGGTTATGTAAGTGAAGACATATTTTTGTTGAAAAAATTGTAATCCCTTAATGACTGAACACAGTAGTATTTTATTATCTCAATCATATTTCTTTTTAATATCAACTAATATAAAAACCGTTTGTAAACAATATAATATTTGCATAAATAAAATAATGTAAACACAAGTTGTAACCTAATTGAAGTTAATTGAGAACAATCTATTACTATTGACTTCTTGATCTATACGAGTATACTAATAATTTATCCATATTTATTTCAATTCTGTGAAGTAAGTAAGTCCTAACGCGTTTGTTATTTAACTGTTAAGCGATTTTCCAAAACGAATAGGTCGACACGACTGGGGAAGGTCCGCGCCTTCACTCAAGAACAGCCTGTAGCGTGATAATGCTGCCGTGCTTCGTATGGTTGGGTGTAGGGATGCGGCAACTAAATTAAAAGTTTAGTTAATGGGCCGCAATCATCATTTTCCACCGGGCTAAATGTGTGCCGTTTGTCATCCCTTAATATTATAAAAAATATAGGTATTCACAATAGTGTGGTAGAGTTACGCTGCAGTTTGTTTCTAGCTGTAGAATGAATGGGTGAGCTAAAATATATAATAATACGTTAAATAATGTTCCTGTGTCTCGGCGGTGAGTGCAAAGATCCGGTGAATTTGGTTACTGATGAGGTGACGAGGCATTCCATATCCATCCTCAAGGGTGACAACGCATCTGCATTATGATTCCTTGTCAAGGATGAGAGTAGATGTCGTGGGCCATAGGAGTCACTTGCGATCAGGTGACTTTTGCGCTCGTTTGTTACTCTCACTGTAATAATAAAAATCACATAAATACAATTTTAAGATACTCATCATAATATTGAAATGTATAATAGTAATAGTTTTATATATGTTTTTATTATATATTTTATACGTTATGTAACGTAATTAAAAAATGCTGTTGATTAAATTAATTATTATTTTATTGATAAATATTTAATTAATAATAATAATAATAATATACATTGTCAATAAAGATAAATAAAAAAATTTATGTTCATTAATATTAATAATATTTACATTGATATTTATTAATATATTTTTTTTGTAAATGTATTAAGTTTTACTTGAACCGCCCTTAAATATTACGTTTACACACTTTTATGTCACCATTTTACAAACACATACAAGATTGCCCACTACTGTTACTTTGACGTAAGCAACATTTTAAAACGTTATTTATTTAAAAGGAAATCTAGTTAAAGAGTGCACAAGAAGACATTTTAAGTAAATGTTGGTTTTAGTCGACGCGACACACAGTCACCGCGAGAAGAAAACGTAAATATATATACATTCCATGCTTTTAATATCGTCTTGTTTCTAAGTAGGTAAAAGTCATCTAACACATGAGCCACAATGTACGTTTGTACCTAAACCTACGCGGTACCAACTGTTCTGTGTTCTGTTGGTTGGTTATATTTAAACATATTTGGTATATTTTATATTATTAATTTATCAGTTTTGTATGTTCGGTATTTAATAGCAAATAATAATTTTAAGAGCCGGTACTAGATATTGAATCTTTGCTATTGATGATTTTAATTTCCTGCCACGCACAAACTACTCTGTGGCATCAGCTGTCGCCGGCGGTGTTCCCGAACTTCAAGAAAAGATCCTACACCTTCCTTAAAGCCTGGCAACGAATTTGAAACATCCTCTTATGTTGCGAATGTTCATGGGCTGCGGTGATCACTTACAATCAGATGGGCTGCATGCTCGTTGTCCATCTATACTATTAAAAAATATTAAAACGCCCTCCGCACCCTGACGTTAAGGTGACTTAATCTGGGGGACATAGGCTTCTCTTTCGGGGAACTACCGTAATTGTACTGCTTGGCAGGGATTAACACCATCCGCCATATGTAGTACTGAACGATAAGTTTGTCCTAGTACATTAGAGAACATTATTTCGGCATTATGGTAAACCTGTAAGTTCCTTGTATATAATAATAGTTCTAAAAGATGGTTTCAAAAATACTTAGAGATACTTCGTTTTTGAAACCATCTTAATTTATATGAGAACAATAGACTTAAAATAACAAATTCACCGATTCCTTTTAACCTCAAGATACAACATACTATGTTTATCTTTTTAACAACATATAACAACTTATGGACTATTGGGCGTGTTAATCAAATTTAATCTCTTTCATTCTTAATCCTAAAATAAAATATATATGAAATTTAAGTTTAAAAGAGTGTATTTTGTTTAAAAATAGATTTTAAAGTTGTCAATACAGAAACGAAAAAAGGAACAAATCTATATTAATAAAACTGAAAGATGAAGGGTACGTTATTTATGGCGGCTAAATAATTATAAGCCTTATTAGAGATCTGGGTCATCAACACTTTGGCTACTTAAATATAAGTTTGAAAATGTTGGTAAACAAGTATGATCGGTCAATAAATAGGCCGTCGACGGTCAGAATACCTGGACCTGCCTACTTCAATGAGTAGTTTGTTAGTTTCGTGGATGAGTGTTCATTGTTGTTTTATGCTATTGAAATTGTTTAATTCATGCCTTGTGATATTGTAATGACGACAAACACTGTTATTAGTGTCACTCTAAAATTGTGTATCTAGAACTTTCTTTCTTTTAGTTATACGTTCTACGAGCAATGTCTGTCGGCCGTATTTTGGTGATTCTTTCATTTATGTTGGTCACTGTCATTCTATTGCAGATTATGTACAACATTACATAATATATCAGACAGAGAAACATCGAGTATAGCTTTCTCTATAGCTCGCTTTGTTACTCTGAGCTTTCTCATACGACCAACAGTGAAGGACAACGTCTCAATACCATGTGATGATCGCGTGATGACGTATACATGAATATATATTTTTATTTAATATGTATATTTTAGATAGACATATTAAGTTAAAGGGGCAAATGAAATTTTAAGACCTTAAACATAGAAATAATATATTGATTGTTGATACGTTGTGCAGTGTGTTAGTTATGGGTTTACAGGTCAACGACGGTGGGTGACGATTGCCCACTCAAAAACACATTTGCTAAACTCCTTTCAAATAGTAACTTTATTTATCTGGTAACCTAATTTGACAGTACTGTCTTTTCTAATGATAATTTGGATTCTTCTTAACTGTTTTGTTTACGTTTAAGGTAATATTTAGGACAAAATATTTCGGTTTTTTTTATATCATTCACATTAACAGTGTAGTGCTCGTTGCACACAGTTCACCTGATGGTAAATGATTCCTGCGGCCCATAACATCTACATTCATCCTTGACAAGGAATCATAATGCAGATCCGTTGTCACCCTTGAGGATGGATATGGAATGCCTCGACACCTCATCAGTAACAAAGGTCTCCGGATCTCTGCACTCATCCCAAGAAACACAGCAACATTGTGCTGCTATTTAACAAACTACAGTGTAACTCTATCATTTTATGAGTTCTATATTCCAAATAATTGAGTTTCATTTCTAAATGGTAATTAAAGTTGTAGCGCTTCATAGATAAAGAAATTAAATTTTAAATAATTTAGGAACATCCTTATGTAATTTGAATCTTGTACTCTCATATAACTATCAATTTAACTTCATATTTAGTGTTATTTTTATTCAGTTATATCAACTTAAGCATTTGTTTTTTTTAGACAAAGAAGTGGGTAGACGAAGAGAAAATGCAAAGCATATTGTTAACGTACCCTTTGTTGTTGTTTTGCAAGAGAACCCATCGCAGTTTACTTGGAAACACGATGACTAAAATAAATTTAATCTGTAGAATAATATTGTCCTAAATATATTATTTTATATACAAGACAAGAAAATTTCGAAGAACTTCTGATAATTTATAACAAGGCAACGATATGATACGTACGTCTCATAAATACAATTTATTTTATTTATTAATAGCATTACCGACTGTCATAGTATTAAACACGATCTAAATAATTTGTGTCAATATTAAGTGAAAATTAGATTTATTGTAAATATAAGTGAATGCTTTCAAAACAAATTTACACGTAAAGGCAAACCTATTATTTATTCATACCGCATTTGCAATTCCCTAATTAAAGAAGTAAGTGCTATGAGCGATGTAGGTGTCATGCTAGATGCACAAATGACGTTAGCCTCTTGTGCATCTAGCATGACACCTACATCGCTCATTGCACTCATCTGAACAATTGTGAACAAAGCGTTCAAGCAGCTACGGTTCATTATACGTGTTTGCATCTCCTTCACAAACGTACAATGTATCAAGGTTTTATAATATACCTATGTACGAAGCATTCTAGAATACGTCTGTACCATCTGGTCTCCACGCTATACCGTATATATCTAAAGGTTAGAAAACATACACAAAAAAAACATGAAGATTTTAGTTTTAAAGATCACAAATTATATGAGTTTGTTATACTCTGAACCATGTACATATTTCGGTATTTTTTTTATATAGAATATGTGGAAAACGAGTAAGCAACCCCGCCCGATGGTAAGTGATTACCGTAGCCCATGAACGTTCGCAACACCAGATGAGTAGCAGATGCGATGCCTGCCAACCGTCAAAATGATGAGGATGAAATTTTGAATTCTGCTGTGATGTTTAAACTCAGCAAATAGCAGTGCCTATACAATCTTTAGAACAATGGCGTAGACAATATGATATCGTATTAATATATGACATCTTACGTGGGTAAATGGACTGTTACGAACTTCTATATAGTATTGCGTTTGAGGTAATCCTACAGGACTCGACACACGCCTCTATTAAACGTTCCACACTCAACTCGGAATTATACACAAAACTCAGTTAAATGCCTTGCCGCACGTACAATAAATATTATTCCAATTAAGACATCTTCTATTAATCATCTGAACACGCTTTGAAATGTGAAATTAAAAAAATGCACTATACAATGTAAACATTTATTCACGGAAATAAATTTTTATAAATAAAAAAATAATTAAAAAATATTATTACACTCATAATACCTTAAATGCATTTATTAACCAATGGTATACGAACAGAATAATACCAATAAACACGTGCACACACAAACACACACGTTCACTTAACCAGGTAAACATAAAACTACCAAAATTGCTTGTTAAATACTGTTCTTATATAGTTTCTAACCAATTGTGTAATCCTGAATTTGGCTCTATTTATTGTAACCAGTTGTTTAATAAAATGTTTTGTAAGTCGCTTTTGGATTACCAACATTTACCGATTAATAAATTATATACATATGTTGTTACATGGAAAAAAAAACATGAAAATTAATTCCTGGTTTGATAACCAAAAATTTATAACCTGAAATACAAATGAAAATTTCGATATACCTTACACAATTTATAGCAAATTAAATTACAAAATTTACATGACGGCAGTTTTCCATATCAATTAAAAAAAGTGAACCTCATGTACTGGTATAATTATTAACACGTTACAATTTAATGAATGAAGGCACAAGAAATCTCTTATTAAATAACAATGATTGTCCATGATACGCTGTCTACACTAAATACAGGTACTATGCGACAGTCCCACGCGACAGTGACTATGATTTAAGCATAACATCCAGTTAAATAACTGAAACATTGAGCATTGGTAGGAGTGAATTACGTTATTACTTACCAGCATTGTCATCGTGACGCTTAAAATGCTGCAATGTGATTTGCTAGCTTTGATTTGTTTGTTTGGATACAACACGTGCAGTTTTATTTAGTCGCTGTTTTAATTTTAATATTTATAATATATTTATATTAATATAATGTTATTCAAAAAATATACATTTAGTCAATTTAGAATATTGCTTGGTAAAATTAAATATAAAAAAAAATATTATGGGTTCTCACGATGGTTAAAAGAGTTATATCCGACAATATTTTATACATCTTTATTTTCATTGATTATCGATGGTCCCATAGCACATGACTTCTGTGGCGCCGACGCACGGGAGCAATATTATTTTTGGTACCCATATGTTCGGTCGTATCGGTTGTGTTTTGTACGCATGTCCCAAGCTAATGATACTATATCTGAACCAATTTTTATATTATCATTTTGCGTCGGATAGTAAAAATGGCTAATATATTTTGCCAGTGTTTCTACAAATACTTGTAGCATTATAAAATATACTGTTCAGTGGAAACTTCTGAGAACAAAACAAGATTTTGTCGTGGTCGAAAACAATGACAATGAGAACATTATATATATATATATATATATATATATATATATATATATTTTATATATATATATATATATATATATATTTAATGTGTATTCTTTTAAGTCTTGGTATATTTTTGGGATTTGATGTAGCTTGCAATAATTATCATATTAACAAATTAAACATTAAAAAAAAATTCGTGCAGTTCGAGATGACGAAAAACATTTTAGCGCTACAACATCTAGTCGGTGACGCGTCGCTTATCAGCGGTTATCACCCCGCGAGCCTCGAGTCTCGATCGCGCTCCAGTAGCGCGTTTTCGCTCACATTGAGTAGACTTGCGGCAACAATTTTATTCAACAGCTCCCTTATGCCCCGAACTCGTCCCGAGTGTTCACGATCATCTACGAAGTGCTACGAATCTTTCATCAATCGCGTAAGTACATTTCAAAATTTACTATCACCGTAAACCGACGATCGCACAACACTATTTTATTATACCTAAATTACATACACATTAACAATAATTGTTAAGTTGAACATACGCTCCTAGACGATGCGCGTGATCATGATGTTAGAACGTTTTGAAAACACATTTTTCTGATTTTAAAGACTGTAACATGAGTCATATGGTATGGAAAGATATGAAGGTCGCGTTCTACTCATCCTAAAGTAAATTTGTCTTCGCGGTCTTAATGTATCAGGTGGGATATATTTATCGCTTGGTGTTAGATGACTTCTCTATAACTAAGTGTATATACATTGTTCACTGTTTAATATTGTAAGTAATACAGCCTATCGAGGATTTCAGGTTCACTCAGTTTGAAACCATGGATGCATTTCAGGGTCAAGTTGAA
The DNA here is from genome assembly GCA_029286865.1 of Teinopalpus imperialis. Lineage (NCBI taxonomy): Eukaryota > Metazoa > Arthropoda > Insecta > Lepidoptera > Papilionidae > Teinopalpus > Teinopalpus imperialis. The sequence continues at coordinate 1,620,488 of JAGSMU010000037.1, read as the reverse complement.
ATAGCTCGCGGATTGTAACGAAACTATTGTTCCGGTAAATTCTACTGATTGCTGACATTTATAATAAATAAACAAGAAACTAAATTAGCTCCTTAAATAAAATAAATCATTTATAATGTATAATTTATTTTATTGTGAAGGAATGATTATAAATAAAATAAAAACTATTTATACTTAAATTAAAAATTCTTATTTCTTAATTTTAAGAACATAACTATTGATAAATATCCGTGGACACAAAACTACTTATTTAAAAAAAACAATATATTTTCTTGTTTTTGTTGTAATATTTAACCGAAGTGCACCGTACATATAAAACTCTGTCAAAATTATAAAACATCACATTATAATCTACAAATCTCCGAGCGCATTTTTGCTTAATCGCTTCAACTATTAAAGCGGGTATGCAATTCACAAGTTCTAATCCTCCTCTCTCGGAACACCAGAGGCGCTTCTGTTTCTTATCATTTCCTGATAAAGTGTTTATTGGAGTGTAATCGATTGTCAGGATTATTTACCAAGACGAGTGAGTAATAACAGAGTAGGTTCGTCAGTTGATACGGAAATGGTTGAATTTATTATTGTCATAAGAGAACTAATTGCTTCTATTGTTTACTATTTTTAGCTGTAACGATCGCTTTGATTTGTTGGTTATCACGAGGCTCTATAAAAATATTAAACAAACATTTCTGCGGTCAATAAACATTTCTGTATCAATATAATATTTAATATGATCGTACGTAGGTTTACAAATATATTATTTAAATCAGAGTATACAGGGATCGCTATGCTTGTCTCCGAATCAGCTTAATTAAAGCCTGTGGCCCTATTCAAGGCAATAATGTTATATGATGTTAATGTCTTATCAATGAATATGTACATAGAAATTTGTCTATAAATTGAATGACCTCCCTTATTTAAAAGAAATGGATAAATTCCTTAGGTGAATTGCAAACATTATATGCTATATGCACACTGTACATAAAACTATCAACCATGAATGGGTTGATACGACCGGAAACAAACCGCGCTTCAATAGAATATCAGATTCATGCTACTGTGTTTCACACATTAGAGTATTACACATAGTAGTAGGTAATAGGGAAATGTTTTCACAGTAATGAATTTTCTTATAATCTTTGCTGTAAAATAGCATCATAACGCTGCTAGATTTTTGCAGGATGAGCGATAGATAAATGAAATAAATATTGAAAATTAATTAGTCGATGTCGGGTTTAATAAAGCCCAAAGCCCAAACCTTTTTACATACCTCCAATTATACCACCAATTTCAAAATCAAAATTAAAAATCCGTGTCCAAATAACGTATCACAATTTATTATTACTGTAAACTGAAAATCATATTTTAATTGACTCATATTAATGAATAACATAACATTTAGTTAGTGTTAGTTTTACTACGATTATCGTAACCTCAATCTGGAACGGGATTCAGAATCTTCTCGCTGTTACTGTCAGGTGAATCTTATATTAGTAGAAATGTCATTCTTATAATAAATATTAAAAAAAATATATATTATTCTACTAAACAAATTAGCAGCCTTTGACCATAACTTTAACTGTTACAGTAGTTCCAGTAATTTCACAAAACATTTCTATTTACCATAAATTTTCAAAATGTACTACTATATAACTAACCATAAAGTACTGGGGCATCGAGATAATAACTAATGATTATAATGAATGGCACATTAAATTATAATGAATGGTTCATATCTAAGATTTCGTTTATTATAATTATATATATTTATATCTTTTTTATTACTTTGCTATTACTTTTTCATATATTTTTTTTATTTTATTTTGTTTAATTTTTATTTGATGCCAATTAATAAAAATCCAAACTACATAAGGCCTATTGTCCATTCATCAGCCTTTCAACATATTTGTACACATGGACCAGTGTTTTCTTTGTAAAAGATACAATAATTTATTTCAATATGTTCTTCTAGGGAGTATCTATCTCAGATTTCACTAGTGCCTCAGTGCGGCAGCTCTTTAAGTCTGTACATAGCCGTTAGGGTCTAGTCTTAAAGGCTGAGATGTGAATGATTATATAGCACACGCGATTGACTCACACACTTCAAATCAAACGGTATTAGTGCATCAAGTTGAGATTAGTGGAAACCCCCTTTTGGGTAGACACGTTTTTTTTTATGACATCCAGAGTAACAAACGAGCACACGGTTCACCTGCCGGTAAGTGATTCCTGCGGCCCATGACATCTACATTAATACTTGACAAGGAATCATAATGCAGATGCGTTGTCACCCTTGAGGACTGAGATGGAATGACTCGGCACCAGTTATAAAGGTCTCCAGATCTCTACAGTCACCAGACGAAACACAGCAGCATTATGCAGGTATTCTGTGAGGGCGTGGTCATACCCCGGTCGAGCTAACCTATTCTTATGTAGTTAGAAACAAACCGCAGCGTAACTCCACCACTGTTACTATAATATTCTGAATCTGATGAGTGACGAAATACACTTTCATGCAGGCAGGTGGCTCTGCACCGAAGTCAGTTCAGAATCAGGCTGAGAAGTTTGGTGATGATTTTACCATTGATACGCGATTGACGCACACATCTAAACATCCAGTTGTTATTATTAACCAGGGCGGTATTAATTTACCAAGTTATGATCCATGTGGAAACCAGGTTTTGATGATGACTTAGGTAGATCCGGAGGAGAATAATTCTGTATTGTGTAAAAGATTCAATATTTTGTTTATACAATTGAAAATGCTGCGAAATTGTTTGAATTTGTTATGCAATATTCTCGGTAACGAATATATTTTATATATTAATTTACGAAAAACCCTGGCTAACAAAGAGCCAATTTAATTATGTTTTCAAACATTAAAGTTAGTAAAAATATTTTTCATTTTCGTTGTTAATTCAAAATAATAGCTCTTTGAAGCATCAGTCGTGTTTATTTAAATTAATTTCTATACCATCTATATCTTTTTTCAATGTCTTAAAATTATTGCCAATATTAATAAATATAAAGAAACCTATCGCTGCGCACCAGACAGAGTTTTTGTACGTGTCCGAAAAACGAAAACTCAATTTTCAACTATGACTTTATTAAACTTTGGTACGCTTTGCAAATTTATTTGTAAGTTATAACAAATCTTTTGAATCATTTTATCAAACTTAACAATAATGTATTCCAAGATTATTGCCATCTCTTTTTTTTATTATTTAGACATTACTTATATTATTAATTTTATGATAATTAACAATCTTAAGCTTTATTTCATAAAACGAACCACAGCCCAATGTTCAAGCTACAATCAATAAAATATTCTTATTTTGTTTTAAATTATTGCGTAACTAGCGGTTGTCTCTTTCAATTTATGACAATATCCGTTTAAGACATATGATATCTTCAAAAAAAGTGTGAAAAAGCTTTTCCACTAGTACATTTACCATATATATCTTTACCAATAGGATAGTAGCAAAGCGCCCATTTGTGAAAAACAAAACAAAACCTGTTCAGTACTTTCGAAAATTACGATGATCAGATGCTAATGGGATGGGTCTATTTCATTTATTATAATAACAATTCATTATAAGACTCATATTTTGTTAGTAAATATACCCTTAATATATAATGTTAGTAGTAATTAAATTTTGTTTATTGTAAGATGTGCGTGCAGAGACGTATACATACATCTTTTTCGCATTTTCCTATAAAAGCAGTTAACTCTTTGTTTCTAATGAAAGGCTGCTAATTACAAATTCAAGATATTTCCTCCATTTATCGCTATTATAAAAATGCAAAATTTTAAACCGCTAGCAGTTAAAATTTCTAATCTTCGAGTTTTGGAACAATTGGGTTTATGAGTATTCGTCGAGACGGAGGTAGCTGTGGATGCTGGCACTGCGGCGCATTAAGCTAATGTAGCCTGTCCATCACACGCGTCAACGATGAAGTGAATATATAATATTATTATTGTATATATATATAAAATATAAAAACTTTTTCTGTCCCCTTTGTAAGAACTGAGAACGTGGTAGACACTGCTGTTTTTTTCTAGCTGCAGAACGAATGGATCAGCTCGACCGTGGTAAAACTACGCGCTCACAGAAAACCAGCGTGAAATAGTAGTATTATGCTGTGTTTCGTCTGGTGAGTGTAGGGATTCCGGAGACCTTTAATACTGGTGACGAGACATTCCATCTCAAACCAAAAGAGTGAAAACGCATCTTCATTATGATTCCTTGTCAAGGATTAATGTAGGTGTCATGGGCTACGGGGATCATTTACCATCGGATGAACCATTTGCTCGTTTGTTACTCTGAATGTATTCAAAAATAAAACGAAGAAACGGCGATTTTTATTAATTATATCAAATATTTAAATGTTGTTGTTTATTAGCCTATTTTATCTATCTATATTTTTATTTCCTCTGGTCCCGCTACCACCTCCGTGGAAGTAAGCTCTCGTTGGTAGCCAATAGTTTGCATTATGTTGGTAAGTATATAATAAGTAATTCTCTCTTGTCAACGCCGATGTTGCTTAGAAGATATGGCTCCTTAATAATAGACATCGTGGTATTGATATTGTTTGTGCCTAAATATTAGGGATGTGACAGACTATGATCCTGTGAGAAAAGAGAATACCTCACCACTATAAAACTTTTTACAATAGTTCATTTCCACTTCATTTAAACCACTTTTGTTGATTTACGTATGAATGATGAATTTGCAGTTTCACACGGCCATGCTATAAGTATACTATTATACCATTTAATATTTCATAAATATTAAATGGTATAATAGTCACGTGTGTGCATCTTCTGCACTACGTATATTTGATACAAACATTAACAGGATGAAAGTCATATATTGAATCAAGTATTTGTATATAATATACATGGTAGAGCTACGCTGCAGTTCCTAGCTGCAGAATGAATGGGCCAGCTCGATCGCGAAGAAGGACCACGCCCTCGCAGAATACCAGCGTGAAATAGTAGCATATTGCTGCTGTGTTTCTTCTTATGAGTTTAGGGATCCGGTGGCCTTTATAAATGGTGACGAGACATTCCATCTCAATCCTCAAAGGTGATAACGCATCGGCATTATGATTCCTTGCCAAGGATGAATGTATATGTCATGGGCCGCAGGAATCGCTTACCTTGAGATGAACTGTGTGCTGTCGTTCGTTACTCTCAATGTTGTAAAAAAAATGTTTACATGAATAAATATCTATGTATTATAAAATGTATAATATTAGTTTTTGTATAAGATCATTAGTGATAATAATCCGTCTAAATCACTAGACTCGTTCAAAACAACGTTCTCTATTTGACACGATAAGTTGGTAACTGTGGCAAATTACGGTGCAATAAAAGGTTCGTATTCGTCTCTTACCCTTGCAAAGCAGAGGATTCATTCTCACTGTTCTGAATGCAATAACAATCCAATACATGTAAAATCAACATATGTAAATCAATACAATATTTCAAATTTTCAAAAATACAAATATATTTCGTTCACTACATTTGTGTTTGTAGGATTATTAATTTGTGAATAAGTTAATAATCCTAAAAACGAAAATTTGGGCTAATTAATATACTGAGAAAACCGCACTTTAAAAAAATCGTTAGGCACATATCGACTTTATTTAAAAGTCAAAGATAAGATCGACCATATCTTTACTTTTAAGCTCAAGATTGACTTATCATGGACCGATTATCAATCAATAATGAATTCATTTCATTCACATATTTCAAATTATGTACATTAATATACTATGTACTAATGTAATATAATATGTTATTTTGGAACCAATGTGCAAGTGAGAATGAGCCTCGTGTTATTCTAAATTTTGTCTCTTGTATATTCTACACATCCTCCGGTCTCGCAATAAGTTCGAGAAAATTGTTATTTTTTTGTCTATTTCCGCACTGTAGACGATAACGTAAATTTGCAGCTTAGCGATTACTCAGACCTTGGCTTTGAAACGATGTCCGTTACCTAACTGCTTAGTACGCTCAAAGTTTACGGTCTACTGGTCTTTTATTTACAGATCGACATTTGTCAGTTCAACTACTTGTTACTACAAGAAGCATATGGAACAGTACTCGGATGTTTAATAACGAGCTCACAGATGATAGCAATGCTTCTTTACAAATACACAGTTTTAACGTACTAAAATTCGCGAAAATCTGTATCATAATTAAACGTTTAAATCTGATGGTATGCAACATTGGCCCAATAGCTGATACGGGGATATTTAGATATATGTACCAAACATTTAAGTGTAATACTTAATTCCTCCTAGAGCCTGACTTACGGTTTACAGATCTGAAGGATTAAATAATGTTCAGTCTAGTGCCTATTTAGACGAAAGATGACTAGTAACATTTACAACTAAGTACCATTGGGCTTCCCGGTGAAGTTAAATGTCAGAGACCTAACCTAACCTAGATAACTAACATTCGAGCAAGCTTAGACTAAAAGCCATACGACGAGCAGTATTAATATTTTAGAGTTTAGTTCATGTTTGTATTAGTAATAAGCCGCCATTGTTCATACTACTCTAATGATAGAAATAATTCGATTCCATTATATAGTTTGTTTCTCACCAGATGGCATTATTTGTCCATTATATATTTCTGCGAAGACCAAAATGAATATAGTAAATTGAAAGATTAAGCTAATAATCTGTCTGGATACCTATTGTGTCTGTTTAATTCAAAGAAATATGAAAGATTAAAGCGGATTACTCGCAATAAAGTATAATAATAATAAAGTTCAAGGTTAACTACAAACTTCTAACTTATATTAAAGCAAGAAATCTTCTTTTTATTTAAATGCAATGAGCGTGGTGCCGCGAGTTCAACTAATACTCTGGTTCATGAAAGTAAATAGATATACCAATAAAGTCATGATAAATAATCATCGTCATCACCGCCTATCATTAGTCCACTCCGAGATTACCACAAAGCACGATTCTGAGCCAACTGCATCAATAGTTGTCGAGGGAAGTCGACAGACTTCCCGTAAACCTGCACCGGTTCTACACTGTGGCTGCTAGTTAGACGTTGCCACCCGAGAACATGAGTTGAGGGCATCAAGTTAAATAAATAATTATCTATTTAACTTGATTAATTAAAAGGAGAGGAAAAATAACGCACAGTAAAGACAGAGACTTAGATCCCGCCTTGATACCTTCTTTAAAAGTTGGTCTCAAAGGTATATCGGTATATATATCTTTCTATTATTTTATTATAGTATTTTTTTTGCATGATGTGGGAAAATATTTAGTAATTTAAAAATAATATCTTGTCCTTACACGTCGCTATTTAATTAACCACAATATATTACGGTTGCCAGCATTATTAGGAAATTGTAACAATTATCAAAAATTGGTGATAGTTTTCGACTACTCGTACCTTAAATTGATTTAAATAAAATATTTCAGTCTAATTAAACCACTTATTTAGGGCGTGTTCTATATATTTTATAAAGGCCGTATAAATATTTATTTATTATATCTTTAATTATGTATAATCTATATTTAATAATAATTTTTTAATTTATATTCTTCTTTATAACTTTAATAAACCCTTTATTTTAAATAAACGATGAACATTGAAACATCAAGATACATTTCGGTGGAAATTAATTCAATTTCATTAAAAAAAATACAACCTGCTTTTTAGCTAACAAGAATTAGGTATAAACAATATATCCTTGTTTTATTTAAAAAAAGGAAATTTTAGAGGGATAATTTTTCACAATTTAGTTATAATTTAGTCATAAACTATAACATATAATTTTCATTACATAATTTATTATTTGGTTTACTTGTGTAGCGTTAAGACAACTATCGGATAATTTGATAACTTGGCAGTAAAAGATAATAAATAGCATGGCTGACTGGGTTCTATTCAAGACGTCAAAACTATTACTGCGAAAATATTGTGCGATTTTATATATAGTATTTTTTTTTGAACAAACATGTTTAGGTAGCGTATCAAATGTGTTTGTTCGCTGTCTTTTATCGATACTTGGTTTACCAACCACTCTAAAAACTATTTAAAATAAATAAGCTATATTTTTACAAACGAATAATTTGCGAATCTATTGATTTTTGTCGTCCAGTAAGTATGAAGGTACAACCAATAGACATCGGTCCTATTATTGGTTTTGTTAATAACGATAAAATGTTATTATTAATTTTATAATAGTAGGTTATATTTTCCTAACCTAAAAAGTTAGGAGTTTCAGACCAACCATCATACGAACAAGACCTGGCTGTATGGACTAAAGTCCTTTGCCTTTCCCATTAGGGATAAATTAATATCATCATCATCATCTAAAAAGTTATTCCTTGTTTCCAGTTTGTAGATAGAGAAGTATATATTATCTTTTTATAATCATTAACTGAGTGAGTGTGTAAAGAAATGGTCAATATTTGATGATTGATATTTTATGAAATAAATTTATTAGATACTACAGTAATTTGGGAATTTAGTTAAGTACGTGAGATGCAATCTTCAACGAATTTATCAGTTATCTATTTGTATTTATGATAGAGATATGTAAAGTTAAAAAGTTCGAGTTGTTTCCAAAAATAGGTTCCTGTTGGCGGCCGTTTGCTCTAATTGACAGTGCCACCCGTGACCCCTAATTAGGAGTTAGTACAATAGGGGCTTATTGATAAAAATAATCTCATTAGTATCATTTCCTTTAGTATGTATTGTATATATACCCTATGCTTCTGCCTCAGATTTTTTTTTGCGACTTCGCTATATATATCTTCAATTATATGAAGTTTAACCTAAGCTATTGAACTCTGAGAACCGTTAGTTGAAACTCGGCGAGAAGTGATTGAGTTTTTAGATAACCAACAAACTGACAAAACTTTTTAAAATCTGTGCATTTATGTTTAGCACCCTATTAAGTAATGGTTTCCTAAAACTATCTTCGGTGTACGGTGATGTCCCGGTGTAAACTGTAAGTATATATAATTTGACAATAACACGAAATTTGTTTGTATAGAGAAACAAAATAAAATTACTAACTCTATACACTTTTTTATAATAAGCAATGACTGCGAATGCCACGGGCATTTCATGTCATTCCTTCTCAACAAAGTTTCAGGATGCACACCGCCATATGGAATACCTCGTTTCCTGTAATTGGATCACTGGATCCACCACACGCATTATACGAAACACGGCAGCGGCGGTTATATGACGCCGTTACTCTATGAGTATGATCCTTCACAACTTTTAATCACCATAAGGTGAGCTCTGAAGAAGTCTGTTCGTTTGCTGCCTCTTCCATATAAATAAGCTAAACCCTTTGTATTGTACTATTGTAACTTACAAAAACCGAGTCAAGGTTTGGCTAAAACGGACGCTGAAGGGGTAGGTATGTAGGCAACATTACCTTCCCCCGATCAGGGCGCCTCTTACACGTCTTAAATTGTACATTACTTTATACCAGAGATTCCCAAAAGGGTCATCCTGGGGGTTTCCAAGGGGTAGATATAAACGAAAACTTGGCGGTCGATTAGGTCTAAAAATCGACCCTTATTAATTAATACAAGTTCTTATTCGCAACTTTCAAGGCACTGTATAAGTTGTATTACGTGTACAAAGTTGTTATAAGAATGACTAATATATTATTAGGAATAATCGTTTCTGTACTCTTAAAAAACTCAACAAGTCGATAAGCATGCCCATGTTCGTACAAGATGAAAAACTCGGAAAGTCAATAACCGTGGACAAGTTTGCGCAAGATTATGTGTTCGAGCGTTCAAGTCTTTCAGGCACGTTTCACTTGCTCTGTGTATTTGAAGCATATACGGGATTTAACAAGAACGAAATCATGACCAAGTCTTGAACTTGCCTCCACTTTGCTCCAAACATGCCTTTGATATTTTGCCATATACCAAGCTTGCACTTAGGTTGAAAGTTTGTAATTCATTTGGCCATGGAAGAGGGTTCTCTTGCCCAAAACAGTTTGGGAATTCCTGCTTTATTATACACATAAGCTTAATTTTTTTTTAAATCTCCGTATTAAATATTTATCGTGCGAACGTTTTGTTGTCGTTGCCGTTGTAATATAAACACAGTTAAAATACTGCAGTTCTGCTGATCAGTGTTTCCTTTTGTTTTAAATATTCGACAGTGGTATAGCTACGTTTAGTTTATAGTAACATCATGAATAGGTCGGCTCGACTTAGGAAGGACTACGCTCTCACAAAATACTAGCTATTAATACTAGCAGGATACTGCTTTGTTTCGCATGCTGAGCGTAGGGATCCTGGGACTCAATCACAGGTAAGGAGGTGTTCTCAGATCTCAGCAATGACACCGCATGGGCATCTTGAATCTATATTGAGGATGAATGGAGATGTTATTGGTCGTAAACACTTAAATCAGCTGAACAGTGTTCGTCATTTCTAATATTATGTAGATTTTTTTTCCTACCGAATAAAAGAGCGCTACGTATGTGGTAACAGACACGTATTAATTGCTTGTTTCTACCGAAACTTTTTAGTTTATTTACGCCCGCAACATCATACGTCAGGTTAATCTAAACTTTTTCGGTCGTTTTTCTAAAACGAACGTTGTCCACGGTTATCAATTTCTGGATAATAGAGTTGAATTTCACAAACAACAATATTGTTTCATGACATTGATCCTATAGAAGTGTGTTGAGATCTAAGTGAAAAGTGAAAATCGCAGCTAATAATTATCATTAATAACGATAATACACAAAAAAAGGAAGCAAATATTGCATAATATCAGATCAGTCATGGCAATTACTGACGTGGTCAGATCTTCGTCCAGAGCTCGGTTATAATTTCATATTGAGTGACTAACCTCATTTTTCTGGTTATCAACATCAACGTAATTGAAAATTAGAAATTTGTGGACATATGCCTTGTCGAAGTAGGAAAACATCGTAATGATTTTTTTTTTAATTAATGAGAAAATATATATAATATTAACATCCTTACATATGACATTAGTGTATTATGTGGGAAAAGTAAAAAAACTATTTATTTTATAAAATTATATATTTTATTAATCAAAGTATGTACCGTTATTATCTATGCACTTCCGCCATTTTATAAGTAGTTCATGGATCCAATTCCTGAAAAAAAATTGGGAGCGATAATCAATAAAATCTTTGAAAGAGGTCGAGGAGAGGAGAGGAGGACTGCCTTATCGGAATTGAATTTTTTCCTTGCAAGAAAATGTATAAATTCCGAAAAAATTGTTGGAACAGGGTAAGGGAGTATCGTGGGTGTCGGAGACATTCCAATCGCAGCTCCTCTAATTAAGCGACCGTCTATCGTGAAGTATGGAGTTTAGCGTTGTCATGAAGCAGCAATAGGCTAGACTAGTCTCGGTTGTTTAACGGCTAGCTTTTCCATCACGGTTTGCAATTGTTGATATTACAGATCTGGTGTAATTGTCTGGCGAGATCTTAGAAAGCTGTAGTCTATGACACAAGCACAGGTACACCCAACACTCACCAGTAACTCCAGAACAAAAACATTGAAAGCAAAAGCATACCGTGCTTTCTTTTACAGTAGCTTCCCATACACATAATTAATCCTTCGAGCTGTTTCTGCAGCGCTAGTGCCATGGTGGATCTCATATTCGTATATAACCCGATATTTAGTTTTCCATTTTGTTAACAGAAGGACGTCAAAGAAAAACAAATGGCGCGAAAACAAATGAATCACTAAATTCGAAACACAAATACACTAGCCTAAATTTTAAATACATTTGAATTTGGAATTCCTGACCAAACGCCAGATTATTTGAGATCAATGTGGCCAGGTCGACAAAACGACAATTTCATATGAAAGGACCTAACATATCGAAGACAATAAAAATACCATGTCGTAGCGTAGGTGCCTGACGGACTGAACCGCAATAACTTCGCTAGGAGACATGTGAAACGTACATATGAGCAGTTAGTTTTCTTTGCCTAAAATTTAGATGCTAATTAAGTTAAGATTCCTCAACGTAGCAAAATTTATAGTTACGGTTCGGATTGTACAAAATGTCCATTGCTCAAAAACCTCTTTTTTTCCTAACTTCAAAAACTTGTTGATATATGTGTATATATAATATATTTGTATTTACAAATCGTTATTAATATTGAATCTGTACCGAAGCCTACTAGATCAAAAAACTAGATGTGAGGTATAACATGGATGTACCTAAATGCATATTCATCATGATTTGATGTCGATAGGTGTATTAATCTAAGAAAGATAGTAATTACTTATCATTAGGTGAACTGTTTACTTTAAGCAGTAATTAGGTCTCTTGATTGTTGAAAGTGGGATGGTTGGACTTTATTAAAGATGTCAATGGAATGTGTAAACACGTGAACGGCATGCCCTTCTATATTACTGAATTACGTTTATTTCATTTTTATGAAACAACAATTCCCAAAAATGACATAAGTTGTGCCTATTTAAAAGTATGTTATATCATACATAACACAAACTGAATTATATTGAAGGTCTATTGTAAGTTTTTATATTGTCAATTTTAATTTGATACATGCATATATAAATACTAGAAGAACCAAGACAACCTTATATTAGGATAGGCAGTGAAGGTAAAACCCCTTAGATAGAGCGACGACTTAAACAAAATTGCGTAAAGTCGATGGAAGCTGTGCTAATACTAGATGACGATAAATAAATAACATTTTAATTGTAATTAAAATAGATCGAGCTTATTAAATATGCGCTGACTTAATTAGAAACACGTTGGGCAAAGTCTCTGGAGTGATGTTAGTAAGCTATCAGGCCATTGTTTAGAAACTTTGTTTTGAAAGTTGGTATTTGCCTCCGGCTAACTGTCGATGACTTAGTAGAGGAGTACTGTACTACAAAGATTGCTTTTGTGTTTTCAGTAGAATTATTATCGTTACGTTCATATTAACTTGATTAGGTGTGAGCTTCTGTATTTAGCTTGGAAAATATTGATAAATCAGATATTCAGTGTTTGTCTTTAAAATAATATACAGTTGTAAAGCTTAATAGTTTGATTACACAAATATTGAGTTTAAGTGCTTTTGTAAAACGTTTCGGTATAAAAAAAAATTATTGCTTTAGAGCGGTCGACATGAATATCATAGCGTCCCGCTCTTCTGCACACAGTAAACTTTTTTGAGTCCAATTTGGCCTTACCTTCCAAGTACCAAGTGACCGCGGAATCAAAAGTTCCCCAATATGTCAATGCCAAGGATTCCAATAATATATGAGGTAATAAGACGAGTGTTCTCGATAGAAGAATATACGTAAGAACTGTAAATGACACTTAATTAAAATTGGGAAAAGCCTATGTTTGGTATTGGTAAATGTTGATTATAGATGATGACATACATATATACATATATATGTTGAATATAGAGGTGATATACAAAGGATACACACATACTAGCCTTATTATTAGAGAAGTGATGAATTCCATGTGCTGTACAATATGAGAAGAAGACCAAGGAAAACATGGCTGGATACAATGAATGAAGAATTATATTAAAGGAGAGAGTAGTGCATGTGCCGGATTTTTTCCGGCAATTGCACATTTATGATAGGAATGGAAAGACATACAGACATAAGACATAGACAAAGACGTGTGCCGTATTGCTTTTGCAGTTTGTAATAAGACCAGGTAAGGTTAAATGATAATGAGAAAAGATACATCTTATCTTTAGAACGCTGTATGTATGCTGTATACAATAAGAAAATTAAATTATGTCAAAATGTTTATATTTCTTTGATTAAGGATAAAAAATATAAAGAAATATATGCAGGCAGTGATTCAATGCAATGGTGTTCTAAAGTGCTGCTTTTCAAAGCGTTTATCGGTTTCATATAGTATAAAAAAGAAATCGCAAAGAATAAGAAAATAATCACCGATTCACAAAATATATAAAATGATACGTTTATTTTAAAATTTATTCTCACTTCCAAACGTACTATAGTGTATGGTGGTAGGTATGGAAAAAGCAATTGCCGAGTCATACGGAAATTTAGTTTGAATAGTACAGAGTCATAAGGGCTGCGAATGGAACGTCGAACTCATTTAGAATTTAATTCTGATTTCAAATGGCACGGAAATGAAGTCCGGCTGTGTGTATACTTTGCACAATTTGTAACTGAAATGACATTTTACATGGTTTACTTAGTTATAAGTATACATATATACATTTGAATCCGAGCGATTTACGGATATTGGCATGCTGTACAGATAATACAAGACGTAGTTTCGCATTTTAGTGCGTAATTCATGGCGCACTTATTTCCGTTATTTTGTAGTTTTGTAGATTTCTTTTTACGTATGATTGATTGAAGCCCTAGTCTTTTACAACTACGCCAGAATTAAAGATGGCCGAGCGCATAGGGTTCTCAGCTGAGACCTTTTTTATAGGGTAACTAGCACAAGGGTCCCCCTGAGAAAAAGCCTCGGCTTGGACTGTTACCAGGATCGCGTAAGTAAGCTGATACGAGTGTGCCCGAAAGGGCCGGGCCACGGCTCGATTGGTTACTTCTAATGTAGTAATCCTAATAGTTTTAATGATATGTTCTATCGTCATTAGGAATGCGTTGGCGCTAGAGAAGAAGTGGCGCAAGGAACTCCAGCAACATGCTTTACATACATACAACAGATATGTGTATACCATATAGGTATTATACCTACATCTTGTTGTATGTTAGTATGTCGCGAATTTGACGGCAATCCTTTCCTCAAGATGAGGAACTTGGGATTGATTCGACCCTAGAGGCAGGCCGTTTAGGAGCCCTGGAGGAGAGCTTTATGGTGGCCTTAGAGGTAAGTCACGAAGTGGTCATGGAGAGCCTTGATATAGCCTCGCATGCCGAGGCTAAACACGACTGCACTGCGAGGTGGCTAAATGCATCGGGGAGGGGTGCCTGAAGCTAGCTGTGTTCATCGGATAGCTGACGGTTTTCAGCCATTATTTTTCTTAAACGGTGTAGGCCTTCGGTAGGATGCCGGGGTGCGTTACTTAACCTCCCTCCCTGCCGGGTGTAGGCATGGAGGATAAGTGCCTAGGTGTGTAGCCCTAGTGCGTCCAAGCGTAGATCTTATTTTGTACACTTGGATGTGTGCTTAAGTTTAATTAAAACTACGCGGGACTTCAACGTCAATGAGAGAGTCGGTATTTTACTCTACCCAAGGCCAATTGGTTACCAGCTTCTTCCGTTTCAAGTGGAAGTGGAACCTTTCGTTAGAAGTGGAACCGCGGGTGTATGGGGCTCACCCTACACAGCTTCGTTAACACCGTCAGGTATCAGCTAGTGTAACAACATAATGGCGTGAATTCCTAGAAATCCCAGAAACTAATTCCGACCACAATAACACAATGCAGCGAAAATTGCTTTGTGTATTGTACGCAGAAAATGGGTCGGTGCGCAGGTAGCTCGAACAGGTCGTGGTTGGGCTCTGGACTACCGTTCACGGTGAGTGTCGGGCGACGAGTGGTTTATCAGTAAATGCATTTGTGGTACTGCTTGTGTTCTTTATGCGAGTGGAATGTGAAGATCCACCTAGAAATTTGTATGCTTTATGTTATACCGTACCCTCTAAATTATTTTAGTTTATTCATCTTCCTTTGACACTTTAGTTTACATTCAGTAAACTAATCATAGACCGTGATGATCGATGGTGATTTATCGCTGTATTACGTAAATATGTTAGGTCAATCTGTAAACTCCTACTGTAAAATAACACCACTCTGCTGCAATCCTTATCAAGAAGTTACGTTCTCTTCAGATCGCAATAACATTATTAAATAATATTAATACTAACTAATAATACTAACGGAGAACATATTATATGACTAATTATTTTTTCGCACTGTTATTTCCCACTCTACCCAACAACGGCAACGTGCATATTTTAGTAGTATATGCTATTCTTATATCAGATTGCTCTTTCTAGTTTCTTTAGAAAAACTTAAATATATTAATTACTATATCCTAAATACTACAATCTCTCTTAGTTTTAAGTGGGGATGCAGTCTTAGACGGCAGTACGCACCTAATAAGCATTTATTTAGTAAATTTTTTGGTTGACCTTTCTAAGTTTATAATTATTTTAAACTTTTAATTACAAAAAAATACACGTAATAGTTTGATATCTTTTAAAATTATTAAGGTATCACGTTTCACCAGTTTAATAGCAACATTAATGATACCATTGTGTCAAACACCGCCGAACATGTTAGTATAGCAAGGGCAACCGTCGCATCTATCGCACTTATCTAGTTTATCTTCAGTTATATCGTTCATTGTTGCCACCGCATTGCTGATTCAATCACCTTATCGCTGAAATGTTATGGAATATTAATTAATCGATTTTCAATCACTTCTAATAATTAGCACATAATTGCAACTTCTAATTATTAATAAATTATTTTATTAATCAACAGGGTGGTAAATTAAAATTAGATGTTACACTAAGTCAACATTTATATATTTATATATAAAACGATACGTATATAAAGAGAATAGTTCTTATTTACATTTTAACCTTTACAATAAATCTAATTTATATTGTACAAGATAATTTCTTTAATGGGTGAGAAAAAAATATGAAATGTCTCCATGGACGGAAACCTTGATCTTGAATGGTCTTATTTTATCACATCATTCCTCTGTTGCCTAATTTTTCATTATTATTAAACCCGTTGCCCTAAAATTTTGTATAGGTGGAGATCTTAGACCGCTATCTTAGCCACAGATGACGGAGGACAATAGCAAAGCTAAGCTAAGCTAAAACTAAGCTATCATGCTTTTTAGGAATTGGTTCACGACAATAGTCGAATGGCGGATTCGAACCTACGACCTTAAGTTTTGCAGACAGTACCCTAAGCCATTGTGGTATTGACACTTACTTAATTTAAGCTATAGTCGACGCATTTTAAACTGAGTCGTCCGGCAATGTCACTGACATCAGGAATGCGCAATACAATTCGTTATCGATACTTAGCTACCTGCGGCCGAAAACGGCCTTTTTCAGGGCCACATTACGATCTATATAGTTTCTCTATGATTACGTCGAAACAAACATTTTATCTTACAAATTAAAAACTTTTATTTTCAGATAGCGAAAAATTATTCCTATTAATACTTAACTAAATTTAGCAAATCGATTGTCCTTATCCCGTTATCGATATGCACCTCTACAATTCTTACGTACATCACTACACCTCTTCATAAGACCTGTAAGTGCGAGCGAGACAGACAGATAAATATGATTTATGACCCGAAGCCTTAGTTCATAATGCGTTGACTATAGTGTTGTGCTAAAACCCAATGAGATGTGAAGTGTGTTTGTAGTTTTGGATGGGAAAACGAGTCGACGGTTTTGCTATTGTGAACACCGGTTTACCTGTCAATTGTTGTCGTTACATCACAGGAGGCTAGTAGCTAATAAGAGAAGCCTACTGGACACCAAACTAATTGTAAGCTCATCATGATGATAATCCTTCTGTTTTTAAAATTTCGAATAATGACTATAAACAATTATATTATGGCGAATGTTCAAGCTTATCCTTTAGATAAATCTAGTGAAACAGACCTAAAATATTAAAAATTTTATTGGACACACGACTTGAGAGTAGACAGCTACTATTGTGTTTGCAGAAACACAATACCATATTGAGCGAATACCAAATCAAAATTACGTGATGTCAAACGTTCGGCGTTATAGCTCCCGCCAGACTCCGAATTAATGAACATGATTCCCTTAGCTAATAGAATCCATTCACGATTCACTCGAGTCAGACGCTCTTCGAGCCAGACGCTCTTCGAATCAGAAGCTCTCGCGGAACAGGATAACGGTCGAATCCGAGGCCATTGTGCTGGTTACCCACTAATAGAGGTCTAGACTGAACACCATAAGCGCTTGGTCACCTCTCAACCCGGAACTGTAAAAGCCCTCGGGCACAAAAGCAGCCATCAGCACCTACTTTTCGATGAAGCTACATACAAATACAGGTGGAAGTGAGAAGTGCCTAGTTGTCCAGCTGTAAGGCGTTGACGAGCAATTGCAATCCGAGAAAGTTAGATAGGCGTAAAACTACCAACGTTTGCCAACGTGTACAACCTCCGCTTTGAAGCAACTATCCTCCGCGAGCAAAGGTTATCATACCGGCATATATATATATATATATATATATATATATCATAAATTGAAATTGAAGAAAGTATTTAATACTAACGCATCTTCTGTAATACAAAGATTTTTGTTACTTGGATATAAGAATAAATAAATATTAAAATAGGACGTGTCGATTAGAATTTTCGAACATCAATTCTTTTCTTTCGTTGCTAACATTATTCTCTTTTTTCGTGCGGCCTTCGTGCGAATAAAGGTTTTTTTTTCTAAATTAGAATTCTGAAGGGGTGAATAATGAGAATATTTCCATTCTTTCCCCACCTGAATGCCGTATGTAAAAAAGATATCTCAAATCTTCCTTTCTATCTGTACTAATGTCAAGACGGATAAGACAATCCATATACGCTCCTACATTTTATGCGCCAACAGGGGCATCTATCCCGGTACTATTTGACATGTCTCTATTTAGACGTAGCAATTGTAGTTGACATTGACGTTGACACAAATGAACATAATTTATAAAGTTTGAATGTACAGTGTTACTGATTTATGTAATAAAATTCTAAAATCGAAATTGGACAAGAATAGAAAGCTTTCTATTTCAACGAAAATATGTCGCTGGAAACTAAAGGGAGTAACAAAAAGATTCTTATCAAAATTTTCTGTGTTATTCCAATTAGTTATTTGCCGCCTAGTAATTTGGTTACATAACTTAATGACCAAAGGTTTCCCCATAAAAGTATTTATGGAAGTGACTAGAAAAGTCCCCACTTGCTAATATACCAAAATGTGCAGGCACAACCTTCATACTTCGCTGAACAATATTATCATAAGGAGATTGTGCAAGAGTTATGCCAAAATAAATTGTATACTAAAATTTATTTTTATTTACAGGCAGCACTTTTTTGCCTTAGCATTTGGAAAATATCTATGACCGCCCTTACTCAGATATCTTAGTGATATCTTTGACTGTATTTCACGTAGCAATGTATGCAATATTGCAAAAAAATGAGGCAACCATGTCATTCTGTGTGCTTCATGCACGACTGTATTTCGTTGGAGTCGGCTCATCTTTTCAAAGCACCGTACCGTCGACTGTAGCTTTATCTCAAGATCATAGTTATATAAACAAGTTTCGTAACCTGTCTGTTAAATTTGATGAAGTTTATTTTTCGCGGGCGTCGGATTATCCCAAATTATATATTTTGGATAAATCATAAATTGTAAATTTTCGCCAGATTGTCTTTTAACAAGCCCGTTTCATATTTATCAGCATTTTTTTACGATGGAGTATGTACTTGTCAGTGTCAAACAAATGAGTAAGGAGTATCTATATAAAATAAAATATATTTTGCATCCGCGTGGGGCGCCAGTTATATATTTAATTTAAAAATATGACCTGTTTTGATATGAAGATGAAACTTCAATACTTTAATGAATGTAGATATAATTGCTCGTTTAAAAATTGTATCGATACATGTTTTATGGGAGAAGTTCAGATTAAACAAATACATGACGTTTACACAAAACATTACATTGATATATAAGCATTAATTTAATTTTATAATTTTTTTATTTTTTTTTTAGTTATTTTTTATTGAAATTACAAATTATCTTTTAACCATTACTCTATCTATCATTTGGTCGTTTGATCTGATGACAGATTAGTCTTGTTCAGTCCAAATACTGACAGGATTTAACTTTGAATAAATTAATTGTATTACATTTTTAGTAGTTAAAGTTACTTAAATAAGATAATTTTAATAATTTTTCACTTGTCTTAAAAGAGGAAGATAATAATTATTTTTGATAACACATCTAATAATTATTTGATGATAGTGTACGAGAATCCGTTAGTGTTTTGACAATTGGGTATTGTTGGTTTCGGCAGATTAAATATCTAAACAAAAGGTAGAGCTGATGAGCATTAATTAACAGCATTATATTGCGATGCTTCCTAACCGTGATTTACTATGAAATTACCCTAGTGATAATATATTAATTTCAGGAAAGCAAACGTTAAACATTGGACAAATAACATAAAAAATAGTATTAACTTATGGTTCTAAGAACAATTTAAATTATTTAAATCAAATATCGTATAAATATAACATTAAAATAAACTAATTGTCACTTATAAGTCGAGCATTGTAATTTTTGCAGTCAATATTACTATTTGTTTTTTTTTAAATTACGTTGAGAGTAACAAACGAGCACACAGTTCATCGAATGGTAAGTGATTCCTGCGGCCCATTACATCTTCAATCATCCTTGACAAGGAATCATAATGCGGATGCGTTGTCACCCTTGAGGATTGAGATGGAATGCCTCGTAACCAGTAATAAAGGTATCCGGATCCCTACACTCACTCGACGAAACACAGCAACATTATGCTGCTATTTTACTACACCGGTATTCTGTGAGTGCGTGATTCTATCCCGGTGGAGCTGACTCTTTCATTCTGCAGAAAGAAACTGCAGTGTAGCTTTACCACTGTTAAAAAAGATACATAGATTTAGTGGTCTTAATCCACCTGGTTTGCGGGACTAAGCTTGCGTGCTCATGGTTATTCATATACATAAGTAATAAGAGAATAAGATACAACCGATCCTACGTTGAAATTTCTAATTATTGGAAGAATTTTGAAGCGGCTGTGTGAAATTGAATATATTGTAAATACAGGCAGGCGCTTATGCGAGCACTTTGTTGCAGATCGTTTTGTGTTATCAAAAGTTTTTCTTAACACTGTATATCTATTTTATTAGTTTGTTTTCGATTATGACCCTACTGATATGTTTATCAATCCGAGTGATTGTTTCGTAAGAAGAAGAGACATCTTATCCGTTATAGTTATCATCATCGCGTCAGCCCACGACCAGAGCATTGACGAATACACCTCTTCACAGAAACAGTTACGATGACGATAATTATAGCTACGGTGGTGATTGCAGGTCTGCCTGTTTCAACAGGAAATATTAAAAAAAACCCGTTTGTTCATGACAGAAAGACAGAAGTAGTATTTTCTGTTCTGTAGCTTTTAGCTCACTATATATCGCAATCTTTAGTTAAACTGAACATGCGTCGATCATCATAGAGATTACGTTAGTCTGTTTATCTTAGAATGCATTACTTTTACTGCTAAGATTAATAAAGATAAGTTTATAAGTTCTGCATAAACTTATCTCCCTTAATACCTACAGTAAAGCAAAAACACACTCACCTCATCGGAAGGTGAGAAATAATCTTTTAGAAA
This sequence comes from Teinopalpus imperialis, assembly GCA_029286865.1. Classification (NCBI taxonomy): domain Eukaryota; kingdom Metazoa; phylum Arthropoda; class Insecta; order Lepidoptera; family Papilionidae; genus Teinopalpus; species Teinopalpus imperialis. Next base: position 1,599,066 of record JAGSMU010000037.1, on the reverse strand, counting down.
TGTGTAGTATTCGTGTATAGATAAATACGAGTAAGGGCGCACCACGAATCAAGCACTCCCTTGTGGAATCAGTGCGTGTAGTTTTAATGAAATAAAATTACGGACATTCTACATAAATAAATTATAAAGTAATTAAGAAATTTGTTCACTCTAATTGTCTTCGTCAACTGTAGCGGTGAAGAAATTTGTTAGACTTGAGTACATGAACTTTAGTTAACCTTTTTCTATATTTCGACATTTAATAATTAAAATGTTATGAAACGTACTATAAGTCTCGTCGCTAAGGGTAGGCACTTCATTATATTGGAGCGTACTCCGCCACGATACTCTCCGGCTTATTAACCGGCTTTATATGTTATAGATATATTGTTACTTACATATGCAGGTTCCTTCACAATAATTCCCTTTCAGCACGTTATTAAACATCGCGGGATGGATTGATACACGTTTTATTTATATATTAGCTGACCATACAATTTAATACGCACATGTTAAGAGAATATGGTGATAATATACCAAATTTATATTTTAGTAAATAGGGCTTTTGATAATTTTAATAAAGAAATATTAAAATCATAATGATTGTTTAATGTTCGACATTTCTAATGTTACTTACTGTTTTGGATTGTATCAACACTTATTTGGACAGACCATATTACTGTTTCGTGCGACATATTGATGTTAAATACAAACTACAATCTACTATAATTATTACAGTGATTTATTTAAACAACACTGATAGTAAGAACACTTATTATTTATACAAATATTATACTAGCCTGAAGAAAGTTAAGGAGCTACTTTAATGGAAAACTAATAAGAAACAAGACTAGACTCTTTCAATAATTTGTTTACTGAATAAATACATTTACCACAATAATTTTATAATATTTTACATTTATTTTCTTACCAAATTATCTAAATTGTATTAATTTATTACAATTAAGGTACTCAACTTTCGTGTGTTCTATTCGGCAGCATTCCACTACTGGGTTATCTAACCGTTTAACAGCTGACTTTTATTTTACCGCCGACCAGTTAAAAACAATTTATTTCCAATATATTTGGCGCGACTTCTGTCTTTTCATACCGCGATTTGTGTTTACTTATGTTTCTTACTTATATTCTTGCTGTATTTTCACAGACTATTAATCACCATTTAGAGTTCACATAGATCGCTGTAAATATTTATCATGGCGCTTGTCAGTCATACGAAAACCTGGAACCCATAAAGGCATAAAAGGTCTTCTTACTGAGCGGTACCAACAACATTAATTGTGTCTTGCTAGAATCTCACTTCATGGCCGTTATTTGTAAACTTATTACACTAACATATAATCAGATTTTCGCCTTAACTGTACCACACGTGTAATTAGGAGAGTAATGCCCTTCTATACACATGTAGCTAGATAAAATAAAATCAAAATATAACGACCCTGTTAATAGAATGTGCAAGTTGTATAACGAAATTGTTAATTGCAATGCTAGCTATTTTCCCAAATAGAGTAGAGCAACGCTGCAATTTGGTTCTAGCTGCAGAATGAATGGGTCAGCTCAACCAGGGTATGACCACGCCCCCACAGAATACCAGCGTGAAATAGCAGTATAATGCTGCTGTGTTTCGTGTGATGAGTGTAAGGATCCGGAGACCTTTATTACAAGTAATAAAGGACGAGGCATTCCAACTCTGTCCTAAAGGCACGCATCCTTATTGTAACAGTTTACTTATGTATACTCATCTAATTGGCATATAGTATGTTTATCTAGATTTTATGCTTATCTTGCTTTGTTTTCTATTATATGTACGAGTATATGCTATTTGTGTACCAATAAATAAATAAATAAATAAACTTCGTGGGAGAATACCAACAAATGTGGTTCTAAGTTACCCAGCCAGTTCAACAACAACCTCCCTAAATACACCTGGATTAACACATCGCTAAATGACGCGCAGTTCGGCTTCATGCCCGGTCGTTCCACAGAGAGTGCTATCTTGTGCCTCAAGCAGACTGTGCAGTATTACACGTGAAGAAAGACACCGGTTTATGCAATCTACCTTGATTTATCGAAAGCCTTCGATTTGGTTTCTTACGATATTCTTTGGGGTAAATTAAGCAATGAAACTTGTCTACCTAGAGAGATTGTGCTGAGCTGAGGTGGGCTGGCTTTCTTTCGAGGGAGTACGGGCTGGATTGCGGGGTGAGGCAGGGGGGACTTACCTCTCCTACGCTCTTCAACCTGTACGTTAACCGACTGATTGATGAGCAAAGCAGCACCGACGTTGGATGTCATATAGATGGAGTGTGCGTAAATAACATCAGTTACGTAAACGATGTGGTGCTGCTGAGCCCTTCGATCAGTGCTTTACGAAGGCTCCTGAAAATTTATGAGTCCTACCGGACTTGCCATGTTATATTTAACTATTATTATTATTACTAACACTATCTTGTAAGCTTGCATTTATACTCACAAATATGGATGTAATCCTAGGATGAGTCTGAAATAAATTATATTATTATTATTATTATAATACAGTTTCTAGTTGTTTGTGTGATATATAAATGCTTTGTGTTTTGCATGTGCATCGTACCTTAATTCACTAGTGGAAATCTTTCGATCTGTTTCGATGAATATAAAATAAAGGTGGGGAAGTTTGAGTATATATACTATAAAGTATTCATGCAAATATGGTGTTAGCTTCTTAGGATCTATAATTAGCTTTTAATGGTAGTTTTTCTTAAAATTGATATTAAAAGTGAGTCAGTATGCTGAATACTACTTCAAAGGACATGGCTATTGTGGAATGTTTTGAATGATATACTAATACATACGAGTATATATTTTTTTATTTTATTTTATTTATATAAGTATACACAACAGCTAACTTTATCACACAATTACATAAGAAAATAGTAAACAAGCATACACAAAACTGATAAATTAGCCAACAGGTGCATATCAGCATTATCAGACAATATATACAAAATATACAAAAGACATCCCTAATCATAAGTTAATAATTTTCTAAGTGAATTATTTGTATTAAAGTAGAATAAAAACATTCGACAAGTTTCATAAAAAATGGGATTATGAGGGATAACGTTTTTTACTAGCGTAGTTACTGACACCGAACTGACTTTCTGCATAAGGCCAAATACGAAGAAATATTTCGTAAGTGCTTTCAAAATTTCAGGTGTTATCTATTATACTAATATATGACTTCACCATATATACACTTACTCGTTACAAATGTAAGCAGGTCCTCACAAGTTATTTAATATCGTTGAAGTACTGAAACTTTATTAAAAATAAATAAGTAAATTTTACCCGGGATGTGAATGAAATGTTATTACAAACAAACAAATATATATCTATATCTATCTTTATGTATATACCACAAACATATTTGTATTGTAAATTTGAGTTAAGCAAATATTATTGTAACATTTTTATAAATCGCCCTTAACCTTCTCTTGTACCACTCAATTATGATATAACAAGTATTGTTAATTCACTAGACTAGTTATACTTTGCGTGCACGATTTTAAACTAAGATAATTTACTACTACCTCCCTTTCTTATTGGGATATTCTTTCTTTTTTCTTTAATTAATCTATAGTTTTAATGTAACAGTAATTCTAAGTTTTATTTAAATTATACTTCATCCGGAGGAGGGGCTTAGCAGCTATAACACAGGTCTAAGACCTAGCACGGTTGCTAAAGAGAAGAAATAAATGGTTGAAATTGTAATTGTAAATCAATTATATAAATAAATAAATAAAATACTATCTCTTATTGAATCATCTATATTGAACAACAAATTAGAAGTGAAAACATGGATAAAATCTGTGTAAAATATATTGATTTATTTTTGATTGAGTTGATCGAAATTCAGGTTTTTTAATTTTTAGTCATGCTTCATGCAGACCACGCAAGAGTGGTTAAAGTTCATCACAGGTAAAGATCGCAATTGTTAAATCCATTTACAGTTTACAAAAGTGTGTGCCTTTAGTATACACTATCGTATATTGTTAGTACATATTCTTTTGGGTTATTATATTTCTTTCCACACTGTGGGGAACAGTGTGGAAAGAAATATATTACAATATATTCATCCTACATACACGTATATGTGTAAATTTAAATTTAACAGAGTCTTCTTAAATAGCGTAAACGTTGATCCAAAATCTATTTTCGGTATCACCCTCAAAAAATAAGCCAAAGTTCAATTTTCCGTTCAAAGATTTTTTTTAAAATTGTTTTATCAAATCCGACCTATGTATTTTTAGGAAACAGGAATTTGAGATATCTTTTCTTTTTGCTTTAATAATATTTTAAAGATTTTTCGTCTCTTAGAAATTTTAAATTGATTGTATAATTTAGTTAACTGTTGAGTGGTTTTGTTTTATCGCTTATAAACACGGAATCACTTCACTATCTACTACTACTATCACTTATCCAACCGGAATATGTGTTCCGAGATCTTATGCTATGAGAAAATCATGGGTTTACTTTACTTTGACTTTGATTTACTTTATTATTTGCGACACCAAATTTTTGCCCTTAGTGCTAATTTTGAATTCCAAACTTAAAATGCAGTATAAAAAATAACAGCCCGATTGAGAATCGATCTCAAAACCTTGAATTCGATAATGAGCTAGATACTATAAAGAGGTGAACTGCTATTGCGTATTTAATTTTTGACATTATGATAATTTGTTAAATATTTCCAACACTTAAAGGCAATATCTAAGGCGCGCAATAAGAATCCTCCTGTACATTATATCAAAATATATTTAAAGATATTACATAACATATGTACAAAAATTTGTGCTGCTATTACTTCTTAATCCATAATTAAATTAACTTTTGACTTAATATATTTCATTTAATTAAAGTAAGAAAAGCAAGTTACTACTCTCGTTTAGTATTTTAATTAATATTTATTTTCGTTAGCGTAAAATTGAACGAAGATCTATCGCCTCCGCTATGTGACGTCATATCAATTTGAAGGCGCTTCAGTTTTTTTTAACGTAGTTTTTTTAACGTCATTTTGTGCTTCGCTTATCAAAATATAAAATAATTACGAGGAAATGCCTAGTGCAAGTGCGAGGTGCATGTTAATGTCTTGTTAATTATAACTTCATTTATATTATATATTCACTTCTTCTTTCTTTTATTTCTTCATATTTCTGGTTCGATTCCTATACAAATTTCTGAAAGTGGATAAGCAAGCTGTTAATTAAAACGTCTTTAACAGATGCACCGTCTCAACCATATACCTTTAGATTTGCTGAGTGGAGAAGCAGCTATGCCAGTTAATCTACCGCCAATTATGCATTAGGTACAACGTTTCTGTTGTATTACCAGCAACAAAGAAAGAAATTTAATAATTCTATGTCGCGTTTACCATTTAGGTACTATAAAATTTTATTTAATATTTTGTTAACATTATTGCGATTTAAGATAACTTAATTACTATGTAAATCTAGGATAAAGATATATATAGAAAATTTGAATGTAAATGTAAATATAGCAAAATAAAAAAATAATGAAATTAAAGTAATTTTTTTAATTTGCCATCATACTAGATCCGATGATTATATAATTTCAGCAAACTAATATGTTAGTATAATTTTTTCTAGTCAGGACTAAGGGATATCATTAAATAATAGCCCTAGATTTATATTATTTCACCACTATATATTATATTATATTTCACCACTATATTATTTCACCATTTCTTGACAATAAATTTAAGTCATCGCCAGTATACTATCTTAAAACAGTGCGTGCACATGGGTATTTAATAACCAAAGATTCTCATATCATTCTTTAATTGTACTGTGTCCACGCTTTGAAGTGAAGATATGCAAAAAATATAGTCCTCGTTAGCGTTGCGATAAATATTCTCATTCACTTCAAATACTTTTCTAATTCCACGTCCAGCCAGCCGGACAGGTCCAGCAAGCTCGTGCAGAGTGCAGATCCCCTATTACATCCGCTTCTGATCTTGTGCCGTTCTCGTTTTCGCTTCGCCCTCGGCTAAGCCTCGTAGGACCACTTCGACCACTACGAAAGGGTATGCTACCCTTACGTATATATTTTGTTTTGGGCTGATTGTTACTGTTAGCCCTAAGGCTTGTACGGCTTCACCGGAGATGAAAGATGGTCGAGTGAAGCGAGCTCTCGGCCGATTAATGGGTAACCAACACAAGGCATCCCGAGAGAGAGCTTCAGCTTGAACCGTTACCCTGGACGCGGAAACAACTGACTCCAAGATACAGAGACAGGCACCAAGTGTACCACGGTGCTCGCTTTGCTACACCTTTCATCAGCCAACCTTTAGATATAAACAAAATTGCAGCAGCCATTTGCCCATGCATCAGCCCGGTCAGCCAGACCCATGTGTAATATTAATTCGGCTGGTGGCCGTGCATGCTTTATATGCATATATAATAATTTATAATATATTTTATATGTAACTCATAATATATTTTAATAATATATTAGTGTATCATTAGTCTGTCTGTAAACTACTGTCTTTAAATAATCGCTACTGAACAAGGCTTCGTCGTGAAACATTGGCATCTGGTGTTTTCGCAATTCACCTGTATCTTATCTGGTTGTTCATCCATCTTGAGGTATATTAATTTCTTTAACAACAAAGTAGACTGCTGACCTAATGGGACTGGAATATGTCGGTGACTTGCTACCGATGACGAAGATGAGAGTAAACTAAATACTGAATGACGTATTTAGTTTACTTTATTCAGATTTCCAAACTTAATCTTATCATTGTTAGTTTATGTGAATTGAATATTTGAAAAAATTAAGGTTTTAAAAATTTCTAACTCTTCTTAGAAATTTTATTTTTATTTTATTTTATTTGGAAAACATACAGCGAAATACAAAATAACTTAGGTTTATATACATACTATAAATAAGCTAGTTACATGTTTTCACATATCTCTATACTGCCAACACTTGAAAAAATGTTATTGCATTCTAACTTATATCATACTTATATCACTATAATATAAGAGATGCCACATTTAATCTCCCGACTTTGTACTTCAGCTATTGGATTGGATAGAGGGTTGACTTGAACGGTAAGTGATCTCCTTGGGCTCAGGTAAATATGAGAGTCCCACAGGGATCCGTTCTACAACATTTTGTAAATAGTGGCCATGAGACAGTATTACTTGGTGATTCTATATTTTTTAAAGTTGAACTACAAACCTTAATTAATGATGATGTCAACAATACTCTCTCATCTCAGTTCATTGGTTTAATGATAATAATAACTAAATGCATTAAATTTAAAATTCTTGGACCTTACTGACAACATTATACGTATATTTTTCGTTATTTCCACAATATTGTCTTATGACATTCTGTTTAAAGGAAACCTAGGCGAAATAAATACGACATTAATTCTTCAAAAGCAGCTGTTAGAACTGTTTACAGGCGCCAAAGTAGTGTTTAATAATTTGTTAAGGAGATAATAATATTGACCGTTGCTTCTCGTTCTTCGTCGTTCAATATAATCGAACATGTAAAGAAAATGCTCATATTTTACGTTACAGAAATAACAAAGAATTTTATTAAAATTGATAAATGAGATGAATACTAGGACCAAACGTGAATTAATTCTACCCGTAACTAGATTATATAACTAACACTTTTACGGTCCAATGTATTTGGTTTTTATCAGAGAACGTTTGTTTATTAAGGGTTATTATAATATCACTTATTTGCTTTTTAATAACTGCTTAAATAACTCACTTTGGAAATTAAATCATAAACTAAACATACATATAATGTTAATGAATATTAGGCAAAAAAGTTATATAGAGCTCCTCAGTTTCCTTCAGAGTAATTTTTCAGCTGTTTTTACAGGATTTCTTTTCCAAACCAGTAGTAGTATTTTGACAATCATTAAGTGTAATGCATTTTAATATTAAATAAAGGTGTTCCATAACCTTTTTCAAATCAATCATCAAATAGGTAAATATGTATTTCATTTTGTAAAAGCCGTGTGCAACTTTGCGCTTATCTTAAATTTTATAGTAAATGAATATGAGTTCTGCACCGGATGTCCGTAACACAAACGCTCTTGTATTCAATTTTAGTATTGATTTGCCGACAGTAAGGGTAAATATCTTAAGAAAACATCGCATGTTAGAACTGTTCTCATATTAGAACCGTGCCACCCCACTGAGCGGCAGGAATCATTGATAATGGAGTTCTTACTGATCCTCCCGATCTATATATATATTTTTTTATAACCTTATGAAGAGATAGCATTCCAGGATTTTTTATTATGATACCGGGAGAGTTCCGAGGAATTGATTGGATTAATTTCAGTTGCTTAGATCCACATATCGCGACTGATTTCAAAATTCTAGCCATATCATCTTGCTGTTTGGCAATTAAACACTGTATACTATTTGCATAACTTTCCACTACGCACGACCACTTAGTCGAAGCGTCGATGTCGCCAGTAGTATTTCCGAATATGGCTTAGGGACCTTCAAGATGGTAGCCAACTTTTTTCAGAGAAAGTCCGAAAATGCACTTGCAACGTATCTGATGTTGTGGATGTTTGTATGGGGATACGAAGGGAAAATCTCTACAGCCTTTTAAAAATTAAAAGATTTTTATAATTAATTGTAAAGTTTACCAGTGAAACTACCAATCAATTCACATTTTAACTGTTACCCAATGTAATGTACATGAAAAAAATGATCAAAATCTATAAGTTGATTAGTATTTGGTATAATTATGTTGGTTTATTTGTTTGTGAAAGCATCTAATATTTTTAAAGTTACTACTATTAATTTATAAATAAAAAAAATAAAGCTACTTAAAAAATGTACGGCGACGCCAATTTATTCATACATTCGTTCTGATGCGTAATAGTTTCGACCGATGGGCGAGAACAAGAAGGTGCATTTTCCACGGGATGAGAATCCCGTGGTAATGGAAGAATTGCTCATGCGCGAAGCAACAGATTGGCGGGGACGCGTCTCCCGTCCGTAGGAGGCCAGCGTCATTGTTTCAGGCGAATCGCGCGCCGTCCGCCGATCTGAGCGGTGTTCTCTTCTGCATCTGCGAAGTTGGCGGTGTTGAGTTCGCGTGGTTCCCAGTGTGTAAGGTAAGGATTATAATATATATATATTTTTTTATGTTTCATTTTTTATTTCATTTAATTTGGTTGTTAATTATTTTTAAATTATTTTATAAGGTATATATGTTTTTGTTTCTTTATTAGATTATTTTTCTTTTCTCTGGGGTTAAAAATATTTTTTTGTTGGTTTATTATTTCTTTCTCAGGGATTCCAGTATTATTGTTGTGATAGTTAAAATTATATTACGTCTCACAGCCCACAGTTCTTTAGTAAAGTCAGTCAGTTAAATTAATTTAGGATTTTGTAGATATTTAACGACGCCAAACTTAATTTTATTACAACGTATTTTCTGAAAGTAAGAAATAAAAATACTTTTGTGAAAACCAAATTAATTTTTTTTTATCTTCTTTTTGCTTCTTTGAATTTACCATGACCACTATAAAAATATATGTTGGTTACTTCCATCCTTCATTATCTTGAGCGTGTTCAGAGTCCTTGTACGGTTTATCGTTTTTTATACATTATTTAAACTGAAACAAGAAATTTGGATTATTTGTTAGAAATTATTTCAACTTACCCCGATAAACATATTATAATATTTAATTTAAAAATAACCTGGCATCTAAATTGCCGGAAATAAAGTATTATCATAAAATGTTATCCATTTTCCTATTCTCCAATTTATTTAGGTAGCTTCTAAGAAATTGTAGCAAAAGTTAGACGGACATTATTGTTTGGATAGGTTTTTTGCTTATTGCAGAAATAGGCATAGGACGAACACTTGCAAGCTGAAAACGTTTCCAGTCAGTTAACGTTCCGGTTTTTGTAGTTTACACCTCTCGGAAATTGTCTTAAATAATAGGGTTAAATTACGCAATAGATTTGATGAACATGTCAAAAGGATTTTTTTTAATATAATATTAAAGACTATACAATAGCATTTAATATTAAATACTATAGTATTAAAGAAAAGAAAGAACACATAATACGTATTTCCAATATTGCGTTAAAGCTGTATTATTTCTTTAAAAAATAACACTGTTTTATTGATCGGTTTCGATCCCTGCGATATCTTCTGGTATTAGATGACATCAACTGTGCAGGATATATTATAGTGCCATGAGTGTTGACATAAACAAAAAGGCACTCATCCTTTTCCCTAATTCGATGTAACGCAATCCATTAACCTTGGGAAAAGTTTCCTATGTGTTGTCCCGAACAAGGGATATTCTATATGTAAATACAAATAAAACACACTTCGACTAACAAATTAACAATCTGTGCTATGCAAATATTGATTTTTAAAACAAGTTTACAATAATTCAATAATTTAAAACTGGATTTCATTTACTTTATCTCAGTTCAGAACCCTTCGGAAGCTCTTATGCATTCGCGTTTTATATATATTATAATGAAAATTATCGATCTGATAATAACTATTCCTATTTCATTATTTGTATTTGACCGAGGAGATAAAAAGAAAGAAATTAATATCTTCTTTTATTTCTTCATCATATTTTCCAATATAACTACATATTGAGTTTATTACTATTTGATTGATTAATAACTTATTAGCATATATAACTAGTACAAGTGCCTACGACGTATTTGAAAGCACTCACTTAACCGTAAAAAAAAATTACGAAGTTATTTGTTTTAATAAAGACGCGTGTGGGTAGTTCACCTTTTTTACTTTATCTATTTCTGAAAAAAAACATTTGTGTTTTTCATTAATACTGCTTAGAATTATTATTATGCAGGAATACTATAATATAATACAATAATTTATATAAATAATAAATAAAAGTAATAAAAATAATATTTTTAAATAAGAATTAGCGGGTTCAGGATTGAACGACTTTGAATCGTTACCGTTTTTAGTATTTGGACAAAAAAGCACTCACTAATATTAACACATGTACCACGGTGACTTAGAAATATTTTCCACCGATACACATAAAATGTAATTAACAATTTCATTGTTATCGGGGATAGAACTGAGTTTTGTATTCTGTACAAAATCGCATATATAAAAAAACATTGAGTTACCACGGTTTATGTTTAATCTAAAATTCGTTTATGAATTTTAATATCCTTTTCGGGTTCTACTCTACCCTTAAGCGTTAGAAACGTAATACCTACTTACATTTTTTGGGCATATTATTGGCAGCCGCAAACTTCATCCAAATAGATCTGAATAGGAAATGAGAAAATTTCATACAGCACCTTATCAGTTTAGCGCGTCCTTCGGACAATGTATGTTTATTGCGCCGGCGCCGTCTGTTACCGTCATTATGATACAACATAGTTGAAGAAGCATATCAATACACATTAATACGTATGTATATTACATAAAGAGATGGAAAGGACGCACTTCAACTCAATGTAGTCGCTTTATTCGACACGTGTCGCGTAAATAGAGCTTACTTTGACAAAGGTCTTAATTGTATTTCGACTCGGGTTACACTATTTCACTCATCTCGTTCGCTCCCTGTAACTATAGAGCGTATTTATACTTACGGTATGTTCCTTTGCGGGGTAGGTAGAGAGGAGATTTACGGCGCTATGTATATAAATAAAAATGAAATACTATTCGTTGTCCGTAATACTGAAAATTGCATTTATGGAAAGAAAAATTGGAAAAGTTACCCAAAAACTAGGCAAATTCGGAAAAAACTGAAAGTTCTTCTTTGTCTTTTTTCTATGGGACTTTTCATAATGAACTAAAGACCATAACTATTCGAACAATGGATAATTTTTACAAATTTACAAAACGCACACAAACGAGTTTCCTGAAATATGGACAGGACAACATCTGTTGAGTCATCGGATAATGTTCAGAAGATCCTGAAATATTTATATACCTAAATACTTACAATACAACAAATTCTTATTCAACATTATTCTTTTAAAAAAATAAAGGAATTGTAAACTCTCAATAATATAATAATCCGGGTAGACAGAGATAGAAACAAATTCAGGTAAGAGGCAATCGCCATACTACACTTTCCGTTTTAGTAAGGGAACAGCTATTTTTGTAGTTAATTATCAGAGTATCGTTGTACTTTTTATGTGCTATACGGATACTTTTTTATAGCTGTTACATGAATGGCTTAGCTCGACCGGAGAAGGACCATGCCCTCAAAGAATATCAGCTTGCCATAGCAACAGTGTTTCACATAGTGAGTGTAAGGATCCGGTCACCCAATTAAAGATAACAAGGCATTCCATCTCAGCCCTTAAGGGTGACAACGCATGTGTGTCTTGAATACTTGTTTGAGGAGCCCAGAGTCATCACTCATCATCAGGTGAACTGTGTTAACTAAACAAACAAAATAACTCATTTATCATCCTTTATATTAAAATTTGTATTTTATCATTTTATATATTTATATTTTACATTGAAAATATTAAAGATTATTGGTTTTATTGAATCATTAATTCAAGTCCATTTTCAATCCATTATCAGGGATTACGTTTTGCTCTCATTCGATTGTATTGGGGTCGTTATTACGTGCTAATTCTGTAATATATTTAAGTGGCGGTGCGATTTTAATCTTCCGCCGTCATATACCTGAGAGAGTGAGGTGTAGACAATAAACGTGTCATAGTAGTGAGTTACATTCCTAGCCTAGTAACAATATTGTGCATCAGAATATATTGATTTTGAATCTTTGACACTATGTTTTAAAACGGAATAGGGAAGGCGAAAATGAGGGATGTGCGAATGCTGAGAGGCACGATACTAAGAATGGTATATTATACTGCGCAGCATGTGGTCGTCTTGTAAGATCTAGCCAAAATCAAAATCGGACATCAAACGGAGAATTTATTTTGCGAGCTAATATTAACGGGACTACAAAAATTCAATTCACCAAGAAAACTTAGTTATGAAATAAGATTAAATTTATTATGCAAAACAGAAATTATCTGATTCTATAAATTTCTCGTCGGTTCTGATTTAAAGTGAGTTCCACGTGAGCCGTGCGACCTCAGTGTTGCGTTCGCTTTTAATTACTATGGTAGGCGAGAAAATAAAGTTCGATTTGTCGATTTACCACGTGCTCGGCGTTGAAGGTAAACATTGTTATTAAACCTTCATTACATAGGGTTACATAAAAAAGAAAATTAAAAGAATTATTTCAAAACTTATGAAATTCACAATCCCCTGATTGAGCTATATACCGGGCTTTGCTTTATTACCCTCTCTATGTTTTATTAATTTAAAGTGAGCACACTCCACAGTGGTTTCAAATATTCACGCTAGTAAAAGCCAGGTCAATTGTACTGTGAATATTGTTTTTTTATATACATAGTTTACACAACTATAACTGTTTGTATAATTTTACTTTGGTTGTGCAAGATAAATGTTAGTTCAGGCCCACTATTTTTTTATTGTCATAGACATTTTTTATCTCAACTCACTCTTGAACGTATATAAAAATGAGATGAACTCTTATAAAAGCTTCGAGTAATGTATACATTAAAGTATAATCAAAGACCTTCGAAAGATATCTTCCTTAAAATGGAAACCGTTTTTATGGGTCTTAGTATTGAATAAGACTCTGGTTCAAATACACTCGGATAAAATTGGACGGTTTACATTATACGAAATGTATATGTGCGGGTAGGTACAAAATAATCAATCGTATCTTTAATTTAAATATTAGGAGTAACAAACAATCACATAGTTTACCTGAAAGTAAGAACGTAACAGTGGTAGAGCTACGCTGCAGTTTTTTTCTACCTGCAGAATAGCTGGGTCAGCTCAACCGGGATAAGACCACGCCCAAACAGATTATCAGCGTAAAATCGCAGCATAATGCTGCTGTGTTTCATCTGATGAGTGTACGAGTAACGATTGACGAGACATTCCTTCTCAGTCCTCGGTGGTGACAACGCATTTGCATTATGATTGCTTGTCAAGTATGAACGAAGATGTCATGGGCCGCAGGAATTACTTACCATGAGGTGAACTGTGTGCTCGGTGGTAACTCTTAATGTAAGAAAAAAAAAGTAAGATTGCCTCATGCCATCTACATCCAACCTTAATAATAAAATTCATGATGCATATGCAATGCCAACTCTGGGGACTGATATGCAATACAACGTTACCTGTAATTGGATCCACGGTTCGGGACAATCACCATACGAAACAAGGCAGGTGGATCGTGGAACGTGGCGTGACTAGGACTATCGAAATATACAATAAATAAACTATAATATACATTAAAACCTTATCAGTTTAAAGGTCTAGGTGTACTTTAATTGTTTCGTGTTTTTTAATCTGCACGTTGCAATAAAATGAGCCCCGCACGTATTTAACGTTATTCTCGATCAGTCTCGTTGGATTCGGGAAGCTATAAGTACGTACGTGTTAACGAGTTTGCTGTGTTACGTTCCTACTTACGGCACTGTTATTTGTTGAATAAAATACTTTATCAAAAATTGCCAGCGCGATAAAATTAAATACTATATAATTTCCTATGAATGTGACATTCAGTTACAAGGCACTAGATACAATCATGGTCTTAAATAATGATCAGAATCGTCTGAAAATGCAACCGGATATATATTAGTGCGAATGCTATCAGAACTATAATCATATCAAGTTCATTCAGTTGATTTTATCTCATAGCAACCAAAAGATATCGCGCCGTGTTGGAAAGCAAAGTGAATCTGTTTTTAAAAATGAAAATACTCTGATAATTAAAATTGCGAAATTGCGACTGCATCTTTCCAAATATTTTCGTATTTAATCCTACGTAGCTTAATAAGCTATCGAAAATCTTTTATGCAAAAAACCAGCTCCGGGATCATTTTACGTAAGTAATTAAATTGATAAATTGAGCTAATTCGGAAAGCCAAGCTATTTACGATTAGGTACTATTGATATCAGAAATCGTATAAATTATACCAAGCGGTTTGTGGTGTGACGAAGATTAACGATGATATTAATTTACTCATCACATCGAACTATAAATTATAACATGTATAGTTAAATATTTTAATACAATATATACAATACAAAATAAATATTTAAGAATAATTGGAATTTATAAAGTCTACACCTATTCATGTTATGTTAAATGAATTATGTATTCAACCATTATAAGAAGACAGTATTGAGCAGAAAACTTTTGGTTTGTGTAAGTGTTCAACTCATAACAACGAGGTGATTGCGTTATTGAAGGGGTTTCAAAGTTTATATCATAATACTGGCATGGGAAAAAAAGTCCTTTACTTATTAAGGTACACGAGTGCCTCGATCAGTTATAAACATCAGTTAAAAACCTATACATCAATGTAAATAGTTGAGTATATTTTCATTAGATTCATGGGTAAGCAATGTGGATCTGTCCTTATGTATTAAATGTTATATAGATCATGCAGATAAGAGCTGCTTTTGCTATAATAAGTTATAATTAAAAGAATTGTGTGGTCGGTATTTGGCTCAAATTTATCATTGTTGCTATAACATATTCACAGATGGATCTAAAAGCAAGCGCTGCATTTTTTGATCTGCAAGTTAATATTCGTTGCAAACTTAGGATGGTACAAAATATAAATATAATGCATGCTGGGTTGCCATTTCGGGAGCCCTTGCATATATAGACTCTGTTGATAATGATAAGTTTGTAATAATTACCGATGCTAAAAGCTAAAATACTATTTTGAAATCATTAAAACAAGGAAAAAAGCAGTAACATTATTCCATCACACACTGATATTATAGGTAACAAACAGGCTGATATCTTGGATAACGATGCAGTTAGCGATGCACAAATTTAAATATCTACCTTATTTTTCCAAACTCTTACGTATATCTAAGAATGGCTGTAACCAAATTTGGACATTTTGATGAGAGATCACTCACAAAAGGAATTTGGTATAAAACAATTCAACTGGTTTTGTGCCGATTCCCGTGGTTTGAAGGCTCTTAAAAAGAGGGTGTGAGGTTGTTATGGCTCTCAGGCTTCGTTCTAGACACATTCCTGTATTAGGACCGAGGCAAGAACACATAAATTTATGGTTTGATTTAATTTTAGCCGATTGAACATAGGTTATTGTATTCTGGCTACTCCATCTTCCGAGGAAGCTAGGGAACTATACAGACTTGTTAAAAGTGGTGTAGATAAACGTGTTTGATTGTGTAAATAAATTGTAGTATACCCATTTTCCATGTGGGAAAAACCCTTGCTAATAAATAAAAAAAAAACATTGCTGTTTTTTTTGTTTTAACTTTTATTAGTATACTTCTTTACTTTGTGTATTTCTTACTTTACTTTCTTGAGATATCCTCCAATAAAACTTTATTATTATTATTACATTATTTTCTCATAATCAAAAGTTAGACGATATGTTAACAAGTGTCACAATGTATACTACACAAGATCCAGGTACCGCTATCCCGATAGGAATAAAATAGCATAAACAATTATTCAGGTTATATCAAAGGTAAAGGCAGCCACAAAATCATTTATCTTTGTTTACCCTTTCAGTGTAGCAGAGCGTGACAAGAGGGCATTATCTGTTGTAATGATTATTGCGTTCGTTTGGCGGATATCCATGCAGCGTGCCTGAACCAGGCCGCGTGTAGGATAGGCTTGCCTAATTCAATTCTGCCTGTATGAGTAAAAGTTAATGTGCTTGTAGTTGTTAAAACATTGATCCTAAGGATTTAGGATCAATGTTTTAACAACTTCCATAATCAATTTAAGTAAACGAGAATGAGTAGTATTATTAGTAGAAATTAGAGTAATTTCTGATTGACATTTCATCAATTTCAATAAACACTTTCAGACGATGATGACGTATCAGGTTTTATTAAATAAATAACTAAGTATTCGACTTCATTATGATTCACTTTTATTTTATAATTTAAGTTTAATAAAGTACGCATTTCCGAGTTGTGTACCATCACATGATGTTTGTTTGCAAATACCTCCTTTGTATGGTCTCCGGAGGATAGACGATAGATATTGCCTGGCATATGGCTGAAGTTGTCAATATTTAACTTGGTAATAAATATGTCTGTAACATCTATTGGATATTTATAAGGATATATTTGTGGTGTGACATGTGACAAAATTAAAGTGTCCGTCCAAAATTAAGCCCTTCAAGATTTGCCTGCTATATGGTATCTTAATCATGGTTCTTGGACGTTCCACTATTTACAAAGTGATGAGAAAACTGATTATACCATCAATAATATCTAAGGTCTGGATTGCCACGTAGCACAAAGCCTAGGCACCAAAACTAAAATAATATGAAAAGTAAACATGGTTCTTTAATTTATTTGAAAACCATAGGAGCGTGTCAAATACATTAGATTTAAGCGATTCATTTTAACATATAATATTCATTTCAACTTCTTGAGAAATGTTACTCCGAAGCCCTATATATACCCTCTAATTAGTTAATTCTTTAATCAGGTAGCAATGACGACTGTTGGGCAATTTTATGCGGATACTGATATTTTTAATAAGCTCCTATTAAACTTTTCTAATTATCGCTTTAAGGTTTCCTTTTCAATTGCGAAATACCTTTTTGGCGTATTGTAATTTTCTAAGTTTTGACATGAAATAGGAAAATTCCCAACCGTCCTTTGTGATTTTGTAACCCGTATATAAGAATAGTTTTTGGAGCATGCGCCTCCGTGTTTCAAGCAAAAATTAAAACGTGTACGTAACGTAACTAATATTACAGAACATAGATTATGCAAGAACAACTTTTCCGGTTATTTCTAACTTGGCCAACCGTCTTTGCTGAATAAAATAATTTAATTTAGAAATATTTATATTGTAGTTGATGCTTGGTTTCTGGACAATGACTGAGAATATTTCTGGGCATTTATGATATTTTCTATAGATCTAGTGTATTTTTTAAATAATTATTTACTATCCTTTCCTCCAAACCACAATATCCAGGATAAGAAAATAGTAATTTCTTTTATATGCACGCCGTATGCCAATTAAAAGTACTTCTCTAATAGAGAAAAATTAAATTTTCAATACTGCCCTGACATGTTTTTTTCGGGATGATGGCCGCTTTTAGCCCGAGCACTTTAACAGTTTCATCGTGTTGAGAGGTGAGCGAGCGCTTATGGCGCTCAGTCGAGACTTCTATTAGTGTTCGGCTTTCTCTTCATGTAAAAGGGTGGGCGGATTATTGAGACGCGCTAAGGGAGGCATTGTTTGCGCGGTGCCTCCTTAGTTATCCCACCGATAGTTCCTATACTAGTCTATGCGTGATCGGACATCACGATGAAGGGTACGTAGCACCAGCTGGTTACATTCAGTGGGATAGAAGTCACCGCATTCGCTTCATTAGGTCCTTTATGTCGTTTCGTGTGGTCCATTGATGGCCATGCACCGAGGGAACGCGCCTCGAGCAGTCCTCGACGAGGGTCTGGATGTGCCTAGTAAGGGCATGAACTGCGAGGTTCGTGTCGTTGACTGACGATATATTCCTAGGAATAGCATCTAGGTGCGTTGATATGGCTTCCCTCAGGTCGTTCTTTAGTTGGTGCCAGTTTATTATGGTTTGGAGCGGAGGGTTTCTTTCTTGAACGTATGTATACTCTTATTATTTTAAAAATGCTACATGTAAATGTCGTTCTAGTTCTTTTTTCTCTCATGTTTTTGCTTGTGTACTGATATAACGGAAGAGATTGGAACGTATAAATAAGCACTAGAGACTGATGGTTGCTTAGGTTCAGTAAAATGCTTGTAAAGCTTGTAACGATAACGTTAATTGATAATCTAAAATCTTATTTATTCACAGGAAAGATCCCTGCAACAAGTTCTGTTAAAATAAAGATATGTTTTCAATGACTAATTTATAAAATAAAGATAAATAAAATTAAATGAATGAATTAAATGACAGCGCACACTGATCTACCACGGCAATGTTCTACTATATGTATTCTTAGTTCAAAGTTCAAAGCTTAAAGGACTTTTCTTCTGTAAAGTTTGCATATCCGGTTTTATTTTCCGTTCGTTAAAGATTTTTATATTACACTTTTAGTTCACTAAAATTATATTAAATTGTATTATAAATTGTATCATAATATATGAAAAAATGTGCTACCTTGTAGACTGAGTAGGAATTAAGCGATGGACCGTAAGAGTAGCAACATTGTGAAGTCTCCCTTTTTATTTAGCCTACGACAATGTAAATATGAACATGCTATGAACTTTGTCATTAAGAACATTCAGTATCGAGCAGTTTGAGCAAGTAATTTCAATTTCTGACTGCACCCGTAGGTATAATTTAAACAAGGTACACAGAAGAACCGTTTATTATTTTACATATTACATAAAATACAAGAAAGCAAATGTAAAATAAGTACTGTCCATTAATCTAGTAGAAGCGGTTTCTTTTGTAAAAACTCCAGTTTTACTTATTGTCCAGTGACGAAGTGTGGTAATAAAGTGTGTAGTAATAAATTTACATTTTAATATTAATAAGACGATGTGGTTTCTCTGCCTTATTTCTTGGGAAGAAGAGTAAAAAATTTTTTTTAATATACTTTCTTTTACTTTGCATTTACGGGTTCAGCTAAATGGTACTTGCGGCATAGCATTGCTTTATTATATATATATATTTATTATCAAGTCAGAATCACATGGATACTATAAAACATGCCTTGCAATTATTGCTCATTTTTATGATATTCATTAGTTCTTTTTATATAAAATTTTTTAGATTCCTCCATTCTGAATGAAATGTAAAAATACATTTAACTCAAATAACCCGATCGAAATTAAAGGCATACGCGTATTAGAGGTATGCCGACTTATACAATACTTGTACATCATAAATGTTTACAAAGAGGATTACGAGAGTGGTTACCAAAGTCTATGATGCGGAAACTGCGGATAGTAAAAAGTTTAAAGTTTCAAGCTATACCATGGAGCGAGGATTACGATATGAGTATACACTGGGGTCCCAATAAAGGGTAGTTTCGTAAATGCACATTTGTTTCAATATAAATGCATTAGTAAATTATAAATATAATGTTGTTGTGCTGTACAAAACTACGAGCTTACAAAATACATGTCCATTTGAAATATATCATACATTACCGCAGGTAAAGTAAAAGATGTCACTCGTAGAAATCATAAGAAATAAATTGATATTCCGTGCTCTGACGTCCTCAAATGAAATATATGAATAAGAACGAGAAAAACATTTTGAAAGTCACAGATGTCGTATAAAATATTTTTTAAATAATTTCAAGGTTGAAATAGATATTGACGAATGTTCGGATGTTGTTTATTGGGTCGACGCAAGAAACAGTGACTAACCACCATGTACTAAGAAAGTGATTTGTTGCTTACAAAGAAGACGACTTAACTCCATTTGTATTCGAATAAAATATTATAATCTCACTTTTGTTGATAGATAAGTATATTTATATATATATATATATATATATATATATATTTTATAGGCATATATAGGTGTATTTAGCACTGTTGCATTAGTTTTGTGTTACAGCCAATAAAATTTTTGTAAACTTAATTTGAAAACCGCATTTCATGCGTTTTCTTAGGTGTTTGGTTAGATGGGGATAATTATGCATATTAGGAAATGTAACTAAAATTCAATAGTCAAACCGCTAATTCTACATTTCGGTTGATGTATAAAAAAATGTTCAATCATGATTGGCATGACATGAAATGACATGTGTATAAAAAGGTGACAAATGATTGGCACCTTTGTGTAGTCCCTATATGCTCAGTTCTCTATATATACTGCAATGCGCCGAGTATCGATTCGAAACCGTTGCCAGCGTCCACTGTACCAAGGGCGTCATTTCGTTTGGGTGTTACCTTGTCTGCAATTTAAATGATTACATGCATTGCCATAAATTATATGATTTTTATTAATATTATTTGGTATTATTTTCTTATACTCTATGAAAGGATAAATATTTTTCTTCAATACGTGTATAATGTCTAAGAAAGAATTTTATTTAGGTATTTAGAGGATCAATTGAAATTCCTTAAGAGTTTCGGCATTATTATAAATAGTTAATTCGTAAATTTAATACTTACTTGTTTGGATATATATCGCAGTATTTCTAAAAAAAATATTAATTCATGACAGTCGTTCCTTTTGTCATATCTTATTCACTATTGAAAAATCTCAAACATACACACACCGACACAAAAGCGTGCACATAGATTGGTCGTTCTTCACAACTTTAGTTATTTTCATAGTATTAAAGTCTATTTATATGTAACATTAGTCTTATAATTTTTACAATGTAACCGGTTATGGAATATACATAGTCATTCTTACAATTATACTTATAGGAGACCTAATTACAGTAACATCATTTTGTGGCTACGAAAAAAGGCAATAACGTATAACCTTAATTTTTTTGCCTTAAAATACAAAAAATAATAAACCTTAAAATATTGCAAGGTTTGACCTAATTACTCTTCTGTTAAATACCGAGGCATTCATCTTAGCATCCGATTTATTTCTTAAATAATATAATAATAATAATAATAATAATATATTTATTTCAGGCTTGTGCCCATCTTGTTAGTAACAATATTACTTACATACTACGGTTAGTAACATAAAAAGAAAACAAAAAGAAAAATAAAAAGATAAATCAACTCAAAATTAAACTTAATACTTAATACCCAGACCCTCAAGACATTGTTTACTATGTGTGCAACTGCAACCAATGCCTAAGGATCTGGGAGTCCCACCGATCCGTTAGCACATTCAGGATGCTGTTGGAGCTGGTTCGCAAACGTTGCAGTAATGAGGAGCAACGCTTACGAATAACAGCGGGAAACCATCAGTCCGTGCCTCAGCAAACATACCGGAGGCACTGCAGAAGCGCGGCAGTCCCAACAACACCCTGAATGCGTTGTTATACTGAACACGCAGGGAGCTGTATGTCGTTTGCGTGTAGCTGACCCACAGGCTGCAAGTGTAGAAGCCCTGACAGAACGCTTTAAAAAGCGTAGTTTTTACGGGCTTACTACTACTCGCGAACCTACGTGCCAACATGTTGCATCGGACAGCCAGAGCCCTGCGCTCCCTCTCAATATCCGTGTCATCCTGAAGATTTTCAGTAACCCAGTGCCCTAAGTATTTGAACTTGCTTACACTTCTTAATGTGGTACCCGCTAGCGTAACCTGTGGTATTGAGGTATAACCTTTCGAACCGGCTTTAAACACTAGAAGTTCACTTTTTGTTGCATTATATCTAAGACCATGGGCCTCCGCGTAAGATTCACAAATATGTACCAATCTTCTCAAAGCACCAATCGATGGACTCAGGAGCACCATATCGTCTGCATAGCTGATGTTATTGATGCATAGACCGTCCACATGGCATCCGATATTGGTACTGCTAAGTTCATCAATCAATCGGTCCACATACAGGCTGAAAAGTACAGGTGAGGTCAGGCCACCCTGCCTCACCCCGCACTCCAACCCATACAAATCCGAATAAGTGCCTGCCCATTTAACACAATTTTTCTGATTGTTGTACCAATACTTAAGAATTAAAATTACTTCATCCTGTACACTTGTATCATATTTCAGTTTGTGCCACAATGAATCATAAGATACTAGATCAAATGCTTTAGACAAGTCTAGAAAACATGCATACACCGGAGTTTTTCTCTTAGTATAATATTGAATAGTCTGCTTAAGAGAGAAGATCGCGCTTTCTGTCGATAGGCCGGCTCTAAAACCAAACTGAGCATCGTGTAATTTTATGTGCCTGGTTAGTTGTTGATTAAGCAGACTATCCAGTATTTTACCTACTATGGTGCCCAAAGATATTGGCCTATAGTTTACCAATTCTGAAGTGTCTCCAGTCCTATTTTTGGGTATTGGAGTTACTACCGTTTTCATTAGTTCGTCAGGTAAATATGCGTGACTCAGGCAAAGATTAAAAAACATAGACAGGACTCTGGGCAGATGAATGCCGGCATACAACAAGTGCTCAATGCTGAGACTATCATGACCAGGAGATTTACCCCTAACCATATTTCTTATTACCGACGCTACCTCCTTGGTTAAAAATTTTAAACTGAGGTCGTGTTCAGTGGTTTGCGAATCCGACGTCTGTGGCGGTCGCAAAGTTGAAACAACTCTAAAATGTTGTTTAAACACATTGGCTATTTTAGATGGATCAGTTTCACCAGCTACGCTCACGGGTTGACAAGGTCTTGGATTCAGGCTGTTTGTGCGTTTCCAGAAATTTTTAAAGTCCTTATTAAGATGATGGTTAGCAATAATATCCATTTTAAGTTTTTGCATGTTTTTTTGACACCATTTCAATTTCGATTTAAAAATTCGTCTTGATTCATACATGTCCCAGTAAATACAGCCTTCAGTAGGCCTTCCACACAATACCCAAGCCTGAAAGCAATCCCTGGCCCTCCCATGAGCCTCTCTGACGTAATTATTCCAGCCTGGTATATGCTTCTTTCTACTTGGTCTATCTACAAAAGATAGTGTTGCGGCTTCAGAGAGTGTATCAATTAAGGTTCCATAAATGCCATCCAATATTAATCTATGATATAAATTAACACACATCTTTTCAGAACACTGCGATAATTCTAGTGGAAAGTCAATGTTTTTTAATTTATTATTGCAAAATTCACTGTAATTATTTATTTGGTACAATTCTCTATCACCCCATATTATTTTGTCCCTTATATTTCTAAATATTAAAGTTCGTTTTATCAACTCCATGTTACACTCTATTTGTAAAGGATAATGGTCAGACCAATACGTATCATAAAGCACAGAGACATTTATCACTGATAGTTTTGCAGCGGTCGTCAGCACACAGTGGTCGAGCCAGCGTCTCGAGCCGTGCGCATCGCTCACAAACGTGTACGTGTCGGCCGGTAGTAGCTCCGTGTCGATACAAGACGACTGTTCAATACAGAAATCAGTCAGTTCGGTTGCAAACAACTCACCTGGGTGTGCGTTGAAGTCGCCCAACAAAAATGCCGACTCGACATTGTTGCTTTCGATAATAGCATTAATTTCGCTAAGGCAATCCGTAAACTCACTTAAGTTGTCTATTCCATCGGTCGGCATATACACGGAAAATATCAAAATACAACGGTCGCTTAGTTTAATTTGTATACCTACCAACCGCACACTTTTGCAAGGTATCACACTCACTGCGTTGAAAAGGCTCTTTCTCCACAGAAGGGCAACGCCACCATGAGGCCTGCCACGAAGTATACCGGCATACATATGGATACATCCACTGCCGATTTCCCAGTGTACTCGAAACTCTCATGTATGTTCCCCAGGTACGAAATGTTATCCGGGAGAAGCCATGTTTCTTGCAAGGCGATTACATCTGCAGATTTGCATAACCGCCTTATGCACCCTAACGATCTCACAACATTTTTACATTTAAAACTTATTAGTTTAGTGTTTTTAAACATCTTTAGTATTTGTTGTATTCTTCATTACTTGGTTATCCTTATAATACTTTTTTCGCCACCCAAAATCAAAAAAGCGACGAAATGCTACTCCTTCAGGCCAAAAATCACTTTCTAAGAATAAATCCATTTTAGCTTTTGGAACAAATATTTTATAAGCGTCATATTCCTTGGGTATCTTCATACTCATTTTTTCTAAGTTTATATCGATGTTTGATTTGCCCAAAATATATTTCTTAATGTCCGCCTCTGTCACTTCCTTTGCCACATTATAAATATAAATCGGAAATTTAACGTCCACCGCTTTAAAAAGCGCGTCCGATTCAACGATTGCTTTACCTCTGCTGCCGATAAAGCGGTTTCGTAACCGCCTTCGCTGTACCTGAATCCAGTCCTCATTATTTTTTTCAGGCTCCCATTGTCCAACGCGAACAATATCCGCTAACGTTTTCGACTTCGAACCGCGCTGCACGGTCCGGGCATCCGCATGCTCCAACCTCGGTGAACGATCGACGCTTGTTTGTGTCGTTTGCGTCACCGCTGCGTTCTCGCTTACACTTGCATCGTTGCTAATTACACCTTTTCGCACGACGTTCCTTACAGCGCTGTTCGACTGAGCCGGGGTATATTTTTCACAACTACTCACTTTAAATGGTATTTTATTATTAGGTTTAATATCACGTTTAGAAGATGGTAAAAGGCAAGAATCTGTTACCACGCAAGTTGGAAGCAATCCTATGGGGCCACTATCACAGTCAGGACTACTGTCTCCGTGTACTCTGCGCTCCGAATTAATTTCACAGGGCATATTATTCACGCTCGACTTCTTTAAAGATTCAATATCCACCTTCAAGGTCTCGAACTGAGCTATTGTAGCATACTTGTTTCTCATCTCCTTAATCTCACTCTGCATTCGCAATAAGTCCTTAAGAAGCCGCGTCACATCAACATGGTCAAATAACACGGAGGGTAACTTCTGTAACTCTTTTGCCACAAATACCGGCATGTCCTCCGCTTTCTTTAATAAGACATATAATGTCGTCAATATCACGCAACGTTTTGCCTTCTCTTTTTCTTGTTTTCTTACGTTTCGCCGTTGGAATAGAGTCGAATAATAGGTTCTTCGCCGTTACAACATCGGACTCCGTGAACGCACTGACGCAAATTCGACTCATACTCTCTTCATCCATGACATCTATTTTATTACAAATAAAGGCAAGCACCTCGTTGATCACAATGTTACATTTATCACATTTCACTACTTTGGTCGACATTTTTCACGACACGAGCGATCGCGACGGCCGCTTGATAGGTTTGAAAGATGTCGATGTTACTTTATGATGACACATTATCAAGAGTGATGAAAATTAAATGGTTCCCTTTAATAGTGTTAAGCTAATGTTTCGCATGTATTTTCATCTAGATTTGTACTGGAGGATAAATGTCATTAGGTCACCTATCACTCCACGTTTGTCCCCCTTGAGTTTTAGCAAATAAATAAGCTCTTTATTCTGTACTATATTTTATTTCTGTCGGTGTAAAGTACTATCGTTAACGCGCTTCTATAGTCAATCGAGCTTATTAAGTCCTAAATGTACAGATAATAAACGCTGATGATTATTTGTACGTACGAGTCCAAGAAACGGAAAGTCATGGGTAGAAGAAAACGGCTGAGAGACTATGACTCAAAAGTTATCATTACCACTTTTCTTACAGTTTAACGTTCTGCTCCTTTGACACCCTTAAAATATAAATAAATGACTTAAAACATTAATTATACATGTTTAATGATTACAAAGAAAGTTTCATGAATTACATTAATAATTCAAAAATTAGGTTTCTCAGAAAGTTGCACGGTGTCACCTCATTAAATCTCTTCAACGATAGCTCGGGAGCATGCATTAATGGTCCTTCGTATAAACTTCAAGCGAGAAGAGTATCTTGCAAATTGTATCTTTATTATAAGCATGGTGGACACCACCATCATTTTATATGTTACCATTGTAAAGACGAATATAGGAGGTTCATTATTTTAAATGCAAACGGTTATTTTTACTGTAAATAAACAAGCTGTTAGCGTAAATGGCTCCCACAACTTCATCGATCACGGGGGTCACGGATCTGGAATCCGCGAGCTAGATTTTTAGAATTACTTACTTACTATGTTTTGCTATATACTTACTGAACATTAGTTAAATGGGTGCTCATAATGTCCGCCTTTGTTCTCATTTTATGCGATAGTTTATATTATCACATCGCCAATTACGTCAAGTTTACGCTCCGATTGATTGCAATCCTCTCTACTAATTTTAGGACAATAAATGTTCAAAATGTCCAGCTTCATTGTCATTTCACGTACATGCGAGTTTCCTCACAATATTATCATTCATCCCCGTGCACGTAGCACTTAAAATTTTAATTAATAATTTCACTGATGAAAGCACTCATTATTGAATTCGGTTTGCTTGCCTACCGTGAAATTTAAATTAAAAGCGAGTGACGATCAGTGAACAACACATTGTTCGTTCTTCAGCAATTATCATAAGCTGACTACTTTACTCATATCTCTATAATCGGTAAGGAATCAAGATAAAGGACTACGAGGTTATCGCTAAGTAAAAAATCGCTATCGCTAAGCTAAAGCTAAAGCATTGTTCTTTGCAAGCCCTGTGTTTGAAGCAAACTAGAAGCCAACTATGAATCGATATATTTATTGGTTTTCGTGTTAATATATAGTTATTTTATGGTCTCGACTAGTTATGCGACGATATACATAAATGAAATGCCCGAAATATTAAAGCAAAGTATCCGGAGACCCTATTATTGGTGACTAGGCATTACATCTTAAGTTTTCGTAGGTGACAACAAATATGCATTATAATTCCTTCTCGATAACAAATATTCGTATAATATATGTAGTTGCAAGAATCACTTACCATCAGTTGAACTATGAACTGTGCTCGATTGTTACGCGTAATGCCATGACGATGCATGTTTACGATATAATGTGTGTAATATACATATACCCTGCCGGCCAAAAGTTTAAGACCGCACATAATTATCCAAAAATTGTAATAAAATCCCATAGGACAAATGAAAGAAATGCACATCTGCATATTCTACTGGTAGTATCGAATATTTAATGAAGTCATTCTTTTGTTTATTTTAAAGTTATTGGGCAATAAACATTTATTGTTTTCAAACACCGAAAAACGATGCGCTAGAGCCAGGAGGTAGTCGTAATAATATTTTTATAATGTCTTCATTACTAATTACTTTGCTTTTGTTACGTATTGGTCAATGATTAGGATTATTTAGCTTTTGAAAACACGTGTTTCTGACTTATTATTATCCGAAATTACTTGGGTTTGTTCACAAACAATCTCTGTTAGTCTAAATTTGTTGTTTTTACAGTGAAGACGTCATAAAATGGGAATTGTTTTACATAATGAAAGCAAATCTGAATGTGAGATAGCTTCACAACTGAAGTTATCAAAGACTTGTGTTCATGTTCAATTCGATACAGGGAGATAGGCAGTTTTCAAGATCATTCATGCTCGGGAAGGCCGAGAGCTACCACGTCTAGTGAAGATAATTTTATTGTTGTTACCAGCAAGCGAAATAGACGCTCACCAGAAATCCGCATTGAAGTAAACAAAACTCGAGCTTAACCTTTATCATTTGCTACAGTAAAACGGCGACTGAGAGATGCGAAGTTGTATTGACGCGTTGCCGTTCGAAAACCTCTGCTAAGGCCGCAAAACAAGAAAAAACAGATGCATGGTCTGGGGTTGCTTCTCTAGCCAAGGAACTGGCGATTTGATTAAAATTGAAGGAATTTTTGAAAAGTAACAGTATAAAAACATTTTAGAATAAAATGCCATTTCTTCCGGGTTGCGATTTAGTTGCGATATGAAAAATCAGTTTAGCTAACTATAGCCTTTTTTGCATGGACTGTTAATATTTCTTTACGCCTTTAAAGTATATTGTTTGTCAATCAATGTTCTATTAGATGGTAAAACCTTTTTCTGTGAGGTTTATAATCATTTTAGTTTTAGTTAGTTACGACCCAAAGCTTTTAACAACTTTATTGTGTCCACTGGTGCCTCTGACAGCATATCGTAATTGGAAAACCTTACTGGCGTGTGTCTGTACGCGACTTTTATCTTTCTGAAAGAATTCTAAACGGAAATAATTTAACCTTTGCTTTCGGAAACTGCTACGGTTTTTTTTTATGCTGAGTGTAGAGATCCGGGGTTTCAATTAGTAGTATAGTAATTAACTTTTCATCTCTGTCGCATTTGTATCTTTGACTCAGGAGCGAGATAGTCGGAATTTATTTTTGAAGTCTTATCTTTATTCGCCAAAGTGCTATATTTTAAAGACGATAGTATGTAAAATGCTTATGAATGACGCTGACCTGATATTTTCATTCCACCAAAATGAAAATGTTTTGTACCGTTATCTACCAGAGGCCACGTGATTTCCCAGGCATTTCCACTGGTTTTTTGACTATAATACATCAAATCATTGTATGCCGTTTTATGCTCTCTTACTAATCACTGACTGCTACTACAACTAGGTTTTATATGAATAAAATATCTTAATTACAATATTTGCTAGGTTAAGATGGAATAATTATTATTCAAAGGAACCACAGCCATGATATAAATTCAATCCATAATGGATGCCGCTTAAGAACATTGCCGCTTAACAACTCTTAGTGAGTATGTTAAAGTAAATCTCAGCTTAATGGATCCAAAAATACTCAAAAAATACTCCAACAATAACTTATTATCTAGTTTTAAAAAAAACTGCGCTTCTATATTTACCACCTCTAAAAAGGCTCGTTATCAGTACTGAGACAATATTAAAAATATAAAATCGATTTTCGTACAAGAGAATGAAAATAGGAAAAATATATTCTCCCGGGGATAAACAAAGATATCAAGTGGGAAGAGCATTTGCTATCTTCTCCATTAAGCTTTAAAGTTTCAAACGTCAAGAAGACTGCCTATCACGTTCTATTTAACAAATATTATCATGTGATATTTGTTCTTTTAAATAGAATAATAGTAAGTTTGTACTTTCCCTTATACAATCGTTTGTGCAATCCTCCTGGTTCTCAAATTGCCCCGGCTTTCTAGAATAGATAGAAAAGATTAGATTAGGAATATATCATATTTATTTTCAAAAACTAATTTTCTTTTAAAATAACGTAAACATATTCTTGGGAGTATAGTTTGATAGTAATAAAGACGGCCTATGTAATTCCGGAGGAAGATGTAACTATGTTACAATATAAATCAACAGTATTATGGCTGTCGGATTAATCGGTTAATCAATTTAAATAGTATTTCATCCAAAGAAGCGTGTTTTAACTTAATATACATAAAAACATAAAATATGGATTGTATTATAAGTTATAATATATTGTACTGAACATAAGTTTGATTGGTTGAAACGAGAATGTTTACATTTGATTACTCTGTAACTCGTAAGTTTAAGTTAGTGATGTGACTAATGATGGGAACAGTCCCATTAACCGATGAGATTTGGGTTCAGTATATTTATTAAAGCATCGCTTGTTAGGTAGCAGGGTGTGCAACTTACATGTATGTTGCACACCCTGCTTAAGGTAAGAAGGAAAAAGATTCTATATACGATATTAGACCCTTGGGAATTTATCTAAAACAGATATTTTTAATTAACGTGGTCCTTCTCTGATTGAGACGACCGTGCCACAGAGTTTTAAGATGCACTTAAACATTGGTGTATAGACCACAAACATTGATATTTATTTAACTGATATTCACATATAGTTAAAATATATGTAGAGAAAAAATCTCAAAGACATTTATGTTAATGTATGTAGTACTTACAGTACTGTTACTATGTTTTATACGTTTTTAGTTAAAGGGTTGAGTATAAACATTACACTTTTTCATCGTCATTATTTGTATACACTTACGGTTAGATAATAACGTCTCTATATTACTACGACTAGTTTTTTTAACCATTTGAGCAAATATTTTTCAATCTTATAGAGAACAAGAATCTCCTGATTTACTACGCAGATTCAAAGAGTGATGGCTTAGTCTATTTGAAGATTCGTATTTCGTCAAGATAAATTCAAATAGATAGGAATGTTACTATTTTGAACATCTACAACATTATATATAAAAATAAATAAAGGTTCTTACTTCAGGATACTTTAAAGCAAGACTTACTTTAATTAAAGGCAACAATTTAGAGTCATTAACAACTGGGTTATCAGAGATAAGTAAGTAGAGCTTGTCATAATCTGTTATTTAAGATGACGAGGGATGACAGCTAGGGATCGAGGTAAGGAAATAAAGGGGTGCACCCCCCTTGTGAATGCGTAACATAAATTATATAAATTGGCTGTTTGAAAGAAAACAATGAGTATACGTTGGTTATACAAATATTATTCTAATTATAAATGGGTAAAAGATTTTAACCATATTAAATTAAAAATAATTTGAATAAACTAATCTCGAATTTTACATTTGTGTTGGAAAGGTAAAATTTTTCATGTAAACTAAAATATAAGTTGGAATTAACTTTGCGTTTAACGTTACGTTTCACGTAAATGAAAATAACGGATAGAATTTGTAGCAACACAGATTCAATGGCGCCGTGAAGAGTCGTTTCAAATAGAAGTTTAATTAATGCAAAAATTTACTATCACTACGATATGCTTGTTCTAATTAGAATTCAGTTTATAAAGCGGCGGCCTTATGTGTTACTCATCTAAACCCCTTTTACGTACTCCTACACGGTCATTAGTCTGTCAGCACTACAATCGATAGCGATTTCTCAATAAAGTACGCGTAATCCATGTTCATTTTGTAATTAACTTATCATATTTAATATCAAGTGGGACAATATAATATATGAAAATAAGTATAAATTTACTTCAATATATATATTAAAAGCGAAGCTAAATTCTTAATTAAAACTTAATTGTAAGAAATAACTATGTAAAAGTTTATCTATTTATTATGTATCTTGAATATAGTAAAAAGCTCTTATTGAACATAATATTAGTTCTTCCTTTATGTTTCAGTTGAAGTTTTTTAGCATTGCATAAGGATAATATTCTATTTTATTAAACGTATTATATCGTCTTCAAAAGGTACTTATCTCATTGGTAGCATTTTTATGAAATATGGATTTTTAATTCCCTAAATTACTGTAGTATGTAGAAACTGATTGTTTGAAGTTACCAAAACGAAATTGTAACTAAAAAGTTAAACCGACTTTTGAAGGTACAACTTCCTTAAATTCAAAAGTTGCTATGCCTACTAATGCGAATAATTTAGTTATGGCCCGACTTCACTGGATGTCACGCCTTACAAGTTTTGGATTTATTAAGGTGTCGTCATATTCGCGCACAAACTTATAAATCGAGTTTCGGACTGTTTGGCGCTTTTTCAGTTAAATGTACTTTAAAATACTTAACAAATTTACTGAAATAAGTATCTAACGTTGAAGTTCAAGAAAGTTTTGTGCGTTACTTGTACAAAAGGAAACGGGAATCAATTTCAGTTAAATCTGACTTGAAATTTAACATATTGAAAGACTACAATTTTGACAGAGATTTTATTTTTAATTTTCAGATTTTAACGTAGTAATGAAGGTCTAATGAACCTTTAGAATTATTGATGATGATACGTTTTGAGAGGTATTTAACACGACGTTCTGAATTGTACTAAACTTTGCAAAATGCTGTTGCCATGTTACTGAAACTTCTGGCAAATGCATTTTTAACGTAATTATAATGAACCGTATTTTCTGAGGTATATTTCGGTTTAATTCCAGCCGCTGAATTTAAATAGCACACATCATGACAGAATTCACCATCTTGATGGTTTTAAACCACGTTTCTGTCACTGCAACTTTTCAGAAACAGAATTCTATTGATGTTACGGATGTTTTTGGTTGGCGGTGGTCACTTATTGAACTTGCTTGTTTGCCACCACTATAAAAAGGATTTTATTGAAATTTAATATGAAGGCTAGCATAATATTTTAAATATTCTTCTATTAACATGAAATGATATTAAGATGTATTAAGTAAATTTTTATTTAATAAGTTTTTTATTACATATTATTGAAGTTAAATTTAATTGACCTGAAGAGGTTACTATTCAATTACCATTATACTGGTTGTAAGCGTATAAACAAAAATTTATATTTCCATTTCGAGAGACTATAGAAAAGCCAGTAAAGACCTTTTTGGATGCCTTTGGATGTCTCATACTCTAAAGATGAAAAGCTACAGTCTTTAGTAGCTTTTCATCGCGAGTGCAGTCGTGGATTTCAATCTCAAAAATGCAGTTAAAAGATTTTAGTCTTTTAAATGCAGATCGAGTCACCGCTCTTTTTAAAGAGATGCAAATTTAATATAAAAAAAAACGATTAATAACGTTTTTTCCAGTAAAGGTAATCATTGTGTATTTATTAGCGTTTATTTTAAAGGAACGCAGATCTCTGTTGTGATGCATAATATTTTTTTAAATTACATTTTTTTTCTTTAGTTTTTAATTTTAATTATTTGATATATTGTTTATATGTCATCTTCGTTATTCTTATTGTACTAAATAATTAGTGATGTAATTTCTTATGTAAGTGAATTAATTTCTTCTCATTTAAAATGAAAGATAAATTATTAAATTCAATTAACTTATTCTATTTTCTTATTTTATTTCGTAAAAAATCTTCTTTC
The DNA here is from genome assembly GCA_029286865.1 of Teinopalpus imperialis. Classification (NCBI taxonomy): domain Eukaryota; kingdom Metazoa; phylum Arthropoda; class Insecta; order Lepidoptera; family Papilionidae; genus Teinopalpus; species Teinopalpus imperialis. Next base: position 1,565,729 of record JAGSMU010000037.1, on the reverse strand, counting down.
AATTCCGTACAAGCGGCCGTACTGTAATATAGTAGACCATAAAGGTCACACGGTGTAAAAAAGGAAAAAATGAAGTATTTAAATTAATAAAAAAATAAAAAGAAGGACAAATTACTGGTAGTATTGTCAGATATTGTTATATACACTTTTTATGAAACAATTTAACTATAAAATAATATTTTTATCAGAATAACCTAAAATTTACTACTAACAAGTATATAAATTACTGTGTAATGTTTTGTATGTGATATTATATTCAAATATAACGTAACAATATGGCCGAAACCAAAATTATAATATTTTGTTTTCTGTCAAAACTAACAATAATGTCATCATTGTTTTATGTATAAATTACTACCAGTACACGACAACGCAGCCTTTTAATATTTTATAAACTTTTTTTCTATCGAGGAATAATCTTTTACAGCTTCTTAAATAAATAACACTTTTATTGTTGTTCGTCAATATATCAATCATTACTCCTCGAGTGCGTCGATAGCAATCCAATATATTATACCAAACTTAGTTTTTGTTTTATCTTTAAATTAAAGAATTCTGTCGTTCTCTGTATTATCATTAGATAATTTGAATTAATTAATTTCTTTATAAAATAAACAATTACAACTTAAGAATAATAATTTTTATTGTACCTAAATTCACTCAGTTTATTAATGTAACTGTACTTTTGTACGATGCTATATTTATACTACAATATTTGTTCTTTTTTACATATATTATGTTGTGTATGTAACATAACTTGATGCACTTTTTTAAATTAAAAATTTCAAAAACGTACAAAATAGGTCACTATTATAATATTTCAATAACTTTTAAAATCCGATGCAAATCTACTCGACTCCAAGGCTCCAAAAATTATTAGCATTGCGGTATCTTACTACTTACTAATCGACATCACGATTCAGCCTTAGCAGTAAGACAGTAGATAGTAGACCATTACTTCTTTTGTCATTATTATTATTAACGATGAGAATAAATGTTCTTTCTTCCTTTTCTATACATTATTTCTGTAATAAATGTGGAAATACATAACACACGATAAAAATAACAAGTAAATAAAGTAAAACTTAAAATATTTCTTGGACATAAATAGATATAATAAATAATTACATTTTCTCAGGAATTTTCCGCTTCGAGAATTTTAAAGGAAATAACGAGACTCAATGGAGCTGTAGGTCTATTCGTTAGAGCTTTCTACTAACTTTGACGCAATACGACGTATGAGCTTATAGAATTAATTAATTTAGAAACTTCAAAAGTAAACGTTTTATGGAATATATGCTTATCAAATTCGAGGATGTTTATCTTTATTACTTAGAAAATACAGCCATGGATAAATTTTTGTGAATTTTGATAACCAATTTATTAGATTTTTGTAAATACTTTGATATAAAATACCGTCGTTATATTGTTTGAATTGAACTTATAATTTTGAAACTCATCAAAATAATTAACATTCAAATAATAATTAATTAATTGTTTAAATTGGGTGAGAAAATTTATTTAGATCCCATAATCACTAACTAACAGAAGTCAATAACTTTATATATTGACTTAACCATATACTATCGTTGTTAATAATTGCATTACTATGGTAATAGCATAGTAACTAATTTACTGACACACATTTGTGTTCGGTACGGCAATAGAACTACCTGCTATCTCTACAACTTTGGTACTTTTGATATATAACTTAAAAAAGGATTAGGAGTAAGATTCGAGTGCTTATTCGTTTATTAAATAGTACTCGTGTTGACTCCAAGGGAAATTTGTTTGAAAGAAATTTACACAGTATAATAAATTAAGATCGCATTTAAGCATCCAGTACGGAATTTCTATATAATATTAAATTTAATCCACATGTGATTTTTCTTAAACTTTGCTAATGTGTGTTAAATAAACTAATTCAATAGTATTACGTTTCTAGCATCCGGCATGTTAGGTAACTACTCCAACTAATCTGAAAGTTGGCTTAGTAATGCTAGGCGATGGCTTACGGCAATAGTCGAATGGTGGATATGAGCCTACGACTAAAGTTTCACAGGCTGCAAGTCAACCACTAGGCTGGAGCTTAGGAAAATATAATATATTATTGAATATTTAATAATGTAAATATAGTAAAAACTACAACTGATTTTCAATAAAACGCGTTTTTCATTTTCCTCTATTTAAGTCACGTTCAAAAATCACCCTAAGAGAGTTTACCAGAAATTTGTTGCGCCCGTTGCTTTTTTAAATTTTACCATCACCCTGTTCCTTATCTTTATTAAACTTGAAATATTTATTGACGATATGTGCATCCGATTGACTCTAATGAAGGTGAAATCTCCAAATAGTGACAACAAAATATGAGCAACTATGCACGTTGACATATAAGTGGTGAGAATATTCGATTGCACTCGTGGATTGTTGTCGAAAAGAAAAGAAATAATTATATGAAAGTGTTGTAATTGAAAATTGAATAAGTAAACCAGACCGCTAAGGTAATAATAAAATTAGTATCACGATGCAATAGTTGTTATTCAAACTTAACTGATACGAATTGAATGAACTAATATTTGAATAATATGCCCCGTTGCTAGTAACATTTGAGACTCAATGAATACAAGGTAAAATGTAGTCAAACACTTTCTATATCTACCTACCGATTGAGATATAAAGAAAGATACAGCTTAATTCTGACTAGATTTATGTTTACAATTTTTTTATGCATTTTTTAAAGATTCTGGTACTTTTGCAGTCTTTATCTATATGTAACTTACGAAAATTAAATAAATACTTAAGCATATGATACGTAAGCCGTGTTGCGGGAATAGCTTTTTATAAATAACTGTGTCATATGCAGCAATTTTGTTAGACACCATTTATATTCGAATTTCAGTTGAATGTATCATCTTATGTAATTTAGGCTTTTAGAAACGTTACTTTCAAGGGAGATCTCATTAGCACTTGCTTACTATTTAGCAGCTGGTATTTAATCAAATAATATTTAACTAAATGTATATCGTTGAAAAGATATCGTGTTAGATAATAAATGGTTAGTAGACGTAAAGTTATTATTAAAACGTCGTTATATTCTTCATGACTTAAATTCACTTATCGCTTAATTTATAATAAGATGTTTATATTTATAAATTAATCATATAATATTTGAAAATATTAGGAAGTTTGCCATTAACGTTTGATTGAGTGCTCGCTACTGTTACCGAAGTACATAATAAATGACGTTTACGCAAGACATATTCCGTCAGAAGTAACTGACCGAGCCGAGATTCAGCGCTCCCGGGCGCCCTCGAGTCAGTTACTTTTGCGCGCAGGGTAACGGTCCAAGACGAGGCTCAATCTCGCGAACCTTAGTGCTTGTTGTCTGTTATATTAAATGGAGTTATTTGACTCTCTACCCAAGGAGGTACGTATGTACTCGCAGGGATTAAATATTTTCGTGATTGTCTTCTTGATTCACAGTTAAGATTTTTCTCCATCATGTACACCGAATGCTCGTCAGACACCAAAATCACGAAAAAAAATAACGTCTCTTATCCAATCAGATTAGAAATAAAAAGCTAATATTTAATATAAGCTAACATCTTACATAGAAAGTCTAAAAATACACAAGGGATGAGATACCAACTGTATAATGAGCATAATTTGTACGTATAACAAATGAAAAAATAACAATTAGCAATACGGAAGAACTAATTGTTTTGAATTGTGCTATTCGAAATGCCAGAATCTGAAATTAGGACCGCACAATTGTTGAACCTGGCGTTCTTATTTAAACGTTCATATATACTTTCGACAATAAAAAGAAATATGACCACTTTATAATTCTAAATAAATCTAAATACAAATAATATTGGCAAATTAAAACTGAAAATTCGTTTTTTTATGGGGCCTAGTTATGGCGTACTCGCGGCAATTACCATAGCAAACATAGAAAGAGGCGTGATCATCTGAATGCAAATTAGCTTCCAAACTGTTTGACGAAACCCGAAATGCTTTAACGATACTCTAAAAGCGTTTAACTTTTCGCATTCACATTAAACATGTTATATATTCATATAGTTATTGTATTTTTATTATTGGAATAGAATTATGCCTTTAATCCAAAATCCAGAAATGGTTTTTTATTTTTTCATAAGAATAGTTTATAGCTTATAATTTCATATAAAGCAAGTGGTATTTTTAAGGATGAAAGGTTGTTTGAAAGTTCAGTGTTGTCGATGATGAGGGCCACATTGAAATCAATTGTTGTGCAATGATAATTATTATTATTGAACATATTTAGGAAGTAAATATTTACACACATATAAATGTTAGTAGGTATTCTCTATAAAGATATACACAATATATTCAAAGAATAAAAAAATGAAAAAGAAGACAAATATTATGTAGTTCTTATCTTCTGTTATCGAGTAAAATAAATGTAAGTAGCTTACTGTATCAGATGTTCTAATTTAAATGCTATCATCTCGAGAAGAGAAGAGTGGTCCGGTCAATCGAATACCAAATAAAAACATAATAAAATTATTAATATAGACATGATAAAATGAAAACAAATAACAGAAGAAAAAAGTGTAGGGATGGCGAGCACTCTAGAATTGTCTGTATCACGAGTACGACTTGTAATGTGTTTAACTCATTTTCATACCTGTAATTGTATCGAATAGTTGCTCTCTTGTATTCACGAAAAAGTAAAAAACAAGGTAAAAATTAGTAAATCACTTTTATATCTAACTACCGATTGAGATATAAAAAAAATTCAGTTTAATTATATGACCATTTTTTGTTTACGAAATAGTTACGGATTTATTTATAGATTATATAGGACTTCTGGTAATTACTATGTAATCTTTATCTATTTGTAATTACTAAAGTTAAATGAATACTTAAGCATAGTGCAGTGTCAGATGTTCATTTATGTAAATTGTGCTAGAGGCACCCGAAATTTTCAGCATATCACTCTTTACGTCTTTGGCCTTACGAAATATGCTCGGCAGGTTATCGCGCAGTATGCGGGAGGTAAATTTGGCTATAATATTTTTCGCTCTTATATTTTGTATGCAAATAGAGCACACAATGGATCCCGATGATATCTCAACTTTTCTCAACCTTTTACTATTAAATGTAAAATGCCTCGTTGTCCTTCAAAGGAATTATGCAATAATGATGTTTGATGTCTTGTTAAGTAGAGAGTTCCACGGTCGATAAAAGTATATGCACGTCCACAGATATCGCAGTGAGTATATAATAACTATAACAATATCTGTAGTTATATTTAGTTACGAATAAAAAATAAAAAAATACATAAAAACATATTAAAAATAAAATCATTCCATTAACACTTTATTCCTTGCAATCCGACTATTTGTTATTAAACGATATTAATAGAATATATCGAACATTCTATAATATCGATGACTATCTTTTTAACAAGGTAATACTCAATTATTATATAAATTGAGTGCACATATTTTTAATGTAAAACTGCCAAGTTAACCTTTCTTCATATTTTGGAACGTTTCACCAATATAACCTAAACTACCTTTTCATTAATTCACTGTTTTATTAGTATATCATACATTTTAAATGAGTTTTTATAAGACATATAATGGTTGCATATTTAAAAAAAATTGTTAATATAGGACCATTAGTAATACTCTTTTCATTAGAACTAAAAAATATGTTGCACACCCAGTTGGCATTGGTCTTTTTGGTTTTACTAGAAATTAAGTCCTAGGATATAAAATTATAGTGGCACAACTATTTGCACCAAAATAGAAGCACTCACTCGTTACTACCCACCAAACTATCACAGTTTAATCATTATATCTGTTTTTTTGTTACAGGTACTATTTCTCTTCGTGTGAAGTGTTTCGTTCCTTCCTTAAGTGTTGAGTTCATTGATTATGTTATTTCAGTATATACGTTCTTTCAGTGGTACAATTATAAAACTTTAATTACATTATTTTCTCTGTTCCTAAATGTTTAAAATTTCGTGTAGTAGTGTAAGTTGTTTAGTAAATTCAGTGTATTAATTAAAATAAATAAATGTTTAAAGTGTAAATATAAATACTATTAGTGCTAAAACAGTAATTGAGTAAAGTTCTAAGTGTTTGTGCAGCGATAGAGACGCATAATGCTCGCTCACGAGTAGAACAAGCTTAATTAAAGACTTTTAATAATGTCGTCGCCAATCAAGCGATCCTTAAGTTCCGAGGGCGGAGCGTCCTCCAAGAGAGACTGGAAGACGAGGCTCAGTCTTCGGAGCCGCAGAGGCCACAGTGTTGTAAGTAAAAAATATCAATTTATAACATGTCATTTGAAAGCTTTATTGCTGTCTATTACAACATTATATATTTATTATTTTTGATAAACAAATTAGGATTGACTGCATAGAGATCTTATTGATCCAAATCCAAGACAAATATTAGTTTAAATGTAATAAAGTGTAACAAGGTATAATATGCTTAATTGGAGGGGGTTTGAGATGTAGGCAAAATATAATTAGTAAATAGAATGTGAAAGTGTTTATTTTTCACGCGTAAAGGTGTCAAACAAATACTCTTGGAGGTAAGTAATTACAGTGCACCATATCCAACCACTGCAAAGAAACAGGCTATTATATTTATACGTGATACTGTAGGGGGAATGCGACATGATGATTGGTAAAGTACTTAGGACCTTTATTTTACGCTCGTATTGTGTGAAGATAACAATATATAAAATACATGCAAAATGCTGCTATATTTGCTCTAGCGTGTAAGAACAAATATATATGGAATATTTAATTATTGACATAGCATCATAATCCTAGGTCCAAATCTTAATTTTGCATTGTTGTTAATAATAAATGGAAACGTCTGAAAATCTTCATCACTTTTTGTCAAAAGATTTAAGACAGTACTTAATCTATTTGTAATAATAACTTATAATATATATATATACATTTTGGTTAAAATACATTCAATAATTAGCGTAATATATTGAAAAAATTGCTATGCTAATAATGCATTGATTGGTTTCAAATTATTATTACTGGAAATGTTTTCTTACAATTTCTACTGTAATCATTCTCAAACAGAAGCCCAAAAGGAAAGATAACAACGAGTATAAAAGAACAACTGTAAAGCGATATAATCGAATGAACCCTCAGGCTGATACATCCGTAGTTATTTCTTCATTATTTTTCAAGAAATGAAAGAGATAATTGACTATATTATGATCAAAAATTTAGGGTAATTCAGATACAGGGTAGAAAAAATTTTGTTCTTTGCTAAATTTATAATTTACGAAGGAAAACTTTAAATATTAATAAAGATAAACGAAAATTATATAACCTTAGTGTTCGTTCATCATAGGTATTATTTTCTACAACAAGGGCGTAATGGTAATAGGCCTTTTGTAATGTTGCAAATTAATAACATTAATTGCTATGTGCATGACAGCACAGGGATGCGTTATATTTTTCTCGGCAAAACGTCAATGAATGCCGGAAGAAAATTGTGTCTAAGGTCGAGATTTTGTTAAACAAAGTGAGACTTTAGTATTGGTGCCGACAATATGTAGTAAAACTTAACCCCACGAAGATACAAGTTTGCGCATTTACGGCTAATAAGATTCCCTTTGTCGCATCTCCTCATTTTGAAAACGCTTTCCATGTTACTTCAGCTAGTACATCCTGATCGGCGTCCTTCACTGGCATTGCGAAGACATGTAGCATTTCTATGCATTTTTTAGCGGCTTACCATGGGAATGTTCTGAGAAGTTGTTCGAATTAATTCTATCCGCTGAGTGTTAACATTGTACATCAAGATATGATGTAAATAATGCAAAACTTCACCCTCATCATCTCGATGGTTGGCAAACCATCACTGTTTGCTTTACGTAAAATTTTCTGCCACGCACATCCGCTGACAGAATCCGCTGTCATCATTTTCAAACCGACACGACTTAGGATCTTTCAAGAAAAAAGCCTACATATTTTTTAAAGGCTGCAGCGGATTTGTGACTCCTCTGGTGTTGCGAATGTTCCCCATGAACGGTGATCACTTACCATCAGGCGAGGTGCTTGAAATGAAAAACAATTTTTTTTATAGGATAGGTGGAAAAAGCTCCTCCTATTCTATAAATAAATGGTTTTACCATCTTTCAACCCAAATACTCAAATAATTTTCAATAAATTTAAAATTTATTGAGACATAGTGTACTATCTTTTACCAGGTTATATATTATGAACCTATTGATGAATGTAGCAGGCACAATGAATAATTATAAATTATATAATTATAAAAAAGTCTGTCTGATTAAATATAAATAATGCACGTGATTTTTACGCGATTTGATGATTTATATTCAATGTAAATCTACTTAATAGTAATAATTTTTAAAATTAAATAATAATATTGTTAATACTATCATCAATAACACCGCCGTCACTGAAAATCAATCGATAATATTAAAACTAATAATTAAAATATGAGATGACTATTTATGTATTTTTATTTTATAGTTAGTTTTTTTAGTTTAAAAAGTTACGCCCATAGTACTCCTCTTAGTTAATTGTATTTAAAAATCATCACTTGTGTTCATTTGTGAGTAATTATTTTTACAACTGACAATATCCAAAATAAAATATGTACATCTTTTTACCACTCCACCCGCAAGATAAAGGCTCGATCTATGTATTATTATTGCATTGCACCTTTATTGGGGCATTGTTGAAAATGTTTGGTCGTTTTAATACTGTCTTATTTGTGACTAGGCCCATAACCAATATTGGTTTTCAATCGTCGAGCTTAAAGAAGTTGGTTTTTGTTTTATTAAATTTAATATAGCAATACTTCTACAATATTTTGTAATATAATAGTTTGAGTCTTATAAATTAATTACGTGTTTGTATCTTATCTTTTATTCTGATCCAATGTAACTTGTGTACATTTATTTATTGTCGAACACAAATTGTACCGACAATTCGTGGCCTGCAGGATATTGTTTAAACAGTCACATACAAAGTTTTTTATTTTCTAGTAAGTCATAGCAAGGCTATACAGCTTCTTTATTCCGATCTTATTGTATTCGTCTTACCCCTAATTGCACGTAAATTTGGAGGGGGGAATGATCGAGTGCATATTTATTTGTGCAAATAATTGACAAAGAAGTCGAGTCGTAAATTTAAATAACCTTTACAAAAATAATGAACTACGTTAGTATAGAATGAATTGTTTCTGAATTGATCTAGCACTTTGTTCATAAGTAGTGTTAAATTAAAACAACTAAATGTTTTACGAAGCAAGCGTCAAGGGTTATTTCGAATACTGAACTAGTTTGTGATATGCTCTAATTCAACTAAGAGTATTTTTGCAATGTTGAGTAGATCATTCATCTTGTTTTCATAAGAGTATTAGACACAGGAAAAAAATACATCCGTAAAGTAAGGATTTTTCGTACGTAAAGTGTGAAGAAAAATCTAATGATACTTTAGGGACTCTTAAACCGGTACTTCTATTCTTTTGATGAAACTTTATGGTAGCCAATTTTAGTCGAGTCGTGCGAAATACTCGCTTCGAATGAAATATTCTTGGCGTAATTTAGAAACAGTCGTCTTTAATACAGAATAATTTTATCACTTACAAACACTTTAGGTAATATTAAACATATACAAAGATATCTTATAAAATTGATTCATATATCATTCATAATATCGCTATTTTAATATTTCATTTACTAATGATAATTTTTCATTTAGGAGCGGGTTTATTATGATTTTCAAACTAAAAAAATCTTTTGAGATATCTTCAGAAGCATTTTTTTTACATATATTAGTTTTATTAAAATAAAAGGTTTAAATCTTATCTAAATTTAATTTCAGAATGTGTATATAGTTAACTGCAACTACAACATTAACCGTGTTTAATTGATATTGTATTGTTTGATTGTTGGTCGGTTCGTCGGTGTTGGTGGTATGATAGCATTGATTAAAATTATGTTACAATTTTATCTCTTAATTCCCAATGGCGATATGAAAACTATTTTGTTCTAAAGGTAGGCAATCCCTTCCTTGTTGTGATTATCATCTAAATATAATTATATTATATTAAAGAAAATTGCCGATACTTTTATTGTTTTTTGAAATAGTCTCCGTTCCTCTTTATATGTACATCTCCGCATTCGATGGAACTACTGAGAAAAAAGGGGCCGATTCCTTCTTACGAGTCTCTTCTATGGCATTTTCGAATGCTCTCAGGCATCGTCATGCATCTTCTGGGCTCGTAAAGCGAATACCTCGAAGTTTATATTTGGTTCTTGGGAATAAATGAAAAATGCAGAGTGCCAGGTCAGGACTATAAGGCGGATGATTCATTATCTGGACACCAGCCATAATTGAATATTCAATTGCCCGTTTTGCGGAGTGCGCTGAAGCGTTGTCGTGGTGAAGGAGAACCCTGCTTCTAGGGCGTTGCTGTAGAACATTTTCCAAGACAATAGGCAAAAAATAATTAAAATACCAGTCTGCAGTAACTGTCCTTTCATATTCCATCACAACTGTCGCAAAAGGATCTTTTCGACAAAGAAAAAAAGCAATCATCTTTTTTCCTTGACTTATTCCTTTCATTACCTTAGTTGACCGATCCTCAGAAGGAAACACCCACTGAGCAGATTATCTTTTGGTTTCTGGGTCGTAGCAAAATATGCTGCTTTCATCACCTGTCATGATGTCAAAAACAGCATTCTAGTTACCTCCGTTGAACATTTGCGACACCAGCCCATGTTTAGGTGGTTTTCTGGTCACCGACGACCACGGTTAAAGTATGTGGAATCCATCTGGTGCAAAGCTTCCGGACTTGAATCATACCAATGCCTAAGTTTGGCCACACATCACTGATGTTATCTTCAGATGCCGCTGTTAAAGGACGTCCCTCACGCAAGTCATCACTGACATTACTATGCCCACGCTGAAATTTATTAAACCAATTGTAAACAGTGGCGCGAGATGGGGCTTCATAATTAAATGCCAACCGAAGTCTATATGTTTGATTAAGACCACAACGAAAGTCGTAATAAATCATGAATTGAAAATTTCCTCTCGTTAAATTAATTTTAAGGTGTAACAACTTTTCGAATTGCCGCCAATTCACAAAAACAAATGACAAATATCACATTAGGTGGCCAAAGAGTTCTATAATCGAAAATTAAAAGAAATTTTCATTGTTCTACCTGGCCGGATCTAAAAACTTTCAGTGCCAAGCACGTATATAATTAAGTTGATAATTCGAATCGATTTTTGTGTGTGTAAATAATAGACATGGTTATAGGATATAAATATCGAATACAAAAATATATTTCCTTTTTGTTTCTATCTTGTAAATTTTTTGTGAATGATAAATTTCTATAAATTCTTGTAAATGATAAATGTTTGTGCTACTAATTGTGTGTTCCTAGTTACAAGTTTTATAATATTATGTACAATGTTTGTTTTTTTTTTCCGAATTTATTTTCCAGTTTTAGAGATACATGTCTATTTTAGCCCTATTATTGTAGTGATGACTGTAATTTAAGTACATATGTAATTTGAAATTTTAATAAATTTTAACTAAGTTAATTTTAACAATTTTTTTAAAAAGAATTTTTTTTTTAATAACAATGCCATGCAAATATAAAACTTACTTACTTGTGAAGTTTAGGCTTTTAATGCGCGTTTCACCATTATGTTTTCCTTGGCAATTGTCCGTCACTTCGGACATCCATTAATAGCAAAGTTTCATAATGGGGGAGAAATATAAACTGAGCACTACTTAATTTATATAAGTCCATTGGCCAGATTAGCATTTGTGTGAAAGACGTAGGTAAAACATTACAAGAGTACATCAATGGATTTTTCCACTGAAAAACAAAGAAATTTTAAATTTTGTGAAAACAAGTACAATAAACAAGACAACGAGTCTGACGCCTGTCAATGAAAATTTAAATCAGGTGAATTTAAATCGCCAAGATCGTATGACCTGCGTATGAAGGAAACATTACCATAGAAAAATGAGAAAAGGGTCCAATAGTATAGGTATAATAAATATTAAAATCTGTCAACTGGTCACTTTGTCTGACTTAAATTGAATGGTACAGAACAATAACAATATTGCGTCTGCGTCGTGGAAGTCCCTTCCAGTGCATCTAGACTGCGTGAACGATTGATGGGTTAAACTGAATGTTTTATTTTTAAATGTATTTATTGAAATTATTGCGAATATACAATGTAGCAGACAAGATACGATGCATTTGTGTCGATTTTTCTGATATAATTTGATTTTGAAATTATTCAACGCGTGGCAATAGCATGCATTTTTCTACCAATGTTTTGAAAGATATCAAAAACAAATGAATCTTGCAATGGCCACGCATTTCTTCCCTTGTTTGTCATAGGGGGCGATCAAGAGCAATGTGGTTTGACATTCCTCCCTTATATCCTTTATAGCACTTAATATAGTAACTGATTTTCATTGGCGATAAAAGATTCTTCAGTCCCTACCTCGTTCTGGGAATGCCGAATGGATCGTGTCGTTATTCCAGTTTGTAAGTTTGCTATTGAAATCTATGGATGCTGGTGGCTTAAGATTGTGTATTATGACAATCTATGGAACGGAAAGGATTTATGTACACTAACTATTTACAAGCTAATTATGATGATGGCGAGGGTTCTGCCTCAATATAAAATTTAAAGATTAATCGTAGTGTTGCCGGAAATACCATGACAAATTTCACCAATCCAAGCATTAGCTTTTCTTGATCCCTATATGGGTCGTCTTGACCGGGGAAATACCACGGCCTCACAGAATACCGGCTTAAGGAATGTTTTCAGAGTTTTGCCCGGTGAGTAGGCCCATTCCTTCTCCCCTCCCCAAACAACATGCTAGCGGTTTTATAAAATCTACCCCCGGGGGATATCGGCACCGTTGGTTTTGAAGAATCCCAGAAAACGTATGCTTAGACTGCCTTGTAATCTGGTACTCCATTGTAGCCATCCTGGCCTTGGTAAAAGGAGCATAACGTATAAGATGCAGATATCTTCTCCAGCTGACACTTCAAACCTCTTCTACCCTCCTCTAAAAATATAGAAAGCTGATATCTTAGGCTCTAACTTTCGTCTAACTCGACTTTTGAAGACAAGGTGAATTCACCACCGAGCGAGGTTGCGATGTGAGAGCTGCATGCCAGATGTCTGATTTCTGTAGAGGTCAGTGCGCACTCCGTTCTCTGGACATCCACAAGTAGAGTTACCGAGGACTCTTTAGGTGTTATCCTGAATTGCTAGAGCTTAGGTACACCCGATCCCTAGGAAATATGATCGCTGTGATCCATCCAACTACATGTCTATTGCCAATACTGTTACGATAATAATAGGATTTTGTTATCGATAATAATGGAATCCATTGTGAACTGCCAGCTCATGATGAACCTAGAGGAACCCCAGCAGATTATTGACTACAAGTACAGCTTCCATTAGGATCACTCAGTTGGTATTTTCTGGTATACTTGACTCATCGATGGGCGCTGGCAGTCGAGACCAAGGTAAGGGGCCTTACCGATTAGTCTGGACGTTGCAAAGGTCTTCAATCGGGTTCGATCGACCTTCAAAGGCCTCTTTCATATGGGCTTCTACAGTTTTCAGCAAAAACAAGATTTTATATTAATTTATTGTGGACTGACAACTTATCCCTAACTTTAACTAAACGATTGGCAAAATCGGTGCCAAATAACTATGTCAATAACAAGGCTGTGTGTTTACGACTAGTGTTATTATACAATAAATCAAAAACAACTTTCGATACTGAGTAAACCGTCCTCACGTTACAAGGGAAATCTTTAGCTAGCACGTAATTAACGGATAAACCTATTTTAGTCCGCTAAATATACAATCGATCAACTTCAAAAAGCAACTCGATTCAAACTGAACGCGCCTAAAGTCATTCTATAGGTTAATTTACGACCCAATCATGCGATTTAGTGTAGCCGCTGCAAAATCTATTCACACACAATTTTGCTCTTTATCGCTCATAAAACAACATCCAAGTTTCAAGTTGAGACGTGTTTTGTAAGCGTAAGAAAACTGTTTCAGGCAATTTACAGGACTTACCTTTATTTTAAACTACACCTCGTATGATTATATTGCTTATATTGGTTTAAGTAATGTTTTTAATCTAGATTATAAACCAAGTTTATCTTATTTTATGGAAATATTTGTGTTATTATAGTCGATTGATTACGTATATGTCACAAAAGTAAATTTAAGTTAAGTCGAAATAAAGCAACTTAAACTTAAATCAAAATAGGGATGTATGTATGCAGGGAAAATATTGTTTCAATGTATATATCAAAATTACTCTTTATACCGTTCTGTACCCGTGCCGTACGACAATTGTGTGCCAACATGCCGATTGATGAATTTTAATGCTCTTATTTAAATGCCAAATGTCAGATCAAGGTGGTTACTGTGTCTGTAGAGAGTAGAATACATCAATATCGTTATTGCAATTATTTGGAAGCTATTTTTCTAGATCGCCATTAAAGAAGATCATATCTCAGACTACCATAAGAGCTACTGGATACCTTGATCTTAAGTGTATCCACTAGGAATTCCGCATGTGTTCTAACTGGAGGAAGAGTTATTTTATTAAAAAAAATATTTCTACAAAATGAATACATTGATTTAATTTAGTTAAATCTACATTTTTCTTTTTATCTATATTTCTTTTTATTTTATTTTTGTTTGTTTTCATTTTAATTAAAAATACAAAACAGTACTAATTTAGTTTGTACCATGTGAGGTACCTACTTATACAAGATTGCATATTTTATTATAACCATTAATATAATATAATTAATACCTTAGATTAGGTTAGGTTATATAAAGATGGTAATACAATGGTACACGAATGGATGATACAATTAACATTATTTAAAATGATAGTAGAGAAGCGAGCCCATAGTAATAATGGGTGTCACTAAAAACGAATGTATATAATATTCTTGAATGATTTTTTGTGAAACTAGCAGTTTCAATTAATACAAAAGATATCTTTGTAATAAAAGTTTTAGAAAATAGTTCGGATTTTTCTCTTCCTCATCCCCGAAACAATTTCTTCAGAAACAATTGAAAAGTCTTTAATTTTTCTAATTCATTAATTGAACACTAATAGAAGCTCTCATATGAAAAGCTTTATTGTGTGATAATATATATGATAAAATATATGTCATGTTATTATTATTTACAGGAAGTAGAAGTGCAATTTTAGATATTGGAGAATATTCTTGTATGTACAACATGATTTACATTTACTTCAAGAATACCTCGAGGCGGCAACACAAAAGCCGTTTAGATAATAAGATATAGCGACGAACGTACGTCGCGGAAGGTGACATATAAGTTGACAGCTTTTTATAAAAAGATCTTAAAATTTAGTAAAGAAATTGTAGTCAAATTTACCTAATATCATCCACTCTTTTACTACGTTGTTACCCGACAATGTCCATAGCTAGAAAAGTCCGTGTCTAATTAGCTATTCGCTAAATATCTTTTCTCGCATCTTATTCGAAATTAATCGCAATGGTCATAATGGCACGAGGTGGACGGGACCCTTATTTAGGAATAGGCAATTTAAATTAATTTTAGAAAACAGATTCATAAATAGTTATCAGAAGGACCATACTAAGATATTGATTTTAATAGCAGACGTGCCCACTTTTTTCAATTTTGACAATGGATTATTCTTAGATAATCACGTCGATTTACAGATTTCGATGATACGACTACATTATTGTAGTTTCATTATAAAGTATTCGAATATGACATTTATTGAGGTTCAAAATTTTAAGGGCAATATAACCTTTATCTATTGAAAACCGTAACAAATTTCGCACATATAACCGTTAATAACTTAATGATTTATTTTTAAAAATACAAGGGTTTTAATATTAAATAAAGTATTATTATTTTGTTCTTGAAGAAACCTCTTAGACGTTTAGAAGTACCTACTTTGGTAATAATTTATTCGAACATTATACATGTTACCCAATTTGCGTCATCCTAATATTAGACACCCTAATTAATTATCTTAGATTTCAGGTATTTTAATTTAATTAGGGTAGAGTCAATTTTTCACCTTTACGGGAGCAAACCGAGTTCGATTCTTAGTGACAGGTACCAATGAAATTGTTAGTTGCAATTTGAATTGTAATTTTCCGCCTATTATTTGAGGATATAATATATATGTATATATATATATATATGTATATATATATATATATATAATATACATTTACATAACATATATAAAATAAATACACATTTTGAAGGCATGTGAATCCGCCAATTCACAGTGGAGCCGAATGGCGGATTATTCTACACCACCCTGTTTAAAGAGGAAGCCTGAGGCCAGCAGTGCGATCCGTATATCGTAACTGTTACTTTTATTTATGCATTTTAGCGCGAATCTTCATATTTATATTTTGTATTTTTTTAAACACAGCCACGATCGGAATTGGTACTAAACGGCGTTACTTTTGGCCGCATCTTTTTTCACGCACACCACCTGAACATTTTCTTTTATAATCTATCTATATAATTGTTTCAATTATTATAAATTAATTTTTACAACTAAGATGCTATCCATTTCTGTCTGTGCATGCTTCTTTAAATGTTAAACGTGTGCAGTACTACTACATATTTCAATTCGATGTTTGGCGTTTTTCCAATCGACACTTTCAGTAACAATAATAAACAGAAAAGTAATATTCATTACTCTATCACCTATTCAATTAATGTTTTAATAAGAAATATGCAAAAGTATGAATTTTATGTTATAGACATTGTGGAATAAAAAGTGAATAATCTTTTTTACGTCTTTGTTTATTATTTGCGTAATATAAAATTCTAATCGCCTCAGAATTTTCTATTACATTTTCTTCCCTCCTTTTAAAATGTTCTATCAAAAGTTTTTGTTTTAAATCAGAATCATATTTGCTGGATTATGCACCTATTCGTTCCCAACTATTGTTATTTAAGTCTCCTAGCTCCGGACGTAGTATCAATTCAAAGTTTCATATGTCTGAACCGACATTCAAGTATCACTATTGAAACTTATCTATATTGTAACAGTACTTGCTGAGTTTGAACTAATCATATTGCCTAGGATTTGAGCTACATATATGCTTTCAAAACTTCTCTAAAACGAGCATGGATTACGTAATTTTCGAGTTACCGTTCCAACGGATTAGGGAGTAGAATAAAGACTAAATTGTGATGAGTTTTATATGAATATATGTAGCTCAGATTCTAATGAATATAGGTACAATGTTATGTAAGTAAATATTGGACATTCAAATAATGACCTAGTTTCGACTGATCACAATGTTCGAAGATGAATTGCATTATTTTTATTATTATTTTTATTATTTATTTGTATGTAACTGATACGTTATTATTATTTCAAATTTTAAAATGTAAGCATTATCAGAAGTATTGCGAGGAAAACTAATAAGTTTGAGTGAAGAAGGTTACTCTACGAGCGATGTAGCGCATATAGGTAGTCTCTATCTCCAACCTGCATCGTAACCAGGTAGCAGAGGTAACTTGGTTGTTCGACCTGGTGCTCGTAAACTGTTCTAATTGTTATTCAGAGGTAAACATCAGACTTGACAGACAGACCCATGATTCAACAGTCAACGCCACCCAAATCAGATTACAGTTGCAAGCCGAGATCAGTCATGAAATTAGCACACAAACCATTCTGGATTGGTTTACATTGGCCAAGGATCACTAGCGACTTTAAATAATACACGATTATTAATAAAGGTACTGTGTTTGGTTTGATGAGTGTGTACGGAGACCCCTTGAGTATAAGCAAAGCAGTCCCATGATCACGCATATACATCTTGAATGTTTGTTGATTATTTATTGATGTTGATGTTTATGTTGTATTATTTGATGTTAATTTTTATGAAATACAGTCATCACTTTTTGCTGTGTGCTCGTTAGTCACCCATAGTTTTAATAAACAAAGAATTGGTACTGACAAATTGATTACATTAAAGTGCTATTGTATTGAAATCGAAGTAGTGTCATTTTGTTATAAAAAACTGATAAAAAAACATTTTATACATTCTATCCCATTTCCATTTTATACTTCTTCCCTTTTCATAAGAACGAGTTTGAAAATTATCACGGTGCTGTGTTAGATGGAACGACATTAATAATGGAACAATTAGACTGTGGTAAAAAGTTTTGTGTAAAGTGCTTTTAAAACTGACTTTTGTTATCGTTACTCTCCCTAAAATTCTCCTAAAATTCTTCTCTCTAAATTTACTGGAATATTTTAATATATGAAGCGTTGAATTAAAACTATTAGTTCAGATGTCAGCAAGTGAACATACACATAGGCGAGGACTCTAAGCTTGAATATGATGTTGCCCAGGGAAGTGCGTACCTACTTCCTGTTCCTTATGTACATATACATAAGGAATTATACAGAGTCGATTAGCATATTAGCGGAATGGGCGAGAAACTATTAGGGCACATCTACTCCTTCCATTTGACCACATGATGCTTTTTTCATCCATTGTCATCCTATCTCGACCGGGCGCTAGATTTTTAATTATTTTTTATAATATTGAAAGTAACAAACGAACACACAGTTCACGTTAAGTGATTCCTTCGGCCATCTACATTCATCCTGACATCTACATTCATCCTTGTTAAGAAATCATAATGCAGATGCGTTGTTACCCTTGAGGACTGAAATAAATTGTCTTGTTGCCAGTAAGAATGGTCTCCGCATCCCAACCCTCACCAGACGGAACACAGCAGCATTACATAACATGCTGCTATTTTACGCTGGTATTCTGTGAGGGCGTGGACCTACCCCGGTCGGGCTGATCCATTCATTCTGCAGCTAAAAACAAACTTCAGTTTAGCTCTATCACTGTTGGTGTTTATGCAATTAGACGAAACACTCCACTATCACCAGTGCCCTGATGGCAAGTGAGAGAAAGTGACAAAATGCCTTTTAGGGCATACTCTTTTCAAGTTCTCTCGCTTAAGGAAAACTTGACATATGTACGTAATTCATAGCCTCCGCAACTACAAAACTCACTCAACACTTGAGCTCTTGATTCTATGGCCTGCCTGTCGCCACTTCTCGCGTGATAGTGCTACCATGCAAAGCTCGCCTCGAATCCGCCTCGTTCGCACTCCAATAGTATTCTATATTCAGCTTTTGCATGTTAAAAGACTTTAAACTTAAAAAAGAAGAAAACAAACACTCACGGTTCCAATAGGTAAATAGGTTTTATATTAAATGTCAAGAAAATATTGATACCGTCTTGTTCTCTAGGGTCTTAATTTACCTGATATTGATGGATGGACTCATCGATCATATGTCCGTGTGACTAAATTCTATACCAGCCGAATAAAAAGTATAAGACGATCTGGTTGTGTTATTTCTCATGATTTAATATCTTATCTTTCCGGGGGAACTGTCACTATGTTACAAGAACAAATAACTGTTCGTGCTAAAATGCAATGTTTTTTGCATAATATATAAACGTAAACTTTGGTCAAGAAAATATCGACGATGAGCATACTCTATGTTCAGCTGTGAAGAAGGTATTGACTTTCTGATATGATAATGTATCAACATATTTCTTATTAGTTGTATTTCAAACTGACTGGACTAAGTTTATGATATACGAGTATACTAATATTTTACAAGAGTGCAATGTACAATAATAGGTAAACAAAAATTAAATACACTTTATTTCCAAATAGGAGTATTTTCAACAACCGTAATTTAGGGTGGAAAAATAAACTACATTTGCGTGCAGTGACAGGTTATCAGACTTACGCCCACAAATATCGTAGCTCGCAAATCCCTTTAGCGACTTTTATAGTTCGCCCGGATAGATTAAGGTTTATATGCTATTATTCTATCAAGTCATTCTACGTTGATGAATTATTCTTTATCTTATGGTTTATGGGATAACTTACTGATATAACATGTTTTCTCTCCGTCTCTTACAAGCATTAACTATTTTAGATACGATAATATGTTATACTATAAACAGTTTTAAAGTTATGTAAACTTCCGTTATTGACTACCTGTGAAGACATTACTATTTAAGTATTTTTTAACCGGAACTCGATTATCATGTATACCATCTTCGTTCTCATTTGTGACATCGCATGTTTATGTTTTACCAATGATTCATTTATTTATCTACAAATCGTAGGTATACTTACCATACGATGAAATGGGCTTTTTAAGAAACCAAAGTTAATAGCAGTCAGATTAATTTTAACCTAGTAATTTAGAAATAAATTAGAAAAAGAATAGATTTATTGCTCAAGTTTATTATTTAAATTCCATTAAAGCGCTGCATAAGATCTTAAGCTGCTGAAATAAAAAATATATTTAAGCTCGCTATAACACAGTAGGATTTATTTCTAATGATATATCATTTAATATAATTTAGATGTTTATTATATGTTATTTTTATTAATATATAACATCCTTTTTAATTAATAGGATGCAGTCCGTGGCCGACGCTGCGCATCATTGCGTTCAGCTGCCACAAATGCTCGCACGGATGACTCGGGTCGTAGCACGCCTTCGACTGCTCCCCGGGCCTCGCCTTCGTCGACCGAAACTTCCACGCCTAAGAAGTCAAACTGGGAGGTCATCGAGCACTTCTCCCCCAATCGCAGCAACAAGAGTCCCACTGCTGTAAGTATTTTACTTTTAATACAAGGGATACGACTGTTATCGAATAATTCAGCATTATTAATTCCATCAATCAGCCATGTTTCTGGTATTTCTATAAAAAAGAGCAGTCTTAGTGCGTAACCCTCGCACATTTTCGTAAAATATCTTAATCATTGCAATATAAGGAAACCAATTTACTGACTAGACAACAAATATTTTTTACATTAAATTATAAGAGTATAAGTAGCATCGATTCAGGAAACGTAGGCAAAATAATACATTGAACTATAATAAATCGTTATAATTCAATGTAGTGCACAGTTCGATCAGTGCGTTCACATACAGCCCAAAGAGCAAAGGTCATCTAAGTCCTCCTTTCGTACTCCGTAGTCCGGCATGCACGGTTCTGAAAGTTCATACCTTTATCTACTACTTGACACTCTTGATTTAGTTACAGTGTCTGAGTAGAAAAGCAAACTCTGGCGGCAATAAAATCTCTTTTAATATTTGCCCGTGTAGTTATCAATAATCTTTGCTATTTAGTTAGCGAGTTTGGTGTATAATTTGAATTTTCGGATGTGTCCGGTTTTGTAGTATACTTCTCAATATGTTATGTATTTGTTAAGTTTCCAATTACATTAACCGAATTGTGTGAATAATAATTTTCCATAATGAGCGTTGACTTTTTTATTAACTGCCTGTTTAAACTAGTCGCCAAGGAGGATTTATTTGTGTGTTTTCTATTTTGACCTCATACCTTTTCATTTTATGCATACATATAACAAATATGATAAAGTTAAAAATGGGCGATTTTTAAAAACGATATAAAAAGTGCGAATGTGAAATGTGTTTTCTGTTATGAATTAAGCTCGGTTGCACTAATAGAATAAGCTGGCTATTATTATTATTAGATTAGTGGTGAGTGGCGTTTGCCGAGGTTTTTCGCTAAAAACAAAACGAATATACGTTTCAGTGCAAAATTAATTACTCGGAGCGTTGTTTACTGTTTTGCAAATAAAATAGCCGTAGATATCAATAGCCTAATGGTTTAGTGTACGGTTTCTGACACTTAACTTCATAGGGTTCGAATCCACCATTCGATTATTGTCCAAACCATCTCCTAGCACAAACATTTTCAGCTTACTTGGAGTGGTTAACTGGAATATTAGTAATGTCAATAGTACTTCTAGCATACTTTTTAACTTAGCCTGTTACACTCATTTAACTTTTCTGATCTAATCACAGGAAACTGTTCCGATCTTCTATTGCCCAAAAAAGTGAGTGATTTTTGCTAAGTTTTGTTATCGTAATATAAGCGAATAGTAAGTAAGACTACCTGACGTGAGATAATCTAGTAAAAATTAAAAGATTATGAGTGTACTTATTTAGATACCTTAGTATGGACCAGAGAGTAATGGTATTCCACCATTATTTATCAATCAGTGCTCCAAATCATTTACAAATCCATTGTACATTATATTTTATGGATTCGGTCAATATATTTAGAGCTTTCGCAGACATATAGAAAGAAGCAATGATTGTAACAATTCAAAGGAACGTTTCACGGTAGTTTTGACACTATCGGCCCATATCAATTTTAAACATCTTTAGTAAAATTTTAATATATATGTATCAGTCGGTTAGTTCATTTATTTTCAAATCAATACCAGAAGATCAACATGGTTTTATAAGCAAGTGCTCAAGTGTTTACTAATTTAGCAACCTTTACTAATTAAAATTTCCGCACAATGGAGGAAGGCAAGCAGGTTGACGTGCCTACACTGAATTCGAAAAAAACATTTGTTAGAGGTGGTTACGTCATATTGCTTTGCTAGCTATAAGAATTAGGGATATGTAGTGACCTTCATAGATGGTTTAGTTCTTACATCAACAACAGAAGATAAGCGTAGTGACTACATAACTATCTGCTCAGGAGATCCACAGGGCTTGGTCCCTTGCTACATAAGCTCATGTTATATTAACTCGAAGTACTCTATATTTGCAGATAAATGAATGAAAATTAATGACATTACCGACTGTCATAGAACTCAGTATGATTTAAATAATTTGTTGTAATACTTAAAATATAGAATTACTGTAACTATTAATGCCTCCAATCACGTTTACACCTAAATGTAAATGTATTATTTATCCCTACTGTAGATTCTATGCAAGATCTAGTTGTTAAGTAAGATGTGATGTTGAAATGATATTAGCAGAGCATGTGAACATTATTGTGGACAAAGCGTTCAAGTAGTTACGATTTATTATACGTGTCTGCAATTCCTTCACAAACATAGTGTATTAAGGTTTTATACTTAACGTATATGCGAAGTTTTCTAGAGTACTCATATAGTCTCCAAGCTGTAGCGTTTGTATTAAAAAATTAGCAGAAAAGAGAAGTTTTAAAAATCACAAGACTTTTGAGCCAAAAAGTGTGTACATTTCGGTATACAATCGATTGAAAAAAGGCGTAGGGAATATGACATCCTATTTCTATATTTAGTTGGCAAATAGACATTAGCGAAATTCTACCTAGCGTTGCATTTCAGGTGTCATATTACCGGACTCGACACACGTCTCAATTAGACGTTCCTCACTCAAGTCGGAACTATGCTCAAAGTTCAGTTCCGTACCGTGCTGGTCACATATACAATATGATATATAAACAGAAGTTATATATACATATGAATAACACACACACACATACACCGACACGCCGATGCATGTACACGTACTTGTTCACTCACCCACGTAAACTCAAAACTACCTAAATTGCTAGTTAATGTTATGTCTGTAGACATCACCATCCATTCTCCACTCTGGAGAATCTTCCTGATAGCTAGGGAACTGGCAATTTAGGTGGCACTATCAGTTAGGAACGTGATCAGAATAGACCGACACGCTTAGTTTATGAGGGCTTTGAGTAAGTAAGAGAACCAAAAACTACTTAACCAGCTCACGGAACTGAGGGGTCCCTGTGTCCGACGAAGCTGTAAGAGCCTCATAGGCCATCAGCATCAACATCAACAGAATCTAGAGTTAATGTTATGTTAATCTTACTGTTCCTAAATATCTTTTAACCAATTGTGTAATTTTAATTTGACCTTATTTATACCATAGTAACTAGTTGTTTTAATAATTTTCTTCTAAGAACGAATGAGTAACAGACGTTTTTAGAATTTTTTTGTTTTTCAATTTAGAATAATGAATAACATATTGCAAAAAATATAAACATTTTAATATATTTTGTCTGGTTCGAACGATTGAAATATATTCGCAAAAATTGGTCTTGTGTTTGATTATGTTGTACAGTCTGATTCAGTTTCAGTCTGATGTTTTTCAAAGGGATTTCTGTATTGTTCTAAGCAACAAAGCAGTTAGAAACAACTTTAACACGGCGCTAGCCCACGGGAATAAACATAACCGTTTGCGAGATGTTGAACTTAGCTCTAGGCAGTTCGGAGTCTCAAACATACTGTTGCTAACATCAGTGAATTATTGTGGGAAGAAAGTCATATTTATTCAAGCCACCTGTTTTGTGATTCATAAAGACCAAAATAAAAGCGTTTTAGTTTTGGTCAAATTATCTACAAATTTTAATAACCGATCATTTTTAATTTCAATTAATTAAAGTGAAACATAAAACGAGTCGATTTTGTTCAGGTTTTAGTTAGTTTTATAAAAAACAATAAGTATGCAAATTAGATGAAATTCGGTAGATACAGGTGACTCAGAAAAAAAGGAGCATTACACTGAAACACAGGTTTCAAATGGTGAATCCGGAACCCAACTACACGTAACGAGGAATACCATCTTAGTCTCCAGTGACTAATACCTTTATTCATTGTTGAGAACTGACGTAGATATAATGGACCGAAGTCATAACATATCAGGTAAACTGTATACCCGTTTGTTAACCGTAAAGTTATAAAAATCTTACATAAGAGGGTCTTATCGCTATCGCGTCAATAATTAATAAAGAAAACTAGATTAGTTTAATTTTCTAATATAACTATAGTAACCGTCAAATTATGTAAAGTGCTTAGAATTATATATACAACAAAACATGCACTATATATATTTTTTCTGAACTTGATAAATTAGTACCTAAAATTGAAAATAATAATTGATATTTGCACCTACGATTGACCTCGGATTTGCTCGTGGACCGTAAATTAAAAGCTAGCGCCCGAAAATTGTACCTGTTAATTTTTCTACTGAGCTACAGTAAAAATACAAAATATTACAGAGATAACGATGTATTTTTTCAAATTCCGTAAAGAAACATAGATTTAAAATTCATAGATTTTGATACTTTTTCATTCTTCTATTATATTGCAGCATCTACATATTTAGCAAATCAAAGTACGCATAGCCGCGGGTGAACGCTTCTTTTAATGGAAATCAAAGTAAAAATTCTATGTAACATAGTAACAGAAAACATACTCAAAGTGTAATTAAGTATATGTGTTATTAACCTACATGCGAACATAAATTATTCTACTTTACAACTTTTTCATTGTATTTCGAATTACCATCTGATTTATTATTATATTGACTATAAAATACTTAGTGGCAGTAGAATTTGTTAATGTTGGACATGGTGCTCTCTACAAATTAGTAAGTACTGCAATCAGCGCGCATGACAAGCTAGTTGGGATCACAATTTTTTTTCACTTTTATTTGTGTTCAGGATGTTTTTGGGTTGACCATATTTTGCAGAAGATCGTAGTCTATGGCGCTGCTACGTCATTTTCTTTACTATATATACATAAATCTAAAGAAACTTATGGATATTTTTTTTAAAAAGCTTGGAATAATATCTATGTCTTCATCGTCAAGTCAAGTCTAAACGTTAATTTTCAGTCTTTCACTGCAAATCAAACGCTTTTCTAATGAAGACATAACCACCTCTTCTCAGAATATCATACCTATTATGTACCATCGTATCAGTTGTATTGATCTCTGACAATGTCAACTGAAATTTGTACAGAGATGAATTTTTGGCGATCTGTCATGGCCGTCACGGTCTAGTTCATCTCACGCGGGTGAATCCGATATTCGGGGAAAAATATATTCGCCCTTACACATACAATTTCTTTTTGTTAAATTCAATTGGTGCAGTTATATTTAAGGTTATTAAATGGACGATAAAATAAATATCAATTAATTTTCTTAAATTGTAGTAATCTACTTTTGGAAGTGTGTCGATATAAATATTTTTAGAATTTTGGAACGCAGATGTATATTATTTCTACTGATTTATTATTGTAACAACAGATGGCTATCGCTCATTTATCATCAAATCGCTACTTGGTTCTTGTTTACATTAAAAAAAAATGTTTAAAACTGAGACATCATCCCGCAGTTACAGAATTAGACTACTCCAGGCTTTTACACTATATTAATGCAAAATCAACAAAACTGTTACTAACGTATGAGAAGAATAAAAAACAAAAAAATAATTAATTTGAAGTTTGTTTGTTCTTGCTAAACATTTTTTACTTTGTCTTTTATAAGTACTAGGAATTACGTACGTAAAATTAAATCTATCGGAAGTACACTCTGTAGATATGAGTAATTTCAGAAAAATATGCTGATCTAAAATACACCCAGTCTTGTAAATGCATACCTGTTGTTTTAGCCTTGTAGTGAGGTAGGAAGACAGAGAAACTGCATTTCACACTAGGTAATTCAAAAACTCTAGAACTATTTGCCAATAAGAAAGATATCTAGTTAGTAGTAGCATATTATAGGCATAAAGCATATTATGAACTTTCACTGCGGGCTAGCAGGCTTTCTCATAAAGCTTGAACTGACCAGATACCTTCCAATCGGCCTGATTCACTGGCATTGAAAAGATGTTGCATCTCTTTGATTTTTTAATACCAAATTTACCATGGAGTGTATTCTGAGGAGTTGTTCGGATAAATTCCAGTCATTGAGCTTAAACATCAAAATTACATCCTCATCATCTCGATGGTTGGAAATTCCACTGTGCGCTTTACGCGAAATTTCCTACCACGCGCAACCACTCTATGTGTAAATCAGCTGTCGCTGTGAGCTAGTCATAGGCTAAAATGATGAGGATGATGATGAAGGCAAAAATTTTATAGAATAGATGAAGGAAGTAAAGAGATTCAAAAACTTTTCTAGGTTACTTCTATTATAAACAAGTTATAGAATAATCTATGTCATACGGATGAATGAATTCTGTTAAGATCATGAAAACTTTTTAGTTTACCAAATATTTATATTTGCCCTATTTATTGATTTTACCAAAGCACATGCTACAACATATATGTTTGCGTTATTTCTAGATTTTCTTCGATTCGAGCTAATAAACTTAGCTGCCTTGAGATTATTACCATAATAAACATAAATAATTAAACTCTTAACGATACGATTCAATTATAACTAAATATCCGTTGCTGGTTTGCAGTAAGTAAATATTTTCAAGGCTTAAGATGCCTCTGAATTGACTTTTCATTGTCATTTTATTTTGTATTTTCGTTTTTCTAATAGGCGGAAATAGGCACTGAATCTTAAGATAGAAAATCTGTAGATATTTAGGTACAAATATTTAATAATTTTAGTTGTTATTGTACTGTTACTCTAGCTGATATATTCATGCATATGATAGTAGATCTTTAAACTGCTGCTTAGTTAAATAATGAGAAAAACTAATAGACATTACAAGTGAAAAATAGCAAAAAATTCCTTATATATAAAAATTATTTTATCCAGTAGTCCAGTGCTAAAATATATTATTTGCTAATAAATTTATTATTATAGCATATTCCAAACATACTCTTAAATATCGGAATTTTATCAAAAATATTCAAACAAATAATAATTTAATTAATATTTGAAAATAGTAAAAAAATCATTGTTTTACCTTTTGTATAGAATCACCTTTATGTATTCTATACGAAATTCGCATTCTTTTCTCTTTTCAGTTCTGTTCAAGTAAACGTTGTTTGAAAATTAAAAAGAAGTCTACGGCTAGCTTTTAATAGTTTTTGTGACGAAATTCTAACGAGTTTAAAATATAATTATATCGGAATCGATAAAAAAGTTAAATGAAGAAATGAATATAATTTAGAACTGGAAGTTATAGAATTAAATAAGGACTGTTTTACATAAAAAAAAATAGTTTTTTTTAGCACTTTTATATTTTATTTATGGTACGGTATACACAAATCTAAATATATCAAAAATAGCACAAGAAATTTGCATCTATCTCATTACCATTATCATAATCACAGCCATATTGCTTAATTGCATTAGCTTTTGTCATATTAATAAATCCATAGTAATGTTTTCTTTTTTCACACTACTTAATTATTTGATAGAATTAATTTTAACCGTGGTAGAGCTACGCTGCAGTTTGTTAATAGCTGTAGAATGAATGGGTCAGCTCGACCGGGGAAAGACCACGCCCTCACAGGATACCAGCTTGAAATAGCAGCATAATGCTGCTGTGTTTCGTCTGGTGAGTGTAGGGATCCGGAGACCTTTATTGGTGACAAAGCATCTGCATTATGATTCCTTGAATGACGATGTGATGGGCCGCAGGAGTCACTTATCATCAGGTAAACTGTGTGTTCGTTTGTTATTCTTAATGTAATAAAAATAAGCGTAATTACTGTCTTTGATTAGGATATGGCCAATAAAACTAGTTGAAACAATTTTTGTATCATTATTAAAAAAAGTGGTTATTGTTTTAGTAGATAGTTAATAAACAAATATTTCAAATCATATGATTATTGAAATCAGTTGAATAAAAATATCCACACGTAACACGAAACGCGTATCTATGTTTTGTGTTGCGTGTGGTTGTTTTTATGTTAAAGTGTTGTTATTAAAAGTGTAGAATAGTAGACCCGTGCCACAGCCAAAACAATCGGTTACAGAATGATAGGTCGACTCTACATAGGTAGGGCCGCACTTGATGATTAAACCGATCTAAGCATCACACGGGATCACTAACCAGGCGAACCGTGTGCTTGTTTCTCATTCTGTGTTACACAAAAAACTTTTCTCTTAAATCATTTATTCGAAAAAAATATGGGAACGAAATAGAATTAATAACTGTCATCTCCAAGCCTACGACGTATATTCGGATGATAAACAGCGACCTTAAACTTTTTCCCTGCACCAATCCAAGTGGAAATGCAAAGAATAAAATACTGTTTCTGCGTTAACTTACAATTCCCATTCCCATTGTAAGCTTTTGTTTCGTTTCGAAAATCATAATAATAAAGCAGATACTTCGAAATATTTAACATGTATAAATACATACTTTATTTTAAATATAAAATATGTAAAATAAATAATTACATTATTTATTATCTTGACTAAAGTCAGGTTTTAAGTTGAGACCTAACTTAAAAAGTGTATCAAACGTCGTGTTCGTGTAGATATGGTAGATTGTACACCAGTATATAATAAACATAAATAAAACACGCATTCCAAAACACTTAATTTGATACAATGTACAACAAAACTGTATAGTGTAATCGCGTAACAGTGTAATGTGCGTAATCGAGAACATTTATGCATCTTTTATTATTCATTCGGTATTGAACCGAATGAATAATAAAATAAATTTTAATTGGAATATGTATCTGCTGTAAGTAAAAGAAGAAATATGTAAACTGTATATTAACTTTTGATACTTAGCGTAACCTTTGATGATAATGATTGATGGACGTAATACTAAATACACAAACAAGGCTTCGTTCTAAACGAAATCAATAAATGCGCCTTCACAAGTTTTATATAATCAACACCTGTAATCTGTACTTTAACGACAATGGTAGAGTAGAACGTATGATATAATAAATAGAGATAGCCAATGAGTAAATAATGAAATGAGTTACTATAATGACATACACGCCTTCTAGGATTAGTACAGGCAATTCTTCCAAGGCAAATATTTAAGGATATTGCTGGAACTGAGAAAGAGGATATCAAAAATTGAGAAACATATGTCTTCCGTTATAGATGTTTATCAATTATAATTTTCTTCCTATAGAAAAATCTGCAAGATAAGCATGCACTGCTTATATTAAACAAAAAACTAGACATCTTTTTAGTGTCGTGAGTGATGCAATATGATAATATACATTTACAGTAATTTAAAAAATATTGGCAAAAGTAACTTAAAAGCATACTTAAAACTTAAATATAGTACAGATGGACAACCAGTGTGTGAGACTAAAGCCTAAATATTAAGCTTGATTTTATCATGTCACCAGGTGTTACCTTTCTGATTATTGTTTAATCAAGTACTAATATGTTAAAAAAAATATTATATTGTTATTAATTAGTTATGTCTGTTAGTCTGTGTATGTGCATGAGAGAGAGGTATGTTATCTTAAACATTATTAACTGTGGACGGTAAAAGGTTTTCAGTGAAGGCATAATTTAATGAATTTAGCCAACAGTTTTATTGCAATTACTTTGACTATATCAATAATTCGATTAATTTTATAACTAAACTCTTGTTAAACTAAAGTCTTGTTAACATTAAAATCTTTTATAAGGTTAGTTTAAAAAAATATATTACATAGCAATTATCAAAATCTCATTAAGTTATTACGTAAAAAGTTTATGTTTATTCGTAACCTTAGAAATATCGTTCCCTATTACATTAAAAAATAGAACTGTGTTAAAATCATGGATTAAGTCAGTACGCTTTATTATTTTAAATATTGGAAGACTGTACTTGAATTGCAAACTTTTATCCAGGAAAGTAACATAACAGCCTACATATATAAACCCTACTGCTGGTCACACGCCTTCTCTCTAGGGTGTTAGAGCACAAACAGCCACGCCTTCACTGTGGATTGGCGGACTTCACAGGCCTTTGAAATATTTTTTAATTATTATTATTATTTCTTAGATGCGCAGGTTTCCCCACGATTGGTTCCCGTCGATTTGGTATATGATTTTATGATTTTCCGTTCGATGCGGTATAGAACATTTATGTAGTTATGTTGACAGTTTAGTGATTCAGATCTTTTAGCTTTAATAGTTACAGGGATAATGGAGTATAAACGATTTGTAATATAAGAATTTATTTATACACAAAAATTTAGTTTTGCGTTTGAATTATTACCGTAAGTGGATCTAAAAATATTGAGCAGTTTTATCGATCTTGATGAAGTGGTGACCTATATCAGATAACGAAAAGTAGATGGATGTTAGCGGCTTAAATCGTTCTTTGTGGTTATCTATGTGAGGAGGGATCTGCTCAACTCTCTGGTTGAAATGAAAAGCCTACAATACTTCAAGAGGTTTCGATAATCCTTTTTATGTATATTTTTACTATCGAAATATTAATTGTCATTATTAAATACGGAGACAAAAACATTCCTGTTTAGCTTTTTAGCATTTTTAGATCATTGAATAGAACGATGTATTAAGATTTAGGTACATATTCTATAAATTAATTATTAAATTAAGAATTCAAAATGAGAGATACGAGTTAAAAATGCTACGAGGGATGAGGTAAGTGAAAATTGGAACACCTGTATGTGACTTTTCCTATGCATAAATAAAGGGAATGATAAGAATAAATTATTATACGGTCTGCGCGGCAAATCTAAACGTACCTATCCCTCAGAAATGGAACTTATTATTTGGTTTATATAAAATACGAGTACGATAAGTAGAATGAGAAAATAAAAAAACTAATACTCAACTATACTAATATTGTAAGAATTAAAATTTTTAAACATGTCAAAGATTACATTAAATCAGTTTTAAATAAAACGCGCTGATATCCCAGTACTCAAAACTTCGTTGAATTCCAGTTGTCTTGAACTAATTCAGACACAGACAGTTTTTCATTCAGACAGTTCAATACATTCTTAGATACAAATAATTACATGCTAATATCTGTGCACATTATACTCATAAGCTCACCACTTGTTATGTAATAATAAGCAGCCTCATAAGCTCTAGGTTAACTTTCTATTGTTTTTTTTTAAATAAACCTATTAGTGGTCATTTCTTGTTTCTTATTAAAATTAATTTATTTTTTATTTTATATTAATTATTAATTGATATTATTTACTAATTACTAACATTCCCGTTAACAAAGCCTGCAATGGGATTTACTAGCTGGCGGATTCGAGCTTACCGCGTTTTTAGCTATAAACAATCTTGTGTCTTCGGGGGGTTAAATTAGACTAGATTATGTCTTCCCCCTATCTGAGACTTTGTTTAACAAAATCACGACCTTAGACACAAGTTTGTTTTCTGGCACTCATCGACGTTTTCCGAAATCCCAGAGTAATGAATGTTATTAGGTTTCCACATGTCGTTGACATTCAGAGGAAACAAGGTAGGAGATACAACTGAACTGTATACATTTTGATAAATATTTAATTTATTTTTAAATTAAAAAAGATAAATATTGAAATAGACTAACGACATTACGGTACACAAAGCACTTCTCACAATTTCGTGTTATATGACAAAACCGTGATGTAATGAATGGATGAATCTATTAACGGTATATTTTCGACTTTTATATTTTACCAGATAGAAAAGAAATTGAGTTGTTTACAAAATTGCGTCTGACGTCAAATGTTTTAATGGTTCAATCTCAATATGTAGCTTATTTTAAAACGGCTTTATTGCTGAATGTTCTAAAAGTAAGAAGCAGTGTAAAATACTAAAAGCAAATAGAAAATTATAAAACGTTCCAGTATAAGGCACTTTAATGTTTATGTTGTAAAACTAGGTTTTTTTTTCCTAAGTAGCCTTCGGTACTATGTAGTGCGAGATAAAGAGTAATAAAACATATATCATTATATATGTTTTATTACTCTTTATCTCGTATCTGAACAATAGGCATTAGATTTATTGAGACTAACCGAACGTCACCGAACGTCCAGGGAGAAGAGAAAAGTTTCACCTAGAATGTAGCTGGAGCGTGGCTCTATCGTTGCATCTAGGCATCCAGCGTATCATAGGCTGACGCGGTTTGGTAATGCGGTTAAAAATTGATCCAATTTTATATTATGAAGGTACTGATGCAAAATTAAAAGTGCAATTAAGATTAATACACCAAATCTAATCGGACCGTTAAGTGGTCAACCTAATCTGTAGGGTACGATTTACGGATAAGGGAGACTTGCCATAGCTAAATCTCATTGGCTGGTGTTGTGGAGCATTATCATCACAAAAACAATGCTAATAATTCTACGCCTACCAACACGCCTACTTTGTGTAGTGAGTATGGGCAAATCATTTTAGAACTGTCGGTTTCTCTCACACTATGTTGCAATGGTATAATTGGTATGTAAGTTAGATATCATAAATACCTACCTCTCATGTACTCGGTATGTGGTCGAGCATAAGCTCTGTCAGCAATGTTACAGAAAGGTTTGGATAGATTTTGAATAAGGAACTTTTACGCCATCCTAAAATATGATGAATAAATAGATTTTCTTACGTTTTAAAAAATTTAGTGTACCCAAAAGGAAGACAGAATTGCTGTTATTTTGCTTCGGAATCGTTAAACGAGATTTAAAAATTTTTGCAAAGTTTTAAAATAATTCAGAGGTTTCTTGATCGCGCTATCAAACGATCTAGTAAAGACTCGAGCCTCGAATACATAAAAATATACGTAATACGTACATACTTAAAAGGAGCAGCTGACAGTGTTAGGAAACCAGCAGTGCAGATTCGAATTAAACGAAATCCCGTCCGTTAGCAAAAAAAAATAGTTTTTCTGTAGGGGTTAAGCAAAACTACCGTTAAGAGAATTGTAAATGAACTCTCAAAAATAATTTATACAAATTACC
The DNA here is from genome assembly GCA_029286865.1 of Teinopalpus imperialis. Lineage (NCBI taxonomy): Eukaryota > Metazoa > Arthropoda > Insecta > Lepidoptera > Papilionidae > Teinopalpus > Teinopalpus imperialis. The sequence goes on along the minus strand of JAGSMU010000037.1, from coordinate 1,532,134 downwards.
ACTGAACAAGATTTTTTTTATCTTTAATGTACTTTCCAACTGGTCAATACAACACACACATACAACAATAAATATTACAATTACAATTACAACAATTTACACACAATTACAGGTACAATTTTAAATATTTATTATTTTTGATTTTTTAATTGGGTCAAAATTTTATTTCAATCGAATAACAACAACAACGAGCTTATCGACATAAAACACGGGATTTTCTTAATAAGCGTCTGAAAAAACTTAGGCACGAGAGACGTCGGGCTTTGTTAAGGCGGTACGCGAGAAAATAATACTGCGAAATACTTATTCAGACCTAAAAGTTTGTAACGTTGATGGAAATTACAATAAACAAATAAATGGGTGTTCCCATAAACTAATTGTTAGCGCTAACGACAACAAAGTTATCTCAGCCAAGGAAAAAAAAGTTAAGTCAAGTTAAGAAGTTTTAAAAATAATATTTATTAAACATTAATTGCATAGAACAGTCAGTAATAATTTTCTAGGTTACACAACGCTTAGACGGTTAGACAACACCTAGGTTAAAACGTTGGTGATATGATTTCGTTCGTTGAATGCAAGTGCGATGAATGACATCAACTGCATGCTTGAAATCAAAGATACTTGATTAGGAGATACCTACGTCCTATACCATAATATAATATACCGTTCCTTTATTAAATTTTCCAAATCAATATTGATGAAAGTGAACGATAAAGGGTATAAATAAACTAGTAGTTAGACGGCGGATTTGTAAACCGTTTTAACATTGCCGTCAGAAACCGCTACCGCTAAAAGCTAAATCTCTACGGGTACAGTTTACAGTTTTGCAACTTACTGGTTAAATTTGATCATTGTATAAAATAAACTTCGTATGGCTACGATTTCTATTTTGTTCATCCTTTAATAGAAGCAATATTACTTTTCTTTTTAGTCATGATTACTTAGATTTTTTCTTCTTTTCTTTTTATACGACTGTATACTACTTAATTGCTACTTCACTTGATGGTAAAAGACGACGTAGTTCTATATGCCAAGCGCGCTTGAAGACACTCACAACATTATGGAACGTAAATACAAGCGTAGGTAAACTATTCTCAGAATAGGGCTAATACCTTCTATATCATGCAGCGAATATCAACAGCAAAGAGGATGATACCCGCTTTACGTAACAGACGTATGATGAGACTGAAAGACTTTGTATGTTGGAATGGGGATCAATGGATTAAATTGTGTAATTCCAACGCACACTCCAAAATGTATTCTGTATAATACCGAGAGTCTGGCCACCCTACGCCTGTTTTCTAAATGTACAAGATTACTTTTATCCTAGTCGTGATCGCCAATTAGTCTCTTAGCACTCCTATCGATTCCAAGGCTTCTGGATGATATTTCGCTTCAATAGCTCTTATGCACTAGCACTACTCCACTCATGACCAGCTTTACTCAAAGTTAGAAGCCGTCCCTGTATGAATTACCGTCACTCTTTCGCAAGGACGCCCATTTTCCTTAGAGCCACGGCTTGTACTAAAAAACTCACTAAGTTAGTTCCATTTTTTTGCATATGCAATGATACATACCGGAAAATTAAGCTAAGGCGGCGTCGAATACCATAAAAATGACATCACCCCAGTCGGCGACAGTCTACAGTGTGATTCTCAACCAAGAAAACTCAACTCAAAATCAAGGAAACAATTTCTTATGACCTTTTATCTTACATGACTACTTTAATGAAAGTTTCACTACATTAAAAAAGAACCTTTTTACTTTCCTTCGTTTTATTATATTTTTTTTATAATTTCATATTTAGGTATTGAACACAATTTCCGTTAGAAGTTTTTATTAAAGTAAACTAAGTTAAAGTAAATACACTTAAGTAACAATATAATAAAAAAAATATCTATGTACGTGATTACAGCACTGTTTCCGTGCTCACTGCAAGTGAGAGAACCACTCCGTTTCTCTTTATTTATTTTCAGTTTATTTTTTTATGTTGAAGTCGAACTCGAAGATTCATAAAAAATGAGTCTACAAAGTAGATGTGACTCAAAATATTAAAAAAAAAAATTGAAGTAATAATTAATTATTTTTCTTCAATCTTCATCTCATTAGTAATTCAATGCAGACTGATTCCGACGATCTCCTCATTAAATTTATAATATTACGAAATATGCACTGAACTATAATTAGTATTAGCAAGCGAGTTATTTTTCAACCCTCCACCTATCCAATATGGCATAAAAAATAGTATTGAAGATGACAGATGCAATCAGACTCCGTATTTCATTACGAATTTCAATTTGCTATCTGTTGCAAACAGGAAACATTTTTAAATTTTATTTGCATCTATTGACTTTGACTTGATTGAAATTGACTGTATGGACTTATGCCTATAACAGTTAATATTTTCGTTCGCTATTTGAAAAAAGTAATATCATTCAATGTCTTATACTAAAGATGATAATATTTACTATAAGCTTATAAATATAATTGTTTTATCTTTTGTTATCAGCTGTCGCTAAATAACTGAAAACCTGAATTGATCATGATAGAAAGATAGCAACATTATATTTGCCTAAAGTACTGTAATAGAATATTTTTTGAGCTTCCACGACACAACAACCTTTCCTTTTTTTTAGTTTTGACCCAAAAACTAAACTAATATAACAAAATTATAAAATTGTACAAAAATAGATAGAGAAATATAGAGTAGAATACAGAGAAAAGTATAGGAGACCTATTCCCAGCAGACTAGACCACTTGCAAACTACATTGTAGTAGAAATAAAGTTTCATGTCCAGCGTTTTTTATTCAGCGTTTATATAAAAAAGGTACAGGTTCTCCGGTCTTTCTATGCCAAACGATGTTGATTTAGTATTGAGAAAATGGCACATCCGGGTTATCAAGTCTACCCTTATTAAGTTTAAAGCACGGTACGAGTTTATTACTGTTTAACGAGCCCAACTGTCACCAAATTCTTTTTAGTATATAAGAGATTTGGCTACAAATAATATAATAGTTATCTGTTATATATAGTTATCCGTCTCGATCTGGTTCTTTACAGCGATGCACTATTTACATATGAAAACATTTTTACGATTGAATAGGATTTCAACGAGGAAAACGACATAGAGTATCCATAGCTCTAAAAATGCTACTTGTTGAAAAAATTTAACTTCGTTGTCATGCTGCAACAATCATGTTTTGATGGGAGTGGGAGTCACAAACCTTGATTTTAGTGAAAATGAGTAAAAACTTAGGCCTAAGTTCATCAAGAGACTGTCTTCGGTAGCGTAGTAAGGCTTTCAACAATGTATCGAGGACCATCCGGCAAGACACCGCTCTTGATCACAAGACACGGAAATCTTGAAACTCGAGATATGTCTCGAGGACAATGTTGTAATGTTCCATACGATTGTATGAGCTAAAGCTCAAACGTTACAATTATCTTTAGATCTGAAACTGTTGCACTATAACTAGTTAATAGTACAAGAGGGCACGGCCATAAACATTCTCGAATTTTTATATTAAATAATAAATAAAATTGATTATTTTAGTATTACTTCAATAATATACTTTTTTATACAATAATAATAAAATGTATAAAAAAAGTTATTTTTATGGGTAAAAGAACTTACGCCCATACTAACATATTTTAAAACACATAATAAGAAAAGGTAATTTATTTTAAGAGGTCAACTGGGTTTCAAACCTACCTCGGCTAGGTCATTAGTCTGGTCTAACAACGCTGTTTCATGTTCTACAATTAATATTATGAAAATTCCGTGTTATACCATTTTCATTATCCACAGACAAATGTCCCAAACTAAATCAAGCGAACGCTAGTCGAGAGATTTTTAAGGGTAAAATTTATATATATATATATATTATATATATGTATATATATATATATTTATTTATTTATATAAATATAAATATATATATATAGTTAATTACTACAAAAGATAAAATATTTTATAATACGGTATAAAATTCAATTTGCTTTTTCAATTCAAAATTATACAAGTTACACTTGGAAGAGATAATTAAATTATCAGATGCACTTGTAATTGGCGCCCGGCTTCGTTGTTAAATAAACTTATTGTAGCATCTTACAAATCTACGTTTAATTGCGAATTCCATTACGGAGAACTGTCTATCTAAATTTTTATTTAAATGTATTGTGACTTTGGCAGAGAGTAGGCAGAATGGTATTCCCTATCAGAGGTCGTGAAAACGAGATATATTTCTTTATATATTGTAATAATGACTCTCATTTTATATTATATATACAGTAAATAGGCATAATATTAAAACCAAATATATATTCGTGGCGACGATATAAGTAGTGAAAGATAACGAAAGTATGTTTAAAGCAGATTGAAGGATATCCCTATTTGTTACCGATATATTCACAGAGGAAGTTTACACGGAAATATAATAAATAATATTCTAACAAAAACATGAAATTGTAACTTAAATATTGAATTTTTTGTGCCACAAGACAGTTTATAGGTAAAAACATTTTCTTGATGAAAATATCTGATCTAGTGGAGTAATCAGTCGTTGTGTATATATGAAGTAAAAGCGGATAGTGGTTCAGAAAAACAGCAATAAAATATAAATAATTAATAAAATATTGTTAATACTACCAAGTTTTAATTTCAAAAATGTTAAACTTTCCGTAGCGGGCAGCAGATATCTTTGTTTATTTTCTGGTGTATATAATATACTTCTGGAGATGTGAGTATTAAGTGATTTCCAAAATATATTTGTTCTACCGTGTGATAATCCGTGTGTGTGCTAGCAAAATAATAAGTATATACATATAGGTATGCCAACTGCCCCAAGGAACAATCGGTCAGAATTCACAGACTGTCTAGAAACGTTTACGCTATCGATTATGAGTACGATATAGAATCGGTTTACTTATAAATTGATTTCCACAGTACTCATAATGAATTGTTTTCAACTAATTCAATTTTTTTTTGTAGGGAATAAAATTGTTTTTGTATAAATAGCCAAGATATATCATAAAATACTCACACATTATAAGATGGAATTAGAAAATGGCTAGGTTATTTTATAATAACCCAATGAAAACAGTTGAAAAACCAGTGGCAAGTTGAATTAGCAAGACCATCAGGATCAAAAATTATATTTAATCTTCTTATTTGATCATTATATTTATAATTATTTTCAAGCTTTTTGTAAATTATTACAGAAACTACTTACTATAATAAAAATACTACAAACGGCTAAATGCTATAAAAATACTACAGGCTGAATACTGGCAGGGCAAGTTAGTTTGTGTTGTGCGTTACAATTTTGTTAGCCACAAATAATAGATTTACTTATTTGTTAAATGGATTACTAACGCAAGATACAGCATTTATATTTCATACTATACGAGAATAAGGTATTCTATGTAACTGTTCTTACAATTATAGATAACCACAACATGTTTAAAAATGTGAATGAATATAAACTTAAAAACAGGAATTCAAAAATAATAAACAAAATTAAAAAATATATATATGAAATTGTTAACATTAATAAAAATAACGTTTAAAAAAAATTAACTTGCTCTGGAATAAACAATATTAAATATGAAATAAAATAAAATTATTATCAATTATCAAACAAGATAAACACAAATATTCAATAACGTTTCATTGGTATAACTTAAATAATAATAAAAAAAAAGTTAAGAAAAAATATTTAATAAAAATAGATTAGTGTATAGGACTTCGAACTCCCTACCTAGTGATTAGTGGTACAGTTTGAAATACAACTAGGTTACATCGACTGGTTTTCGGATTCTTACAAAAAAAAAGGTCCGCTAATATTTGCGTAATATGTACGCCGATGGAGCATTCCGCTATTGTTTTGGGAACCAAATCTAAAGAAAATTTAGGGTAGCGCTTCCTCTGCTCAGCTCAGTTAGAATAAACGACGAAAGAATCCATTTTGTATCATTTCTTAATTTTGATTTATGTCTCGACTGGAATTGCACCCTAAGACGGGAAAGATTGTCTGTCAAAATTATTGAGTTAACCGGACAGCCGAACTACTCTGTACAAAACTAAAACATTAGCATTTTGGTCGCATCGCATCAATTTTCTATTATGTGATTTGTTGCGTGTGTTTTGGTTTGATTACAATTATTATTCTCAAATAAAATCCACACAGTGTTATTTCTCTGCGATGTACGACAGCGCACATTAACAATAAAGAGTAAAGTGTATTTGGGGTCAAAGGTAGCCGTAAACTGCCCTGGGCGGTATGAGGCCGAAACATATGCTGTTGTGCCGTTGGTAACACGGGTTATCCCTTCATTAACCGAAGAGTTGTTTGTAGACTAATCTACGAGCGTAACGTTCGTGTACGAAATTGCCAGCAGTTTACCCATCTAAAACAATGCTTATAACTTTTTAGGTGTATGAAGTGATTCTTGATGGATCAATTATTTACATTTAGTAATTAGTTTTTGTACATTAGTTGTATTATTTATGTTTAGTTGTTAACACTAAATTATAAACCACGGTTTCCTTTTAATTTGCCACTTTATATAAAATATAGTAAATTGTAAACTATTCTGTATATTTTATGTGTGAATATTCCTTTAGTACAGTCGTAGGCTCGGCGTAGCTCGTTTCTAGCATAACACTGATGTGTGCGACATAGTGATCAGGAATTCTCTAACAAGTAAGAAGGCATTTAATCTTAGTAAATAGCGTTGGCAACGAATATGCAATTGAATTTTTGTTCAGGATGAATGTAGGTGTCACGGGCCTTAGTCGTCACTTACTAGATGATCCATTATATGTAATTGTCTGTATCTTTTCACCCTAATATTATAAGAAAGAAATAATAATGCATGGAATTAGAATACGTTGACTTTCAAATAGGATAATTACCTTTTTCTTGTATAAAATAATTTTAGATTAACTGCAGTCTCTTGTTCGCCCTTTACAGTATATATTTGCATTTTGAGCTGGGTGAGTTTCGATTAATTTATGTGGAATAACTGTTTAAAAAAAATGAAATAGTAATATTTTTGACTCCTAAAAATATAATTTAAAATTTAATAAATTTCATATTGTATTGTACTTTCATATTTTATAGTAGATAATATCCAGAACTTGAATCATCGAATACATATACTTTATTACCGGAAACTACTATTTTACTAATTTATTAGGAGATGATTAATATTTCCTTATATTAATAACGGTTTCAACAATCTAAAAATTAATATTTTTTAAGCCTTTTTCCATATGATGGCTTACTAATGGGCCAATAATTCTTGCTACATATTAACTCTGAAGTTTTCTAGTATTAAACCATTCAGTGAGAAACAAGTGACGATGATAACTGGTCACCGTCTTACATCTGATATAATAGTCTACTGTATCATGTATTGATTTCGATCTAACGGGAAATTTACTGTTCTAGGATACAACGATTCAAACTTAAAATATATAGCGGACTATAATATGCAATTATAAATTGACTGTAGTACAAATGTGGCGGCTTATCTGAGGAAGTACCTCGTTATTGCATCGTCCAGTCGTAGCTTTACTGAAGGGTACATTTACTGAAAACGCATATTGATTCTTAATCAATGATGGATGTAGACATAAATGGACCTGTTTAAGATTTATTACCATGCGGTAGACTGCGTGCTGATTGGCAGGTTTAAAATTACTTCGATAAAATGAGTTCTTTGCTTCATTCATTATATTTATTCACTCAGCTAGTATGCCATTGAAATTCAAGAGAAATATTTATAAAAGCGTTATTCGGCATTAGTAATGTTCGACTGCTGGGTTAAAGTTATATGAAAATAGTTGTTGGGAGTGAATGTGCTATTAACGGAAATAAGAGATGAATGGAAGAACATGACGTAGTTAGAAACGGGATCTGGTACAGTTAATGAATTAATTAAATTTTGTCTCTCAGCAGTATATAATAAAGTTTCTTTACCAGTGGTAGCGATTTTGATTACCGTGTTAACGTTACTAAATTGTATTAATATGTTGTCGTAATATTTGTATTTGCTCAAACGTCATTATACATCGTCGCTTTTCCCTCATGCGAAATAATGGCAGAACGATAATTCAGTCTGCAGTAATGAGGCATCCTATCACGCCAATTTGTAATAATATTGCGATAAACTCCCTATGTTTGACAATCCAAATGCATTTTAATTATCCAGGATAGATGTTATTTATTACAGCTCGAGGTTTAACATATCATAGGTGAACTGTGTACTCGCTACACTAATTCCAAATACACCCAGAAAACTAATATGCATTGAACATGAGACTAAATACCGGTTTTAGGATGTCAGAGGCCGCATTGTAGTGTGTATGCGAGTCCTGGGTTCAAGCCTTAGGTTCGGTTTTGCGTGCGTTGTATGTATAGCTCGTGTTAATGACACTGCATCTTTACATTTCTATTATCTCGTCACACATCAGTCTAGATCAATTTCATTCATCACCTGCATTAATTCCAACGAGTCAAATGATCGATTAATTAAGCTGATTGGCAAAGTGACATTGTATAATATAAATGAATCACTTCACTAAATTGTACTCTATTTGTAGTTTCGTAGTCATTTGACATCACTTCTCAGAATTCGAAAGGATATTTCTATTTTGTATTCCAATTTATCAAATTAGATTGATATAGAAAAATTAATAACTTATGTATAGAAACTAGAAAATTTATTTAGTTTCTAGTTATGTAACCATTGAAGAAACCATTTTAAATTTACCCATTGAAACGTCGGTCGTAACGAATTTTCAGTATATTTAATTTGATGTTATTAAGAATGGTGAAATAATAATAGTCGTTTTATTAATTGTTAGTTTTGTTGTCCTTCAGTTCTTCCATCCAAGGTTACTGCTTTTAAGGATTTACTATCCAAATACAGCATTACCGACAAAGCTCTGACAATTTTTTTGTTTTTTTTACTTAACTAGGAATAATTACATCATGAGCACAGTTTAGGTGTTACATGATCTTAATGATAGTACCCTCGCACTAATCATTTTTTCCATATAATTGCAGTAATCTCCTCCTACTAAGCAACAAGGTATGGCACAGGTGATGAACTTAATTTACCAAACTGGCAAAAACAGAGTAGCGTCGATAGCTTAATGGTTCTGCGAAACTTAAGGTTCGAATCCGACATGGATTACAATAGTCCAGTTAAGCTTAGTACGATTGGTTGGGACGAATATAATAAATGTTATTAACACGGCTAGCAGAGTAAGTTATATATTTGTAATATAAAAATAAAAGCTCTAATTTGAATTTAAAAATATATTATACTAATCCATGGTAGTCTAACCGTGAGCGAGACGTCACGGTACATATACATACGAAGATATCCTAATATCATCGCAAATACCATTTCTCACACAATCAGTTAGATTACGTAAGATACGCTAAAAGAAATACTTTTGAAGTTACCCAAATTATTTTACCAAAAGTTTAATAAAGAAATCGTATCAAAAATACACTGTTAAGAGGCTTTAAAGTAAGAACAGGTTTAGGTTAATTTGGCGTGAAATTAAAAACTCTGAAAATCCTTATGTAATTAGGTTACTTAAAATTTTCTTTGGGTTACTTCGGTCATTATTAGATTTGTCAAAAAACTCAACACGCCCCTTATTTTCTCTATAATAAAAATATATAATTAAAGCATAAAATTTTGTTATATAATTAAAAATAAAAATTACTACACTTTATCTTCTTAATTTGTTAAATCCTGTTACGTATGTAATTAGAATTATTTATAAAAATATGAAGACTTGGGTAGAGATTATTACTGTAAGGTGTGTCAATAAAAGAGTGTAAATTTGTATCCCTATTACAAATCTACAGGTAAACAAAAAAAAATGTATAAGACTTGTGTTAAAATCGGTGTTATTATTAGTCTTTTCTAGACAGTTTAACGAAAATATAAAATAGTCAAAATATAAACGGAGTTAAAAATACGGGTAGATAGCATAAATAGCTGAACAGAGGTTCATTATCCTATACCATCATTAGTCCACTGCTAAATGTAGGCCTACCCCGGTAGCAGTCTATATCATATTTCAGATGTATTCTAAGGAATATAATTTGATCTTTGATTATTTCAAAAAACTTACTTAGTTAAAGAGGAAATATAATAAGTTATGATTCCCGACATGGAATATTTCCGTAACTGTAATTAGTTCCTTAAATCTACATGCATTCGAGAATCGTAATGTAGATATTTTACACTGGTATTTTACGAGGAAATATCTTTCCTGATCATTTCAATTTGCAGCCACAAACTAGACGTGGCGTAGCTCTATGCTTGTTAATATGAGCTTACATTATAACAGATAAGAGAGTTTTAATCTCAGTATAACGACTGACAAGACTTGATTTTTTATGAAACGGTGGCGACGAGGATACATTTTAAATTATGGTTAGTGATGACTAAGACCTATTAATACCTACATCCATACATCCATTTTCGATAAATTTACAAGATGCATATGGCGTTGCCACTCCTGAAAACTGAGAGTCGCTACTCATCCTTTTGTATTTCAAGTTCCCTACACTTATCATACTCAACAGTATTACGATATACTATTACACACTGGTATTCAAAGGGACAATGGGCCTACGAGCAAAAATAGAAAATAATTTCCTTATCGTTGATGGATATAATTATAACTGATGGGGCCTAGTTATCACAAGTCATTCAATCAACTTGCTAACATGACAGATCAATAATTTTCTCTCTTAAAACTTATTGTGAAGTTAATGTGAATGATATTGTTAATGACTAATCAAAGCTTTCATAGCTCTGTCGCAAACTGTAAGGCATTTTTGCTCCTTGTACAGTGGGTGTATTACGAATGTATTCCGTTTGCGTTCCAACAACAGCAAATGATTTTCCCACCCTTGTGACTTTTAAATGAAAAAATAATTTTAACGATGATATTTGATGATTTTGATATTTCTCCTACTTACTGATAAAAAAACTGTTTAATTTTTAATATCAATACTTATTCAAGGCTTATTTCTTTTGTTAGATTGTTAGTGTCTATTATTTGTTTAAATTTCTACAATCTAAAAATAAATTATTAGCACTCATTTAACTAAGACACAAAAGTCTTATATTAGCATAGATGCTAATTTAATTTTCTACTGTCGATATAAAGACGCCATTCACCCCATGGCGTGCACCAGCGTTGGAAAGATTAATCCCCGTTGACTAAGTTAGACGAAGTTGGCAATTGACGTAGGGCAGGGTTTGTTTATCTATCAAAGTAGGCTATTCCTACTTGATAGGATATTTATTATAACAAGACTGAAACTTGAAGAGGCTTTATTTAAAACTTCACTGTCTGCTTACAGAAATTGTTACACAGAAATAAACAATACAACCACATCAAAATAATTTCAATAGTAGGGGAAATAGTTACGGTTGTAAAGTACACAATAAAATCAGATTAGCAGTCCCGTCTCGAGGCTGGCGAGTAACAAGCATGGCCAAGGTTTTAATCGTCGATTTTGAAGTGGTAAACCTTGATTAGAGTAGACATCTGAGTCCTGCTATGAAGTTCTGTCTGATAAATTAAACCATATCTGGCGTTATGCATTTTTTTTGAATTTGGGTATACCGAATATACATGTATGTATGTATACATAAAATTATTATATTAAATGAACCCGAATGTTCTTTAAATCACCATTAATTAATATTATTTATTACTTAAAAACCAAGATATCCGTTTTGTTAAAAAAAATCTAAACTAAACTAGGAGCAATAAACCTTTGCAAATTCGTGAATTATGTAAAAAATATTTTATTTTATTTCTATTTAAACTAATAATATTATTTGTATCCGTAAATATGACGTCAATACGTATATCTCGGAGAAAAACAAATATTTTATACATTTACCTGTGAGACATAACATATAATATTCCGAGAAAAAAGAAGGGTCGTTTTAACTATATTTTACGACGCTTAGATATTATTAAAGATATGTTATCTTTAATAATATCTACGGTCTGTTTCACAATAGTGAAAGAAATGGATGATTTTGTACTTTTCTATTATTTTATATCTCGTAAATGATGATAGTAAAATATGTCAGGCTGAAATGTATCTTTCAGATGTCCTTAAAACTATTATCGCAAGAATTCAATAAATTAAAATACTGAGCTAAAAACTTGTATTTTATATGAAAATGGCAGAACTTGCGCTGACTTTTCAAATTAAACTGGGACGGCATTACACATACAACATAGATATCCTTAAAATAAGATTTCTAAGTATCTTTAATGAAATTTAAACAAAACCATTCATTATCCAAATCTCGAAATTATACATCTATATTGATTTTCACATCGATGTAGCATTGTTCAGTTCAAAAGCATTTAAAATAACTAGCCAGCGAAAATAATACTTTTCGGAAGAAATTCTCATATTTATCGAGATGAGCCAACAGACAGGTAAGTGTAGTACCTATACCCTTCCGCTACTACTCTTAACAAATTTTCGGTTGTTAGGATTTGCGATTTGAATAAATTATCTGGCATTACTGGCCGTCGGGTATTTCGCCAGCAATATATAGTTGCAAAGAATAGTATCCGACGGCATATTCAGATGGCGGAGGCTTAAGACCGGCCCTCCGCCACAACCGGCTTCCCGTGTAGCATTGGACTCCCCAGAATAGTATCCAGGAAGGATTGTCATTAAGAGAAAAACTGTTATTCCTTGCTTAATTATTCTTGAGTATATAAATAAAATAAATATAATAAAGAAGAGTTCGCTTCAAACCACGTCAAACTAACACAATAGGTACAACTTAGAGCAGCAATCGACTGATGTCTTTCATTGTGAACAAGCGTTCTTGACTACGCGACGGCTTATTGACTGGAAATAGAATTCCAATAAGGGTATTATATATTTGAAATAACGTTTATTTTCTTGAAAATTCTGCTCATAGAATATATATAAAATAAAATGAAACATCAAAAAGATCCACGTCTTACACGAAGGAATCTGAATTGAAGTAAAAACATCGTGGGCGTAAGTACCACTATAACATTTTGTTAAAACATTTACGAAATGAGGATGGTTATTTTAATAATATCTACCTACATTTAAAACGAACTCCTTCCATCGAAGTAGATGGATGTAGCAGGAATGATACCTTATTAAGTACCAATCTAACAGTAGATGAGTCTATCACCGTACATGGATTACGAATTCAACATCAAGTTCTTACGATGAGCTGGTACCGGCTAAGATTATATTATTATATTGTAAATTTTTTGCTGGAATTTATTTTATTTTAGTCCTGAAACGTTGTCAAAATTGAATCAATATTATACATCCAGATGCATTCGTTTAATGAAATTAATTACGTCCCAACGATCGGTATAGGGAGCCTAAATAAATGAGTAGTCGACATATTGAAATTCTGTCGAACATAACTAATTGGTATTAAATGTTACCGTACAGAGCAAATTGAAACGAGCATTTTCAAGTGAACCTGAGAACGTATTGAGAATTTTTATTAAGTAACACAAGATATTTACAACTTTTTTTTTGTGGAAATCTATAAAAACTAAAGTTATGTATTAGGTTTTAAAATCAGCCACTGATCGAAACTGTTTCAAACTCTTATATACAAAAATTGCTAGTACTGATGACCAAATCTTTTCAATAGGGGTTTAAATTAACTGAGAGGAATTTCAATAGATCACAAGTTCTTACATATGTTATATTAAATAAATTTTACGCATCGCTTCGAGGGGTGGGTATGTATATAAAAGGAAACAAAGGATAATGTAGAATAATTTATTTATAATATATAACTGCACTATTTTTTTTTTCTAAAAATCCACTCTCTCAGATGTTACTTGTGATTCAGCTACAAGAGTTTGCAATAGTGACTAACATTCTTGACCCGTAAAAACAAGAATGAGTAAGAATTGCCAATATCTAGTTCTACCATCAGGGTAGGAACTCATTAACACATCAGCTGATGAGCTTCAGATCTTATGCTGATGAGCTATGGTAGCCAGCTTTATTAATGCGGATTTCCTCGTTACGGAGAAAACGACCGAGGATACCCTTATGGAAGGTGATATGCTAGCTCGCTGGAGGACTTTGATCTCACTCATAAGGCCACCAATGAGTATGTATCGTTTTCATCATGTCTGTCATTCAATTTAAGGACAAGGAATTTAAGGACATAAATCTGATTTCAGCTATCTTTTAGAGATTCTAAATGTAGTCATAATTATTGCCATAATTGTGAGGAGTTAAGGTAAAGCGAATTTACCATCAGTCTTCGGTTCCCCGCAATGCACATGCGGCTATATTGATCAAGTATTCTGTGAGAGGGTTGTCTCGATTGAATCTGCCTATTGATTCTACTGATAGTCTCTAACTTCATGTATCAATGCTTTATTGAATGTAACAGATTATTTGTTTAAAGTATTTTGAAAAAATCTATAAAACCGTATGAACAAATACCTAAAGAACTGTATATTGTGAGAAGAATCAACTTTATACTTTCTCATGTTCTGTATCGCGATAGAGAAAGTACAGCTATTCATATTTCACTTATTGGCCGGAAATTAAGCACCCGTTTCTACCGACGGCTTTGGCGTAACAAATTTTGTTACATCTAAAGCTTCACTGAATTAATTCCCGAACGGAAGTATTACGCAGTTGTGTTAATCGACTGTCACGATATCTTCAAGCTAGTCGAATAATTAATAGATATGATAGAGCATATAGCAGCTATAGCCATGTAAATTTACCGTTAGTTTTATATAGATATATATATATATATATTAGGTCTTTACCTATGAAATTGCCGTTCTTCAATATTGGCCATTTCAAACCAAAATGGCTGTGAATTCTAAATTGACATTTATTTTGTTTTAAAAACATGACATTCTTTTTACAAAGTCAGACTTTTGTTTATTAATTAGCTTTGTATTTTCATTAAGTTTGAAAATTTTTCGTCATAATGGATACTTTAAAAATTCGCGTAATTATGGAACATGAGTGCCGTCGTGGCACAAACGGCACGTAACATCAACAACGTTTACGGAGAGAACTTTACAAACGAATGCACAGCCCGTTATTGGTTTGCCCGGTTCCGTTCTGGAAATGTTGATTTGAAAAATTTACCTCGAGGTCGTCCGTACACAATGGTCAACAATGATGAATTAAAGTCGATTGTGGAAGCTGATGATACTCAATCTACAGCCTAGCTAGCAGCAGCTTTTGATGTTACTTGTTGTTTAATGTGACAAATTGTCAAGGTAAAAAGCTTGATAGATGGGTGCCCTACAAACTCAACGATCGTCAGCGCAACGTACGCGTTTAGACCTGGCTCGCGCTGCTCAACAGCAAGACCCCAAATAGCAAGAGTTGGGATTGGAAGCTCTCCCTCATCCACCGTACTCACCTGATCTTGCACCCACCGACTATTACTCTTTCCAAAATTTGGAAAAATGTTTAGCGGGAAAAAAATTAAGTTCCCGAGAGGCAGTACAAAATTCCATATATATATATACCTAGTCCGGCCGTAAGTTCTGTTAGAAATGAAAATGCATTGCAGTGCAATTTTAATGAAGTAATGTAATATTATATATTATATATAATATTACAGTAATGTAATATTATATATTATATATAATATTACAGTAATGTAATATTATATATAATATAGGCCTTTAATCTGTTTGGCCACGAATCTATGGATTTACGCACTGTTTCTAAGAGAAATTTCGCCACTGTTTGCTCCAAAGATTTTTTAAGAGACTCAATGTCGCCGTGTCGTTTAGAGCAGGCCATGTCCTCTAAAACTGACGATAATTTGAAGTCCAAAGGGTTGAGGTCTGGGCTAGATGAGGGCCAGTCTTTAGCTCTTATAAAGTCCGGAACGCTGGTTTCAAGCCAGGCTTGGGTAGTTCGTGTCTTGTGACCAGGTGCAGATTCCTGCTGCAAAGTCCAAGGTATATTTATAAAAAGTGTATTGCTGTGAGGTTTCACAACATGATCCAAGACGGTATCTTGATACACGTTGGCTGAAGTTTTCACTCCTTTTTAACAAAAATGTAGTTTCGTCTCTCCTTGATAAGACACACCCCACCAAACCATCACTGACGCAGGATGATGACACCGTTGTGCCTTTCCGACCACTTGAGCAGCTTCTTTATAACTGTGAGCGTACACTTTATCATTTTGCTTATTGTAGTGTTCTTCAATCGTGAATAATTCTCATCGGTAATTTCTGTGCCTTTCACGTGCGTAACGCGACAGAAGGCGTTTTGATCGATCCACTCTCTTTAATTGTATAGATTGACTTAGGGCAAGTCCTGTATATCGACAATAAGCACCGAGGTCTTGTTTTATAATACGCGACAGAGTCCAAGCGGGAATTTTCATTTGTCACTATAATATTTTTCGCTTCCTAATGCGGTTTCGACGAATTCTGACTTTAACAGCATTAACAGCCTGTGTAGTTCTAACAGCATGCGGCCGCCCCGATTTTTCTGGTTTTCGACAAAGGAAGTATTGTTGTATCTGTTGATAGTACGATATACGAACATACGGCTGATACCAAGCTTTTGAAGTATTTGTAATATAACCGACGGCTCCATATCCACTTTGTGCAAGGCGATCACTGCAATCCTATTTTCTTTAACACCCCATTCCATATTGTAATTTGACAATGAACACGAAAAAATATGTGAAATGGCGCAAAATCGAAAGAAGTTTTTAAAATAATATACGTGTTCCAAATTTAAAATAATTAAAAAGTTTAAAAAAAGAAAAGTATTTATGGCTAGACTAGTTATATATATATATATATATATATATACATATATATATATATATATATATATATCTACATATATATATATATAGTACATTTTATGAATTTAAAACCCTCCTGAACAATTTTGTCCCATGTAGGGTGCTAGTATACCCCCGCATTACGTTTGTATCTTATTAAGCTCTTAGTGAAATGAATATGTTATTGGATTCCTCTATGTGGTATTGGTTGGTGGTATTCCTATGTGTACCAAAATTGGCGTAAAAAGGTGTTGATGTATAATTATGTTAAATTATTTTCTTTTCAGTTAAAAAGTGGTCCTGTAATCATTTGTTATTTCTTATTTTGAAGAATAGTATTGAAAAATCATTATAAGTTATAATATATATATATAAATATGTTTATCTATATAATTATATTATTATCCTCCACAATATTGATTTATAAATAACATTCTTTGGAGATTATAATTAATAAAGCAATAAAAAAAGCAGTATGTTTTTTGGGTATAAAATAATACTATATTATTTTGATGATATATTACCTCACGGGCGTAGTAATAAAATTAACTCGAGAATAAACGAAATGATGTAGCTAACCCACAGTACAAAGTGACATGTGTTTCTAACCCTTTTATTATGCGGGATGTCCTTGCCTTGCAATATAGCCCGGACGCAAGTTGATAATACAACATATGCTTCCGTTACGAAGCTAGATGAAATTCCTTTGGTTGCAGATTAGCAAGTATAATTTATCCCTTTGAACGTTAATCGAATGTTCAAATCGTGAGAATTTCAATATATCAGACAAAAGGATTTGTAATGCCCCATCTCACATCTCAATTGATCTATTGAGTTGTTGAATATCGAATAATTATTGAATGGTTATTACCTACAAACACTTTGGTTTTGAAGATCGTATGCGCGTAAGTACTTGAGCAATTATCCCCTTAAGATATCCTAGCCTTTGACATATTATAAATTATGAATCGTAATAGCCGAAAATAATGCAAGTCTATTTTAGAAGACTGGTTATAAATTTGTTTGTTTCTTTAAATATGTATAAATCATTAGCTGTCGAATAATTTGTAATGTTTAACGTAATGTTTAAAATAAATCAAGAAACCAATACAACCACCAAAAACTAAGCCATCTGTCGAGATTGATATCTTAGCCTTGGCTTGGATCTTGGCTCAATTGACATAACCATATGCATCCAACGACTTCTTGTAACGTCATATGCTTTGTTATAATTTCCAGTAAGGAAAGTGTAATATGTAATGTTGTGATACATTGTTATAATAATATAATATAGGTATATACAGGTATAGTCAACACAAACAAATTTACCATTTCATTGAACAACTCGCTGTCCATTAGATGTACATTAAGTTAGTAACATGATTTATAGAGCGTTTTGTCAATTAATTTTGCATAATTTAGTTTACCTTCATTTCGTAACATTGTCTATGTTAAGGCACATACAGTTTGTTTTGGATGGGAGCTGTATAATGTAGTAAATATGGTACTACACACTCTTTACACTAATTATAATACTTTTGTATGCAGTTGCTTTTATTTTTATTAAATATAAAAGATTAATACTGTAAACAGGTATAAAATTATGTTTGTAGAAAAAAATAATTTTGGTTAAGGCTTAAAATTTCCACCTCCCATGTCTCACTGTGGTACCTCCATATAGGAGGCTTACATCGGAAATAAAGAGGATCTGAATATCTTGCGGCATCTTGACATGAATAAGACCAGTACACCCGATAAAATACTAGCAATAGTCACGTTCGAGCTCGAGTTATTTCCTGTTTTGACACGCCAGTGCCTTTCAACTTTAAAGATTGGAATAGTGTCAAAATCTTGGAAGCTTGCGGAAAACGATAATTGTCCTGACCCTCGCAATAATCGACCAATTACAATTATCTCTATAATCTCCAAAACTATAGAAATAACATAACCATCACATCTATGATTAAAGAATTTGCTATTCTGTTGAAAATCACGAAAGCGTTTGGTAAAGGCTAGTACTCCTCATCTGCAAGTTTTCGGCTTATGATATGGTATGATCATCTGAATATAGAGCTGCTTGATGACAAAGCCTTTAAGCGCTGTTATTAATGCCTGCTCGTTCCAGTCATTATCCAGTCATTATCCAGTCAATACAGTTAGAAGCGTCGCTGGAGTTTCTTGCGCCACTTCTTCTCCAACGCCCACGCATTCCGAAGTGGTGGTACATATAACCAATAATAGTAATTGAGATATTAATGTAGATAATTCTTAGTCAGAAGCACCTGACCAAGCCGAGGTTCAGCCCTTTCAGGCACCCTCGAGTCAGACGCTCTCGCGGAACAGGGTAACGGTCCAAGCCGAGGCTCCCTCTCGGGAGCCCTTGTGCTGGTTACCCACTAATAGAGGTCTTGACTGAGCGGCATAAGCGCTCGGTCACCTCTTAATCCGGCGAAACTGAAAGCCCTCGGGCTAACAGCGGCGATCAGCCAGAAAAAAAAAAACAAAAAAAAAAGGCTGCTCTTTTAATTTATTATGGTGCCGATATCCTTGAATATGCAGATGGCAGCACAAGTTTTAAGTGGTCCCAATCCTGTGCTCACGCTAGTCCAGAACAATAATAGTCTGAAAAGGAAACCATATTATAGCGTGTTAATTTCACATTACAAACAGTGTTCAATTGGAGCGACGACAAACTGAAGGTTTAATGCTACCCAAGCAAAAAATCCCACAATAAAGAGATCGCTTACATTGACCCTACTTTATATGTCAATGTACATTTGAAATACATCGACTGCTTTCAGTTATGAGGAGTCGAAATATCATTGACCCTTAAGTTCTGACAGTCTTTTGAGTCGAAGACTAAATCTGGTGAATGGAACACAGTGAAAGGGGTGTGTTGCGCCTTAGATGTGCTCATATCTAAAGGTGATCCAAATGCATTGAAAGTGGCCACCTAGGGAATCTGAAAGAGTAAAAATCGTGCATAGTCCTGGATCCCTCACTAAAGCCAGATTTTTTTCATTTATTAATTTTAAAAGTTTTTTATCGATCTATTCAAAGAATAAAAAAGGAAAATGGTGATCGAACAACAATCGATCGAACAATTCTCTTTACAATAAGCCCATGATACTTAAATCCATCCTCAATGAAGAATCGACATGACAATTTTCGACGAGGTCAATTATTGGACACAATTGCGCTTAACGAGGCATGCCATCTCAGTCTTGAACCTTAGGTGAGAATTGATGTTATCACTTGTCGGGTGAATTGTGTTTGACACTCAAAAAATTCATATACAAATACAAATGATAAACCTTTTATATAAAAAGGTTTTTTTAATTTGATATAGAGAATGATTTTTAAAGGTAATCGCTGTTTTTTAATTTTATTAAAATAAAATTCCATCTTGTCGGAAGTAGCTTTTATATATATATATATATATATATATATATATATATATATATATATATATATGCAACAGTTAAAGCAATTTAATTTTTTTTTCGTAATTGAAAGGTACTGAAGAGTGGATGATAAGATGGAATTTAATGAAAAGTACGTTTTGTGGTTACCACTGTTGGATTATTGTCTTGTCGGAAAGTCCAAACCACCGGCAAAATAATGCCTCTAAAATATACTTATACAGGAATTTATCTTGTTCTTCTTACCATGTCCTCCATGTTTGACTAGATTTTGTTTATGTTCTTCTTTGTATACTTTGAATACATTTCTTTATTCAGGGGACGTCTCACATATTGTTTTGTATTGAATTAATAAAATTAATTTTTTTCTCATCCGAAAATAATACATTTTTCCAGTCACCTTCAGTCCAATGTATATATTTTTTTGCAAACTCTAGCTTTAATGTTTGTTTTCTTAAAAGAGGTAGGAGATACTTCACGGCATATTTTTCCAAATAAATTTACCTCACATAATCGCCTTTTAAGTTTTCTTGCTGACACACTTCTCGATCCTTTAATACTTTCAAATGAATATGCTTTGAACCTTTGAACGGTTCTTTTTAGGTTTACAATGTCATTCTTAAGTCTTCACGTGGGGCTGTTTTTCTAGGTATCAGTTTCCTAGGCACGTTTTCTGTTGTGTTATATTTTTTAAAATGCTTGATGGTGCTCATTACCATATACTTGGAGCATCACAAGTGATTTGCAATTTTCCTATATGAGCAACCTTTGTCATAAAAATTCAGAATGATATTTGACGAATTATAAATTTGAATTTTTCTCATAATAGCTCGCTAAAAATTTAATGAATAATACTAATAATGAGATAACGATAAGCTAGTTTTACTTTAGACGCGTTTCTTAAAATTCTCGGGAAAATGAAAAATTTTTATTTTTAATATTAAATTAAGAATATTTATTCAAAAAACGAATAGGGTCTCAACTATTTAGCATACTAATCTACTAATCTTTATTGGCATTTTAATTGTATGTGAGTATACTGATTAATAATAATTACAATAGAATTGATTCTAATCTTTGCTATCAATAACAACTTTATTGTAGCTGTAGCTAAATAGAAGGTGTCTTTAATTATGTGACCACCACTTATTAATAGAACAATATTTAGTTTATACGAACAGAAACTTTATATCTATAATCACCTTTCTTTTTTCATATTTATGATAGATAGATTTCTATTCCATTCATTTTTGGGTATTGACCTTAATCCCTTTTTGCCATTGGTATTATTATTGTTATCCCAGCACATCATAAGTGCACTGCTGAACGACGGACTTCCCACAGGTGGCGATCTTAATTTTTCTATAGCACATAGTCTAAAGATGCTTAATGTTTTTTTAGATTATGTGATATAGAAAATGAAGATATTTTACCTTTTGACACTTGTAATTTCTACTACTACTATTTCCTTTTTTGATACAAAAACTAATTAATTATCGCATCTACACTTATACACAAACATCTTGGGCGAAATATAAAAGCAAGCAACAACTGACGGTCAATTTAATCTCGTTACGAAGATAAGAGTATACAGGAGGCTAAAGAAATGGGAAAGCCAAGAAAGGTTTCAAGTAAGAGTGAGCAAATAGTCCCGTCTTGGACAAACAAACTCGAAGAGCCGGCAGTAACTCAAACACTAATCAGGACGTTTCATTCAATTAAGCTTCCTTGAGGTCGCAAGTCGCAACTAAGATTCAGGCATCTTTGCTTCAGAATGAGGCATTCAATTTACTTATAATGAAATTACTCCAAGAACTATTTTAAGGAAATATGAAATAGTTTTATATGAATTTATTTAATTTTATGATAACTTTATTTTTGTAGGCTTTATTTTTGGTGGAAAAGATAGTGAGTTAATCATCAACTCTCTTGTGATTTTGATGTACTTGTATCGTATTTTTATGCTTTTATTAAAACAAATAGTACCATCTAATGGTTAGTGATTCCTGTAGACCATAATAAAATGTCAGGTACCGTCAGGTGAACTTTGGGCTCGTCTGTCACCCCTGATAAAAAATTAACACTATTTATGAAGTATTGTCAAACGTTCAAATAGCATTATATCTAATTTGAACAATTCCTTGCATGAAATAACTGTAGCACTTTATCTCAACAGTAAAAGGTACACAATTATATAAAATATTACCGCAGTAACATTGAATAAACAATTTTAATAGCATTCCGCCTTGGCACCCGAATAATCCAATTACCAACTGAAACGACTATCAAAGCTTCAATTTAAACTTCAACAAACAAACTGAAGACATCTTGACAGAGTTAAATGTGTTTCAACTCCATTGGCCTACTGTACTGTTGTTACGTGGAATTTACAAAATGTGTAAAAAGAAGTTTCTCTGTCATTTCCTTACTTATGAAAAAATAATTATTTTTAAATTTATATTCTTTTCATTCTTCATATTTTAAACAGACCAGCAGGACATAATATGGTTAACCAAAAAGCTCTAACAGAGTTTATGTCGGAGCATCCACAGCCACAATGGCTGTAAGTACCGGGTCTCGAGGCTATCCCCTTCACTCGGGCATCCACTGCAGGGGATATCTAAATACTGACGAGATACATACTTTGGTGTGATGAAGCTGGGCTAGTTAGTATTTAAAATGTCGAAGTTGCCAACTTCAACAATCCCCATACAAACCTAAAAGAACCAGTCCACACAGAACCAGCGAAGATGTCAAGTATGCACTGTCGACCACGCCCAACAAAGCTGCGTTGCGGATGCGAAGAAGTTGAGGATGCCGAGGTTTGTTCTATTAACTAACAGACCCGCCAAACTCTGTTGAAGATCTTCTCTTCCATATACAAAAAGACCCACACAAATGCGACAGAGATTAACCTTGGTTGCAAGATAGCTTAACCCGCAAGTTAGATATGCAGTTGTGGAGCGTCCGCTATAAAATCGAAACTGCTCCTTCTAGGCTCTGCTTAAGGGCAGGGTGCAATGCAGCAGTAGTCTTTAAAACTATTTTGCTACATACGATAGAAAACATAATAGATCTATAGCTTCCCGGAAGACACATGTCCTACTCGGAATTGGACTCGAGACACACATTTCGGTAAAATGGCTTGTGCGTAACTCGCCATCAAACAGGCGTGGTACTTACGGAATTTTTCTCTAACGAAAAGTCTCCTAAATCGTACACTAGTTGGTGGTAATCTCGTGGCCGTCCGAAACTGCGACGCTATGCCGGAGTTAATACCTCGACCGCAGTGAGGTTCTATTTCGGCTTTGGCAAAGTTTCTTTCTGTTTTCCTCCTGAGTGTACTTGCTAATTCGCAATTATATCGCACAAGATTCTTAGCAAAGTTAGCGCCTTTTAGAAGACTAGTCCTTGTCACACCACTTTGGAGGAGCGGAATACAGATACCCTGTAATAATGCTTGTTCCACGTCGTTGTCGTCCTGTAACACTTTACATTATATATCACTATTTACCCCAAATTTCATTATAGATTATTGAAATTTTGGAGAGAAAATTCTAATCATGAAAGAAAGTGAATTCTACTTTAGTTGAACATGTTTTATACACAAGTATATAGATGGCCCAAATATACATTTATAGTAACTCTAGCATATAAAAAAAATTTAATCTGGAGTAGCTAAAAGCATAAACAACATTATCTTACTTTTAAAAATACTAACGTTTTTTTTTATTAAAATAAACGATCAAAGAATTCATATGATATATTAGAACTATTTACAAGTGTACATAACCGTACAAGGGGCCTGTATTACACGTTCATATTATGCTGGATAGGGAATTAGCTGTTATTAGGCGGCGGTATGTAATTTCCGCCCTTCATGTAAACATTGAAAGTTCACTGTTCATATATCTATATAAAACTGTAGGAGTCACATATTATGTGTTAGAAATAATTCGATGAATTTAGACAAGAAACTTAAAAATCACATTTTTTTAATGTGAATCTGATTTGTAATCTTTAATTTACACCTACTAAATGTAAAGTTTAGTATGTACATACATTCAGTTTAATTTAATATTACGTAGTACGTTTACGTTTAGTATATGTGAAAAGTAAAATGAAAATAGAGTTTTAGTGCTTTTCTTCTTTATTTATAAAGAGTGGATCCATGTGATGTGGTTGTAATCAACTGCCAGGTGAATTTTAATAAACATTATAGCCTAGTATGCCTTTAGCCATATATTTGATAAATACTCCAATATTTTACATCTTTTACGAGTTCAGTAGACCATAAACACATCAATTCCACTTTCAACAGATCTTGTGCAAATTAAGTTTAGGGTACTCTAAAATAAACATAGCAAATTATGTAAGATGGATATGAATTAAACACACACTAAATCAGTGTTTTCATAAAATATGTAAAAGTAGATAAGGTGACCCGTAAAATAACAAGAAGCCAATTACACCTATTCTGCTGTACATTTTATTTATGTATAAGATTTATGAATCATAAAACAGTACGCAGGTGTCTATTAAATTGAAAAACAAATTGTTTCCACAATTGCTCGTCAAGTTATTTGGAAACTGTCAAAGGACATGTCATGTATATATAAATATTAAAGTTCTTGTCATCGCGTCAACGCAAACAAGAAAGTGGGGCGTTCGTCGAAGTTGAAATTGTTTGACTTAATATGGCTTAAAGCCTGATTTAATGGATATATTTTTTATACGGAATTATTGAGAATAAAATACCCGTCATGAGGTGCAAAAGTAATATACCATTTAATGTGGCTATGTACGATCGAACAACGGAAGCTTTAATATATTTTTTTAATTTCAATCTAATTAGTTTTTTCTGTGTTTAATTTATTTCATTACAATACAAAGCACATATGTAATAATACAAGCAATTTCCCAATATATTTACATCATCATCATCATGAACATTATCTCAGCCCATCAACAGTCCATTGCTGAACATACAGCCTGCTCTTCAGACTACAGTGGTTAAGCTACACTGCAGTTTGTTTCTAGTTGCAGAATGATTGGGGTAGGACCACGCCCTCACGGAAAACCAGTGTGAAATTAAACATAACAGCAAAATTCTGATGTTAAAACTAGTGAGTGTAGGCATTCCTTTGGGAGACCTTTATTACTGGTGACGAGGCATTCGATCTCAGTCCTCGAGGATGACAACGCATCTGCATTATGATTCCTTGTCAAGGATGAATGCAAATGTCATGGCCCGCAGGCTCGTTTGTTACTCTCAATGTAAAAAAGCCAGAGAGTATCATACATACGACTGACGCACCTGCAACGATCGTGCCACGCACTCGCGGTGTAGAGCAAGCCATTTTCGCCGATGACACCGGCCTGGATTCAAACCAGACGCTATTTGTAAACGCCTCCAATCTGCAGCCAACACCTTAGGGAAATGGTTTCGGAATTGGAGGATCGAGGTTAACCCCACCAAAAGTGCAGCCATGAACTTCTCTCGGCGCAACAAAACATCGCATCTCCTAACTATAGAGTTATTAGATTGTCCAATCCCCTAGGAAAAGACAGTCAAATACTTAGGCGTCACATTAGATGAAAGACTCACCTTCGGTCCGCATATCAACCACGTACGGACTCGAGCAGCGTTCGTTCTAAGTCGATTGGTCCGGTTGGACCGTTACTCAATAAAAATAGCAAAATGTCCCTGCGTAATAAATTTACACTATACAAAGCGTACATCCCACCCATAATGACATACGCAAGCCCCGTCTTTGCGCATGCCTCCCCGCGTCACATTCATGGACTTCAGGTAATACAAAATCGTTTCATGCTCAAGGCCACCGGTGCACCGTGGTTCTTGCGTAACAAAATCTACAGCTGCCGATCATAGCTCAGTACCTGAAGCAGGCTTCCCGTCGACTCTGCCGTCACACACTCTAACCCTTTGATTGTAAGTGCTGCCACTTACAATCCCATCGTGAATTACAGATCCACCCACGTCTGAAGGAGACCGAGGCACGCCTTTGATGACCCTGACGACGCAACAACCAGGGCCCAAGCCCTTCATAAAACACAACACACGTTCATTGCACCCTAGTATCGCCCCCGCCGATGGCGAGGGCGTCGCAAACAAAGTTATTCGCGATACCGCCATGTCACTGGCCGGTACTCTCCAGTCCATACAGATTTAGAGCGTTGATGGAGTTCTTCTCCAGCGCCCACGCATTCCGAAGTGGTGGTACAGATAGTTAATAATAATAGCGATATTAATTTAGATAATCCGCTGTCAGAAGCAACTGACCGAGCCGAGGTTCTGCCCTCTCGGGCACCCTTGAGTCAGACGCTCTCGCGAAACAGGGTAACGGTCCAAGCCGAGGCTCCTTCTCGGGAGACCTTGTGCTGGTTACTCATATATAGAGGTCTCGACTGAGTGCCATAAGCGCTAGGTGTCACCTTTCAACCCGGTGAAACTGTAAAAGCCCTCGGGCTAACAGCGGCCATCAGCTCGAAAAAAAAACCTTCAACGGTCGATTACCGTTCTACGAGCTAATAGCCCATTGATGCATCGTCATCTGCTAACTGACCATTTGACCTTAATCTTAATTGATCTTAATTCTACTTCAGATATCTACGTTTTGAATTCGATCACATAGAGCATCGGTGAATATTCCACTTCATAGCTCGTTAAGTGACTTTGAGCTTCCATTTACATATGGTCAGCAGTTAAGGACCACGTCTCAGTTACGTTGGTAATCACTGGTAACACGCACCGATTGTGGTGACAAAAATATATGGCGCAATTTTCGTGTTGCAACTTGACGCAACGTTACATAATTATCAAATTCCCCTCGTGATCCAACCTCAGTTGTAAAGACAGAGAAAACAGCACCTCTCAACAACGCCACAACCCCCCGCGCAGCCCACTAGCGCTCGTCTGAGGTGGGCTCAACTCTCATCCACCCCTAGTAGAGGCGAACTCGGGCCAGTGCTACCTAAACGCTATAAACCGGGCTTTTATAGGTTCCTTTGTTTGGTACCATCGGTAACCGAATTATAGATTCTAATGCCTCCGCCCCCTTGCTTTGTAATGCCTGAGATCCACACATACATATATGCTTCACTTTTCACTGTACTAAACGCGCCAGTATAGAGTACACTATGAAATGCTATAAATTTGCTTGCACTTTTTGCTTGTAATGTTAAATGGTCTCACCATTTAACATTACCGTTTAACAAGTTTTTTTTTAATATTTTATTATCCCTAATTATCTATATTTTATTATCAATTACTTTTTGAAGCCCATAAATATTTACTTGTTTTGATATATCTGACTTAACAAAGTTAGTCTACTATAACATATTCTCAGGTTCTTAAAAAGAATCTGAAGTCTAAAATAATAATCTATAAAAAATTAATTGATTTAGAGAGTCCCTGAAGCTTAATTGATTTTATTCATCTTGTATTGCGGTGATTTTTTTAAATTAAATTATAATTAAAGAAGCTTTCATTCTCATATGTTTTTTTATGATTTCTCTTTCTATTCACACAGCAGAAATAATATCCTAACATAAACCATAGTAGTACATATTATAATCATATTATTTACGTATAATTTTATCAAATTAATTTTAATACAAAATACAAAGTCATTAAGGGATCCAAACAATAATAAACAATAAATATGTGTATTTTTTTCGCCTTTTTTCGTGCTTCAAATATTTGAATTATTATAAAGTCTATTTTTACCGAAATATGTGCACAAAAGCTTGCTCAACTAAAAGAGACTTCACTGCTTACAAAATGGTAATAATGTCTTTTATCGTGGAAGGAACATTTCAATAGCGAAATAATCATAATGGAAGTGAATCGTATTTATTATTAGTCTTTTTGTTCAGTCGCAGTTATACGATAGCGAGTTTCAAAACTCGCTATCGTATAACTGCATTCAATACACTATCAATTTGAAACTTATTTTACAACGTATTAGACTTAAAAAGTCATAAGTGTGACTTTTAAATTTCCTCTGATGGTTTCATTCTTGATCTTAATTCTGATAACTCCATCGATATGTCTGAACGATGTAACACTTTTCATTTGATATTTTTTCTGTCTCAATTATCGCCTTAGCATGTTAGTAACGTTTCAATATGGAACTAATGTAGACAGTACTTGCAACGCGGGTTGTTGTACGTAATACTTATTATTTCGAAGTAATTTATAATCTATTCTCTTTTTAATCTACACTTTGACACCACCGTCAATGTTAACCCATTAAATTATACAAATATTTCGAATGTTAATTTTAGTGACTGAAATAAGAATTTAAATTGTAAGTAAGGAACGCATATTGAAGTATGACGACGACCGTACTTTTACGCTTCACCTATCTTAGGAGCCTTCATTTCTTAGTGTTAAACTTTGTGTTTAGTTTTATTTCACTAAGGCGTTCATGTAGCTTTTCGAAAATCTTGCGGTGATATAATGCGAGTGAAATATTTAAGGAATAGGTCACGTAAGAAAGTGAGTTATGGAAATTATTTTTTATATTCAATTAACTAAATATACAAAATATTTAGCTTAGCTTCAATACACAAAACAGTAACTTTTTTATTTGTAATTATTCCTTGGGTTATACTAAAAGTTTTAAGAGTATGATCAAATACAACACAAAACAAAGTTAATATCGTATTTAATGTTTTTCAAGGTATTATCTATTTATGCACTTGAGGATTCTTTTGCGAGAAAGTCTACCTGTATATGTTATTAAATGTTATCGTTAATGTTATTTTGCAATTTTATATTATTCGAAATTTTGGTGTAATCTTGCCGAAAAAAGAACCTTCTTTTAACCGGGACTTTGAACTTTCTTGACTTTAATCAACAAATCTATAAAAGAGAAGACCGCACCGCAATTTTTTTCAAGTTAAAAATAGTACATTATGCTTTCTTCTGGTTTCATAATCTCATACGTCTATTATTTTTTGCCGTCTGTCATATTTTTGTGCTTTTTTACCACACTTCTCAACTCCTTTTCTCATGCACTTCTCTTCTTCCTTTTCAACTCATGCGGTATCAATTCGGCAATTCAGTAATACTGAGCACTTGGTTTATGCCAATGCCTATAATTTTTAATATTCATTAATAATAATATATGAAAATGTTTTAATATAAAACCACGTTAAAAGCTTAATCATTTATAAAACCAACGAATGGCCTATCAAAGCTATTCAAACAAACCTTAGTTCGATGGATTTATTAATTACCTTGTTAAGAGTTTCATTAAATAACAGTAAATAGAACCTGCTATCATTGTCTTTCTCTGATCATCAACAGAGGATTTGAAGTCCAACTTCAATATTTAACAAATAGTAATGATGCGTAGAATGTTGGGAACCAAACTTACTATCAAAGTTCGGTACAGCTTGAAAAGGGCAAACACTGGAATTGTTGTCCAAATGATCAAGTCTGCTAAGCTCAAGTTAGACTGGACCATGTTGTCCACGTGAAACTGGAACTATGAGTATGTCTGTCTTCGCCAGAACAAGCTGAGAAAACGCTGGCGTAACGTTCTCGATATACGGGGAGAAATGGAGGAGGTCAGCATGGGGATTTTATAGGTTAATATATACTCTAAACAGTGATATTCTCGCTCAAAATGAAAAATGTAATAATTAATTTTGATGACACCATTTGATTTATCATAATTTGCATATAGTCTTATTTCCCATATTTCTACATTCTATTAATATGAAGTTAAATATAACAGTGAAGTATCATTTTATTTTAAATAATGTAAAAAATCTAAAGTTGAATATTGAAATAGTAGTTAAAAACGGATTGCTGACAATCTGTCATTAAAACCAAATATATCATGAGTATATTCTTTTGACTTATATATCCCATAAACAAGTAAAATCGCGTTATTTATTGAATAACTTGATTTTTAAATTTTATGGAGCGATAAGGAAGATTGATCATATTCTGTCTCGCTACGGGAGCTTACAATATTAATAATGCAAAATTACATTAAGAAACATAAATTACAACAATGGGATATAGGCGCTTTTTTCGTAGCTAGACTAAATACCAAAGTATTTCATTATATATTGCGATGGATATCAAAATTTCATCTTCACTATCTCGATGGTTGGCAATTCATAACTGTATTATTATTGAAAAGACTTCTGACATGCACTACTACTTTACGGTATTAACTTGGATACTACTGTGGAACCTTCAAGAAAAGAGCTTGTTCGTTCCCAAAAGGCGGCGAACGAACAACTGCCTAGTGATCAGAACAAATTAACAATTTTTCCCTTTATGAAATATCCAAACAATCATTACATATTTAGATCTAAAGAACAGATTATAGATCCGATAGGTCTAAACTTCACCATCATAATGCAAGCTCTTAATGAATCAATTGTTCCTCTTACGTCATTCTAATATCACAAAACCACGGTTTTAAGTCATTGCATCTACTAATTTTCAGCAAACATCTTTTAAAAATTCTATCCAGTACTATATCGCTACTAGAGAATATATTTTGCTCTGTGATCATTTTTACAATTTCACAATATTCTGTATTTTTACAGGTGGAGTCAGAAGGTACCGGACCCTCATCTTCACCGGCACTGCCACTGTGCCCTACCGGTCGACCTGATGCTGAAGTTGAGCCACTTCTAAATGAAGGTAAGTGAAGTTGTGCCCACGAAGGCTAGTGGTCAAATTAAGTTGCTGGAGCTAGGTCCGTGGTTTGAATTCCAGACCAATTAAAATATTTGTACATCAAAAATTGATGGTTTTCATGTCTGGGTGTGTTTATTAAGCATTTCGTGTCCCTATTACTGCTTGCCAACTTCCTTCCGATTCTAATAATAAACATGGGACTACAGTAAGAGATGACATGAAAGTGCTTGCGCGAATGCTTGCGGCGTTATAGTTTTTCCTAGTTATCATCATCACTAATTTAATAGTAATCTAATATATATATATATATATATATTTATATAAAGGTAACGTAAACTTACGTTAGGTTAAAGTTTACTTTCCTTTCCGTGGGTCTGAGTTCATTTACCAAATTACTTAGATAAAAGTGTGTGATGTAATGAAATACAAGCCCGATCAGAGATACTTTTAGTTGACAAGATTCATAATTAGGGTATTCAAATAAATATTACTTTAATTAATTTTCTGTATCTCGGATGTACTTTATTAGAACTACAAGATTTTTTTAAATATCTGGATTTTGTCTACTTAGAAGAGCGAAGGTTTCCGAAATGCATAAAATAGCAGCGTAGTTCTGCAGTCTTTGTTCGTAATTAAAACTTATAAACCTAGAAATATCCACATTAACTGATGGAAATATCCAGGGTTATTAGTTTACAAGTAACTTGTAAACTATTAACCGTAAAGATAAGAGTAAAATAAATGTAACAAGGCATTATATCTACGTTCTAACGGGTGATAACATCTCCAGTAATGAATCCTGTTTATCCCTGTTTACAAACAATTTACAAACATAAACAAAAACGAAGGAACAGAAATAAACGAGGAGGAAAAAACATAAGAACTTTGGAGCATGCAGCATTACGTCCTGTAAAAATGCTATAATTTTATATAGCTGGTCAATCATTATTCTTTAATACTTATCTTTAATATATTATCTATAGTATTTGTATTAATGTTAATGAATCTTATTCTAACTCGTATGAAAACAAATTTCATTATACTCTGATAGCTTAATGAAACAACTTTAATGAAAGACAACCCATAATTTCCCAAAGGGTTATCGTCGACGGTCCTCTTTCTTTGGTGAAATCTGCGCTTCAAATGTATTCAGATGAAATGCTAACCAAGCGACTTGATTTGTAATGGTTTCGATTAATATTTTCAGAAGCAGGGCAAGTGTTTGCTTGTTAAGTTGAACAGAAAGATGGCTCATGAGGTCATCCAGAATTTAGCAAAAATTACCTTTCAAAATTTTAAAAATAAATTTTTGGATCATGATTAATTGTGAAAGGATCTGCCAGTTACCATTGTCAGAGGTGTTCTAAAATACAAGTATGATGTAACTAATCAAGCAGACAGCTAATCCTTCATTTTCTTTAATCCTTGTACTAGTGAGCTGCTCAGACATAAACGTCAGTCCTCAATGTAATTTAATAATTCAACGTTAATGTAATTCATACTAGTTTTATTTTTGATATCCAACGATTGGTAATGAAGCAATGCCTAGAAAAAACTGATGGAATAACCATTTCATCGAAAACCTGTCAGCTTAGCAGAAGCGTATTATGTTTAATGGTGGACTATATTCAATGATAAATAAATAGTTAAAACAGTTTTGCATACCAATTACACTAAATCTCAGTTAAATTTCTTATTAAACTATGGTTAGATCAAATAAAAAATACTTCTTACCTGTATATGCTATTGTTATATGAGGATGTTTGAAATATCATATAATTGATGATCAAAAAGAAGTCTGTCCTGCACAAACAATATTTTACATTATTAGATATTATTGCCGAGGACAATTTAAGTAAAATATATTTCATCGAAAACGCTAACCAAATATCAATTTATAATATACACATTAAACTTTTGATAATCTATTCTAATTTTATATTTAAACTGTAAATTAGTTTCGTTTTTTTATAACTGATAAAAAATAACAGTGTTTAAAATATAATTATAAAGGATAGTAACTAAATCGATTAATATGGTAATTGGAAATTCAACTTCCATTTAATCCAGTGCCTAAAGCTTTTATTTAAACAACTGTAATGATCATTCGTTATCCACCATGTAGTATTGTTTCCCAATGAAGTGGGGAACGATTGTCATGAAACAGCAGTGGGCTAGAGCAGTCATGGTTTGCAATTGTTGACAATACAGATCTGCCGTAATCGTCTGGCCAGAACATAGGAAGCTGTAGTGTATCCCACCAGCACTGGTCCACGAAACACTCACCAGTACTTTTTTCCACCAGTCATTTTACTTTTCTGACTCAATTTTCGCTTTGGACAGGTTCTCCTGGGTTAATTCACTATGATAAGCATTTCCGATTCCGATTGAGTAATGTAACGCAGCATTCAATGCGTGTTTGTTAGTGTGGTTCACTCAATTCATGCGGTACCTATTTCTCCAGCTTATTCGCTTTCGCAGTACGTTTCAAGTGAATTAAAATTGTTTTGACACTCACACCAAAGCCTGCCGCTAACTTTGACGTGGTTTGTGATGGATCCGCTTCCACGATCACCTTTAATTCTTCATTGTCAACTTTGTCTCCGGCGGTCCGTGGGGTTAAAATCTCCAGAACGGAAACGTTGGAACCAAAAATGTACCGTGCTTTCTTTTACAGTAGCTTCCCCATGCACATCACTAATCCTTCGAGCTATTTCTACAGCTCTGGTGACTGGCGCGAAAACAAATGAACCACTAAATTCAAAACTCAAATACACAAGCCTAAATTTGAAATATATTTGAATTTAGAATTCCCAAACCACACGCCAGATTAGTTGAGATCAAAGACGATGTTAGATTTACCTACAGGACTATTTTCCCTACGTTAAGATAGCCGTTCACAAATTCTAGCGCAGTGCTCCCAACAATAACCAGTATGTGTGTAATAGATATGATATGGTTTGACCTAATCTTCAATTTACGGTGCTATGGTACTATTTTACGGCGGTATTCTATGAGGGCGTAGTCCTTCCTCGGTCGAACCGACCGTTCATACCGTAGCTACAACCAAGTTGCATATCGTATATACGAATGTAACATTTGTGACACTGGGACATTTGTAATAGAACCATTCATAAAATAATAACCTGAGTTATTGACAAATAATTAATTTATAATTCTATTGGGAATTATACGTCATTGTAATTTTGATCTATGAGATTTATACGACAAAATAAAGACGGTCTATACAGAGAAATAATTGCTTCAAAACTAATATGAATGAATTTGTAAAGATTAATATAAAAGTGTCAACAGAAGTGAGTGTGTAAATGTTGCTACATTTTCTGACATAAATTGGAATATTATTCATTTCTATAATTAAATTAATTACTATCCGCATCATAATTATAGTGGGTTTCTTAAACAAATCGACGTAATTGAATGACTGTAGTGTTATATTCATTATGTAATGACAGTCATCATCGCTTGACTGTAAATAATTCACAGCCCGAAGCTCAGGAACTATTTGGTGGGAGCAGTACCAACCGCATAGTGCACCATTGCTACTTCTGCTCATTACCGAACTGAACAATACCATTATTTGGGTACCATATCTCTGAGTCCTGTTGGCTTATTATACCCAGAACACAAAAGGAATAAAATGCTTTCATTCAAACTCTTCGTTGAGTGTATTTTAGAAGTGCTTGCAGACATCGGAGCAAAGTAAGCTAAAATACCCTTAATAGTTGTTATTAGTTTTCCAGCAAGGAGGGACATTATATTTATTTAGGCGAAATTTAAATTAGTTAATAATATAACAATATTTAGTTTTCATTGCGTTTTATTATAATTTTAAAATTATGATATTTTACCAATAACTGAAAAGTTGCTAGCCTGCGTGATCGGGGATTGACTACGCTCTTACAAATAGGAGCGTAAAATATTAAAAATATCGCTGCTACGTTTCGTATGTGATGAAAAAGAACTCTTTCATTGAGGCCGAATATCACTGAAAATTAAATGAGCTGCGCGTTCAACATCCGAGTTTGAAAATATATCAGATCTGATAAAAAAACTTCAAAGATAGAATATGAAGGTATTAACGGATCAGGTATTATTACCTCACCCGTTAATAACGTATTAATCAAGCTTGATTGATCCGAGCGGCTTACTTGTACTGTATGTGTGTACCCTAACTTAAGCTTAAATGAAACAACTGACTTTTAAAAGAAAAGAACTTTATTGAATTTGTGGAACAAACAAAGTTAATGTTCTTGGAGCATGTTTTCAAAACTATGTTTTATTTCAATCGAAAAAGCACTCTACTGAATCCGTATCGAATGCCTTAATAGTTTCTCTGATTTGTTTTAATAAACGTTAATGTCTTCATTGCGTTGACGTGTTTTCGTGATTGAAACTCCAACTAGAAACATCACAGTGTTGTTATTGGCTTGCATAGTTACACAATTTTCTCCGAAATTTAAATACTACCAAAATAATTTCTAAATGTTCAATACACTTTCAATTATGATTGTTGTTTATTATTAGCTTCATGTCGAATTTGATCGAATGAAATTGACCACAATACAATCCATGGTATACGCAATTCTCTTGTGTCCGCCTATATTGTTCTACGATTTTAGCAATCCTTCATATTTGTCCTCGCTTATATTTAATTTACACTAACGCTAATGACAACCTATAAGATCTCATATTGGATGACATATGAATATTATATTAATTGTATAGAACAAGCCCACAGACATGATACTCGAAATCGAATCGAAACATGATGCAGGTGCACTATCACCCCTGAGGACTAAAATTAATGCCATATCAGTGAGGTCTAATAAGGTCTCCGGTTTCTTTATGTCACCAGACGAAACATACCAGAGTTACAATACTATTTTATGCTAATATTCCGAAACACTCTAATATATTACTGTAACGCATGTGATAATTGTACATGTTCCGCACTACTAAAATTAATACTTAAATTTTATAATTGCTTTGTGTTTTAAATATTTAAATTAAAGATGACTAAAGATGACAAATGGCCTAACTTTTATCAATATAATCACAATAATTAAAACTGATGGGTCGCATAAAGTTCTAACAAAAATTAATTAAATAGTGTTACATATTAATATAAAACAAGTTCTTTAAAAAAATTATAAAGTTTATATGTGATTGATCTATCTAGATGTCACATTATCTGGAGTTGATCACGATGTTGATTTCAACTAAATAACTAACTAAACTAAATAACATCTTTTTTCTGATCTAGATGACATCAACTACTACAAGTACAAAAACATCACCGTACCGTAGGCATTCGCACGGACAACATCCCAATCACTCTTCCCCAGGCCAAATACGTAAGCAGGTTCAGACGACAGAACACGGGATATTCTTTGCTAAATTACTTAGTCCATTAATTACTACTCACTTTACTAATATATCTAGTATATGTATATTCTAATAATTTTAGTGACAATAGTCATTTTGATAAGTCCAAAGTAAACTCTGTTCTCAGAATTCTCATTCGAAGCAACACCAAATCATGATACTTTTTCAATATATCTTACTATTATTTATTCTTTTGTTGAGATTGATTAGAGAAATAACATTAATTAATTTAGTTAACAGAGCAGTGACAGTGAGCAGATAGTTATAAAATAGATTTTGCACTAATAGGGCGGCTTCGCCGGGAAAGGGTCACTCTTTCACAGAAATTCGTTATAAATATTTTAATTAAGGAGCCCCATAGCGCTATTATGTTTCAGAGTGACTGAATGTAAACGAGGCATTTTATTTAGCCATTTTATTTTATTGGCTAAAATTGATTGTCACAACTCTTCTGCGGTTTAACTGTTACCAATAATTAATGTGGGTATTGTAGACTTTAAGAATCCTTTAGTGTCAGGTGCACGAGTACACGAATTTGCAATTACATTTCAAAATACTCTAAACTAACTGTCGTATCGAATGCAAATAAATTCATTTAATGTTATCAATTTTACATTTCACTTCTAAAAACATTACTTCTAAACAATGTGTCTGTAACAGGGCCAATTTAAAAATAAAACGTTTTAAAGTTAGTTCGTATACTCGCTTTCACCTTTTTAATTTAACTTGTTTTCATCTAACTAATATTTCTGAAATTTGACATAACGTTTTTCATTCTTTTAAAAGAAATTTTATAAATGTCAAACACATCCACAGTTTAAATGTTATATTCCCTAATAATATTATGATTACTTAAGTTTATGGTGTTTCAGTTTAATACTATTACACTATTAAGAACTTTCATATTTTTTTATTTAATTTTCACCCTTCGTCCCCTTGTCAAACGTCAAAACATTCAACTCTACGATTATTTAATATTATGGTTGCCCTGGTATTATTACCAGTTATTTATACACTTTCACCATATAAAATGAAAAGGACGGACAAACGGGTAAACAAAATGTGCTCGACTATATAATGTACACAGAAAGTATAAACTCAGCGTCATATTATTTGTTTTCGCCGTTGACAGTGCATGCTGGCGTGCTTTTATACTGTTTACTGCGTAAAGTTAAACAACAAAGTTAATATCTGTATTTAATAATTCACCAGTTCATTTAGAGAGATGGGTAACTAAGAGTTATAAGAAAACAACACAGTCGGCTTAATAAATAGTATTCAAGCTTTTGATAAAAAAGTGATGTATTTTTATTAAGTACCTTCTTGTTTTTTGTCTAACTGTGTCCGCACAATGGTTATGAACAGGTTTTCATGTTACTTTACTTTTGTTACCATATACCATTTCTATTAATAAACCTTATAAACTTGTCACGTTTCTAGTTACTAGCCTTCCCTATCAAAAATTCCTTATACATCCCTGTCGTAATCAAGTAAATCCCAACTTTCTATTCTTCATTACATGTACGTGTATACGCATGCTATTTATTAATTAAGGCAATTTACGAAAAGTGAACATTTAGGAACGTCGACCCACCGTTATAAGTTATATCTTTATATTTTAGATTGTAAAATATTTTATTCAAAAGTGAAAACTTTTCCTGGTCATCCGAGAATTCTTATTCCTTTTAGAATTTTCATACAATGAGACAGCGTAGACGCTTAAATGCCCCACCCTATTCGGAAATCCGGTTACCACCGTACGGTTAACTTTGCTTTATGTCTGCGTAGTCCATATACGAGTAGGGTAAATGTATTCACACGTCAGACGTCACTAAATAGAAAATCATCTATTGCCTTATGTAGAATCTTAAGTAGAATCTGGTCCAATTTAAACGCGAAGCTAAACCTATTTTTATAAAATCTTGCTGTGTGGTAACAATATTAATGAATTGCTAACAAATTTAGCTTTATTTATTAATCACGAAGCGCACACACTCAAAAGATTTATTACGCTCTTCGGGCTTTCGTCAAAATGTCATATTTGAGACGGATGAGTGTGGATTTGAGAAGGTTGTTTTACTTTGATTACTACCATCTTCTAGTACATTATTTTTTTTAAATATTTTTGTATAAAAATATTGAGTAGTATTAAACAAAGTGGTATTAAGTGTGAAAACCAAGTGTATAATTAATAAAAAATCTTCTATTATTCTATGTGTATGTATATTCTATGTATATTATATATATGTATATAAAAGTAAATATACATATACATATATATGTATATTTACTTTTAAAATTATAATATAAAGGTCTTTTATTATTACTTTACGGATTAAGAAGGATAAATTACAGAAAGTTTTTTTTTTATTTTCTAAAAATTATAAATTTCTCTTCTTCACCTAATTAGACAGTTAATTTTTGGATCCGATATTATTTTTATGTATTTAGTTATTTGGACAACAAGCAGTCATTACTCTATAATTCATTCATTTATAGTAAATATATACAATAATGTGATATATGCATAAACCCATTAGATAACACACGTTGTCCTCAAAATTATGTACAAATATTAACTAATATAAAAGCCAGAACATAACGGTCGACTTCATACTGAAATAAATCATAAATAAATATACTCAACCGAAAATACATATGTTAGAAACGTTTTCACTATGGACTTGCTATACTGCTCCTAAGAAATAGAGAAAAAGTTGCTTTGTAAAAAATGCAAATTATAAGCTGCGGTCAGCATTCGTGTTGGATTGACACAGACCAGTTGCGAATAAATGCAAAGTACGCGACGTTCTTTGGTTGGCGGAACGAGGGGCAGAGTACGATATCTGATTACAGATATTTCCGTTCCGTACCGCTATATTTCCGTCTACAAATAAAATGACTCACAAATTCAATGGATTCATAAGTACATTTGAAATCTTACATTGCCCTACCCCCGGACGTATAATAAATAAAAAAAAGAATGTCAGTCATCAGACCCTCGGCATCGGGTGTATTTAATCAAACTTTCCGAAATAGGTCAAGTGAATCCAACACAGGCTGATTTTTAGTACGCATTAAAGTATTTCAGTAACCACCTTCCGGTTTCATCATCAAAGATTTATCGTTTATAATTGAAGTTACGGCGCTTTTATTAAACAGAGCCGTAATTTCAGCGTGTAGGTAACGTAATATTGTATCACGATCACAATTACTATATACCTACATACGTATTAACAATATGTGAAACGTTTCAAATCGTCCTGGTAATCAGAACTACGTTAAAAAATAATTCAAATATTTGTTAAAAACATGTGACATAGAGGACAATGAAGACGGGTTAATTACGTGAATAATTAAATTAAAGTTAAAGTAAGTAGTAAGAACAACATTTGGAATTAAATAGATTTGAGTAAACTCAAACTATATAAATGTAAAGACTAATAAATATTTTTTATTTATTAGTCTTTGTTTAAAAAATACGTTTGACAAGTCTATATGCAAGGAATCGCATAGAGAGAGATGAGAATGCCTGCTGGGAAGACTCATCAGTCGCTCTTTTCAGTAATTATTTCTACAATTTTTTTATTCGGCACAACTATATTTGACATTTAATAATTTTATAATCTTAGTGGAGCAGACCTAATTGTTTATTGTTATACTTTGTTTGTTTTATTTTCTCTGTTTATTTTATGTTTTTGTCTATGTGTGTTGTGTATTAATTGTAATTTATTTAAATGTATAAATGTATTAATGGATCACTGTTATCCGATAATAAATTAATTGAATTGAATTGAATTATCCTGCAAAGTGTCAACGTGTTCTACATAATTCAAAGGATTTTTATCACTCATAAAGTTCTGTACATATGTTTTATTATATAAATTACCGTGCTATATTTCCATAAATGAGTCATTAACTTTGCGAAGACGAAAAGTTTGTCTTACAACTTTATCTTGTTTTAGCATTTATACAAAGTATGTGTTGTATTATAATAGATAAATATGTTAACACAATTTCTCGAAACATTTCTTTCATCAAAATATCTAAATACGCTTGAACTTGTTGCCAATAGCGTCTTTTAAAAAGATTTTTTGACTTTTAGTTGTCATAATTTTATTTGCTTTAGACTCAAGGGCATGTCTCTTTTTTAATATTAGAGAATCCTCTCACAAATGTTTTGTGTACTCATAATACTTATCCTTTAGATTTGATTATCATTAATTACACGTTGAGCGAGCTGTGCTATATTATCATAAGTGTTAGTAGAAATACAGATGTTATTTTCTCATTGACTACGATAACTTATGTTTTTATAGTTATCAGATAAACTAATATAGCACAAAATGATTACAATACATACAATCGAGAAAATTAAAATTTTGTGGTTTACTTGAATATTGATAAGCGGTGATTTATTGTTAGATAGGTAGATATTCAGTTTTCTTATAACAATATCTTTCACTTTTAAACTCAAAATCATTCGTAAAAAAAATCAATAACGTCGCTACTATTGAGTAGACCTGTCTCTGTGTATTGAGAGAGACAGGTTTACCCTATTTGGTAGCTGGTAAATTCAAGGTGAACATTAAATATCATTTGCTATTCATGAAATTTTATTAGGCTATTATATAGATTATTAAATAATTTATATTGTATTTAATGAAATGAGCCCGATAAGAATATAAACCCTAAGTGTAAGTAGAATCATTATGCAGACACACATTTAGTAAATAATAATAATCACACTTTTCATAACACAGAAATAGCAAATGCTACTTAACCTAGCAACTTAGTTCTAGACATTGTTCCGTTAGGCCGAACAATTAAGGATGCATTTAAAGCTACATTTTAACTGCGCGTAGTGCCACGCGTTAAGCTGCTAATTAAGTTAGTATTTAAAGTATTCAACGTCTACAAAGCTTAGCCTTTAATTCTCGTCCAGATTATGGTTCTAGCATTTAATAATGTTTGAGTTTTTAATTTTTAATTAATTGTAGCTGTAA
The DNA here is from genome assembly GCA_029286865.1 of Teinopalpus imperialis. Classification (NCBI taxonomy): domain Eukaryota; kingdom Metazoa; phylum Arthropoda; class Insecta; order Lepidoptera; family Papilionidae; genus Teinopalpus; species Teinopalpus imperialis. The sequence goes on along the minus strand of JAGSMU010000037.1, from coordinate 1,490,720 downwards.
TTATATAAACTCAAAACCAGGCCTGACCCCGAGCAATAAATTATTTTCTTTACATATCCTGGTTGTAATTTTTATTTATCAGGTGTATTGAAATATACTATTGACTAATAATTTATCCTTTAGCCGTTACTGTTTTAGATTTTAAATTAAATATGTGGGTATATTTGCTATGAGTGACAACTTATAATTTATACTTGTGTCCTATGCAACATATTTTCACTATATTATATAACTTATCCATATTTTCTTTACTAGAGTCGTAACGTTCTGCTTATAGATATGGCGAAATCATTCTTGAAATGTGATAGAATCTTTCACATATTACGCCCGCATTGCGTTGTAATAATTTTATGTGTTTAACCATAATAGAACGGTGATTGCTCAATGTCCGGAAAATTCTAGTTCTAGTAGAGTTCTATCTCCGGAGCGGCGCGAGTGGAAGTATTAGTTGGATTTTTTTATGTTATAGGTATTAAATATCAATATTGAGATGTTATTGAATTTCGTGTAGCGTACTATATAGTATGACGTAAATATACAATGTCTCTTAATAAGGTTTTACGTCAATATCCTAGTATTAAAATGCATATACTCGTTAGATGTTTATGTATCACAGACATCTGGCTCTTGTAAACACATGTCAGTATAAAGTAACAGTCCATAATGAAAGTGTATTTAAGGCTATGAATGTATACATGTAGAAAAATAATTCGATATGATTCATAGTTATTAAGTGTCTTACTAACAAAATTATGAGCATAATATTTGAGCTTGAAATAAAGTTATGATAATTATTATTATTATTATATACATTTTTTGTTTCAAAAATGTTGTTATATAAAACGTAACTTGCATGTTCGTAGATCCGTCAGTACCGGGAAGTAACCATTGAGTGTAATAGGGTATATAGAAATTCTGTATAACGCTATAAATATTAAATCATATATAATATACTGTATTTAATATGCTATATATATATAGTATAACACTATATATATAGCGTATTAAATTCCGAGAACAAAAAAAATTAAATCCAACTTGGTAAACAAATTCACACACTTCCATTGGAATATTTATTATTCTTCTGCGAGTAGAAATAAATTTTGCAAAGGCGTCTAAGTATGAAAAGTCTTCTTAGAATTAAAAGGAAATAACTACGTATACGATACGATATAATAATAACTAACGTAGTACAAATAATCGCTTTACTTTTATAAAGACTCCTTAAAATCGAGTTGGAAAATGTTTATGCAACTAATGTATGTAAGGTATTCAATCCGTATATACCAATGACGAACTCTGAATACGAAAGTTATGAGGTTGGTTTAAAATAATTGTAAACTTAAATTTTAATATACTTTACTACGCATACAAAAGCACTTTTAACTTAAATAAAATTAAAAAGAAAGGTTCTATTTCTACGTTATTCATGTACTTATGCTGCGTGGTGCAGTATTTGAATACCTGGATGCTACTTCGCGGTTTAATTTTCAGTCGAGGAACAATGTTGGTGTTACACAATTTTTTGGTTTTCAGGTCTGAGTGCGTTGTCGATATGCTATTGCCACTGCATGTGAACCTTCCTTGATCCTGATCTTATTGCTTAGGACGACAATGGGAACTTCTGTGTTTGCACAATTTTTTTCGAAACTATAATATAATCTATGATATCAACTGGATATCATTTATATAATTATTATTATCAATAGTGATAGAACTACACTGCAGTTTGTTTCTAGCTGCAGAATGAATGAGTCAGCACGGCCAGGGTAGGACCACGCCCACACCGAATACCATAATAGCAGCATAATGCTGTTGGGTTTGAGTGAGAGTAGGGATCCGAAAACCTTTATAAATGGTGTCGAGGCATTCCATCTCAGTCCTTAAGGATAACAACGCATCTACATTATGATTCCTTGTCAAGGATGAATGTAGATATCTGCATGACTGCAGGAATCACTTACCATCAAGTGAACTGTGTGCTCGTTTGTTACTCTCAATGGAATAAAAAATAAACCAGCTGGTATCGCCGTCGAATGAGAGTTATTACCGTAATTTTAAAGTATTTAATCGGTATTTTTAATATTGTAGTATTCGAAATATACCATCTAATATTTATTATATTTATATATAAGATTTATTTAACTGATTCATAGATGCGTCGATTCGAATGATTTCTATAAACCAGCCAAATATAGCGGCTCAGAGCCGCTCATTGTATGCAATGATAAGAAACAAGAAAATCAATTTCTTTTAAGAAGATACTTGCCATCTAGTTCCCTTTGAGATACTTTCCATCATAGCCCAATCCAAGGATAACAACGCGTTAAGTATCACAATTCTCTATCGAGAATGCGTAATTGATATGGGCTTGCCGTGTACTGTTGCAACTCTGTGCTTGTTTATCAAGTGAATTCACCAAAAATATTACTTTACAATTAACCTGGGTATAATTTGTCAGCGTTTCATCTCATTTCAAATATGTAAACTAATACACAGAGACGTGATTATCAAAAGTAAATTAATATAGCACTGAAGTACAATATTTATGTGGCAAACAATCTAACAAGATTCCCTTTAAAATCTAGTTAGCAATGTAGCAAATCAAGTCAAATCAAAACCATACAGAACCTGAATAAAGTGTGTTTACACTTAATTTAGGTATCAGACAGAATCTGAATAAGGTGTGTTTACAATTAATTTAGGTTCTGTTTAGTCGTGGTAATTGAGTTGTTGTCTTGTATCTCAACTGTGAGCTCGTAGTTACAATAACAGCTCGACAGATACCAGATGTAGTGGAGATCTGTGACAGTTTGCAATAAGTATGAAAAATTCGAAATACTCTTGCGCATATTCACCTGATATATTATCTACATAATTGCTTCATTTCAACCAATTTTTCTGTCTATTTTCTATACAAATAAAGGACATATCATTTTTAAAAGATTACATTTAATGTGTCTGGACATTTTATACATTAATCTTTTGAATATATTCCTTAAGTTGTCGACATTCAAACAGAATAAAATGTCATAAATATAAACAAAACTGAATTGTATGAATAATGAGAAAGATCTTGAGAAATGCCAATAATTGGAGGCCCGTTTTAAATCCGTCAACGGATGTGGCCGAAGATTAAAGGCCAGCCGCGCATCTTCGACTCCTTTGTTGTTGCAAATGCTCATGGGTAGCGGGGGCCATTTACCAGGTGAATTAGCCATGGTTTGCTTTGCTGTTCTATTGTTTATAAAAAAGTCAACTCTAAGTAGAAGAGAAAAGTTGAGAAGAAGATGTTGTTGATGAAAAACGCAGCCGGTTTCTTCAATACTAATTTTTAATTGGGATTTATTTGTTGCTAAGCGGGTTACGACAGGATAGCGTATGCGCCGTCATGTTGATGTCACCTACGACGTCTTACCATATCTATATATCGTAGTAGCCTTCATTTGGTAACAACCGAAGGATAAAGTTCATACTAAACTCTTTTTAAAAAAAATAGCAATACCCTTCCCTTCTAAAAATAGATACAATTTAGGCTTCTGATGTTGAAGATCTTAAAGATGACTATTCAAATGTGTTCCGGCGTCGATTGACAGTATTTTGTTATAATATATTTGCTAAGAATTTGTCAAGGATAGTAAGAAAGTATCTATTTTATTTTATTAATTTTGCATAAATGATTAAGGGGCCATTTATTCATTTAGATTAGAAAACTTCATTTATATAATTATTTTATATAGTATGTAATATTTCACAAGCTTCTAGTCCGTGCTTGTACTCAATAAGAATGCCATAGCAAGCCATGTATCAATATTCCTGTCCGTAAATTCATTATAAGTTTGAAAAACGGTTACTAGCCAATGATGAAGTGAGGTTTGCCTCACCACCGACCTTTTAAATCATTCGCGCAATGCATAAAATACAATAGCTACTACATTTGTTCTTTAGTCCTGGCTTAACTTGGCTGTGATGTTAAAATAATATCTCCGGGGATGAAAATATACTATGACGGCAAAGCACTACATGAATTCAGTTCGCCTTCTTTTAGATCTTCCGCAAGAGCAGTTTTACATTTGCATTTGCATTCGACTAAGTAGCATTCAGCATGTATTTCACAGGTCACAAGCTTTGAAATGTTTGTTAAACTTAAGTAATATTTCTTTTATTTCCCGTTTGTGTAAATTTATTCTTCTTTATCTACTTAGTTTCTTGCGATAAATACAGATATCTTAGTAAGTTTCAGGTAATTCTTTGATAAGCCCAACAATTTTAATGAAGATGATTTGCATATTATTCAGCCTCTGTGTTACCAGTATGCAGTAAAAGTTTTGCACAAAGAGAAAGCACATCGTGTTCAAAAATTTATCAAAATAACTTTTATTTCCTAAATTATCATAAGTGTTAAATAATTTATTATAATAAATCTAATAACAATAAAAATAAGGATTGGACGGGATTTGTATAATTACAAATACTTTACATGACAAAAAAAGGAAAGGGTTAATTAGATATTATATAATATAGAGTTTTCAAACATTTTACTATTTATTTTATTAACTTGGTTGGTACCAATTCACAGACGACCGTTTCACAGCGTATTACGTCATTAGTAGGTAGCAAAGATAATACCTTGGTCCCGCTACAAATTCTATACTCATTGCTGATATACTATCGTTTAATTAAGAGACCCAATTGAAAGTTAAATTATAATAATAAAACATTTATTTTTATGTGAGTTTTGAAATTATGTTAGTTATTTAGTGCTTATGACTTGTTTGTTTGCAATGAAATTTTCTGTTTGACATTGCCTATTTTGTCCACCAATGCATACATAATGCTAGTACCACTTCATGTGTACATGACACGATTTTAAAGAGCTGTTTCTATGTGTTCAAAGTAGACATATCCAATATTAAAAAAATCTACACACGATGATGATAGATCAATTTAACTACACATAATTACATTGTTATTAAGTCTGCCTTTTTGTACAATGTTTGTTTTAATTGTTAATTGATGCCTGGTAAACTAAAAAAAAACTAAAAAACTCGCAATATGTGCACTTTTGAAGCTCAACCGAAAAAATGTCTATCCTATCAGCACACATAAATCAAACAACCGCCGACATTTTTCGAGAACAGCCATTGAACAATATTTTTTTATTATGTCAATTGTTGTAGTATTCTGCAGTTCTACATAAAAAATAATGAGAGCTTGATGTTCTAGCACAGAGTTCTGCATCTATTCGTTAAGAAATGACATACACTCATGATCGATCAATTTTGTACAAAAATGCTAAAAACAAAGTAAGTCGAATTACCGACCGTTTGAGAAAAGAAATGCTATAAGAATTACATAAACTTATTAACAACTCCAGGCGAACTCTTGTGGGCTGCTTGTTAAGGAATAATAAGTTAGGGATTAACTGAGAGAAAAGCGACATCCTGGATCATTTTATTTTATCTTTGTTGCTCTGTCGCTCTATTTTATCTCCTTAAGCTGACTTTCAGAGTGCCAATGTAGTACTGATAGTTGATAGAATGTTGATAGAAATGTTATGATATCATAAGTTTTACAATTTTATTACTTTTTATTTTTAAAATTATATTTTGTGTTATTAATATCAAGCGTCTTTTATTAATTCAGGCGATTGCAAATCCCATCACTGATACCGCTGTTATGTTTATATTGTTTTAAGTATATGACTAAACTAAACTTCCGCTCCGAGTTCTAAATAGCAAATCCTTATTAACCTTGCTACCTAACGATATTCATATGAAGTTTGACTTCAATATTTCGTTTTATTGTATTTTTAAAGAAAGATTTTAATGAAATTACATTTCGACTCTATCCCCGCCTACATACGTGACCGCCCCACAATACTGCGTGGTCAATTACAACAATGAAAATTTCGTAGACGACGAAAACATTGTATAATAAATATTAAGCTTAAAATTTCAGACGGAAAAAGTATATTATTTCGCACGGTAGTACATCCACGGTACATGTGTAAATTGAGTAAGGGTAAAGAGACGATACTATAAGCAATATTTAATTTAAAATGGCGTGCGCCAGTGGCGTAACACAATTTACATTCATAACAAATACAAATGGCTTCTATGTTGTAACGTGTATGTCAATGACAGGTGTACACGATATGCGCACACTATAATGTGACGACAATATATTGAGCATTCCCGAACAATACTGCATATTAAAAAACTAATTCTGCATTGAACATGGGTCAGTCTCAGAAAAGAGATGTTTACAAAGTGTGACTGGCAAATTGTTATGCACGCTACGTATGCTTTCGCGTTTTTACATAAGGTTACATGTATGCGAATTTAATTTATAAAACTTTCACCAAATAAAATTCACATTTATTATATGCTTTGAATTATCAGGTCATGAAGCTATTTAGTATTATGAAACAATAAGGTTGTGTAGATTGAGTATATATATACATACTGACTAAACTTCGCAAACGCTATCACAACCATTACTTCGAAAAAGTAGCAAGCCGTTTCAGATATTAAGAGTGTACTGGTACTTGCCTGATACGCAGCTTCCGAACGGGTTGGCGATCTTCCCATGTGTCCGAAACATTTTTGTAAATTTATTTTTGAGACATCCAAAGTATTCGGTTTTTTTGCCTTCTCAGAAATAAATTAAATTAACAATTTCTTAAAAATAAAGGATCAAACTGAATTGATCTAATTTGCATACATTGAAATGAAAGCCGTCGCCGGGATACAAAATTTTGTAAAATAGAGCTTACTTGTTTTAACACATATTTGGAAAAGTTATGTTAATATCGCGAATAGTTTTGAGTTGATAATCGAGAAAGTAATCGTAATGCGGATATCGATTTGCTATGAAATCAATTTGTTATAATATATTTATTTCTATTATTCTATTTTTTTTCAATATTAGTTAAATGCTTTGTCAGAGATTTCTTTTTTTGACAGCAACTTTACTACTACTGTTCTTTTAGATCAGCAACAGTGTTGCTACATATTATGTTTTGTGTATATTTTAATAAAACTACTAGTCACTAGTCCAAATTTGAGTTAGAAGCTTGAAGAAAATAGAAATATTGATATGAAGTTTGACTTCAATATTTCGTTTTATTGTATTTTTAAAGAAAGATTTTAATGAAATTACATTTCGACTCTATCCCCGCCTACATACGTGACCGCCCCACAATACTGCGTGGTCAATTACAACAATGAAAATTTCGTAGACGACGAAAACATTGTATAATAAATATTAAGCTTAAAATTTCAGACGGAAAAAAGTATATTATTTCGCACGGTAGTACATCCACGGTACATGTGTAAATTGAGTAAGGGTAAAGAGACGATACTATAAGCAATATTTAATTTAAAATGTGTCTCTTACTACTTCCGGTAACTGATCAAAGTCATATTTTGTAATTACCATTGTTTGTACTTTATATGTAAAATCTGAAACCAAAATGAAGATACCAAATAATATCATAATTATCTGAGTTCCACAATTCCATAATTATAATATTATTAATTAGTTAATTGTTTATTTTTTTAATCTCCTTCATATTCATTTCAATGTTAAGATAAAAGTGTGTGGTAACCAAATTCGGCATTCTCTACCAAGGCTCTCTTCTTAATTGAATTTTTATTTTCTCATTTAAATTTCACGTTTTTCCTTCAAATTTCTTGATGGAAATTATTCTCAAATTACAATACTCTATTTTCAAACAATAAATGCTATTTCTTTCGTACATGAACGATACTTTTTAACATTTTTTAATTATTATTACCGATATTTGAGAGTTATATCGTTTATTAGCCATAGCTAAATTCTTTCCATGTAAGTCCACATATGTATAGGAGTCGAACAGTGACATAGTATGTACTACATAAAACAACCTACAAACTAAATACTGCCTCTACTCCCGATTAAGTATCTTATTGAGTACCTTATAAATAAGAATGTTATTTTTATCCAAGTTATGTGTGTATACGTTAGCGTAATTATGTTAGTAAAATTATTAGGCGACTACTAGTAGAGATTTTATCAAAGGGGTTCTATCAAATACTATGACACTCTTTTAAATATTGACAATCGGTAATAAATATTTTTTGTAATTAATTAAAAACAATTATAATATTATATATATTACAATAGTAATTTCTATTTCCATAAAAAAATACAATTATTTTTTTATGGAAATAGAAGATTTTTGAGATTATTATTTCATTCCTGATAATTGTAGCCTCTTATTGAGCATACAATGCTTGTGCCAGGAGACGCCGCTCTTCCATAAGTAAATAACAGGAAATTATAAAAATTACCTAGCCTTTATTAATAAATTAAAATATAGTTTATAAACGAAAAAAAAAGAGAAAATAAATCAAATTTAAAGCTTTTTGTGTGTGTACATACTACATATATTCGTTTTCAAAATATTTTATCTCATATCAATCATTTTCTGTTTCCTCGTATGTAAGGGCATTTATTACAATTTTTTACAGTTTAAATAATTATTAAGTAATCGTATTCAGGGAGACAAACGAGCAAACAGGTCACTTGATGATAGGTGATGTGACTCAACCAAATTCACTATCGATAAGGCTATGATACAGGATCATAATGCAGACACGTCGTCAACCCTGAAGACTAAGATAGAATGTTTTACTACTAGAAATAAGGATCTCCGGATCCCTACACTCACTGGACGTAACGAACAGCGCTATGCTGGTATTCTATGATGGTATATTCAAATAAAATTTATGCTTCTATAAATTTAGCTTCTGGAACGCTAAATCCGTTGATTGATCTCTAGGTGGAAGTTGGGCTTATCTAACATATCCGTCCACAAATTCGAGCGCAGTGCTCCCAACAACAACTGGTATAGGTGTGACATCGTATTTGTCATCCCAGTGTAAGACGACCCCCCACTACTACTTAACATATAGGATATGAATTTTCTCTTTCGATGTAATAAACGTTGAGTTGATTATTAACCATTTTAATTAAGCGAAACAATATTAAGATCTGTTTGATATACAACACAACTATTGACATAGTAGTGTAATGTTGACCATAGTAAACTGCAGTGTGAGTAGTAAGTAATAAATGTCAATAAGTAATGTCATGTAACGAGTAAATCTTACGAATGTTTCACACATACAAGACACATTTTTGTATGAGCTTATTTCATACAAACGTATTTGTTTACATTTAAATACATGTTCTTTCATTTAATACTCAATCAGTTTCATTAAGAATAGTATATTTAACTTCTATCTCTGAGAATGACATATTTTTGGAAACATAATGCAGTCTAACTTACAAAAATTCTTTTAAAATTCTCTTTATGATTATAATGTACAAACGTTTGCAAAAAGCACTATTTATAATAAATTGAAGGTTGCGATTTTGGACAATTAGGGTTTTTTAAGTTAAACAAACCCTACCCAATGGATCTACCCTATTTGTGCTTTAACCAGGTTCTCTCTATAGCGTGACTGTAGCACGGAGAAAGATTTTTTTTCTTTTTTTTGTCTTCTTCCATTTTTATTTTCTTTGTTTCCTTAACGGACAACGATAACAAAATGTCTTGTAATTCTTGTGATCTAATGCTAACAATGCATTATGATCTGATCGAGGATAGATAAAATAGATGACACTAAAGGTCTTTATTATAGAGTGAAAGGTCACCCTTAATGCGCTTAAAATAAAATACACATACATACATACAATAAATAAACTAAAATAAGTACAAAATAAATACAATCATTATAGAAGGAATGGAAATTACAGAACAAAACTACACATGTGAATATTATTCTGTACATTAGTATTTTTTTTTATCCAATATTAATAAGACATTAATTTAAAAACTTTTCCATTTTTTCCGGAAGCTCCAGGAAACTTACTGTAAAGGTGCAAATTAATTAGTTTATAGGATTGGTTTCTCTTCTATAGCTTTTGTCCGCACAGATAATTAAAGTTTTGCACAAAGTAAAATCAGCGCAGTCTCGAGTTAAAAACTTTATCGGCATTTATTACGAACTTATTACAAAAATTATGTAACGTAGTCACCGTCATCGTTCAGTTTTAATTCATGATACACGAGCAATACGTGTTGCGTTAGCACTAACGGTTAATTGTAATTTAAAGTGCTACTTTACCACATACTAGCCGAGGAGAAAAATTTTATGCGGAAATTTTGCATCAATAAAAAAAATATTTCGAAGAGAACACAGTCTCCTGAGAGTTCTATGACTTATTTTAGATTTATATATGATACCTAATTTTATTTTATTTATGTATATGAATTTTTAACCCTTCTCGTGCGTACTACGTGCTTAGAGGTTTTGGAATTCGCAATGGAATTAAACAGGTGTGAAGATTAATAAACAAAAATGAATCAGTCATATATATATATGTATATATAAAACTGATCTAGTTTTGTATAAGATAAAATAAACTAAAACTTCATAATGATATAATTTGTGTAAAATTCAATACAATATTCATTGGAAATGGATTATTAATAATTTAATTGCGTCAATTTACTTTTACTCAGACAAAATTTTGAAAATATGTCTCAGAATTATAATGAAATACACTCAAGAAATTCGAACAACAAAATAGCTGAAAGCTTATTATATATAATGCGACTTGAAATCCTTTTTGGTAACAATAGAACACGGCTACTACGATATCAAAAGCTTCGAAATACGGTGTTAAATTCAAACAATGCAATACATCAAGGGCCCCGAAAGGCCAGTCTATTCGACACGTATATCCGATAACCGACACTTCTATGTGTCCAAATTGACACAATAATTGTACGCCAAAATACGTTTCAGTGCACCGGATTGATCACTGTAGTTCATAAACACCTTCCTACATCCAAACTCAACAAAGATTCAAAATGTATATACGTTTACACTTTTGATGACTAAAATACAACGCCTTGCTACCATTATTAGGTCTCCGGAACCCTTCACCAAACGAGAGAGAGTACAATTATCCTCTTAATTCAAGCAGTTATTTTGCGAGGGCGTGGTCCTTCACCGTACAAACCAAACCATTTATGTTGCTGTTAAATAATAATTAGCGTATACTTTTGCAAATAATTTTTAATACAAACCCGTAGCACAAAGCTCGTTTTGCAATAATTACTTATTTAATAAAAGCCAATCATTGAAGTTTTTATATGCACGATATTCTAGTATTAATATCAAATTATGATACTTAGTTTTATTTTGTGCTCAGCCGCAATATCTTTGGAGGTGTATCTAGTGGTAGAATCACACTGCAGCTGCTTTGTTTTGTATGGTGAGTTAAGGGATCCGGAGGTCCACTTATCGGTAACCAGGTATTCCGCCTTGGTCATCAGTGGTGACAAAGCAACGTATCTTTGTTGAGTATGAAATTGTGTCCATTTTTGTATAATTCACCCGTGATTTTATAAATGGGATTTAAGTACAATATTACTACTTACTTTAACATAACGTAGTAAATTGAAATTTGTTTTAATATAATTTGTTTCTCCGCAATAACCATAATTACAGTCTTATTGTAATCTTTGCATCTACTTTTAATTTTAGAAAAATAAATGAATACAGATTTTTGATTTATGAGCCGTAATTAATTTGTAATAAATGAAGATCTGTTTATGAGGTAATCGTAAAATTTTAAAGTATTTGCAATATTGTAATAAAATATAAGTATACCGAGGGACATAATTTAAATAACAAGTAAAATTATCTATTTTTGATGATTATTATTGTATTTTAAAATCAATTATAATTTTTTACTCTAATTAAGCTAAGAAAACAAGGTTGCATATTTCGCAACAGTGCGCAATAAAGCTCGATTAACATAGTGTTATATAACATAGAGCTGAGAGCATCAGTATTTTATTTCAGTTGTTACGCTTTTCTGAAAAGATTAAATTCCCACAGTCTACTTACTCGTTATTATTATAACTCTTACGATTTTATTCTTCAGCAATTTTATGAAGGAGTTTATTTTCCTCTTTGCTATTAATTTCTTGTAACAAATATTATAGCATTTTATTTTCACGAAGAACATCGTTTTTTTATCTCATCACAAATTTATATTTATATTCCGTTTTACCTTTTTTTTAATTTCAATTTACAATATTTTAATTTATTTAATTAAAAATATGCATAAATGATTTTTGCCTTAACCAAAGTGGAGTTCTTTGACAGTAATACACAAAAATACTTCATACATAAAGTAACACGACCTCATAGTCGTAAACAGTATCTGTGTGATTCCGCAGCCGTCTGTTAAGAGTGGTGAGTATGAACAACTGGGTAATATTTGGTGCAAATCACTAAATAGCATAAAAAAAGCATAAATTCAATATGTGTGTGTATGAACATGCATTAATTAGTTACTATAATATGCAATGTTAACGCTAACATACATTTATATTTTCCAACGTCTCGGTTTCTTTCTTCTTTTCGTTTCTTCTTTCTTTGTGGATTTAATCTCTTTTATTTTCACACCAAGATTGATACAAGCCTGAAATAATGAAAAAAATTGCGTTGTACTTAACATTGATTTATAATTAAATATTATTCAATGTCATTCATTAATAAAAACAGAGATGGCCTAGAAATCTCTAACAAAAAACAAAAATGTACTTTAATATGTATTAACTTTGACATCGATGCGAACCCCGTATTCGCGAAACAATAAGGTTTTACTTTTGCTACCACCACACATGGTCGTCAGCATTTTGAATGAATTGATGGGCATAAAAAAAATTAAAAGCCCTAGTATAATTAAACATAAGAAACGATGTACTACAAGAATATGTTTTTTAAAGGAAATGACACGTTTCGAGGGTGAAATTTGAATAACCATTCGAAACAAACACGGAGACGTCAGAAATACACAAACTTCACGTTTACGCATTTGTATTGGCTATAAGAGAACCGTGACAGATTTTTAGACGCTTCCTTCAATCGTATACATTTTCAGATATCATTTTCAGAATAAGCTCTTAATATAGTAATCTTTAGTAAGTATTTAATTTCAATATATGACAACAAAAAGGTATATCAAGGTTTGGAAGAAGATTTTGTATGTGTAAATATGAAAATAGAAAGCCACTACAAGTCAGTAGGAACTTATCTCACTTTTTTACTTATTAAATATGCTTAGTTCAATCAAATAAACAAATCTGTGTGATAAGATTATATTAGAATTATAACTACGTCTACTACGGGTGTTACGTCTATTCCTAAAATATATGTTTAGTTCATAACTATCACTATTTAAATATAAAAATAAAATATATAGAATATTTAAAAGATATATTATTTTATTGATCATTTATGCATTTTTGTATCTTTATAAAATACAAAAAAGCGTATATAATCTTGTCGTCTACAAGAGAATATTCGATTCGGATAGCTCTGCCATTCATATCATAGAAGGTATTGTCTGAAAATAATATGCACATGCAAGTGACATGCCGCTTGCGTTAATAATGATCCTTTCAATTATGCATGAAACCTATTTGTTGTCCAGCAACATTGTATCCATATCGGTTTTAAAGTTGGATTTCAAGTCTAATTAGAATTATGCGCATTTACTTACTCGTGTTACTACCACACCAAGGTTTCATATCTCATTGTGCACATTTATGCACAAGAGTCACGTAATGTTGGGAATATTTAAAAGATATATTATTTTATTGATCATTTATGCATTTTGTATCTTTATAAAATACAAAAGGTATATCAAGGTTTAAGAAGATTTTGTATGTGTAAATATGAAAATAGAAGCCACTACAAGTCAGTAGGAACTTATCTCACTTTTTTACTTATTAAATATGCTTAGTTCAATCAAATAAAACAAATCTGTGTGATAAGATTATATTAGAATTATAACTACGTCTACTACGGGTGTTACGTCTATTCCTAAAATATATGTTTAGTTCATAACTATCACTATTTAAATATAAAAATAAAATATATAGAATATTTAAAAGATATATTATTTTATTGATCATTTATGCATTTTTGTATCTTTATAAAATACAAAAAAGCATATATAATCTTGTCGTCTACAAGAGAATATTCGATTCGGATAGCTCTGCCATTCATATCATAGAAGGTATTGTCTGAAAATAATATGCTCATGCAAGTGACATGCCGCTTGCGTTAATAATGATCCTTTCAATTATGCATGAAACCTATTTGTTGTCCAGCAACATTGTATCCATATCGGTTTTAAAGTTGGATTTCAAGTCTAATTAGAATTATGCGCATTTACTTACTCGTGTTACTACCACACCAAGGTTTCATATCTCATTGTGCACATTTATGCACAAGAGTCACGTAATGTTGGGAATATTTAAATTTGTGGGCCATCTTGTATAAACCAGATCTAAAATGCCCAGGCCCAGGTAATTACCACAAATGCCTTCATTAGCGTAATGTGTGGGACTATGGCCATTTATTTGTAAATATAATTATATTTTAAAGTAAAAATACAGTTTATATATATATATAGCTGATGTTAAGGACGTTGGAGCGTAGTTAGCCTCTGCGAATTGGTGAATTGAAAATGTCATATAAATTATTCTCTTTCACCGCCGCAGACGTGGTAAATCTGCATTTGAGGTTGCAATTAACTATTTCATTTGATTTTTTTAAGAAAGTAATGTTGATACACATAGTTCATTTGATGGTAAGTTATGACTGTGTCTAGTACATAGTCATAACTTAAGGACTCACAAATATGACATGGGGTTACAAAAAATATTAATGAATATATTATGATTATGCTTACGTAATATTCGTAAATCAGAAATTTATTCGTAAGGGCCAGCTATAGACCCTTGACTGCCTGATTACGTCGTACTATAACCACTTTGTTACCGCATCGTAGCTACCTCGTAGCTACATCGTAGCCGCGTTGTAGCTACTAGTCTGTTCACTGAAATTAGTAAATACAGTACGAATTATTTATATTTCATAGTGTATTTATATTAAATACACTATTACTCATATTTGGTCAGTATTTTTAAAGATAATTAATAATTATTAGGGTGTAATATAATATAAACACAATAAAAATAACTACTACGTACACAACTATTCTAAATTAAGTTCAAGTGGCATTCGACCGTCCCCGTATAATGGGAAGACTTTCTTTTTTCTAAAATTTCCACAATAAAGAACAACTATTTGCCTAAAATGAGCTATTTCTTGCGGGTTTGTATCCTTGCTGACGTAAGCATTGCAATCCCTAATATACATTTATCCTCGAGCTTAGTATCACCGTATGTTTGTGGTTATTGTGTACGTAAAAATCCGGAGAATAGAAACACAAGACGAGTAAGATATCAGATCAGTAACACGACCACAATCTCCTTATGGCGCAATTTCATGAGGTAATTCTCCTTAAGCAATCTTCACTAAGATGTAAATTGATAAATGTTTGCGCTTTTATTTAATAGTGCGCGAAAATAATAATCGAAATTTTAAGTGCGTGCTAATCTGGTAGGCCTCGCCTTGTGGTATGAACAACTTTATATATCATACAAATAAATAAAAGAAATAGTTTAAAGGCATACGAAGAGCAGCCTTCCCAGGGGTTTCCAACAAACTGTTAGGTCCCTCCAATGGGAGCAGAGCTTTGCCTAACAATATAGCTATTTTACTTTAGCTTCCATATCTACAAAAATCTTTAGTTATGTTATTTTAGAAACAAAGTACTCTACAATTATAACCATAATTAATTATGATATAGGTATATTACAAGACTGCCAGCCCTTAATTTCCGTTCATTATCGGAAATAGACAACGCGCCTTAAAATGAAATAGTCAATTTGATATGTTTTCTGTATTTTATTACTTATCGGTGTTTACTAACGAACGTAAAATAAAACAACATGTGCAAATGACTGCGACTCAACACTATGTATGTACTAAAATCCAGTTACAGGGATGGGCGGCAATTTTAAATATCTGATTTATTTCACGGGAACAGGCAATGAACGTTGTTAATCCGATATTACATGTTTTTATACATATACTATATAAGACAGAGTATTTTTTAGGGATCACTTTCTATATTAAATGTTTCATAAAAAATGACACTGTAATATAGTATATACAAGAATTTTAAACGTTTTTTACGTGTTTTACACTAACACACTTTAACAAGTGGGATCACTATTGTTTTGATGATGATGCTGGTTATGATATTTTGTGAAACACATGCTTCTCTGGCGCGAATTGAATGAATTTTAAAATTGTTGATAGAATACATAATTAATATAACCTTCATTATCCTAGCAGAAGCACACGGAAATGACACCAGCGCAGCTGCAGTTGGCCATGGTGAAGATGACTCCGGTGGCGGGTACTGGAAGCGCTTCCTGCGCATCTTCCCAAAGTCACTACGCGATCTCTGCGCGTCACACCGATTTGACAACCTACATGTGAGTTACAATATTATTTTATGTCATTTTCATACCACCTTAACAAGTTTAAACATTGAAGGTGACATGAAATATGTTTTTTTATGAAATTCAGTTTTTATCGTAGTTGCTAATAAAGTGGATACATTTCAAAGCTAAAAATTATCACTTTAATATTTTAAAAAAGCTTTAGATAACGAGAACAACGAATAGAAAAAACTAAAATATTTGTAACAAAAATCGTCATTATAATTTCATAAAATGTTCACAGGTGTTATAAGAGAAAGTTAAGTTACTGATAGAAATCACAAAATATTTTAAAACATTAATATTCTACAACTTTATAAAGAGCACTCTATTCTACATATCTATTAATGGCTCAACAGATCTGTCTTCTTGTCTACATATTTAACATCGAATCTGTTTTATGCTTTTCAGAGCTAAAATTTTACGTATTTTCTAAGCCGAGTCTAGACAAGACAGAGACGCCTAAAATTGACATTGAAAACAGGATTTCAAGTTTTAAGACGGCTCCATTTAAAAGTGTAATGTACTGTTAAATTTTTATTTATAAGACATTTTTAAGTGATATATATTTAAGTGCATAATTGATAATACTCTCACCACATATAGGTATATATTTTACCGATTTTCTGACAGGGTAAATACGAATAATTACAAATCTAATGATATTTATTTCACGGGAACAGGCAATGAACGTTGTTAATCCGATATTACATGTTTTTATACATATACTATATAAGACAGAGTATTTTTTAGGGATCACTTTCTATATTAAATGTTTCATAAAAAATGACACTGTAATATAGTATATACAAGAATTTTAAACGTTTTTTACGTGTTTTACACTAACACACTTTAACAAGTGGGATCACTATTGTTTTGATGATGATGCTGGTTATGATATTTTGTGAAACACATGCTTCTCTGGCGCGAATTGAATGAATTTTAAAATTGTTGATAGAATACATAATTAATATAACCTTCATTATCCTAGCAGAAGCACACGGAAATGACACCAGCGCAGCTGCAGTTGGCCATGGTGATGATGACTCCGGTGGCGGGTACTGGAAGCGCTTCCTGCGCATCTTCCCAAAGTCACTACGCGATCTCTGCGCGTCACACCGATTTGACAACCTACATGTGAGTTACAATATTATTTTGTCATTTTCATACCACCTTAACAAGTTTAAACATTGAAGGTGACATGAAATATGTTGTTTTATGAAATTCAGTTTTTATCGTAGTTGCTAATAAAGTGGATACATTTCAAAGCTAAAAATTATCACTTTAATATTTTAAAAAAGCTTTAGATAACGAGAACAACGAATAGAAAAAACTAAAATATTTGTAATAAAAATCGTCATTATAATTTCATAAAATGTTCACAGGTGTTTTAAAGAGAAAGTTAAGTTACTGATAGAAATCACAAAATATTTTAAAACATTAATATTCTACAACTTTATAAAGAGCACTCTATTCTACATATCTATTAACGGCTCAACAGATCTGTCTTCTTGTCTACATATTTAACATCGAATCTGTTTTATGCTTTTCAGAGCTAAAATTTTACGTATTTTCTAAGCCGAGTCTAGACAAGACAGAGACGCCTAAAATTGACATTGAAAACAGAATTTCAAGTTTTAAGACGGCTCCATTTAAAAGTGTAATGTTGTACTGTAAAATTTTTATTTATAAGACATTTTTAAGTGATATATATTTAAATGAATAATTGATAATACTCTCACCACATATAGGAATATATTTTACCGATTTTCTGACAGGGTAAATACGAATAATTACAAATCTAATGATATTTATTTCACTTGCTTAATTTATATAAATTAGGGTAGTGATTTTTTACACAATAGATAGCGAAAAACTATCTTTTACAAAGTAGTTAGCTTGTCGTGAAGTGTATCGAGGGTATGAAGTTTGTTTTACCATCAGCATTTTATAAGGTAGAAATTGAAGGACAAGATTAGTTTTATGATTATGTACTTACCTTAGCTGGCCCAACAATTCAAGATACTTTGGACAATCGATACGATTGATACGATCTCGCTATTGGTCCCGATGAGGTTTCCCGACAGTCCGAGTGACCGTTGGCCTTTTTTTTGATGAGTTTTAAATATTCCGCTGAACTAAATTCTAGGACATCATCACAGCCCATTATTAGTCAGAAACAGTATCAATCCTTCGACTTCCGGTGCGTCATCGTCGGTGATCACACACCATCGTGGCTTATGTCCGAAATTCACTCGTCTCTTGCGTAATTCACAAATAACACGATTCATAACAAAACATAATGTATGAAACATTTGTCACTTTATGCGTACTATCAAAATATTATGCGTTAAATTTTGAACACATTTTTTTCACTCAGACCATTTTCAAAGCTGAATTGACCACTTATCTGAGTTAAAGCTTATCTTGGTTAAAAACCATTAATGATGTGCCTGATTTCGTAAAAATATATTGTTATCAAACCTTTATTTTTTAGTAAATTAAAAGATATGATACACATGAGGCAAGGCTTGGGCTGTGATTAGAATGAGTTATTAGGTCTACCTTCATAGGTCACCAAAAAAAATCCTTGCCTTCACGGTGTGAGATTGATACCCAACATTTTAGAAGTAAATGAAAAATGAAAAATGTACAATTCGTCATAATTACAGACACAATACAGACAAACCATTTTGAGAGACTTCTAGCAATTTTGTTGGTATATTGTTACCTTCGTTTTCACAGGGCATTTGTATAGATCATAGCAGTAAATACACATTTCGACACTCTGTATTTGAACACCCATAGTTAGATTCCAAGACCATATTATGCACCAATTAAAATGAGTCGTTTTCTGGACTCATGTGGAATCCAACCACGAAAATTGCAAATCTTTTGAATTTAGTTAATATTGATTCCTAATTGTGCTCTCTATTACGAATCTATAACATAAATCTAGTCATGAAGATGAATAGGATCGCCGGTAAATTCAGAATACCGCGTTCCGCCATTCCTTTTTTATTATATTAGGGGTGAATAAAGATCACTCAGTTTACCAACATCATCCACAATCCTTAATAAAGATTAAGGAAGTCGATCAATTGCAACTACCGAGTATTGTGATAGAATGTTTCGTTACCTGTTAATGGACACCCTACACTCACCACTCGAAACACAGAAATGTTTTCTATGAATTCGTTTTGAGTTATCATTCTCTGGTGCCATTTTGTAAGTGGTAACATAATGCTATTGCTGTAGAAATTTTGGGACTTCTGATCAAAATCTGCGACAAGTACAAGTTTTGACAGTCCTCTCTAGATTTTATTACCTCAAGAATTCTGAAGTAACCGAAACAGGTGAAGATCTAAGGGTACTAGATCAGGGCAATATGGTGGATGCATTATATTCTATTATATATATTTATTATTTCGATTTCAGCATTTTTTCTCTATTTCTCGCTCGAGTCTCATCAGT
The DNA here is from genome assembly GCA_029286865.1 of Teinopalpus imperialis. NCBI lineage: Eukaryota > Metazoa > Arthropoda > Insecta > Lepidoptera > Papilionidae > Teinopalpus > Teinopalpus imperialis. Next base: position 1,470,751 of record JAGSMU010000037.1, on the reverse strand, counting down.
CATTTTTTTCCATTTCCTCCCATTTTATTACAATCCTTCCATACATACAGCATCACTTTATTGCGCGTTAATTCAGGTTTCGCTATAGTCTGTGGAGCTTGATTGCCCTTTTACCATGACCTTTTTCGCACTTTCTTGTCGTAGGTAATCCACTTTTCAGCAAGGATAGAAATGTAGCACGGACTTGCTTAATTACTCTGTTATTCCGTGGACAGCATGGATCCACGTCGAGTCAGTCCATATACGGTACAAGTAATTTTGCAGCTGCCTCATGTTCGGATGAAGTAAAAAAAGTATGATACAAAATTAATTAATATGTACATATTACTTGCTTATTAAAATCACATTTTAACTAAACCACATGCACCATTCAAACATATATATTTTATTAACTTATTTGGTAACAGTAATTTTCATTTGAACTTGTTTCCTTTGGTCCACCAATTTTGTTTGCAATTCGATTCGTTGGCGTCAAACGTTTCGCCTTTTATTAAGCCATCGTAATTTTATACCTATCCAGTTAAGTTATCCTTTCAATTTCGTGTTATTGCTTTTCCTATGTAATAAATTCCAATATTAAAATATTGAAATGTTGTTTACGTAATGTTATTGCCCTGTGATCGAATTTGAAATATTGTATTTCTTTACTTTGATTTAAAGTTATTTTCACATTCTGGACCTCTTGTCATACAGGACCAACGAAACAACGCTTTTCCTGATAGTAACGGTAGAGATTTTCAAAGTAACTTGAATTTCACATGGATTTAGTAGTAAACGTCTTACCTTCTCTCCAATAGATTACATTGCAGGTATGGATGGGCTATATATTATAGACTAGCTGTTGCCCGTAGTCTCGCATGCGTGGATATATGTACATTGAAAAGGCCAACTCCGCCATCAATAATAGGTACGATGGTGTAGGAGATCATAACTCCATTTACATTCAGACGTTTTACAGCCATACTACCGCTTTATTTTTTTAAATAACCTCTAAACTACAGATAACGATTATTTATCAATAATCTCAAACGTAATTATTGTGTGAAAATAGCCACAAATAATAAAAACTTAACAATTATCTAAGTAACAAATGAAAGAATGAAAATAAATTGGGTGATCAATAATGATATGAATCTTCTCGAACAATGTAAAGTGATGTTTATATGATAAATGTTAAGCAATACAACCAAAGCTTGAAAGAGAGTGCTAAAATACAATTACTATATTATATATCTTAACAAAATTTAACCGGTCCCATAATGATATATTGAGCCGTGTAACAAAATCATGTAGTACATACTTTTCACGCGATTCAGAAATATGTACTTAGATGTAAATTTATTTTTAATATTTTTCCTCAACTTTATTTAACATGTTCTCCAAAAAATTCTTCCTTAGTGGATACTTACAATATAAAAGCCATCAACTTCCAAAATTTCAAGTTTCTAGGTCCAGTGGTTTAGGTTCTGCGTTGATGAATCAGTCAGTCAGGACAAGTGATTATATATGTATAGATAGATAGAGCACCGACCTTGCAAGTTTGCGGTAAGCCAATTGTACGTTCAAACTTCAATAAGTTTTGTTGGTATAACACTAAATCGTTGTTCAAACCAATATCAAATTTTTGATATTACTTAATTTCTTATGAAAAAACAAAATATCGCTTCCGCTTTCCAAAGATGAGAATTATGCTTATTAGCAGAATGTCTCAATTATGATAATATGGTCATGCGTATATTCTCTTATAAGCGTTAGTTTTAATTTTATTAACTGACGTATTACTACGGTATTACTAAGGTATTATGTAGTTTTAATAAATACTAGTGGCATGAACGATGAAAGTTGTAATAGATTAATAGACAGAATAATTAGATACCATGTAAAATCACGAATCAATATTCATACTTCGTACGCTTAATTAACTGTATATGTACCAACACACATGTAAAACAAGGTCTAAGTTTAGAGCTGAATGATTGATTGATGAATCAACATAGGCTATTAACAAGAACTGTAATGGGGAAAAAGTTTTTTCGTATTTCATAAGTAAAAGCTTGCAGTAAAATCTCTTTGGTTGTACTGTTTGTATGTGGCTTTGATACCATTAACAAGATGACTATCGCTCTCGCTCCATATCCTATGTACATATAAGGCTATTACTACGATTTCCAGTAAGTTTATTCTTTATTCCAAGATAATAGTGATAATTTCCCCAATTGCCTAAAGCGCTCATATAAAATTAACATTCGTCAATTACATTATATAACCGAAATATGAATATTTATTTTATATTCTCTCTTAAACATAATCCACAACTGTATATAATTATTTATAAATATTATATTCAATTAAATGCATAACTTATAGTCAAATAGGATTTATATTTTAACTTATTATCACATATTTTTTTATCACGATACCGTCTAAAAAGGAAAAAAGTGAAAAGTGAAAAAAAATGTTTTGATACTCTCCACACGCTTATACTGGGCATGTTTATATGAACAATGACATCATTCTGCAACGGCTTCCGGCTCATCATTTTTTTTATTTTTAATGAGCTAGAGTTTAACTGCTGTCTTACCTTATGATAAGTGCGTAATCACTTACAGACAGTTTTAAAATACTGTCACGATAAAAGCCTATTCACTATAACCTAAATAACGGTCACGAAATATAGAGTGGACAGTTGTTCCATTCCTTGGGAATGCTCGTCAAAAATGGGGAACCAAAACGTTTGGATTGAATGCACAGGATGTTAACAATGACCGTAGTTAATAGAATGCGGCTGGAGGAATCAGTATGTGTATTTCCTGTTCACATTCCAAAAGGCATCCTAAAAAATGGAGAATCATGCTTGCTGGTGCTTTAAATCTGCTTGTTCAGCTAATAAATACCACTTATCAATAATCCAATAAAATGAAACACACATTTTTCATGTTTTATTGGCCGTTTTTATAAAAAAATGTTATTAATATATTTCAGTCTGCAATATACCCGAAACGTTATAGGTTATATAATTATATAATAATCGACACCATAACCCATCCCTAGCCCGTAGTTGTATAGGAGTCTTAACTAAAAGATATGCTACGAAACGGGCATTCATAATGAACTGCATCTATCATCTAAATAGTAAATAACTACCATCGATAAATTAACCTGATATTAAATGATTTATCAGAATATAATAAATATTGCTATTAATAGGATTACTATTAAGACGCGATTATATCTATAATTATCTATTAGTTTTAACTTCGTGATTTTACATTATTTAAACCTTTTCTTGCGCTCTTAAGAAAAATTAATTTAAGGAAAAAAATTGTCTACTTACTTTTGATAAAACACCTGTTAGTAATGTTGGAATCTTTTGTTTTTTTCGTAAGGATAAATAAATCAATTGTTAGTTATTGGAAATAAATCGGTTTTCAATTAGCAAAATTAAATATCTCGAAGTAATTACTCGTTACTACGTACCCAAAATTTTATCAATCAGATAACATGCTTCTCGAGAGGTTTACCTACCTATAAACTGACATAGAAGAAGAGTATGCAATATATTGCTACTGCGAAGTAGCAATATACTCTTTGCCTTTAAAATTCTTTATTTGACTGCTTTATTGTTCGTCTTTATGCATTTTACCTCTTTTAATATATTTTACAATTTTATAAAATGCGGCAGTCATTTTCATTTCACCGCAATAAAGGATAGCAGGGTTCTTTGTCGTAGCAAGTAAACCTGCTTACTTTGAAGATAAAATCTTTGAAGGTTGTTTTTATTTAAGCTACAAAAGAGAATACTTTTTTAAAATTATGCGCTAGATTTCTTTTGATTCTAACTCAAAGGTTACATTTTATTAGTTGTAAGTGTTTTCTTCGTTCGTTTTTATACATAACCTTACATCAATTTTTTTGTTGCGTACGCTTGCCAATACTCTTATCGTTATGCATAGGCAAATCTTGTTTCAAATAGTGTTTTTCTAATCAGTTGATTTTGTTGTTGTTGAACTTAGAAAGACTGAAGACTCTTCTACTATTTAACCCTTTTTTATCGTTGAGAGGAGTAGTGGAATGCCTGATAATGTAGTATAGATCATAAACGCATTTGTAGACCGACGTCGTTACTTCCATGATAAATTACTTAGCAATCATTGCACTTGACTATTGAATCGTGGATCGGAATTGAATATTGAATATTGCACACGAACCTTTTTTATGTCACTAAGGGTGATAAATGATCACACAGTTTAACAAACGGTAGATAGTGACTGCAGACCATATAAATAAAAATGACTCAAACTAAACAAGTGATAAATGTAAAGCAGGCATCAGCTTTTGTTGTTGCACGAATAGGCTAACCCAACAAAGTAAAGCCCCGGGAAAGTACCACCGCCTCACAAAATACCAGCGTAAAGTAGATGTGTCATATACTTCTGCGTTTCGGCCGGTGAGTGAGGTAGCCGAAGGCCTATCTCCTCCCCCGTCTCTAAACAACATGGTAGCGATAATTTCAAAAATCTAGAGCAGCGTACCAGGACCTTCGGTTTTGGAGGATTCGTCACTGGGCGTCCACACTCAGGCTACCCTATGCAACTTGAGCGAGTTCAGGGGGGGGGGAGGGGGCAAAATCCAGCTATCCTACCAGGGGCAAACGGAGCAATTATGCTACGGTAGAACCGCTACGCTACAGTAGATTTCTGCAATGTTAAGGTACTTCATTCCAATCTTAACGCCGTTCACTCTCGAGACCTTGTTTTTTCTCACCGAGACGCAGATATCTTCTCCGGCTGACACCTCATACCTCTCCTACCTGGAGTACAAATTGAATACGCGTTTGTGCCGCGGGCCGAAATGTGTGTATGCGTCAGAGATGATATCTGTTTTCGACGCCTAGGTAGTCTTGAAGGTACGGACCTGTGCATCCTTTAGCTGTGCGTAGACAGTGCCGACCATCCCCGCGTCTTTGCGTGCCTTTATACGTTCCATAGCGGTAATACCGACACTGACTCATCGACCATGTCCAAATGGCTACAGGCTCTGTGTAACAACATATCCCATGCGCAGAGATCGTAATACTCAATTACTTTAACGCTCACCACGCCGAATGACTTGCATCGCGTACAACCGATCATGCGGGGAGATCTGTTCATACCTTTGCTTTGGCATATGATCTGACACAACCGGTATCCCTACGCGGGTGCCAGACGTGGAGGACCTTCTGTGTTGGACCTTCTACAGACCACTCATCTGGAAAACTACCTAGTCCCCGTCGATGGCGTTGTTTGACTCAGATTGTTTGATCCGGAGTTGGTATACCTCACGTGCCCGTTGCAAATTGCAGGTTATCGTAGCGTGTCGCACTACAGGTTACCGGATGGGACGGGATGAGGTCTTTTTTTGCATTTTACCCATGGGGGCGGATTTCCTGTTGTCTGGAAGAACCCAAAGCCGTTGCTAATTCTATCTTCGAAGTGGTACTTCAGGGGATAGAACTCTTAATTCCATCTTCAATTATTCATCGGGGGCAGATATGGCGCCTCGGGATGCAAATCCGCCTAGTTTAAAATAAAGTAAAACTCTGCCTCCAGGACCTTCAAACGAGTGATTACAAGAGCAAAGTCTGAGCACATTGGCAAAATTGGTGAGAGGCTAGTTAGTTTCCCTTCTAACCCGTGCATTTTGGTCTCTTGCTAAAGCTGTCCAAGGAAATTTTTGTCAATTATCTCTCTGCACAAAGGAAAAGTAAAAAACTGGGCGTGTTTAATAGCAAGTGACAGATTTTCTTGTCAGCCCACTATGAATCTTTACAAAGCTCAAGTTCGGCCTCAAATAGAATACTATTCTCACCTATAGGCCAGGGTACCCCAGCTTCTTCCGTTTGACCACATTCAACGGAGAGCCGCTCGAACCGTTGATGACCAGGTTCTTTCCGATTGGCTCATAATCAAAAACCATACACACAACAATGCGCTAAATGTCTTGTTATCGTAATAAATAGGTTCGCTACACACACCGCACGAAACACAACAGCGGTATTCTACTATTTCGTGATAGTGGTCTGAGAAGGCTTAGTCTTTCCCCAGTAATTACAAGCAATGCTGAAGCTAGAAATTGTCTGGTAGGTGGATTTACCACTTATGATCATATTTGTTAGTTCATATTTGTAGTAATTCTTTAAGTATTTTAAATACTTAAGCCCGAGCATTCCTTCGTTAAGTTTTGAATAAAATAATTATCAGTTTATCCGGTGCGATATATTTTATTATAAATATTGTACCTAGTTAATATTTTTTGCTTAAAATAAGTTTACGTTCGTCACATAATTTCTATAAAAATCACAATATTTCATTTTAATAAAATCAAATGATAAATTCGTCTAGCCGTTTTACTTCAAATAAACAACATCACCATTTATGGCATTATGGCATTATTATAGTCAAGCACTGATATTTTTAATAATTTTTTTTAATATATTTCCAAGTCAGAATCAATGCATTTGTTGATTGTAATAAAAAGGCTTGCTGCACGTCATGCCCATAAGAGAAGAAACCTTCGTAAGTTATGACATTCGGTTGTTATCCTGGATATCTATATATTAGTACGTGAAGAAAATCGTTTGTAGCCCCATTTAAATCACAAACCCACGGAGGAGTGTGGGATTTGGCATAACTAAAGGTCATATAGAGAAGTACAGAAAGATGAAATTTATGTATGTATAATATGTGTTAGAAATTCATCAAATTACATAACATAAAACATTCATTGTTTACGTCCATACACTGTAATTAGAGGAGTAAAAGCGAATTGAATTTGGAGCGAATGCGGAGTGGATAATTTATAATCGATTTAATATCCCCGCAGTGAATTCCACTTTTACAGGGAGTATATTATTTATTTCATAACTATAAAGAGAGATAGTTATACTATTTGACAAAAAAGCTGAACTATGTTCAAACTTAGTAATTTTACGAATTACGATCCCATTTCAAACACGGGGCCACTGACCACTAAGTACTATCTTTACGAGGCCTGTAAAAAAAAAACAATAACCCGTAACAGAAATAATTGCTAATATATTCGTTTTTCGTAATTACTAGTATAATCGGTTTCGTTAGACCGTTTAATTAAGGATGATTTTCAGTACGCTTGGTGAAGATGCACAACTCTTGGCTATTTACTTTTGATCTGATCTTGAATTAAAAATTTACGATTTGAAAATTTTATTTATTTTTATAATAAAGAAAAATGTATGGAAAATGCCAAAGTGAAAATATAATTAAATAATATATATAATATAAAAAATAGGAAATCTGGATTTGGAAGAGTTGAATCTTAGATTGAAAAAAGCAGCACCCCTTGTCATCTATTATAGTATGAAATAAACATCTAGGGCATTTCATTAGTCATACTATAAAAACTATGTCTGTTACGTATTCACAGAGACAAACTATTTACATAAACAGCAAGTGACACTTCTAGTATACACAATCAACTATCAAGTTAGGGGCTCAGTAATCATGAAATCGTATTTGAGCCCATCTTTCAACACATTCCATTTAAGCCAAAGGAACGTGTGGGCACGCATATGTCAGTCATCATTACAGACGTATTCTTAGAGCTCTAGATAGATACTGTCGTCGATCAGCTAAATTTCACAGATGATACTATTATCTCTTTCAGATGCATGCATTACGTATCTACATTGATTGAACATAACATAGTATAGTAATCGAATAACAGATATTTTATTCATCATTATCATTTCAGCCCATCACTAGTCCACTGCTAAATCACGCCGAGAAACACCCAAGACAGTCCTCTCCATAGATCGCTGAGTGACTTTCAGCTTCCTCATAAATCCTTTCCTCATAAGTGGAGGACTACGTTTCATATCCGTAGGTCATCACTGGCGTCATCACGCATTTTGGCATAAAAGCTTTTGCATTACTTCACTATTAATTATTGTGGTAGTTTCAACGAGAAGATATGCTCCAGTTTTCCGAACACTGCCCATCCGAGTTGAGACCGTCAAATGTCCGCTAGGTCGAAGTGGGAGTTACCTAAACTATTTACTACGTACTATTTCCCTAGGTAATTATGGTTGTGACATAGACGTTAGACACGATCTTCTTCTTTTATAGCTTCATCTTAAGACCTATCCTTCGGGAGACACTTCTGAGGTCATTAGGCAGTGCTATGGTTTCTCAGCTATTCTGATAACTATATTTAATGGCACACCGAAGGTGGGTGATGTTACTCGCCAGTGATGCAAAAATAAATGAAATGTAAAATGTATTTGTTTTGTTTTTCTTTTATCTGTTACATTGGACCGTGCGGACAAATACTCGTACAGTGACGATCAAGGTAGTTGATTGTAATAAACATTTTACTGTAGTACATTTGCATAACGTTTAACTGAATTTAAATTGTCTCTTAATTATTGGACATACACATATGTTCGTTCAGAAGAACTTTTTGCAATAAAAAAAAGAGAACAGTGCTTGTCCACATTTTTTTATTTAAAAAACGGTACCTTGTAAAATTCCTCAGCTACTCTAAACTGTGAAATACTAAATCATCTGATTTGGCAAAATGCGCACCCAGATGATAAAAGATCCAAATCGAAGAAACTCGTTCAAGCAAATTTCGTTCTTCGATTAAAAGCGCTTGGAATATTTACGACGTGTATTCCAAAAGTTTTTATTGCAAATATTCAATAAATTTTCTCTCCGTGTTCTTATTCTTGTAGTGCACCGTATATGTCGATTAGATTGCAAATTCTATTGAATACAAGTTAAGTTCAGATGAAAAAGCTTTCGATATTGGCCCACTTGTAAAATAAATATGAATTGTTAAGTTATCAACAAGTATTACCTACTAGTAATCTATTAGTAACCTTTATTAATATTTGTACAAATTCAAAGAATTTACGGGACAGAATACGCGTGACAGCCTCATACTTCATGGCAAAAAAAAAATTATTGATATTCATACAAACCCATAGACGGCACATTGTCAGAGCTGCACCTGGGCTAGGCCCTTGCAATCCGAGGTCTTGTAAACAACGTCCCATAGACCAATCAACGCACTGGCAACGGGCATAGAGCCAACATAAATATGAAATAGTTTGTGTTCAAAAATGCAAACATAACTTCAATAATATATATTATATATATAAACAAAACTGCTTTGTCTCGATCGGGGAAGAACCACGGCCTCGCAGATTACCAGCGTGAAATTGCACCATAATACTACGGTGTTTCGTCTGGTGAGTGTTTAGAACCGGAGACCTTTGTTACTGGTAACGAGGCATTACATTTGTCCTTAAGGGTGACAACGCTTCTGCATTATGAATGAATGTATCCTTGTCAAGGATGAATGTATCACCATCAGGTTAACTGTGAGCACGTTTGTTCCCCTCAAGGTGTCAGTGGGTAAGGATCTCAGGTGTCAGAAGTAACATTAGGTAAACTGCGTGTTCATTTGTCACCCTTACATTAAAATAACCTCTGACGCTCGGGACCTAAGATGTTTCCGGTGGTATGATGTTAGGACATGCTACCTCTCCCTAATGTCAAGTTACAATAAGACTGTTAAGTTAACAATCTTATATAGTGTAGATTTTATAATTTTTATTATAACATTACAGATGTTATTTCCCACAAGTTTTTAAAAAAAAACTTTATTGCACGGTGATTAGCATTTAAAATAGTTGTAGATTTACTTAAAGCGTAGTCATAGTTAAAAATGAATAATTCATAAACCTTGCTATTTATATTTCATAGCACTATTAAATGTAAGATGCATTTGCACTAGAAATAATTTAATACATTTTCCCATTCTTTGTTAAATCTATCTATGCGACTTGCAGAAACACTGAATTATAAAGCATTATAGTAGTTCAAGAATATTCTGGACAGAAAATCTTAACTTTCTTACTTTAATATTGTTCCACTAACTCTATTCTCAAAGAAATTAATTTATAACTGGTAGCTACGAGGATGCTTCTCTTTAAGCGTTTATAAACTGGAAAGTCTATGTAAACGATTTCAGTTCAGCAACAGGTGGCTCAGTAGATATTTTTCTCATAATTATATTTTATACACAGATAAAATTGTATATAAAGAATATATAGACATAACAAGGAGGTCGCTCTGATGAGATTAACCGCTTTATAGCGAACAAAATACACTTTCAGTAAAGTTTCAGTAATTTATTATTTTTATTACTGAATAGAAGCAAATAATGATACGAGAAGCGTTTACAACTATTAAGTTGTAAACGCTTATGCCATCTAGCTAGCCATTAGGCTAGGTCCATGAATCAGAATCTGATGATACGTGCAAAAGCACCTGTCTAATATTTAAGATACTGGTGGCTGGCTCCCGTTTGGACTAAGGTAAGCTCAAGACAAAATGTTGATAATGCTTCCTACCCCTGTCTCTGTCACTGTCTTCCCTAAGTGTAATAAAAGAAGTCGTAATAATCGATCATAAAACATTTGTGCAAATCGAAATCATAGTTTTACCACTCTCGGTTTTGTCAAGTTCAATTTCCTGTTACTAACGTTGAAGAAACACTACTGCAATAGATCATGAAGTTGATTTATTGGGCCATCAAATGACACCCTTGGCTCGCTCAATTTCAATGATATATTAACCAATCATAGACATGTATTAGTTTGTATATCTTCGTATTGGTTATGTTTCTTATTTGAACAGGTTTTTTTTCTTAATATTGATTTTATTATATGACAATCAAGGGCACAGTTTACGTCATAGTAAGTGATGGCTGCAACCCATAAACAACTACGTTTATCCTCGAACAAGATTCAATATACCTATGTGACGTTGCCACCCCTGATGCAATGGAACATCTCGCTACCTATATCCCATTTTATTTCGTCTTCACCATAGAAACCACAAGTTTAGACTAATTGAGATTGTTTGTGAACAAATCCAAGTAACTGACTTATTAAACTCGGGTAATAATAAGTCAGAAACACTTCTTAAGTCTTAAGCTTTTGGCCGGTATGGTAGGTATATATATATAGATATATATATATATATATATATATATATATATATATATATATATATATATATATATATATATATATATATGTGTAAGTATATATATGTATATATTATATATTGCTACTTGTGTGAGAGGTTATCTGGAAAGAAGAAATTTCGATGTCAAAACATAGTTAATGTAATGAAACAAATTATACAAAAAAAATTGAAAATTTATGACAAGTCCTCTTTTATATAATAAGTTAAGAAAGAAAATAGAATGAACACACTTATTAAAATAAGGTGTAAATGTTGTTCATCTTCTAAGTTAGTTAGGTCTAGGATGTATGATAAATGTAAGCTATTAATAAAAGGTAGGTAAGTGTAATGCAAACGCTATGACTAATGGGAGAAATTCGTGTGGGTAGACGGATAACTGAAACTGTTTGTTTCTTGCACTTACCAGAAGCAGCACATTATACCAAGCTAATCGTTAATCTAATCGTTAAATAACAATGGGCGAAAAGGTAATTTATTCTGATGACTACGAACCGATAAAATATACGTCAATTTAGCTGATTACGATCTTGTGTAAGTCTCCAGGATAGACGGATTGACGATCCGCTCAAGGCGGGTATCGGCCAATAAATGCGCAACACTAATGATTCATGGTTAAGTGACCATGCAACGTTCTATATTCACTACTTTTTCTTACTTTCTTAACCTATAAACTATAGTGACTGACGTAAATTTGTCGTGATATTCTCGTATATATACTATAGTTGGTTATATGATTGACGGTGAATCAAATCTTAATCTCAATCTTGCCAATGTCACAGCGGTCAGCTATCGGTTTTTGAATCTATAACTTCCTCAGGTTTCCTCGTGACTTAAGCCGTCTTACTATATGTCGTAGCGGGTTGTAGGCGTCACTTTCGACGGAAGACGTCTGAAATTCAATATGAAAGCTTCTTATATAATAAGTTAAGAAAGAAAATAGAATGAACACACTTATTAAAATAAGGTGTAAATGTTGTTCATCTTCTAAGTTAGTTAGGTCTAGGATGTATGATAAATGTAAGCTATTAATAAAAGGTAGGTAAGTGTAATGCAAACGCTATGACTAATGGGAGACATTCGTGTGGGTAGACGGATAACTGAAACTGTTTGTTTCTTGCACTTACCAGAAGCAGCACATTATACCAAGCTAATCGTTAATCTAATCGTTAAATAACAATGGGCGAAAAGGTAATTTATTCTGATGACTACGAACCGATAAAAGATACGTCAATTTAGCTGATTACGATCTTATGTAAGTCTCCAGGATAGACGGATTGACGATCCGCTCAAGGCAGGTATCGGCCAATGAATGCGCAACACTAATGATTCATGGTTAAGTGACCATGCAACGTTCTATATTCACTACCTTTTCTTACTTTCTTAACCTATAAACTATAGTGACTGACGTAAATTTGTCGTGATATTCTCGTATATATACTATAGTTGGTTATATGATTGACGGTGAATCAAATCTTAATCTCAATCTTGCCAATGTCACAGCGGTCAGCTATCGGTTTTTGAATCTATAACTTCCTCAGGTTTCCTCGTGACTTAAGCCGTCTTACTATATGTCGTAGCGGGTTGTAGGCGTCACTTTCGACGGAAGACGTCTGAAATTCAATATGAAAGCTTCTTATATAAACTTTAGGAAAAAATATTATGAATAAGTTTCACCCGATAGATTGTATTGAGCACTGTTTCTCAAACGCGTTATAGTTTCTTTTCGCTGTATAGTATATAGTTATAAGATTAGTTAATTTTTGTTATACAGATAATTGTATGTTGCGGCTTCTTTGGAGCTTTGATTGAGTTGCTCAACATTTATTACATGATTACGATACATCAATATACATTGTTCGTCATATTATTCATCACCCAATTTATTTTTATTCATTCATTCATTTGATACTTAAATAATTATTATTTTTTTATTCTTTGTTATTATTGTATTTTCACACAATTATTACGTTTGAGATTACACGTAAATAATCTTTATATATAGTTAAGAGGTTATTTGAAAAATTAAAGTTTTAGTATGGCTGTTAAACACACCATCGTACCTGTCATTGGTGACGGAGTTGGCATCCCCTCCCACCTTACCACCATTTAGCTTTTTAAACTATTTAAACTACGAGTCTTATTTTAATATACATATATCCAGGTATGCAAAGCTGCGGGCAACAACTAGTACTTTTATATAGAAGTTTTAAAAGTAAATGCTCATAAAATATTCTTGATTCAAAAGGCCCTTGAATGGTATTAAAGGCATTAGTAATGGAAATTGCCTGACAGGTTCAATTTCACCCACGAACATGTAAGCACGAACTCTGTCTAATAAACGACTAACTGAACATGAAAAATGCTCTTGGAAATCTAAAGTAAACTATTGTGCAATGAGCGATTGAACTAGTGACTTCGCGTTCAATTACAAAATCATTTTTAGAGACACTCTGAGGTGAAGGTATACATCTTTGACATAGAGCAAGTCCACATTATTGAGTGAGTCACCTTAATTAAAATTTTATATATTTTTATAAGACGTCATTTTTTTAGTTTCTAATAAATAATAATAATATTTTTATATATTTTTTCCTGTAATTTTTACTGAATGGTCTTTAGATAAAGTATTATTTAGATATTTGTTATGGTTTTATTGAAACTTCTGATGACATGGAATGGTCTTATTAAATTATCCGACGGACAAAACTTTTATAACAAAATATTTTATAATATTAATCACGTAAAATATGTTGCTACAACTGTATTTTTATTATAATATCTAAACTAAGAGTCATCAAATTACTTACATACAGTTACACAGATGGTAATTTGGAAACATCTTGTAATATTTTAATAACCCTGTTATCTTTTTCGGCATTGACTTTGTGGAGGATATTCATCTTTTGGGAGTTGGTGGTAGTATCGATGATAGAAAACAGAACCTGAACGTATATAACGGCATGGCGCTACTATAAAGTTAGCCAAAGAAAACTGTTACAAATACTCTTGGACCTTAGAGGAAGACTCAAAAACGTGCCCGAAGAGCAAAAAACCATTTACAAGTATATCCTATCCTGAAGCAATTATTTCATGGTAGATGTTAAAAGACTGTTCTAAACAAATTAGAAATAACATCAGACGCCATGCTAAAAGAAATGTAAAATAAATTTACAGACATAACATAAGAAACGCAGGGGTTGACTGGAATATCTTGGTAAATTATTTTCAACAACATGTTTATATTAACAAAAGGAGCTTAAATGCAATCTAAGTAAACAAAGTGGTACCAAGAATTTTCCAATTTATTTACCATTATTTATTTACACAAATTAATTACCAAGAAATTCTGAAATTAACAGAACCGTACAAAGTCTAGACAGAAGAGACAAAACATTTCCATGAAAAAATGTGCAAATATATAGAAAAGCAAGTTAAACACCAAATATCTTATTGAATAAGATAAGAACTATCTCTGGACTGCAGTTTTAGACATCAATGCTAAGGAGGGGAATACCATTCATGATATATTCATGATCGTGCAAAGAAAGAATACTGCGCTGAAATGTAAGGGCTGATCAACAGAATGAGCCAACCAGCGGGTGAGGGTAGATTCGACTCTGAATAAAAGGACTCCGGAAATAAAAGTCAGATGTAAAGATTATATTAAGAAAGCGAGAAGCCAATAAAGTTGTAGGAAGTGATCAAATTACAGCAGAAGCATTAAAAGAAGTAGGTTTTATTTTCTTTTACTCTTCATTATATACGGAAAACATATCCCGGAAAATGTATTGGCGGTTTAATAATCGCTCTGCCGCACTGGTAAACTACTCAAATGCAAGTCTACCCAATGCAGGAGCAAATCATGTATCTTGGATCAGTCTTAGGTAAAGCATACAACTATATAGAAATCGATATAAATAAATCCAGTCACACAAAATATGGAAAGATACAACAATACAACTATTGAACCAAAATACACATAGTTCAAAAGTTATAGTTTTCCATATTCTTGTATGATTCAAATTTGGAATCTGAAAGCTTAAAGGCTGAAGAGACTAGACGCGTTCGAAACGTGGTGTCGGAAACAGTTACTGAGTATACCCTGGACTGTCCACTTTTATATATTAGGAATGACTAAATGAGCACAAAATGTACATGATGGTAAGTGATGACTGCAGGTCTTAACAACTATATCCATCTTCAAGAAAATTTTAAGTTGCACATGCGTTGTCATACTGAAGACTGGGGCGACATGCCTCGTTATCTGTTATTGGATCTACGTCTACAGAATGGGTCTTAGTACTAATATGTCTATACTCAAACAACTAAAGAAAAAAAAGTCACGATATCGAAAAGAATTGGCGCCGATGAAGCATTTATTTACTACAGGGATCTTAAAATTACTTATAGGAATAAGTTAAACATAATAACATAAATAAATATTAATATAACGTTACCAACGTCAACTTATCCAGTCTCCTTTAGATTACAAGTAAAAATAAATGAATATTATATTTATGAAAAAAAAATAATACACAGAATCAAATTGTTATGGTCACAGTATATTTATGTTACAATTTGAAATCATATTTACGAAATAACGTGTGAAAAAGTAATACGTACTCACGTTGATAGGATCCGGCTGACTAGGCCAGCTTCACAGGATTGAAAGGTGACCGAGAGCTTAGGTTGCCCTTAATTATGTGTAACCAGCACAAGGGTTCCCGAGCGAGAACAGAGCCTTGGCTAGGACCGTTACACTACGCAGCGCATAGTTAAAAATACAGTTCTGTTGGTAACTGACCATTGCGGTGCAGAGTAATTTTGTGTATTCTCTAATAGCGGTGACGAAGCACTGTTCTCCAAAATTTTAAAGTCTGACGATACTAACTAGTCTGACTTTAAATAATGTCACCCTTTAAATTTCTCAGAAAAAAATAATTATTTGTTCTCTTTTTTGACAAATTAGGAATGCATATGTTATGTCAGAACTTCAATCAATTTGCCGACATTTTATATATTATTTTTCGTTATGTATATATAAAATAACATTGCGGAGTGCGGCGTTAAAGAAAAAAAAATGCAGTGATTGCTTTGTATAATGAATATAGTTATTATTATAACGCTTCAATATCTAGGCATTAGCTGCATGTTTGTGTATTGCTCAATTGACAGGTACAAAACATCACAAACGAACTAGTCGACCCCTTGCTGTTATAACCAGACGGGGTGTGAACACTGTCAAAGCCAATATTCTAATAAATACAATAAGGAAACAGAAAATATCATTGCGTAAAATGAAAATTCCCGCCAGGCAATTTCCCACTGTCGCCACTTGTTAAACAAGACCTGAAGCTAGGTACTTATTGTCGTGTCGTGAAAAGTTAAGCCTAGCAATCGTTCTGCATCAATCCAAAGAGTAAAAAAGCTACATTTTTGTAATACAGTAGTAATATTATACATAATATTGAAACCGCTCAGTGATATAGGTACTTTTTCAAAAAGTATCGTGGGCTTTCCAGCGAGACTCCTACTGCCCTCATACATTTTAATATGTAACAGAACTAATTGCTATATATATATATATATATATATAAATCATATCACATATCATAGACACTAATATTCTGCATAATCATCATAAGCTATGTGACCACATGTGACAGGTCACCGCAATGCGCGGCTTTACCTAAGTAAGCGCGTTGTAAAATAGTCCGGGTCTCCCGAGTACATCTTAATGCGGTGGGGATATAGACAGTGACTAATTCTGGCTAATGTAAGCGCTGGTCTAAATGTTCTTAATATTTTTAATACTACTGAAGTAATTTTTAAACCTTTAGACGACAAGATTATTATGAGTAAGTAAAAATAAACGATGCCTTCAAAAGACTAGCTGCCATAAAATATTTACGAGGTACTTGGGAATTCTTATAACACTACGTATTACTACAATTTTTTTGACAGGGATTTGAGACAAGTATTATACATAAGTACAAATGAATTATATTATTTATTAAAAACGAAATAGTAAAGCATATCTAATATAAATTATATCTCCTAATTATTATGTATTTAGTACGAATGATTATAATGCCATCAACTCTAAATCTATTTAAAGAACGATAATGGTAGGACACCTTTTTCAAATACAAGGAGTCGCGGTAGGTCATTTTATTCTTTAATCAATATTATATATACTTAAATATACTTATATCCAATATATATATTGGATATGAATTTTCTATTTCAATGTAGTTGGAGTTGGAATAAGCCGGCACTAGAAAGCAGAACCGCTAACCGATAGGGAAGAAAGTTTCTCGAGTGGCAATTTCGTATTGGCCATCGCAGTGTAGGATGACTCCCCACTACATGGAGTATATACTAGGGATGTTACGGAGGTTCAATTCCGATTCCGAAAGGTCGGAACTTCCGATTGATATTACACCTCCGATTTCGACTTCGGATCCGATAATATTGAACCGGATCCGATATCCGATATTGATAATCGGAGGTCGAAGCATACGTAAGGGGCGGCGATAGCAGACCGTCGGCGCGTTCAAACAGGTTTATAGTATAAACCGTGTATCTCCGTACGACATGTATAAACTTTATAGTACATGTGGCACGGGGAATCCCGGTTGCGGGGAAGATAGTCGTATTATTTTATTTTGAACTGCTCCTAATACATTTCCTTTTTACCTCCGTCTTCGTTTCCGAATTTGATTCTGATTCCGATTCCGAGCCTGATAAAACAAATTTAAAAACTCCGATTCTGAATTCGATTCCGATTCTGAAAGGTCGGAACTTCCGATTGATTTTACACCTCCGATTTCGACTTCGGATCTGGTAATATTAAACTGGAGGTTTTAATCGGAGGTACATAAGGGGCGGCAAAAGCTACCGTCGGCGCGTTCAAACAGGTTTATAGCATAAACCGGGATTTGAAGGTTGAATCTGAATTGATGAGTTAAATTTGAAGCGGGAAAAGTGGAGAAAAAAAACGGGCAAGGTTAGCATCCCCAGTAGTAATCTAACAATGTTAAAAGCAACGTTCAAACGATTTTGTCAAACATATTATTGAGTAGCGATGACGATGATGATTATAATACCATATCCGACGAATATATGGTTTTGGATAAATTTATAATATTGAAGAGTTTACTTAATGAGTGCAATACAGACAAACGTATCTCTATTAGTGACGATCCCATAATATGGAAAGTTAATACAAAATTTCAATCTTTAAAACCGATTGCCTGCCAATATTTATAAGTAGTGGTAGGTTCTATGTTCGACCACTTGAAAGAAAAAGTCGTTATGCTACCCATAATACATAAATTGTTTTTTTTTAAATTATATTTTGTGGTTAATATTTCTATTATAATTTCTAATATATCTTATTACATTGAACATCTCAATATATGACGTTTTGAAGTGGAAAAAATGAATGCTTGAAGAGAGAACCATTTTGTTGACCGTAGCAACATCCTAAGCAGACATGTCGGCGAGCATAGAGCGAACACCAAAGTGGTAAAGCGCGCCACTATAAACCCACAGTTGACCTACGTGACGTGCTGTGTCCGCCACATATAGTGCAAGGAAGGGGGCTATAGACAGTAGTGGCTTTTATATTTATTTATTTTTGTAAGTATTTTGTATCGCAATTTTACGAATTTATAATATATAAAATTTCTTATCATCTTATTTTTCGGTTAATATTTAAAGGAATAATTTATTTTAAATTTATCAAAGTGAATCTCTTACTTTAACCGCCTTCTCTGCCTAACTTTCATATATATATGTTAAAATTGAACAAACGGAGTCGACATTCATTTGCTGTTATTTGAATATAAAAGAGAGTAAATTTTAAACCAACCCCGGGAGGTTGGTTTGAAATTCTCGTTTCATAAATTTGATGTATTCTCTTCGCAACCAGCACTTTGTGGACCTTTAAGCCTAAAGGCACGTTTTTGAGGTTTACGGAATGTTGCTAATCAAATTATTTTTTCTCAAACTAAACATAAAAAAGTCGATATATATATAAAATATCAGACTTCATTTGGTATTAAACCTTAGGATTTAATATAAAATTAAGGTCGATAATTACTTGTTGAAGTAATAACCTGAGCATAAATATATTAGTAGAGCCACAATGCAGCTACTTGCTTGCTGCAGCGTAAATGGATTATATATTTTCATAAAATTTAATCCTAAAGTCTGATTGTTTTTTCTAAAACAATCAGACTTTGGGATATTGATGACAATGCGACGAGATTGCTTAGGATGCCCATGTACGGGAATAATACTCGACACGAAAATTTAAATTTTGAAGCTTTATCATTAAATTTTGTGGTAACACGTTTCTAAAGAATTCCTTACAACAAAATATGTTTGTGTTGGTACGGTCACTATTTTCAGTTTATAAAGCGGCTTCTTTATTACATAGTCATACAAAAGGTCATGAAACAAAAGCTTTTGTTTTTGTATAATAATGAGGTAACAGAATAAAAACTTGGTAGAAATATTTTAACTATGTTTATTTTTAATAATCCTTCAGAAGTAACTGACCGAACCATAAAAAAAAAGTTTTTAGAATAGTTTTTTTTAAAAAAATAGTTGTACGAACCAGTAGCAAGAACAAAGAACGTAATCATACATTTTTACTAAAATGAAATAGAACAAGCGACGTTGCCCCTGAAGACTGAGATAGAACGTCTCGCTATCAAGAAAATGGGCCTTCGATTCCTTACACTCACCTCAAGAAACAAAGTATCAAGATGCTGATATTTACTCTCCTCTTTTTTGAGGGTTTAATACTACCGCGGTTGACCAATAAATTCATGCTACGCGACTAGCTACGGTGCCGCTCTTACACCCTAGGTGCTATAGTTTAGAGTAGCCGGATCCCCTATACAGTACTCACCCACTCACTCACTCAGTACTCACTACTGGATAATAAATTACCGGTCTATGTTAGTAGGGTCTCGTTGGACTCAGATTGCTAATAAACGAGCTAGGCTGTAATATATGGGAGAAACTTATTATGATGAGATGATGATATTTATTATGACTACCATTGCTGTTCGCACTTATTCATCCATCCATGTTTATTGGCTGAAGTTTCACTATCCTTATTTCTGTTCTTTATATATTATGGTAATGTATATGAATACCTTGCTTCACAATACTTAGATAACAGTTATCACAATAAACGCGTCTATTGCATAATGATGTACCTCTTAAAAATCATGATATAGTATTTATTAGCCGCACTATAAATGAGGTGACTTGTTAATAACATAATTTACGAAATATGCAACTTCCGCAGCAGATGCGAATTGAAGTTTCTATCAAAATAAATTGGTATTCAAGTGTTCGCATGAAATTTACCACGAGCTAATTTCAACTTGTGCAGTTTCCAACTCGATTATTATGTTTTACGCGCACAGTATGTTTGACATTAAATTGTATATTATTCAACAAGGAAAAAAGTTTGAGTTACGATATACGATCCACAGCAACTTCTCTACGATTTTTCATTAAATCTTCAATCGTGATGCTGATGTGACTAAATTGATATCACTCATTCGTCTTATTATACGCAATTGTCGAAATCTATAAACAAGGATAGTTCTTCTCAACACGTACACATGAGGAAATCATGTATACGTGTTGAGAAGTAAGTCTTCTTTTGTGAGTTACGTAATATACGAATAAAAACACTCTATACAACTTGTTGTAGTAAGCCTGATACAACAGCACAATATCCTAGAAAATGGTTGCATGTAAATTAAGAGCTACATATATTGCTAGAGGAGCCTATACGATCTAGCTAGCGGTAGCGGTGCGTTGGTTCTAATCACAAACAACCTTGTTTTAGTGGGTTTCCTTTCCTATTTCGGAGCTTATATTTAATATTATTATATTACTATACATATATTATTATATACTCTGAATTTTAAACGTAAATGAACCAACTAGGATTTTAATTTAATAATCCAACTGATTATTCTTGACAATCAACATTTTTGTTCGTTTTTTATGGCCGTTGCTGTCTAATATAATATTGTGTTAGAAAACAAATAAACAGTATAAAGGGAAAAAAGAAAATGATAACTTTGGTTTCGAGTAAATGTATACGAAGACTGCGTATTATAAAATAAATTTAATATAATCAGACGGGTATTACAATAAAATTGGCTTTTGATATTTCATTCCTTTTACTAATTTGGTAATTAGTTATTTACTGTAAATTCCTGATTTTCCGTTAAACATCGATATTTGTTACTATAATTATTTTTTAAAAAAACTTGTTGTTGATTTCACAATTCGAAACAATTATAAAAAGAATAATGCCAATTTTGAACGACAAGTTTAAATTGCGATTTGTGCTTATATATGTATAATGTTTTACGACGTTAATCCCTATATTGAAAAACACGTTTTAAGTAACAACAGAATAAATCGTTCTAGCGAAATTCATTTGGCTTTTTATAATTTTACATCGGATTATTATTTCGTTTTTTCACTATTTCTCTTTTGCTCACAAAGGAAATAAAATAAAAGAGAAACAATAAACTGAAACCCATTGAATTGTAAATTTAGGTACCCGTATCATTGCCGTATTAATTAAACGTAGCAAACATTAGTTTAATTTTTTTTAATATTTATGGTTTCACTTTAGATTTACTAACAAGCACACGGTTTTTTTATGATAAGTGATGCCAACGTCCTGATGCCAATGATATCTCGTCCAAACACCAAATAAGAAACCAAGTTTTAGGTGCGTTATTATCCTAAAATGCGTCATTTCCATTTATATTTAAAATCGAACACGGGCTTTGTGCTGTTTGTCTGAGCATTTGTGCAGTCTAATACGTACGACACAACCAATTGGGATGTGGTTTTCATTCATATGTCATATTAGGCTTTCTTTTAGTGTTTTTCTTTTTCATTTATATTTCAAACGTCTATAGGTTTACGATCTATATAGACTGAGAAACTAAGGGTCGTGAGTTCGAATCCACCATGCTACTGTTGTAGCTAACCATCTCCTAGCACAAGCATTTAAACTGGCATTCCCATTTTCCATTCGTCATAATTACATTCACATTACTAGGATTCACACAGTCCACAAATTAGTGGCCAGAGAGATTAAAGGCCACTTTTAATGCAAAAGCCAATCACTTTAAATAAAATTGTTTCTAATTAATCGCTCAGTCTTCCATAAACGTATACAAATAAGTTTTATCAACATTACACTGTTTGTTTTAAAAAAGATTTGCACTTTAATGTTTAACTGAACTAATAGACCGGTTCATACTAGGTATATAAATAAGGTCAGATTAATTATTAAGTGCGAACCCAGCGCGGTAATTTATTAATTAATGTAGGATTTGTTTGCCTTCCCCCTGACCGGTGTTATGTTGAAAATTTAATGGTGTACTCGATCTCACTCTATTTTTAAAAGTCAAGAATAATGATATTACGTCAGTCGTATTATTATTACTTTCCTTGTTTTTAACTTTTACTATACACGTTTTGGGGGATTTTTAAAGTATGACATTTCTTTTAATATTTACCTACATTTTAGGAGTAATTTAAAATAGCTGTCTTAACCTACTATAGCAACACGCTCAAATCTATTAAGACAAAGCACGCGAGGCGCACTTAAAAATTTAAATATATTTTTTATTACTCTATCAGTGACCTAGGCTTATCTCTAATATATACGTCATTGAAAACCAAACACAAATTGGTTAAGCTATTGTGCCAATAAGCGTGCACAAACGTCAGACAGACAAACAAAAAATACATTTGTTTTCGAATTTATTAAAGAATATGTGTAAAAAGATGTGTGCTTCAAAATGAGGACAATTGCAAATATTGCCTACATAAATTGTCCCTATGTACCTATATGATTTTCTTGTTTGTTCCATGGAGAAATACGTGTTCATCACCATGTTGCCTTTCTCAGATCTTATTATGTATGCATTAGGCCGGAAAGTTATAAGAAGTAAATGCATCTGTTATTAAGCATAACATTCTGATATATGTGTTATTAATAACAACGAGAAGAAGAAAAATACTTTACTTATTAATATCAATGTCTAAGTGGCTGTTGCATGAGGTGTACGCATATACCAAATTATGAAATTTGTGTTTGAACGAGGCTTTTAATTTATCGCATATATTTCTATTTCACAAAATGTTGCTATGGTTATAATTTTCAAACAATCGACATAACTGCACCGTTTTCAATTAAAATTTCACACGAATACACTGTTGCTATTTTCCATATTT
Source organism: Teinopalpus imperialis (assembly GCA_029286865.1). Taxonomy (NCBI): domain Eukaryota; kingdom Metazoa; phylum Arthropoda; class Insecta; order Lepidoptera; family Papilionidae; genus Teinopalpus; species Teinopalpus imperialis. The sequence continues at coordinate 1,447,373 of JAGSMU010000037.1, read as the reverse complement.
CAATCGCTTTTTCATTGAATCGCAATTTTTCGTTGAATTTTCAACTCAATGAAAAATGCCACGGGCTCAGTTTTACATAATCTCGTTTACCGTTTATTTGCACTGGACATTTGCACAAGCGTCCGAAAACTTTACTGTTTGCTATTATATCGAACTCAGACCGTATATGCCTTGACGCCATATTTATATCTGATGTTTATCGAATGCAACAATTTTGCATAAAGCACAATTTAATATAATCTTAAGCCTTTTCGGTGTATTAACCTAACCTAATTGGCTGACATGTATAATTAAAGAACATCTTTTTCCAGACGCTGAGTTTCAATATCGTACATTACGACAGAAGTCTAAATTTCTTTCATCATCATCATCTCGTTGGTTTGGTTAGGTTATATACGAAATTTTCAGCCACACACAACTACCCTGTGAAATCAAATATCACCCTGGCATATTTCCGTAACCGACATGACTTAGGGATATTCGAGAAATGAGCTTACACTTTTCCTAAAGACCGGCATAGCACCAGTGACTACCCATACGTTGGGGATGTTCGTGGGCAATGGTAATACCTTAGCGTAAGGTGAGTACTTGATCGTTTGCCACCTATTCTATAAAAAAAATGCATCTAACCTGACTTATCTTTTACCAGATTGTCTAAAATAATACTACTTCCTGACTGAAAAGTCCACGAATTAAAGATAAAATTGTAATCTCATTTACTTTTACTGCTGTTCTTTCCTTTCTACAAACACACTTTCGAATTCAATTTATGCATTCTATACGAAAAGCTAATTTGTCTCCAATATTCGTTTTATTATACGATATCCAATATAAGTTTTATTCCTTTGTGATCTCTTTGTCACAACTAATCATAAAAAAGCAGCCCCTAGTCGAGAAGGAAGATGATCAAAATGAATCTAAGGTCGGTCTGCGAAACTTACGGCGGTAGGTTCGAATCCGCCGTTCGTTTCATTTTCGTATTTTCACTACAGCATAGTACAGCGGTTCATAGAAAACACCTATCATCCAAACTTTATCTATTGCGTGCCAATAGTCTCCGGATAAAATTACTGTGACATACAGTCAAACGGACAGTATGAAATTATTTTATATTAAGGGTTCTTGTTTGCCGTTTTTTTAGTAATGCCGACCTTTAGTAATGTAAAAAATTACTTTCAGAATTTCAAATTAATATCAGAATTAAATCAACGAAAATAATGTAATGAAAAATTCTATCGGTAAAAAAATAATCTTTATCTTAATCCTCTTAACTTTAATCCCTTTCAGGGTAAACAGGGATACCATTAGCTATACCCGTTTCATCTTGGATTTATTAGGCATGAGATGAACCTATTGCCATACACAACAAGAATGATAAGAATTATTTGTTAGATGGTGACAATTAGAAAAGGGTGTCAGGACATTATAACAAGCTAAATATATCTAAACTTGAGATTATTATACAAATCATATTTTTAAATTTTAAGATATATGCGAGAATAATCTTATCCTGACTTACTTACACTTAGCAATACTAAAAATACTTACCCTAGTTAAGTCACGCAAATGATGCGAATATATCCGAAGCAACTATTTCCGGGAATCATGGATGACCGGTAGACCTTATAATCAGAAGGTTCGTCAACCAAATAACAAATTAAATGTAAGTAATCAGCATTTAAATTCGTGTTCCATTACAAATAACTAATTAAGTTTAATCAACACAATTTGACGGTTCACTGATCCAATATAAAATTGAAAGCAAAAAATTCGTTATATTTTTAATTTTAAAAAATATATATTTTTTATATAAATATTTATATTATTTTCATAGATTTGATGTTACAATATCCTTACATGTATAGGCTTTTTCATACGTATCAAGTAAAGCTATGATACTTAATAGTTAAACAAAACAATAATCCATAAATTCAATCGTAATCGGTCACTAGTCAACAGTAATTTATTTTAAAATACAAATGAGCACAAAGAATATTATAAAATAGAATATTAACATAAAGGTAAAATATAAGTTCATGTCATGTCGTGATCAAATTTCATTCATTATAATATACAAATATAGATATTTGAACCATGTATTTAAAATACATTTTTTTTAAATGAAGCCACCAAAAAATGTAACTTGTGTATCTTAAATTTCAAATTTCTTTACAATTATATAACTTGTAATAACCCACCAACATAATACTTCTCAGATACAGTAGGGAAATGAAATTGATTGAAAGGTTTTTTGGCATCTTAAATGTGGAACCGAACCAACTTAATGTCTAAAATACAGTTTACGCGGCTAATTGATCGGGAATTAAGACGGACGTGTCGATGGAAGTTGAGATTAACTGCGGTTTATCTTAAAAGGATTCAAGCCGTACCCTTCGTATTAGTTAAAACACTTAAATTTAATTGGTGCTATAAATAATGTGTAGACGTAGTCTCTTGTACAGTTTGAACCTTTGGTTATCTATAAGTCCCTACCATTATTTAGTAAGATATAGGGAAGATAGAATTCATATTACTTAATCGGATATAGAATCATGTAGCGTTCTTGGTAGAGTTAGATAGAATTCAATAATCTACGAAGTCACTCTCAATAAAATGGCAGAATTTTATTAGATGAATTTTAGGTACCAAAAAATTTTAATAAAAAACTAACAAGAACATTTCGGTTATGTTTTACCGACATTAATATACAAAAATTGACAAATCTGACAATCTGGATCCTCCGCTTCGTGAAATTAAAATGCTTTTCACCGAATAAGCATACAATTTATTTTTCTGAATATTAAGAAGATTCACCATCTCACGGTATTGCTATCCTTCTTACCTGTTACTATAAAAATGTAATTTTTAGTATTGAACAAACCCTCTAGACCCCCTAATTTGTATAGCTATGTTAAAACTAATCCGTAGTTATTATATTCACCTAAAAGAATAGGGTAGAATATATAAATTTTAATAATAATAATAATTTCTTTATATCTCTCCACAATATAAATACCCTTATTATTGGTTAGTATGTTATAGTTTTGAAAATAAGTAAATTTCTCAAGCTTGTTAACGATTAGGATTAGCTGAGACGAAGGGTCAGTCGGAGAAATTATCTGCCTCTCGGTAAGAAAATGCAAGGCCAGCTTCGTAGTCTCGAAATGGTAGTGGAGGGCGTTAAAGTTGGAATTACGTTCCCTGATATTGCAGAAATCCACAGTTTGAAAAAATCGCTACCATATTGCTTAGGGGGTAGAGGGTAGGCCTCTTGGCACGTCATCCACCAGATGAAACGCAGAAGTGTATGACACATCTACTTTACGCCAGTATTCTATAAGGCTACGATACTTCCCCAGTCGAGCCGGCCCATTCATACAACAACAAAAGCTAATGCTTGGCTATTCCAACATAACATATACAATGGTGTATACCGTTTAATTTATACAAAGGTGCCACTGTGGTGCTGTCCAAATTGCAAATATTTACCAACTACTTAATTTTTAAAACTGTTCCATAGCTTGTAAGGAATTATATATATATATATATATATATATATATATATATATATATATATATATATATATATATATATATATATATACTACTAAATAATTTATGATTCTCCCGTTTTTTTTTCATATTCATATTCCATACCATTTGTAGTATGATGTTTCAGATAATTTTATAATTGAAACACATGATATTTTGTTTAATATATTCTGCATCAAAATAATGGGTATGAACGCGTGATGTATTACATTTTCCGCTCTCTCCGATTTAATTATTTTTTTTATTTTATCTCGCAAATCAATTTATTTCCTCGGTAACGTTAATATATTGAAAATGTATGTCTAATGGACGTATTATTTATTTATGACATAATTACGAGTACAACTATTAATTAATGGAAATATATCTTTATTAAACGTTAAAAATATGTATTAATAAATGACCATAGACTCCGCATTCATACAAACTCATTATGTAAATATAAATTTGACTGATTTTGATGCCCATTTATGTACAAATATATTGTATGTATAATTCGGACATAAAATAAATTTTATTTTTAAAGATTCTATTCCAAAATTCAAAGGCATTTTATAGCTACTATTATCTATTTGGATTAAGTAACTATTAGGACTATACTAAAATCTCTAATACTAAGTTAGGATATGTAACAGTAAATCTTCAAGTTAAGGTGCCTTAAGAAATTAAATATAATGTTAAGTATATAACAAATTAAAAAAAATACTAGCTACTATTAGTACTGTATAGTTTCTACTTTTGTAAGTCATTATGACAAAAGCACACAGTTTCGCTATAACGTGGTATAATTAAGTGGAAATTGCGGACGAATATATCTGCGATTTCCACTTAATATATCTTTTCGATTCATGTCAAATTTGTATTTATGAACAACTCCATCTACTTAAGATGGCGTTTGTCCTAAGATGAAAATGGGAGTAAGTATCATTCCTTGTAACAGCACAATGAAAATTGTTTGTTTTTTAAACGAAAACAAAGAAAAAAATATGGTAATTACCTACCTAAAAACCATCCAGTAACTTTCGAGCCTTAAGCTAACAATCGACTTATTGACTTAATAATCTATCTTACATGAGCTTGCAAATTATATAATATACTATGTGTTGAGACATATGGTGTAGTTACAAGCGTATAATGATAGAAATCGAAAATGATATCAGTCCACCAATTAACGCACGAACCGTACTAGCATCAATTATAACTTTGTTACCGGATACGCAGATACAGATACCTTTGTGCGGGAATCGTACTGGAAAAACCTGTACGCAGAATATAATAATACTACTGCGTATAATGATACTATTGTACAGCGTTAATTTTAATAACAGTGCTCTTGAATTACATGATCATGGTATAAATAACTTGATTTATGTAGCTGTGAAAGTACAATATACACGTGCACGTAGTAGTTACATTCAGTGAAATATAGTCACGTAGAAATATCATGTTATATTCTACTATGTACTAAATATTTATGACATTATTTAATCTTGGATGGTTAATTAATATATTGACATTAACGACCATACATAGACAGCCATATATGGACCGTTTAACCATGGAGGTTTGAAGAAGCACAAAAAAGTGCTATGTAATAGAAGTAGAAGCCAATGATTAGCATTAGCCTGTGTGTGTTTGCGTATGTGTGTATAATTAAGTTTTTATATAAATTCTTACTTCATAGTTATAACTTGATATCTTCGTACCAGTAAGCAATTAAAAACTACCATTAGGAGAATGACACCAAGTTATAATCGCGGCAGATCTACTGCGTAATAAATTTAAGACGGGCTTGGAAAACCTTAATCCGATCATTTAGAAGTAAAATAGAGATAAAGAACGATTTAATCAACATAAATAGTAAACATAAAAACTCAGTTTTTACTAAATGCTAATGTACACTTTGTAATATAGTAATCTATTAAATATGTAGTGAGACTTGCAACACCTTTGCCTACTAGTTAATAGGACTACAGTGGTTAAGAAACTGCAAGCAAGCCACTTATCTATGGTTTGATTCCCGAACATTTTTAAAGAATACAATGAGTAAGTCAGTCACAATGATTCACGTCGATATTCCTCGAACTTTTTTTTTTATCGTCACGGAACTGCAGCACACAACATCTATGTCTATCATCGACAAAGATTGAAGATGCACAAGCGTGTTCACCCATGAGATGCTTTGCTATAAACGGGTCTCTGGATATGTATCCTACAGGTGAGTGTTGCTTAACTCACCAAACGTAACAGCACCGTTATGCTGCGATTTCACGCTGATATTCTGTGAGGGCGTGGTTACCCCATTCATGCCGATCCATCCATTATGCAGTTTAAAAGTTAGTTTCAGCATAGTTCTACCACACCTGATAATGTACTAATATATGGAAAGTGTTTAGTGTTTAATCGTGTACGATTAAGGCCAGATAATTTTGCTTCTTCTTAATGATTACTTGACACGTGCCCTCTTTGAATCACACAGATATTGAGGACCTTCAAGTACAACATTATCGGTTATATAACATTCACAAATCCTACTCCGGGATAAACTTTCAATTCGCGAACGTCGGTTTTCAAACAAAGGAAGTTTTATCTTAAGCGTAGCCCGTTTGTACCCGTTGAAAACTTACGTCAAAAAGAAAGAGGAGGAAAGCAAAAAATTGATTCACCAACTAAAACCCGGCCGGCGAAAGAAACTTATAAATTCAAACCAAGATTGAGCAAAGCCGGGAGGGAATTTAACTAAATCGCGGCCGGTGGCCCCTTATCTAAATCCTACTTCGCCATTTTGTTAGCTCACTAACTGTATTTTTGCCTTCATACAACAAACGATGGACACAAATTAGCTTATAGGGACCGAAACCGAGATCACTTCGTAACATCACGTACTATACACATATATGTAGTATGTTTTTTTTTATTACATTCAGTGTAACAAACGAGCACACAGTTCACCTGATGGTAAGTGCTCACCTCTGCTACATTTGAAATTTGATAGTTTTTTTACTTTTTCTCCCAGGTTAATTAAAAAAAGTCGTCGCTCCGAAGAAATATCGTGAATCAAGTGTAAATATTCACGTTTCTCCGCTTTTTATTTCCGCCCTTGACCTGTTTCTCTTAATTAAGATGGCTGAGCGTAGAACGTATTAAAGTCATCACTTCCTTAGCCCCTTGTTACTTACGAAATTAACACAGTCTGTTAATGTTTGTGCAATTTTTTTTCTTTTCTATTTTATTATTATATTATCATTTTACTACCTAACATAGATCTCTGATGGACTACCATGAAGCGCCTGAACCCATGAACTTCCTGAAGACTTGAATAGGCCATAATTCCGGTTAATTGACTAATGGGGATATCGCTGAATCATCTGATCATTTCAATACGTTAGACATTAAATAACGTCTACTTGAATTGTTATGAAAATTGATTAACAAATGAACACCCGTAAATTCCTAGAAACAAATACATGCACTTAGTCATAGGACACAAAATAATTATTTATAATTTATTACTTTCTTATTTGATAACTTTGGGTGGATTAACATATTGGTTTAGGTATCCAAAATATCCATTTATTATATATTGAATTATAATAAATTATTGTAATATAGTATTGTATTATAATACAAAATGCGTTACATAGGCTAACATGTTCACAATAATTTACCTCTGATTTTACGCGAAATTTCAGCGACAGATTATGCCTGACTCTATATTCCGGGACACAAAGATTAACCTTGTTATGCAGTAAGTATCATATTGCGCACCATTCTATATTCTCCATTTCACAACGATCCAACATGTTAATATACGTTTGGATTGTACTCTGATGCTTATTTTTTTTACATTATTATACTATAAAATAATATTTATTGGGGTATCTTCGTGCAACAATGGCCTAATGAAGGACGTGAGTGAAGGTGCTGTAAAATTATCAAATAAAATAAATTTTAAATAAACCTAAAGAATCCAAAAATGCCTCAAAAACCTTTTATAATGATCATTATCAATTATCATCATCAAGTCATTTTATTTCTGCAGATTATCTAAAAAATCTTTGCCTAACTTTAACCGTTTACGCGGCACACGCAACGAAAGCCTCAAAGGGAATCATTTTTCCCATTTGTGCAACATTTTTTATTGATGCTCCGCTCCTATTGGTCGTAGCGTGATGTTCTATAGTCTTATATATAGCCTTCCTTGATGATTGGACTATTCACCAAAAAAAAAAAAAAATTCAAACCAGTAGTTGATATTAGCGCGTTCAACCAAACAAACAATTCAGCTTTATAATATTATTATAAATGTTATGAGTATTGATACTATTGTAGATGTCTCTGCGGTAGGCATTTAACAATAGCTCAGAACAAAGGTCACTTCCAGGTATAAATATACAGATAGAGAGAACACGACAAATGTCTCTCTGACGTCCTATAAATTGTCTTCGAACCGTTTTAAAACAGAATTCGAACAAGGTAAGCTAGCTAAATACGTATTGTTTCAGCGTCTACCAGTCCAGCCAATACAGACCTATCTTCTACCGGTGTTGTTATGTCTATTATTTAGTATTGTTAACTGTAATAGTAAGTTTTTTTTTTCTGTCGAGATAAGTGATGTCTTTCTAGTCGTCTTCGACCACGGCGATCTCATATAGAACAAAATATATTATTTTGTCGTTAAGATTAACGCAAACACTCACGACATCATCTTCCCTATTTCATTTGTTATAAATGCTAGCAATTATTTTACATTTATTATTAACCTGCGCTGAGGAATGACGTTAAGTTTCCCAGATCAAACTATAGGCTTTTGGCTGTTCATCGTATGGTGTTCAGATGTCATGTTGACAATTGTTGCTCATAGGCTGCGAATCGAACCGGACTAGCGACTTAATAGGCACTATGCCATATAGCTGTCAAACTGAACCATTTTCATATACCCTTCGTACATTAAAGTAGCAAAATTAAGGAATTCAACATGAATATGTACAAGGAAGTTTTAAATAATGAAAGCTAATAACTTTGTTTAAGCAAATGGAATATTTTCTTTTATTAAAGCAAATTGTTAAGAAGTTTAAGAAGCTGAATTATTTCATTTTCTCTTTTGTATTCAATTACATACTTTTGAAGTTTGCCTAAATTGGTACGTCCGTATTTCTTATTCCGTTCTCGAGTGAGCATATCTGACACGTTAACAATATAATATTCTTATTGGAATGTAATAATACCATGACAAGCCTTCAAACAAAATTAAAATTATTTAAAACATTAAAATACTTTATATTATAATTACATAAATAAAAAGATACTAAATTTTGTGATAAATTATTGAAAATTTTTCACTCGGTAATCCTCCTATCTCTTTCCATTACTTATCCAATGCTAACATAGATTGCAACTGGAAAGCCTGCATCTAAAGCTGAATGTGTGGGTCCCCACGTCCAGCTAAGGATCATGCCCTCATAGAATACCGGCTTGAAATAACAGTATAACGTTTCTGTGTATTAAATATATTCTCATATCATGACTTAAGACAGATAACAAGGCATTCCATGTCAGTCCTAAGGTGTGACAAGATATAGGCCTCTTTTATCCTTATTAAGAATGGACTTAGATGTGACTTCAGTTATTACTTTCGATCATGCAGAATATTATAAAAGAGACACTACTCCGAGTACATCATTTACACGTACAACAAAGAATTCCCTCAAACTTTAGTTTAATAAACTTACTTGAACATTCGAGAAAACCCTAACGAAATTCATACACGTGAGTGGAAAATATTTTTTTTAGGAAATTGGACTACGTACAAAATTTCACAAAATCACAACATTAACAAGTCAGCGAGGCATTCATCTCTATTACATTTATTTTATTAAGGTTCACGTCCACCGTTTGTTAACAAAAGATCGTTTGATAGTTTTGTGGTATAATATAAAGCTTCCTCTTTAATCTATTTTAATGGTTTTCCTTATTCATCTTGACTATGTAATCTAAATTATTAGAATTATTCTTTTATTATTTTCATTCATATAATGAAAGGGTTTTAATGCATAATATTATTACGTTTGACAAGATATTTTGCCTGCCTATATCCTCATGTTTTTAATTAATTTTTTTTTTGTTAATTTCCATAATATTTGGTTAAAATGCTACCAATGAGCTGTAAGCACTGATCCACATTTTTATATCACAATTATACTATTTATTTCGTACACCATCTAGATTCTGCTGATGTTCATGCTGTTAGCCTATGCAGTTCTTACAGCTTCATCGAATGCAGGGCTCACGGAACTGAGAGGTCCGTGAGCTGACTAATTTTAGTTCTCTTACTTACACCTAAAAAGTGCTAATTCTCTGAGCGTGTGTGTCTGCTATGATGTCCTCCCTATCTGATTGCCACCGAAGTTGCGAGTTCCCTAGCTATTTGAAGATTCCCCAGAGTGAAAAATGGATGGGGATGTCTATTGACCGTCCGAGGTTAGGTATGAGAACCTAGCCACTGACGGTCGCCAATGTTACCTAGTTAATGTCGGAAGCTGTGGATGGTGAGAACTGCCTTGACACGTGGATAAATCTAGGTCTAGTGTACGCGGAGTCACGAAGATTACGCCGTGCTCGAAGGCGAGGGTGGCGTGAGGTGTCGGAGGCGTGTGTTGATCCAAGATCCATTGTGGACGGACTGGCGCTCGTCTCCCCCGTGAAGTCAGGGTCATCGAGGACGTGACGAGGTCTCCAGTTCCGGATCGTATCGTAAGCGTAAGCCTATCTCTAAATCCGAACAATTGTTCGTCGGGAAGTAATCTATTGGCTAGGACGTATTTTTTAAGTCGCGTGGTTTGTGCGGATTAGGTATCCCGATGACGTCCGCTTCTCTCCAGGCATCTGAGAAGGAGCAGCTGGAGAGGAGCGTGCTTAAGATTGCCACTAGAAGGCATATAATGGTAGCGGGAAGCCCTTTAAGTATTTTACTATAAATCCCGTTGGGACCGGAAGCTGACCTCTTTTTGGGGCTTTTGGTAATGGGTGTGACCTCGTCCGTGGTCACCGGTTCTAATGGTTTACCTGCTGGTGGTAGCGCCGCTCTAAGTGTCACGTCAACGTCTACCTTACTTAGATGATCGGGGTCAGCGGGGCCTCTAGATACTCCCCGTATTGGCTCTCTAGACTGCCCTCGAGATATTCGGCTTTCTTCGAGTGGTCGAAGGCGAAAGTAGTCCGGTAACACTAGAGGGGCATACCTGCGATACGATCTGCTTTGAGACCCCAGGCTAACCGGCAGTATTCGGTATTCGAAGTCTCGAGGTCTACTAGCAGGTTGCCCCATTTATCATCGTTATGAGATTTTATGCGCTCTTTGACCTCCCTTTGGAGGCGGCGCTGTCTAACGCGATTAAAGTTTGTAGGATATCTATCGTGAACCTTTGCCGCGCAATTTTTTGTCCTTACCATTCGACGGAGACTCGAGGGAAGTTGACCTCGAATTGATCAGTCGACGCGGGGACCGTCCTTTTCGAGTATCGAGTGTCGAGGTAAGGTGTGAAGTTAAAGAGTCGATCGCCCGATACGCTTTATCAGGTGAGACGATCTCGTTCAGATTAACGTCTAGTTGCTGGGTGGTCGTGGCTCTGAGTTTGACTTCTAGAGCACGCCAGTCCACGAAGGTTTTGGTCTGAGGAACCTCGCCTGCCGACAGCTTGAGTAGCTCCGGTCTGTGTTCCGAAGAGAGCTCGTGTAGCGGCTCGATAGAATCGACTTTTTTACTAATGTGATGTCTAGGACGACGGCCGTTTGACGCCCTGAGAATAGTGGGTATCGAGTCGGAGAGTCTGGGGCTATAACATCGAAGTTATATGAGCCCATAAGGTCGTGAAGCGATCTGCCGTTTCTGTTCTCCCTGATGGAATGCCAGGAGGCATGTTTACTATTCGCCCGCTATGACGACTGAGGGACTAGGTTAATTAAGGTCCTGATGTCCGACTCTAGAATGGTTTTCGTCGGTGATAGGTATACCGAGACGATAACTATCGGGCTATATCAGGCCACCCTACACGCGGTAGCTTCGACGTTCGTTAATTGCGGAACATCGAGCGGTACGCAGTGCAAGCACCTTTTGTAGTAGATTCTTATGCCAATTTTCTTTTCTTTAGTTTTAATTTATACGCACAACGCGCAATTCAGTTCTATCATACCTTAATCTTAAACTGATTTACAGCTACTTACAGCGATTGAATCACCGAATTGAACAAACTCACGTGGTAATGTTTATGTTCAGTGTACGAAGATAGGTTCCATTCGTACACCATTCTTCGAAGTCACAAAATATATATAATAGTTGGCTACTAAAACGCAAACCACAACTCTGGGATTTCGGAAATTATTATATTTTACTACGAATTTGCGGAAAATCCAAATTTAAATAAAATATTTTTTTATTTGAAGTAACAAACATGCTATTCTAAAAGCTATTGCTTATCTTGCCATTTCATGACTATATAATGTACTGGGTTTATAACCCTTCCACTACCCACCTTAGTGGTCGTCGGTAATTAGTAATCGTATTAGTAACACGTGCATCAATGATAAGAACAATTACCATTTTGAATCAGATTGATATTATGAACTTTTGAAACCTCAGTATGTAATTGTTTCTATCCTTTTAAAAATGACTTCAAACACGTGTTGCCACGGAACAAAGTGATTTCCAAAACGCTGCTCAAAGGACTTTTTTTTTTAACTTCAATTCGCCTTACCTAAGTACCTTTGTGATGTGAATATCCCTCTCTAAAAATAAGCCTTAAAGGCGTTTTTTCTAGGGCTTAAACAAGATACCTACTTTTTACGAGAAAGTAAAGTAAAATGAAAGAATAATACAGAGCTTGTCGTCATTATGAATACTTTTGTAACTCCTGCGTTGAAACTAACGCTTAGTTCGAAATAATTGTAGTATATAAATATATATATATATGTATAGGATTTAAAACTAAATGTTACTCATTTAAGTTACCAACGAGCTTCGCGTTATCTAAGTTCATCTAATGTTCAAGTTACTTCATCACTTTTATTATTAATTTCAAATTTCTTTTCATTAATTTTCATTCTCGAAATTAGTGATTTCATAAATCACTAGCACATCGTTTAGGCCCGTGAACATTTTTTTACTGACATTATATTTCATTTAATCACAATATTATAAGATCAACTTTGTATTTCAATCACCTTTTCCATTTCAATTACATCAATTTTTACCGATTATTTTTATTACATATGTACTTTTACAATTATATGTAAGTAAAACTTTTAATAAGACACCCGTGCACAGTGCACGGTAGGGGTGGATGTGATTTTGTGATATAATATGAATTTAGTAAAGACGTATTATATGATGAGGAATACCAGTTAGTGCTGCCGTATTGCGATTGTATATGGTGAGTGTCGGGACCCAGGGACTCAAGTACATGCAGCATGCGGTATTTCATCTCGACTCTTAGATGCAACGAGATATGACATGTGCATCTCGTAACTTCGCTGAAGATGAATGTAGATGACATTCAACATAGTAAACCCCTAATATTTTAATTACTCATCCTGCCACCATGGCAGAGGTCAAGTTCAGTTGGGCTCGTACATGCTAATAAGACGACGGGAAAAAAAATATTTTCTTCCTTCATTCATTTCAAGTAGCACCAAGACAGTGAGAAACATCAAATTAAAATTTAGAAAGGTTCTGATGGTCTTAGTTTAAATTATTATTTTTAATTGTAACTTTATCTTGCACAACTGATATGTAAATTGGTTCGGTACAGAAATAAATTGCCTGCGCGCGCTGCATATTTCTTAGCTCTCGATTCTATTATGTCACATTCTGAACAATATCTATTCAGACTACCGAAGTGCTTGGCAGGTGGTTAACCATCGTGCAAATAATATAATTCAAAGTGATTAAAACTTTTAAAAAGTTGTTATTTGATATAGTTTTATTGGTGTCTTCCTTCAGAAGAAGCATTGGTACGAACTTCCTTACTATAGCGACTTTAATGATTTCCTGTAAGAAATATGTGGAGAAAGATAATTAAGTTACTTTTTATTAAGAAAAAGGCACATAATAGAAGGGTTGTACAAATGTATAAAAGTGTATAATTAATTAGTTTGTCCGTAAATGTAATCCTATTTGTACATATATTTTCAAGTTTTCAACAATTTACAATTAAGATAATTATAGAAGTAAACTTGTAATTAGTTGAACTTGTAAACTTGAAAATGCGGACGTCTTAACAGCCGATATTACATCGGACACAGGGCTCACGGAACTGAGGGGCTCGTGAGCTGGTTATGTAGTTCCTGTGAATACTAGTTTATGAATGTTGTATATATAGGATTTTTTTAATTTTTTTATTTATTGATAGCAGAAAAAAAGTAAGTTAAGACTATTCCAGGTGAGCTTTGGCCGTTACGTTTTAATGCACGTAACTTCATATGTTATAATTTAACCGAGAATTCGATTTAATATTAGATTATAGTATTAACTTTTGTTGTAAAAATTTCTTGAATATAAGTGCATCTTAATTATGATTTTATTTAAAACTAGCTGACCCCGCGAACTCGATACAGCCTTATTTATTTTTCCGTGAATATTTTCTAAATTACAGATACTTTCTACTGTTTATGCCCGCCTTGGTATCACACAGGTGGTGTACAGTCGTGGACTAAAGAAATGTAACACTTCCGGTAAATTCATAACAGTTGTATTCCGTTAAACAATAAAGTACCGTAAATGTTACACGTTATGTTCTTAATGAGAAACAAGAGACAATATTTTTCATTTAAAATATAATATATAATGAAATAAAACTACAATTTAAAACTTCGAGCATAGCTATTCTAATGCTTGTAAATGTACAATATTTTTCGTTTTTCCTTCTGGATAGAAAACAACTAGTGCCGATGGTTTCCCGACTCGTGAACACGCAACGCATGCGAAAAACACAAAAATTCAAGATTTATTCCACACACTTCTAACGATTGGCCTTTGTATTTTTTTAATTTTCATTGCGAATTCAAGGCGCACTGGAAAATGGAAACGTTTAAATTCAAAAGGAAAGTCAGTTGACATTAGTGGTATTCTTGGAATGAGCACATCCTCGACTTTGAACTTTCCTTTGTTTATAGTAGCTTCGATCTAATTTTGCATAATTTTTTAACAACGAGACTTGTTACGAATTTTGGGTGATTACGTAATTATCACAGATCCAACCTTGAGCTGTAAATTAAGTGGCGGTAATCCTGGCAATTGCAATGAATTTAAGAATTCAATTAGTTGAATTCAATGATTTTTATAATTAACATCATTATTTGGGAACACTTTCGATATTAATTCTTCCTTTGAAGTGACAAAAATTTAAAACGAAATCAGGCCAGTAGAAGTGTCAACAGTAATTTTCCCATTGCCAATGTCTAATAATGCATTTGAAAACACTTCCGCTGATATATCATTTTGTAATGCCACTCGCATATTCGTAGTTAACTTAGATATTTCACGTATCTCCATAAATTCCTCTAAAAAATCAAAAATAAAAATCTTGCACGTATTCGCGCATGTGTAACGGGCTTCCCATATACGTTGCTGGTAAAATAGTAAGTCGGCCGACATTATTTCCATCATTGTTCATAGCATCACGCAAATGAATATATTCTTCTGAACGTAATTTTTTCTGATTTAATCGTATATATGTCAGACGTTCCGTTTCAATTTTGACATAGGTACATGTCAACGGCGAACTGATGATATAATCGGTGGCATTTCAAAATGTGGTTATCCTCGTTTAGACGAATCATGAAACGGTATGCATATAAATTCATTGAGCTGACCTTTTTGTTTTTTTGTTGACTTGTAGAAGAATAATTAACTTTATTTAGGAATTTAAATGAAAATCAGTTTATAACTACAGTAGAGGGTTACTTCTGCCATTAGTTTGGAAATCTGAATAAATTTGTATTCACTATCTACTGATAGTAACAATGCTCCTGCACGATGGTGAATTTGTCCTTGAATCTGTAATATTGAATTTAATTTTTTTTTTAAAAAAAACCTCATTCATAAAATGCATAAAGAATGTGTGTCAAATAATAAAAAAATACCTTAAAAGGTCGTTCTTCAATTATGTTTGCACCAAATTATGTAATTTGGAACACACTGTTGTAATTTTGAATTTTCTGCAAGAAATGCTTTGATAGAGACTCTTGCCCTGAAAGTAACGAATTCAGTGGTTCAGGTGGCATCGTCAGTTGCTTTAATTGTAAGTTCTGTTAATTTGACCTTTCCATTCGCAGAACATAATCCTGTCGGTTCAAGTCGAATACTCAAAGCATTGCAATATTCACAAATAGCTCAGTCTTCAAAAATAACAGATTTATCGCCGCCATAATCAATTGTTGTATCATATCGTATAAATCTATTGTATAAATCGTTCATAGCTAACTGTTATGTTTGATCGTATGATTTGTTGCTCTCGTTTGAAGTCGATACTATGGATTCGTCCGGAGTCGTAGTAGATCTCACTTGAGAAATTCCCTTTCTATTTTCTTCCAAACGCTGCCTACGCTCTTCTTGGGTCTCATTGTCTCGAAGATTGTGCACTAAACTTGCATTACGCGTACGTTGACCGATATATTGACGCCTTACTGGAGGCATTTTCTTATCAATATAATAACAACAATAAATAACACGACGATAAACCTCTTAACACAAACACCATTTGAAAAACCCTATTTTCCTGTTGCGAAAAAAGCAGTAATTGTATATGATTGAGATTTATGATATGATGTCTCGTTGAAGTTGTCATTCGTTGGCTGAACATCTGAACGTCATTCTGTCTCATTCACTCACTTTTCTTTAAGGTGGTTTTAAATCTGATTTAATAAAAAAATCTTTTATTTCATTGTAAATACAAACATTTTCCTAAAAATAACAAACACAAAAAGTAAGAATCATCCAATTTGGTGCAATAGTTCGGAAGTTATGTGCGTACATACATTTCTGCGATTCATTTTTATTTATATAGATTATATAATTAAATACGTTATCGTGCCTTATTTTACAAACACCACAGCATTTCAGTATAGTGACAGTTAATTCGGCACCGCTTAAGGGTTAAGCCCTTACTTCGAACATCATCCAAACTTCGACGGAAACAAAGGCTTTTCCGTAGTCCGCATACGCCAGCCACAGGGGCAAATTATACTCCTCAGTATTTTGTACAATCTGCCGAATAGAGTAGCGGTCTTTTTTTTTTACGTGGAGAACGAGTACACAGTTCATCTGATGGTAAATGATTCCTGCGGCCCATGACATCTACATTCATCCTTGACAAGGAATCATAACGCAGATGCGTTGTCACCCATGAGGACAGAGGTGGAATACCTCGTCACCAATAATAAAGGTCTCCGGATCCCTACACTAACCAGAAGAAACACAACAGCATTATGTTGCTATTTCACGCTGGTATTCCGTGAGTTCATGTTGCAGTTAGTAACAAACTGTAATAAATACTATGTAAGGTACTACGGCCCTAAAAAATAGGTTATAATCCGATATTTTCTTGTAATGTTGATACTAGCAAATATTAAAAAAAATGATATTTTTTAAAAACGTAAGTCGCTCTAATACAATAATAAATTATCTTAATACTAAAGGTTTGCAGAGAAAGTGAGTGGCTAAATATATTTTTTTTTTTACTTTCCAAGCAAGTGATTGACATTTAAGCACGTGTGCATGTTAATTTTAATATGAAAAGCTAAATACATAGGGTGTGAGTCAGGTACTAGCCTAATATTGTTTAAAGATTGTTTTTAGACGTAACTAACGACCATCTCGAACGCGAAACAATGTCGTTTAAATTTTCAACAAGACTTAATTTGCTCTGCATTCAGAATAAAACCGACGAAAAATATGCTCGCTTTGTTGAATTTGCCATCTTTTTTATTGTCATAACATCGATAAACCAACAGGCCAATTGAATCGTATTTTTTTCCTTTAATTTATTACAGCCTTTGAAGAAAAATTTGAACCTAATTTTTATTTCCTGTTATATCTTTAATTAACTGGCACAACAACAGCATTTGTGATATATGTTCTCTTTTTGTCTAATTTACCAAATGTGTTAATTTTGTTAAGATAAAAAACGTATTTTTGAATTTATGAATCTTATAATCCATCTCAGCAGTACAATATTTTATTAATGAACTAGACCTCATGCATAGACAGAACTAAGGTATTATATAAAATAATAGCACATATCCAAATTTAAACATAAGTATTATAATAGAAAAATATTGTTTATTTCCGCAATGATTTTAGATACGAACTAAACAATTTCGATTTTTTCTTAAATAAATTCGATCTAGTCATAGATTGGAACCCTCTTAGCCATACAAGTACACGCATAGTGACCCTTGCTGACAATACGTCTTACGTGTGGCCCTATTACTTAGCGATCCGATTCAAGTTTCCTACCTCATTACGAGGGGCCCTCGGATCGTATTATCGCCTCCTCTGTTGTCGTCGACGTTCTTCGTCCACAGGGTTCGGAGTGAAGCGGTGATGCAGTAGCAGGCTCCGCGCCAGCTTCGCAGCATCGTCGTTGTCTCCTTACTCAGTAGGCCACCCGTTTGTGAGTCTAATTAGATAAAACTTTAAAGGTCTCTAGGCAAACATCAATACTCACAACACGACAATGGCCCACGGCGATGTTTTAGATTGTAGGGTTTAAATTATGAATATTTTAGGAGAATTTAGAGCAGTGTTATAGCACATGAGATTCTATCCAGACATCTCTTAGTTTTAAAAACGCCACCACTCCCGTTAACGTGACTACCTGCATATAGTATATCCAATTTTACACGCTAAACACGGTTTTTCCTGTTTAATTTAATACGAGCTCATTTGTCGCCAGGTCGAGATGCTTTACCAGCGCTACTTCCTGCGCATGAACCAGACAAATATGACACACCTACTTGGACTGCTTCTAACGGTTGCTGTGGCCCTGATGATAGTGCAGATTCACACCCTACTGTTCACTGAGAACTTCCTCAGCGACATTGTACCTCCGACTAATTCAACTGTTATCTTTGAATCTGACCCATACAGGTAAGAAGAAAATATATTATCTTAACTAATAGTTTTTTGGATTCAGTTAAACTGAACAGACGCGCACAGCAGGCCATGTTCACCTACATGTATCGAAGACAAGTCTGGACATTTTTTTATGAAGTTAGCGGTTATTCTGAAAGTAAGTGATGACACAGTTTGTCAACCCCTATGTCGTAAAAACGAAAATGATTATCTTCATTTTTCATACGTGAGGATTAAAATGGAATGACTCATTCTGGATAGTAAAGTATTCGATATCTCTCAATGCCACTAGTTTACGGCGGTGTTTTAAAGAAGCCTGGTCCTATCCTTGTTGAAACGATTTATTTCTGCTTGAGATAGGACATAGCTGCATCTTTAGTGTACCACATAAACACTATTAAAAAGAAGAATGAAACAGTAATTAAATATTCATTCTTCTGAAGTAATGGGGTACGCCATTTTAGCTTTTAGAATTATCGTTGCACATTAATTTAACTGTATGGACGTTGACGTCTTCGGGCTCCATGCCGTTAAGCAAAATGTGCGTCCCTACGTGTTATATTTTTATCGTTATATGGACAAAAGAGACCTGCCTTTACAATACAAAATTTTAAAAATACATTAACGATTTAAAAAGAATGATAATAAACTTTTGTGTTTGTTCCCAGGCGACACGAATTAACAACTGTGTATCCGAACATGACTGCAATTCATTATAAAGACGGGACCGCCGAAAACAACGCTGCGACTTTGAAGCACTTGTACTACGATAGGGAGCGCATTGCTCACATCTTTAACATCATCGTAATTGGAATTTCTGCTCTAATTTACGCCTGTAAGTCAAAATGGTTTAACTACTAACATAGGGATTTCGTCAAGTATACTAAAACTGAAGCTACGTGAGCTACAGAATTATCTGTGTATATAAAATAATAGGTGATATAAAAACCTATGAAATTGCCGTTTTGTATGAAATAAGTTAAAGTATTTTTTTTTCAAACTTTTTTATTTCTGTTATTCAAAGTACCATGTAATCGATGCATCTTTGCCAACGCAGTGGTAGTTTATTGATGCACTTCTTGTAAAATTTGCTGGACGGGAGGCAACAAACTCTTAAAAGGAATTTTTTACTGCCTCTCGGGAATTGAATTTTTTTCCCGCTTAAAAGTTGTCCAAATTTTGGAAAAAAGAATAGTCGGTGGGTACAAGGTTTGGTGAGTACGGTGGATGAGGGAGAGCTTCCAACCCCAACTCTTGCGGCTTGGAGACTGTCTGTTGTGCAGTATGGGGTGGTGCGTTGTCGTGTAAGAGCAGCGGGACGAGAACGGAACCGGACAACCCAATAACGGGTTGTGCGTTCGTTTATAAAGTTCTCTCCGTAAACGTTGTTGATGTTACGTGCCGTTTGTGCCGCGTTGATGCCACGACGGAACCCATATTCAATAATTACACGAATTTTTAAAGTATCCATTATGACGAAAAATGTTCAAAGATAATGAAAATACAAAGCTAATCAATAAACAAAAGGCTGACTTTGTAAAAAGAATTTCATGTTTTTATAACAAAATTAATTTGAATTTAGAATTCACAGCCAATCAAAACATTTTTTTTGGTTTGTAATGGCCAATACTGAAGAACGGCAATTTCATAGGTAAAGACCTAATATTTTCGACGTTGAATGTGAAATGATCATATTGTTGAACGAGTTATTAGATATAGAGTTGCATATCATCGATTGTGTCCCTCAGCATTTCATATTATCAGATTACTTCCGCTAATTAGGATGCTCGTATATTAAAGTGTCGTAAACATTGGCCCACACACAGGACACTTGTAGTCCCCTTCTCAAACCCGAAATAATACATATGCAATATGATCGGAAGTAAGATGCAGTGTCAGGAACACAGAACAAAGACACAACACAGCCGGACACGATTTCCGACAAATCGTGATACATAAATATTCATATATATTCCTCGGCAGGGATTCGAATCTAGATTGTCTCATGGAACCCAGGTAGTGTAACCCGCCCTAGCATTAGTATTACGGTGATTATAACAAGTATTTGACTAATTGAAAAGAGTTACTAAGAAGCCTTCCACATAATTAAACAGTGTGAGTAGAATGTAAGTAAATTCTTCCACAGCTGCCTGTATGGTACGGTACGTTATATGTTATATAATAATTCGTTTATAAAAAAAATGTACCAACTATATAACGGTTCCTATTACAATACACAACTGCAAATATATATTGTTTATGCTTAAATTTACGATTTCGCATATATATCTCCTTATAAAGACTAACCAATTTGACAATTTTCTTTCAAAAAAACATAATTCATAAGAGTTGCCAACTATCTTAATTTTTAACATCTACCAGGACCAGACAATATAGAACATGGTAAGGGTTGAAAATTGGCACATATCCTTGTCTTCCCTTCATCTTAATTTTTCATTCAATTTATCATTTAATTTTTAATCTTTAACAGCCCTCTACATTTATTATTGTAACTCTTTTACTGACCCTTACACGACCGACAGATGTTCAATTTTTTTTGCGTCCTTATGACCTCGCACTTATGACCACTTATCAGTCATAATCAGTTTCACGAACTTTGAAAATACTCTACGATTTTATGATTAATTTCTTTTGAGGGGTAAAATTTCTTTAAGCGCAGCTTGAGAAAAGCTCAGACTTTTTTAGTTCAGTTAAACCTATAATCCGTTTACACAATTTTCCCAATTTTAAAAGCAGCGACCAGCTTTATATTTTTACACAGTTCAAAACAGTAATAAAATATGAATAATTCAAAAATAATAAAAATAAATATATTCTCAAAGAAGTGTCAATAGTCTAATGGTTTAGGGTATGGTCTGCCAAACATAGGGTCGTAGGTTCGAATCCGTCGTTCGAATATTGTTGTGAACTATCTCCTAGCATTTAAATTTAGTTGGAGTGTTTAACCGGAATGTTAGTAATTATAACACTGCTGGGTTATTGAATTACGACATTTTTATTATCAGGTCTCCTTGTGTGCTTGAGCCGGCCTGCCATGAATGAAGTATACTTGCTGAAGATCTCTTACGTGGTCCTGGCCACTTTCATTTTGATTGAGCTGACCCTAGCTGGAACATCGGTATACAGGTAATTATGTTCCCTCAGTCTTTGAATATCTTTATTATTTATAGTTTTAAGTGTATCATACAAGCACACAATTCACGTGATGGTAAGTGAGGACTGCAGTCTATTTGTATCCATCCTTAACCAAGATTCTATATGTAAAATGCGTAGTCGCCGTAGATGGCTAAGATGAAATGTCTGGATATCCGTAATTGGTTTCCCGGATCCGTCACCATACGAAACACAGCAGCGTTATAATGCAATATCAAAATAAAACGTTAATAATGTTATGTCAATGCTGCCTTGCCAATAAATGCAAAATGACGCTCCGTACTGGTTTTATATTTAAAGTAAATAAAAGATAAAATATAAACCATTACTATTTTGGATATATAAAGTGTTTAATAGAAAGTGTAAAGTAATATACTTTTATACTTGTTCTTTAGCAATACAAATGTTAATTGAAATGTAATTTACAAAAAAAGAAAAAGTGTTTTCTCTCTTTCAAGCTTCCTACTATTTTACTCAAACAAAAGCTCGCTGTAAAGCAAAAGCCCGCTCGTTTACTCGTCATGTTGGTGACGGTTCTGAACGTTTTCATAAACTTTCAAATCCATACCCAAGGCAACTTTGCCAACTTCACATCGCTCGTTCTACTCGTTAGGTATTGTTACAAACTGTTGCTTTTCACTTGATTACCAATTTGTTTTCAATCTAGCTAACTTTTGTATGTGAAATTTCCTTATAGCCATGTACTTTATTTATCCCTTTTATATAATTTATACTTTTCTTTATCGTAACACGATAATTCCAAAGTATTATTGTCATATATATATTTTACTTAGCGATAAACCTCAATAGAGGGAGTAGATAATTAAAGTCTGCTCTACTGCCATATCATTGTGTAAAATAAAATTACACTACACTACAGTATTTTTGAATTTTTATAATAGAAACGGAATTTACAATTATATTGAGTTATCGTGATATTTAATATTCACACTTATTTGTGATATAATTATATATCGCACACTGATTTCCTGATTTACTATGTCATTTTTCCTTTTACCTTATCTTAAACAGATAATAATGTATTATTTACATTTGGCGATTATACAAAGTATTTTGTAAACGTTTTAAGGAGTCTTCCTACCAGTACCAAACTAAGCTAGTGGTAGAAAATTTAGTTTTAGTTATCTTTTATAAATCACTATACAATAACTAATACTTATATAACAAAAAATGGCATATTTTTTGATGATTTAGATTTTACACAAGTAATATATACAATAGTTAACGAGTTAACTGTATACAATATGGGTGTTACTATAGGTCGTTGATCGTGAGCACGGGTGCGTGCGCACTTTTCACCTATATCAACTACGCCACTCTACCTGTACGATTACACGAAGCTACCATTGGAGGACTGTTCCTGGCCGCCATTAACATCACCGCTCAGGTCATGCTTAACAAGACTACGGATATTCAAGTAAGAAATGACACACTGATTTATTCTGTATAACGCTTGTATTCTGTTGTCCGCCTTACATTCGCAGGATTAGTTATTTTTCACTACGTTACTAAGGTAACTTGTACGGCTCATCCTGTACTTGTGTCGTGCTCTTTGGTAGAAGCCCAAATATTTCTAACATTTTTCCATAGTCCGATATCTTTCATGGGATTCAAAATAATATATTTATTACATTCCTTTACACTGTACAATAATAATAATCTTATATGCTGAAATAGTTCCAATACAGAAAGTTTTGTTACAAAAAAAAAATTAACACAAATTAATTTTGCAATCATGTTCAACATGTTGTTTAGGAATTAATATTGACACGTTCCCTGCAGAATTTATGCACCCTGATTACACTGGTGGCCAGCAACATCGCCGGCATCATGACACACCACCCTCGTGAACTCGCCCAGCGCCGCGCTTTTCTAGAGACCCGCGACTGCGTGGAAGCCAGAATTATCACCCAACGCGAAAACCAACAGCAGGTAAAAATATTATTGTTGTTTTTTTTTTCAGTTTATACAAATCTGCTGGGAATCCAATTTCTTAGCTATGTTAGCGTTATATTAAATATGATGTAAAAGGCAGCAATTCCAGTCTTCACTCGCTGTAAAACAATTTATATTTGAATAGAATAAGCCGGCAGTCTTTGTTATTCTATGGCGAGCACTGAGCTGACATTCACGATGCAACGTCTTTTATACTCGTAATATTTAAGCGTTAACCGTAGAAGTGTAATAGTAATATTATATTATATATATATATATATATATATATATATATATATATATGTATATATAATGAAGTAACATAATACAATATATTATGTATATTTCCTGTTCCCGTGAGCGGTTTTATGCCGGACAGAAGGCGAAGGAAATATATGGTGATACAAACGGCACCAACGTGATTGCACTTGGCCAAGACTTTAGGGACCAATTATCATTGGCTTATCACCTTGAGTACAAAATTGCTGCTACTGGGCGCTATCAACACGTTGTTTCAGCCTTAATTATTATTGTAGTTATTACAGTAACGACATAGCAGTGAACTCGCTATATCACTCTGTCACTAATTGGCGCGTCGCTGTAGGCTGCTTTTTGCGCCAATCTTGTCCAGCGCGATTCGTGTCTCATTGCAATGCAATTGTGAAACAGGTATCCTATTTGCTCTTAATAAAATGCCGTCAGAAGTAGCTGACTGAGCCGCGCTTTGGCCCTTTCGGGCACTCTGGAGTCAGCTTACTTTCGCACTCAAGGTCCAAGCCAAGGCTACCTCAGGGGAACCTTTGTACTAATTACCTGTTTTGGCTAAGCATCAAAAGCACTGCCCCTTTTGCTCTGCACTAAGCTGCAATTCCCTATTCGGACTAACAGTGGAAACCATCCGTATAAAAAATAATTATTAAAATAATTAATAAAAATTAGGTGTGTTCGGTAACACAAATGAGTCGACACAACCAGGAAAAAACCACCACGCCCATCAGTGCTAGAGTAAAAAGGGATTTAGCGGAGGTTGATGTGTTTCCTATAATTAATTGTAGAATATTTAATTAAAAATAGAGACCTAATTACATTTATTATTTACAATTAATTCGAATCGTTGTAATATCATACGTGACATATGATAACCGAGGATACGAATACGTTGCCATTTGTGAGTACTATTATTAACGATAACAAAAATGTTCATTAATAATAACCACAGCGTTCAACTACCCACAGGTGAACTGTATGTTTATATCCATAAATAATCATTTTGTGACAGACTTTCAACACATTCAACATTAGGTCGGATTATAATTCAGAACAAACCAAAAAAAAATCGTTTAGTATTCGGGCGATTGCTTTTCACTTCACGGAACGCAAGCGAACCGAATTGAATCCCCGGCGCCGCCACTAATGAATCTGCCAACTGCAATTGTAAGTGGTGATTTTTAACATGTGCTCGAAATTAATAAAGTAAAAGATATTTTGAAGATATGATAGGTAAACCATTCCGTAATGATGCGGCGTGGCGAACAATACTCCAATACAGTCACTAGAGAGGAGGATTTATATTTAAAGTCTATTACTTTACTGTGATCAAAATCAATTAAGTAAATGGATCATAGACTGATGGTTGAGAATATAATTATTATGAAACTTACTTAAAATAAAATAATGATCGTTTCGCTTCAAAATAGGTACTGTTATTGCGACTGCTAGTGCAATCGACACTTTAAATACAAATCCGCTTAAGAACGGAAAGCTAGGGGAAAATGACAGGTTATTTGCTGCTTTAGACTTTCATAAAACGCGGCACTGCGCACAGCTC